>OX438741.1:9290123-10660123 GCA_949316235.1 Oegoconia quadripuncta | reverse complement strand
CATCACTGGTGTAATATTACACTCTCTTAGAAACACGATCCCTTAGATTCCTTTTACAGCACCCAAGTGAAGAGGGGTTTTTTTAACTCTAAGTATCTCCAATATACCATAGTTTTCCTCTCGCATTCTCAGTCCTCATACTTGTCTTTCTGTCATTCTTCGTATTCTTTCTTTTGCAGGCGGGTACCTGCCTACTCTGACCTATTCTTTTCTAGCCACATCTTTACTATCTTCACTTTAATTTTCATTATTTAGGTGGAAACAAAAAAAACAGCGGATTCTAAGAGGAATTTCTAGTCCTCGGCAGACTACATTGAAATTGGCGTAATCGTTGCCGAGAAATGGAATTTAGTCTGTTTTTGTAACTTTTTGTTAAGTATTTGAAATCGAAAATGACACCTCCAATTTTGAATTTAAAAATTTGGAAAAACTTCTATATGTAGGTTTCGAGGTGAAGAGGTGTTGTCCAATTCCACTCTACCGGGAACCCCTCGACGATATAGTTTGTAGACCGATTATCATAAATTTTTCTTTAATGGGTTTGTGTGACGATGGAAATATTGATGTAAAGTGATTTGCGACTTTATCCACTAGTAAAGTCCTCAGTTTGGACTTCTTTTTTTTTCTGCACAGAACTGTACATACAATGTAGTACAATGTAGTACTATACGGAAGTACAGTAAGGAGTAACATTATAACATAATGTTTATAGCACGGATAACTAATCATGTATATAAGTTACATTCTATACAAGTCTTTGGGTATGCCGACACCCGAAACAGTTGGCCGCGCTCTGGCAGGGTCGCCATATACGGATGTGACTAGCGGAGACCACAGACGAGTGAGACACATGGAATATGGATTACAACTGCTTTAATAAATGTAATATAATTGATTACAAGATCGATCATCTAATCTAGGTATATGTATATATATTACGCTACAGTACAATTCTGTGCTGAAATAAAAAAGATATAGTAAGTAACTGAGGACTTTACTAGTGGATAAAGTCGCAAATCACTTTACATCAATGTTTCCATCGTCACCTAAACCCATTAAAGAACTTAGTACCAGTGAGGACTTAGTACCATTGTACTAAGCAAGTCTGGGTTGATTGGTACGTGCGACTAAAATTACTATAAGAGAGAAATGTCGTCAGAAAAGGCTGACGAGTTCCAATAGCAGGATGAAAGACAAAGATGAATATCTGTCTGCGCTAACTTATCCCGAGGAGGCATTTGTAGGTTTCATGGAAGGAATAGAGAAAACTTTAATCACAGGCTATCTGTCGTAGGTCATTGCGCGAATGAGGTTGGGTAAGCTAGATAACTAAAGCAATTTAATTTTCTTGGGGCGAGATGACTGTTGAGTAGTGAACCGCGGTGAAAACATACGGGGATAGATTATTGATTTGATAGCTGCGACACCGTTCGTCGTACGTTACATAATGACTTATTTGAAAATGAAGAAATCTATAGCAGAGGCTATTCTCGATCACTCGTTAAATGAAATGAAAACTTTATTGTGCACGGTATTCAGGTTGCAGTTGTGATAACATTTATTATTAACCCTACCTTTGCAATTGCACTAGTAATTAATTACACAAATGTAGTAGTTAAATTTACACGTTAATGTACATTTTTATTTTAATTTAATCGAAAAAATAAAACCAAGCTACTCAAATTAGACATGGACATGTTTGTCACTTTTGCACCCGTAAATAAATGACAATAAGAGACTTGTTATAATGTCTGACGACCGTGAAATCTCGAGTAGGTACTCGTCGATTAGTATCTTTACGGGTGTTTTGCACAATGCTAATATTACAAATAAAAATAAATAGATATTAAAATTAAAATTGATAATAAAATTAAAAAAAAGTGCCTGTTTCAAAATTAACACGAATATCTGAATAGGATATCCTATTTAAACGATAGCAAAAATAATTTGTTAGGTCTTTAACCATCAGCGCTGTCACCATTGATTGCTTTCAATTGTGTTCCATCAAATTTAAAGGTATTATTTGCTGGTCTGCTTGTTTGAATAAGATCTGAAATGGCAAAATAGATTTCTATGTAATTTTGTGTACAAAAATTAACGAATTACAGTTACGTATATTATATTCTTAGCATTACAATTTATAAAAATAGAAATTGAAGCCGCATTCTGCTTGTTTCGAAGGCTGGGTCAATACTTATTAGGCCAATCGGCCGTCAAATAAGATAAAATCGTGTACTGTAAGAATTTGGTACAGGAGATAATCATAATCTGTCGTGCCACAAAGTTCTTAGCAACCACGTTGTTAGACAGAAGCGTATAACGTATATGGTTTATTAACTCAGACCATAGAATTAAGGGTTCCAGGGCGACAAGTCAACTCATTATTAATCTGTGCCTTAATTCTTCGTCCACCAATGAATCATAGAATAAACAGTGGAGATTACTTCACTTACTAAGGCCCGTATTAATAAGCCATTCTCAAGATTGAGAACAGTCTTGTGACCGGTCTCAAGTAAACGTATTAATTAATAAACCTAACTGGAGACCTGAAAAGCACGTGCATACGCAAGCAGTACTCACTTGAGAGGTGCGCGTATTAATAAACGAAACTCAAGACAATCATTCATTCGCCGCTGAGGCGAACACTTGAGAAGTGATCTCAGCTTGAGGAGCTGAGGAGCTTGAGATAGCGTCAACTGCTTAAGACGCATGTCGGTTGATACAGCCTCAAGACTTCTATTGAGATTTATTTATTAATACGGGCCTAACTTACACTGTACAGAATATTTAAATGTATGTTTTCTTCTATTTGATTATTTTCATCAGGTGCTCTCTTCGGCGTGTCGCAAAGAGCTGTCGCTGGCAAGAAAATTATGCTGATTACCATTGCTTATTTGTAGACAATTTAAATGTATTTTTAATTTTTGACCTTAAGTCAATCAGTCGCACTTGCGTTCGTCGAAGAAGTATTCTGTCGCTGTATGGTTTGTCGCACAAGCAATGTGTCGACCAACAGAGTGCCGGAACTACGATCTTTCGAACTACAGTTCTTCGCGTCGTCGATGCTCAGTAAACACCACTCCTGTTAATGCTGGAAGAAAACTCTTCAACTAGGTACACCGGGTACACTTAAAATAGTCAGATTTTACATTTATTAAGCTACAGCTTATTCAAAAGGCAATTTTCCCCTGAGAAGAACAAGCAAGAAACTCGAGAGGTTGCTCTTAAAAAAAAAGGTTTTTATATTACAAAATTATTAATTATTATTTTATATTATAATATTTCATTATTAATTGTGAAATAGCCTGATTATGAGAACGGGCTGGTTAAGTCCATGACTGTTTGCTTTCTTAATAAGTTTCTGTTTTATAGTATCTTTAAATTTATTGAAAGGAAGATTTTGTATATCAACAGGAACCTTATTGAAAAAGCGTATACATAACCCTTTGAATGAGCGGATGCGACTTATGTGACCTGCAAGTTTATCTTTAATTCTTGTATTGACATCAGGTTTATCACAATTTTTCCTAAATGATGCTATATTTTTTTTGACATATATTCCGTAATATTATCTTTATATACACAGCGCCATCTAGCATCTATCCACACTTACCAACTAGGCT
This sequence comes from Oegoconia quadripuncta, assembly GCA_949316235.1. NCBI lineage: Eukaryota > Metazoa > Arthropoda > Insecta > Lepidoptera > Autostichidae > Oegoconia > Oegoconia quadripuncta. The sequence goes on along the minus strand of OX438741.1, from coordinate 10,656,500 downwards.
TATATTATGGATACCAGATGGTTGACATTACTACACAAATAATTATTATAATGAATAAATACAAAACATCCATAACTCGAAGACAAGTGTCCGTATTCTTCATACAAACGACTTATTACCTTTTTAACACTATTATTATTAGCTTGAATTGTACCTAATTAACAAATCTTGGAAGTCAATTTTAACCTACTTCTAATTGTCGTATCGAAATGAAACTGGGTATGTACGAGTATATGTAGTTCGGATGACAACACTATAATTTGGTTTCTTGGAGCTGATTTCATGATGGAACTATAGGACGTGGATGGTGAAACTCTTTGGTGGCTACTAGTAAACCCCTCGAGTTTAGTCCTATGTGATTCGTTTCACGAGTTCAATATATTGCATTTGGTGTCGAGGGTCTGATGATGCAGCCAGGAGGTGGATGGTGGAACTCTACCTTGTTTTTTAGTTCTTTTAAGCTACATATTATTCTTCTGTAACTTGTTTGTAACTTTCTCTGGTTATTTAAAACGTTTCTGCACGATCTGCACAAAATAAAGGAACATGCCCATGGTACTATAGGCTATCGTGCTGCGTTAAGTTGCGTTACTTTGAGATATAATTTAAAAAATAAATTACAAAAAATTTACATAAACATTATAGAAACCCAACTAAGTGCTAGATATTTATAAATACCAACCTATTAAAAATCAAAATCAAGACGAAATGATACAATTGATTTCGGCCGGTGTCGGAGGACTCTTTGTGTTTCCTTGCACGTCATACTTTTTTTTTGAGAACTTCACCTGGACACTACCCTGCACTCCGATCAACTCGTGATTTGAGTATTAGTGTAAATATGTTTCAGCGACCTTTCGTGAGTTGTCGAAATGGGAGTTCTTTGTAAATACCCGTCACTCCGTGGACTTGAACGAATCCAACGACACCTTATTTGTCCCAATCGACTGAGACGTTCAGATTGTAAGTGGTAACAAACATACATACATATTTACAAACATACAGACGCGTTGAACACGTTATCCTCATTTTGGTTTCGTTGTAGTCGTGTAAAAAGAACTGCGGGCATCGTCCTTATTCAAACGTGGTTATTCAAGGATGTGGATATTTATAAATATTTCGTGTCTCTGACTCTACGTTTTTAAACAACAAATATTGCTATGAAACCTGATGTCTACAATTAATAAAATGCATTGTTTTTATATACAGTATATTACTATATAACAGTAGAATATATCTGGCATTGGTTGCTCATACGGTACCTCTCATTATGATATTTCAATTAATTTCCGTCGAATAATAAACATCACTAAACAGCGAGCCAAACTGGGATATACACGTAGATTAAATAAAATAAAACACAAGCTTTGGCCCGTCACTTATTGTCTGGATGCAGGTGAGGTCAACCCTTGTCCGCTATTTTAGGCGCCGGCCCGCAAGCATTAAGTTATTTAATTAAAATAGCCCCTGCGCAGGTGTCGAGAGCAAAAAGCCAGCTCTGAAACCATTTCGGACGACGTTATGAAATGTTGGCACATGCGGCCGTAAGTGGACGTGGTGCTGATGAATTTTAGGAATGCATAGCTGTTTGTGTGTAGGTATCATTAGTTTATGGGTCCCTGGTATAATCTGAAAAGTAACAGCCTTCCAGCCACCCAGTAAAGAAGGGTGGGTATGGGTCATAATCCACGACGCTGATTCAGTATGAATTGATGGATCAAATGAAATCAAAAATATTTTATTCAATGTAGGATACAAATATATCACTTATTGAAAGTCAACGTGTTATTTTTTTTAAACTACATCGCTTCACAAGGTTTTATGGTTAGGGAGAAGAGGCGACAAGAAACTCCGCTTTGCGATGGACTAGTGACTACCTTGCAGTTATTTTTCAAACCACCTCTGTTCAGGCCACGGATTTGGCTTAACGAATGCCAAAAAAATATGGTGCTGTGTGGTTTCGGCACTCAAATAAAATAGAACCAACCCGTTTCTTCCCGTGGGTGTCGTAAAAGGCGACTAAGGGACTTTCCACCGAAAAACATCTATAGATCTGCACGTTTCAACGGCGATGGGCTCACAACTGTCACGTGTGCGTTTCTGTAATTTCATAAGGTGAAACGTGGATGTTGTTTCAATCGTTAAACTTTTAATGTTTCGAACACCCAAACACCATTGTTTGGGATATTTCTGACCACCCCATTTGGGATAAAGGTCGGGATGTTATGTACGAGTATGTATGTAAAAAATATATGATAAAGGAAAAGTCATTCCCTACTTTCAGAGAGAGAACTTCGATTCATGTGAAAAATCCTGCCCATTTTGATGATTGCTTTGGAATTATTAAGATCACAATCATCATCAGCCCGTAAACATCCCACTGCAGGGATATAATAGGCCTTCCCTTGTATTCATTTTTATTTATTTATATAAGACAATCAGTTGCTTACATAAATTACATAATAAATAATAATAATAAATAAATATCTTTGCACATACACACAGCGCCATCTAGTTCCACACTAAGCAACTATGCTTGTATCTATTATAGATACCTGATGGTTGATAAACTACACAAATACATTTTTTTTTGTAAAAAAATACATATATAAATGTAAAACATCCATAACTCCTCCTGTAGGGGTAGGGGTATGGTTGATAAACTACACAAATTCAATTTTTTATTGTAAATAAATACATATACAAATGAAAAACATCCATAACTCGGGAACACATGTCTGTATTCATCATACAAACATATGACCCTAGCGGGATTCGAACCCGCGACCTTTTCGTATAGCAGCAGAGTTTCTAACCACTACACCAAACAGGTCGTTGATAGGTCATAAATAGCTCATGTACTCTTAGTACTAGTTGATAGGTCATAAATAGCTCATGTACTCTTAGTACTAGTTGATAGGTCATAAATAGCTCATGTACTCTTAGTACTAGTTGATAGGTCATAAATAGCTCATGTACTCTTAGTACTAGTTGATAGGTCATAAATAGCTCATGTACTCTTAGTACTAGTTGATAGGTCATAAATAGCTCATGTACTCTTAGTACTAGTTGATAGGTCATAAATAGCTCATGTACTCTTAGTACTAGTTGATAGGTCATAAATAGCTCATGTACTCTTAGTACTAGTTGATAGGTCATAAATAGCTCATGTACTCTTAGTACTAGTTGATATGTCATAAATAGCTCATGTACTCTTAAAATATTACATATTTGTTAAAAGTCTCCTACATTACATAATCTGAGGTGCTCGTATATGAGGGCTTATAGGCCATAGTCCACCACGCTGGCCCAATGCGGGTTGGGAACTTCACATGCCTTTGAATTTTATTTCTCAAGCACGCAGGTTTCCTCGCGATGTTTTCCTTCACCGTTTAAGAGCAGTCGGATAAATGCACATAAGTAATTACATTTAAAAACTCATTGGTAAATAGCCTGTCTGGGAATCGAACCCGGACTTCCTAAATTGGGCGACAGCGTCATAACTGCTGAGCCACCGATGCTCCCATTATCACAATAGTAATTATCAATAGTCAGGAAAAGTTAAATCTATATTGCTTAGTTTTTTAATGATTACGTAAACAATATATACCTACTACATACCTACTCAGAGCAAGCTTCCGATTTGTTGGAAAACTATTTTTTTTATTGTTATACTTATAATTTATTGCACACGAGTACACATAAAAGTCAAATACATACTAGATACAAAAGGCACTAGCTTATCTCTAAAAAGAGATTTCTTCCAGCAAGACCCTGCAAATGTTTTTATGTTTTTACAAGCTTTTATTTAACTTGCAATGTTCGTATGTAAGAAAATTGGCAAAACAATTTATTTCAGTAAGGTTTCTAATCTGTTCGTAGGTGAATATACATATACAACGTCACGACCTTTATTCCAAATGGGGTGGTCAGAGATATCCCAAACAATAGTGTTTAGGTGTTCCATACTGTAAAGTTTAGCTTAAGGGGTGGGCTTATCGCCGTTGAAACGTGCAAAACTATAGATGTTTTTTGGTGGAAAATCCCTTAGTCGCTTTTTATGACGCCTACGGGAAGAAACGCAACGCGTTGGTTCTATTTAATCCGAAACCACACAGCACGGCTGTGAACTTACATAAAAAAATACATATAACTGAATATAGAACCCCTCCTTTTCTGAAGTCTGTTAAAAGCAACTGCTGCTGCAGCACTAAAAATCAAAATGAAAATAAAAAAAGTTTTATTTCGTAAGTTATAACAATGACATTTGAAATCGTCATGACATACAGTTATCGCTCATTCACTAGGCAGTCTCCCCAAAGAAGAACGAGCCAGAAACTCAGGGGTTGCTCTTTTTAAATAAGTCAATAAAAATAAAATTTGGAATAATTGTTAAATTTATGATTCGACAAAGAAAAATAAGAATAGATTATACTGGATATTGCGGAGCGGTTCATGTCCACACATTCTTATCATCTACTATATTTTAAACTTCATAGATATATGCTTTCATAGAAAAGCTGCGAATATGACTTCAGTCACTCCTTCCATTAGTGCCAAAAAATACATAACTTTGTATTAGTATGCGCGTATTTTAATTTAATATAACCTTGTCACATCACGACACATACCCTGAAAACCTTTTATCACACTTAAGCCGCTATCAACCTGTCCATTAATTAATTATCAGTGGACAGTACGCTACAATTTTCCGCAAAAATCGATCAGTGTCAATAGACCTTTATGCCAAAGTTCAAGAGCCTTCACTCACACCTAGAGACGATCATTAGTTCACCAACAATCCGGTTGTCTATAAACCATTACCCCCCACCCCTTAACAACCCGAAAAAGGATTCCGTACTGATAATAATTTTCCATTTCCTCCTATAAAGTCCAGTTGGCTCCCGTCAGCCGTCAGGGGAGGGTGCGTCGCCGGTTCCGCCCTACAGAAACAACGGTGTAAATTGCACAAATCTTGTGAAATACCACGGTTTTATTACAAAATTAGTGTGTGCTATTCACTTTGCAAAGGATTTTATTCACGGTAAGTGAGTCTTTGGCAGATTACAGTGAGATTTACATGGTTACCTGTTGCTGGCATTCATTTTTCGGCCGATATTAAACAGAAGCCGTCAATGGAGCTGAATGAAAACAATTCGAGCGTCGCGCTTGTTACGTTAATTTAAACAGTATTTACCGGTAAATATTTACCAATATTTACCGGTACATGATCTGTAATGTAACGCGTGATAATACGCGTTATCTTAATTTATTGATCGACATTTTCCCGCTATGTGGTGATATGATTAACACCGCTGGATATCTATAAATTTTTATACGTTTGACTGGTATTTATTAAATGGTGTTATAAACAAGGTTTAGACGGCGGAACCATGTTATTAATACATCAAACAAGAACATAAAACGTCTTGAATGTTTCACATCGTTATCTATAAAGTAATTAATTTTTAGAGTTTAGATGTCATCAGTTAAATTAACCAACGTATATCTACGAGTATTTTCTCTAAGCTCAATATGATATGATAATTGAATCGCATGAGTGCATCATAAAATTTTACTCAAATAGGGACCTGCCTGGTAATAAACCCTAAAAAACATTTAAAAATCGGTTAACAACTGACGAAAATATGAGTGTACATCCATAAAAATACACACAGAGAAACAATACAATACAAATACACTTTATTGCACAACAGAAAAGAAATACACCTTCAGAAAAGTGGTAAGAATAGAATGTACAATTAGGCAAACATATTTGGGAGTCGGTTAAAAATTAAAAAAATCTATATTTCATTATAACCACGTCACTAGAAATCGTCGCAGTTTTTAAATTAACGCTGAATCATCATCTTCAGGCTTACACGTACCCACTGTTGGGGCACAGACTCCTTGAGAGTATGGGCCTTAATCTACCACGAAACTCAGTCCGGATTGGTGGATTTGTATCAGATTAGTGGTCACTTTTTTCCCTTCCGTCATGGAAGTTTATATATTTAAGTAAATGTAAAGGATCAGAAAGAAAATACTAAGAGAGTATGTGAGCCGCAAATCAAATCAAATCAAATCAAATATGTTTATTAATTCAAATGGTACATTGAAACAGAATCTACATAATAATACTGAATTGCAACTGTAACACTAGTGCCTGAACTATGAAAATCCTGTGTTTCAGGCGAAGTTAGGGCTTCTATAACTTAAAATAATATAACCATCTGTAGGTACAAACTAGATATCAATAAATAAAGTAGGTATACAGAATAAATCTTATTAATAATGAGGTAATTAATGAACCGCCTCCATGGCTCAATGTAAATAACATTGGGTTTACGATTCCGAGGTCGCGGGTTCGATCCCCAGCGGGGTACATATTTAGTACTCGGTTTGGTTGGTGGTAGGGCATATTAAACGTCCGCCTGGCTAGCTACCACCACCTTATCTAAATCTGCCACTAAACAGCAATGTTAATAGCATTGTTAGAGATAGCGTTTCCGGGTCAGTACGCTACCAACTTCGGCCTCATCTTCACTTAACATCAGGGTGATTGAGGTCAAGTGCTAACCCGTTATGCATAAAAAAAATATACATATATACTTAAATAGTTATTAAGTACCGAAATCACATAGGACAAACTTTAAAATATCATTTTAACATATTAAAAGTACCACAAACATTTTTTTGTTAAGATTATAATCTCGATTGAGTTGTAAAATGGAAGAATACAACGGCATTCAGCGTTCAAAGGAAACGAGATACCAATGAAATTAAGGAAATTGGATCCAACTTTGTAGCTGTTTTAATTATACTTATTATTTCTCGTGTTACTCTAATTCGACTAATGGGCACTTCCTGAAAGAATGAAAAGTTGCTTCCGCTTAGTTGTCAGTACACTTTTTGCTTAGGTTAAGTTCGATCGGTGAGGCGATTTAAATAAATGTGATTTTGTTCGGGGTGTTGCAAATTTAGATCTAGTTGCGGTGATGATGATGCTTCCGACCAATTTCTGCCATTGGTGTTCGGCCATTCGACTCCTAATCGGTTTGACGCTGGTGCGCTCAAGATGGCTAACATACCCAATCTTTGCGGTTGCGGATCGAACCCGTTACCTCCGAATCGTCATCCCAATGTTGTTTACATTGACCCACGGAGGCGGTTAAATAGGCGGAGAATAGGTGACGGATTAAGGATTAAAACAATATAAGTTCATCGATCGCTGTCTTTAGGAAAAGAGTTAAGGAACATTACCTTTCCATTTCATAGTGTTATTCCGTGTATTATATGTATGTTATATTTTATATTCGTATGTATTGAAATACGTACTTATTTCTGTACTTATTAGTATGTAGTTACATTTATATTCAGTTAGGTTTTTTTTATCTATCATATTTATCCATTTTTTTAGATTGTGCACGTCTTATCTGCCTCTTCCAGTCATATCTCTCTTTCGTAGGTCTGCTAGAAGAAATTTCATTGTAGAAATAAGCAGAACCTGTTGTTGTGTCGTCTCTATTATGTTGTATCTGTATGTTTTTTTCTTGTGTGCAATAAATGATAAATAAATAAATATAAAAGAGTATACAAAAAATCAAAACAAGTGGGACTGACTATTTACCGTGCCCTTAGAAGCACGGAAAGACTCTTATAGAGTCTAGTAGTCACCCATCCAAGGACTGTCAGAGCCTTGCTTAACTCCGCTGAACGAAAATGAATACCGAATGTTGCTGCTTCTAAATAAATAACATTATTGTTACGAGCTCGGACTCCGATCTCTGACGTAGGGAAAAAGCGGCAACGTTGAAATGGGACTGGGCGGGTCACGTGGGCCGCATGCCGTGCGAGTTGTGGGCAAATGCGTCCACTATTTGGACTCCTACAACTGCCAGACGCAAACATGGCAGACCGTGAAAACGGTGGAGGGTCGAGCTTGACAGTTTTATATAAGGGATGGTTTGTGCTCGCCAAGAACAAAAAGGACTGGAAACAGATGATGGAGGCCTTTGCCCAGCAGTGGGACAGTATGGGCTCGTAATTATAATAATTATTATTATTTTCAATTTTTTTTTCTCAGCATGAGCTGGTACCATTTACGAGCATTAACCAATTAACCAATCATCACCCATTCTCTGTCCCGGGCAAATAGTAACATTACAAATAAATAACATTATACTACTAAATTGGATATACTGCAGATATTATTTTCTCGTCATTACTAATCTACGCAACTTCTGTAGAAATCGCGTTAACGACCCTTTTTGACGTTTTGTGCCATTTGCCGTTTGAGGGTTGAGGGCTTTTGTGCCGGGTGTTAAATCGCGCGTGACATCACAAGGCCTTTTTCCATAAATTATTTCCTAGGACAGAGATACTTATGTTGGCTCGTACTTCACTCTAAGTTAAATAAAAGTACTTTTTCAGGCCTTTGTGTAGAATTTTTTGCTGATGTGTTAGTGCTGGGGTCCGAGACCCAACGCTAACTTCAGAAATCGGATGGATGACAAGGAATAAGCACTTGACCTCAATCACAGCTTATCAGCTGCATCACTTAGCATCGTAAGTGAAGACGAAGGTGAAAGCACGCTGATTCGGAACCTCCAATTTATTTGGAATACTGGCTATCTTATCTCTTTACATTTTTCAACAAGACTGCCTTAGATAGAGAATATGAAATCGAAAATTGCAAAAATGTCTTAATTTTTCATTAATTATCAATATATTCTATTAATAATAATAAATTTGGTTCAATAACTTAATTAGGTATATTTTATTAATTGAATCCAATATGTTACGGGAATAATTTTACACAATATATTCATTTACCAATAACGTTAGTTTTAATTTTATAACACCAAACACATTTCAAAATTCCATTTGTCCCAGACCAACCCTCAGGTTTCAGCAGAATACCAGTGTTTTGCCCGCCTCGAGCAAATCCATACACTGGGCTGTAGCCTTTTTGTATACTGCGGCACACACATAATATTTGTTGTTTCTGTCTTGTGTTTTATTGTTTTAGTTGTATTTTTCATACCTATGTAAAATTCGTTATGTGTGTGTACATGGATGCAAATAAATGCTTAACTATCTATCTATCTAAGACATTTAAATATCATCATCATATCAGCCACAGTTAAACATAGATATCACCCATAGAATTCCCCAGCGTCCGGTTGGAATCGGCCTGCATATAGCGACTATTGGTCGTCTATCCACACCGCGCTTGCCGGTGTATGGACACTACATCAGAACCGCCCATCTGTTCATCGAGCTATGTGGCCTACCTACTGCCACTTCAACTACTAATCCGCTGGGCTATGTCGGTGCTGTCGTTTTTCTACAGATTTCCTTATTCTTGATTCAAGCTGCGATGTACTGTGGTAACATGAGGTGAGGTGGCAGCCGGTGGCAATGAAACATCACACACTTTTTACATTTGTGTATTCGTCAGGGGATACGCACCCAAAAAGAGAGCGACATCGAACTTACAATTAGTTTTATTAAAATAATTGCTAACCTGAGCTTAACCTATACGTTTACGCGTTTTACCGCGTAAACACACACACAAGTATACATACTAGAAAGCCAACCAAAGCGAATCATCATTATCAGGCCTTAAACATCCCACTGCAGAGGTCCGCCACGCTGGCCTAATCTGGGTTGGGGACTTCACATGCCTTAGAATTTTTATTTCTTAAGTATGCAGGTTTCCTCACGATGTTTTCCTTCACAGTTCAAGAGCAGTCGGATAAAATGCACATAAGTAATTAAATTAAATTTAAAAACTCATTGGTACATAGCCTGCGTGGGGATCGAACCTGGACCTCCCAAGTTGGGAGACCGTGTCTCCTCCACTGAGCCACCGACGCTCAAAGCGAAGCGAATCAAAGTGAATACGTAACATGTAAATTTGTTATCCCGCTGGAAAACGAATCCGCCTCCATTTTGTACACTTTAAATACAATCATCATTATCAAGCGAAAGACGTCCACTGCTGGACAATGGCCTCCTCTAAAGATCTCCACAATACAATATTATTTATTGTGCACCAACTGTAGTTACAGCATAAGCATGGAAATTAAAAATATGGTAAAGTTCGTGTAAGAACTATTCTGTTGCGTTTTATCGCATAAGCAATCTGTCGACAAATTAGAGTATCGGAACTACGATCTTTCGAATCACAGTTCCACGCACGTGTGTATTTCGATCCTCAGTTACGGACTAATTTTATTGTTGACCATAATATTATGAGTGTTGACCTAGCACAAGAAATACTAACTATCATAAATTATTAAGTAAATAAGCGTCTAGTATTATTTCTGTAGCAATAGTTCAGTGCGCTACTTTTTTTTTTTTTTTTATGCACAACGAGTTAGCACTTGATCTCAATCACACATGATGTTAAGTGAAGATTAGGCCGAAGGTGGTAGTGGTAAACTGACCCGGAAACCCCATCTTATTTGGGGGACTGGATATCTCATCTCTGACAACTTTATTTTACGAATTGTTTTTGTTGTTGTTATATGTTTAAAACTTAATAATTTATTAAAATTTTAACTAAATGTTGTGTTGACATCCTCCATGGTGTATCTATGCTGGATCTCCAAGCGCACTGGACACGCTTGCCTCACTGAACAGCCAACTTGAGACTTTGAGCGAGGTCCCAACACGTAGATCGCATGAGGCTCATGACCCAATCCTGTGGAGAGTTCCTGGCCAAACTTTCAAGTGTCCATGAACCACTGTTCATTATATCAGCCGAAAGATGCCCACTGCTGGACAAAGCTCTCCCCCACATCGTGGGTCAACTCGTGGGGGGCCTGCCCACGCTGCGTCTTCCGGTGCGTGGTCACACTCGAGAACCTTTCCGTCACAACGACCGTCGCTCCTACGAGCATTGTGCCCCGCCCACTGCCATATAAGTTTGGCAACCTTGATGCTTGATCCGAGCATAGTTCTCTCCATTGCCCTTTGGGTGACCTTGAGCCTTATGAGGCCCATAGTGAGCGACCACGTTTCAGTTTTACTGGCAACACACACTGATGAAAGACTTTCGTCTTAAGACATAGCGGTATTTGGGACGAGAAGATGTTGTTTCGCTTCCCAAGCGCTACCCAGCCGAGTTGGAAAGAAAGAAAGAAAGAAAAAATTCTTTATTGTACACAGCTTAAAAATATACATAGTGATATTATTTTAACAGGTATAAAGGCGGTCTTATCGCTTGGATTCGACGATTAACCTCCTACTTCGAGGGTAGTGTCCCTTCAGAGGTGTGGGTATAGTATAGGCATTGATCTTTGTCTGGCATCACATGTCATGCACTGGCAATTCGTTACTGAAGAAAAACTTTCGACTTGAGACATTGCGGTATTTGGGACGAGATGATGTTATGTAGCTTCCCAATGGACCACTGTTAATTCTATCAAATATTACTATGACATAAAGTTCATCATCAATCCTTTTGAAAAGCGCCACCGTGGCTCAATGTAAACAACATAGGGTTTACGAATCGGAGGTCGCGGGTTCGATCCCTGTTTAGTACTCGGTTTGGTTGATGGTAGGGCATTTTAAATGTCCGCCTGGCTAGCTACCACCATCTTATCTAAATCTGCCGCCAAACAGCAATGTTATTAGCATTGTTGTGTTCCGGTTGTCAGAGATAAGATAGCCAGTCAGGGTTTCATCTTCTCATCTTCACTTAACATCAGGTGTGATTGAGGTCAAGTCCTTACCTGTTGTGGATAAAAAAAAAGTGCCGTAGTTATAGTCTTTTTTTAATTTTATGAAGTTTGCAAGTCCCATTTTTTTTTGCCCATCCAGTGGTACGCTATTTTAAAAAAAAGTGCCGTAGTTATAGTCTTTTTTTAATTTTATGAAGTTTGCAAGTCCCATTTTTTTTTGCCCATCCAGTGGTACGCTATTTTAATAAAAGGATGGGATGACAACCGCCGTGGCTAAATGTGTAAACAATACCTATAAGGTTTTAAATACAGAGGTGGCGGGTTCGATTCGCAGCGACATTTTGTACTCGTTTTGTTCGGCCTCATCCTCACTTAACATCAGGTGTGACTGAGGTCAAATACAAAAAAAAATAACCATAACGGAATAATTTTCCAAAAATCGATTGAGGTCAAGTGGAAACCCGTTGTGCATAAAAAATCATTCCTGTCGCCTCTTTTTTCAACGTCATCCCGTAACCGCGTACTCGCGCAGTCGACTGTTATTTCAGGATCCTTTATCACGCCCACGTGCGGAGCCTGGCCACGTCTACCACAGAATATCTACAATGAGTATTGCTGGAACTAGCGCGTAATAATGCGTCAGAAGCAGTGAGATAATGTTCACAAGTTATGTGTGCTGTTACGTGGGCTTACTGATCTACGACATACGACTCCTAAGAGTAATAAGATATACGAGGAGTGTTCAATAAAATGTGATATTTACTTAACTGAATAACTTTCTATGAATACGATATTGGATAATTCTGCCTTTTCTGTATTTTCATTGTTCCTTTAAGGAGCGATTAGATAAGAAAGAAGAAAGAAAGAAAGCTTTTTATTTTGATAACATTAATAGTAAAACAAACAACATAAAACAAAAAAACGCATTATTGTTTAAATAAGGAAGGTATATTTAAAAATCTTATAGAAACTACAAATTAGGAGGCCTTATCGCTAACAGCGATATCTTCCAGGAAAATCTGTCGTCATGGAATTTAATACGAGTAATTAAGTGGGTTAGCACAAATAATAATTCCCTAATTGTTAAGTACATCTAAAAGTTCTGCAGGTTGAATTCAAAAGTGTTATCTTAAAGGTATGAAAAACATTAATAAGTAAAAGTTAGTACAAATTATAGTAACATTGGTTATCAAAAAAGGTTACCACTCAGCATAAGCCACAGTAGCGGTCACTCCTGCAGCGCTGATCTTCCGTGGCAAGGGGGTTCCGTTATATGAACAATGCCCAAAGAATTCTCTTTGTCTTAATTACGTAATAAAATACAGAACTCATGCTAGTAATCATTATGTCTCGAAAACACGAGTCCATGAAATTTTCTCGATAATGCAAAAATATAAATGTGTGGGTAATAGCTGAAAATCAGTGTTTTGCTCTCTGAGCAATTATACACACTGAGCTATGACCCATTTGTACGGCTGTAGCACACACATACTCTAGTGTATCCTGATGTTACTTACATGAATTGTTATAAAATATGTTTATCCAATTGCTTTGGAACTTATGGTATGTGTGTGACTGGAGATACAAATAAACGATCTATCTATCTATCTATCTATAAAGTTACGTCTGAAAGTACAAATGAGCGGCTAGCTTTACGTAAATACTTCATATCTATCCACCATAACTGGAATGAATCATTTTCATAATCTCTTTTATAATTTATTTATAAGGTGTTTATTTATATGTTTGTATTATTTTTAATATTTAGTACCCATCTATTATGGTTACTACATATTAATAATATAACATACTACATATTATAAAAGTAACCAGATATTATGAGCGACATGATTGTTTAAAACGACCAAGCTCTTTAAAATTAGAAAAAAAAAACATCTATTATTTATGGTATTCAAGAAGGTAAATAACTTTTGTTCTACGACTTTTGGAAATTCCCTAAAAGGTTTTGGACTTTCCCAAAGGCACCGAACCTACCGGCTAGCTTACTGGACAAATCTCTATATTTCACGAAAAACTGTAGCATTAATTAATTCTTATTGCACCATAAGGTTGACAAATACAATATTTTTAAAACGCAGCATTTTAGTGGCGACGGTCCCCAATCGTTAATTAGTAAAAACAATAAAAAATGAGTACAAATAGAAGAAGAATGGCTATTCGTTAATAATACTGTTTAATTTTATTATTAAAAATTCAATTGTATCTAATGTACCCAGTTTCTGGAAGGTATTGATTTCTTTGACATTTATTTAATTTCTGAACATGTTTCATATAATATTGTTTAATGTCTACCGCTACAAATATTTGCATGTCGTGGTTACTTATAATTAAAGTGGCGCATGCACTGTGTACAATTGCGTTTTTGCCACATTGGACTGGTATGTGTCAATCTTGTTAGTAATCCTAAAAATAAATAAATAAAATAAAATAAAATAAATACAGCACTCGTGGCGCAGTCGCATTCGATATTCGTTTTTGATTAGCGAAGTTAAGCAATGCATGGCGCGGTCAGTCCTTGGATGGGTGACCATTAGTAGTGTTTTATTACGAGTGTTCACGTGCTTCGGAGGGCACGTGAAATAGTCGGTCCCGGTTGTTTTCAATTGAAGACAATCGGTAGCCTACAGGGGTGCCTTAAAAACATTGACTGTTAGGCGCGTATCAATAAACCATTCTCAAGATTGAGAACAGTTTTGTGATCGGTCTCAAGTTAACGTGTTGATTAATAAACCTAACTTGAGACCTGAACAGCACGTGCATACTCAAGCAGTACTCACTTAAGAGGTGCGCCAAGTTTCAGGTATTAATAACTCAAGACTAGTTACATTCGCCGCGGAGGCGAATACTTGAGAAGTGATCTCAGCTGAGTAGATCTCAAGATTGATTTATAAATTAGCACGGAGCTTGAGATAGCGTCAACTGCTTAACACGCATCTCGGTTACTACAACCTCAAGACTTGTATTGAGATTAGTTTATTAATACTGGCCTTAGTTTGCCACGTGTCTAACCGTGTGTGCAAATTTTGGTATACGTGCTATTAACCATAGAGGAGATCCCTGTCAGGGAGACAATCCTAGCTGCAGCATCAGGTCGTCGAGAACATTTATTTAACACTTTATTGCACATACATTGAACAAACATAGAACAGAAATTACAATACACAAACGGCGAATTTATCTCTGTAACATGATATGTAACCATACTAGTAACCGATAAGAAGTTCCTGTCATAAGGAGACGATTCTGGCTGCAGCATCAGTTTATGTCTATCATATAAATGTATTGTCATCAGAACTGAACGAGTTTGCAAAATTTCGGCGCCTTAGGTAAGCAGGAAATTTTACTTGCAAATTTTGAAGCCGACAACTTACATATATGAATACTGCAAGATAAATGAAAGCTTGTAATAAGCACCCCCACGTCGCCTAATTAGTATATTGAAGAGTCTGAAATGTTTGCTTGGACTTCATGATAATGGAATTCAAGTAGGTTTTGCTCTCGGCGAACAATAAACTTTACAAAATGCTCCAGCTTCCTAGCAAGACAGCAAAGTGGTCCTTAGACGATAAGTCGTCGGAGCTCCATCCCGCCCAACCACGTGCATTTTTTTACTTTTTACTTTAGTTTTAGCCTTTTTATTATTATTTTTTATAAAATAATTTTCAAATGTTGTGTACACTATTTTCTGCCCAATCAAATGAACACTATTTATCTCTAAGGTTTGCTGGTAGAAAACTCTATCGGAGTTAAGGTCACCTTTCTACATTTTATATACAATACATATTTCTGTAACAATTTTGTGTACAATAAAGATATTAAGATATTTTGAAAATGTAAAACATGTAATCACTACAAAGATCATAATATTTGGTTTATTAATCAAAAATACATGATTCTATAGTATCAATAAATATAATAACCCTAAATGCACCAGATTAAATTAGTAAGTATACTAAAAATTAATAAATATGATACAGGGTGAAATTTAATTCATGTAATTCCTGTTTACTGGAACTCCACTCCTGATTACGAACAACTTTCCATTACGAACTATAGCCGAATTCAACCGAAAATTGTTAGCCTTACATACTAAAGGTGGTTTCAAAATAGTTTATACTTATGGGTAATCGGAAATTTTGCCGAAAGTTGATCGTAATCAAGAGTAGGTAACGTCACCAGTAAACAGGACATAGAGATAGAATGGACAAATCATCTATGCTATAACATTCGATATGACGTAACCCTAAAAACACTAATAGAAATAACAGCAATAAACGAATTATCGATTAGCAACAATAACAAACCGAGTGTAAAACATAAAAGGCTACAGAAAATGCTAACAACAGCCATTACCCTCATCTCTGTGGACGCTCCCAGTGATAAACGTCAATTCCGTCGACGCCCCAACTGTTCACGAATTATTCGCTTTAACTGCAGTAACAATAAACGCGGTATTAACGTGTGTCTTTCTAAATATATGGTTATTGCTGACGTGACGTGGGTAGTTTACTGTAGCAGCGTAGGGATAACTTAGCGCTTTTAGCGCTCCAGTACCGTGTGATTTCGGTATTTAAAAAGAATAAAACCAACCCATGTCTTGCCTGTGAGGTCGTAAAAGGCGACTGTGGGATAGTGATGCGAAATTACGTAATTTTACCGAAATAGCTAATTATGGTAAAATTACCGGCTTTTATTACTTCTGACGTTTTAATTTTTTTTTTAATAAATAATTAATAAATAAATATTTCGGACACTTACTAGTCTCGAAACTAAACAAAGCTTGTACTATGGATATTAGATAAAGATATACAAATGAAAATGTAAACTTTATTGTGTGTGGAATTTAGGTTATACATTTGCAGCTGGCTTTGCTTAATATTTTAGTTACACCAAACCCTACCTTTTCAAGTGTACCACATTGACAATTAAAAAAAAAAAAATAACATATTCAATTTACTATCTAAATATCATGATTTATAATAGATACATACTACATATAATGTTTAATAATTTAATCAGGTCATAGTAAGTTTAAAGCAACGTCAAAAATAATGTCAATGTAATTTTTATATACTTTAATTCCTTCATGTCCATAAATATCATTTAATTTATTTTACGCTCTAGGAATTCCCTAACACTATAAAAACATTTATCCATCAGCCATTTTCTGGTCAACATAATTTTATTAGTTAAATATGCCAATACACATAATGAAACAATTTTTTGATACCAATGTCAATCGTACAGTGGGTTTATATCGAGTATTTCATATTGGATCGTACATTTCAATTGGTCATGTCCTGTTTTTGCTTCAAAAGATATTTATATTTGTGGACAAATAAACAAACCTCAAGTATATACAAACAAGGAACTGGCAGAATATTATATTTACATAAATATTATACATAAATATTTATTCATCACACAAACATTTACCCCTCGCGGGATTCGAACACCAAACGGTCGTCAAAATCCCGCGCGCGTATGATTGCAAAATCATTTTGCGACGTTGCCGATTAATGCAGTCCGCCATATTATGCGGAAAAAAGCGCTCTTGCCGTTCCGCTACTGGTGGGCGACTGAGCAACCGGCGATTAGTTGACTTGGTTTTGTGCGGCAGACTACACGCACATGAGTAATCATAATGTTTACTCGAAAACTACCTTGTTTGTGAAAATTATGACACGAAATCTTAGCGCCATCTGTTGCATGAACCCGGAACTTTTATGAAGTGAAAACACGATGCTGCTGCATTTTTCTGCGGTTTTTTTTACCGAATATTACCATATTTTACCATAAAATACCGTATTTAACGGGTAAATGTTTGTGTGATGAATAAATATTTATGTATAATACATAAATATTTATTCATCACACAAACATTTACCCCTCGCGGGATTCGAACACCAAACGGTCGTCAAAATCCCGCGCGCGTATGATTGCAAAATCATTTTGCGACGTTGCCGATTAATGCAGTCCGCCATATTATGCGGAAAAAAGCGCTCTTGCCGTTCCGCTACTGGTGGGCGACTGAGCAACCGGCGATTAGTTGACTTGGTTTTGTGCGGCAGACTACACGCACATGAGTAATCATAATGTTTACTCGAAAACTACCTTGTTTGTGAAAATTATGACACGAAATCTTAGCGCCATCTGTTGCATGAACCCGGAACTTTTATGAAGTGAAAACACGATGCTGCTGCATTTTTCTGCGGTTTTTTTTACCGAATATTACCATATTTTACCATAAAATACCGTATTTAACCGGGGCAATTTACCGCGTTACATCCCTACTGTGGGACTTTTCACTAAAACCATATACAGGCATTGCACGTTTTAACACGTGCGTGATGCTAGAATATACATAATGGATTTCAGCTATTTTGACAATGTCAAAAAACTGTGCTGAAATAGTGCCCAAAGAAAAAAACTACGGCCACTGGTAGTTTAGGAGTTATTTAATATTTTAAGCAAGCATTCCGGCATCACGTCTTTACTCTATTTGACCTTATGCAGATGAGGTTTATTTTCTTTTCGTATTTTGCTTGGTGTAGAGAGACGGGTTGTTGTTATAACTCAGGTCGTGAAAAGGTTCTTTAAAGCACCATTTGGCTGAATTAGAAGTGGCACTGTAAGGCCAGTCAGTACATTGGGAATGGGATGTGTAAATTAACATTTTTTCCTTTAATCTCAGGACATAGTCGTTTGTTTTTGTCATTGGATCCAGTTTTGAAGGTATGGTTCTACTGAGAACTTTCTCTTTCATTAGACATTATTTTATCATTGTGCTTTTTTTTTTCTGCACGTAGGTTTCGTACTTGAACTCAATCACACCTGCTGTTAAGTGAAGATGAGGTCGAAGGTGAAAGCGTACTGACCCGGAAACCCCAACACATTTAGGGGACTGGCTATCTTATCTCTGACAACCGGAACACAACAATGCTATTAACATGGCTGCTTGGCGGCAGATTTAGATAAGGTGTTCTTCTTTTTTTCGAGTCCAGGCAAGTTTAAAATATTATTGGAACAAAAGTTAGCCACTTTAACAGCACTCCCTGTGGCGTCAAGGAGGTCGTCAAACGTGCAGCTGTCAGGCCACGCGGAGCAAGATAATAGGTGATCCATTGTCTGTGGGGAGACTCCGCACTCGCAACAATCATCCCACCATCGGAATCCCACCTGCACAGATTATTTTTGCTACGGCAGACCTGGGTCCGAAGCCGATTTAACGATTTCCATGTCCGCCATGGCAAATGCGAGGAGGAAGAGACTCCGCGAGCGGGAGGAACGCCACAAGCGAGCATCCGAAGCCACACCTTATATGGAAGCAACGCACTTTGAAATGCTATTATAACTCTGGAGTTTTTGGGGCACTACGGTTGGTTGAGTAGTGGTACATATGATCACGGGCATCATTCTCAAATTTAGCTCTTTCCAAGGAGAGCCCCCCATCTGGAAGTGGTAAGGCGCAATAGAAGATTGTTGCGTATATTGACCTTTTTCCGGATATTTTCGCAGTTGCATTTATAGATCAGTGGTCGGTACAGGGTGATGCCGATTTTTTTTCTTTAGATCTAGTATTGACTGCCAATTTTCTTTCTATTAATTAGAAACAAAACAATAAGTTTTTATTCTCCTTCACAAAAGTACACATATAATCTAGCAGATATAAAAAAACATTCTTTCGTAAATAAACACCTTATCTTATTGCTTTGATTAAAAAAAATACATAAAAATCTCTACTTTTCCATGCAACAATCTCCGATTCGACAATGAATGAACACAAAAGCCTGAACACATAAAATAATAAACATCATCGGGACTAAATGTTAGTATTACATTACATTATGGAAGACGTTTTAAGTAAATTATGCAATAATAATAAATGTGTTGCCATTTGTGGAGATTTCAACATAAATCTTCTAGAAAAATCCAGTTTGAGCAACAGCCTAAAATGCTTATTCAAGTGTTATGGTATGTCAAATGTCTTCATCGAGCCAACTAGAATAACATCTAGCAGTGCGACCTGTCTTGATAATATTTTTACAAATCTTAAGCCGACTTATAAAGTAATTATTAATCAACTAAGTTCAGACCATTGCGGCCAACTGGCTTGTTTTGACTTAAATATTGACAAAGTATCTAGGACCATTACATGTAACCCTATAAATCGCAATCGCCTCGAGTCATATAAAAATAGCTTGGAATCTAAATTACCTTTTGTAAAGTATTCGAATGAGGCAAATGAGCTTTATAGCTCTGTTTTTAACTTGACTAAAAATGAATATAATACTGTATTTAAACCAAAGCGGATTAAAGTTGATAACTGCTCAAAATTTAATGATTGGGCGACGGTTGGAATACATATAAGCAGACAAAAGTTATACGACCTATATGATGAAAGGACCTATAACAATAACCAAGAATTCAAAAATTATGTTAGAAGTTATTCTAAATTATTTAAAAAAGTGTGCTTAGTTGCAAAAGCACAATATTTGCATAAGAAAATTAAAATGAGTAATAACATTTCTAAGACAACTTGGCAAATTATTAACAAAGAAACTGGAAGGGTCAAGTCACGTAGTTTCGATTTAAAGTTAAAAATTAATGATCGAGATATCACTAATTTAATGGAAGTTGCTGAAGCTTTTGATGAGTTCTTTACTAATATTCCGGTGTTAGCTACCAAAACCCTAAACTCATCTCCCACCCTAGCTGAATCTCTGCTAAAGTCAAGTGTTAGTCCATGTAACGTTGCATTTGATTTCAGGCCTATAGTGTCCTCCGATATATTAAAGTCATTTAATCGTATTAGAATGAGTAATACCGCAGATCTCGATGGTCTCTCTGTAAAAATTATTGGATCTGTAATTGATTGCATGGCTCCTTACCTAGCTGATGTTTTTAACATGTGCATTGGTCAGGGGGTCTTTCCTGACTTAATGAAATACAGCAAGATAATTCCTTTGTTTAAATCAGGTAGTACATCGGACCCCACAAATTTCAGACCTATATCAGTACTACCAACTCTTAGTAAAATATTTGAAAAAATTATCCTTGAACAATTATTAACACATTTTAATACAAATAAATTATTGCACACTAAACAATTTGGTTTTACCCGGGGTCGCTCAACAACCGATGCAGGTGTTGAGCTAATAGGACACATATTTGATGCCTGGGAGAAGTCGCAGGATGCAGTAGGTGTGTTCTGTGATCTTTCCAAGGCGTTTGATTGCGTTCGGCATGACATTTTGGTAAAAAAACTACGTCACTATGGATTGCAAGGTCAAGCACTCCTACTTATGGAATCTTACCTTAGTAATAGGATCCAAGTGGTGGATGTCAATGGAATGAGATCATCAGGTTCTGCGGTTAGCATGGGAGTTCCCCAGGGATCCATATTGGGTCCATTCCTGTTTCTAGTCTACATAAATGACTTACCTTTCTTTGTAAAAGACAGACATGAAATTGTACTGTTTGCAGATGACACATCATTTGTGTTCAAACTTAGACGAAATGAACAAGATTACAGTATTGTTAATGATTGTATAACAAAAATGGTAGATTGGTTCACGGCTAATAATTTGCTTTTGAATGAAAAGAAAACTAAATGCATCAAGTTTGTTCTACCAAACGTCAGACAGGTCGCCACTAGTGTTGTTATTAAAAAAGAATTGCTGGACCCTGTAGATACAGTTGTGTTTTTAGGTATTACTCTAGATGCTAAGCTACAATGGGGACCACATATCTTAAAATTGTCTAAAAGGCTCAGCTCGGCAGCATATGCAATATGGAAAATTCGACAAGTTACAGATGTTGATACAGCTAGGTTAGTCTACTTTAGTTATTTCCACAGTTTAATGACTTATGGAATTTTACTGTGGGGAAATGCAGCTGACATTAGTAAAATATTCATACTACAGAAACGAGCCATTCGAGCAATATATCAGTTAAAATCGAGGGATTCTTTGAGGGAACTGTTTAAAGAAGTAAATATTTTGACATTAGCATCCCAATACATATATGAAAATGTCATTTATGTAAAGAAAAATATATCTTCATTTGAGAAAAATAGCGATAAACATGACATAAATACTAGAAATAAAAATAAACTTGCTCTGCATTCAACTAGACTCCATAAAGTTAGTAATTCATTTAAGGGGCAATGTATACGTTTGTTCAATAAGATTCCCGAAGATATGCAGAATTTGCCTTTAGATAAGTTCAAAGGTATCGTGAAGCAGAAGCTCAGTGCAAAAGGTTACTATAAAATTTGTGATTATTTAAATGACAGTAATCCTTGGACTTAAAACTTATTTGGCGACGTATAGTATGTATAACTATAAACCAAATTAAAGTTAGTAATTTATTGTTAATAAATATGTTTGACTCTATACCAAAAAAAGTATAAAGCAATTTACTGTTATTAAATAATATCTTGACTCGCAGAAAAGAGCAACCCCTTGAGTTTCTTGCTCGTTCTTCTCTGGGGATTACAGCATTACGAATGAGCGGTAGATTTAAAATGATATATTAACGTTTTCAAGTGATCAATTGTATCCTACGAAAATAAACATTTTTTCATTTTCATTTTCATTTTCATTTATTCATCACACAAACACTTACCCCTCGCGGGATTTGAACCCGCAACCATTGCTTTCGCAGACAGCGGCACTATCGGTCAAGCACGTTTAGGCTTTAGGTGGTAACATAGAAATCTACATACATACCTATGTTATTCTTGATAAATTATTGATAAAGTTATTCCCGAAGGCACATTTTATCGCGGATATGTTTAACTTGTTTATCCCGTGGGATCTACTCCCTTTATCGGGGTAAAATATATCCTAACATCAAAAAATCCAGGGTATGTTCTACTTATATACCAATTTTTAACCAAATCCGTTCATCCGTCTCGCCGTGATTGAGCAACAAACAAAGATAGAAAGAAAACAGACATTCAAACTTTCGCATTTATAATAAATAAATAATAATAAATTTAAATTAATTTTGGAAACTTTTATTAAGAATAAAATATTTTGTATTTTGTAAATATTTTAACTACATGACTACTTGAATTCCGACAAAGGAGAAAAAGACTTGCGTACTTAATTCCTGGCTCTTTTTTTTTTACGCGGTTAAATGCGTTTTGAATTCCGCTCGCCTGGGGGACTCTTCGGCAGTAAGGAGGACCTGGGAACGCATAAGCGGTTCCAGGTTTCCCCTCGCCCTGCCCCCCCTCACTAGGGGAGGCTCGTTCCCGGACGGCGGCTGACGCGCCCTCCCGGGGGGCGCTGTCTCTTTCCTGCACTCTTACGTGCACTCAGTCGGAAAGTGGAAAATATCGAGACAATCACCACAGTGAATCACTATCAGATAATGCATAATATTTAAATCATAATTCATTATGCTATTAATGTACTACGGTAGAACCCCCTAAAAGACCGATCCCCAAATTTCACTCTAAAATTAGATTGTGTGAGTCACTTTATTACGAAGGTTTGGCATGAAATGAAATTACTTCAAAATGTTGGATGTGACCACTTATATAGCTAGATTGCGACCGCGACTTCGTCCGCGTGAGTATCGAGATAAATATAAATTTCTAATGAAAATATCCCGTGGTCATTTTCCAAAATCTTGCCTCAGCGCGTGTTTACCTACAGCGTTCGTTCCTGTGGGAATTTCGGAAAATCCGTTTCTTATCTATCATCTATCTATAAACAAACATATTTCAGTTACGTCAAGTAGTTCAAAATTTCCCGTGGCAATTTCCAAATTTTCCCTTGGGAATTTTCCAAAATCTTACTTTACCTTTCTTCATGCGCTCCCATTTTACATTTCCCGTGGAAATTTCCCGTATTACCTATAAACTACCTACCTACCTTTCAGCTCTATACGTCAAGTAGTTTTTGAGATGTCGTGTTTAGTCATGAGATTTTATACGTTAGTACTTACATGGTCATTATTCAAAATATAAATAAAAAAAAAACTTTATTTTGTAGGTACACAGGGTACACTTAAAATAGTCAGATTTTACATTTTTTAAGCTACTGCTTGTTCAAAAACTTTTCCCCTGAGAAGAACAAGCAAGAAACTCAAGAGGTTGCTCTTTTTTTAAAAAAAGGTTTTTTGTTACAAAATTATTAATTATTATTTTATATTATAATATTTCATTATTAATTGTGAAATAGCCTGGTTACGCGAACGGGCTGTTCATGCCCATGAATGTTTATCATCTAAATAATCTGATATTTTATAATATGCTTTCTTAATAAGTTTCTGTTTTATAGTATCTTTAAATTTATTGAAAGGAAGATTTTGTATATCAACAGGAACCTTATTAAAAAAGCGTATACATAACCCTTTGAATGAATTACTGACTTTGCGGAGGCGACTTATGTGATCTGCAAGTTTATCTTTATTTCTTGTATTGACATCATGTTTATCACTATTTTTCCTAAATGATGCTATATTTTTTTTGACATATATTATGTACTGTGACGAAAAGGTTAGAATATTATACTCTTTATTATTATCCGAATCATAATCCTCAGAGCTGCTTCAAGCGAAAGGATGACAGTGGGACCAAGGAGATCTGTTGAATGGTGGTTGAAAGAAGGGAAAGATTCAGTTGGCATTAACGGGCAATAAATAGACGACCGATTGGTGTAGTGGATAGTGACCCTTTCTGCCTGTATGCAGAGCACGCCACTGTGGATAGATTAGTTTCGATGTAGTAACGTTCACATCTATAGTACTTTATAGGGTTCCGTAGTCAACAAGGAACTCTTATAGTTTCATGTTTGTCTGTTTGTCCGATTAGCTCAGGGGCTCTTAGTACACAATATTAATCACGCCGACAACGTGGTAACATAAAATCTGGAAAATATTTTTTTGTGTATATACGTAAAGTAAAACCCCCTATACATAAAGTGGTGATGAATTTTCTTTTATTTTTGTACCTCATCGTGTAATGTACTTTCCGTTGATAATTATCTATGAAACAACAATAAGCCGCGTTCTAAGACCGCATATTGTGGTGGCAAGTATGGAACCATACAGTGCGCGTGGCCTGACACGCACTTGGCCGGTTGTTATATTAACCCGCGAGAACCGAGAGACCGTCGCATCTTGTGCGTCGAAGTACCTTACTAATATACATTCCTTTTTCGATTTTGTGTTCCGTGTAAGAATTGTGCATGTGTGCGTAGAGTACCTACTCAGTGTTCTTTGGACAATCTCACACACTGATCGTGACCCATTTGTCCTGCTGCAGCACACACATGCTTTGGTTGTTCTGTACCTAGTATTTACCTTTTAAGTTCTTTTAAGAAATACTCTTTAAACTTTATGTAGGTACGTGTGTGATTGGAGTAACAAATAAACGATTTATCTATCTATCTATCTGTCTACTCAAACATAGAAAATACAATAATTTGGAGTCAATGTAGATTGATACTACGTGGTACAGCCTAAAGTTTTGATATGTTAAGACACATTGACGTCACTAATGGAAAATTTTACTGAGAATGACCGTAATGGCACGCTGTGTCAAATTTTAATAAATATGTCGGGGAGTTATTATATGTTCTGTCTTATTACAAATATATTTTTGGACGTACCACGACTGAAAGGGTTAATTTTGTTTTTCTTATTTATTTATTTGGAACATCAACATCATATAATATTACACATATATATTAGTCTACATATTTTAGAAATTCAATTCCTGATATTATATGACAAAAGATGTACACGTCATTCACCAATTTGTACAGAAGCATCTTAGGTGGTAAGTTGAAGCCAATCTAAAAGATATTGTGCTCCTTAGATGGGGTACGTTAGTACTATTACTTTTTCTGTGACGGGGGTAATGTTGCAACGTTTAACTATTGCCTATTATTCGTTGATTATTTAGTTGTAGTCGGATTCTGGTTTCAGCAGTTAAAGGTTAAATTTTTGAATTTGTGTATGGAACCTGGAAAAATTTTCTTGCTTGCTGGAATACAAAATGTGGCTTCGGTTGCTCGCTGCAGCCTGTAGCGGCAGAAAACTCTCTTGTGTAGTTTCTTCCTCGCGGAATCTCTTCCTCCTTCAGTAACATGACAGGCGCGACATAAACGTTTATGTCGCGTGAGGTAATGTTTGTCCTGCTCATTCGTTTGGGCAAAATATACATCTCTCCCACTCTGGCGTCGCGTCGCGCGCGTCTATCGATGTCATGCTACGGGGGCTGCTTATCCAGTTGGACGAAATATACAACTATCCCACTTCAGTGCAGTGTATGTAGTCATGCTACAGCGACTGGACACGATCTTTAAATCGGCTTTAGACCCAGGGCGGCTGCAGAAAAGATTATCTGTGCCGGTGGGGTTTCTCCAATGGTGGGAGTGATCGTTGTGAGTGCGGAATCTTCCCGGAGACAACGGATCACATATTATCTGGCTACACGTATCCTGATAGTGCTATATAGTTTTGGCACTCAAAAAGAATAGCACCAATCCGTCTCTCTAACCGCCTCCGTGACTCAATGTAAACAACATTGGGTTTACGATTCGGAGGTCGCGGGTTCGATTCCCAGCGGGGTACATGTTTAAGTACTCGGTTTGGTTGGTGGTAGGGCATTTTAAATGTCCGCCTGGCTAGCTACCACCATCTTATCTAAATCTGCCGCCAAGCAGCAATGTTAATAGCATTGTTGTGTTCCGGTTGTCAGAGATAAGATAGCCAATCCTCCAAATGTGTTGGGGTTTCCGGGTCAGTACGCTTCCACCATCGACCTCATCTTCACTTAACATCAGGTGTGATTGAGGTCAAGTAACAACCCGTTGTGCTTAAAAACAAACACTATTGTTTGGAATATCTCTGACCACCCCGTTTGGGATAAAGGTCGTGACGTTATGTAGGTATGTATGTGTATTCTGATATCTGCACCTTTGATGACGTTCTTAACACTACAGAGAGTGCTGTTAAGGTGGCTAAGCTATGGTCCGAAAAATTTGAAACTTGCTTCAACTCAAAAAGAAATTTTTTTTCTGATCCGAAGTTTTTTTCAATCTTGTTTCGGTTTCCGAGCCGGCGCTAAAACCCGTAAATCAGTTTATTAGTGTACCTCATTGTTACAGGCACAAAGGATGTTAATTCCGACCCATCTTGTTGAGTTGAGATAGCCGCGTTCCTTAGAAAAAGACATTCTATTCAGTATTGAAAGGGTACGAGGCTCCCCTTACAATGAGGGCCGTTTATCATTCCGTAGTGAAGAGGACACTGATATTAAAGAACACTGACGTAACAAATATCTCTTTGTTTGAGCGTCGATGAAAAAAAACAACGAAAAATAACAAATTCAAAATTTATTTATTACCAAAAAAGTGTTTTGCAATTCTTAAAATTTATATCTAAGTAAAAGACTACACAACTAATATATGTAGGCATGCATAATAAAGAGAAGTTGTAGAGTTTATGAAGAATTTATAAGATTTTTCTTTTTAATATTAATATTAGAGATTTTTTGTCCACATTTAAATATGTAAGTTTTTTTTTTATGAGACTGGACTCGCGTTTGACCACAATCTCACCTGATGAAAAGTGACGATGTGGTCGAAGATGAAGCACGCGATCCCAGTAAATGCCTATTCACTCTATTCTTGAAAATCCCAAGGTTGTAGGATTCAGGAAAGACTGACGCCGGAAGGGATTTCCTTGGCTGTTCGGATTGTGAATGCAGAATCGAACTTCTTAGTGCGAATATACCGAAATATACCGAATATATTAACTATATACGGGTGGAATTCCTCCCCAAGTCACAGATTACTAATAAGTTACTAACCCAAGTGCCCTTGTCTCCTTAGTTTGGATATATTTATTTGTGTGGAAAGGACTCCACGCACAAGAACATGGCTCTTAAATGACTGATTCATGTTATTTTGCTAGATACGGCGCCATTGAAACCCAATATTATAATCCAGTAAGTATACACCTTTAACTTTATAATCGTAAAGGCCGTGATTTTTTGCTAATGGATAGAGTTACCTGTCAGTGATAGAATAAAAATGTTTTCTAACAAATTGGTAGCTTGCTTCAGATATAGTATAGGTATTCAGTAATAAAACATAGACAATTAGAAAAAACTGTTAGTGCAGGTCAGGGCGATTCTTTTTTTTTTTATTCCCAATGGGTTAGCACTTGACCTCAATCACACTTGATGGTAAGTGAAAATGAGGCCGAAGGTGGAAGCATACTGACCCGGAAACCCAAGTATTTGGGGTACTGGCTATCTTATATCTGACAACCGGAGCACAACAATGCTATTAACATTGCTGTTTGGCGGCAGATTTAGATAAGATGGCGGTAGCTAGCCAAGCGGACATTTCTTCTGTATTTATTTATTCTGTACTTATACAAGGATCTTAATTTATCTAATGAGGGCGCTACTGGACGAAATAAGCCATCTTAATATTCTTAAATTTACAAGGACTTGCTACGAAAACCTGTTTGTTTGAAGGTTTGTATTCAGCAGTGATCGTCCCACAATTAAATGGATTAATTTCCACACGTCAGTGATCACATTCGACATGACATTCTAACTCTATCGTTATCGTATCTAACATCGTAGAAAACTCTATCGGAGTTAAGCTCGCCTTTGTACATTTTATATACAATGCATATTTCGGTAATAATTTTGTGTACAATAAAGATATTAAGATATAAGACATTTTTTTAAAGTACATAATTGAGAGAAAGCTTTAAGGAAAGAGAGGAAGGGGAAAACCTAAGCGCAATTACTTTGGCCAAGTGAAAGAAAACGTGAAAGTCGTAGCGGGCCAAGTGTTTAAATCGAGGGCGGAAAGCAAAGAGACGAGCATTGCTCCACCGACAAGAGCATAGGATATTTATTTACAATCAGTACAATATAAGATGCACAAAGAATTTAGTACATAATTACAAAAATGAAATAGTAAATACACATTTATCAATTAAAAAATAAAGTACACATTCAAAAATCTTCCCAGATCTTGCTGAATCGGAAGGCTAGAGGCTAAGTGCGTTTCCCCTTTGGACAGCTAGACTTAACTTCTGAGCGAAATAGAAGCCAGCCTTCCGATCATTTGAAGCTTGGATCAGACACTCAGATATTTCTCGAAAACCCAAGGGTTTCCACCATAAACGGAGTAAAAATAAAATAGAGAACATAGCTCTTAAATTGAAGAAGAAATGATTTGATGGTAGAATGAAGCTACCGTACTTGTGCTTTAAAACATCTTGAGCCCAATAAATCAGTTCATTAAGCAGTGTTACTATCATAATTGGATCAACAACTGGTCTAGAAATGATTACCGCGGCGACACGGCTGACTGGGCATCAAATTGTTTATGAAATTGAAAACGCGTCAGTGCCAAACTGCTCGCTTTAGGTAATTTTATTGACCCCCGACGAAAAATGATGTGAGTTACGTGTTTCACGGCGTTGTGGTGTGTGTGTGTGTCCAGACTTTGTTGAATTACCTTTTAAGCTTCTTGAGTGCAGGTCAGAGCGATTTTTTTATATTTATTCTGTATTTAACCAAAAATCTTAATTAAATAAATATAAATATCTTTGACATACATACAGAGCCATCTAGTTCCATACTAAGCAACTAGGCTTGTATTATGGATACCAGATTGTTGATAAACTATACATAAACATTTTATTTTGTAAATAAATATCTACACATATAAATGAAAAACATCCATAACTCGGGAACACATGTCCGTATTCATCATACTAAGATATGCCCCTAGCGGGATTCGAACCCGCGACCTTTTGGTATAGCAGTCAGAATTTTTAAACCGTTACACTAAACAGATCGTCAAATTTATCCAATGAGGACGCCATAGGAGCGAATAATTAATCTTAAATATTTTTAAGAGATCCTACATCGTTTTTCATACAAACTATAAAGTCTATAATTTTCTAAATGACTGAACTTTTTCCAATGAAACTTTATACACATTACCAACGTACATGGGTTTAAAAAATTAATAAAGAACATTTTCGAAAAACGGTATTGAAACTAAATTAGAGAGGTTTTGACATTTGCATAGAAACTGAAAAAGGTGATTATCATCATTTAAATTGCATAGTTTAAAAAATGGTTTGTACTAACCTTTTAGACCAATGTATGTTTAATGCGTGTAAAGTTTCATTGGAATAACTTTAGCTTATTCGACAATTTTCGTCTTGAAAGTTTGTATGAAAAGATCTAAAAAAAGCTCTTTTTCACAATTCTCAAGCTGCGCTTTCACGTTATTAACACAACAGCAAAAACAAACACATAGATATGAAAACCTGGAAAAGACTGGGCTCACACATAGTGATGCAAAAATTACGTTATTTTACGGTCATTTATATAAATTACCGGAAAATTAATTTTTACTTGTTTTCGCGTGTGTAGTTGTAAAATCTTGTCCGGCAGACCACATGCGCATGAGTTATCATAATTGACGACCTGTTTAGTGTAACGGTTAAAAACTCTGACTGCTATACCAAAAGGTCGCGGGTTCAAATCCCGTTTGGGGCATATGTTTGTGTGATGAATACGGACATGTGTATGTTGTTTTCATGGATGTTTTCATTTATGTATGTATTTATGTAGTATATCAACCCTATAGTTGCTTACTGTGGAACTAGATGGCGCTGTGTGTATGTGTAAGGATATTTATGTATTTATTTATAATATTTATTCTAAAACTACCTTGTTTGTGAAAGTATGGCATGAAATCTTAGCGCCATCAATCTTAGTTGCATGGACTCGAAACTTTTATGAAGTGAAAACACAATACTGCCACCGCATTTTCATGCGGGACCGCGATATACCTATTTTTTAGAAGTAGTCTAATACGTTTTTTACCGAATCTTGCCATATTTTACCGTAAAATACCGTACCGTAATTTTACCGCTTTACATCCCTACAGTCACATAACGTCGTCAAACGGCTTTTTGGCGGGATCTCTGCGAGTGAAGTTGCATTTTTCTTTATAATTCTTCTAATTTGTGCATTCTGACTTTTGAAGCTTAATAATGGCAGAATATTGTGCAGCAAAAGTTAGTGGTGGTGTACAAGTGAAGGGAAGTGTAAATTAAAGTGCGTAACGAAGCTTTCGGGTTCCCACAAGAAGCCGCCAAAATCTTTTATAAAGCATTCTGCCACTTTACTGAATAATGACTTGACTGTGACTGGACTCTATATACGCCAAGTATACGACGCATGACTTGTTTTGACTGAGACTGACTTATAAACTGAAGAAATAAGAGAAATAAGACATGGTTGTATGGGCTTAGATCCCTTTGACTTCTCCGAAAGGAGTGAAAAAACGAAAAAAAAAAACGTCGTCAATCATCCGTCATTTTTCGTCAGGGGTGGAAAACCTTTTTATTTTTAATTTCCTCACAACCAGCCAGTACTACTTTATTCACTAATGGAAATAGGCCAACTTTCCCCACTCGTTGATTGCAATCTCATGAATATTCCATTTACTCTTGTTTCATATCCATCAAAACTGAAGGATTAATTCGTGTAACCAGAACACTGATAAATATGACTTTGATGTGAACTGGGACGTTGAAAGCTGAATAACTCGTATATTTAATAACGGAGGAACTAAACAATGGTGGAAGCTCCCGTTTTAGGGTTCTGTGAATACGGAAACCCGATATTATAGTCTATATTTATTTCAATATCGTCGGAAAAATTTCATTATTTATTGTCAATTGTGTTAGATAGATAGATAAAAACTTTATTGACGGTTACACACACAGTTATGCTACACATACATACAAAACAAATTAAGGGTGATTAATAACTAAAGTATGACAAATTAAAATATGTACAACAAAATCATATGTGTGCCGCAGTAATACAAAAGGGTTTGTTTGTTTGAAAATGCTTTACTGGTGTCGATTCGGATGTACACCAACTAAACTAAAACCAGTCTTTCTCCCTGGAATAGCCAATTCATGCCAGCCGTTTACACAAAGTCACTAAGTCATTTAAGGGGCAATGTATACGCTTTTATAATAAGGTTCCAGTGGACATTGAAAATTTACCTTTAAATAAATTCAAAACCATCATAAAACAGACATTATTTACCAAAGGCTATTATAAAATTTCTGACTATCTGGATGATAAGCAAGCATGGACTAGACCGCTCGGCGATGTTCAGCCTAATTATACAATATAATATAATTGTAACCCAAACTTATTTAAAAGAGCAACCCTTGAGTTTCTTGCTCGTTCTTCTCTAGGGAATCTGCTTTGCGAATGAGCAATAATATCAATAATTTTAATATTAAGATAAAAAGTGTGACGTTTTCAAGTGATAATCTTTATCCTACGAAATAAATATTTTTTTGACTTTGACTTTGAGTACGATGCGACGGCACCACTCCAAAACTGGTTTTAGTTTAGTTTAGTTTTTATTGGTGTACATCCGAATCGACACCATTGTACCTATAAAGAGGCAATATAATAATTATAACATTTCTTCTTCACAGCCATACTTAAAAATATAAACATACAAGATATAACAAAACAGGTGAGTACGTGTGAAGACTGGCGCCTGAACTAGGCACGAGCCTGTGTTTCAGGTCACCAGTACCCCAGACGTACTTTCTGGATGTAGAGTTACTTAAATTAATATTTTACATTTATAAGCTAACAGTCTGTATTGTGGGTGCAAATAGTAGGTACATTACTTACAGACATTACTTTTACATAGCTCATACAGCTCAGTGTGCTACCCAATAACAAGGTAAAACACTGATATTCCTAAGTGTTTTGAATTTAAAGAAATACTGATGGGTATTTCTTTTTATTGAGCATTTTTTTAAAGAAACACATTTTCTTTTTAACTTTAGCTTATTTAATTACTTGCGTTTCGTAAAAATGCGTATTTTAGCTATTGTCACTACATTTACAACACTTATACACTTATTTCCGAGGTCAAACCGTAGTTTCCCTGGGCTAATAACGGATTTCCATCAAACATTGGACGACATTGGAACCTTCAAGAAACGAGCCTACACCTTCCTCAAAGGCCGGCAACGCATCTGTGGCCTTTTTGGTGTTGCGGGTGTCCATGGGCGGCGGTGATTGCTTTCCATCAGGTGACCCGCATGCTCGTTTGCCGCCCTTTCATATAAAAAAAAGCTAAGAACGTATCGCCGAGTGTAAATTAAATAAAATTGAAAACGTAGAAAACGCTCGCAATACTTTGATATCCCCGAAAAATATAAATAAAGTGTTCTGTGATAAAAGCTAAACATCGTCGAAACGACTAAACATATTGTTATCAAACATGTCTGAGAACCTGTCCCATTTAGTCTTTATTATAAAAAAAGGGCGAAAAATATTTGATACCAATTGGTTTGTGGGGACTCGTTTTAGGAAATTAATTTAGCATTTGGTACCGATTTTAATTTGTCCCCAAATATAATCCCCGAAATATCGCTTATGAGATGTCGTGAAATGGGAATTTCACCGAATAAATTTTTGCAGGTTTCGCAATTAATCATTTAACATTTTATTACCCAAATCTTTCATATTAAGCCTTAATCTAATCGATCAGCTTATGAGCTCAACAGTTGACAGATACATAAACAATCAGTCTTCGAATTTAATCTATTATACTAATTGACTTTTTGCAATTGGATTAAGCGGGGTTTACACTTATCGAATGCCAGCGCACGGCGAAATCGACCGTGTCAATAATCTTGTTGACGCTCCCGTATTTATCAAATATTTATATAAATACATTATATAATAATTTGACGACCGATTGATGTAGTGGATAGTGACCCTCGGTTCGAATGTAAATGTTTGTGTGATGAATACGAATTCAGATTGATTTTAGGTTTTGAATTTGATTCCAGAGTCCTGGTTTACATAAATATTTATGTATGTTTATCCGCTATCTAGTATCCACAGTACAAGCTTTGCTTAGTTTGGGATTAGATGATTGGTGTAGTGTCCGCAATATTTATTTATTTATTACTAGCTTTCCGCCCGCGGCTTTGCTTGCGTGGAATAACTTTATCGCGGTTATATTATGTTTTAGAGCTAACCAGGAATATTGAAAAAACTAGTTTAATTTCCGTTCATATGATTAGCGCGATACGAAATGTGCTTAACGTAATGTTTTTGGTTATGGTTTAGCATTGGTTATTTAAATCAACTGTGTAAATGGGGTTGTGGCCTGGTGAGGCGATTTCGTAAGCAACTGCGGCGAAAATCGAATCATGTAAATGTGCCTTTAGGAAATAAGTTGTTCTTTATTTTTTCTAGAAACAACTAGAAATTAATATCGTACACATATGTCGTGGTATTTGTCTTTTTAACGTAGCTACTATTAATCTTTTCTCTGAAAACCTTAACTAATTATCAGGATTTAAATCCAAACAGATACAGCGATATTTCGTGAAGATAAATTTGAATACAATCAACTCACTTTTCTTGATATTATAGGTATAGATGTTTATGGAATTTTATACCACATGGTGTGTGCATCTGCCTATCATTTATGTGGTTTTGATCTTCCCCATGAGCTGGTGCTATTCCCCTTGCCACGAGGTCGTTTGATACCACTTCCTTTCATTTGTACACCATCCCTGACTTTTGCTGCACAATATTTTGACCATTTTTAAACTACAAAACTCAGAATGTACAAATTATAGGAATTAAACACAAAAATGCAACATCACTCGCCAAAAAGGCTCGCCACAGACCGTGAACAATTGATTTTCACATGTGTCAGCGCCGCAGTAGTCAATGTGTTAAGGTTTGAAGTAAAACATACTTTTAAGAAGTACTGTTTGTTTATGTGTAGCATTCATGAAGTCCTAGGTACGTTTTCAATGCTCTCTAGAGCGCAAAATCTAGAAAACACACAATTAACAACAAATTTTACAGTGGGACCCATGAAGGAAAAAAGAGATGGAGTCGTAACCTTCATATTACGGATGCTGTCTATGAGAGAATTTTACATCACACGCACACATTCTCACTTTTCTTCAATTATTTGAGAAGATTTGTTCTTTGCTTGTGAAATTGTGGCGAAATCATCGCACAAACAAACATTTACAGGGTTATGGAATCATATTTCTTTCGCAAGTAACGAAACGCTTAATTTTTTACCCGACTGCCACAGAAGAAGGGTTTTATTATTCACATATAATATGTATGAATGTAGATTTCTATGTTACCTCCTGCAGTCTAAACGGCTTGACTGATTTTGAAAAGCAAGGTGTCGTTAGATTCGTCTTGGCCCCCCAGAGTGTTATGGATACATTTTATGGTAAATAATCTTCAGAGATATATCAATCTTTGTATTTTTAAATTAAGACGTGGCTAACATATACTTTTTTGCTTCATGGAGAAGCCAATCTGCAAATCGCAAAAAAGAAATTACCTCCTCCTACAGTAAAGTCATACATCATACTCTTGTACTCAATCTGATGATGGTGAAAACGTATTTTACAAGCATTTCTAAAACATACACCCTCTGAACACCTTCCTTTCCTGAACACAAATCTTGACTACAGCGACAGCAGCGTCATAGTACGATTGTGGCAATTAGGGCTTTGCTCCCAAGGAAGGCCCGAAAAATTGCACAATGCATACATCAGGAGAATAGACACGTGCCATTGCACTATTTTGTATAAATTACTGACATTGTCATATACATTTACAACTTCGTAATATTTTATCGTGATTTAAATCATAAATACACTTACAATAACTTCAACAATCAGAGACATTAAATAAGTCCCGTACAAAAAATTTTGTCAGACTTATCTTATCTATAAAGACACCTCTTTATAGATATGTCTCTTATAAATCATGAACACAATCAACATCGTATTGTACGACCGTAAATATTAGCTATTGATTGCCTACTTGATTTTAATCAAAACACGTGTATTTGGTTTCACTATTTTGGCGGCGCAGGTTTTCCTTTTACTCTTTCTAAGAGCCGTTCACTTTCTATACATTTTTCTTTGATAATTACGCAAACGTTGATGTGAACTTATGTTGACACTTCCCTTAGAGAGAATTTTTTACTAAGTAGGTAGGTGCTTATGTTACAATGACAGCATCGTTTAAACTATACTGTGGTCTGGCCGTGGATTCCCAGCAGTGTGGTATATAACCGACCTGTCTCTTCCCATAGATGTCGTAAAAGGTGATTAAGGGAGTGTAATAGTATATTACTTACTATCTTTCTCGCGGAATAATTTTATCGCTGCTGTATGCGCAAGCACCGCATATACGCATATACAAGCATGAAGTGTTTCAACCTGTCATAAGCATTAGTTTCCCACAATTAAAATGTTTAAGCTAATTTTAAGGTACCATAAAAAATATTTTATTAAAGGGAATCAGCAAGCATATAATTGCTTTTCTGCTTCAAGAATTTTTATACCACTACTGATGCGCAGCAGCGTCTGCGTGGCTCCCCTAGAAATATGTAATCGCCAACTCGTCTGCACGCACAATGTGGCAATTACGGCAAATCCTCCGATGGAAAGCAATGCGCCACGAGAAGGCCTACCTATCTTTATTAAGACTGTTGATGTGAATAAAATTGATTTGTAAAAAGTATTTGTCTGTGTTTTCAAAGTTATCAATAACCTAAAGCAACCATTTTAAACTGGTGTAATGAAGTGTGTTCAGTCTTTGTTCGGATAATCCAGTAAGACGTGGTCAGATTTGAGTGCTATTTCTTTTATACTAAGGACAAAAGGACGGGAGAAGTTATTAGCTAAGTCTATGAAAATCGGTCATGCCGTTTCGATGATATTTCGCTTTTAACGTAGTTTTTTGGTGTACACCCACACGCACAATGCTGTCAGACACATGTTACTCGTCGTGTTTCGTCGTGTGTTAAAAAGGTGAATGAATAATTTACACTACGGTTCCCACTTCCGCCCTCTAATGAGAATGTAGTCAATGAGTGGCAATTTAGCCTTATAGGAACGTAGCCCATTGAAGTTAAACTTTCGAGTTATATTATGTACACCACGGTCATCTCGATTGTTACATTTACTCGTAGTAAACACCACCAACGTACCTAATGTCTATCGCCCATCGCTCATTGACTTCTATTATGTATCATATTTATAAGGTATCTATGCTGTTGCTTGCTCGACTATCTCAGTGACGTAGTACTTGCATATGAAACGTAATATGAATCACCATTACGGTAGACATATAATTTTATTCAGTGACAGGTTGTTGATTGTTCAGAATTAAAAAATGAACCTGCGATTACGGATAGGGTTTACTGTGCCTGTGACTCATAATAGAGAGTTTTATTTGATCGTGGAAATTGGGCTAGTGTTATAATAGACTATTGTCTGGGGTCGCAGAAAGGATTGCAATTTGACTTGGCTAACGCTCTCGATTTGAAGGCAGGCAAGGTACCCACCCATACACACGCTATACAGATACATACAGCATCGTATTTTAAGCGTGAATGTTACAGTCGACAATACAATTCATTGACTATGAAGACAAATTTTCGAAGGGTGGGGCTGGGCGACATCATATTATCTCTTCTTTGTTGGAGAGACAAGTGGGAGAAATTACATCAGCAACATCGACAAGATAACTTAGGTATTTTGACATCAAAGAAAGAAAAAGTATTTATTGCCAACAAATACAGAAAATATCGTAGATATAACATTTTGCATAATTAAATGTATTTGTGACAAAGGGATTGGGCGGCAGCATTTGCAATATGTCGTATGGCAATTGACAGCGCTGGTTTACAGCGCAACCCCTCCCTCACTTAGGTTTTCAAAATAAAACAACACAACACTCACACATAGGAAAAATACCAGGAAAAAAGAAATAACTTGTGTTACCTACTAAATTATTACGTACTTATTACGTATCTTATTTTACAATTGATTATCAGTATATATGTGTTTATGTGTGTGTTAGTGCGGGCGTGAATATAAATATGTGGCTGAGTATTTTTGTGTGCGGGTTGGGGGGGGGGGGTCACAGACTGTGCGTGAGCCTATGCGTGTGTGTGTGCATGTCATGTGATTCGTCTTTATGCGCTTATTTTTAATATTGATTGATATTTCATCAGTGGCGTGCTTAGGGTTTCGGAGTGACGCAAGCCCCAAAAATTTGTTTGATGAATGATGTTCATCAATGTTTCAGTCTCTAAGGTCATATAATTGCTTGTGATATAGACGTCCTTACCTAGGGTAGGCAGATACATACTTAATCCAAAATACTGTTTAAATTTAGATCTATCTATAAAAGTTTGAAGTTGATATCCAAATCCAGTACTGTAAGGCATGCCGGGCTTCTCGGCTTATATGATTTTACCGCCACTGCTTGACAATGGGGTCCAGAGCCATACACAATCACGAACAGCTTTAAATCTAAGTCGATTACCAACCTTTTTGTTACCTTATTTAGAAGCTAGATTATTTACTGATCTATAACCCAACATCGGGGACGATCAAGCGGCTAATGTAAGTTCTACGATTTTTAAAATTTCCGCACCAATTATTTACTGAACGCACTTTGGTGAACCAGCGAAATGCGTGAAGGGTACTTGAGAAAGCTGCAATTTTCGCCTACTCAAGTGCACTTATCTGCCAACAGTAGCGTTCACGATACGGTCCTTTGTAAGTAGAGTGCCCTCGAAACGTCGTCGAATGGCCTTTAATAACTCTTCGAAGGTTTAGGGCCTCTGGATTTCAGCTGTGTTAGGTGGTAAAAATAGCTAAAGGTTACCTTTGCTCTTTTTTATTTGGTTTAGGTACGTGTTTTATTTCAGCAACAACATTTTACATGTCTCCATCGACCTGAAATGGTACAAAAATATTTGAAACTCCCGGTTGCGGTAGATAACTTTGTTATATATTAATATAGTTATTAGGAGGACATAACCTTGGGATTAGAAATATATCACACAGTTTCTTGTTGTTTACTTCATATTTTTATTATAAAGTACTGTCTTGGCTCCGCAATATGCATGTATGAGTATTATACATACAAACGTTCTCGAAAAAAATTCTTTAAATGATAGTGAAAACGGAATGATAATCTACTGCGTAGCTCATGACGAGTAAGCGCGCAAACACGTGACAGATAGCGACTTTGTTCTATAGTAGATATAGATACCTGTAACGATAACAAACATCATGTACTCAACTATGGCGCTAATTCGATTCGTAGCTTTAACAGGTAGGTTTGACGACCTGTTTGGTGTAGTGGTTAGCAACTCACTATACCAAAAGGTTGCGGGTTCGAATCCCGCTAGGGGCATATGTTTGTGTGATGAATACGGACATGTGTACCCGAGTTATGGATGTTTTTATTTATAATAAGTATTTATTTACAAAAAAAAATATGTATGTATGTAGTATATCAACCATCTGGTATCCACAACAAGCCTATAGTTGCTTACTACAGAACTAGATGGCGCTGTGTGTATTTCTAAGGATATTTATTTATTCATTTAATAGGTGTATTATCATCAAACACACCCATAGTCTAAAATTTCTTCCAAATCGTTATTGTTGTAACACTTAATTCGGCTATTATATATACACAATGTTGAAACTACGCCATTGATTATTCTTTGTTTGAGATATTCTTGTTTGAGAAACTAGAAACGCTAACAATGCATCGGCAACATTACCAGGGGCAAATTAAATTTAGTCCCCTAACCGTGCCTACCTTTGCTGGTCTTTGGGAAAGCATTAATTATTTTAAAATTGTTTAAGAGATTTGAAATAGGAAGTGTAGGTACGTACAAATTATCACAAATTGTATCATTTAATCAATATTAAATAATAACATGAAACAGATAATATCTGATAAAACAACACGCTTATTATTGTGATGTGATCTCGTTCTCAATGTCTGCTGCAACATAAACATAATGATTGTATTTGATAACCGGTACTTTACACATATCTTTATAATTTATTCGTATTGATTTGATCTCTCCTCAACCGCCGAAGTCCAGGATAAATGCATGCCAAGGACAATTTACATTACAGTATTGAATTCTCGATCAGCAAGGACCCATTGTAACATTGCCTTCAAAATTTTCCGTTAAATTGTTCCCCCTCAGTCTGCGTTATCGGGGAAAACCCACGCGAAGTCGCCCACGCAATTTTCGTATAAAAGGCGGAATTCAATGAACTGAACGTCAGTTTTTATTTACACGTGCATGCGAATAGTGTTTCATATAAAGTTTGCCATAATTTTTTATAAAAACAATTCATCGTATTAATTCAATTTATTAACATTATAATGAAGGCTTTCGTTACTTACGGGATGATTGTGTCTACAGTATTGTGGCCATCAGAAATTAGAGGATTCTTGAAGCTTATAAGCAGCTATGTTTTTAACCCCTTGCCCAAGGAAAAAAATGAGGACCAACAGTTTGTTTTGGAATTGGCGAAAGCAGTTCAACATCTGAGTCAAAAAAGATATGGAGCCATTATCACTATTGAACGAGAGAGCAAACTCGATAAATTTATTGAAAGTGGTAAATCACTCAACGCGGTGTTAACCGCTGAACTTTTGGTAAATATTTTTTGGCCAAACAACTTGAACGAGGGTGCCGTGATAATAAGAAATAACAGAATTGCAGCAGCAAAAGCTTATTTGCCATACGAAATGAATATGGATGACTTTGAGGCGGGACTTACAACTCCAGTAATATTTGGAGACGATAATGATGCTATTACAATTATCGTTGGTGAAAAAAATGGGGAAATTAGTGTCGCTGTGGGTAACAAAATGAAGAGCCAGCTGAATCATGAAGAGTTTACTACTATCTTGAGGGAAGAATTGCTTAAGGACGTGCGTGTTGAAAAGCAATAACAAGTGCTGCAGTAGACACGTCAATCCGATAGATTGGTGAGAATTAGGTGTAGTTAACTCTTGTTCCTAAACAGAATGTCTCCAAGTTTTGTTTGTTTGATAATTCTCAAAAAAATTGTTCCGATAACGATTAGAATTAGACATTATTTCATGACTGACTGACGTGACTTCCAATACGCTAATGAATTTTAGTGTTTGGATGGATTTGTTAGTATATAGAATTAGAAAACAAGACGCGTTCACTGCTTGTGACTTTCTAGATGTCATTGCCACGCCGCAATGTAGTCGTTTTCCTATCAAACGGTGAATGTGTTTTCGCTCAAAAGCTATAATACTTATTTGTAATGTTTTTAGCTTGTAGGGTCAATTCCGTCTCTAGTAATGATAAGTATTCAGTGTTTATATTACTCTGTGGTATTATTGTAAAATTGAGACTGATAATATTTTTAAATGTATATTTTTATGGGTATTATTTAATAATTAGGTGTATGGGTTGTTGAAATAAGTTTGTTTGCTTTATAGCAAACAAACTTATTGTTGTTGTTATCAACAAAAAAAAAAAACGAAAATCAGAGATAAGATAGCCAGTCCCCCAAATGTGTTGGGGTTCCAGGGTCAGTACGCTTCCTCCTTCGACCTCATGTTCACTTAACATCAGGTGTGATTAAGGTGAAGTACCAACCCGTTGTGCTTAAAAAAAAAATTGTTCAATAAGAATTATGCCAAATGATATAATCATTAGTCACGAGTGACATCATTAAGATAGGTGATTGCTTTTCACTACCACTTTATAAAGTTGGTAACGTGACATTTATCCTTTATCTGGTGAATATTAGCAATAATGATAAACGTGCCTATGTCGTATCTGCTCAAATAGGAGCTGTGATAGGTATTTAAATGTAGGTACAAATACAACTTGAGCTATATTTTATAGTTTACATTCCTATTTTCAAACGAATTATTTAATTTGCTTATTTTATGTTTTTTGAGCATTTTTATTATACTCACTTGTATGATGTAAAGTATCGCATGCTGAATAATTAATATACCTATTTATATTACTTACATATCATGTAAGACGGTTATTCATTATTTGGCTGCTTGTTGTGGCGAAATATTTGTTTATGCTTCGTTTTAATTTGTCCGCATTATATGACTTTGACAAAGTAACTTATCTGTTGTTCTAGAACCTCGCTTTTTAAATATTTTTATGTAATATTAGGCTTTTAATACGTATTCAGTTTTTTAAACAATTTTTGTATACCTAGTCAAACAATTTATGAAATTTGTATTAATGAAATGTATAGGTATGAAATTGTTACAAATTTAAATTTAGTACTTAGCTTATTATTTATTTTGTGCTGTGTGGTTTCGGCATGTAAAACGAATAGAACCAACTGCCCATTCTACCCGTGGGTGTCGTAAAAGGCGACTAAGGGACTTTACACCAAAAAACATCTATAGATTTGCACGTTTCAACGGCGATGGACTCACCCCCTGTCACGTGTGCATTTCTGTATATTTCATAGGGTGGACCGTGGATGTTGTTTCAATCATTAAACTTTTAATGTTTGGGACACCCAAGCACTATTGTTTGGGATGTCTCTGACTACCCCATTTTGGATAAACGTGATGTTATATATGTTAATGTTAATTTTGAACTTTGTTGAATAGAGATGTAAGACTAACCTCACAGACTTGTAAATAGTGGCAAATACTTTTGCTTGCTTGTTTCCAAACAAAATACGAGGTAATAATAAATTTGTAATGCGATAAGTCACAAAATTTTATATCATTTCTATTTTTATAATATTTCTTAATATGTTAACGCCAAAACGTCGTAAATATTTTTGTTTGTAAACGGGCATCGCAAGTTAATCCTTTTGTCCGGTCTGCTAATTTATACGTCTGTGACAAACCTAGATAATATTTTGTTAGTTTGATCTCTATAGCACTGTGAAGTACAATGGAATAATAAGAATTAATGACAATAAGCCTCAGCTGTCCTTTTCTCGTACTATTCTGGTATGGGATGGTCTTATCGGCCGTCATATGGATCAATTCGTAAAGACAGCTACTCTTTCTTATTGCGCCCTGGTACTTCATCGTCGGCATTTCGGTGAAAGACAAAATTGTCTGGAAACCTCCATGCTTTAGAATTAATTTTTAAACTGTCCTCTACGTGAGATGTTACTTTTATGAAATTTTTAAACGATATGTTCCGTAACGTTTTTTAACATGCTTGCCTAGTAACTTCAACTTCAATACATTAATACGCAAACGCAAATAACAACATGTTTGCCGAATTGTATTGTCAATTTTAAACGTTGCAAATCAAAGATGAAGTGGTCTGATTTCCTTTCACAAAGATTTTTGGCTCGTTTGAATTGTCCTAGTGAATCCTTTTGTAACATTTTAACGGCAAGCGTGTTTTTTTTACTTTTTATTTTAAATTGTGGTTTTTTCTTTCTCATTTCAAATGAGACCTATCGAAGTCAAACGGAACACGTCGTTTTGCATAATGACAGTGGAAATTGGCTTGTAAAGCGATTACGATAAAGATGATATATTTGTAATCGATAACAAAGAGATATTGTCATGTTTAAGACGTAAATAAACGTTTCTATGTGAACAACTTCAATTAAATTATTGTTATTATAAACATAAACAACGAATACCTTAATAGTTTTCTTTGTAAAGGTATTATCTTGTTAAGTAAGTTTG
This sequence comes from Oegoconia quadripuncta, assembly GCA_949316235.1. NCBI lineage: Eukaryota > Metazoa > Arthropoda > Insecta > Lepidoptera > Autostichidae > Oegoconia > Oegoconia quadripuncta. The sequence goes on along the minus strand of OX438741.1, from coordinate 10,613,156 downwards.
CAAAGAACTTTAGGACTTGATTTTTGTTTCTACATACACGTTACAAAGAGTGTGACAGGAATTAAACAACGTTTTAAACATAAAGGCATTTTTATTGATCTTATGCTATTTACAAAATACCATTGGTCTTTTATTCCCTTCATTGCTTCAAAATTAGAGGGACATGTTGTTCACTTTAGTTAAGTCAATTATCATTATATCTTCGAATGAAGATAATACTGATTGAATTTCATTTATGAAGTTCGTTTGAACATGTATAATAAATAAATAATAATATCCTTGGGCATTCACAATGCCATCTGGAATTAGATGTGAGATGTTGTACAGTTGTACTACGCAAAGAAACTTAAATTATGGATCTACAGAAGTACATTTTTTTAAACATATTTACACGTTACAAAAATAAATATTAAAATTACCACCGCGATCTTCATTGCGTTGTAGAAATCTCCAAAAACATTTTCTAAAAAAATTATGAACTTTATAATAGTTTGTTTGAGTCGTGACACTTTTTATTTATTATATTTTGGTTTTTATAATTTAAAAATTTGATTCGAAAAATTCGGAGAGCATAAGGCGAAAGGAGCTATTCAACCGTGGCGCGTGCGGCGCTTATTTGGATTCACAGGACGAGAAGTCACTACGCTTACGTCACCCAGTCATTCATGATACATTTACCTAACTACTGTCACGTACACTTATCTACTGGAGAGGTCTACGTTGGTTGGACGGAAAGACTTTTTGTATGAATTTGTCGATCGATGTCCAGTTTAATTGACCTCTGCTAGGCTAGGTGTGCATTACAACTTCTGATATTTCTGTGATCCTGGTACTTCGTAGTCACTTCATCATTATATTTATTGTAAACTTAAAAATATGTGCATCTCTTCGGAATATCTTGTTACTCACTTTTTTAAATCTGTATACATCACTATTTAAATTGATTATTGACACTTCATTAGGCAACATTCAATTGTTTTAAATTAATTTGCTTAAGATCAATCACAAATGAATAGGGCGTAACGCAGCATGGAAAGAAGAGTCACCGCTACAATACATTATTAATTGTTTCATCTTTTCAGGAGCGTCAACATTTTTTTAACATATATAAAAAAATGTTTAAAGGAAAAGATTACTAATTAATTATATTTATCTATCGGTGCACCACGGCTATTTTGTATTTAGTCAAACAATTGTGACAAGAATAAATATGTACTTACCATAGGCTATATTTATTGTGCGATGTTATGATAAATTTCGACATACAAAACCAACACAACTATCCCATTTCAACCCTAAGGCATCGACCCAGTATACAGTACTTGCTGGCATCGACTGATGTGTAGGCGCAAATATCAATCGATCAGAATTGGCGGTATCGTTCAAACGCAGTATACTTAGCGGTGTAATCAATGGACACATTTAAAACAAATGTTATACGGATTGTTAAGGAAATGATGTAACATACATGCGACAGTGATAATGATCAACTATTGAAAATGTAGTTAATATTGGGGCTTTACCTATGAAATTGGAGTTTTATTTCTTCGTTTATCATATGTACCAATTCCTGCGATTTTCAAAGCTATATCCAAATTTGTTTTTTATTTTTTTATTTCAAAGTTTCACATTAAATATTTTTTAATTTCTGGCCTAAATCAAATAATAAAAAAAAATTGAACAGAGCTCTTTTCATGTGCTTCCCATAATCATTTCTTAGATTCGCTGAAATATTTTATAAAGCGGTTACTTTTAAAAATAAACATCCGATAATAATGCACACAAAGTTTAACTAAATTTGGATTTGCCGTTCCCAAAAAAAATCAAAAATGTTTGTATGTGGAAATTCTTCATACAAAACTGGCGTTTTGTAGCATTATGGGGGTGATATTTTTGAATAGATTGTATTAGATACAATCTATTTAAAAATGCTACATTTATACAGCACTCGCACAACCTATAGTTTGTGTAGACGACGTAAGTAACAAGTCTATGTACACACATTGAAATGTTGTAACTAACCCAAACAAAGAAAAACAGTTTTTGTTTTATGTACGGAAATATAAAAAAGATCCTAAAATCTCTATTTTTGACGTAGAAGTACGACGATTAGACTGTTTGGCGCGTAATTTTTTTCTGATAATAATGATGTAAAAAAGTATTTTTACTAACATATGTCGGTTACTACGTTTACGCTTTCCAGTGTCGATGTTCGTACCGAGGGTGTTCAAAAGATTGGCAGCGTTACCTCGTTGAATGACAAGCCCAAGTCGCTGTTTAAACTCCACCTTGCGACACCGACAATTAGGTGGCAAACACAATGTTATTTTTTGCATGTGTCTCGACTGTGTAATATTTGTACCTGATTGTTTGTGTCATGAGATGGGTTTAAATAAAATTTTCTTTCTATCTAATTCATAACTTGTTTAAAAAAAATGGAATCGCGTTCCCACTCCATCACCGCGTGTCAGACAGACTATTAAAAAAAATTATTGACGTGATTTCAAAACGTTTTAAAACAAAGAAGTTTGACGCAGAATACAGGAATGATTTTCAAGAATGTGATTTTATTGAAAATAGTGACCTTCAAATCATCGTTGTCGTTCAGATTTTTGTTTATTTCAAGATTGCTTTTCAAAAATCGAATTCATGATTGATGGATGACTTGAACGGTCATCCTTAATTATGCTTACACATGAAATGACATGATCAAAATTAAATTTACATTAAGAGTAGCATACAAAGGCGTACTTTTTTAAAGCATAACAAACTACACACATTACAAGAAACTACATAATTAATTACACAATACAAGAAAGTTTACAAATTATATTGTTTAAATGTATACCCAACGACTTTATCTACAGATTTCTTTGAAACTAACTGATTATATTAAATAATTAAGCAATATCATCTTCGATTTAGAATAGAAGCCATGTTACTTTATTTATTTATTATTATACTTATTTTTATTAAATTAATTTTTTTATTTATTCTTATATTTTATTATATATAGGTACTATATTTATTTTGTTTGTTAAGTTTATTTGTAAACGCTTTATTGTACTTCATGGCGGATTTGTTTATTTTATTTATTTGGCACAATTAACAATAGTGTACATAGTTATATTATTATCAGTTTTCATAGGTATTAAGTTCATACGAGACTATCCACGAGTTCCGAAAATAGTATGTCACAGAGCTTACAAATTATAAAGGTTACGTAAGTAAACAAATGTTACAACTTTGCTGCTACACAAACCAAACAATATAAATATTACCCGTGTAATAACAGGACTCCTAAATCTGTCATATGAAAATACGTCCATTATGAAAAAAAACGTTTATTAAACGTGTAAAACGTCTAGAGGAAATCTTACACTTGCATTTGTCCTACTTATCCCTATAGGGATCTATTCCAGTAAACTTAGTACCTATAACATTGTATTATTGAATACGTATTGGCAATACTCTCAAATAGGGCAACAAAGTATCAAACGCCTTGGGGAAATCCCATTCCAGTTGACATGAAGTTCTAAGAAATACTGCTTTGTTTTCTTTAATTTGGGGAGTAATTTGTAATTATGTATCTAATTTATTAACAATATCAGCTACCGGGGACGTGCACTGCGGAACACAGGACTCCACCATATATTATTTTCCATGGTGGTGTTTGTCTTAATCACCACACAACAACACATCACACAATAGACAAGGGAGTTGGCGATCGCAGACTTTATTGATTGCTGAGTTCTGACTCATTGACTATTCGTTCATTTTCTTTATCAAATTTCGCTGTTTACACCAGCGTTATTGTGTAAGCTTGTGTGTGTGGCTCGTATCTACTTCTATAAAATTTCCAGTGGCAATGGATATAAGCGGTGGTTTTTGCAAAAGCAGAAATCGGCGTGCATTTTATGGTACTTTAACAGAATTAATAAATAGCTAGATCTCTGCCAGTTTATTGAAATTTGTGAAGTTGTACCTATAAAACTTGTTAGAATCCAATCGCACATTTGTCTTTAAAGACCGACACAATTAGTTTTTAAATTTAATTTAATTACTTCTGTGCATTTATCCGACTGCTCTTAAACGGTGAAGGAAAACATCGCGAGGAAACCAGCATGCTTGAGAAATAGAAATTCTAAGGCATGTGAAGTCCCACTTATTAAATAAGATTGAATAATGATAACCCAACCCGCATTGGGCCATCTTGGTGGACTCTGGCCCATACTCCCTCATAAACGAGGGAAGACCTATATCCATGCAGTGGGATGTTTACGGGCTGATGTTGAATGATAAGTATTTGAATCCATAATGTCTCAATTTCTATAATAATGTTTTGTGATGAACACAATGAAACGCCTTTGGATGATCGCAAAATACACCAATTGTATTTTGTCAACCTTCCCAAGCCTCAAAAATGTGTTTAATCAATCAGGCTAACTCCCGCATCAACAGTGTTTGGTGCCTTGGTAAAACTGCTGATGGTGGAACAAGTTATTCCCAGTAAAATAGGGAAGTATTTGAGTTAACATGTTTTTTTTATAATTTTACTTAACACTGGAAGAATAGAAGTTACCATTGCCCTTGTTATAACCCGATTTAAACAATTGGACTACTTTACTAATGTTCATAGCCCTATATGCAAAGCCAATAACAATGCTAAGTATATCAAATTGTTATCGACTGCAGTTCTTCATACTAACATCCCGTAGCCATAAAGTATATAAACGTTATAATCAGTAGGTATTATTGTTACTAATTGACTTGCTTGATCATTGATAAAGACTAGCCAAACCTTGTAAAAGAAACGGACATGAAACAGTATGAAGAAAACCTCCAGTGCTACAATGCAGAATCCTTGAAATTTGTATGAAAATGGCACTTCATGTTTGGAGGTTTTGCCATAGTAAAATGAAGAGTTTCTGTTGCTTACGTAGTTCGAAGTGGTATTAAGACAGATTAAATAAATAGGTATAGATAGATAATAAAATGCTTGATCATTATAAACCTAGTCTAATCTTGTAAAGATAACAAACATGAAACTATATTGTTTGCAGGTACATACATTACACTACAAACCTGCAAAGCGGCTCTGTAGGTTTGTAGTATAATGTATGAAAACCTACAGAGCCGCTCTGTAGGTTTGTAGTGTGATGTATGAAAACCTGCAGAGCCGCTTTGCAGGTTTGTAGTGTAATGTATGAAAACCTGCAGAGCCACTTTGCAGGTTTGTATGAAAATGGCACTTTTGTATGAAAATGTCTCTGGAGGTTTTGCCATAGTAAAATGAAGAGTTTCTGCTGCTTACGTAGTTCGAAGTGGTATTAAGATATTAGATAAATAGATTAAATAAATAAACCTAGCCTGATCTTGTAAAGATAACAAACATGAAATAGTATTGTTTGCAGATTCTTCATACACATCCGAAAATCTTTCTTTTTTTTTTTCCTCATTGCCTATACCTTATACAATTAATTAAAAATTAACCTATTAAGTACCTATAATGTTGTCAATCTGGATGGATGGTTACTATAATAATAACAATGCCGTGATCGAACACTGCTTCTTAAAATACAAGAGCAATCTTAGTTTAAGGAGCAGGACCCATTAATTTTGCTTAAGTGTATTGTTATGTACCTCCTAATTCTTTAATTCGCTGATTGTAACTTAGCCTAAGTTTGAGTCAATAAACTTTTTATTTATTTATTTTAAAAGCGAAATTAATAAAAATTGCCGCGGCAGTTTGTCCTTTCTAAAATGAAGAGTTTCTGCTGCTTCTGTTGTTGAGTTCAAAGTGGTATTAAAATATTAGATAGACTTTCCGTATATCTACTAATACACGGAAAGTTTCATTCAGGAATAGTCCAGTATACGAACTACGTAAATGCGGTGTAACTTCTGATAATCTTAAAACTTCCATTTTTTATTCGACTACCCAAAACTTACTCTCCTTAGTAATGTTTCTCGAGTGTATGTATGTTTATTATTTTAGATTTCTATGTTACCTTCTGCAGCCTAAACGGTCGATGTGGAAGTGCATGGTGTTATTCGGTTCGTCTTGCTCCTCAAAGTGTAATAGCATACATTTTATTGCGAAAAATCCAACATGAGGCGCAGAAAATACAAATTATTCTGTCGGGTTTCTCGGTTTTTAAATCATCATCAACCTTGCAGGTCCCTACTGTTAGGGCACAGCTCCTCTCACTGAGAGAGGGTATGGGCCATGGTCTAGTGCGGAAATGCGGATTTATGTTAGACACAAATCCATCAATCCGTACTGGGTTTTTAAAAACTTATTAACAATAGTTATTAAATATTCATATACTTAAATAAATATCTTTGCACATACATACAGCGCCAACTAGCTCCACACTAAGCAACTATGGATATATACAACTATATTGTTGATACCAGATGGTTAATTTAATACACAAATGCATTTTTATACGTAATTGCACGTTACAAAAATAAATGTTAACATTACCACAGCGAACTTCATTGCGTTGTAGAATACCCCCTAAAACTATTTTCTAAAAAAATTATGAACAGCTACTTTATATTTCCTAAAAATCGTTTGTTTGAGTCGTACTCAAACAAACTATGTTAATATATATAAATCTCAGAAATATATTTTATTTAAAAATGTGATTCGAAAAAATCGGAGAGCATAAGGCGAAAGGAGCAATTGAGTCCTGACGCGTGCGGCGGCGCATAGGAGCATGGTTTGGGCCCATTATGAGGAGGGATGAAAGGCAACATATTATGGGAACATTTTCCCCACTTGGGAATGAACCAGTGGGAACGGAGCCAGTGGTGACGACTATGTGGAATAGCAGAGATCGGAGTGTAAGTGAGGGGCCCACATGCACAGGATGAGAAGTCACTTGGTCACTACGTCAATCATTATACACTTACCTAACTACGGTCACGCACACATATCTACTGGAGATGTCTACGTATTTAAAAAAAAATTATTATGAACTTTATATTTTCTAAAATAGTTTTATTGAGTCGTGACATTTTTCTCGGGGAAGTTTACCAAAAATATAAAGAATTTATTGATCGATTTTTTAGACAATAATTGAGTAGGTATATGATTCTGATTCTGTATCATGGCACTGGTTTACACTACACAGAGTAATTTATCAATGTCGTTAACTATGGTAAAAGTTTAAGATTCGCTCTAAGAAATCATTATTAAGTTTGGGGGAGACCATTGGTAATTCCCCTTGAAAAAAAGTAAGTTACACTACCCCGATCTGGTCGCCTATTTTGGGGAAAACCCTATCTATCGTAAAGAAGCGCCTACATATATAATCGGAGTATAAAGCTTTCGCTATCATTACAATCCAATTAGTGTTCGGTAGCAGACCTACCTTCTTCTATTTTATTTCTTTAACGAGTATAAAGTATCTGTTTTAAAATGGACCACATTGCCGTGTGCGGTTCTATAGTAACTTTAGCGTTACTGCAACCAGAACTTAGAAATATAATGAAGCGCTTTAGAAGACAACTATTTCGTCGTCAACCAAACCGTGGACAAGACCCAAGTACCATCCATGAGTTCGCCAAAGCTATAGAGTATCTATCGGAAAAAAAGATCGGTGCATTAATCACAGTGGAGAGAAATTGTAATCTTGAAAAGATTATACGAAGCGGTGTATTTTTAGATGCTGATGTGACTGGAGAACTGTTAATTAATATATTTAATCCGAATACTCCTCTTCACGACGGTGCAGTGGTTGTGAGAAATAATAGAATTGCAGCAGCGAACGCTTATTTGCCACTATTAGAAAATTTGTGCATTCCTCAAGAATTTGGAACAAGACATCGAGCTGCGTTGGGGATCAGTGAAAACAGTGATGCAGTTACCATTATTGTTTCTGAAGAAACTGGTGAAGTTAGTATTACGATGGAGAGCAAACTGTACGGTCACCTGTCACAAGAAGAATATTTGACGATGTTGATAAGGGAATTAGTACTTATTGGTTTGCCAATGAAGTCTTAATTCGCTCTCAATTATTTTCAAACAGCCTACAAAGCGGCTTGATAACATTGCATTGTGGACGCTGGTCCGACAAAAATCCACCAGTATGCACTGGAGCTATTGTGGATGGCCTTTTAGAGGACACCGTCGCTGTGTTCTTGCATTGGGGATGATGTAAGGTTATTAAAATTATAACATTTTGGTTAAATTATTTTTAAATTGCTACAAGTGCCCGGAACTTGTAGGACAGAAACAATTGACAACAATTGAAAGTATAATACATTTCAATGTTTGGTGTGAGATTAGACACCATATATAATATTGTTTTTTAAGATGGACTAGAGATTTAATCCCAACCTTACTTGTGTGTAATTTATTCAAGTATTTTGTAATTTATTTTGTTAAATTAATGCATTCTAAATAAATTATATCTATTTATTTGTGTTTCAGATTATTTTTATATCTGACCGTAGTCGGGTTTTCATAATTTTTAAGTTACGTATGCAAAAATTCCTAAACACAAAAATTTCAAAAATTTAATTCTTATTTGCTCCTTTTTCGTTTTTTTACTTTTTAAGGTGAAAATAATCTCGATGGCAACTCGCCCTCCGAGAAATCACCCGGCACAATATTTTTTTATAACCAGATTGATAAATATTTTTGAATTTCTTTCGACGAGGTCTATCATATACCCATATCTATGGCGTGCTGGAATTGTTTCTTGTTAAGTGTGACAAAATGGCTGCTAGAGTCCGCCTTATCGAATTTATCATGGTGTTATATACCCTATTGTGGGTTTCATGAGCCGCTTCTCTTACCACAGATTATTTCCCTTTCCGATGCGGTAGTAGCTTGGACATACTGACTGACAGATAAATACAATAAGCCATTATTTTTCAGTCGATTTAAATTGACATTCGGCAAATGATATCATGTATCTTACGCTGAAATAAATGCTTGAAGTTTCAAGACACCCCTGAGACTTCTACGAATCTAATGACGCTTTCTGTAGCGTATTTTCTTTTCTGTTGCACGCCTGAGGAATTTAGGCTCTAGGAACTATTTATAGATAATGTTATCACCTAGTTATACGCAGTGAATACATTGACCTTTCTTTTAGCTTCGTCGTATAGTCCGTTAGACACACAGCTTCGTCTAAACGACTCTGACAATTCTGTTGTTCTGTCTGTCTCAATGGCTATTTTAATTGTAGTTCACTAAAAATACATAATTAATGAAGGTTTCAACTTAATTCATTGCGAATCCAAACGATAGAGTTTTTCAATTATGCCGTAGGAACCCTTACAGTTTCCGGGATAAAAAAAATGACATTTTAATTGAAGATTGAGCCTATTAATACTAAGTTTAATTAAAAATAGTTTAGTGAATCCCCATGAGACAAACTTGCAGATATAAAAAAAATTAAAATGTTCAGTATCTACTGGTTTCAAGTATTTCCCAAATACATATTTTTGACTTAAATTCATTTTACAGACCGGATTGGAATTGATTCAATGAACAAAATTGAAATAAAATTATTTTACTCCGGATACAAGTATTATAATAGCATTTTTCTGTCTATGTGTCTATGACATTGCAGTGTAAGCGACTGAATCGATTGGTAATCCATTTTTAAAGCTGGTGTTTGTAAGAAATCGGATTTGCAGCAGTGACATGTTTAAAACATTCATTTATTTGATAGTTTCGAGTTTTGTAGATCATCAATTTACAGTAATTCTATAAATTACAAAAATATCCATTTTCTAACTAAAATCGATAACGTGATAATTTTGAACAAATTTCTCTATACCTTAAAGCAATAAATTGCTACGCAATGATCCATTAAACTTGTTAACACTACACAGAGCAAATCATCAATGTCGTTAACTATGGTAAAAGTTTCAGATTCGTTCTAAGAAAACATTTTTAAGTTTGGGGGAGATAATTGAAAATTCCCATTGAAAAGAAGTAAGTTACACTACCCCGATCAGGACCCGCAGTCTCGACATAGATAGCAACCGATTTCGGTCGTTAACTCCTAACGATCTTATTCTAAATGTCTATATTATAGTCTTCATAATCATATCAGTTTTTGTTGGAAGCCTGAATCGTAGTTTCATTGGAAACCGATATTTTGATAATAAAGACTCTAATTCTCCAATTAAAATAACATTGTTAGGACTTAACGACCGAAATCGGTGGTATAGCGATCGCTATCTATGTCGAGACTGCGGGGGCTGGTTACCAATTTTGGGTAAACCCTAAACTGAGAAAAATGAAATTTTGGCATAATCTTAAAACATCGTGACGTTACTTTAAATTTGATGCATTGTACTAAAATAAGGAGATAATTGGTCAATATTAGGTACACTATAATTTAAAGAGTAAAGATGTAATGGAATTGTTTGGGTAGAAAAGGCAATATTATGATACTTATCACCTTAAAAATTAGTCACATAACTTAATATTATTTTCTTCGTATAATAACACTATGTAATAGGAAATTACCCACTTTACTATAAAATAAGATGATACTTATAAATAAGATTATAATTATAAAACACAATGAATGTGCACCGTAGGTAATTAAGAAATTTCATAGCATAAAATGAAGAAATATCTCTAAAAATACACTGAGGTCATCTTAATGTAGTGAGATGGAAATAATATGACTATCACTTTATATTTTAGGATATGCATCAAACTTTAATATTAAAGTCATATTATTGTAAGTTAATTCTACTAAAATACGATTACAGATTGCAAATTTTATAAGATTCCTCACGACAGGTTCGATCGTTCATTACCTACGAGAGGTCGGTCACTCAGTCAGTCACTCACTCAGACACGGCTTACATTCGGTTCAGTTCAAACATTCATTCCAATATTGCAAACTTAGTTGAATTTCCACTAAAACTGATGTTTAGAAACATATTACTTTTATATTTTGCTTTTATAATGACTGCTGGTTTTTTCTGGTGGTTTGGTTTTCTTTACTTTTAAGGTTAGGTTACAAGCTAAGGAACACTTAGCCATGGACAAATGCAAAGGTACTTATTACTTCTTATTTTTTACGCGCTCCTTTTATTTTTGAGGAGTATGGTTTCTTCCTTGTAAATATTGATATCTGGATACCTGTTATTTAAAAAATATGTATTATATCCAGTTCATTATTTAACCTACTAGCTATTTGTGACATCGTCTTACCTCCAGTTAGTTCTTACTTGTGCCTATTATTGTCCTGCGTGATCCTCTTACTTTTGAGGATTCCATATGGTTCTTACCTGTTATATATTGATATTTTTCATACACAAACGTATCAATATTTATATAATATCTTCAAAAATAAGAGGATCACTTAGGAAAATAGTGGGCAGAAGTAGCAGAACATAACCAGAAATATGAGGAAAGTATACATAATTAGAAGAACATAACCGGATATATGAGGAAATAGTCGCTAAATAGTAGGAAAAATAATAGGTCATAACCCGAAATATGAGCAAAGTATACATAATTAGAAGAACATAACCGGATATATGAGCAAATCGGCGCTAAATAGTAGGAAAAATAATAGGTCATAACCCGAAATATGAGCAAAGTATACATAATTAGAAGAACATAACCGGATATATGAGCAAATCGGCGCTAAATAGTAGGAAAAATAATAGGTCATAACCCGAAATATGAGGAAAGTATACATAATTAGAAGAACGTAACCGGATATATGAGCAAATCGGCGCTAAATAGTAGAAAAAATAATAGGACAATACCCGAAATACGAGGATAAGTATATTATAAATTGGTAGGACGTAACTGGAGATATCAGTAAGTCATTATAAATAGAAGGATAAATAATAGGACATAATTCGAAGTATGAGGAAAGGAATGTATACTTCATCATAATCATGTAATGTATACTTATCCTACTAACGCCATGGTGACATATCATCTTTAATATGTGCAAAGATATTTATTTATTTACTATTATTATTAATATCTTTATCATCAGCAACAGTAGTATCATCGTACTTTTTGGTGATATCACTATGCTGCCTACTTTTAGTGAATTCTTTAAGACTTGACGTCATTTATGATTGCCATTGTTCTCTGTGTATATATAATAAAATAGCAGCTATATAGAAACGGAGTATAAAGCTTTCGCTATCATTACAATCCAATTAGAGTTCGATAGCAGACCTACCTTCTTTTGTTTTGTTGAAATTATGTGTTTTAAAGTGGACCTTGCCGTGTTCGGTTCTATAGTAGCTTTAATGTTACTACAACCAGAAGTGAGAAATATAATGAACCGCTTTGGAAGACAACTATTTCGCCGTTTACCAAACCGTGGACAAGACCCAAGTACCATCCGTGAGTTCGCCAAAGCTATTGAGTATCTATCGGAAAAAAAGATCGGTGCATTAATCACAGTGGAAAGAAATTGTAATCTTGATAAAATTATACGAAGCGGTGTATTTTTAGATGCTGATGTAAATGGAGAACTGTTAATTAATATATTTAATCCGAATACTCCTCTTCACGACGGTGCAGTGGTTGTGAGAAATAATAGAATTGCATCAGCGAACGCTTATTTGCCATTATCAGAAAACTTGTGCATTCCTCAAGAATTTGGAACAAGACATCGAGCTGCGTTGGGGATCAGTGAAAACAGTGATGCAGTTACCATTATTGTTTCTGAAGAAACTGGTGAAGTTAGTATTACGATGGAGAGCAAACTGTACGGTCACTTGTCACGAGACGAATATTTGACGATGTTGATAATGGAATTAGTACTTATCGGTATGCCAATGTAGTCTTAATACGCTCTAAATTATTTTCAAACAACCTACGAAGCGGCTTGATAACATTGCATTGTGGACGCTAGTCCGACAAAACCCACAAATATGCACTGGACCTATTGTTAATGGGCTTTTAGAGGCCGTCACCGTGTTCTTGCATTGGGGATGATGTAAAGTTATTAAAATTATAACATTTTGCTTAAATTATTTATAAATTGCTACAAGTGCCCGGAACTTGTAGGACAGAAACAATTGACAACAATTGAAAGTAGAATACATATAATATTGTATTTACGATGGACAGATAGCATTTAACACCAACATTACAGGGTTATAATTAATTAAATAATAATAGTACCTTGTTAAATTGAAGCATTTTAAATAAAGTGAATTATTGAAATGAAATTTGTACTAAGTATATTTTTTTAATTTGTTAATTCTGTAGGATAGTTTATTTTCGGAATGTTAGATAATTCTATATCATTTAGGCTTACTGTAAAGGTAGCCATTGTAAATAAATGTATAACTTATTTTATTGAATAGTATATGTTATTTACTACGTTTGGCCGATATTCTTCCCATGCAGCGTATTTTAGGCACTCAAAAAAAGAAGAATAAAAAGTTATATTATCATTACTTAAATTGAAGTAACGTAGGTATTTCACAAATAATAAAGTATCTCAGATTTGGCTAATTAAAATTTCGTTACAACGAGTATACTCTGCTTTACAACCTAACAACGTCACCTTCTTCCTTAGTCCGAATTTATTATATGTAGTACGCACTTTTCTTCCAATCTCCTCTATCAGCCACAGAATGAAATTTCCGTCTGAGTGAAAGGACAACGCCGAAACTTTAGAAAAGTTGTTTCACCCACAATCGGCTGAAATATTATTGTAATGTCAACTAATAATCAAAAAAGGTGGAAACTACCAGTGGTGAATTTATAGTGAGTGAGTAGCCACCTTGTACATCAAATTGCCGAATTTGAATTGTGAAGCCACACGTGTGATCCACTTAAATTATAGAACTTCAGAATTTTGTAATTTTGTAAAGTTGTGAATTTGTGTATTTGTAAATTTGTAAATTTGTGAATTTGTGAATTTGTGAATTTGTGAATTTGTGAATTTGTGAATTTGTGAATTTGTGAATTTGTGAATTTGTGAATTTGTGAATTTGTGAATTTGTGAATTTGTGAATTTGTGAATTTGTGAATTTGTGAATTTGTGAATTTGTGAATTTGTGAATTTGTGAATTTGTGAATTTGTGAATTTGTGAATTTGTGAATTTGTGAATTTGTGAATTTATGAATTTGTGAATTTGTGAATTATATTTGTATCTACTTTATTGCAGTTTTATAAAATTTTATTAACATATATATGTACAATATTTATAAACAACTTATTATAATATAATACAATTTATTATAAAAAAAAATCACAAATAAAAAACTAGCCCTAAGTCTCTGGTTGGTGGAAAGGTACCCAGAAGGCTGGCCGCATTGCCTCGCTGTATAGGGAGGCTGATTCTCTGACCAAAGTATTGGCCAGCCCTCCGATCGTGGGATGCATCAACCAGACGCTCAGATAACTCCCTAAAAAGAGTGTGAGCACCCGGTCCCCACGGCCCAAGCGTTTCTACACCAAACGGCGCAAATAGGTGATATTTGCGCCATTTAACGCTTTCTGCCGAGGCGGCAGCGGAACCAGCTGTACCGCTTGTACTTGGAAGATGGGAAGGAGCAAGGGTATCGACGCAGGTTGCATCCCATACCAAAGACCGTCCCAGTTTCCAAGGCACGAGCGTCATACCGTCCGGCCTTTTGCCGTCATCCCTCGCCAGTCCATTAGGTTCCAGGATTGCGGAGGACCCAGCCGTGGTAAAGGCCCGGCGGATAACGTCGTTTAATTCCGCATGACGTGGAAAACGCCCAGCGCTCCTGCAGCATGACAAACCGTGGTGGCCGAGTTGCGACACCGCATGTCCACAGCTGCACTCATGAGGGGTCACGCATTTGTGAATTTGTGAATTTACAACTTTGCAACTTTGGAATTTTGGAATTTCGGAGTTTAGGAATTTTTGAATTTTGGAATTTTTGAATTTTGGAATTTAGAATTTTGGAATTTTGGAATTTTGGAATTTTGGAATTTTGGAATTTTGGATTTTTGGAATTTCGGAATTTTGGAATTTTTGGAATTTTGGAATTTTGAAATTTAAGAATTTTGGAATTTTGAATTTTGGAATTTTGGAATTTTGGAATATTGGAATTTTGGAATTTTGGAATTTTGGAATTTTGGAATTTTGGAATTTTGGAATTTTGGAATTTTGGAATTTTAGATTTTGGAATTCGGAATTTTGGAACTTTGGAACTTTGGAATTTCGGAATATCTGAATATCGGAATTTCGGATTTCGGTATTTTGGAATTTTGGAATTTTGGAATTTTGGAATTTGAAAAAAAAAGGCCAAATGTAGAGAAGTGTGGAAAGGACTCCAAGAGCGTAGCTCTTAAAGTGAAGAAAGATAATTTTCGAATTATAGATTTTTTATAAATACGATTTTATTTTATACATATAAAGAAAAAGAATAGAACCAACCCGTCTCTTTTCATGGGTGTCATAAAAGGCGACTATGGGACTATTCACCAAAACTTGCACGTTACATATTTCAAGAATGCTGCTCTCGGCTGAATCAGTTTTTTACGATTGACTGGATATTAACCACATTAATTGTGATATTTAGACGAGTTAAATTGTAAAAAGTACAATCGCATTTCGCCCTTCTTGTTCTCTCGTCTACTCTTATTTTATCTTGTTATAATGCAATTTCATTCGCACTGTTGCGACGTCAAAGTGTGTAGAGAAGAATTTCAAGTAAACTGAAAAACATGGATCTGATTAAAAACATTAGCTGTGTCAATAGATAAAGTAACGATATCCAGAGTAAAGACATTATCGAATTCAACTGGAATTATTGGTATTTTATATATGATACGATCTTTCTCTTTCAAAAAAGTACCTATCGTATCGATTGAAATTAACACTGTCAGCACAATTTTCTTTAATTACCACACCATGAAGAAATATACAAGGAGCTCTCCAGCAAACTCCTGAAGTTTTTGGATACATACGAGTATGTAAAAAGAACTAACTTTTTTCAATTTTAATAACAGAAAGCAAAAAAATATTAGTAAATAAATAGTTATATTATTATTAATAACTTTCCTTCATTTGCACGCAATCTCACACGAAGCCTTAACACATAACATAACAATCGTCGTTTTTCTTGGGGGGTAATACACTCTCTAACCGCTTATAGGGTTGATGGAAGAGATCTCTCTTAGAGATAAGCTCACCTTTGTATCTTTCTATCTGACAAATGTATCTTTTGTGTTTATTTGCAATAAAGAATGGATAAAATGCTATATCACTCGCCGTATTCCCGCCGAAAAAGCCGAGACGGGACTTATAAAGATTATATATCTACATAACAACAAACAGATAGATAAAATTCTTTAATTATATCTTTGGTCATGAAAATTTACAAAACCCCCGAGAGACTATCAATGAAATCGTTCAGATAAAAACAACTATTAAAAGTTAAAAATCTTCGAAACGGCTTAACCGATTTCCATCAAACATGGCTAAGAACCATATCGCGAACACGAGTTTTAGAAAATAAGCCGCTTTAAAATCGGTAATTGCGTCGGTGGTTCATAATGCCCTGAGTTTTAACTATTATTTTTATTAATTGGGTAATCGTAGGGATTGTACACATTAGGTCGGAATTTTGTTTCCGAATGTCTGATCAGATTACTTATCTGATCGTATTTACGAGTACTCGATACACATCCGATTGTTACGTCAGACTTTTTCTGCACTCGAGCTATTATGACGAGTGCTTGCATGCGGAGCAGAAAGGAAAAAATAGACGACGAATTACTGTTACTTATTGCATATTTGCTCGTGTTGACGCGAAAGAAGAAAAAAGCGGTAATAAAATCGTAAACGCTTCGGCGCGGTTTCCGACTCGGACGTCCGACCCGATAGTCTATTGAACGTTCAAACAAAATAATGGCTCCATCGCCTACCGATAGTCGGTTCCGACTATCTGATAGAAATAGTAGAAATATTCCCAGCTTTAAAGTTCAACCAAATACTATCATGCTGAATTAAAGTATGTAGAGTCACGTCAAGGACTATGCCAGTATAGCTAAGCTGCGTACTGTAGCGCGCTCATACAACGCGCAGATGGTCCAATGGTTGAAGGGTGACGTCAGACGTGTCGTGGATCGACTCACTGCGTGTTAAGTAGGTAAGCCCATTAACATGAAATCCCTATTGTTATATACAAACTCCACATTTGTTAATATTTTATCTAAGTATATTTCTACATATAATATTAAACTATAATTTTTAATTCCGAATTTGTGAAGTCCTTGTGTTGTTTTACTTTATGTATATTTGTGTTCGTCCTTTTTGTTTTAGGTGGCTCAAACAGGACACAGACCGATAGTTTGGCTCAGATTTCTTACTGGTCAACCTCACCCAACGTTTTATCCGCACAACCGGACACTGGCAGTAATGGTTGATCGCATTAAAGACGACCGATTGCCATAAAATATAAAAATAATAATAATAATAAGTAGGGAAGTACCTACTGAAATGGAGATAATGAAACACAAACTAAATTATTTGAAAATAGCTATTTAGCAATAAACAAAGACTATCAAATATTTGTTTTATAAAATATAAAGAAAAAAAACCTATCAAGTGCGGGTTCGACCACGCGTAGCAGAGTTCCAATAGTCAGATAACAAATTAAAAAATACGAAGTCATTTTGCAGCTTGATTTCTGTATGGAGTAATTTTCCCAAAATGGGTCTCTATTTCCTACACCAATCGGTTGTCAATTAGCCATTATCGTGCTTTATATCTAGCCTTTAATTTGTTGACAAGTTTATCGGTCAACACGTTTGCAAGTTGACCGATTAAATATAACTAAGGTAGCTAAATACTTAATTTAGCATATGTTTGATAAGATTAAGTTTGTTCTCTATTATGTAATTGCACGACTTGATTTTGACATCGCGTTGAGATTTTGAAACACCGACGAAGACGACGGATGTTATGTTCGGCGTTCGAATAAAAATGTTTTTTTTTTTTACGTACTACGGGTTAGCACTTGACCTCAATCACACCCGACTGACCCGGTACCGGCTTTAGGTATAGTATAGGTATTTAGGTTATGAAACCTACAATATTAAATACCACTGTGAACTTCATTGCGTGGTAAAACAATTTTCTATAAAATAATAATCAATAGCTACTTTATATTTTCTAAAAATAATTTATTGAGTCGTGATATTTGCCCTGGGTGAATTTTTTATGAATATAAAGAAGTTATTGATCGATTTTTTAATATATAGATACAGGAGTTCTAAGTATATTTTCCGACGCAATGAAATTCACTGTGTTAATTTTAATATAATAGTCTATGTTTTGTTACTAAATACCTATACTATATCTAAAGCAAGCTACAGAATTGTTAGAAAACATTTTTATATTCTATCACTGACAACCTGTCCATGTGCAAAAAATCACGGCCTTCAAGATTATAGCAAGTTAAAAGTGTATCCTTACTGGACTAGATGCGACAATCGTACCGCCCGTGGCGTCGTTGATATACGTAGTTCATTACCGACCGCATTGGTTCCACCCGACGTTAGCGTGCAACCTCACGCGGCAATGAAGTACATACACGACACAGCTGCGCCACTCCGTGGCCCCACTATCTAACTCAAAGCTATAGCGGTAGTAATGCACGGTCTGTCCTTGTCATTGTGTTACGATATGTTAAGGACGGATAGTGTATTGATGTCATCATCATCATCAGTCCGTAAACATCCCACTGCAGGAATATAGACCTTCCCTCGTATATGAGGGAGTATGGGCCATAATTCACAATTGCTCGTTGGGGACTTCACATGCCTTTGAATTTTTATTTCTCAGGCATGCAAATTATCTCACGATGTTTTCCTTCACCGTTTAAAAGCAGTCGGATTAACATAAGTAATTAAATTAAATTTAAAAACTCATTGGGAGACCGTGTCTTAACCGCTGAGCCACCGACGCTCCATAGGTATTACGCCATAAACGATAACAATTCCCAAGGGAATTAAGTTGGGCGGTCTGACTGCTGGCCCTAAACGAGGAGAAAGGTTGTCAGCCATGTTGAAAATCGGTATAGACTGTTTTGTTTGGACGATATACGATTAGTCTATTTGACGATTAGTCTTTTGAAGGTTTTCTAAATTTTCAATTCAAGCGATCCACCCCCGTTTCGTTCCGTTTTTTTTTTGCTGCGCATAATTTTAAAAGTGATTATTTTCTAATATTCCATTCAAATTAAGTGCTGCAAAGAGCAATTTTGATCTACATTAAGTGCCCATTGAATCTAATATATTTTATTGGATAAAGGTTAGTATTTATTGATAGCTTCACAATGACCCATTATTTTTTAACTTTTCAAAACAATGTAAAAGATAAAAATAGTTACAGCGGATTTTTTTTTTTTTAGTTTTATTCTCTCCTTTAGAAGAAGGCAAAGGGATCTAGCCCATAACTGCCATATCTTATTTCTCTTATTTCTTCAGTTTGTAAGTCAGTCTCAGTCAAAACAAGTAATTCGTCGTATACTTGGCGTATACAGAGTCTAGTCACGGTCAAGTCATTCTTCAGTAAAGTGGCAGAATCCTTTACAAAAGATTTTGGCGGCTTCTTGTGGGAACCCGAAAGCTCCGTTACGCACTTTAATTTACACTTCCCTTCACTTGTACACCATCACTAACGTTTGCTGCACAATATTCTGCCATTATTCCAATATATGCCAAAAGTCAGAATGCACAAATTATAAGAATTATAAAGAAGAATGCAACTTCACTCGCCGAGTTCCCGCCAAAAAGTCTTACAGTGGATTATCTTCAGAAGATGCCATATAACATTGCAGATTTATCTATAGTTCTTTTTAGGATATTAAATTTAATACTACATTATTTTTGTGTATCTCATAACCTTTAAGGATTTAAGATTTATCATCGAGTCTGGATGACGCTAAGTAAAATCTGCAACGCTACTACAACTTAGAGCGATTCGAGTGAGAAAGAGTTGCAGGTGATTGGCTGTCAACTTCATCTGTCAAGCTGTCAACTTGACCGCTAATCAACCTTGAGAGATGTAGTCTATCTTGCACGCGACTCTATGTCACTCGAGTCGCGCTAATTTGTAGTAGCCCTGCTGGACGAGGGTTGGCGAAGCAGACAGTTTCATATTCTTGATGAGTGCCCCAACAAGTACTTCGCAAGCGCCTGGAAGAACAACTCATTCCGCTCGTGGCGTTGCTGTTATCATGAAAACTGAGTCATTGTAGGAAGTAAAAAGTGAAATTTAAAAAAAAAGAAAAAGAAAACCCGCATATTACATATTATTACAGTAAAGGTAATTACCGAAGAAATGATTCACAAGACACGAATAATAATAAATCCAACTGCAGCACTTTTTCTAGAAAACAACACAGAACTTGATAGAAAATTATGAGTCATGTGAACCTTTCGCTTGTTTTATTTACCGGCGCCGTAATTTATTGGGGGATTATCGAAACGTTTATTAAATAAATCAATTTAATACCAAGAAATGATTGGCACGAGACAGTTAAGGAAAAGATTATCTTTAATTTTTGGAAACACTGTCTTAGATAGTACAACAAGTACAAGTGGAAATACACAACATAATGCAGATAAGTGTGTGGGAATCTTTCCAGAATAAGTTCCACAGCATACCATGAGTTAATCTCATTACAAGTCCACACACACTCACATACACACACGACCCCTTTTTTCTTTTATGTTCATCTCATTGCCCGTCGGCCCAAGTAAGAATGGTAATTTTTTTCGAGTGTATAAACAGCTGCACCGATTTCGAAAATGTCACCCGACATTATCTTTCTCTTCAATATAAGAGCGATGCTCTTGTCGGTGGAGTCCTTTCCATATTTCTCTACATTGTGCCTTTTCTTTGATTTCTGACACGACACGGCATTTACTTTTAAAATTCTAAAATCTCATAATTCCAAAATACCAAAATTACTAAATTACACAATTACAAAATCACAAATTCGCCATTTATCGATGTGACGCTTCATATCGTCATAGCGTGACTCATAGGCAGTGTAATTTTAATTTTAGATACTTGAGTTGTTAATTTAGTGCGAATATCATTGGTAAACAAAGATTGACTGCAAAATGCGCCCAAAGGCAGTTTTATGTTAACCTAGTAGTTAGCGACAATCCCGCCTCCTCACTCCTGTAACTCCTAGAAGTTAGGAGCAAGAACAACAGTGGTACTTGATACGGCGCCTACTACCGATGTCTCGATGGCTCTGTCCAAATCTCCTGATTCTGAATGTCGACAATCATCATGTTTTATGGGATTACGAAAATTAGAGTAAGAAGCGCGAACTCATGCTTGGCGACCTAGAGGCAACAATCCGTTCGGTTTTAAACAGACACAACTTCCGAGCTCTCAAGGATTTATGCTACTCTTATTTTTGGAACTATTACTTTAGAAAGCCTTCTACTACCGCTACGCTCACGGAACTAGGCGCAGTTCGTGATGTATACTAAAGCAAGGGACCGCGCTTCACTCGACCTCCTTACCCATAGGGATAGCCCTAGTAACATGTTATATTTCATTGGCTGTACTATCATTTGCCACGAGTGGCAGTGGAAAGCCTCTCTTATTAATACACCCTGTTTCTTTCTTTAATTATTCTAGGGTCCAAGGTAGCAATAGGCGTCTACGTATATCACGTAGGCCACCGTCTGCCTTCAGTGTGTCAAGTACCACTGTCGCTCCTAGCTTCTAGGCGTTAGTGGGAGGAGTGTGAACGCGGTATTGAAGGCAGACAGTACAGTTGAAGGTCACTGTAATGCAATCTTGGAACCCAGACTAAAGAAAGAAATGGGCTGTGTAAGTAAGAAGTTTCCCAGCTGGTATCTGGCGACAGTAAAGCTAGTGCTGTCAATGGAATCGTGCGAACACAAAAGTGTTGTGGAAAAATCCAGCTCTGACGCCTTCAAACGACGAACGATAGGTAGATAAAGCGTTTATTTGTTACACCAGTCACACACATACATACCTATACCTAGAAAGTAGGTATTAGCTACAGAATATGTTTACTAATATGTGTGCTGCAGCTGCACGAATGGGTCACAGCTCAGTGTATGAGATTGTCCAAAGAACAAAACACTGATTTTCAGCTATTACCGTGCGAACACTTTTTCCAGCGCTGACGCCTTCAAACGACGAATGATACATAGATTAAGCGTTTATTTGTTACACCAGCCACACACATATAGTTTTGAGAGAATTTCTATAAAACTTAGAAAGTAGGTATTTGCTACAGAATATGTTTACTAATATGTGTGCTGCAGCTGGACAAATGGGTCACAGCTCAGTGTATAAGATTGTCCAAAGAACAAAACACTGATTTTCAGCTATTACCCGAGGAGAATCATAGATACAAGTGCAACATAAATTACCATTGCTGGAATGTAGATAAAATTAGAACAATATAGATATGAAATCAGCTATTCGAATGTATTTTTAAACGGCTTGACCGTTTTGTCTTGGTATCTAGAGTGTCATAGGACGCATTTTATAGTAATAAAAAAGTCCCACACAAAATATGCTGTCGGATTTTTTGGTTTGTAAATGCCAAAATTATTATTTATTATTTTTAATTAAGCATAATCCCCGATATCTCCGATATTCGTAAACCAATTTCGATATTTGTTTTCTTTGTTTGAAAGACTAAGAATTTTAGGGGATATCTCATGACATATTAGACGATAAAGGGAACCTTACTGATATGGGCAGTGACGCCGCCGTCTCCCCCGCATCCTCCGCTTAAAACTCATGTGACTATATGACGCATCGTCTTACAATATATGTATGATAGTGACTGATATGTGTAAACGACATACCTAGTAACGCCATGCATTGAAGTGAATGATAGTTCCGTTGTTAGCTACTGGATCAATATAAATCAACGTTGAAATAGCAAGGAAGTCTAAGGCCAATGAGGTGATTACTGGCAACTATAGTAGCGTGCCAAGCGTTTTGTCACAGGATAGGCAGAATGATACAATTTGCTATGAAATGAGAAAAAAGCAACTACAAAATAATAACTTACTCTTTTAGCAATATTCGCAACTGTTTAGAATACTCATCAGTATGAATTAGCTATCTTGACAATGCAATTCGAGAAAAGCTTACGATGTGTCCTAGGTTTTTGTCTGTATGGAGGGCACGCCACTACTGCTGGCAACCGTCATCTCTATTCACATTAACAAGAAATTACAATCTACACGTCATCATTTTTTTTTTATTAAAATAACATTGTTTTTTTTCTTAATTTATTTTGTTGTATTAAAATAATGTTAATAGCACTGTTGTGTTCCGGTTGTCAGAGATAAGTCCCCCAAGTGTGTTTTGGTTTCTGGGTCAGTACGCTTCCACCTTTGACTTCATCTTCACTTAACATCAGGTGTGATTGAGGTCAAGACCAACCCGTTATGCATAAAAAAAAAATTAAAATAATATTTTATTTTAATTTCTAACATGTCATTTACGATTATTTTATTTTTAATTCTTATTATTGGTTTTCCTTTTATGTTATTATGGACTTATTTTGTCTGAAGTAAAGATTTTTATTATTTGTGAAATAAAATGTTAAGCAAAGATTTCCTACATACTCTGGAACTCGCCTCTATCTTTTTTCTCTGACGTAACAGCTACGTCACGTGTAACATTCTCAAACGTTTTATTTTCATTCATGATAAAGTCATTAGCACTTGAAGATTGTAAAAAAAATCAAATAAAATGTAAATTTGTAAATAAATAAAAAAATAATAATAGTAATAATAATAATAAATAAATAATAAAGTAGTTATAATAATAGTAGTAGTAATATATAATTAATTACAGTAATTTGTAATAAATTGTATTGTAATTTGTTTTTTTTTTTGTAAATTTGTTAAATCCAAGCCTAATCCTTACAAACTACGAGTAACACTTTTTACTCATGAATGTAATAAAATCATGCTTTTACGATTCTATTCATGTAGTGAATTGTTATTATTTTATAACAATTTAATAATTATATCTGTGGTAACAAGCGTGTAATGTCTCCGGACCGTTCGACTGGTGTGTAGAAGCTAACGTTGATTATCTTAATGATTTATTTATTGTGACAATTATTATGGTAGGGCTTCAATACATGATAATGCCAATTAGTACCGACTTCATGTTACACTATCTGGGATGTAATTGGTAATAGATATATCTAGTATTTATAGTCATACATTGCATCCCGCTGAGGTACCACATATTGGGTCTTTACCTATGAAATTGGAGTTTTTTTTCTTTGTTAATCATTATGTACCAATTCCTGCGATTTTTAAAAGCTATAATCCAAATCTGTTTTTTATTTGGAAAAATAGAATATTATTTCAAGGTTTCACATGAAATATTAATTTCTGGGTTAAATCACATAATAAAAAAAATTTGAACAGAGCTCTTTTCATGTGCTTCCCATAATCATTTCTTAGATTCGTTGAAACTTTTATAAAGCGGTTACTTTTAAAAATTAACGCTGCCTATACTTAACTTAATGTTATCCGATAACACAAAGTTTAGCTAAATTTGGATTTGCCGTTCCCAAAAAAAAAATCAAAAGTGTTTGTATACAGAAAACTGTCTTATGAAATTCTTCATACAAAACGCCAATTTCATAGGTAAGGACCTAATATTTAAAATTACTCATACAGTTACCCATTCAGGTTTCTAAAGATACATACTAGTGCCTACTTATTACTCATACTTATAACGTAACCGATATTCGATTCTATTAATAAACATCAAGTGCCTATAAACCGATTATAAAGTCTAATTAAGGAAAACCGTACAAGATGGAAATGAGAATTCCTGCGAGTTTTTCTTTCGAAGCTTCGCAACAAATCATACTTTCGACAATAATACTCTCACCAGCTCTCAGTTTTAACGAACCACTTGCCATTTCGTGAATACTGTTCAGGAATCTCTAGATCCCTCGTTCATAGGGTTCCGTTAAAACAGACACAAATCTGCCCGTTTATGTGTCTGTCTATGAAAACAACCGCATTTAATAGAGTTCTACTACCAATCTCCAAGGTGGTGTTTGTATTTAGTAAAATAAATCGATCTGTTTAGTGTAGTGGTTAGAAACTCTGACCACTGTACCAAAAGATCGCGGGTTCGATATTTGTGTAATGAATACGGACATGTGTACCCGAGTTATGGATGTTTTCATTTATAATAAGTATTTATTTACTAGCATGTATTTATGTAGTACAAGCTTTCCGCCCGCGGCTTCACCTGCGTAGAACAACTTTATGGCGGAAATTTGGTTATCCCGCGGGAACTGCTCACTTTATCTTGATAGAAAATATCTTATGTCTCAATCCAGGGTATATTCTACCTATATACCAAATTTCATCCAAATCCGTCCATCCGTTTCGCCGTGATTGAGCAACAAACAAATAAACAAACAAAGAAAAATCCAAACTTTCACATTTATAGTACTAGTTAGATATCAACCATCTGGTATCCACAACACAAGTAGTTGATTAATGTGGAACTAGATGGCATTGTGTGTATGTCCAAGGCTATTTATTATTTATTATTATTAATCCATTAGACTTTATTGCACAAAATTTAAGAAAACATTGGATAAATATAACTTTAAAATTGTACAACCAGGCGGTTTTATCGTTATGATTTCTACCAGACAACCCTTGGTAATAACCTTGATATGGGACGCTACTTGCGTCGACACTTTGGCACCCTCTCACATCCCCAAAACCTCTTCGAGAGCCAGAGCTGCGGCAGAGGAAGCCCAGCTGCTCAAGCGCCGCAAGTACTCATCCCTATTGGGTAGCCATGAGTTTGTGGCGCTTGCAGTAGAAACTATGGGACCGTGGTCTTCTAACACCAGGAATTTCGTCCACGGTCTCTCGACCAGATTGGTGCTGGCCTCGTGTGATTTACGGGCTGGCGCATACCTCGCTCAACGTCTCAGTCTGGCTATTCAGAGAGGTAATGCAGCCAGTGTGTTAGGGTCCATACCGCAATCGGGAGCTCTGGATAACGTCTTTGCCTTATAGTTTTATTTTATTTTTTATTTTTTATACCTATGTAAATAATTATAATGTTTACCCTTGGGTAGAGATATGAAGTTGAAAGGAATATAACATGTAGGCTGTGCACCAATAATTTATAATTGGTATTTATTTAAAACAAATTATATTAATTAATTATAATTTTTTATGACGTAAACTTACATAATAATGATAGTATAAATTATCATCACCATCGTCATCAGAATCATTTCGGTGTTTTACGTTTATACTTTTGCTGGAAAGCAGATTATGTACCAGCCCTTTAAAAATAACTTTTAAAAATGAAATATTTATAGAATAAAGCCAAAATTTGAAACTTAAACAATGACTGACACAGTGCTGTTTTTACTCTGTTAGATTTTTTGTGGTAATCGAAGTAGATATATGATATTAATGCACATCAAAAAGGAGGTATTTACAAGAAATAAAAAAACAGGATAAAAATATGCTATACGGTTTTTTTGGTTTTGCAATACTTAAACTTTATCTAAATCAACAATCGACAGCTTTATTTTATTTATTTATTTTTATTTTATTGTTTAGGATAACAACAGCCACTAAACTTAAAACAAACAGTATTACATTTACAATCTTAATCTAGGCCAATAACAGTTATCCACTTATCTATTACAAATACACGTTACATTATACATGTTATTAATTAAGTATCTTAATTGAGATGACGTGTGCTCGATGACACTTAAAAAAGTACTAGTACCACCGTAATACATATAGGTGCACAAAAACATACATACTATATGTAATAAACTACATAATTATATTAAAATATAATATATGTGATAATTTTATATACCTATATTATTAATATTTACATACACACATATACATAAAATAAAGATGATACATAATTCTGCATAATAATAGTTAAATATATATTATATACATATATTACATACATATTGTATACCATTTAAGTACAAATAATAATATATAAATAATATCCTTTCCCCACCCAAACATTCTGTAACATAAATGATAGTACATCTATGTTGTTGCGTTGCCTATAAATATCTGAGCAACAGTATACTTAGGTACCTATAGTGATTTAGGTAAGAACTTAATACTATCATTGCGTCCTATGTGCAAAGAAGTTCTACTTTGACTAAAAATTATTAAATAATTCTATATATACTTTCAATAACTAAGACTCGAATAAATACTTTCTGAATTTGGCCTTGAATGCATGCTTGGAACCAACAAATGGGTCAATATCCGAAGCTTTGTCATTGTATGTACGAAATATTCGCGTAAGTACTGAGTTTTTCCCATAGTTTGTCGAGTGGTATGGAACGCTGAATAAAGTTGTATGCCTAGTTCTGCGCCTAGGCGCCTTCAGTAAAACATGTGCAAGTAATGCGGGCAATCAAGGCGCCCATGCAGAATATCGTGCAGCAATCCCATATCCAACAAGTCGCGGCGTCCATTAAGGGTGAGTAGGTTGTACCTTCGACAATTTTCCAAGTAAGAGACGGGAGTTTTATGAAATTTGTAATTTAAGTGCTTTAAGAACTTTTTCTGGATGCGCTCCAAACGGTCCCTGTGAATAGCATAAGACGGCGACCAAACTGAACTTGCGTATTCCAAAATGCTGCGCACGTAAGCAAAGTACACTACTTTTAGACTGACTAAATTACTAAAGGGCTGACAACTACGTAGTACAAAGCCTAAATTACGATATGCTCTGTCAACTATGCTGCTGTAGTGCACAGTCAGAAGCATTTTAGAATCGAACCAGACTCCCAAGTCATGCACAATATTAACTCGGGCTATGGGCACACTATTAAAGTTGTATGTAAAAATAACTGGATTTCTCTTGCGGGTAAAACTAATACACTGACACTTTTCTATACTAACTGTGATTTTATTTTTTTTGTAATATCTAAGTAAATTATCTAAATCTGATTGCAGTAGCTCACAGTCAGTAGAAGAACGTATCTGCAGAAAAATCTTTTTATCGTCTGCATATAATAGATGCTGGGCGTGATTGAAACACTTGGCAATGTCGAAAATATAAGCATTGTAGAAAAGAGGACCGAGGTGCGATCCCTGAGGAACTCCCGACGGTACAGTTACGTAATCGGATCTATAACCACCCAAAACGACCGCCTGAGAACGATTGGCAAGATATGACCGAACCCAGCGCAACAAATCTCCATGGATGCCAAGATTTTCAAGCTTATGGAGTAAGATGTCGTGATCCACGCGGTCGAAAGCTTTTTCGACGTCTGTGTAGATCACGTCAACCTGACCACCATTCTCCATATTCTGCAGAACAAAATTAGAAAACAAAGATAGGTTGGATATTGTGGAACGTCCACGTAAAAATCCGTGTTGTGTGCTTGGTATGCCTCTCAGTATTGTAGGGTAAATGACGCTATAAATTAGTTTCTCAAAAACCTTGGCAACGGTATTTAGTATAGAAATTGGACGGTAGTTTT
Source organism: Oegoconia quadripuncta (assembly GCA_949316235.1). NCBI lineage: Eukaryota > Metazoa > Arthropoda > Insecta > Lepidoptera > Autostichidae > Oegoconia > Oegoconia quadripuncta. Next base: position 10,584,634 of record OX438741.1, on the reverse strand, counting down.
CTATAACAGATTTAGAACCTTTTTTATGTATGGGTATAATGTGGGCTCTTTTCCATACATTGGGGAAGATGCATTGTTTTAAGGACTGACGAAAAAGCATTGTTATGGGAAGCGCTAAACTTTCTGCACATGAGGATAGAAAAATAGGAGGCACCCCATCGCATCCAGGTCCCTTAGATTTGTCTAAAGATTTTAACATTTTTAAGACTGTCTCTTGTGAGACATGTGCACAGGACAGAAAATCAGTGCTATCTTCTTATCTTAATATCTTTATTGTACACAAAATTATTACAGAAATATGCATTGTATATAAAATGTACAAAGGCGAGCTTAACTCCGATAGAGTTTTCTACCAGCAAACCTTAGAGATACATAGTGTTTATTAGATTGGGCAGAAAATAGTGTAATAGTATCATATTTATTATTTTGATCTATATAATCACTATAATGAACTGTTGTCAGCGCTGTGCTAAAAACACTTTCAAAAAATTTACTAAAAGCAGAACAGATATCCTGCCCATCGTCATGCTTCCGCCCACCCAGTGTAAAATGTTTCGGATAATTTGAACCCCCCCTTTTGGACTTTATATATTTCCAGAAAAACTTTGGAGAATACCTTATATTTTTCTCCGCGTTTCTAGTGAAAATATCAAAGCACTGCTTCTGGATACGATGTTGTCTAGCCCTTAATATTGAAAACTCGTCATAGTCTCTCGGATTACCATATTTTTTCCATCTGCGGTGCATATGCGATTTTTCACTAATAATTTTCATTAAAGCTGTGGAGAACCAAGCTGGATAATGATTGATACGGTTGGGACAATTGGAAACAGGAACAAAAAGAGTAAAACAATCATGTAATTGATTGTAAAATGCATCGACCGCGCTATCCACAGTACTGAGATTTAGAATGTTTCTCCAATCCAAATTCATTAGGTAATTATTAATTATTGTATAATCGCATTTATAAAAATTGAACCGAGACCTACTTAGCTCTTTTAGTGGTACTAAGTGTAGATCCAATACATCGACAACCAGTGGCGGGTGATACGGATCTATCTTTGAAAGCGGGCGAGAAGTAACTGTGATATGTAATGGTAGATTGCTAAAACATAAGTCCAAAATATTTTCTTTATGATTAATGTGATAATTGTATTGTCTCATGCCCAAATACCCCATATCATCGACAAAAGAGCTGGCTATATTATGTAATGTCGACGATCCCTCCACATGAGCAGTGAAATCGCCACTGTTCCATAATAATTGTGGTAAATTAAAGTCCCCAATTACTATGAAGTTATCTGATGGAAAACGGTCAACACAACGCGACAAACTATGTACAATATCATTTAACCGATTCGGAATTGACCCAGGATCGGGCGGTAGGTATACTAGAGCCAAGTGTAGGTTAGCCGCGGAGCCGAGCGTTCGCGCAGGTATAGTAACGCACACAGACTCACATGAAGTGCACGACCATTCACTACACAATAGCGCATAGATCGCGACGAGCGCAGATCATCGCGCCGCCACCAGTGGATTTACCTGTTACTAAGAGATTGCGATCGCAATGAAAGATGTTATATCTATTATCGCATAATTCAGCATCGTATATATCACTTTGGAGCCATGTTTCAGTAAATAAAAGTAAATCGAAGTCATTTGCCAGGATGTTGTTATATAAATTAAGACATTTAGTACGCAGCCCACGTACATTTTGATAATACAACAATAAACCATTAGAAATTGTATTAGAGGTAGCCATTGATAAAAGTAAACAGAACAAGTTCCAATATCACTGTCAAATGGTGTGGCAATGTGTACAAAGAATACTCATACGCTTTATTTTGAATATTACGTGAGCTAAAATGTGAATCATCCCAACATAGTTGATTGTGAAATTTGTTGAAATGTGTAACTGTGATGTACGTGTTATTTATGCATATAAAATTCATACAACACATTCGGCACCAGCTTCGTAAAATACGTGATAGTTTATTCAGATTAAAAATAAAATTAGTATTAAGCTCAAAACCAAACTTTTTCATATGAGAATAGTTTGTTTGAGAGATCTGAGATTGAAAGTTTAATCGAGTAACAACGATTTTAATAAACATAGTTTTATATAACAAAAAATAATAGCACATTTTTGTGAATGATTTTGGGTGGGAAAATAAGGTATACATACAAATAGACATAAATATTTTATTTTGACAAATAGAATATAATATAATACATATAAATATTTATTTCGAATTGCATATAGTTTTTTATAAGAGAATATACAGAAATATATAGATATAAACAATAAATATATAGATATAATCAATAAGTACATAAGTTTTCTTATCAGGTGGTTACAAATATAATGATCTAATATTACAATACCACGAATAAAACATTTTGTTCTATGATTAGATAAGTTACATAAAAAACTTAACAGCGTTATAGAAAGAATTAGTCACTTAATCTTTGTGAGGTCACTTGCAATTTTGATATGTAGTTTAGGAGAAACATCGTCTTTTCTTACAAATATTTTGCAATTGCAATCAAAATCAAAAATGTTTTTATTTCGTAAGTTATAAGAATAACATTTGAAATCGTCATGACATACAATTATCGCTCATTCACTAGGCAGTCTCCCCAGAGAAGAACGAACAAGAAACTCCGGGGTTGCTCTTTTTAAATAAGTCAATAGAAATACAATTTGAAATACGTAATTGTAAAATTTGTGATTCGACAAAGAAAAATAAGAATAAAATATACTGGATAATGCCGAGCGGTTCATGTCCACGCATTCTTATCATCCAGATAGTAAGAAATTTTATAATAGCCTTTGGCACATAGTTTCCGTTTAATGGTTGTTTTAAATTCATTTAAAGGCAAATTTTGAATGTCTACCGGAACCTTATTGGAAAAGCGTATACATTGTCCCTTGAATGACTTAGTGACTTTGTGTAAGCGACTGCTATGGACAGCAAGTTTATTTTTATATCTTGTATTAACATTGTGTATTTCACAATTTTTCCAAAACAAATGCAGATTCTTTCTTACGTACATTAAGTTTTCGTAAATATATTGCGATGCCAAAGTTAATCTCTTGATTTCCTGAAATTTATTCCTGAGATACTCGGGCGCCTAACTTGTAGATCGCACGAACCGCTCGCTTCTTATGTAACTGGTATAGCGGCATCTCTTTCTAACTATGCTCAAACGCATACCTACGCTAGAGCAACATTCTAAAATACGGACCTTACAATACTGGCTGAACCTAATAGCCGTACAGATAACACATTGTGTCGGTAGTCGAGTTGATAGCAGAAGAAAATAATCCCCGATACAATTTCGCTTTTATTGTCGAGTTTTGTAAATAACCAGACATGTTTTAGTTTTAATTAGTAAATTAGTTAACTAAAACATGTCTGGTTATTTCCAAAACTACCGACACGAGTTGTTATCTTTGCGGCTCTAGGTTCAGTTAGTATTGTGTGAACGGTTACGGACGAATCAATATTCACCATATTCATTATCTATTAATAACATTCTCACCTGTATGATATCCTATCTCAAGATAAGGCAAGTTCCGCAAGTTATGACAACACAACACACCTCCATATTATATTTCATTCATTGGTCGGACCGTTGAACAAACATCATCTGTTTTTTAAGATAAGGCAATTTCTGTTATGACAACACGACACACCTCCATATATATTTGATTCATTGGTCGGACCGTTGAACAAGCATCATTTGTTTTTAAGATAAGGCAATTTCTGCAAGTTATGACAACACAACACACCTCCATATATATGTGATTCATTGGTTTGATTCATTAATTCATTTCATTTGTTGATTACATAGGATTTATTGTGTGTGTTCTTCTATTTTGGTTGTATGTACTGTGCAGTGAATAAATGTTTCTATCTATCTATCTGGTCGGACCGTTGAATAAAACATCACCGGTTTTTTAAGATAAGGCAAGTTCCGCAAGTTATGACAACACAACACACCTCCATATATATTTAATTCATTGGTTGAACAAACATCATCTGTTTTTAAGATAAGGCAATTTCCGCAAGTTATGACAACACAACACACCTCCATATATATTTGATTCATTGGTCGGACCGTTGAACAAACATCATCTGTTTTTAAGATAAGGCAATCTCCACAAGGTGTGACACCACAACACACCTCCATATATATGGAGGTGTGTATATGTGATTCATTGGTTTTTCATTGGTTTGATTCATTAATTCATTTTATTTGTTGATTACATAGGATTTATTGTTCGTGTTCTTCTATTTTGGTTGTATGTATACTGTGCAGTGAATAAATGTTTCTATCTATCTATCTGGTCGGACCGTTGAATAAAACATCACCTGTTTTTTAAGATAAGGCAAGTTCCGCAAGTTATGGCAACACAACACACCTCCATATTTATTGAATTCATTGGTTGAACAAACATCATCTGTTTTTTAAGATAAGGCAATTTCCGCAAGTTTTGACAATAAAACACACCTCCTTAAGTGTAGTCATATTTTAAGGGCTTGTTCTACCCATCAATACGAACAACTTTTACTATGGGGGCAACTTCGAAATCGCGAAAAAAAAATGAGCTGTTCCATAGAAAATTTCAATAACCTCCCGATGCAATGTATGAAACAGCTGATTTTTTTTTCGCGATTTCGAAGTTGCCCCCATAGTAAAAGTTGTTCGCATTGATGGGTAGAACAAGCCCTTAAAATATGACTACACTTAACCGTTACACCCTGTATAGTATATTTCATTCATTTGTCGGACCATTGAACAAACATCACCTGTTCACAACAAAACACACATCCATATATATTTCATTCATTGGTCGGACCGTTGAACAAACCTGTTTTTTAAAAGAGGAGAGAATTTCATCAGTTCCGTTGTATTTTTTGTTATGTTTGTTACCTCAGAACGCTATAGGTTTTTATTTGACGAACGGTTGGTGTGGTGGATAGTGACCCTGTCAGCGCAACCAATGGTTGCGGGTTCGAACCCCGCGACGGGTAAATGTTTGTGTGATGAATACTAACATTTATTCCCGAGTCATGAATGTTTATATAAATATTTATTTATGCTTATCCGTTATCTAGTATCCGTAGTACAAGCTTTGCTTAGTCCAAAAATACATTTATTTATTTATTGATATAGTTTCTGTAATATATTGACAAATTAGATAAAACAAATGTTATCCTCAGAACTCCGTCATTTATAAACCGATTTCTTATTCGTTTTTTTTATTTAATAGGTCTTACTTCCAGGGTGGTCCAATGTTCATCATAATCCTGTTCTGATGATGGGATCAATAAGGAATTGAGGAAACTCCTCACATATAATATTATACAATGAGAAAGTTATCTTATAAAGTAGTACCTACTTATTTATTCATTTGTGTGTCAATATATCTACAATAGACATGTATCTAAATATTAAGTAAGCACTAAAATTATATTAAGTAAAGTAAATAATAGATGTCTTATGGGTAGTTGATATGGAGAGTTGTTAATATTAAGTGGTACAGTGGCACCACTCTGCCTTTCGGCTCCACAGAATACCAGCGTCGTGGTTGCTCCAACCCGACACAAGCTGAGTGGAGACCTTTTTGGATTTAGTATATTGTAAACTTTTGTATAAAATACTCTTATAACAGAAATCCAAATAAATACTTTTCTTTCTTTCTTATAGGTAAACATATAGCGAATTTGGTAGTTGGTAACGAGTCAAGAATTTGCATTCAGAAAGTATAATTTGGTGAAGTGGTGATGTGATGGAGAAAATCAGAGATTTGTCAAAATCAAAATAAAAATCAAAAATATTTTATTCAATGTAGGATACAAAAATATCACTTATTTAAAGTAAAAATGTTATTTTTTTTTAAATTACATCGCTTCACAATGTGTTATGTTAAGCGACAAGAAACTCCGCAGTAACACATCTTTGCAATTAGTATCCATCTTTACAATAATATTAAATTTTATATTACAAAACAAAAGCAATTAACATAACGACCAGCTAACACCAGACCTCCTTATCGCCTAAATAATCATCCATCCTGTAATAACCCTTTTTACACAGAGTTTCTTTAATGTGGCGTTTAAATTTCTGTTCTGTTAAACTCAATACATGTTCTGGTATTTTATTGTAAAAGTGTATGCTGTGTCCCACAAACATCAGAACCTCAGAACTCCTTCATTTATAAACCGATTTGGAAAATTCCTTTCTTATTTCATAAGACATGCTTCCAAGGTGGTCTCATGTTTACCCATATTTTCCTTATTTTGATGATTGTTTATCGTTGTTGGTTAGGGTGTATCACCAGGGTGGTCCGATATGAATTTGATTAAGGTCTGATGATGTACTCCGAAGATAGAAGAACGTTACTGAAGTCGGCTTTTTTTGCCAATTTTTAAATCTAAAATTAAAGTCAAAGATAATATAGCCAGTCCCCCAAATAAGGTTTAGGTTTTCGGGTCAGTGCGCTTCCACCTTCGGTCTCATCTTCACTTAACATCAGGTGTGATTAAGGTAAAGTGCTAACCCGTTCTGCATAAAAAAAGAAAATTAGTCGCAAAAAGATTTTTAATGATCTTTAACACATAATAAATACAGCTGAATTTAGCTTGCAAGGAAAATTGATCTGTTTAATCCAATCTATGTTAATTACTTAAAGGGCTCATTAGACCCACCTGGCAACCACTCCGCTCCGCCTCGTCGCACGGCGTCTACTCGTTGTATACAGGTGATCAACGGGTGGACGCCGCTTTATCACCAATAAACATCGCGCGGTCAACTAGCGGACCTAGTGTCGTCAACCAGTGGACCCCGCGTGGTCAACGAGTGGACGTCGTTTGGTCTACTAATTTTCGAGTAGTCTGTTAACAATTTTATTGGCACTTGGTCTACACGTGAATCCATTCGCGGGCAGCGCGCGGTCCACTCGGGACCCGCACGTTGGCAATGCGTAGTCAACGCAAAGTAAGCATGTGAGCAACGAGTTGTCACCGAGTGGTCCACTCACCGTCCACGCGTGGAGGGCTTACGAGTGGGTGCCAGACCCACCCGGCATGCCCATGACCTTAAGTCCAGACAAGGAAATGTTTAACTTCACATACGAACTGTAGCAGAATGAATAAGTTATCTATCCAAGTCCTCGTCTGCGGGAGTGTTGGTAAAATTATTCACACCACACGGTAACCTTTGTCCTGGACCGCTGGGCGTTTACATCGGGATAAGGTTATCATATGTCCGGATTCGTGCACAAGACCGCCTTTTTAAGCATTCCATACATACACTCAACCCTCAAAACATTCCTTGGGCAGTCGGGTCAAAATAAAATGACGTATCATTTACGTCTATCTTTAATATTTACGGTAACCTGCCGTTCGGTTAGCTCGCCCTGTAATGGCAGTACAAAATTTGAACCGCCTCCGTTGCTCAATGTAAAGAACATTGGGATTACGATTCGGAGGTCGCGGTTTTGATCCCCAGCGGGGTACATGTTTAGTACTCGGTTTGGTTGGTGATAGGGCATTTTAAATGTCCGCCTGGCTAGTTACCACCATCTTATGTAAATCTGCCGCCAAGCAGCAGTCAATAGCATTGTTGTGTTCCGGTTGTCAGAGATAAGATAGCCAGTCCCCCAAATGTGTTGGGGTTTCCGGGTTAGTACGCTTCCACCTTTGACCTCATCTTCACTTAACATCAGGTGTGATTGAGGTCAAGTACGAACCCGTCGTGCATAAAAAAAAACGTAACACTTATCGGACTGCTCTTAAATGGTGAAGGAAAACGTCGTGAGGAAACTTACGTGCCTGAGAAATAAAACTTCAAACTTCAAGCATTTATTTCAACGTAAGATACATGATATCATTTGTTGAATGTCAATTTAAATCTATTGGAGATAAAAATAGGGCTAAGCATTTTTCGGTCAGTCAGTATGTCCAAGCTACCACCGCTTCGGAAAGAGAAATCATTTGTGGGAAAAGAAGCGGCGCAAGAAACCCACAGGATCACTTTCTTTTATTTTCTTTTGTATTCTTTCTTTTTGTATATATAAAAGTAAACAACTAATACAATAATAATTTTTGGGAGCTGGGCGAAGTACACCGAGCGTTTTTGTCTTTCAGGTAGTCACTAATTTTGTAATAACCCAAAAATTTTGTAATAACAAAGGCATGTGAAGTCCCCAGCCCGCATTGGACCAGCGTGGTGGACTATGGTCCATACTCCCTCATATACGAGGGATGGCCATATATCCCTGTAGTGGGGATGTTTACGGGCTGATGATAATGATACGCATTTAACTTACATACTGTATTCGGAGATTGGGTAATACTGATTCTATTTATAATTAGCTACCGAAATATTTAAGTAACAAATCCCTATTAGCTTTATATTATAGCCTACGGATACGATATATATGACGTATGAAGTATACGTATATATTGCCTTTAATCATTGCATCAAAAGATTTTTAAAATTGAAAAAAATCCAATAAACCTTTCACCGTAAAGTAAATTGAAGCTTTTAATAAACCCGGCTTTAATAAAAATAGAGTCTCGTTAGATGTACGGGTTCCGTAGCATTAATATGGTTCTATTAATTCAAATATAACCGCCTCCGTGGCTCAATGTAAACATCATTGGGTTTACGATTCAGAGTAATTCAGTTAAGTACTCGGTTTGGTTAGTGGTCGGGCATTTTAAATGTCCGCCTGGCTAGCTACCACCATCTTATCTAAATCTGCCGCCAAGCAGCAATGTGTTAGCATATTAATCAAATTTCAAAATAATTACACCCTTATTTCTGATCACATTTATAATTATCGATTAATTTGATTTAAAAAGATATCGATTAGGTCAATCTAGAACGAAGCGGCTATTCGAGTATGATTGGGTGGGTATTCCTTCACGAGGCGTGACAGGCGTCAGTAGTGTCTGGTCGAATAATTAGTGAGAAATGTGAAGTAATTATCACCATAATATATTGCCTTAAACTGAAGTGCGTGGTTATTAAATATCCTTGTCCAGCGTATAACGATATTTTTTTAATATATCAGAAGTGAGTATACACCCACAAAAGTGAGGGTCATCCATTGGTATGTATTTCCAGTTTCATATTTTTTTTTCTCCTCTTATTTCTTTTATTAAATATTTAGTAAAATATAAGTGTGTACTTATGTTATATGAAGATATGATCCTATTTTGCTAATTTTCGTGAAGAAATGTATGTATAAAATACAGATGCAATTCGATATAATACAACTTACCCATACTTGCTCGTATGTCTATTGCATTTTCACTACATCGAACCATCAGTCCACCATTGCCGTGTTATGAAACCTAGGTACCTGCAAAGGATCGTCATGGTTGCAGACATTTAATGAAAGTTTTATCACGATAAAAATGCAAAGACCACGTGGTCAAAGTAACCGATTTCGGGCAAGTGGATCGTAGGTTCGATGAAGCACATATGCCGACGTTCGCTGGGCCCATGTATTAAGATTACTTACCTACCTACCTAGTATAAATACTGTTGGTGTGCAATAAATATTATTGTATTGTAAGATGTAACTGTTACACGTATCTGTTCCTGAACACACGTACCTGTTCTACTAGAATGACATACGTCTCATCTTAAGACGAACAATAACATTCGCGAACGAAACGCTCCTAATGTTTTTGATTCAAAGAAGGCTAGTCAGCGAATGCTCGCCTGCGAATGTCCCGGTGCAGACGAATAGTAGAATGTAAAAACTGTTTCTTGTAAACCATGATACTGAATACGTACCTAATATAGCAAAAATAGTACGGGTATGATCATATCATACCCACATTACTACCTACCTTCACTGATGTACCCACATTTAGTAAGGGAAATATTTTTTATTATGATATTAAATTTAGGTAAATAGACGTCCATGTCGACGACTCGCAACAGTGATGGTGTTCCTTATTATTTCACTACACTTATTATGAAGTAATTAATTTTAGCACACGGGTTTTCAAATTATTTATTATTGTGTGTTATTTTATATCATATTACAATGAAATGTTTGAATTACGTGATAATTAATAGCTGTTTATTTCTTTTTACCCTGTACCTACAATACCTTCCCTGCCTGTTGATTTCTACTCGTTGTAACTTTTAATTTATCCCTGACGATAACAGAATAAGGAAGCAATATTTGAAATGGAACGCGATACAATGACACCACCGTTAGATGACATTACACGAGAACGTAGTTCACGCAAACGAAAGAGTTCACATAACATGAGTAGGAGCCGATATCGGAGCAGTTCGCATCAACCACAACGACGCGGATTAAGCCAACAAAGCAGCGCCGAGAGTAGTTTAGAAACTGATAGGAATGATACAAGAGGACGATCAAGGATTAAGCGTAAACGCGTTTCGCGTAATAACCGACGTTATCACTCACGCTCGCCACATAGACGCTCATATCGTCGAAGTAGACGTCGATCTCGTTCGTGCAAAGTTAGACGTCATAATCGGGATAAGCATCATATTTATAAGAGTAGCCGTTCTTTTACTACCGTATCTTCGAATTCTGTAGATAGTAGCTTATCATCTCTAAGCGACTTTAACCGCCGATCGCGATCTAGATCCAGACGCTCTCCTAAGTCACAGCGTAGTCGTAAAAATACTCGTGCCCGGCGTACTTCAATTGATGATCAATCTGTTATGAAAAAATTTATCGATGCTGTTAGCAGTCACGAACGTAATTATTTCGTAGGCGCGCATGACGTGATACCCAAGTTTGACCCTTGTCAGAAGATGCAAACTACGAAAGCGTGGTTAAGAAAAGTAAACGAAACTGCTGCAATTTACCAGTGGAGTGAGAGACAGATCATTTTTCACGCATTACCTAAACTCTCGGGCCTAGCACGTAGATGGTATGAGGGCCTATCCACGGTTAAATTGAGCTGGAACGAATGGCAAAGGAAATTATTAAAAAGTTTCCCTGACGATAGTAACTACGCTGACAGGCTATCCGAAATGCTCGAACGAAAGAGTCGCAGGGAAGAAACATTGGAAGAGTATTTCTACGATAAGGCGAAATTAGTTAATCATTGTAACATAAAAGGCAAAGATGCAGTGGATTGTATTATTCATGGTATTTTTGACCATAACATCAGGTTGAATGCCCAGGGCGCAAACTTTAAAAATCCAAATAAGCTTTTAAGATATTTACGCAGTATAACAGTCAAGAATACCAGGGATAATAAAAAGACCACAACGTCGTTTAAAGTAAGCGGGACCACATCAAAAATTGTTGAACCTCTAAAAAGTAACAAAAGCTTTATCAATCCCCGAGTACGATGCTTTAATTGTTCCGAACCGGGTCATACTGTACCTAAATGTTCTAAAACATTACAAAAATGCTCTCGATGTAATCGTTTGGGACATATAGCTGAGTACTGCAGACGCGAAGTAGACCTGAACAATACACTATCTAAAGCACCTGTTGAGGGCGACAAAGGATCAAATGTCGCAAATAAGGTACAACGCATCACTGCACAAACAGGAGTAACTGAAATATATAACAAGATCGTGAAACTAAACGAAATTGATAAAACAGCATTTATTGATTTTGGAAGCCAATGCAGTATACTAAAAAGCAGTGTAGCTAGCGAATTAAATTTACAACTCTATTCTAAGGACCTTCCTGTTATGAAGGGCTTTGCTTTCGGGGCCCTGTTACCCCTAGGACGAGCTAAAATCAATATAGCAGTCGATTTTGTAAAAACAGAAATTGATGTTTATGTAGTTCCAGACGAGTTTCTTAGCACGGATATACTTATCGGGCAAAATCTAACTGAGCTGTCAGATATTATAGTCCATAAGACCAGCTCCACACTCATTCTTTACTCGAATATACCCGACATGAACAAAATCGAAATGTATAACGCAAAGGATGTTACGATTAAGGGAATGCAAGTTATTGAAGTATGTAGTAGAACGAAACATTCGGGTTACATTTATATTGCCGGTAACACCTCCTTTAAGCCCGGAGAAGAGATTATGATTTTGCAAGGTGTTTATCTTATTCAAGAAGGTATAGGACGAATAGTTGCGGTGAACTTCTCGGGCGGCGACGTGACTATTAAGGGAAATAAGCTCTTAGCACGAGCACGGCCCCTTCCAATCAATAATCACTTCGAGTCTTACGAACCCCCAGCCGAATTAGAGGTAAATGCATTATCCATAGCTAATCTTGATACACATGTTAAACTTAATAAACCAATAATAACAATAGATATGCTGAATCTCGGACCAGATGTCTCGGACGTACAAAAACAGCGCTTACTCGATATAGTTAACGAATATCGTGACTGTTTCGCACTAACAACATGCGAGTTAGGGGCGACAAACATTACAGAGATGCACATTAAATTACAAGACGATGCACCTGTTTCTTATAAGCCATACCGCTTACCATATAGCGAACGATTAGTAGTCAGAGACTTAGTCAATGACCTTTTAGATAATCAAATCATACAAGAGTCTAACTCGTCCTACGCCAGTCCAGTCGTTTTAGTGAAAAAGAAAAATAACGAATATCGACTGTGCGTAGACTACCGGGCTCTGAATAAAAAGACGATCAAGGATTCTTATCCAATGCCCGTGATCGATGATCAGCTCGATCGGCTAAGTGGTAAAAGGTACTTCACAAGTCTAGACCTTAAGTCAGGTTATTATCAAATACCAATGGCCGAAGGCTCAAGACATTTAACGGCATTTGTAACACCAGACGGCCATTTTGAATACACCAGGATGCCCTTCGGTCTGGTCAATGCTCCTGCCGTTTTCCAGCATATGATAAATAAAGCACTAGGTAAAGATAGGTACGACCTTGCCATGCCGTATATGGATGATTTGCTGTCACCAGCTTCATCTATTAGCGAAGGTTTGGAAAAGTTGCGTAAAATATTGAATTCATTACGCAGTGCTGGGTTAACGTTAAATATACAAAAGTGTTTCTTTTTCCAAACTTCGTTAGATTACTTAGGCTATGAAGTATCTAGTGAAGGCTTGAGACCAGGCCGTAGGAAAACAGAGGCAGTAGCATCGTTCCCAACTCCAACTAATGTGCACCAAGTACGACAGTTCGTTGGCCTTGCCAGCTTCTTTCGCAGGTTTATACCCAACTTTGCAAGTTTAGCAAAACCCTTAACGTTGCTTACTAAATCTAATATACCGTGGACCTGGGGACAAGATCAGGAGTCTGCATTCCAAACTATCAAAGCCAAACTCATCGATAGACCGATTTTAGCTCTGTATGATCCTACATACATTACAGAGGTACATTGCGATGCAAGCAAACTAGGATTTGGTGGAATACTGTTGCAGAAATCTACCGATAAAACGCCCTTCAGGCCTGTGGCATATTTTAGTAAGCAGACATCTAAAAGCGAAGAATTTTTGCATTCTTTTGAGTTGGAGACTCTTGCGGTTGTCCTATCTCTTAAGAAATTTCGCACGTATATCATCGGTATACCGTTTAAGGTTTTTACTGATTGTAATGCCCTTAGAACTACACTTACCAAGAGAGACCTCGTGCCTCGTATCGCAAGATGGTGGCTTCTTTTACAAGAGTATAATTTTACTATAGAGTATAGACCAGGCGATAATATGAGGCATGTGGACGCCCTTAGTAGAAACCCCATAGCTGACACAGGTTGCGATGACTTAACTGACATACACGAATTCGAAGTTATGAATATTACCACGTCCGATTGGCTTCAAACAGTACAAATGACGGACCCTAGATTAAAACTTGTAAAAGCTATTTTAAAAACTGATGGAAAAGATATTAAGGATATTACCGAGAACTATGTTTTACAAAATGACAAAATATACAGACGCATTGGAGATGATTTAAAATGGGTTGTTCCAAACGGTGCAAAATGGCGCGTGTGTCAGTTAAATCACGATGAGGCCGGACACTTTTCAATAGACAAAACTTTGGATAAAATAAAACAGAACTATTGGTTCCCTAAGATGAGCCACTTTGTACGTAAGTATGTCTCGGCCTGTATGAGTTGTGCTTATAACAAAACAAGTATGTCCAAACGTAGTGGGTATCTACATCCAATACCGAAGGGCAATATCCCTTTCCATACCTTGCATATGGACCATTTGGGCCCATTTGTCAGAAGTAAGGCTGGTAATTCCTATATTTTGGGTATCATCGATGGCTTCAGCAAGTTCATTTTTGTAAAAGCCGTCAAAAACCTTAAGAGCAAGACTACAACTAAAGTATTACAAGATATATTTGACGTTATAGGCGTGCCAAAAGTTATAATCTCGGATAGAGGTACCAGCTTTACATCAGGAACATTCAAGAAATATGTTAAGTCTATCGGTGCTAGACACGTTTTAAATGCGGTAGCGACCCCACGCGCCAATGGTCAGATAGAAAGATACAATCGCACTATCTTAGACTCTCTGGCCACATCTAATTATGGCCTGGACGAGCGCGACTGGGATACTCACGTGGGAAAAGTGCAATGGAGTTTGAATAACACACTTAATAAGAGCACGGGGACGACTCCAACCGAAGTCGTATTTGGGCGCAGAACTGCCAATCAGGTTGAAGGACCCATTTTAAATGAGATAGAAGGAGATCATTCCATTAATGACTTAGACGATACACGAGATAAACAAAGAGAATCCGCCAAAGAATGTATTGAAAGGAATCAGGAGTACATGAAGACCTATTACAATAGTAAAAGGGCACCAACAAGATTCTTCAACATCGACGATCTCGTTATGATTCCAAACCATCATAATCCTGCTAATGGCAAAAGTAAAAAGCTGTGTCCAAAGTTCAGAGGCCCTTTCAAAGTATCTGCAGTTCTTAAAAATGACCGCTACGAGGTGTCCAGCATCGACGGTCACTCGAAACGTAAATATAAGAGCGTCTACCCTGCAGATCAGCTTAAGCGTTGGGTAACTTTTGACATGGCTGATAAAGAAACTGATGTGAATGATGACATGTCAGATGATGATGAAGACTCTTGCTTGAACTTGCTTGCTGCTTGCATGGTTGAACATGCTTAACAATAGTTAAGCATGTTCAACCATGCTACTAATGTTTATGCGTAATATTATTTCCTTATTTGAGTTCGCTGATATATGATTCTCCTATTTCTATTCTTTATTCTTTATTGCATTATATCTGATTATCGAGAACAATATGATCTATTATGTAATCCCATCCTTATTTCCTTAATTTCCCTTCTCAACCTTGGCTACCTTCCCTTAAACATACCCATTTTAGATGGCAGCGATTCTTTGCTACATACCATGTACAGTAGTCGCATAACATAGACGACACTTAAGCATAGTTAATAAAAGGTGAAGGATGCCGAAGTTCAAGCGGTGCCCACTAATGAGTGGAGGATGCCGAAGTTCAAGCGGTGCTCACCTGAATATGAAACCTAGATGAAGGATGCCGAAGTTCAAGCGGTGCCCACTAATGAGTGGAGGATGCCGAAGTTCAAGCGGTGCTCACCTGAATATGAAACTTAGATGAAGGATGCCGAAGCACAAGCGGTACTCACGTAATGTGAAGGATGCCGAAGTGCAAGCGGTACTCATCTGTAAATACCTAAAAGTAGGTAAAGTATACTTTACAATTACAGCCGTAGTGAAGGATGCCGACGTAAGAACGGTACTCACTTATGCGGTAAAGTATGACTGCTCTGGGGTATATCAATATTTTATATTTGTTTTTACGAATTTATATGTTATCTATACGACTTCTCGTAACGCATAACTAATCAACTGTTATACAAAGGACTAACTGCCTTCTATTTTGCAGATCCCTTACGAAACTGTCGCACATCACGGACTAATGTAGATAGGCTACAGGCAACATGGGCATCGACCGAGTTATAGGAAGACACTAATCAGCATTATGAGTGATTTAGAATAATATGATAGTTTTAATCATGATCATCATGATTGTTATTCACGTGTAGGTGTTTGAGCAAAGTGTATAAAATACTATAATAATTTTATATCGGATCATTTTATGTTAAGTATTCAATTTATTTTGTATGGAGAACAGTCAATGATTTAAATGTATACCTGTGCTAGTATCTAGTTTGTAATCATAATGATAATTTCTAATTGTATGAGGGCATACCAGTGCTCGAATGGCCGATTCGGAATAGGGTCATTCCTTTCACAGGACGGCCGTCTGTTAGCATATTAATCAAATTTCAAAATAATTACACCCTTATTTCTGATCACATTTATAATTATCGATTAATTTGATTTAAAAAGATATCGATTAGGTCAATCTAGAACGAAGCGGCTATTCGAGTATGATTGGGTGGGTATTCCTTCACGAGGCGTGACAGGCGTCAGTAGTGTCTGGTCGAATAATTAGTGAGAAATGTGAAGTAATTATCACCATAATATATTGCCTTAAACTGAAGTGCGTGGTTATTAAATATCCTTGTCCAGCGTATAACGATATTTTTTTAATAAATGTTAATATCATTGTTGTGTTCCGGTTGTCAGAGATAAGATAGCCAGTCTCCCAAATGCGTTGGGGTTTCCGGGTCAGTACGCTTCCACCTTCGACCCTATCTTCACTTAACATCAGGTGTGATTGAGGTCAAGTTCCAACCCCTTGTGCATGAAAAAAAAAAGAAAAAATATATCCTTATTTCAACTAGCTATGTATCCCGAATTAGTATCTGCGTTTAGGATGGTATAATAAGCGTTTTAGCGTGATTCGAACACGTATTGTAGCTACACAAAAGGAACAGGTACATATGGAAAATTTCCAGAAGTGGCAAGTATGGGGTGAGGTAGATAGATAAAACATTTATTCACTGCACAGTACATGCAACCAAAATCAAATAACACAAGTAACAAAGAATAAGAATAGTTTATTATGAACGCTACAACACGATACAAAAACAAAGAAGTAGTAAATTATAGCTAAAATAGAAATACAATTATGAAGAAGATCCCGACAATGCTGTCACGTGTTGCGGCGTGCACAAATGGATTAGCACTCAGCTCATGCTGCGACGAATCACAGCGCTGGTTTTCAGTGCCCCCAAATGGCCAGTGACGCACGAACGCCACGTGAGGTACAATAATTAGCAGAATAATAATAAATAATTATAGTCGGGTTAGTGTATGTATAGTGTGTAGTGTAAATATACAAAATAATAATTACATAACAGTATCATAAATAAATACGTCAGAATATGGATATAGTGAGACTGTGAATAAACACTATGTAATACACACAAAATAAATAAATTAATAAAAAATCACGAATACTACACCAAGCAAGATAGCGATGGGCTATACTCATCTGCCCTCCACTGAAAGGGCACTGACTCAGCATAATAATGCAGTACAGATAGAGGCATATACTACGGCGCTGATAATTCGCCTTCTTCCTCCTAGAAAAATGTTACAAATATTAAATCTTCTAAAATAAAAAAGCCTATTTAAATGATTAGGTAACAATGACATGACATATAAAGAACTTAATAATAATAGATTATGTAATTATAAAGATAATCATTAATTTAATAATAATAAATACTCCATAATTAAAATAAAAAACAATCACATATTGACAATAATAAATAATTAAATAATAGTATCATTCATTTACTAACGGCAAATATAAATATCTGAAATATGTAAACTGTAATTCTTATAATAATAATCTGATAACTCGCACATAATATAGCATATAAATTATCTTACATGTACTTAATTATTGTTGTTGGTTCCTTAAAAAGGGAAATAAATAAAATAAATAAATTGCGAGATTACACAAAAATTGCATAGTAGGTAAACAAATTAGACAGGACGTCCTCTGACCGCTGCTTCACCCTGACAGGGTATGTGCATGAGTACTATACTATAATTACCTGTTATTAGCATAAGTATTGTGTACATGTTGCAGTTACAATAAATAAAAAAATAAATAATTGTGCCAGAATCGCTTACGGGAAAATGCATGCATCGTTTCTGTGGCGAAACCACTCGATTATTATAGGAAGTAGCTAAGTAAAACCAAAATGTTTTGTGGAGTGGTCCTTGTACGTTGTGTTGTTAGGATTTCTTCTTTGGAACCTTCCATTACAGAACCCTACTAGGTGGGTCGGTATTAGTGGTGGGATGGGGTGTTTGCGTCGAGTAGCTGCTTGTTTATAGCTCGCTAAGCTGGCGCCAAATTGGAATTACTTTTTTGACTTCGTTACGCTTAGTTTGCTCTTTACACCTTGATCTTGAACTTTGGGAATGACTTGTTGAATGAACTGGATGACCTTTCACTCTAAACCAATAAGATGTGTGCGGGAGTTTAACTAAACCACCGTAGGCCCGATTTTACTTCACTTAGGTGAATTTATAAAAAATCAAAAAAAAAATCGTTTAAGTTATTGCGTTATACCGTTGATTCTCAAGGTTGACTCCCCAAAGAAGAACGAGCAAGACGCTCGAAGGTGGCTCTTTTTACCCGAGCCTCAGGACGGTGCATGTGAATTTCTATGTTACCGTCTGCAGACGGTAGGCTGATTGACTGCAGCCTGAACGGTTTTACCTATTCTAACTGCAAGGTATCGTCAGATTCGTCTTGATCTCTAGAGTGTCATAAGGTACATGAGAAACAGCATTATTAACAGCTCAGCAGCTGAGCTTATGCATTCAGCGGGGCAATAGCGCTAGCGTACTAGGTACTATGCCTCACGGAAGCGAGTTGGACGGCGTATTTTTTCTATAAGATATAGGTATTTTTAATTGTGTTTTATATATGCTGTAAAGTTTGTTGAAAATAAACAATTTAAATAATTTTTCGACTTCGAAAATACAAAATATGCTGTCGGGTTTTTGTGGTTTTTAAATTCTTATATCTACGTGTGTAATGTTTGGCTATCAATTAACCATTAACATGTTTCATTACTGGCTCCAACATGGTGGGAATGCAGGTCAATAGCGAGTATAACCCATTAAGCAAACCAGACATGTCCATTACCTAATGTACGAAAGCAGCTCCCTAATTGGTTACTGTTTACTTTGCGAAAAACGTTATTGTATTAATGTACACCTCCCTAATTTATCAGGAAATTTTGTCATTTCTTCTTCTAAGGAGACACTCCTCGAAATGATAGTCGACGGTACTGACACTCAACTAAATAATATATCTAACTCTTAAGGCATATATAATATATCTATAATACGTCCAGTGGAGCTCTCATTGGAAAAATTAAGATTTATTTTTAAATATAGCATAAATCAAAAATATTGCTCTAATCTGCATTCCAACAGCCTTAAAGCTAAGTATAAATAATACGTAAATTATAGCTTTATTTAAGGTTATTTTCGAGAATTTAAAATTATTGATAAAAACGGCCAGTTTGTTACTTACAACTTGTGAGTGGCAGGCAGCACAGTCGATTTTCATTTTGGGAGTTAAAAATTATAGTCCAGGCAAAAGTGCACAAAAGACATACAACAGCTTGAATAGGTAACGCTACTGTACTAGCTCTGTCGGTCTGTACAAAATGTGCAGGGTACACCTATTTATTTCTGTCTGTATGTTTAGCACTTGCTCAAAAACAGAAGCACATTCGTAGTTCCGTAACTAGCCGGATCGAGTTGTATTTCGCTGTAGTTCGGGGAACGCAAACAAATTCCCCTTTGGAAACTTCCCCCTGCCCCGCCTGACTCGCTTCCAAAGTAGGGCTGTCACTGTGGAAGTACATACAAACATATTGAGTACAAATTTCGACGATTCGACGACCTGTTTGGTGTAGTGGTTAGAAACTCTGCTCCTATACCAAAAGGTCGCGGGTTCGAATCCCGCTAGGGGCATATGTTTGTATGATGAATACAGACATGTGTTCCCGAGTTATGGATGTTTTTCATTTATTTATGTATTTATTTACAAAAAAAATGTATTTGTTTAGTTTATCAACCATCTGGTATCCATAATACAAGCCTAGTTGCTTAGTGTGGAACTAGATGGCGCGCTATGTATGTGCAAACATATTTATTTATTTAAATATAAAATAAAATATATAGTTTAAAAAACTAAAAAAACACGCTGTATTTCCACCATACATCTCCTGGCTACATGATCAGATCGTCGACACCAAATATATTGGATTCGTTTCACCATCCACCTGCTGGCTCCATCATCAGATCAGATTCAAGATACCAAATTATAGTATTGTCATCAGAATTACATACACATACAAAGTTTCATTTCGATACGACAATCAGAAGTTTAAATTAACTTTCAAGATTTGATTATATTGTTAGTTAGGTTACAGGTGAAACTATAAACGGTTGGACCTACGTTGAAGTGCAAGGTTCGTTCGATTCGCCTTGATCGATAGAGTGTCATAGGATACATTTTTGATAAAATATCTAACGTGGCGTCCGCAAAATACAAAATATGCTGTCGTCTTTTTTAAATCTTTTTTAAAGTCTTTCTTAGCCGTATTTGATGGAAATTGGTTAAACTAGTTCAAAGATATTAGCTTTTAAAACAGTTTTTTGGTGTAATTCGATGATATCATTGTCTAATTTTTTTAAACCTACTAAGATTATAAAACTAGAGGATAGGTTTTTTGGTTTCATGGAAATTGGTTAAGCCAATTTGTTAGGTTTATCTGGATGATATAATCATCATTTTCCTCGGGGGCTTTCTAAATTTTCAATATATAATTATGGTTAGTACAATCATTTCTTCTTCTTCAATTTAAGATGCTCTTGTCGGTGGGAGTAATGACCACGTCTCACGCTTTTCGCTCTCGATTTAACCTCTTGGTACGACACGACATTCACCTTTTCTTTCACTTAGTCAAAGTAATTGCATCTAGGTCTTCCGATTCCTCTCTTTTCCTTCAATCTTCAAATAAATAAATATTTCGGACACTTACAGCAATCATCTAGTCCCAAACTAAGCTAAGCTTGTACTATGGATACTATCGGATAAACATACATAAATATTTATATTTATTTTATTTTATTTATTCTTACAGAATCAACAGCATAAATTATACAATATTTAAATAGGATTTAGTTACTAATGTTAAGCCAATTATAGATTCTTACTTCATATAGATATAAACATACATGACTCGGGAATAAATGTTTGTATTCATCACACAAATATTTATCCCTAGCGGGATTCGAACCAGCAACCGTTGGTTTCGCTGACAAGGTCACTATTCACTATACCAATCCGTCGTCAAATGAAGGGGTGTTAATGAAAAAAGATGCCTGTTGGCCACAGTGGATAACCGAAGAAGAAAGATGTTAGGTCACTTAATACGACAAGATATTTCTTGAAGGACAATCATTTAGTGAAGCGAAATTCTCACTATTAATAGTAACTGTTACTTCTACACTGTGACTGTTCTAGCTTTCCGCCCGTTACTTTGTCCGCCTGAAAATTTAACTAAAAACCATTTTCAATCACGGTAAAATGTTTGCTTTGTGATTCGAGAACAGTGCAGCTTTTAATTATAAAAGAATGTTCGTTGGACTCCCACATATTTTTTATATTTTATATGGTTCAAAACTCTGTAACAAAAGTGACATGAAAAGCGATTCAATCGATGGCCGATTCACA
This sequence comes from Oegoconia quadripuncta, assembly GCA_949316235.1. NCBI lineage: Eukaryota > Metazoa > Arthropoda > Insecta > Lepidoptera > Autostichidae > Oegoconia > Oegoconia quadripuncta. The sequence goes on along the minus strand of OX438741.1, from coordinate 10,562,952 downwards.
ATCCGATTGTACTGTCCAATTAGTGAAATTGTCTGTTTTACAATATTGTGTTCTATTGTTATCATCAAAAATATTGTAAATTATTTTGCCCAATAATGTGTATTTTTTATATTGTATTGTAATATTACTAAGATATCCAGTGAAATTACAGTATCAATGCCACTGGTCCATGATATTGAAGATGACTAATTGAATTGAATAATTGAACTAACAGAAATGCACAATTTTTTAAAATTTTTGAACTTTAATACTGAAGGTGGTTTCAGAATGGTTTACTTTGTAATTATATGAATTAAAATTCACCCTGTATGTATACATATAGATAATAATGAATATTTATTGATATTAAAAAATAATAATGAAAAGCGACAACAGGATTGTGGTAAAGCATAGAGGCAAGATAAGAAAGGAGAACAGATTAAGGCCCGTATTAATAAACCATTCTCAAGATTGAGAACAGTCTTGTGATCGGTCTCAAGTAAATATGTTGATTAATAAACCTAACTTTAGACATGAAATGCACGTGAATACTCGAGCAGTACTCATTTGAGAGGTGCACCGAGTTTCACGTATTAATAAACGAAACTCAAGACTATCATTTATTCGCCGCTGAGGCGAAACTTGAGAAGTGATCTCAGCTGAGTAGACCTCAAGATTGGTTTATAAATTAGCACGGAGCTTGAGATAGCGTCAACTGCTTAAGACGCATCTCGGTTTATACAGCCTCAAGACTTCTATTGAGATTGATTTAAGTAACCTACTTTAGTAAGGTTGCATTTGCATTGCATAAGGACATCAGGTCGATCCCGCCAGGGGCATGTCTATATGATGAATACGGACATATGTACCCGAGTTATGGACGTATACACTTATAATATGTATATATCGACGGGTTTTATTTGTGTTGTTTGACTACCAATTGGTGTAGTGGATAGTGACCCTGTCAGCGAAACCAACGGTTGTGGGTTCGAATCCCGCGAGGAGTAAATGTTTGTGTGATGAATACGAACATTTATTCCCGAGTCATGGATGTTTATATAAATATATGTGTATTGTTCACCTATAGTACAAACTTTGCTTAGTTTAGGACTAGATGATTGGTGTAAGTATTTGGTTTATCTACGCATGTGCTATCCATAATACAAGCCTAGTTACTTAATGTGGAACTAGATGGCGTATAAATGTCAAAGGATATTTATATATTATGTTTTGATATACAGCATGTTACCAAAAATCTCCTAATGCCTAAAATGAGACGGACTGTTAATGTTTTAAATAAGTACCTAGCTATGTAGTTACAAATTTCCAGCTGCTTAAAGCTTGTGTTTAAAACGATTGTTATTAAAATCTGGTAATTTAGTTTTAAGTTTTAAGCAGTAGGTAGCTGGTCTTCTGGTATCAAAAGGGGGCTGTGTTGTGTGATACCTACCTACTATGTTATGAATGAACGTGTAAGAAGGAGGTAGTAAGTATCCTGGTAGTAGTATTAATTCCTGGTAGGGTTATGAACTAAAAATAGTGCTGTGCGTCAACATAGTCGATTTTTTAATTTATAATTATAAATTATTTATTTTCATCAAAATGAAAATACATGAAAAGGATTTCAGGAAATTCACAGTGGAGTCTTTACTTGACATACTTTAACACCCTTCAGTCATTAGGGGTATTTTTGTAAAACGTTGTATAATAGTTGAGGAATTTGAAAGATGGCAGCCCTAGGTACCTCAGTGTAAACTTACCAAGGGAGCACTTTAGACGTTTTAGTAAACATCGTCTAACGCATCTGATTTGAGATAAACGTTATAGTCTAGTGGTATTTGAATTGTTAGGTGGTCCCCGGTTTGATCCCAGTCTATCTTTTCTTGGTTTCCATAATCAAATAAATCCTTATAGTTGCGTAATATATATTTGTCATTCCGGATATCACAGTAATTTTTCAAGCACTATAAGTGCTACAGAGCTGATAGGTAAAAATGAAAAAAAATTTTTTTTCAAATGCAAAGCTTGTGCTGTGGATATTAGATAACGGATAAACATACACAAGTATTTATATAAATCCATGACTCGGGAATAAATGTTTGTAAATTAGATGGGGTTTCCGGATCAGTACGCTTCCACCTTCAGCCTTATATTCACTTAACATCAGGTGTGATTGAGGTCAAGTGCTAACTAGAGCAAATGCTAGAGCATTAAAAAAACCATTTTAGCCATGTTTGTTAAAACACGGTTAAGCCTGTAGTTTTCGCATCGCTTCGCATTCTATAGCGAACGACTAAAACTCGCACCCCTGTAGAAGAAGTCCCGCCGAAGTGCTATCCATCACCAGTTTTTGCGAAATCTCTGAGAGTGATTGCGAATTGATATAATCCATCTTACTTCGATACTTGACGTTTACAAGAAATAAGACAAATGTTCAAACCCTTTGTCTTATTCAAATTTTTGGTTACATTTGGCTAAGAAATGAACGTTCGAATTGGTAGCGCTTGCAGCTCAGTCGCGGTCAGTCCTTAGATAAATAAATAAATATATTAGGTCCTTAGCTATGAAATTGGCGTTTTGTATAAAGAATTTCATTAAGACTGTTTTCTCCATACAAACGTTTATGATGTTTTTTTGGGAACGGCAAATCCAAATTTAGCTAAACTTTGTGTGTATTATCGGATAACATTAAGTTAAGTATAGGCAGCGTTAATTTTTAAAAGTAACCGCTTTATAAAAGTTTCAGCGAATCTAAGAAATCATTATGGGAAGCACATGAAAAGAGCTCTGTTAATTTTTTTTAGTAGGTCTTTACCTATAGTATTATAGTATTATAATTATATAATTATATAAGTATTAGCATTATAGTTACAGACGTAAAAAGTGTGCTTAGTGGCTAATTCACATAAGATTTTTATTTTTATTTTTAAGTCTTTTTCTTTTTGTTAACGCACTCTCAAGTAGGCAACAGCAGTTTTTTTTCTTTTTTCTCACACATAAGTGTATGTGGGAACGCGCCTGACTGCTGTTTTATGTTGAAAACCTAAGTGAGAGAGGGGTTGCGCTGAAAACCAGCGCTGTCAATTGCCATAAGACATATTGGCAGCAAATGCTGACGCCCAATCCCTTTGCCACAAATACATACATTTAAATAAGGAAAATATACCTTACGAAATTTTCTGTATTTGTTGGCAATAAATACTTTTCTTTCTTTCTTTCTATGAAATTGCCGTTTTGTATGAAAAAATTTAAACGATTTTTTTTATGTATTTTTTATTTGTATTAATCGAAGTAATCACCCATGCAATCAATGCATCTTTGCCAACGCAGTGGCGGTTTATTGATGCACTTCTTAAAGAAATTAGCTGCAACATATTCTTCAAAGACATATTGTAGGTACTCCCTCTCGGGTATTGAATTTTTTTCCTGCCAAGAAGTTATCCAAATTCTGGAAAAAGTAGTAGTCTGTAGGCGCAAGGTCTGGTGAGTAGGGCGGATGACGGAGAGCTTCCAACCCCAGTTCTTGCAACTTGGAGACCGTCTGCTGTGCAGTATGAGGTCGCGCTTTGTCGTGCTGGAGCAGCGGAGAGGAGCGATTGACCAATGCTGGTTGGAGATGTACCAGCTTCTCCATCATTGTGTTCAGTTCTTCACAGTACACATCTGCAGTAATGCTCATCCCGTTTGGTTAGAAGCTGTGATGAATCACACCGGCGCTAGACCACCAAACAGTGACCATCACTTTTCTAGGGGTATGTTTTCGTTTAGGGCATTGTTTAGGTGCTGAAGCAGGATCCAACCAACTTGCTGAGCGCTTGCGGTTAGCAAACAGAATCTCGACGCGTACTTCGCGCTGGCGATCATTGAGTTCGTGGGGCACCCATTTGTCAAGCTTTTTTACCTTGCCAATTTGACGCAAATGGACCAATATTGTTTTGACGCTAACGTCGAAAGCTGCTGCTAATTCAGCCGTAAATTGTGTATCATCAGCTTCCACAATCGCCTTTAATTCATCATTGTCGACCAAAGTCTTCGGACGACCTCGAGGTTCATTTTTCAGGTCGCAATTCCCAGAACGGAAGCGAGCAAACCAATAACAGGTGGTGCGTTGGTTTGTAGTGTTAGCTCCGTAAACGTCGTTGATGTTGGGTGCCGCTTGTGCCGCGTTGCTGCCCGACGGTACTCATATTCCATAATTACTCGAATTTTTAACATATCCATGATGACGAAAAAGATTGAAATGCGATGAAAATGTAACACTAATCAATAAACAAATGACTACTTTTGGAAAAAGAATTCCATGTTTTTAAAATAAAATTAATTTAAAATTAGAATTCTTTGCCAAACAAAAATTATTTTGATTTGAAATGACCAGTACTGCAGAACGGCAATTTCAATGGTAAAGACCTATTATTATGTGATTTAGCCCAGAAATTAAGAAATATTTCATGTGAGACCTTGAAATCCATTCTCCAAATAAAAAACAAATTTGGATATAGCTTTGAAAAGCGCAGGAATTGGTACATTATGATTAACGAAGAAAAAAAACTCCAATTTCATAGGTAAAGACACAATATTTACACATACACACAGCGCCATCCAGCTGCTTTCAACGATACCAGCGCCTCCAGGTTCACTTCTTCTATATAGCAAAACGCGTATTATAACAGTCATACGACGGTCTAAATTAAAAATTCCGTCGCTAATTTATCACTATTTACGACACGGCCAGACCTGTCAGTCACATCGCCTTGTGTGAGTTTCTATTTAGAAGATTGTAGAAGCTAAACACATCTGCAACGTTTAAGCAAACCGTTTGGCCATTTCTGACCATTTAAGACAGAGAGCAATGGGCTCTCAGTATATTATCTTTTCTGTTTTTTCTTTTCTTTTCTGTTGTGCAATAAAGTGTATTGTATTATTATCCTTTCCGTATATATGTATATACGTATAATATATACGACCGTACAAATTATAAATTCCGTCTCTAGTTTATCGCTATCTGCGACATAATATCAACAAAATAAAATCAATATCGAAATTTGTGAACACGGTCTGCTTTTCACAAATTGCGGATGGCTGACTCTGCCCTATCAAAATGGCTACTCTCTGAAATATGCGTAGGTGGAGCTATCAAATTATTGAGAGAAGCTTCTTTATTTTCCAATTTGCCGGCTCCCAGGCCAAGGAAACCAGTAAAATGCCAATGACATGACAAACATTCGTAAATAAATACCTACTCACAAGTTCTAGGTTTACCTAAAAATAACTAAACGGTTGTTTTTACCCGACTGCCCAAGGAAGTAGGGTAATGTTTTTCAAGTGTATATATGTAGATTTCAATGTTACCTCCTGTCAACCTAAACGGCGTGACCGATTTCGTAGTGCATGGTGTCGTTAGATTCGTCTTAATCCCAGAAGTGTGATAGGATACATTTTATGGTAAAAAATCCAACATGGCGCCACGCGATATACAAAAGCTCGACAAGGTTTTTTGGAATTTAAACTCATATTGTTATTGAAACAGTTAATATAAAATTATTAGAACTAACCCGTCTCCTCCCGTGGGTGTAGTTAAAGGCGACTAAGGGACTGTCCACCAAAAATATCTATAAACTGGTATGTTTCAACGGCGAAGGGATCACCTCCGTCACGTGTGCATTTCTGTATATTTCAAAAAGTGAAGCGTGAATGTTGTTTCAAGCAGTTAAGTATTAATATTTGGTACACCCAAACGCTTATGCTTGGGACATCTCTGACCATCCCATTTGGGATAAAAATCGTGAAGATCGTATGTAAGCTAAACTAATTTTCGAAAAGGCGCGGTCAGTTCTTGGATAGTAAAACATTTAAAAAAGCCCATCAGTAATCAAACCGAGTAATCCGCTGGGAATCGAACGTGCGACCTCCGTTTTTGAAACCCTATGATTTATTTAAATGGACACTTACACCAACATCTAGTCTCAAACTGTACAAAGAATGTATTAAGGATAACTGACGCATAAATAATATTACATACCATGACTCGTATTCATCATCAGACGACCTGTCTGGTTTCGTGGTAATTTCTAAGATTTCTAACCACAAATCCTGACTGCTACACCAAAAGGTCTCAGGTTCGAACCCTGCTAGGCATATGTTTGTATGATGAATATGAACACATGTACCCGTGTTATGGAAATTTTCATTTATGTTTGGTATTTGTTTAATTTAAAAAAGTATATTTGTGTAGAATCTCATCCATCTGGTATCCATGGATCAAGCCTATTATCCAAGAATATTTATATTTATTTATTTATACAAACATTTACCCCTAGCGGGATTCGTACCCGCATAACCGTTGGTTTCGAAGGCGTTTCAACTGAATCCGAATGAGAAACGAGTTTTCTTTTTACACTTCCACCAATATTTGCTAACGACTCTGGTGGAAAGCTTTTAAGTAAGCTTTCAAGTCAGCAAATAGTAAAACCTGTTTATTTTCCTTCCCACTCGCACATGTGAGTCCGGTGTAAAGTATGTCTGTGGGCAATATTTATCAGGCAAAGTAGCAATTATTTATTCTCCAAGGTGATGTGGCTCAAATTAAAAAAAAAACGATCAAGTGTAAGTGGATCTCGTATTCTGAGGATTCCGTACGTAATATTACAAGCGACATATTTTTGAAAACGTTTTTCGCTGTTGCTTGTGGTAGATATTAATATGAAATTAAACATGCTATGTGTACATGCTTTGCATGTCATTCTAGTACTGAAATATTGGATATGACATGTCTGACTATCTGGATAATAAAAATGCGTGGACATGAACCGCTCGGCAATATCCAGTATATTTTAATCTTATTTTTCTTTGTCGAATCATAAATTTTACAATTATTTCAAATTGTATTTGTATTGACTTATTTAAAAAGAGCAACCCCGGAGTTTCTTGCTCGTTCTTCTCTGGGGAGACTGCCTAATGAGCGATAACTGTATGTCATGACGATGTCTAATATTATTCTTATAACTTACGATTGTAAGCTTTGTAGTGTGTTTCGTCTCTGTCGTTCATAAGGAAATGTTGTAATGAAAGAAAGTGACAAAACATACTTTAACTAAAACAGGCTTATAAAGCGTTTGTAAATTTTTATGAATAAGAGGGTAAACCTTTAAATAAAATGAAGTAACAATAAAAAAAATATATTGAATAAGAAGGTGAGCGCAACGTCTTCTTGTCCGACGAAAGTCGAAGAAGTCGAAGACGAAAGACGAAAGCCTTTAATCAACGTGTGTTACAGTGATAACTTATGGCACTGAAACGTAGTCTCCCACTATGGGCTTCATAAGAAAGCTCAAAGTCACGCAACGAGCTATGGAGAGGACGATGCTCGGCGTTTCACTACGTGATGAAATCATGAATGAAGAAATCCGTGGGCGAACGAAGATCACTGACATAGCCCAGCGGATTAGCAAGTTGAAGTGGCAGTGGCAGGCACATAGCTCGAAGAACAGATGGCCGGTGGGGCATTAAAGTTCTCGAGTGGAGACCACGCACCGGCAAGCGCAGCGTAGGACGTCCACTCTCAAGATGGATAGATGACGTGATAAACTTCGCGGGAAATCGCTGGATACAGACCGCTTCCATCCGGCCACTCTGGAATTCTATGGGGGAGGCCTATGTTCAACAGTGGACGGCCTGTGGCTGATATGATGATGATGGTCAGCGGCCTCATAATGCTGTAAAAATTTCAGTGTAACAAATTTTTTTTTTCATACACGACGGGTTCGTACCTTGACCTTAATCACACTTGATGTTAAGTGAAGATGAGGTCGAAGGTGGAAGCGTACTGACCCGGAAACCCCGACACATTTGGGGACTGGCTATTATATCTCTGATAACCGGAACACAACAATGCTTTTGACATATATTAAATTAAATTAAAAGATACAGCTAAAAAGCGTGTTTCCTACTAAAAGTTCCACTCACTGACAAATCATCAAAACCTATAGGGTATTTACCAATGACATATCTGGAAGTTTGACACGACTAAAGGAATAAATCTGAAAATCTGTATTAGGGTTCGGAAAATGTACATTACTTACAAGTGGGACATACTAAGCAGCAGACGTGGGGAGATTTCTAAATTACAGAGACGTTGCTTTCTTTTTAGTTGGCTTTTCACACTGACGAGTCTTTTAAATTAGGTTTTACGGTACTATAAAAAATAGAAGTACAAAAATAGTAAGCAATAAGATGGGGTTTCCAGGTGTGATTCAGGTCAAGTGTTAACCCGTTGTGCATAAAAAGTAGTAAGTTTACTCTTGACCAACTTTAATTGTTAACTATTCTGGATAATTTATCGGGCAAGGTTCACCTCACCTCATAAACAGCATATTGAAAACTACTATAGGCATTCAACAGCACGCTTTTTCAATAAGATTCCTGTTGATATACAAAATCTTCCTTTCAATAAATTTAATGATACTATAAAACAGAAACTTATTAAGAAAACATATTGAAAGATATCAGATTATTTACATGATAAACATTCATGGACATAAACAGCCCGTTCGCATAACTAGGCTATTTCACAATTAATAATAAAATATTATAATGTAAAATAATAATTATTATTTGTAACATAAACACCTATTTTTTTTAAGAGCAACCTCTCGAGTTTCTTGCTTGTTCTTCTCAGGGGAAAATTGCCTTTTGAAGAAGCAGTAGCTTAAAAAATGTAAAATCTGACATTTTAAGTGTACCCTGTGTACCTACAAAATAAAGCATTTTTTATTTTGATTTCGATTTCATAACCACAGGACGTCCACTGGAAATATAGGCCTGCTCCATAGATTTTCAGAGGGACCGGTTGGAAGCGTCCTGCATCCAGCAACTTCCGGCGACCTGCATCAGGTCGTGCGTGAATCCCTGCCCACTGCCCCTTCAAATTATACTAATTCGCTGAGTTATGTTGGAGATTTTCATTTTTCTACAAAATTCTTCATTCGTGAATTGGATCTCACTCGAACAAGACTAGACTAGATTAGGGTTTCCACTATTTAACGACTGTGCCTTCCAAAGCACGGAAACATTCATTTGAAAATTAACTAGTGGTTAGCCATCCAAGTTCAAACGTGAACCTCGCTAATCGAAATTGAATAGCGATTGCGAGTGCTTTTAAATTCTGCTCACACATTCACCAATAAATACCTATGTATAATTAGGAAGTCAGTAAGCTCATATGAATAGGGCATCGATTGCTTTGATGTTATGGCTCCGCGCCACACCGGGCTAGGGGAGCCAGCTCAAAAGACAAATTAGATCCGGCCGAGCCCGGGGCTCGCGTGGCTAGAGTAGTGCAAGTTAGACGCTTTAGCGATTGTCAGTTTTTTTTACATGCACTACGGGTATTTGATCTCAGTCACACCATGGGAATCTGTAGAGATGGGAATCTGTACACACAGGAATCTGTAGTATTGACAATCTGTAGGCAAGTGTTCCTGTAATATTGGAAATTTGTAGAATTGGGAATCTGTAGACGTGGGACAAAACGCTATCGATCACACATAGACTCCTAATATTTAGTCTTTACCTATGAAATTGGAGTTTTTTGTCTTCGTCAATCATATGTACCAATTCTTGCGATTTTCAAAGTTATATCCAAATTTGTTTTTTATTTGGAAAATGGAATATTATTTCAAGGTTTCACATGAAATATTTTTTAATTTCTGGGCTAAATCACATAATAAAAAAAAATAACAGAGCTCTTTTCATGTGCTTCCCATAATCATTTCTTAGATTCGCTGAAACTTTTATAAAGCGGTTACTTTTAAAAATTAATGCTGCCTATACTTAACTTAATGTTATCCGATAATACACACAGTTTAGCTAAATTTGAATTTGCCGTTCCCTAAAAAAAACAAAAGTGTTTGTATGGAGAAAACAGTCTTAATGAATTTTCTTAATACAAAACGCAATTTCATAGGTAAGAACCAAATGTGTACTAATCATGATGTATTTTTAATGTTGAAGTTTTTTATATACATTTTTATTTATGTGACTTCTTAACTTTCATTTGTTCGCGTTCGAATAAAAAATGTATTAAAGTTAAACACGATCTATGAATCTTTAAATCCCATTTCCGCTCACCGCTTATGCTTTACGTATTAGAGGAACAATGTCGCAACAACTGTAATGAAAACACAGGCCAGACATAGTTTGAAACTTGAAATGTCACGTGGAATCACATGCCTGTTATGTCTTAATAATTTCACTATTGGGAAACCGCTTCCTTGGCCCAGTCTGAATCCCAATTGACGAATTCCATGTCGAATACCAGATAACCGAAACGATTCGGTTGCAGTGTTATTTATAATGTCTGAAAGCAAAACTTGATAGGAATAAAAAAAAAACAATAATTGAAATGAAATAAAATTATGGTTATTTGCTTAGATTTTGGGTACTTTATCAGTATCCGTCTCCGTCTCTACAAAAAATAAATAATTTTTGTTATCATTCATTACATTTAAGTGTGGAATCAATTTTTTATTGCACCAAAATAACAGAGTACAAACGATAAGTCATGTACAAAGGCGGAGTTATCTCATTAAGAAATCTATTCCAGGCAACCTGAGCATTGAAGTAGGAAAAGGAGGAAGTTTGGGGTTTAGCAGCAAATTGTGTGGGAAAGAAAACAATACGATATACGAAAAATAATACAAATATAAAAAAAGAAAAGAAGTTGTAAATATAAAACTTACATTAAATATAATCTTCGTTAATCATATGTACCAATTCCTGCGATTTTCAAAGCTATATCCAAATTTGTTTATATTTCTATTCAAATCCAAACTAGTGGTCACCCATCCAAGGACTGACCGCGCCAGACATAGCTTAAGTTCGCTAATCGAAAACGAATAGCATTGATTGTGCTACGAGTGCTTTATGTATATTTACCTATGAAATTTGCGATTTTTTCTTCGTTAAACATATGTACCAACTCCTACGATTCTATAGCTATTTCCAAAATGTCTGAGCTAAATCAAATAATAAAAAAAACTTGAACAGAGCTCTTTTCATGTGCTTCCCATAGTCATTTCTTAGATTCGCTGAAACTTTTATAAAGCGGTTACTTTTAAAAATTAACGCTGCCTATACTTAACTTAATGTTATCCGATAATACACACAAAGTTTAGCTAAATTTGGATTTGCCGTTCCCAAAAAAAAAAATCAAAAATGTTTGTATGGAGAAAACAGTCTTAATGTAACTCTTCATACAAAACGCCAATTTCATAGGTAAGGACCTAATATAACATAAAATATATAAAATAATAAATACTTCGTCAATACAATTTCACTATCAATTCTTTAATGTCAATCCGTGTCATTATAATTCCATTACTTAAATAATACCAATGTCAATCCGTAGTTTGTGCTATAGTTTCATATGGCATAAAATCATGTCTCTATAAGCCACGTAATTTAAAATATTTCACCAGATTATAAATTCTCTGCGCGTTATTAATGTCATGGAAACAACTCGATACTGAATTCACTATGACGTAATCGATAACGTCAGACATCTTACATTATGCCAGCTTTTACATTATTCATGAAAGATCCACTTGATACTCCAATATGACTGTTGATTTTTTCTTTACAGGTACCAAACCAGTGGAGTGAAATGAAATGAGTGCTCGATGCTAAAGTGATACCAAATCATGGCAGTGAATAGTCCAGGTGGTTACCCACCCCTATCCCCTAAACCTCATACCCCGAAAAGCCCCCGCCACTTTGTCTTCCCTCAAAAGAGTCCTTCCATTGCTTCCAGCACGTCTTCATCAGGTTACTACACACCCCAATCCGGATGCAGCTATGATAAGCATCAACCACCTAAATCCCCAATTGCTCACGGTCACAGAAGCCCTTTAAGTCCAAGACACTTCAATTTCCCTCAGAAATCGCCATCCGGAAGGTCGAGTCCCTGCAATTTTGATCGGATATCCACAGGCCTGCATTACTCAGCTTCATTAAAACATAGCCACCGGGAGAAGTCGAGATCCCCAAAACCGCCACCAGTTCACATTCATACAAACCCTGGATACGTGTCTCCGAATCGCACCAGAAAACTATTTGGTTCGACATCTACAGTGAACTCGCCGCGGCTGGTGACGTCACCTAGTATTGTGTCAAGCCATACGGACGACTCGATGGACGCAATGCCTGGTACACCTTCCGGTATCGTGAATGACGCTGATGATGAAGCAACGACGACCTCCTCTAGGTTCTGTCGGAAGTCTACATCGGATTTGACGGATCTCACAGACGACACCCCGGTAACCAGGTCGACGAGTATCAGTAGACCATGTTCGCCGATGCGTAGAGGGTCCATGAAAGGCGGTTTGGCGTACTTGGCGAGTAGGCGAGGATCCAGAGAGTCTAATGTGTCAAACTGCGACTCAGTTGAAGATATAGGGCCGCTCAACTTCCAAAATACGATGCGGGGTCGACAGAGGCGGACATCTAACTTTTTGGAATTGCCAGGTAAAATAAACCTTTTACTCATCTATCCTTTTTAGTTTTATCAATAAGAGAGAGAGATAAATAAAATATAACTATATAAATTGCAAATTTAGAAAACCTCCGACAACATTGACTAGGCAAATGATTATTATTGTCCAGCCCCCCCTTTTTTTTTGTGACGGGGGGAATCTTTTTAAAGATACCCAGACTCCAAGGGAGAGCCTGGATTATATAGGATTTTCCCCCACTAAAACCCCCCCGGTGGTCCTCCTAAGCGCTGGTCGGAAAACACCGGGAACTCAAAGGACCAACTACCGGTGCTCCCCTAGCGCTCCGCTGAAGCCCTCCCCGGGCTGGCCAAGTAGCCACGCCGCACAAGCTCGCCGATGTCAGCTCCCTATAGCATGACAGCGTTTATCGCGCGCGACGCGAGACGTGAGAGTCCAAACGAATGAGCAGGACAAATATTTATCCCGTACGACATATACGTTTATCGCGCTTGTATTGTTACGAGTGCTGGTAGTCTTAGACCAAAATATAATGTTAAAATACAATCGTCGAAACGGCTTATCCCATTTCCATCAAACTTGGCTAAGAACTACTCCGGGTTTAATTATAACCTTCTCCTCAGAAATTTTATAGTTCGAAATTTAAATGAAATATATCGTAGTCGACTCAAAGGACAATAAAATTACTGAGAAAATAAAACTGTCCTGGAAAATTTACTTTTTCTTAGTTGTCGTTTTTTGTCAAAAGCTAAATATCTTCGAGACGGCTTAACCGATTTTCATCAATTCTGGCTAAGAATCTGTCCCCTTGTTTATTATTTCACACTCAAATCGGACCAAGCATTACGAAGATACGTTCGAGCTAAGACAGGACACACACACACACATACAACACCGTAAAACACCTAACACCCGTCGATTTTCGTCGGGAGTAAATAGTTGAAGGTTCCCATAAAGAAGAAACCTTTGTAACTCTGTAAGTTTCTATATTATAGTTTGGCTTCACCCCGAATTACACCAACCATTAGAACTGAAGAATAAACTTAAACACATATGTATAAACCAAAGTATAAAAAATAATGTTCCCGTTGATATACAAAATCTACATTTCAATAAATTTAAGCATACTATTTAAAACACAAATTTATTAAGAAAGCATATTATGGACTCAATACCACTAACAAGTGTCGTACCAAGAGGTTAAAACGAGGGCGGAAAATAGAGAGACATGGTCGTTACTCCACCGACAAGAGCATAGCTCTTAAATTGAAGAAGACCACTAACAGGGCAGACTTTTATAAAAATCCACACTCTACGAGTATATGCGAAGTTTCTCTCTCTGTTTGTTACCTTTACGCGACCAAAGGACATAGGCGGTACTTTAAAGTAACTCCGTTACCATTTTACCAGCTACAGGCTGCCCGCCCACGACCGATAATCGGTGACCGATTTTTTGTAGGAGAAAAGTGGAACGTACTGATTGCAATATTTCAACGCCCACGTCCTACAACAAATCGGTCACAATATCGGTGATAAAAGTATTGATTAATAGTGATAAAAATCGGCCGATTATCGGTCCTACAAAAAGTGGGTCGTGGGCGGGCACACATATACGCGCAGGACCGATCCTTGGGGGAAGCCTCTGTCCAGCAGTGGACGTCTTTCATATAATATGATATCGACTTGAACAAAAATAATGATGAAATAATGAAATGCAATTATTGTAACGGCTATGTGGAATCACGAATGTAGTAAATTGCAGTTGTATGGAATCCATATTGTATAGGAATCACGAATAGGAAGAATCGCGTTTGTGTAATCGATCGTGTAATTCCACTGAAACGTGGTCTTTCAACCTGACCTTTAGCTGGTAGGGGAAGACGACGACACTTCATTCTAACAAAAATTAGCACTTTAAAGCTTAAATTTCTGAAACTGATCCAAGAAAACATTTCATTCCCGCTTTACGTGTAGGAGAGGTATCCTAAAAAACATTTTTCAATGTTTTATGTAAGGCACCCTTGCCAAATTTCAGCTTTCTAGTACACAGAGCCTTTGAGCTAAGCTTCGGATAGACAAACAGACAGACAGATGGATATGGCGAAACTATAAGGGTGTTTTGTTGACCATTGACCCTTAAAAACTGCACTCAAATCGAATTACTCATTACAGAGATGACCATGACACACACACACACACACACACATACACTACATATAACTCCCATAGTTTTTCGTCGGGAGTTAAAAACGTCTTGAATAATTAATATAGTGGTGAGATGTGTAGGCGGGAATAATGAATAAAATTATCGTCAAATTTAATTTCGATTTCAAGCCGCAAAATATTATGTAAAGCAAAGTTCAAATGTCACAGAACTCGTTTCGTTTCACCACAATAGCTAATCATATTTAATCAAACGACAAAGTGCTCATAGAAAGCAATTAAACTGAAAAGTCAACCCTTTCCAACTTCATTATGTAATTAATTACTTACAGACTGACTTCAAAAGGATCTCCATTCGGCTGTGAGTTACAATCTTTTATGTAGGTCTGTACACATTTTTCATTTAATTGCAAAGTATCAGGATCCCTATTCATTTAGCATGTCTATCTCTTTCACACTTACATGTGAGTACAAAAGTAATAAACATATCGATGTGTCCAGGGCTTTGATTTTTTTTATGCACTACGAGTTGGTACTTGACCTCAATCACACCTGATGTTAAGTGAAGATGAGGTCGAAGGTGGAAGCGTACTGACCCGGAAACCCCAACACATTTGGGGGACTGGCTATCTTATCTCTGACAACCGGAACACAGTAATGCTATTAACATTGCTGCTTGGCGGCAGATTTAGATAAGATGGTGGTAGCTAGCCAGGCGGATATTTAAAATTCCCTGCCACCATCAACCAGACCGAGTACTTAAACGTGTACCCCGCTGGGGATCGAACCCGCGAATTCCGAATCGTAAACCCAATGTTGTTTACATTGAGCCACGGAGGCGGTTAAAAGATTCGCCGGTTCTTTAGATTTAGTATATGTATTTAGTATACAGCTATATGATTAAAATTAAAACTTCTGAATGTTCTCCGACGCAATGATTGGAGTTTTAAGCATATACTTAACTCCTGTAACTATTTTCAATATCGATCAAAAATGTTTTTATATACTGCTCAAAAGTGATAGTACAACAAGAACACAAGATAGATTGTGGAACATATAATAAGGCATCATTACCGTCAGCGTAAATCATACACTTCCGACTTGCAATCACCTCATTGTCGTCGATCCATCTAATCCTGACCTGACCCACACCACACTATCCAAGATCATTTCAGTTCCACTAAATTATTTGAAATTACAAAAGTATCTACTAAAGGTTCCTGAATTATAGGTTATACTTAAAAAACTTCGTACGATAAGTCTCCGAAGTCGGCTCAAAATGGGCAAAGTTAGTTCCACGAATGAGGTAAGTAATGGGCAGATTATTTAATGGTTTTCGGAAAATTCTGCATATATTAAAACTTGGGCATTGGTTACCAGGTGCTAGGGAACATTAAAATCGGACATCCCAGTAAAGCCACTGTTCAGTGCAGAACATAAAACAACCATACATCGAGAATTTAGAAAGCGCCTTGAAATCAAGCGATGATTGTATCATCCAGATAAACTAAACCATATACCGAATTATAATGTGTAATTCGGTATACATTATACATTCCCATTTATAAATTTTGATGACATTTTGCAATGTATACTATTGAATAACTTATTGTATCGTAGTTATATAAATATATCGATAATTGAACAGCGACATAAATGTGAATTAAATATAAATTGAGCTCTTTAATCATTATTATCTTAAATATTAACTGTATCTTACCAAAAAACTATGTCAGTGGTTTACACAGGAAATTGGACGGTAGTGAAATTAGGAATCGATATCTTACTGCGAAACAATTGTTATTTTCATAACGATACAAGCTATATAAAATTCATGATGGAATGCCTATATAACTTCAACTGTAAAATATGCCAATCGTGTTGATGCGAAAATGTCGATGTAATAGCTTTAATAAATTTAGCTTATCTTGTCTTACCTCATCTTATCTCACCTAGTCTTTATTTAGAACGGGTGAGCCTCGCTATTCAACGAGGCAATACCGGCAGCCTTCTCGGGACCGCTCCGGTCTCGCCTCGGAAAAATCTTTTATTACAAGCTTTTATTTAGTTTGCAATGTTCGTATGTAAGTTGTCCGATTCAAAATTTGCAAACCATTTTTCGACCACTTGCTGATCTGATTGAGCTGAAATTTGGCATAACTATGTAAGTTCGGTGGCAATACAATATTAATGGTATGTACCATCGAGCTGATCTGATGATGGAGACAGAAGATTAAAAAATAATAATAAATAAAATAATATTTTATATAAAATATTTCGGACACTTACACCAATAATCTAGTCCCAAGAAGAAAGAAAGAAAGAAATTATTTATTTGCCAGAATACAGTTTACAAGGTCTGATAAGAAATTTAGGAATCATGTATTCAATCTGCATGCAGATGTGCAAAATATGATTTGTGACACTTTACATAGCATTCTGATAATTTAAATATTCCTTAATATCATAGAAACACTTTGCCTGAAGCCATTGTATCAATCGAATTTTAAACATTTTGTCATTATCTAATTTTATCTAATCAAAGCATGTGCTATGGATACTAGATAATGGATAAACATACATAAATATTTATATAAACATCCATGACTCGGGAATAAATATTCGTATTCATCACATTTACCCCTAGCGAGATTCTAACCTGCAACCGTTGGTTTCGCTGACAGGGTCACTACCCATTACATCTACCGATCGTCAATTGTTGTCAACCGGCCGGTCGCCGATTGTCACTGGAACGCCTTGATGTACTTTATGTTACTCGTCTTTGTACTAGAATAATATACAGGGCGTCCCACGGCTATGCCACATGGAGGGAAAGTACCTTGAATTTTGTAGATGGAACATTTTACTGAAAGAAGACATTATTTTAATTTAAAAAACAATTTAAACTGCATTCATAGATTTTTAAATAAGTACATGGTTGAACCGGGAATCGAACCATTTATTTATAAAAAAAAATTACCATGTAACTTTATCATACCGATCGAAAGGCTTCATCATAAGGATTATTTTTTGCTAAATAACATATTGTCAGAAATAAAAGGAAGACCATGAATTTTAACATTAGATGTTCAATTTTGTTCAGAAAAATGAAAAGCTGACATTGCCGTAAGGACATACAACTGACATTATCATTACTAATACTAATTACCCACTCGAGAAGTATGCATCATTTCCCTATTATAATTTAAGTTCATGATAAAATGATAAAGAGATACGTAATTAGTAAGTAGGACTATCTCAATGAACATTTTCTTTCCTGGATCGGGACAAATGGACGAAAAAATGGCCGCTGAGATCCCCAGATCTAACCCCGTTAGATTTTTTTTATGGGGTTATGTAAAAAATTAACTTTACAAGAACCAGTGTCAAAGTGTCCACGAGCTACAAACTGAACTTCGACGTATTATTCTAAATATCCACCACAACATGATCAAAAAATCGACAGGGAGCGAAATAATCAAAAGAGTGCGACTTTGTATTGAACAGGATGGGACTCATTTTGAGCATTTGATAAATTTGATTAATTTTGTATTAAAAATGTTAAAATTCATGGTCTTCCTTTTATTTCTGACACTATGTTATTTAGCAAAAAATTATCCTTATGATGAAGCCTTTCGATCGGTATGATAAAGTTACATGGTAATTTTTTTTTTATAAATAAAGGGTTCGATTCCCGGTTCAACCATGTACTTATTTAAAAATCTATGAATGCAGTTTAAATTGTTTTTTAAATTAAAATAATGTCTTCTTTCAGTAAAATGTTCCATCTACAAAATTCAAGGTACTTTCCCTCCATGTGGCATAGCCGTGGGACGCCCTGTATGTACTAATCATGATAGACTTTTTTATATATTGATTTTATTTATGTAACTTCTTAATCTTTCGTTGGTTAAGTTTACTTTGTTATTCTCTATAGGTTTCCTAATCAATCTCCCTTTAATCTCACTATATCTTAATGTTAATATATTTTCCGCAGTGGTGGAGCACTCCAGACCACGAGTGTGTTCGCTGCCTGAAAAGCCTTATAATCCGCGGCTCTCTGACGACCTCTACCGGCTGAGGACCTTCTCCATCACCACCAAGGGTGGCGTGGTCAACTGCGGTGACTCCATTTGCAACAGACGGAGTCGATCTAATACTTCTGTCAATTCTACCAATAGCAGGTATGTGAATTTGTCATAGCACCATCTTTATATTGATCTTCTTTGTCACCCTACGTAGTCCTTTGCCGTTGACTTCCGGCGTATCTAGCATTGCCTTCAGCTGATCAAGAACTCCGTTTACAATGATAATAACAATAATAGTAAATGGTATGCTAATACAGTTGGTATTAGCATAATATACTGAGGAAAAAAAATTATAATAATAAATATCTTGCACATACACACAGCGCCATCTAGTTCCACACTAAGCTAATGGATACCAGAAGGTTGATAAACTACACAAATATATTTTTCTTTGTAAATAAATACATAAATCAATGAAAAACATCCATAACTCGGGAGCACATGTCTGTATTCATCATACAAACATATATATGGATTCGAATGCGCGACCTTTTGGTATAGCAGTCAGAATTTTTAACCACTACACCAAACAGGTCGTCAAACAGTAAACAAAACAAAAAACCAGGATACAAAAGGCGAGATTATCTCTATAAGAGTTCTCGTCCGGCAAACCTCAGTAAGGATACAATTGCGGAGTATATAACTTAAAATCCGACAGAGAGTATACTTACAAAAACAGAAGCTAAGCAAAGTTTTAAATAAACATACAACTGATAACTTTATTTGTTAAATTTTATCCATTTAGTGTAGAATTAAATATAGTTTTTTAAATGTCAGTTTATTTAAATGGAATAAATGGGATACTTTTTAAGTAATCGAAAAACTTGACTTGTTTAGACGTATACACAAAATTATTATTATCAATCAAACACAATTATGCAAGGTAAAATAATATTCTCAGGTAGGTAAAAATAATAATAAATAAATATCCTTGGACATACACACAGCGTCATCTAGTTCCACTTAAGCAACTATAGGTTTGTGTTGTGGATAGATGATGGTTGATATACTACATAAATTCATTTTTTTTTGTAAATAAGCTACTTAATCTAAAATTATAAATGCGAAAGTTTGGATGTTTGTTTTGTGTTACTCAATCACGGCGAAACGGCTGAACGGATTTGGATGAAATTTGGTATTTAGGTTAAATCGGTAGAATATACCCTGGATTAAGACATAGGATAAAGTGACTAGTTCCCGCGGAATATATAAATTGAACATTAACATTTATTTGTGTGATAGGTATCTATTATTAACTAGGTATTATAATTTTTTGGAGTAGGGTTGAATGAAAGAGAACTCTTTAGAGATAAGGCTCACCTTTGTACATATTTTCTGACTGTAATATATTTGTATTTCTTATGCAATAAACAATGTAATGATACTTGCAACGATTTAACATTGCATAAACAAGTGACGTTCATAAGTGCATATTGTATTGCCTACATGAATAAATGATTTTCATTTCATTTCATTAATGTATTATTTGCCCTTTACGGGCTCGTTTTATTTCTACATTTGATTGAATGGGATGACTAGCTCATTTCACACACAACCCATTCTTATTGAAGTGTGCAGCCACTACAAATGATTAAACCAAAATATACGTTCGGAATCGATTCGGCAACCTCATTTCCTGTCCTGGATGAAATTCGTAACAAAATTGCTTTACCGTTTCATGTACGATGGGAGAATAAAACGACAAAGGTCGTCCACAAGCTCACAACTATTATTTTTCGTATTCCCATTCTCTATTGAAAGAAATCGTTGCTATCACAAAAAAACTTGTCAAGAATTTGATAGAGTTTGGACTCGGGTACAGAGAGTTATGTACTATTTTTTTCGTACCTATAACTACAAACTAAAGGTTGCCTGGAAGAGATCGCTCTTAGTGACAAGGCCGCCTAATTGTACTCTTTTCATTATTGTGCTTTGTAAAATGTATGCTCTCCTTTTGTGCAATAAAGTGTATTTGTATTGTATTGTATTGTACAAACTAAAATTATAAAGATGATATACTCGTACAGAGTTCCATGGTATATAAGCAAGAAAGAGATACAACAATACATCATTTAAATGGGTTTCCATCTTTACAACATAATTATATTATCTACTACTTAATTGAAACATTTAATAAAGTGTTGTAAATGTAGTAAGAATTGCTAAAAAATAAAAAAAAATCCAAATAAGTAAGTTAAAGTTGAAAAATGTGTTTCTTTAATATGGGTATTTCTTTTAATTCAAAACATTTAGGGAAATTATCGTTACAAAATATTAGTTCTCATTTTTATTTCTTATGCAATGCCGCTCGACGACATTTTCAGCTAAAAACACAAGCATGCCTAACTATTACATGCTTAGGTTTTTATCAATCAATAAGTTAACTGTTTTTAACAAAAAGTCTACCTAAATAAATATCAGTTAGTATTTATTGTTATTAAGATACAAATTTATAATAGGGTTTTCTAAAAAAATCTAGACTAAGCTATTGTTTTCTTTTGGCTTCGATATTCAAAATTACAACTTACTCCTATAAGATAGCAACTATGTAAGTCTGTTCTGAATTATGTCTAGCTAAGCTAATTTTTTACCGTATTTTCCCTGGGCTACATAGTGACCACGTAAAAAGAAATGTAAAGAAAGATTTGTCACTGATTTCAATGTTGCGTGACCACTTCGTAACCCACTTATTTCCATACGCAAACACTATTCTCATTTAACGATGGCGCTACTGTCCAAGCAAGTGTAGTGTGAGCCTAAGAAAAGTTTTAGTACCGTTTTTTGCCACACACGGATTTAAGTTGGCAGGTGCGCAATTTGTACTTCGGTGATGAATGTGAGAAGGAAGTCTTCTGATTCAGGGGCGTCAACCTTTGGAGCAAGGGCTGATTTGACATATACTATGGTAGGATTAGCGGTAATACAAGTTGCGCGGCCGTGGTGGTTAAAAGGGTTTTTTCCGTCCAGTGATTGGAGTAATTAAGATTTCTTTTTAAATCTAACTAAAACTATAAATGTGAAAGTTTGGATGTTTATTTGTTAGTTTGTTTCTCAATCACGGCGAAACTGGATTAAAACATAGAACATTTGTTATCCCGATAAAGTGCGAAGTTCCCGCGGGATAAACCATTTTCCGCGATAAAGATATTCCACGCAGACGAAGCCGCGGGCGGAAAGCTAGTCTTTAATATAAAGAAAACCGCACTGCAATTGGACCACGCATTACTGGATACACACACGACAAAGACTGGACATACACTATGACGTCAAACACATTACACGCGTCGGTTCATCGGGGTATTTGGCTAACAGTTTTCTTTGCGACAAATACTAGTGTAAATAGATCTTGATAAAATCATCGAAGATCAACCCCTGTCTACTCCAGCCCTCGTATCATGACAGACGCGATAAACGTTTATGTCGCTCGAGATAATATTTGTCCTGCCCATTCGCTTGGTCGAAATATACAACTATCCCACTCTCACTTCTACGTCGCACGCGACCAACGATATCATGGTACACAGGCTGAGCCTTTTCTAAACATGAGAAAGATTTTAGAAATCTCCGCGTTTGCCTTCAATCTCATTCGCCTAATGGTAACTGACAATGTAGACACGGGTAGATCACATGGGCTTATAAAACCTTTTCAGATAGTAGGAAATATTTCAATATGAATTCGGAAATATAAATCTGTAGGTTAGATAAAGAAAATTGTACACTAGTTGTCCACTCGCGAGTCCGTCCGCATGGATAAACTGTATGCACTGTCCCTTTGCTTATCCAATAGGACAAACTTTACAAAAAACAATTATTTGTTGACGATTATTGACGACCGATTGGTGTAATGGATAGTGACCCTGTCAGCGAAACCAACGGTTGCGGGTTCGAATCCCGCGACGGGTAAATGTTTGTGTGATGAATATAAACATTTATTCCTGAGTCATGGATGTTTATATAAATATTTATGTATGTTTATCCGTAATCTAGTATCCATAGTACAAGCTTTGCTTAGTTTGGGACTAGATGATTGGTGTAAGTGTCCGAAATATTTATTATATTTATTATTATTTATTATATAATGATAGAGACTAAACTTTGAATACACCATCACATACTATTCTAGTACAAAATCAAGTAACATAACACTTAACACTTTTATTGCGAATATCATGATTAATTATCAAAACCTTGTATGCAAAATGTTGTAATCGTGCCATTAACTATTTAACCGCCTCCGTGGCTCAATGTAAACAACATTGGGTTTACGTTTCGGAGGTCACGGGTTCGATCCCCAGCGGGGTACATATTTAGTACTCGGTTTGGTTGGTGGTAGGACATAACGCTTGTACTATGGATACTAGATAACGGATAAACATACATAAATATTTATATAAACAACCATGACTCGGAAATATATGTTCGTATTCACCAAACAAACATTTACCCCTCATGGGATTCGAACCCGCAACCGTTGGTTTCGCTGACAGGGTCATTATCCACTACACCAATCGGTCGTCTGTTTGGGTGCTATTGGAGAAAATATACGTAATTTTCAGAAGGCAGCAAGCAGTAAGTGAGCATCTTACAAATTTTGCGTATAATGAATGTCAAACTTTATAATTGGCTCATCTGTCATTATTATATATTTTGAGAAGATTTTCTCTGAAGTTTATTCACATTGGTTCGAATAAACGAACACAATACATTAGAAATGTTAAGAAACGTATATTATTTGCTACTAAAGTCTAATTAAATAATATTTCACCAACTTACACCAATTATCTAATTTCAAACCAAGCAAAGCTTTGTACTATGGATACTAAATATACCACTTTACCAATCGGTCGTCGAATTGAAATGATTGTTAATAGAATTGTATTTAAATTTATTGCAAATAGAAATCTCTCTTTGAAACAAATACAAATTCATTCAAATATATTTCAATTTAAATGTAAATATAAATTGGGAATTTTATTGAATTGTCTTTCTTATGTTTATAAATGTCAAAGTGTGTTTGTTTAAAGTAATAAAATGACGAGATTTATAAAACAGAAACAATCGAAATATGACTAGCTCGCGCAACGAGGATTCCGTTACTACTTGTATGTGGTATAAGGATACTATCACATTATCTGAATAAAATATTACATAATGTATAACAAATAGTTATTGAGATATAGGGGGGGAAAATGTGGCTCGAAATAAATAGAGCACGGCGTAAGAACGGACATTTTTTTTTTGAGAACTTGGCTTGCGCACTTTCGTTCGCTTCGATAATAAACGACGAGTCTTATGTACGTTCCTACCACGTACGACCACCCTGTGGAACGGACTTCCTGCAGCGGTATTCCCGAACGAGTACGACATTGGAACCTTCAAGAAACGAGCCTACACCTTCCTCAAAGGCCGGCAACGCATCTGTGATCCTTTCGGTGTTGCAGTCCATGGGCGGCGGTGATTGCTTTCCATCAGGTGACCCGCATGCTCGTTTGCCGCCCTCTTATATATTAAAAAAATGTGTATGACAGTGTTGTGTGTGTTCAGTCTTTGTCCGGACGTGTCTTAGTAATGCGTGTTCCAATTAGGGTGCGATTTTTTATACTGAAGACTAAACGAGAGGACAGTAGGTTTCAGCTGTGGTTCTTAGCCATGTTTAATGGAAATTGGTTGAGCCGTTTTTAAGATATTTAGCTTTAAGAGGATTTAACCATATTCCATACAAACTTTCAAGACCTTATTGAAAAGATACATAGATATAAACGGTTAGCAGAAAACATTTTCAAAATATCGAATTTAATAGAAAGAAAAGAAAAGAATGAAAAAGTCTTTATTGCCAATAAATACAGAAAATATCGTTTGTATAACATTTTGCATAATTAAATGTATTTGTGGCAAAGGGATTGGGCGTCAGCATTTGCTGCCAATATGTCGTATGGCAATTGACAGCACTGGTTTTCAGCGCAACCCCTCTCTTACTTAGGTTTTCAAAATAAAACAACACAGTCAGGCGCGTTAATGGCATATATTGCATTTTTCTCTTTTACTGTGGGAAACTAAAAATCGCACTAATTTCGTAAAATCGTAATTCTACTCTTTTTTGAAAAAAATCTCTACTAACTTTTTAGATCTATGCACGTACTTTATGATTGTAAAGTTTCATTGGAATCGGTTTAGTCATTTGGAACAATTTAGGCTTGAAAGTTTGTATGGAATACCGTGTTGGATAAACGCTTTTAACAATCGCTGCACACTTCTTCAAACAAATCGTCACGTAAACGAGAACACGGTAGGAAAGTGAAAAAAACTCGCTCACCACCCTCTGACGGAT
Organism: Oegoconia quadripuncta; assembly: GCA_949316235.1. Classification (NCBI taxonomy): domain Eukaryota; kingdom Metazoa; phylum Arthropoda; class Insecta; order Lepidoptera; family Autostichidae; genus Oegoconia; species Oegoconia quadripuncta. The sequence goes on along the minus strand of OX438741.1, from coordinate 10,537,888 downwards.
GAGTTTTGGAGAGATAAGAGACAGATGTAACAAAGTATAGAGAAAGATTTGAATTCATTTCTAGTTTCTCTATATCAATAAAGAAATTAGTTCATTAAAGCTCCCACTGTAAATAATAATAAATAAAATAAATATTTCGGACACTTACACCAATCATCTAGTCCCAAACTAAGCAAAGCTGGTACTATGGATACTAGATAACGGATAAACATACATAAATATTTATATAAACATCCATGACTCAGGAATAAATGTTCATATTCATCACACAAACATTTACCCGTCGCGGGGTTCGAACCCGCAACCGTTGGTTTCGCTGACAGCGTCACTATCCACTACACCAACCGGTCGTCTAATTATGATTATCACATATTATTCTAGTACAAAGAGGAGAAACGTAAAGTCTATCAAGGAGTTCCAGTGGCATTCTTCTGGTTCCATGTTCATCCCTCGTCATCATATGTAATGGAAAGTGCTCATGGCAACAAAACAAAGAAGCCTAAATTCGACTATCTTGCCTTTTCCCGTCTAAGAGTTCCAGTCACTACATCCCGGCGCCATCAGCAGATCAGCTCGTTGGTACCATAATATTGCATTGTCATCGAACTTACATAAATATGCCTAATTTCAGCTCAATCAGTTACCAGCAAGTGGTTGAAACGTGCTTTGCTAATTTTTAAACGGACATTTAGCATATCAATCAATCAAATACGCTTTATTGTTTAAATAAGAAACGTACATTTCAATATCTTATGGAAACTACAAATTAGGCGGCCTTATCGCTAACAGCAATCTCTTACAGGGAAACTTATCATCACGGGATTCAATACGAGTAATTATGTTAAATACGAGAAGTTTCTTATGGACATTGCAAACTAAAAAAAAATTGTAAAAACAATTTTATTGAACTAATTTTACTTATTTACGCACATAATATAGTTAAATTATCGATTCGTGACCATTTTCCTAGAAGTCCCATAACTGGACTGCTGAATATCCCAAATGTTCTACGTCAATATCCAATCACGAGGCTGTGTAGTGAATTTAACTATCTGAATTACTCATAATTCATAACAATCTGTGGAATCTCAATTCCACAGATTTTTTTTCCATCGGGCAAAAAATCCAGATCTGATATTTTGCCCATGAGGACAGAATGTGTGGCATTCCATTACCATAATATTTATATAAACATCCGCGACTCGGAAATAAATGTCCGTATTCATCAAACAAACATTTACGCTTAGCGGGATTAGAACCCGCAACCGTGGGTTTATAGTGTATGTGGAAATAATATTTATTTAAATTTAAATTTATTTATTGGTTTTACTTAAAAATAAAACAATAATTAATAAAGCGGAACTCTGCATACAACAAATAAAATTGTAACAGATCTTTTTTGTTACAATCTTTTCAACATTTCTTTCAGTGAAACTCTCCCTCTGAAGGAATGGACTTGAAAAGAAGCGAGTTCACAAACAAGTCGCTATATCTTTGAACTTGGCCGTGCATTGATCTCGCAACTTTTCAAGGCGTCTCGAACTTGGCCTTCATCTTAGAAGTGTTTTGTTTTCACAATAATAACGATGGACTTATTGGAAATTCGAGCGAGCTTGTTATGTAAATGAAACTGAAATCTTGCTTCGGTTATAGGAATTTCTGTATAATTATAATTTCTTCCAAGCCAACCGAAGGCAAACAATGACAAATTAACAATAAATATTCATTGGATTGTCTGAATTCGTACCTTTTGTCTTTGCTCTTCAACGTGGAGATTGTGATTACAGATTACGAATGGTATGTTTTCTAAAGTCTGAAACAATGAATAGTTAGATTTCGTGATCTTACTTCAATTTAAGACTGTTTACTTTAATCTACGCTATTTATGTGGTAAGATTATGGACTAGCAAGGACACCACGGACGCTTTTGCGTCAAGAGTGCCGCCCGCGCATATCGCCATGGTGCAATTAACCAACGCTCTCACCACTATACGATGTGGATGTCGTTTATTCAGGGACTACGAGAAAAGACTTGATGGAGCCATTCTAGAATCCTGGTGCTTGGAGCGTACCTTGGTGTGGGACGCAGTTTGTGCGGATACTTTGGCACCTTCCCATATCCAAGGTACTGCCCTCAGAGCTGGAACCGCAGCTGAACAGGCTCAAATTCACAAGCGCCGTAAATATGCGTCACTCTCTATAAAGCATGAATTTGCGGCACTTGCAGTGGAGACATAGGGCCCTTGGTCGTATGAAACAAAAAAATGTAAAAGATTTATCCATTAGATTGGTCCACGCCTCCGGAGATCTGAGAGCTGGTGCCACTTTACTGTGATCGAATAGAGACTTTGACAAAGTTAAAATACACCAATTCAATATTAATATTTACACAGAAAATGTATACTTTCCTTATCTTTTGATTCGACCGAACGCTTCCTTGATGTCTTCAAAGGGCCAAATTCTTGGGATTCCGGATCTTATGGTATGGAGAGAATGCCAAATGAAATCATTTTCATTCCTCGTCTATGTAAGTAATGCTTTTAAGTATGTGGTATTTTGTTTAACGTTACATGAGGATACAATGAAGTTTTCAAATAACAAGTCATATTAATTGTGGCGACCGATTGGTGTAGTCGATAGTGACCCTGTCAGCAAAACAAACGGTTGCGGGTTCGAATCCCACGAGGGGTGAATGTTTGTATGATGAATACGAACATTTATTCCCTAGTCATGGATGTTTATATAAATATTTATGTATGTTTATCCGTTATCTAGTATCCATAGTACAAGCTTTGCTTAGTTTGGGATTAGATGATTGGTGTAAGTGTCCGAAATATTTATTATTATTATTATTGTCCATTTGAATTGAAAATTTAGAAAACCTCCGACGAACGGAACAATTTTCTTGAAAGAATTCAATGAATATGATACACATGAAGTTTTTATTTAAATACAAAGCAATAAAACTAAAGCTAAACTAAAGGGCGAAAACGTCATCCAGACCTCCCTTTTGAGGCATGTACCCTAACACATGTCTGCTGGTCGGGAATAGAAACAACATATATCATACACTTCTTTTAATCTTCTCGGTTCAACAGCAACATAAAAAATGACCGAAGTTATGCCAGACACGGCTATTTATATATGTTAAGGAAAACCAACAGCCATATTAAATCACAAATAACAATGGAAAATTATACCTGACAGCTAATAACAGGTTCTCACATATAGAAATATTGTAGACAATAATATAATAGTGGTCTAATAAAGCGCTCAGCAGGATCGAACGCTACTCATACACTATGTAGCTTACACATGTGATAGCCATACCTACATGTAAATATTGATAAAATATATTACTTAGATACATAGAACATTAAAATAAAAAAATAGACTAAAGAAACTATTGCTAAGGATACGTCTCGTCGTGGGAACGCTTGTGTGGATGAGATCGACATTGAAGTGGTCATATAACAGTTTGTTGAAGTTGTTGCTTGCACGCCACATAAAGGTGTTTTGCTTGTAGTTGAATGATACTACAGGGAGCCATGTTAAGTTATTATGTCTCAGAGGCTTATTAGGGGCATTAATATAGATAATTAGAATGGGATCGCTCTTGACCTTAATCTGGACTAATGTCGAGATAAGGTCTACGATGGAACGAGCTTTCCCAGAAGATGCCTATTTAACCTGTCTTTAAAGAGCTGCGGGTTATATGCGATTGGAAACACAGACGGAGGCAATGCGTTCCACTCCTTAGCCGTGCGTATGAGAAACGAAGACCTAAAACGCTTGGTCCTTATAAATGGCACGTCAACTAAGTGCGGGTGATATCCTGCGGTACGTCTTGAATTTCGATGTAAGAACGGGGATGGCGGGATCAACTCATGCAGTACTTCAGCACACTCTCCGAAATATATCCGATAGAAGATTGAAAGGCATGCGACTTTCCGTCGGTGTTCAAGGCTGTTCAAGTTCGGAGCAATCTATCAACCTTGTGCAATTTTTTGTAGAAAAGCAAGATCTGCAATTTCGCGACGTTTTGTCAATGGAAGTAGGTGGTGTATTTTACATAGATTGACATAGTTATCCGAAATGTACCTGTCTTTAGATCATTTATAGAGTCTGTCGGAATTATATAAAAAAACGACAAATCAATACCGATATAAATGTTAATTAAATATAAATCGATCTCTTCAATCATTACTATCATAAATATTAACTCCTCCTCCTTCTTCTTCCTTCCTTCTTCCAAAAAACTATATCAGTTATGTACACGCGAAAACATTGAACGAAAGTGAAATCAGGAATCGATATCTTACTAAAACAATTGTTATTTAAATAATAATAGAAGCTGTAGCTACAATTCATTATGGAATGGAATGCCCATATATTGGGTCTTTACCTATGAAATTGGAGTTTTTCTTCTTCGTTAATCATATGTACCAAATCCTGCGATTTTCAAAGCTATATCCAAATTTGTTTTTTATTTCGAAAATGGAATATTATTTCAAGGTTTCACATGAAATATTTTTTAATTTCGGGGCTAAATCAAATAATAAAAAAATTTGAAGAGAGCTCTTTTCATGTGCTTCCCAAAATAATTTCTTAGTTTCGCTGAAACTTTTATAAAGCTGTTACTTTTAAATATTAACGCTGCCTATACTTAACATAATGTTATCCGATAATGCACACAACGTTTAGCTAAATTTGGATTTGCCGTTCCCAAAAAAAGATCAAAAATGTTTGTATGGAGAAAACAGTCTTAATGAAATTCTTCATACAAAACGCCAATTTCATAGGCAAGGACCTAATAACTACTACTGTAACACACTTGCCTGGTTATTTCTCTGAATAGTTAGATTAAGACGATGAACGAGGTACGCGCCAGCCCGTAGGTCACACGAGGTCAGAACTAATCTGGTTGAGAGATTGTGGACGAACTTCTGCAGAACATAATAATGCCATTCATTCATAAAGTCACATCTGTTTCCACAATAGGCAATGTCCACAGACTTCCATTTACTACGATCCTGACTCATTTCTTTTGCTTCATTCAGTCTCATAATATTGGTCATGTTTATCGGGTCAGGGTACTCTTGACTTGGCTTTTCTTTAAGACGTCCTATATTTGATCATGACGCCGTGGTCTACCCGTACCAACACTATTTGTTCACATTCTCTTTCATTAGTCTCTTTTTCATCCTCTACACGTATCCAATGATATCATAAAGATCAACTGTGTTAAAAGTTAAATATCTTCCATACGGCTGAACCGATTTTCATCGAACATGGCTATGTATCTTTCCCTATCTTATCTTAAATATCGAAAACCATACTCAAAGACTGGACACATGCATAACGCCGTCAACACTTACCACCCGTTGTTTGTTAGCGGGGGTTTCTACAATGATTATTTCTCGTTACACTGTTTGTAACTCATTAATAAATTTAACTATAGAGTATAGCAGTGAATTCCTGAAGTCATGAAATCCAAAACATAGTTATCCTGCAAAATGTCAGTCGCCCAAATGTGTTGGGGTTTCCGGGTCAGTACGCTTCCACCTTCGACCTCATCTTCACTTAACATCAGGTGTGAGTGAGGTCAAGTACAAACCCGTTGTGCATAGAAAAAAAAAAGAAAATACACTTTGTCTAGTCCAGTATCATTGTCATAATATGAAACAACAACCTATTGAAGTATTACAAATCGCATCCAAGTATTGTGTTATATCTGCGTTACAGCACTCTTGTTTATTTTAACACATTTTCAGAGTGACTTGCACCGACTAAAGTACTAGGTAATCGCGAAGTACTAAAAATTAATTTAGATATTTTTTTACATTACAATAGAAGAAAGACATTTTACTTTTTTGTTGTTGATCCTATATAACAATTTACATTATAAGTATATGTCTGTTTACCGTTTACATTTTATTGCAAAAAAATAATAAATTCTCGAAATGTTTTCTGCTTTGTAACCGCATACAATCCCCTTTGATGTACAGTACCGCACTTAAATTTACATACTGTGTCTAAGTCTTATTAAAATATTTATCAACAGCTTTTGTAATGTGAAATGTACCATATACGACACCATTTCTTTATTTCTTAAAGAAGCAGCAGACCAAGTCGTTCACCCCGCTATCGCTAGGGCGAATACGATCGATGATTGCCATTTCAATTACAAAACAAACTTTAATGCTTTATAACAAGAATCATGTTACAATAAAGTGGATGTGGATGTAGACAGACACATTAATGGCACATGTCGTCGGAGAAAATAATATAAAAGTTTGCAAAGCACAATTCGAGAACGATGAGAGGGTTCTCTCTGTAAGAGTAAATGCTATTTTATGCATTTATATTATACAACTAGTAACCCGCTCCGGCGTTGCACGGATGATTTTGAAGAAATTTTTCTAATGACAGAAAATCTTAGTAAAGACTAATTGTCAATATTGCACGATTATGATGATGATGATGATATATGATAGATGATGGACACATACGCAATTTTTTTCTTGCTTACATGCATATGCAGGGTGTAATCGTTAAGTGTACACAGGCGATTATTCTCGTGAGTAGAGTGTGCGGCAGCACCAACAGCATCCTGAGGGTGATGGGTGGTAAACCGGAGTGTCCTGTTGCTAGCTACTGGACAGCGCTTTTAGTAGGTTAGAAGCTGACATGTGATATTTTTTTTTTTAATTTATATCTATTTCTTGTTATTGTTGGATGACTGTTGTATGACTAATTTTATACTAACTTAGACTAAGACTTACTAAACTAATATAGAAATGTCTGAAACAAAATATTTGAATTTGATTATTCTGTAACTGTCCAATTTAGTATTGTTCCATGTAGTATAATAGTTTCGAAGTTGGCAATACTCAACTTACTTTGAAAATAGGGTGAAATATAAATAAGTTGTTAACTTGGGTCGCGTGTATGAATCAGCGGTTTTCACCATAGCGTTCTCGCAATTTGGGTTTTCGAATAATATTATCTTACAAATATAATTGTCATTTCCACCTGCTTCCGCCACGAATTGCAACTCAACTCTGGCTTCGAACCCATACAATCTCCAAGGAAAAAGGTAACATAGGCGATCTCGAGGTAAGTTCTATTTGTGGAGATTTTTGGTGGACGGCTCAAGCACCCTGGTGAGCCGCATTTACTCAAGCAATTCGTTTCGTTAAATTAAAACTCCGCCTTATTCGCTTTTTTTTTCGAACATACAGTCCACTTAATCATCAACAGTAACTATTGGCGATATCAGAAAACTTTAAATTGATATCGAAAGTACGTTATCTAATGAGTAAAATGACTTCAATAACTTTTTTTAAATAAAACGAGAAATATCCAATATTTTGACATTAGACCTAGATTTTTATTTATTTTTATAGTGAAACAGTATTAAAATACCTGCGTAGTTCAGAACATCTAAGCTCGCAATAGACAGATAATTTGATTTTATAATATTAGGTCTTTACCTATGAAATTGAAGTTTTTTTTTCTTCGTTAATCATATGTACCAATTCCTGCGATTTTCAAAGCTATATCCAAATTTGTTTTTTATTTGTGAAAATGGAATATTATTTCTAGGTTTCACATGAAATATTTTTTAATTTCTAGGCTAAATCACATAATAAAAAAAATTTGAACAGAGCTCTTTTCATGTGCTTCACATAATCATTTCTTAGATTCGCTGAAACTTTTATAAAGCGGTTACTTTTAAAAATTAACGCTGTCTATACTTAACTTAATGTTATCCAATAATACACACAAAGTTTAGCTAAATTTGGATTTGCCGTTCCCAAAAAAGAATCAAAAATGTTTGTATGGAGAAAACAGTCTTAATGAAATTCTTCATACAAAACGCCAATTTCATACGTAAGGACCAATATTTAGAGAAGTTGTGAGCTAGCAGATTTTTGCTTTATATTCGATATCTTTTTATTTTACTTTTTATTTGTTATTTACACTGGATTATTTCAATACTGACATAGCTCTGAAAGTAGGCTGAACTGTCAATAGGTAGAACGGAAAATTACTGAGCAACCTTGTTCTGGAGTGGAAAATACGACCACCATTTGCGTCAGCTGGAAGCCGAAGTTCGAGCAGCATATATTGCTGCTATTAGGAGACGCCAATGTCCAGCAGTGGACCAGCGTGGGGTTATGACGATGTTAAACTACGATGTACAGGTAAGTATGTAAGTTTGGCACGTCTGGAGAAGGAATCGAATTTGTGTAAGAACGAATTTGCTGTTTAACATTTGAGTATCGTTCGGCATGCAAAACTGCTGCTTTCGTTTTGTCGAAGCAAGATCCGAAAAGCCGAATTATTTCAAATAAAACCCGACAAACACTATGCATTCACTATAACACTTTCCTACGTTTAAGGCATAAAAATATTTAAATTTTCACCCTGTATAAACATGCTAATACCCGAGGCAGTGAGTAGTATGACCATTCCAATCGCGGTAAAAAATGAAGTTTTCGATCCTTGACAGCCTCGAATAGAATTATTTGTACATTTGGAATTCTAAACAATGTCTCTAAAGGGGATTCTTTATTCCCAGTAATTGTTGGTTGTACAATGGAAGTATTGTAGTTTTATGTGACGTTATATCCCATTAGTTCAATGTAATTATGGTAAAATTGTGGAACTCGTACTTTTTTCTTCAATGGAACATTGGAACAACAGGCTTAATCACTCTGATAGTCTACAGTACGAGTAAAGGTAATATGTACCGACATACGTAGTTTGGTCGTTCGAACGTACACTGTTCAACATAAGTCTCCCCCAGAGCGACCGGTTGTAAGTGGTTTTCATTCCGCAACTTTAAACTTTAATATAATCGAAATCGCACTCAGATCAGACCTCGCATTCAAATCAAATCAAATCTAAAATACTTTATTTTGTAGGTACACAAGGTACACTTAAAATAGTCAGATTTTACATTTTTAAAGCTACTGCTTGTTCAAACGGCAATTTCCCCCTGAGAAGAACAAGCAAGAAACTCGAGAGGTTGCTCTTTTTTAAAAAAAAGGTGTTTATTACATAATTTCATTATTAAGTGTGAAATAGCCTGGTTATGCGAACGAGCTGGTTATGTCCATGAATGTTTATCATCTAAATAATCTGATATTTTATAATATGCTTTCTTAATAAGTTTATGTTTTATAGTATCTTTAAGTTTATTGAAAGGAAGATTTTGTATATGAACAGGAACCTTATTGAAAAAGCGTATACATACCAGTTGAATTAATTACTGACTTTACGGAGGCGACTTATGAGACCTGCAAGTTTATCTTTATTTCTTGTATTGACATCATGTTTATCACTGTTTTTCCTAAATGATGCTATATTTTTTTGACTTATATTAGATTTTCAAAAATGTACTGTGACGAAAAGTTTAGAATATTATACGCTTTAAATCTGTCTCTAAGTGACACTGCAGGTCTCAATTGATAAATTGCAAGTTTTTGTAAAACAATGATTGTATTTATATCCGCGGCATTTCCCCACAGCAAGATACCGTAAGACTTAAATATACTAATCTAGCAGTATTTACGTCCGATATTTGTCTAATTTTTTTGACTGCATACCCTGCAGAGCTGTGTAATTTGGCGAGGAATGAGGACCCCATTGTAATTTGGCGTCCTAAGTAATGCCCAAAAATACAGTGGACTCAACAAGGTCTAAAGTGACATTTTTTATCATTATATTGGTGACATTAGTGAAATTAGGTGAGCGAGGGCGCCGGAGGCCCACCTTCCAGTCTCTCTCCAGAATTGTAGCGGTATTTAAAGAGTTAGTACCCCAGGAGGGTACCAGCACTATTAGTGCTGGAGAATCCCTCATCGCTCAGGCTGCCCTACTTATTCTGGGGTGGACACCTTCCTCAAAGGCCGGCAACGCATCTGTGACCCTTTTGGTGTTGCGGGTGTCCATGGGCGGCGGTGATTGCTTTCCATCAGGTGACCCGCATGCTCGTTTGCCGCCCTCTCATATAAAAAAAAAAAAAAAAAACTACAAATTTACCACATTTAGTTTTTTCTCTTTAAGTAACAAATTATTTGTCGTAAACCATTCTACTATTTGAGAAATAGTTCCTCATAATTAAATTTTAGTCTATTTACTTTAAACAATACAGAGGCAACGTCAGCAAACAATACTATTTCATATTTATCCTTTACAAGGCTTGGCAAGTCATTTATTTAAACCAAAAACAATAATGGTCAGAGATTGGAGCCTTGTGGGATGTCCATACAGACTGTCGACCCTGTCGATGTATTGCCACTGATATCAACCCTCTAAACTCGGTTATTTGAAAAAGATTTCAGAAAGTCGAGAGCACGGTCGATTACATCATAGTGACTTAATTTCCTGATTAAACTGTGATGATGAACGCAATCAAACGCCTTAGACAAGTTGCAAAATACTCCTATTGCATCCTGTGCATCTTCCCAAGCCTCAAAAATATATTGTTCTTACAAAGCTCTTGCTCGATACCTGCATCGGTTGTCGAGCGGCCCCTAGTAAAACCGAATTGCTTATATGACATTAGATTGTTACTGTAAAAATAAGTCGATAACTGATTTAATATAATTTTTAATATAGTTATATAATTTGTAATAATATATAATTGTAATATAATTATTACATCCGGACAAAGATTTGACACACGCACACATAAGCAACAACGTCAGGAACAGAACACCCATTGTTTCGCGTCGGAAGTTAAAAAAATACATATAAAATGGCATATTGTCAAGTCGCACTGTATATAACCGTAAAGCTGAAACGGTGCTTAAGAGTCTATTGACAATATATGAAAACTGTAGTACAATATTATGACTTATCGAGAAATTAATTATTTTCAATAAAAACATTAAATATTGAAAGTAATAATATTAAATATTTAATGTTTTTTAATATTTTTTTGGGTATTAATTAATTTAATGTTTGTATTAAATATTAATTATTTTTAATTAAAAAAACATTAAATATTGAAGGTAATAAAATTAAATATTTTATGTTTTTTAATAGTTTTTCGGTAAGTCATAATATTGTACTTTTTTCATGTATTGTCAAAAGACTCTTGATAAGGGATTCTTTAACACCCTTTCAACTTTACGGGTATATCTGTAACACCCTTTGCACAGTGGATTTATTTTTACCCATATCCATATGACATTCTGACAGTCCTGGGGGATTTTTTAAATTTTCAAGTCACATTCCCTCGCAACCCTAAATGCTTCTGAATATAAAATAACGTCATTCCTACGAGTCTTTCTTATGGTTTTATGCCCCATTTTCCTCCGTTTAAAGAACTTTACTTTTACTTGTAAACATGAAATATTTGTACAAAAAAATTGACTGAAAATAACGTACATTTTCAGAAAGAGATAAATTGTTATTGGTTTTTGAAACGAAAGCCATTGATATAAGGAATTTACGAGTAAATCAGACGAGTAATGCGTATGTCTATTATGTATTTACACATTAAAAGTCGTTATGAGATATTTTCGTCAAATTAATTAGTTAATTGCACCGTGGCGATATGCCTTGGTCGGCACTCGTGACTCAAGAGAGCCCGTGGCATCCTAGCTGGTCCCTAACCTTATCATATGAAAAGCGTAAATTAAAGTAAATCTTAAATTGAAGTAAGATCACGAAATGGTGGCTGTCCATCAGGTCTTTTCTCCACAAGGATCCAGAGACGCCGAGACTCCTGCTGTGGCGAGAGTGCGCCTATTTAATTGGATATGCGCGGCCGGCACTCTTGACGCGAGAGAGCTCGTGGGGTCCTATCTGATCCACAACCTTACCACAAAGTAAAATTGTAAAAATATATACGATAGTAAATACAAAAATATATCCAATGATAACACTTTAGCTGCGGACTACGATGTAGCGCTACGACGTAGCGCGTAGCAACGTTTTCCTTATCGGAAAACCGCGTAGTACACAAACGTGCATATCACGTTTTGCATTTATCGGGAAAATTGAGTTCCCGAAGTTAAAATCAGTAACGTCATTCATTTTTATTTTATTTGTGAAATGAAATAAAGTCGTTTCGATTAATGAAATTTAACCGCCTCCGTGGCTCAATGTAAGCAACATTGGGTTTACGTTTCGGAGGTCGCGGGTTCGATCCCCAGCGGGGTACATATTTAGTACTCGGTTTGGTTGGGGGTAGGGCATATTAAATGTCCGCCTGGCTAGCTACGACCATCTTATCTAAATCTGCCGCCAAACAGCAATGTTAATAGCATTGTTGTGTTCCGGTTGTCAGAGATAAGATAGCCAGTCCCCCAAATAAGGTGGGGTTTCCGGGTCAGTACGCTACCACCTTCGGCCTCATCTTCACTTAACATTAGGTGTGATTTAGGTTAAGTGCTAACCCGTTGTGGTTAAAAAAAAGTGAATTTACTCAATTTCTTGGATGGGTGACCACTAGTGCCATTTTAATACGACTGTTTCCATGTTTTGGAGAGTTTAATAGTCGGTCCCAATTGTTTTCAATTGCAGCAAGTCGGTGGCCTACAGGGGCGGGTTAAAATCACAGTCACGTGGTCACTAGTCTGACACAAAACAACCAATCCACACTGGGAACGTGTGGTTACGTTGGGGGGTGGTTATGGCCCATATCCTCACCCAGTGAGCAGAGGTTGTACTTTAACAGTGGGATACGTATAAGACTGTTGATGATATTGTGTAAATACCTACCTACTTTGTTGGTTATTCGGACATCGCAATTCTCCTTGATTTTAAACATGTTCATTTTAAAATTATATATTTTTTCCGTAGGGCATCTGATAGGTCACCGTTCGACGGGTCGTGCTGCTCAGGATACCGGCCCGTCGATTCAGCCAGCCTCACCACACCTGATGAAGATGACCTGGATCCAGTAAGTTGTGTTGTACGTGCCGCTATTATTACTAGGTACTCGTATATCATATTCATAATTGGATCTTTACCTATGAAATTTGAGTTTTTTTTCTTCATTAATCATATGTACCAATTCCTGCGATTTTTAAAGCTATATCCAAATTTGTTTTTTATTTGGAAAATGGAATATTATTTCAAGGTTTCACATGAAATATTTTTTAATTTCTGGCCTAAATCACATAATAAAAAAAATTTGAACAGAGCTCTTTTCACGTGCTTCCCATAATCATTTCTTAGATTCGCTGAAACTTTTATAAAGCGGTTACTTTTAAAAAGTAACGCTGCCTATACTTAGCTTAATGTTATTCGATAATACACACAAAGTTTAGCTAAATTTGGATTTACCGTTCCCAAAAAAAATCAAAAATGTTTGTATGGAGAAAACAGTCTTAGAGAAATTCTTCATACAACACGCCAATTTCATAGGTAAGGACATAATAACTACTACTGTAACACACACTTGCCTGGTTATTTCTCTGAATAGTATTGCCACAGATAATATATTAATTATCTGTGGCAATCTTCAATTTGACATTTTACTATTCAAACTATTCTGTTCACAGATCCCGAAATACAGAGTGGTGTTATTGGGAGACGCGGGGGTGGGTAAGACTGCCCTGGTCTCACAGTTCATGACGTCAGAGTACATGAACACTTACGACGCGAGCTTAGGTGAGTGATCGTGAAACATTCTGTATAGAATTTTGAAATATTTATAAGAATAATTGCAATTGGGAGTTGTCTTTTTCTCTGCCTTTTCCAATACTCTCGCTCTTTCTATACTTCTTGCGAAAATTCAAATGCATGTAGTGTTTTGTACATTATTTATGTTTAATAAACTAAAGATACAGATTGCTCATTAACAAATAAATGAATGACATTAAAGTAAATGTTACATCCGTAGTGTTTTTATAAATATTAGCAGACTGAATATTAATATGTTTAAGCAATAGCACAGAATTAATATATGGCAAATAGTCGACCTATGTCTTTCACGAGACGTAATAAATATTGCATGTTTTCAAACAAAATACTGACGAGATAGTTTAAAGTAAATGTGACATCCGTAGTATTTTTGCACCGACTTATGAATATTAGCAGACTAAATATTAATATGTTTAAGCAATTAGTCGACCTACGTCATTCACGAGATGTTTAATCCTTAAGCCCAGTCTGCTACTATTTACATGTCTGTGTTTTCCTTAGCAGCACTTTGACGTTAGATTATAGACTTAGTTACTTGTTTAGTTTAATTTATATTGTTTTAGTTTATATTTTAAAAGAACTAACAAAAAAACAACCAACATTAATCAATCAGCCTCTACAAAGTAAATAATAATTTAATTTAAACGCATCTGTTATTTATTCATATTCTCGTATTTATTGCATGTTATAGTTAAAATACGTAGGTAAATACTAACATACACATGTTCGTTGTCAGGCATAGCAATATGGAGGAAAAGGATATCTGTTATTAATGTCGTTTAAAGTACCAATATTTATATGTTACTTTTATGGACTTATATGGACTTTTTGTGTAATGTTGCCGGTAGATGAAAACACGACTTACAAACTAATTACTTTAATATACCACTTCTGCGAACAGAACTGTCGCTTCTGTAATAACATTGCGTATCGCATCCAACATCTAGAGATTAATTTTAACTTTATGCTAGCAATCTCTACCATAATTAAATTACTCTTAGTAATTAACAAATTTAATTTGATAGTGTTCGTTACGCTCAGATAAATTATTGTTTATTGGGTTGTTTTTACGTGCGTAAGATTTCGTGTCACAATGGTATAACGTACCCACGACCAGCCCCCGTAGCATGACAATGTTTGTCGAGAGTGGGCTAGTTGTATATTTGGTTCAAACTAATGAGCAGGACAAATAATATCTCGCGCGACATATACTTGTATCGCGCCTGTCATGTTGGTGCTGTTTTTATCATTTTGTACAAAATTAATATCCTTGGACATATACAGACAGCGCCATCTAGTTCCACATTAAGCAACTAGGCTTGTGTTGTGGATACCAGATGGTTGATACACTACACAAATAATTTTTTTTTGTAAATAAATACATGTAAGTTAAGTAAGTATAAGTATATTTATTGACTCTCTTTAGAAGAGGCAGCCAACCTCCAATTAGATCGATTCGAATGAGAGAGAGTCGCGCGTGACACATGGTCTTAGTTTCTTGTACTTACCTTCGTTAGTTTTAACCACTACACCAAACAGGTCGTCAAAATTAATAAATGGAATTGTTCTTAGATATTTCTTGGTTTCAGAGGCGTTAAAGTTTTTACAAATGCCGGCATTCCTCAGAACGAATACAATTCGTTTTATCAAATCCAACAATCTCCTTTCAAATAAATTCCGCGAAACAAAAGTTACACCGTGCGGGCCAAGTCCCAGGCGGAAGGCTGCTTATTATTATTAGAGCCCATACGTCCCTACTGCTGGGCAGACTAGTAATAAGTTTTGCATTAATTCTTCTTCAATTTAAGAGCTATGCTCTTGTCGGTGGAGTAACGACCATGTACATGTACATCATCATCTGATTTAAGAGCCAAGAGGGAGTGATCGATGCGAGTGCGGAGTTTCCCCACGGACAATGGATCACGTATTGTCTTGCCCCGCGTGTCCTGACAGCTGCACCTTTGACGACCTCCTTAACGCCACAGACAGTGCTGTTAGAGTGGCTAAGTTTTGGTCCAATAAAATTTGAAACTTGCCTCGACACGAAGAGAAGAAGAAGAGCCATGCTCTTGTCGGTGGACATTTTTCCATATCTTATGCTATGATCCAACTGGCTGTTAAATAACTAGTTAAGCATTAATTATAAATTGAAAATTTAAAATATCCCCGAGGAAACAAGCGTTTATATCATCCAGATAAACCAAACCAACAAATATCTCCTCCGTTTCCGTGCTTTTGTATTCAATTTTATTCTTTTGTTTTTAATTTCTTGTAAATAACTCTTTCTTAATGAGCGTAAATTTCGTGTATCTTAAGATGAATTAATAAAACAAATATCTTCGAAACGGTTGATATGTGTTGGGGTTTCCGGGTTAGTACGCTTCCACCTTCGACCTCATCTTCACTTAACATCAGGTGTGATTGAGGTCAAATCGCCAACCCGTTGTGCATAAAAAAAACTGAAAGCTGTGGAAATATTAAAATATATGTGTGTCTTCGAAGCGATTTAATGGATTTTAATGATCCCTGTCCCTTCCGTTGATAAAAAAAACACACTCAAGTAGGACAAAGCATTAATTGAGATTCGTCTGGACAAAGACTGTACACAAGATACACACAATTTATTTTATAATCAAATTGAACAGGAGTTCCATTATTTTGAGTTAATTACGAGATAGCTTCAGGAATCACCTGTCCTAAAAATACAATGCTTAACTAGTTATTTAACAGCCAGTTGGATCGTAGCACAATTAATAAACACAACGTTTTAGTGCTGAAGGTGCTACGTAACTACTACGGCTACGCTTTTACGATCACTACGTGTGGTCTACGGCTGTTATATTGGTACGTGTCCTGAAGTGTGATAAGTTATATTGGGATTGTGGTAGGCAACTAGTAGGTAGTTGAGTCAACAAATAGACAAACAAACAAATATCCAAACTTTTGCATTTATAATATTAGTTAGTATTGTTTTTATTATTTTATTAATTGTAAACAAAATAACTATGCTTTTTTGGGTGTAAATACAGATTTATTAACTTCACGACCTTTATCCCAAATGGCGTTGTCATTGATATCCCAAACATTATTAATGTGTGAAACCACCCAAACATATTTTACATTTTTTACCACTAGTGGTAAAAAACATTCAAAAATCAAAATTCAAAAGTGATGAATGTCAAAAAAGTCAAATGTGCCAAAAATTGCGAAGATATCAAAATGTCATAAATGTACACTTCATCATCTATGTTAAATGTTCTTTGTATTTTATTTTTGTGTGCAATAAAGAATTTAACAATAATAATAATAATAATATTATAAATGCGAAAGTTTGGATATTTGTTTGTTTTTTTTTTTGTCTTTATTATGGTGTTTGTTTGTTTCGTTTGTTTGTTACTCAATCACGGCGAAACGGCTGAAAGGATTTGGATGAAATTTGGTGTATAGATAGAACATATCCTGATATATAGGATATTTTTTATGCCGATAAAGTGAGCAGTTCTCCTGCGATAAACAAATTTAAAGTGATAAAATTATTCTACGCCGGCGAAGCCGCGTGCGGAAAGCTAGTTTATATTATGTATGAACATAATGACCCACTTAATATTAGTAAAATTGGTGAGGAACATAGGTATTAAGTTATTGAGAATGTTTTTGAAGGCCTTAAATTATTTTAAACTTTCTTTCCGCCCGCGGCTTCGCCTGCGTGGAATAACTTTATCGCGGTAATTTGTTAAACTACTCACTTTATCGGGATAAAAATATCCCATCCTAATATTTATTTACGAAGCTTAAATTCTCACTAAACGAAGTGCACCGAAGTAGATCGGGTCGGATTCCTCTGGCCGGTCACATACATAGAACTGTAGCGTTCACGGGCAGTTTCCGCTACCAGGCGACGAAATGCTGGAACTACATCCCTCCACCGTTACGACTTCTGACATCTAAGTTTTCTTTCAAGAAGCGAATTAAAGCACATCTGCTAGAAATACAAAAGAAGAATATTCCGAAAGCATTTGCAACATTTCGAATAGCTTAGCGGTAGCTGCTCACAGACAAATTGACTCGTTCGCGTTGTAGGTATTTAGTTAACTATGTTAAGTCCACTTTTGACAATTATTATTTTAAACGACTATCATTATGATCCATACAATTACTTTAGGCCACCGTACAACGTGATCTTTGTAGAATACACACTTATGGTTGTTATTGAAAATTTTTGCACTAGTACCCTACCCTCGCTTTCTCTCGCAGGGCACTAGCTCAAAATCAGTGTCTTACCGCTATAGGTGAGGATCCACACTGAGCGATGGCCCATTTGTGGTACAGATACACATACAACTCTATTATAAGTTGCAACAGTTGTATTTAATTTTAGTTTTTATTTTTATTACTGTGAAATAAGGCTACATTTTGTAAGAATAACACCAAGCAGAATGATTGTTGCGTCGAATATTTTTGTATGTGTTTCTGTAATATGCAAATAAACGCTTTATCTATCTATCTATCTATGTTTCAATCCAGGGTTTGTTCTACCTATTCACCAAATTTCATCCAAATCCGTTTATCCGTTTTGCCGTGATTGAGCAACAAAGAAACATCCAAACTTTCGCATTTATAATGTTAATTAGATAAAATGTATTTGTGTAGTACTCGTATATCAACGATCTGGCATTCATAATACAAGCTTATAACAAATAAATAATATATATATCCTTTAGAATATGAATTCTCGGGGATTTTCTAAATGTTCAATATTCTCTACAGAAGGCTTAATGTTTGTATACTCTGTTGTTGTAACATTCAATTCAAACCCAGCTTAGCCGTAAATGCAATTTTCTGCCACGCCAAACCTTTCTTTATAAGTAATACGGGTATATACCTACCAACAATTGCTTGTTTGACTTTGATAAGGGTCGAATCGCACTACAAAAACAACGCATGCAACTCAATATCAATCGCCGATAAGAGGGCTCAGATTTTACCGTAACTTTTAGGAAAATTTCTGGGTTTCCAGAATATTCAGGGTAGTAGTCTACTAATAAAGTCTTATTAAAAAAAAATCACCCCCGACGAAATACGATGGTTATGTGTTTGATGACGTTGTGTGTGTGTCTAGTTTTGTACGGACGTCAGTAATTCGTGGTCCGATTATAGTGCGTAGTCCAGTGAGGTTATAATTTTAACTTTCTATGAGTTTAAAGGCCGTGATTTTTTGATATGGATAGAGTACCTGTCAGTGATAGAATAAAAAACAATTATGTCGAATCGGTAGCTTGCTTTTGATATAACATAGATATTTAGTAATAAAACATAGACTATATGGACAACCGGATTATAATCCGGTTGTCAGAGATAAGATAGCCAGTTCCCCAAAATTTTTGGGTTTCCGGGTCAGTACGCTTGCACCTTCGACCTCATCTTCACTTAACATCAGGTGTGATTGACGTCAAGTGCTAACCCGTAGTGCATAAAAAAAAATACCACTGTGAATTTCATTGCGTCGGAGAATATAATTAGAGCCCCTGTAACTATTTTCAATTTTTACATTTTAAATATAAAGTATTTTTAGGAAATATAAAGTAGCCATTTTTTTTTTTTTTTATGATTGACTGGATACGCGTTTGACCACAATCTCACCTGATGGAAAGTGACGATGTGGTCGGAGATGAAGCACGCTATTTCAGTAAATGCCTATTCACTCTGCTCTTGAAGATCCCAAGGTTGTAGGATTCAGGAAAGACTGACGCCGGAAGGGAGTTCCATGCCTTGGCTGTTCGGATGATGAATGAAGAATCGAACTTCTTAGTGCGAATGTTCGGTATATTAACTATATACGGGTGGAATCCCTCCCCACGCCTAGTGGTCCGAAGATGGAAGGGTGACGGTGGAATAAGATTATGTAATTCCAACGCACACTCCCCGAAATGTATCCTGTAAAAAACTGAGAGACAGGCGACTTTGCGACGGTGTTCAAGGCTCTGCAATTTAGCAGTCATCGAACTATCACCTATAAGTCTCATGGCACGTCGTTCCACAGAATCGAGTGCAGCTAGTTAGTACTTGGCTGAACCATCCCAGAGGTGACAGCAATATTCCATGCACGAGCGGACCTGAGCCTGGTAAAGCACCAAAAGTTGTTTTGGTGTGAAATATCGCCTGACCTTAAGGAGAATGCCAAGCTTCTTAGCCGCTGTTTTTGCATTTGATTCTATGGAGCGCCCAAAATTTAGGTTGGAGGTTAACTCCATGCCCAAAAGGTCGGAGATTGGTACGGATATCTCCCGGAAAGTCGGAGTCAGGTCGAATGGACTCCGTTTGCTGGTGAACAGACACGCCTGTGTTTTGGTGGCATTGAATTTGACTAGATTGGCGTCGCCCCAATCGGATACCGTCTTTAATGCCAAATTCATGCGCTCAACCATGGACCCCCTAAGTGAACGGGTATCTTCACCTCTGGACTGTGGACCCGACGTATATCTCTCCGTAATTGTGGTGTCGTCTGCATACCCAGAAGTACCGGGTTGAAGCGGATCGTTGATGTGCAGTAAAAAGAGAGTTGCGGAGAGAACTGAACCTTGAGGTACCCCGGCATTAATAGCCAATAGGTCAGATGAGCAGCCGTCGATGACTACCTGAATCGACCGTTCTCTCAGAAAATCAGATATCCAAGTACACAGTCCAGAGGGGATTCCAAAGGAAGGAAGCTTACTTAAGATTGATTAGTTTTTAGAAAATTGTTTTAGGAGATCTTAGCATCTTCTTCAACGCAATGAAGTTAACAGTGGTAACTTCAATCTAATAGGTTTTTTAACTAAATACCTATACTATACCTAAAGCAAGCTACAGAATTGTTAGAAAACATTTTTATTCTATTACTGATGGAGTATTACTCATTCTACAAAAAATCGGGAACTTTATTCAATTCAATTTGTTTATCCGGCGGGAACTACTCACTTTATCGGGATAAATGTATTAATCCTGGGTCTTAATCCAGGATAATATTCTAACTGTATACCAAATTTCATCCAAATCCCTTCAGCCGTTTCGCCGTGATTGAGCAACAAACAAACAAATAAACAAACAAACTTCCAAACTTTCGCATTTATAATTTTAGTTAGATATAATTGGTATTCAAATATTGTGGTCAGGTTAACCGCTACCGGCATATTGACATTTATGATGTCAGACTAGTAGGTACATTAGATAATAAGATCTAGGAAACACAACTTAAACAGCCGCCTTCGTGACTCAATGTAAACCGCATAAGATTTATGAATCGGAGGTCGCTGGTTCGATGCCCAGCGGGGTAAATGTTAAGTACTCGGTTTGGTTGGTAGTAGGGCATTTTAAATATCCCCCTGCTCACCACTGTCATCTTATCTAAGTTTGCCGCCAAACATTGTTGTGTTCCGGTTGTCAGAGGTAATATAGCCAGACCCCCAATTAAGATGGGGTTTCCGGATAACTACGCTTCCACCCTTCGGCCTCATCTTCACTTAACATCAGGTGTGATTGAGGTTAAGGTATTTTAATTCTGTGGTTAAGGGCTATAAGGGCACTGTCAATAAAAAAAAAACAAACAAACAAAATAATCATGCCAGCTTAACAGTAACCGAGAATAAAATGTTTATGGTTAAAAACATGTGAACTAAGTAATTTCTGCTATATTAAACAAGATAAGATAGATAAGGTAAGATGGTTATTTACCAAAAAGGACCATACATAATTATACATTTGCTGTAACATCCACACTAGGCTAGGCCTTTATTTCCTAGAGAAACAATTTCACTGGTCATTATATTTTGTAAGTAACATCTGTTAAATTAAACTTAGGGAGATAGACATGCTTGTCATTGTCAAATGTCATTGTATTGATATGATTTTAATAATAATAGCTGCATATGGTAATAAATAAATCAAATATCGGTGTACATACATAAAAAAAAAAATACGCCCCGAATACAGAACCTCCTCCTTTTTTGAAGTCGTTTAAAAACACATTAAATTTCGATATTGGTGCAGTTTCTTTACCCACAGTAGGTAAACACGCAGCGCCCTCTGACGCAGTTATTTGTTAAGGCACAATATAATTAAATTAAAGCCTCTTTTATCAGCTACGCCAACAAATATGTTCAGTAATGAAATATTCTAATCGCATGGATTATAATTTTATTGATAACAAAGGTTGTCGAAATAATACGAGTAGATGGTGAAGGTGCGCTTTATATTAGGTAAACTAGATGGCTAATGAGTGCGAGTGAGATAGCAATATCTGGTAACGTCACAAGCAGAAAAGACAAAACTAACGCAACGCCATTGCAACGCGTTTTGAATGGCAAGCCGTCATAAGCCGTCACGCGTCATATGACGTCTTGCAGTAGTTTGTGCTATTTTACACACACTGATAAAATACGTATATGATCTCTTTGTACATGTATGTACTGGTACTCTGCTAGTATAATCTAAGTTTATGGTTATCATCGCGTTAACAATGGGTAGGTAAGTTTGACAAAAGGCATTTAAAAAATATATCTATAGACATTTGATACTAATTTATTTTTCATGACAAGGGCTAGGAAATGAGATATACAGTAATAAATTCGCATTAACTAACCGCCTCCGTGGCTCAATATAAACAACATAAGGCTTACGATTAGGAGGTCGCGGGTTCGATCCCCAGCGGGGTACATGTTTAGTACTCAGTTTGGTTGGTAGTAGGGCATTTTAACTGTCAGCCTGGTTAGCTACCAACATCTTATCTAAATCTGCCGCCAAACATCAATGTTAATAGCATTGTTGTGTTCCGGTTGTCAGAGATAAGATAGCCTGTCCCCCAAATAAGAAGGGGTTTCCGGGTCAGTATACGCTTCCACCTTCGACCATATCTTCACTTAGCATCGATACTTATGTTAGAAAACCCCCCTCTTCCATAACAAAATACATGAATAAAATATATAGAAGTATGTACCTATGTCTATCCTACCGAACCTGTTTTCATTCACACTTGCAGGGTCTTGCTGGAAGAAATCTCTTTTAAGAGATAAGCTAGTGCCTTTTGTACATTCTGTATCTAGTATGTATTTGACTTTTATGTGTACTCGTGTGCAATAAATTATAAATAATAATTTTATTTTATTTATTTTATTTATTTATTTTTATTATTATTGGTAATACAGAATCAACAGCATCATTATAAAAAATATTACACAAAATTTACAAGCCAAAGTCATGCCAATTACAGATTCTCATTTTTCATTTCGATTCTCTTAAAAAATAATTAGGTGGAAAGTCAGTATTAAATAATAATCATTATACAATCTAGAGGTAAAAAATTAATAGTGAGACAAACTAAGCAATAATAAATAATTTTGTCAATAAGTAAGGAAGTAAGTAATAATTTACTTAATTATTTAAGAGTAAATAGGAAATGTTTTATTGTTTATTTAATTTAAGTGTAAGTATAGGTCTCATTATTTTTGTTTTAGCAATTGTGTTGCCTAAGACACAAGTAAACATTTACTTAGTTTAGGTAACATAATATAGTATTATTTGGACTATGTTACTATGGAATAAGTCATGTATTTAGGTTCATTTTTATACTGTAATAAATTTTATCTTATCTTATCTTAATAATAGAAGTCAAAATCTTAAGACCAAGAAAAAAGGTATTTATGCGTGTGTGTATGTAAATGCATGTGTGCTGATAGCAAAGACTTCTCTAGGAAATATTTGGTCTATGGTAATAGAATCTTCTGGTTCATATTTACATTGCGTCATCATTTCCATTTTTTATTATTGTAGGTCTAATATTTTAATTGTTGGAAAGCTTAAAAGCTAAACATCTGCTAATAGCAATAAATCCAGGTTACTTCTATTTCCGATAACACCCACCGGGCTACGTGCAAGGCGTATTACCACGAGCACGGTAACTCTTCGCAAATTCTTCCCCAAGGAATACTGGTGATTGCCTTTAGTGCGTATCTACGGGCAGAGAATATTAAACAGAAGTTCCAATCAACACATGGTAATGAAAGTGCCTACAGACATACCTACATACAATGGAGGCGATTCACTTGGCACTCGCTTAAAACTAAATTTCGTTTAGTGTATCACGTACGTGATTATCCTGACTAATATTTTAAATGCGATTGTGTGTGTGTATGTATGTTTGTTACCACTTCACGCTTAAATGGCTGGACGGATTTGGATGAAATTTGGCGGATAGACAGATTAGGACCTGGGTTAACATATAGGCTATTTTTTTTGCTGAACCGATCTTGATGAAATCTTACACGCAAACGTAGTCGCGGGCAACAGCTAATAATTCATAAAGTGGAAATTCAGCTATTTTGACAATGTTGAAAAAAACTGTGCTGAAATAGTGCCAATTAGTGCCCTAAGGAAAAATTTGTGCCACCGTACTTTAAGAGTTTTTCAATATTTTAAGTGAACATTCTGGCACCACGTGTTGGTGGAATCCTCATTCTGTGCATAAAATATATAGCCCAGGGAAAATACGGTAAAGACGTAATTCAGAACCGAGTTATATATAGTTGCTATCTTATAGAGGTATATTAGAGATGTAATTTTGAATAACTAAGCCCTGAAAAAACGATAGCTGAGTCTAGATTTTTTTAGAAAACCCTATTATTAATTAGTGTCTTAATAACAATAAATACTAAGATATTTAATTAGGTAGATTAATGTTATAGTTAGGCATGCTTGTGTTTTGAGCTGAAAATGTCGTCGAGCTGCATTGCTTAAGAAATAAAATAGAGAAATAATATTTTATAACGATAATTACCTTAAACGTTTTGAATTAAAAAATACCCATAAATTGAGCATTTTTTTTAAAGAAACACGTTGTTCAACTTTAACTTATTTGAAAAAATATATTGGTAGGTACTTGCGTTTCTTACAAATGCTTAATTTGTAGCAATTGTTACTACATTTACAATACTTTATTAAATGTTTCAAGAAAATCGCGGTTATTGCGTTTTTCCGGGGGCTAAACCTATTTTCCCTGGGCTAATAGTCTCAACTGTGCATAAATAGTGTCATCGAAATATACAAGTCCCATAAATAAGCGGTTCAAAAACAACGAAATTATTTAGATGTCTCTGTGAAAAGGGACAGTGGAGATGACGGACATTTCGTAGCATATTTACCGGACTGTCCAAGAAAGAAGGGTAATGTTTTTCGAGTGTATGTATGTATGTGCGTTCCTTTGGCGGCTTGGCCTATTTCGAAGTGTATGTGCGTGTGTTGTTAGATTCATTTTGATCACTGGAGTGTCATAGGATATATTTTATGGTAAAAAATCCAACATGACGTCCGCAAAATACAAAATATGCTGTCGGATTTTATGGTTTTTGAATACCTAAATCGTTACTTAAATGTCCGCCTGGCTGCCACCATCTTATCTAAGTCTGCCGCCAAACAGCAATGTTAGTAGCATCTGTGTTCCGGTTGTCAGAGAGAAGATAGTCAGCACGCTTCCAAACTCAGCCTCATCTTCACTGAAAATCAAGTGTGATTGAGGTCAATTGGTAACCCGTTGTACATAACAAAGTTTTTGTGTGACTTAAGTTCCTATATACTCAACCGCGAAACGGTTTTGGGGATCATTGTTTAATTAAGACCAGCCGATAAAAGCCTGCAGCCTGCGGTGGCGCTAATGACGCATCTATTCCAGATTCTACTCTATGTCAACACTCGTACCAGTATTTAGTGGCAGGACAGGGACGATTAAATACTAAACTACTCACTCGAGTTAAACTACATAACTCTGGGAAGTGTATGTCAGTGGTCTGGGAGCTAGGGTTACCTAACTTTTAACCGCATCTGAGGTAAATTGCGAATTGTTTTAGTAAGTGAGTATTGTTTTAGTTTGCGAGATGATATTCTGAGACACCGCAGTGAGATCTAGTAGGCCCAACTATACCAACTGTAATTAATTAAATGTGAATTAGTTTCATGTTTCTTTAATATTAATATTAGGTCCTTACCCATGAAATTGGCGTTTTGTATGAAGATATTCATTAAGACTGTTTCCTCCATACAAACATTTTTGATTTTTTTTTTGGGAACGGCAAATCCAAATTTAGCTAAACTTTGTGTGCATTATCGGATAACATTAAGTTAAATATAGGCAGTGTTAATTTTTAAAAGTAACCCATTTATAAAAATTTCTGCGAATCTAAGAAATAGTATGGGAAGCTTATGAAAAGAGCTGTGTTCAAGTTTTTTTTATTATGCTCAGACATAAAAAAATATTTCATGTGAAACCTTGAAAATATATTCTATTTTCCAAATAAAAACAAATTTGGAAATAGCTATAGAATCGTAGGAGTTGGTACAATTATGTTTAACGAAGAAAAAATCTCCAATTTCATAGGTAAATAAATTCAAGCACTCGTAGCACAATCAATGCTATTCGTTTTCGATTAGCGAAGTTAAGCTATGTCTGGCGCGGTCAGTCCTTGGATGGTTGACCACTAGTGGCTGTTTAAATAGTCGGTCGGTATCGTTTTAAACACTAACTGTCAATCTAGTCTTACACAATTCTACGATTTCGCAATGATATCATTTACCTCTCTGTATCGCAACATTTAAGCGTTAAGCTGCCAGTTACTGAAGACATCGACTAAGCGATTAGTCCTTGATTAATTTCCTCGTCCTCCATGGACTCAAAGTTTCCACTCCAAGCGCGCAAAGACGTAACCCTCTCTCTGTATGTTTCTGTCGCTTGAGTGAATTAGCGGAAGCCGCCGCCGCGCCACCATTAAAGGAATGCAGCCAAAGTATCCACGCAGGTCGCATCCCACAAAAGCGACCTTTCCAAATGCTGGACTAACATTTAATTTTAAGACGAAATAACCTTTATCTCAAATACTGTGGTGTGTGTTTGGATGGACAGTGTTTTGAGCGCCAACACGAAGCGGTGTGACGACACATGTTGCAGCAGTCGCGGTCCAGTGGATCAAAGTTTAGAACGACGGATTTTTTTTTATATTTCGGACATATATACCAATCATGTAATCCCAAACTAAGCAAAGCTTGTACTATGGATACCACATAACGGATAAACAAACATATTTCTTTTATTATGCACAACGGTTTAGCACTTGACCTCAATCACACCTGATGTTAAGTGAAGATAAGGCCGAAGGTGGAAGCGTACTGACCCGGAAACCCAATCTTATTTGGAACTGGCTATCTTAACTCTGACAACCGGAACACAACAATGCTATCAACATGGCTGTTTGGCGGCAGATTTAGATAAGATGGTGGTAGCTAGCCAGGCGGACATTTAAAATGCCCTCGTCGTCATCAGCCCGTAAACATCCCACTGCAGGAATATAGGCCTTCCCTCATATAATGAGGGAGAATGGGCCTTAGTCCGCCACGCTGGCCTAATGTGGGTTGGGTAAAATTATCTACCAAATTATATAAATATCCATGACTCGGAAATAAAATATTCGTATTCATCACACAAACATTTACCCCTCGCGGGATTCGAACCCGTAACCGTTAGTTTCGCTGACAGGGTCACTATCCACTACACCAATCGGTCGTCGAATTTGTGGAATCTTGGTACAAGGCACCGCGTCTCCAAAAAAAAAATATGAATACAATATACAGTATGTATGCATACTGTATACTCGTATTCATATTTTTTGTAATAATGTAATATTTTTTTTATGCACATATTCTATTTAGTTTGATATTTGTTTGACATTTTGATTGTCTACAAATAACACATGATTACAACTAAACATTACCCACTTTCGTTGATAAAAACTAATGTGTTTCCAAAGAGAATATATATAACCACAACATTTTCTTGTATTTCGTTTAATGTGTAGAATGATTTTAATAAAACCTACATGCATTTGAAAAATATAACAAATAAAATTTTGACGGCAGTGATTTTATTTACTCTGAAAAATTTCTAGTAAACTATTCACTACCGAAAATTTATTTCAGCTGGTCTTATCCTTTAGTAATCAAATATATTGCACAATCAAATGTAATAAAGGGAATTAATACTTAATTCTCTTATTACACAGAAATTGACGAAATTAGGGTTCTATATTATGATATACTATAGAAATAATAACAACAGATTAAATAGATATAACGTATTATTAGATATATCGCTTTGGCTGTAATTGATTAGGGTTCGGCTTTAGTGGCAAATTTAGCCGGAAGCGGATTCGCATATTGTAATAAATAGGTTCGAGCTATTAATTTCTGTATCGTTTTAGAAGAAAATATTTAACTCTTACAAAACTAACTTACTAGGTAATATAGCTAGTTTTCGTCATCATGATCACAGCATAGGTACTAGAATAGTATTATTGTCAAGTATCATACTTGTAATTGCAATGTGTGTGATTCTTTGTTCTTCTTTCACATTATAGAGCAACATAATGACTGGTTTTTTGATTGGAGTCAGTAGAAGGGTTGAAGATGGATTTCATCTTAATTTTGTTCTATTTAAAAGATTTGCTTTATTTTTTTATGCTTTATTGCACCAAAATATTACAATAACAGAGTAAGAGATCTCTTCCAGCCAACCTGAGCATTGTAATAGGAAACTTAGTAAATTTGGGGTTTAGCAGTGAATTGTGTGCAAAAGAAAAAATCCTATAACGAATAATAAAACAAATAAAAAAAGAAAAGATAACTGAATAATAAACTTACACTAAATATGTTACATATACCTAGTGCGAAATATATACATAACCTAATTTAAATATATATATATACTATAAACCTACATACACATACTAATATCACGAAAGATGGGAGAGGTAATGCTCTTTTAGCCTTTTCTTAAATACTGCAATTGAAGGGCTGTCCTGAATTAATTTTGGCAGTTTATTCCACATCATGGCTGCTTGAACACTAAAGGAGTGAAAAAGAAAGTGTGTGTTGGCTCTAGGACAGGCAAGTGTTTTTGTAATGCAGGATCGCCTAGGAGTAAATTAAAGCGGGAACTCAGATAATCAGGAGAGTTGGGATTTTGCTTTATCTACTTCCTTAATTAAATTTTCTTAAGGATAAATTATCGTTTTATATTTTATTTCATTTGTTGTAAATAAAATTCTAGATGGGCGGCACAGACATATCGAGTGGGAAACGAATTCCATTTTCATCCATTATTACCATTATTACTACATTACTAATAAGTGTTTATTATCAGTTTTGTGCTAAATGAATGCTCGAACTGATAGTTACTTATAATGCTCAATTATGTGTTTGACGGCTTTGTATACAGGGTGAATTGGAATTCGTGTAAATCCCATTAACTGGTGACGCCGCTCTTGATTACGAACAACTTTCCCCAAGGAACCATAGTCGAATTCGATCAAAAAAATTTCTATTACCCAAACAAAATCAACCATTCTGAAACCTCCTTTAGTATTATGGAAGTCCAACAATTTTCGGCTGGTGACTCCACTCCTGATTACGAACAACTCTCTACTAGGAACCATAGCCGAATTCAGCGATAAATTGTTGCACTTCCATACAAAAGCTTATTTCTGAATGGTTTACTTTGTATGGGTAACCGAAAAATTTTTTGATCGAATTCGATTATGGTTTCTTTGGGAAAGTTCTTCGTAATCAGGAGCAGAGCAAGCAGTTAACAGAAATTACACTAATTAAATTTCACCCCGTATATGTGTCCAGTCTTTGTCCGGGTGTATCTCAGTAACGCGTGGTCCGATTTGAGTGCCATTTTTTATTATTAAAGACTAAACGAGGGGACAGGTTATTAGCCGTATTTGATGAAAATCGGTTAAGCCGTAAGATATTTAGCTTTACACACAATTGTATTTGGATGATGCCATAGCGTTTCGGGGGTTATTTTAATACCCAATTTATGGTAATAAACTACAGATAAATCAATTATGACTTTTTACTCATTTGTTTGATATGGTTGCATCTATGATTCTGTAAACCTTTATCAAGATCTGTCGCATGCACAAGTATAATAGTAGTAACCGTTTTTAAGTATGAGGTCTCATGCAACTTTAGAACATGCCAATTTAAGTGCGTAGCTAAGTAAATAGCGTAGTTATTCTGTTAGCTTGTTTGTGCGACTTGTGCATGCATGTTAAATCACCAAGAAAAACAATGACAACTAAAAATGCATGTGTAGTGCACTTTATAGGAAAAACGTGATCTAATCTGCTCCCGCCTATCACTGTAACCGCAATCTTAGTGTAACATGTGTGGCTGGCTAGTGCTAACTCTTGTGTAAATAACATAACTTCTTTTTGCTTGCTCACGGTCGGCGAAGCAAAACGCGGTAAGTTCGTATACCCTTAATCAATGTCCATAAGTTTGTCTTAGGCCACCCCTACCCCTTACACTTTTTAGCTGTACAGGATGCTTAATTTTTTTTTATAAGTAAATGACTGTATGAATATCGAGATGTCATTTTTTATGCGGCTTGTGTTTTGTTTGAACAATATAATATGTAGTCCTAATCCAATTTTTTTACATGCTCCACAGTACCAAATTTAAATTGTGACGTACTTCAATGTTCTTTTTTTCTTTCTCACTCAATAAATAAATTGGGTCTAGGTAGTTTTCCATCATCTTTATCGACTTGACTTTATATGACATGCACTTTATCGAGATCTTCAATACATAGCGAATCCTTATAACAATGTATAATCTATACAGTTATAGATTATATATTTTTGTAACAGTTTCAACCGCCTCCGTGCCTCAATCTAAACAACATTGGGTTTACGAATCGAGATCGCAGGTTCGATCCCAGCGGGGTACTGGGTTTGGTTTGTGGTAGGGTGATAGCAGCTACCACCATCTTATCTAAATCTGTCGTCAACCAACAATGTTAATAGCATTGTTGTGTTTGTCGATTGTCAGAGATAAGATAGCCAGTCCCCCAAATATGTTGGGGTTTCCGGGTCAGTACGCTTCTACCTTAAACCTCATCTTCACTTAACATCAGATGTGATTGAGGTCAAATACTAACCCGTTTTGCATAAATAATAAAGACTTTCTCTTCTATTTTATCATACTTATTCCATTTTATTCTTACCTTCACTTAGATACGCGGAGCCCACTCGTTTTTAAAAAGCTATATATTGTCATCACCTATATGTTGTCTATAATAAAATTTTACAAATCGATTTTCACCTACCTCTTGTAGTCGTATCGATTAGAAACTTTGCAAGTAATTACAACACACACACGTACACATTCATACACAAACACATACTCGCACACACATATACATAACAAATTAGTTCTAAATTTTAATTTCATTTTTATTTTATAAGTAGCATAATATTAACCTATTTCATCTTAACCTTAATTGGACAAATATTTGACATTTAGTTATGGAAGAGCGGAGCCTCCTAACACAGGTATTTTATACTTAAATGGAGACCCCCGATACCTCATTGATTGTTTTATTAAGGTACTGAAATAAACATTTTTTCATTTTTTTGTTAATTTTTTCAATTCGGATAACAAAACAATTGGATACCATCGAGGCAATTTTATGAGCAAGCGATGCGCGCGCCCCAAGCTATCGCACCCCCGCCAGTTGATCAGGACTTATCGTTAACAAAAAGTGGGAGAGTCCTGCATAGAAACCGATTAATTTTAATTTCATTAATGTTTTTAAAGAAGTAGGTAAGTACCTATTTAAGTAAATGTTTTTGCAGAAATCTCCAACTTTCTTATAGCCCTCTTTAAGTAATTCATTTATTTATTTATTAATGTAATTTAAATAAGTTCCATTCATTTCTGTGAAGTTGACTATGACATCAATTTTTAAATAAGTATTTCCATTTAAGACGGCATCGACTGTACAGGCTGGTAATGTAGCAACTACTGCTTATAATGCTTATAATTCTAATATCAAGCTGTGTGTTGTTTTTAACCGACTTCAAAAAAAGAAGGGGGTGCTTTATTCAGTTGTATTTTTTTTATGTTTGTTACCCTGAACTTGAGCCATAAAATATTTATACCCTATTCCATTAATATCAAGTAGTACCTCATAACTCGGTCAATTATAAACCGATTTGGAACATTATTTGAAAGGGTATATACTGGAAGGGTATATAATTGGTATATTATTTTTTTGTATGAAAAATTCTTTTTGTTGAACAGTGTGTAATGCCAGAGTGATCCCTTTGGTGAAGTTCTGATGATGCACTCCGGAAGTAGAGAAATAATACAATACAATACAACACATCACAACACAACACAATACAAATACTATTTATTGCGTAAAATAATTTACAATAATAACCTTACTGAAGTCGATTATTTTGGCAATTTTCGACGGTTCAATCATTACTGATTACCAATTTGCGACCGTAGCAATATTTTGAAAACGATGCGTTTTAAAATTAACGATACAGTCGCACCATTACAAGGATAGATAACAATCAAGTGCATTAAGCAAATTAGTCAATACCGAACTACAAGTTCGTCTATTTTTAATTTTGACTATGTCTCTCTTAAAATATAGAAATTTATTAAGAACAATACAAACAATGTGACACTGCTATCTCGTAGGTCGGTGCCCTCTTAAGACAACGGGTGATCTTCCATATAATGTTATTGTATTGTGATTTTATGTACCTATCGACACAAAAACATAGTTCGAACTTGCGACCTCGCTGAAGCTTGAGTTGCTACTACAGAGCTGCTTGTGCTTAGTAAGCGAGATAAGGGCTTGTGCCGACACGATACTAAAGCATCGGCGATCGATGACTTAGTCGCTTTTGGCCACTTGATGCAGCGACTGATCGCTACACTCCGCACACATTTGGATGTTAGTGATGGAGTTGCTTGCTGCTGTCTGCTGCTGTCTGATGCTGCTGCTTGATGAATGCTGTCATGCTAGCATGACAGACGCAATAAACGTTTTTGTCGCGCGAGATGATATTTTTCCTGCTTCTTCGTTTGGACGAAATATACAACTATCCCACTGTCACGTCGCGTCGTGCACGGCAAACGATGTCATGCTACGGGGGCGGGCTTAGGCATTTGAGGAACAATCTGAAATTTACAACTCAGATTCGATTTCAAACTTGAGATCGATCTTGAGTTGAACCTTGAGATACTATTTTATATGAAAAATTTAATTTCAATCTTGAGGTAGCTCTATAAATATCAGCGGGCCTTGGAATGTAGTTGTAAGTATGGCTTAACTCATTTCGATATCGTCGTCATAAGACGATGCAATCTCACCTTCACACTCCTCCCACTGTAACTCCTATAAGCTAGGATCGACAGTGGTACTCGACATGGCGCCTACTGAAGGTAGACGGTGCTCTACGTGACTCTCTTGCTACCTTGGACCCCAGGCTAATTAAAGAAAGAAATAGGGTGTGTAAGTAAGAAAAAGGTTTCCCACTTCCCCCCTTGGCAAATGGGAGTGTAGCCAATGAAATGCAACATGGCGCTAGGGCCATCCCTATGGGGAAGGGGGGCGAGTGAAGTGGGGTCTCCTGCTTTCGTATACACCATGGACTGCGCCTAAATGCAGAAGCGTAGAAGACGATGCAGTATAATCGTCGATCGCCGATGCTAAAAGTATCATGTCTGAGCAGACTCTAAGACTTTAAAAATTATAGATAATCTAGAATCTAGGTTAGTGTAAACGTAGTTAGTTTAATTCTTTTACATTAAAGTTTTAGAACCACCAAAATTGCTTTAATTCGTAGCTATTTATTTTTTAATACTTTTTTTTAATAAAACATTTTTTTTATTCTACTCTTGCATGACTGCTTGCTAACCTATTTGTATTGCGCGTATCTAATAGTACTCTTAGAAAGTAATCACGGTGCAACTACACCCTAATAGCATAGAATGCATACTCTAATAGCGAGTTGTGCATAAAAAAAAGTTTCGATCATCGTCTAAGATGGTTCGAAGGTCGGAGGGTACGTTAAATAGTTGGCTCCGCTTGTTTTCAAACGCAATCAGTCACTTCTCACACAAATTCTTATACCCTCTAATGAGTACAGGCATTTTTATGTTAACCGCCTCCGTGGCTCAATGTAAACAACATTGGCTTTACGATTCGGAGGTCGTGGGTTCGATCCCCAGCGGGGTACAAGTTTAAGTACTCGGTTGGGTTGGTGGTAGAGCATCTTAAATGTCCGCCGGCTACCTACCACCATCTTATCTAAATCTACCGCCAAGCAGCAATGTTAATAGCATTGTTGTGTCCCGGTTGTCAGAGATAAGATAGCCAGTCCTCCAAAATGTGTTGGGGTTTTCAGGTCAATACGCTTCCACCTTCGACATCATCTTCACTTAACATCAGGTGTGATTGAGGTCAAGCAACAACCCGTTGTGCAACAGCCGTCACAAATCTGACAAAAATCTGCTAATCCGCGTTGGGCCCTGATGGTGGAATATGATCTATATTTTTTCTGAGAGATGAAACTGTGCCTCGGCAAGGGGACGTAAGGCTTCCTATCATTATCTTCCTGTTTTAATTCTTGTGGGGGAGCTTGGAGGGTTCTTAAAATAATGCAATTTAATTATGATATCGTTCAGTACTTGAGTAATCGCATTATAACTTTTGGATTCGAGTCGACCCTTAGAGATATCCATTATTCAAATATTCTTTTTTAACCTCTACATTTTATCGAATTGTTAGAATCGTGTAATACACGGTAAACAATAATCACGGCCATTTTACTCGTTCATAGCCTTAATGAACGCTCTTCACGAATAATATAGACCCTCTTCTTACTCTAATCATGCTCCAAATGAGAGTTCCTACAAAATTATTTCTTAATTTTTAACGAGCCGCTCTGAGTTGAACAATTAATTTTATGAATGGATGATTTACGTCACGGACAAAATACACGGACAATTAATGCTCATCAGGGAAATTAGCAAGTAAAAAGGAAAGATATGAAAATAATTTGAATTTTTACCCTTATTTCCTTGTTGTTTTCCAAGTATTCCTCCTCCTCCAAATGTGTTGGGGTTTGCGGGTTAGTTCGCTTCCACCTTCGACCTCATCGTCACTTAACATCAGGTGTGAATGGGGTCAAGAACCAACCCGTTGTGCAAATAAAAAAAGTATTCCAAGAAGTGATTACACATCGATAACTAAATTAAAAACATGTAAGTACGTCGCTTGCCTGCCGCTGACGTCATTCATCGCGTCACGTCGTTTGCTATAAAATATACTACATCTTAGATACTGTTATCAAGTTATAATAAAGACGGATTAGTCGTATTTTCGTTTAACAATTGTCGGGACGTATCACTAGATGGCGCCACAATATCGTTTCGTTCTGTGGATTTGATAAGTACCGATGTGAGAATAATAAAACTTGCTTAGATTTGTCTTTGAATGTATTTGGTTGTTTCATTCATAACCCTTCTCCAAAGTACGGGACTTTTTTAGGAACCCGCTGAACAACAATTATCGCGACTGGGGTTTATTGAGAACTTGTAGTGCCATCTATCGGACACGCAGGTTAAGATATAATAGTTTCGCCATAGTGAGTGAACCGGTACGTGAGATGAGCGCCGCGATACTACAAGGTCATTTACTTTTCAGAGAGGAACAACCGTGTCCATTTGTTTAGAATTTTGAAAGTATTTTTCGAAATCTCTTGAAAGAATGCCATGTTTCAGATACACGCACTGTATGAGTTGAGTCAGTTACTATTTTTATAAGATCATTGATGTGATGATTTATATACAGTTGTCTTTTCAAATCAAATCAAATCAAATACGCCTTATTGTTTAAATAAGGAAGGTACATTTAAATATCTTATAGAAACTACAAATTAGGCGGCCTTATCGCTAACAGCGATCTCTTCCAGGCAAACCTATCATCACGGAATTCAATACGAGTAATTAATTCAAATGTTGATTAACTGAATTTTTGTTCCGATGGCGGTGGCAGAAGGCTCATTGTTTCTATCAAATTCTCCACAGCTTTTCTAACCATTTCGGCATAACTCTCCATGTTAGGAATAGGTTTACACGCTTTATTTAACCGTGAACCCTTATATTATATCGCAAATTATTCATGCGTCAACTGCCAAAAATAAACCCTCCATATTGATGTAAGATAGTAATACTTTATTTTTTTTTCATCTGTATAAATGCAACGTTTATTAAGTAAGTACATGAAACAACAAATTTATAAAACACAATTAAAAATACAATTAAAATCTTATAGAAAAAATATGCCGT
The DNA here is from genome assembly GCA_949316235.1 of Oegoconia quadripuncta. NCBI lineage: Eukaryota > Metazoa > Arthropoda > Insecta > Lepidoptera > Autostichidae > Oegoconia > Oegoconia quadripuncta. Next base: position 10,501,981 of record OX438741.1, on the reverse strand, counting down.
CCAATTCGCTCCCGTGAGGCATAGTACCTAGTACGCTAGCGCTATTGCCCCGCTGAATGCATAAGCTCAGCTGCTGAGCAAAGTAGGCACCAGCTCTCACATCTCCAGAGGCGTGGACCAGTCTAACGGATAAATCCTTTACAAATTGTTTCGTGTCAGAAGACCACGGGCTCAAAGTCTCCACTGCAAGCGCCGCAAACTCGTGGTTTATAGAGATTGTCGCATATTTACGGCGCTTGTTACTTTGAGCTTGTAATCTCTTCATTGAATATCTTTAAACATATGGATAATCTTGATTGCTACGATTGTTCCAGATGATGAATTTGGGGAGAAGTCAGTATCGGTGCTTCTGGATGGGGAGGAGTCGGAGTTGATCTTTATTGATCACCCTAGTACTGAGATGTCGGTAAGTTCTTAATACCTGCCCCAATTTGACGTCAAACAAATCTAATCTTGAGTAGGAAATCAATCCCAATCCTTACTAGCCCAACTAACTAGTAAATCTAGGTCCACAGTAAGCATCTAGGCTTGTGTTATGGATACCAGATGGTTGATAAACTACACAAATATATTTTATTTTATAAATAAATACATTGTATAAATGAAAAACATCCATAACTCGGGAACACATGTCTGTATTCATCATACAAACAACATACCTAGCGGGATTCGAACCCGCGACCATTTGGTATAGTAGCAGAGTTTCTAACCACTACAACAAACAGGTCGTCAAATAAAAGCTTGTGAACATTTAAGATTTTTAAACAATCAGAATATTATTTTAAAAATATCCCGCACCACATTGGAAACATGTCTTTTACGCTTCTATTGTTAAAAATATATTTCTATTGTCAAAAAGACCGGGACGTCTAGGCTTCAATACTTCAGCAAGAATGTATTCTAGAACAAACATTTTTCATTCAACAGGTAGAGAATTGCCTTTCAACATACGAGCCTCACGCATGCGTGGTGGTCTACTCAGTGGTGGCGAAGAGCTCATTCATTCGTGGTGGGGAACTGCTCTCCTACCTCGCGCGGGAACAGTTCACAGTGGAGCGAACTGTCGTACTGGTGGGGAATAAGGCTGACCTGGCTAGAGCGAGACAGGTGTCTACAAATGGTGAGTGTTCCAAATAATTAAAAGTAGTGGCCAAGAGCTGATGCCTTCGCACAGGGGAATCGATTTCCTATTTCCGTCTGAAACAGTCCAATATTTAATGGATTGGCTGTGTTGGTGAGGAATAAGGCTGACCTGGCGAGACAGGGGTCTACTAAAGTTGAGTATTTAAAGGACACTTAAAGGAAGTGGTGGCCAAGAGGTTATTCAAATTAGAGGCAAAATTCATTTCTGATACGCGCCAGCAATCGCTTCAAAGCATATGCAAAGACTTTGTCATTGACCTATTTGCACGAGTACTCCTACAGTGAGACGTATATTTACTAAAGTCTTCTATGACTGCTTGGAGGGTGATACGTGAGTGAACGTTTATTATATACTGTGGTTAATTTTAACTGTATTTAGCGTTAGAATATTAGGTATCCTTATTCTACATGTGTGAACTTATTATTGGCATTTGTATATATTGGGTTTTTACCTATGAAATTGGAGTTTTTTTCGTCGTTAATCATATGTACCAATTCCTGCGATTTTCAAAGCTATATCCAAATTTGTTTTTTATTTGGAAAATGGAATATTATATCAAGGTTTTACATGAAAAATATTCTAATTTCTGGGCTAAATCACATAATAAAAAAAAATTAACAGAGCTCTTTTCATGTGCTTCCCATAATCATTTCTTAGATTCGTTGAAACTTTTATAAAGCGGTTACTTTTAAAAATTAACGCTGCCTATACTTAACTTAATGTTATCCGATAATACACACAAAGTTTAGCTAAATTGGATTTGCCGTTCTCTAAAAAAAATCAAAAATGTTTGTATGGAGAAAACAGTCTTAATGAAATTCTTCATACAAAACGCCAATCTCATAGGTAAGGACCTAATACAATGTTTATATGATATTTATATATTATTATAAGTAAATTATAAAAAGACAGTTATCTACTAATTGTGAACGTCGGTGAGTTCAGTGAGTCGTCTGTGCTGCCCCTTTTATACTGGCGACTTTTTTACTATAAGGAAAAAATAGGGCATAATAGGTAAGTGAAATATAAGTTATTGGCATGGCAGTTTAATTTTTTTCTTCAAAACCATCATCGACGCACGCGCCGGGCGGAGATTGATATGCGATTGGTGGGATTTGTGGGGTTGCTATCATGCGAAATTTATTTGGGACACATATTTTCTCCAAGATTTTTTTATTTATTCGAGAATGATTTAGAAAAAAAACTACCTATGCCAATACCTTCTATTTCACTTATTATTATTTTTATTTTATGCACAACGGGTTTTTGTACTTGACCTCAATCACACCTGATGTTAAGTGAAGATGAGGTCGAAGGTGGAAGCGTACTGACCCGGAAACCCCAACACATTTGGGGGCTGGCTATCTTATCTCTGACAACCGGAACACAACAATGCTATTAACATTGCTGCTTGGCGGCAGATTTAGATAAGATGGTGGTAGCTAGCCAGGCGGACATTTAAAATGCCCTACCACCAACCAAACCGAGTACTTAAACATGTACCCCGCTGGGGATCGAACCCGCGACCTCCGAATCGTAAATCCAATGTTGTTTACATTGAGCCACGGAGGCGGTACTTACCTATTTTTTTCCTTACGGTAAATAAATAAAAATCTTTATTGCAGGAACTTGTCCCATATCAATTTACATTAAAAATTTAAATTATAATATAAAATTATATAGATACTAATGACACAATTATAATAATACAATTTAAACATAAATTTTAAATTTAAATTGTATTATTATAATTGTGTCATTAGTATCTATAATTTAGTCATTTACATATTACATACTTATAATATGTAAAAAAAACTCACCGGTACATATGACCCCGCATAGATAAAGCAGTCTTTGCGTATGAGAATAAGGCTTCCAGCAACTCGTGACGCCAGAATGCTCACTTAAAATAAAATATAACACATAAACTACAGCAATACATTTTTTTCCTTGGACACTATTTGGCACTACTTCTGCACAGTTTATTGACATTGTCAAAATAGCCGAAATCCACTGTATGAATTCTAGCATCACGTACCTGATGTCATCGGCATCCGATATCACTAGTAAGTACACCGCCTCCGATGCCATCATCGGACCCAAGCATCGTTTTTGCCCATTGTTATCCTAAAAACGCTCACCACTAGTAGCGTTGGCTCCGCAGTATCTAATGCTATTTCACCATGGGTATGCCTCCACCTCTTTACTATTTCATTTTGCTCTTTCTTTGCACAGAGGGCAAGGCGTTGGCGACGACCAAAGACTGTAAATTCATAGAAACATCGTCAGGAATCCAGCACAATGTAGATGAGCTCCTGGTTGGTATCCTGAAGCAAATCCGACTGAAGGAGAGTCGTGACAAGAAGCAAGCTAAGAAGGTTGGGAAGCAGGTAAATACGTAAACATATTCACGACTCTTATCCCAAACACTTTAATGCTAAAAACGACATCCTCGGCTCACCTTTCTAAATATACAACACACACACCACACACACACCACACACACACACACACACACACACACACATACACATAAAATCATAAGTACGATGCACATCCGGGAAGTATATCTGGGGTACTGGTGACTGTTGACCTGAAACACAGGCTCACGCTTAGATCAGGCACCAGTCTTCACACGTACTCACCAGCTCCATTACCACCTGTATACCTGTCTTTTGAAGTATGGTTGTGAAGAAGAAAATAAAGTATAATTATTATTATAATGGAAAGTCCCGTAGTCGCCTTTTACGACACCAACAGGAACATTAAATGCAATATTTAAGTAGCAGATCTACGTCGTGCATTTTTTCTAAATCCAACTGTAGGTACATTTTATATAAATTTTTTTTTGCTTGCATGTGTTAAATTGTTAACATCCTTGCCATCATGTGATTTAGAATGGAGATGCCTTCAATTAGACAATCCATTATGGCTGTTTGTAATCCTAACCAACATTTTTAAACAGAGTAGGTACCTGCAATTAGGAAAACCCTACCTATATAGTAACCTGTTATACTTACTGTATATTTTTTCTAGGATGCGAAACCTGCAAAGCTATCTAGTTCCCGCACACATATCTCTCTGAGCATCGCACGAGAACTACTACAGAAGATCTGCATCAATGATATCTCTAAATCCAAGTCGTGTGAGAATTTACACGTCCTGTAGCCAGAGGGCCGAGGGCGATCAGAAGATCGCCTGGCACATTTAAAGAAAAAATTTAAAAAATAACATTGATACTGAGCAATACCGAGAATTATTTGCATATTCCAACAGATATTTCGCTTCAAAATGAAAATATGATGTATTGTTTTTATGTTACAGAATTTATTTGCGAAGAATTTAATTAAGTTTTGTAATACCTTATTTAACTAGAGAGAAATTCCAATAATAATTGACGCGTGCCTATTTCATTTTGCTTTTCAATTTAAATAATATAGAAGAAAAGAATATTATTTATTTACTCTTGAATAGGGTACATTACATTAGATGTTATTACAATAAGATCCTCCTAATTCAGTCATTCTAATGACATGCAATTATTTGACAATATCCAATTTTGATACTAAGGAAATCAGCATGCATTCAATTGTTCTTGTGACCCAACAACTCTTTAATGGAATAGAACGATTATATTAAATCGCCAGGGGTACAATTTCTGATCTTTTACCAAAGCAATTCCGCATGAGACTTTGTTTTCTATTGGTTCCGTTTTTTCCGCAATTTCGAACCAAGCTGTGTTGCCACATTCATAAAAACGTCAAATGTTATCCATTATACGCAGCATATTTTGGACAAGAACTTAATTAACTTAAGAAGAGGTAGGTTTGTTTCTCGGTTTCCAAAACGCATGGGTAGACTTGAACATACGAATGACTTTTCTAAAACGCGAACTTCTGAAATTCGAACGTGAATTGTTTGCGTATTCAAAACTATAGAGCAATTCAATAATCACACTACAGGTTGGAAAAAAAATATTCTCCTTTCCATAAATACGTTCCGAAATTTCCTGCAAAAAATTAAGGTAACAAATGCTACTCATCATAATAAGGTCAAGTCTGCTACTGACGGAGGTTTCCAACTTTTCTGGCTTTAGGCATAAATAATTTAATTAAAATGCCTGCTTTTATAGATTCATTGCACCATTAGTTATCGAATACATAATTTATTTCCAGCACTGACAATTCTAATTCCAAGAAACAATCTAAGATTGATTGTAATTCTTTGTAAAATTCTCGATGGCTCTTGCAGGAGATTTGATTAACGGACTGGCTCCAAGGTGACTTAAAAGATAAGGAAAGTTAAAGTTTGATTAATGGTAAAGAGTTTTAAGAGCTATTTATTGATGGCAAAATAATGTATAAATTTCACCCGGATTTTTTTTCTTCAAAAAAAAAATTTTTTTATGCAATGCTGTTACAGTTCCATTTAGTAGGTACCTATACAAGGTGAAATTAAATTCATGTAAGTCCTGTTCACATTACGAACAACTTTCCACTAGGAACCATAGCCGAATTCAGCCGAAAATTATTCGACTTCCGTACTAAAGGTAGTTTCAGAATGGTTTAATTTATATAGGTAGTCGAAAATTTTTTGATCGAACTCCACTATAGTTTCATGGGAAAAGTTGTTCGCAATCAAGAGTGGCGTCACCAGTTAATGGTACGTACACGAAATCAAATTCACCCTGTATGCTTATGTACATGGATTATTTTACTTTTGAATAATTTAAGAAACTAACTCTCTACGCTTTGCCAATACTTAAATCATGAATAAATACTGTTTAAAGTACAAACGTCGCACCCAATTTACTAGAAATCCTTCGTCATAATTACTTATTATTTGAAACAAGAAAAAGTAACAACAAAAAAGATATCCTAAATTAGCATGTAGCTTTTTTACACACTAGCTCTGTGACTAGGCTTCCCTGTGTCGAGCGAGTCTGTCTTTTCCAGCAACAGATAAATTTAAGAAACGGTTAGAAATAACTAATTAAACATTGGAATCAAAGTAGGTAAATACTTACGTAAGCAAAGCATAACATAACTTCGGTAATTTATAAAAGGTTTTTCATGTCAAAATAGAAGGTAGGTTCTAGGTAGTACTTCTATGTGATGGTGCGGCGGCGTTCGTACTTTATTATATGTTTTGGAACTGACTTTGCATAACTACTTAAGTATATATAACATATAGTAATATTGGGAGATGATAATATAGTTTAAATAGCTATTTTTATTATAATAAACTTGTTCTATGCTGGACTTATACTTAATTGTAAGTGACTTATTTCTGTCCGCTTAGTTTATGTTATATGGTCATGTCCATTAGTTCTTATTAATTATTGTATTTAAATGTAAGTAACTCTTACATTTCAAAGTCTTTTGTGATAAATCTATGCTGTTTTATTAATATAATACTTAATTTTAATTACGTTTAAGACAGTTTTTGTAGTGATAATTGATAATATAGGGCATTTAAACAATAAACCTGCTTTCCAGTACATGACTTACTTCAGTAATTTATTTAAAGAATCATATCTTTAAAATAAATTTAGTAATATAAGTTAAAATAATTTAATTAATATGTTCCTCCATAATTTTATCTATTTTATAAAAATCAATGAGTTAAAAAATATCCAATCAAATCCTTCCAATTTTTAATAAAATATCTATCGAGCCTAGAAATAAGCAGTAAGTACAAATAAAACTTTTAAACTATTTTTTTTATGTGTAATTCAAAATATCAAATTATGTGTGTATGTAGCACCCTCCGTACTTTTAAATATAAACGCAGAGTGTAAACTAGTACACACTATACAGGGTGGAAAATGAAGTAAGTACCTTTAATATTGTAGATAGCCTATTTTACATAAAGGAAACATGTATTTATTTTTAATGATAACAAACACAGTTGGAATTTGGAAATGTAGCTTGATTATCCAGAAATCTTGCCTGTAGTTTTATGAGTCTAATCTCATTAAGAAACATTGTGTCTCAAATCAAAGAAAGACCACCGAATATAAACTGTAGATGTAGATGTTTACCTCAAATCAGAATTTAATATGAATTAAAAAAAACTATGCATGGCATTTTAAAACCCAAAGACAAGGTATGTTAGATTTTTGCCCATAAAATGTATCCTATGACACTAGGAATCATGATGTTTCTAACGACTTCAAAATCGGTCAAGCCGCTAGGACGACAGGAGATAACATAGAAATATATTTTCATCCGAAAAACGTCACATAGTGTTGGGCAGTCGAGTAAAAAAATTTATGCAGACTTAAAACTTTTTTATGAGGTAATTTAAAAATGAATTAAAGATTCGTTATTATTTTTATTTTATTTAGAAAGCAGTCATTCCATAATATTCAGCTTATAATTGGGTCACTTAACCCTATAGTAGTTATTAAATTTATATTACCCACAAAGTTAAATTCAAAATAAAATAATGACATAAGAATGCTGTTAGATTAGTTTTCAATACTACTTGATTTGAGTTTTTGAATTTATTAGAAGAATAACGGAATGCATTTACTCGAATTAATACGTTATCATCAAAGTTAAAGGTATTATCCTACCAGTAAGGGGTTTTTTTCCAGCCTGTATATTATTGTCTATACCTACAAACATTAACCTATTAGAGGTTCAACCATTTATTTCTCATTCCAAATTAGAAGTTTTACTAATTTTAACTTATCTAAACTCTTTGCATAGAATTATCTTTGTCGTCCGAAATTCAAGCGACGTCCATTTATAATTAATATATTTTCAACTTATTAAATACGAAATTCGAGGGTTAAAATTGATTTAATTACGAAAGTTTTGAAATATGACTGTTTTTCCTTTTCAAATGCTCTTATATTAATTGGCGCTTTCCGAAGTTGTGTCAAGTTAATTACTATATAATTACATTTAAGATATTATGTAAGTATATTGTCATGTTACCTACTTACATATAAATATATTATTATGTTTCAAATAACTTTGCATCGATGTTATAAATTGATCAATTTAAATTATTTTTAACACGTTCCGGGACATAACCCGCCTCTCGACGTTATAACAATAAAACTTCTATTGTGTCTGGTGATGTGTCCCGGGAACGTGTTAATGCATATTTCGTCTAAGCAGGGTAAATTTGTAATCGTGTAATTCCCATTAACTGGTGATGCTACTCTTGATTATGAACAACTTTCCCCAAGACCATGGTGGTCGAATTCGATCAAAAACTGTTCGATGTCCATACAAATTAAACCATTCTGAAACCACCTTTAGTAAGTAAATCCAACAAATTTCGGCAGAATTCGGCTATGGTTCCTAGTGGAAAGTTGTTCGTAATCAGGAGTGAAGTTACCAGTAAACAGGAATTACACGTATTAAATTTCATCCTGTATACCTGTTTAAAAAAGAAAGCGTTAAATAACCTGCTTAGCATTAAAAGCAATCTTATACAGTCAATTCTGCATCACTCGTATTTACTTCGCTTACTTGACTAATTTTGGTTAAAACTGCAAAGTTACTTGAAACTTTAGATTTAATCTTGTTAGCTTTAAAAGCCAAATGAGTAGGTACAGTCAATCTAGATGAAATGTAGGCCATTTTAGAATCATTGTTAGTTACTTATGTCAACTTGGAATCACGATATCGTCTACATTATTTTCGGATGCGTCCACTTAATTATTTATGTTCTTAAAGCTATCAGATAAAGAGCGTCAGTCCAATCAGTGGCAGATGTGAACGCTTTAAGTTCACGAGTCAGCGTATGATAACGATTCTTTAACCCATGTATTAGTGCGAAACGTTGCTCTAACTTGCGGTGCCCCCACGGGGTGTGACATGTCTTTATGTACACTCTCCTTCTAACAGCCATGTGGCAAGCAAATAAATGAATATGAATATGAACTTTAGGATGTGACAAGTATCATGGGTGTGTCATGTCATGACGCCTTTTCATGTAAAAAAGTTCTTTATTTATGTATATTTCCGACATTTACACATTATTTAGTCACAAACTAGGCAAAGCCAATATACTATCAATACCAGATAACAAATAGACATACATAAATATTTAATAAACATCCATGACTAGTGGGATTCGAAGTATTTACGGCCGCCCGAAGCAAACAAGTAGGTCGAAATGAGACAACGTTTCAAAATGGCCCATATTTTAAATTGGCTGAGTGTACTTATAAATAACAGTATTAAGATTGAGACCCATAATACAAAATACGCTTGTTTATGTATAGTGTGAGGATATATTAAGGTGTATACTAAATGTGTAACTATATATTAAATGTGTAACTATTAGAATACTATCATAATTATATTTTTCTAAATGAAACTTTCTATGACTTTTACATGAACTGTTTTATGGAGTTTTAAATGTATAATTGAAAATGTAGTTTTTAGAGAGAGAATTCTTACAATTCCCTTTCATTATAAATTCTAACAGTAGAAAACACACTAGGTAGGTACTGCTGTAATCGACTATCTGTTTTGCTTCACCTTGATTCCACTTAACATTTGTTTACGTAGTTATCTTAATTATCATTAGTTCTTTGATTAGGTACTTATTAATTAAGCTATTATTATAAGAATTAGGTATTTTATCACTGAAGTCAATTTTGATACTCTTGTTTAATTTTGAAATACAAAACCCTAAAAAGGTGTTGTCATGAAAGGCGCACCTGTTTATTTTTGAGCAGTAGTCGATTTCTTGTGATATGTCAAATTCGATTTCTCTAGTAAGAAATATGCTAAATTGAAAAAGTTAATAATATCTGTTAAATAATTTAGAAAATACAAATATTTGCAATCTCTATAAAAATAAATTGATCATCCTATTCTTGAGAAGTTGCAATTTCTCAAATCTATAGAAAACACACATCACAACACTCGGAAACGGTTGGGAGTTTTCCTTTACATTGGGAAATATATAAAAATCTATTTTCAATGACGCCTATAAAATTTTCATCTAGTCTTTTTAATAAAAAAATGTAGGTATGGTTCACTTATTGTTGCTGCTGAATTAGGATACAGAAAACCATGCTAGTTGCGCTTTCATGTTCAGTCAACTCAAAAGTAGATGAACAGTCATGTAAAAACATGATATTATTATAAACGTTTAACGTAAAAACTAATAACCTTCGCTACAAGAAAAGCAACGAAAAATATTTATTCTAATGGGCATAAAGTTAATTTACTATAAATTGTTCATTTATTATACCGGATGACTGTTTTTACCATAAAGTAAAAAAGGGCATATTAGGTTAGTGAAATAAAAGATATTAGCATAGGTAGTCTATTTCTTTTATATATATATATCATCTGTCAAAATCTTGAAAATAAAAAAGAATTTTGACGAAAGTACATTTCAGGCAGCTAAAGCTTGTACTAAAACTGCATGCGTGTATCATATGCTTAGTAAACTTTCGATCTGGCAGTTTGATCATTTTTTAAGAAGGCAACATTTGATTGTGGTACTGACTATATCAGTACATACACGGTACAGTCAGCTGCAGAGAAACCAGATCCCCCGTACTTACAGTACATATTTGGTTATCGAAAATGATTACATCGAACGCACAGAATTAATATAGTACTAAGGTAAAATAAATGAACGTTAAATTACCAAAAGTTCATTACCACCCTGATTTAAAAAAACCAGAATGATAATTTACAAGTAAAAAATGCGTGCTGCTTGCTTGTTCTTTTGCATCTCAAATTTATAAATATTTTTATGTAGTATTATCGAACATTCAATATTGGAACGATTGGGTATAATAACTGCAGGTATTGTGTACCATTTTAACGTATTTTAAGTTTCTATATTTTATACTTTAATATTTTAACTTTTTTTTTTGGTTTGAGATAGGGGTATAATTTTCTATTTTCTATATTCAAATACTTACCCCACGTGACAATTTCCAGCCTACGTTGAAATGAAATGAAATGAAATGAAATGAAAATCATTTATTCATGTAGGCAATACAATATGCACTTATACATATATGAACGTCGTTAGCTAACACAATCGTAAATAAGGTTTTCTATATCCTAATTTATTTGCACATATTTACGTAGTTGTTTATGACTTCTTATGTGTTCTAAATGGGAGTGTCTAAGGTCCGTTTTACAGAATGTTACTCAAGCAGAGATATCCGCTTGAGGACAGTTAAAAATGGACAGCTTTATGTGACTTGTATAGCGGCATCTCTTTCTAACTATGCTCAAGCGCAGATCTACGCTTAAGCAACATTCTGAAATACGGGCCTAAGTTTTAGATAGGAATACAAGGTGAAGGGTTTGTGCCAGTTGGAAGCTGCATGTTCATTTATCATCAATGGGAATTAAATAATTTGTTTATTTATTTAAGTAGAGAAAGAAAAGTATTTTGTGCAAAAAATTTTTTTTTATTTTATTTTATTTATTTGGGACAGTTAACAACAGTGTATATAGTTACATTAAAATACACGTCATTTGTCAACGTCAGTTTCACTAAATACTGAAACTTTTAAGAGGATAATTTCTTAGACTTAGGAGATTTCTCCATAGAAAAATTAATCTAAAATTTATTTGACCGATTAATTTTAAAGTTACAAACATTTCTAGACATTAATGGTGCAATAAATTCATTTATCTGATGATACAAATTTATTCGAATAAGGAAGTTTATGTAACAAGTTTTAATCATACGAAATCCGACGATTATCATGAGTTTATTATCTATGGCACATTAAAAGAGATAGACTTCGAAATACAAATGGAAAAGTTGTGAACAACTTTGGCGGGTGTAGTTGTTCGGGGTCGGCAAAATTCAAATTTCGAGTGAAAAAGTTTCAAATTCGAAATTTAAACCTTTCTGTCGACTATTGAACCATTTAGTATTCGAGCAGGAGGTAATGATATAGATATACATAATAATAATAATAATAATAAATAAATATTTGAGACACTTACACCATTCTAAACTAGGCAAATACTTGATAACGGATAAATATAAATATTTATATTATAAATATCCATGAGTCGGGAATAAATGTTCGTATTCATCAGACAAACATTTACCCGTTGCGGGATTCGAACCCGCAACCGTTGGTTTCGCTGAGAGGATCACTATCCACTACACCAACCGGTCGTCAATATACATACTGAGTATACCAAAGAGTAGTTAGTCTTACCCAATACTAATGGAAAATAATCAGCAGTCCATCTCTAGTAATTTTCTCAAATCTTCAATGCTGAATCAATTATTTTATTATTTACCTCATTCTGTCATAGATGTACGAATAATTAATAAATTAAAGATTTGTAACAATGTACCTGAAACAAGTATGGTATGGCACAAACCCTAGTATCCCGATATGGGAGATCGAGCTTTAATGAAATACTTTAGGACGGTGTACATAATTCTTAAATTATTTTCACTGACTTGGTTTTTGCTTTCAGTAGATACTGATTTTTGACATTCGAATTCGTTTTCTTTTCTGCAGATAATGAAATGTAACTTCTCAAAAAAAGAGCTTGTTTACTTTTTATATTCGGTTCCTTGTAATATCCAATCCTAAATAATCCAACATTGATTAGATTTTTTTCGAATTATATATCTGTGGTTAGAAGAAATGAATTCTTTATTTAAAAATCAGTCCTCAGTTCTTCTTCAATGCTTTTAGAATATTTTGTAACAAATATTCTCGATTTAATGTGGATTATATTACGTTTTAGTCATATTTTACAGTCGGCCACACAACAAAATTGCATTTAAACTGTTTTTAATTATAATGAATTTAATTACACTTTTTATGTTTCGTCTTTTTTAATATAAATCTCACAGTGTTTAAGTACAATATTATATAAACAACACCAATATTTGATTTGAAAGGTTTTGCCAATATAATTTAATTAGTGAGCCGACTGTATACCATGTCTAATTGCCTCTCTATCTAGGCTAGTAAAGGTACTGGTTACAAATAAAAGTTTTCCAAATGCTGTCAAATAGGATAACTTTACTTCTGTGTATTTTTCCCAAGAGGTTCTGTCGGTTAAACCTAGGAATAAAGACTCCGTATTGTGGTCTTCGGGACGGGACAAAGTCCAATAAATCAGCATCAATGTTTTTTCCAAAAAAGTGTAAAGATAAAATCACTATTACAATACAGATATATCTGTAACCAGTACATATTTATCGAATAAATAAATACCTAATTCACAATTTAAGTATTTTTCTTGAATACCTACCTGTAAAAAAATTCAAAAATATATTTAAAAAAAATTTATAGTCAAAAACGCTAAATGATACAATATGAAAAAAAATATTAACACACAACACCGTGGCCTTTGTCAACTCTGACGGTTGATATGTTTTGTTATTAGCCTTTGACAGCGCATAGTTCTTACAGGTGTGGCGACGCAGTGTCTCTACAAGCATAATAGATACGATCGCTAACCAAAGGTATCCGGTACAAGACCATTCAACCCACCCTCCTTCGTTCCCTCTGGGTCGATGATAGTAAGATGTGTCGACGTCATATTATTATGGCCCTCAGACTGCGATCCGGTCACATTCCTTTGAATAGCTTCGGTTTTATGATACGCAAAACTGACACTCCCAATTGCGCTATTTGTAATGTAGTGGAAGACGTACACCATAATCCTCGTTGAATGCGACCGGATCGCTGTCCAACGCCGTCAGGTTGTACCCCAACGGTGCCACAACTTAGGTATTTTTAATAGCATTTTGGCAGCCCCGTTGTCGAAGGTTGCCAGAAGGGTATACAAAATGGTAGAGCTATGTATTAGAATCAGGAATATATGATTTATATAGGTAACTAGGTACTACTTTGAATTCAATGATGAGGGTGGCATATTCAGCATTTGAATAAACCCTCTTAAAAATAAATAAGATTAAAAAAAAATACATAATAGATTCTACTTTACTCTAGGTCATTAGCAGGGATCAGGTACCTACCTCTTAAGTTTAAAAATATAGCTGAATCATTTTTTCTACCGTTTCATGCAACACTGTGTGAAAGGTCAACAAATTCCTCAATTTATCTAATACTCGGTTCCCGACATATCAAATTATTTCCAGCCAGTTTTCGGAAGTCTGAATATGACAGTGGAACAAACGGGCAGTTTACCTCCATGACTAGGGAGTGAAAGGTCTATAAAAGGTCTATAATAACTTTTACATATAACTGGCTTTCTACCCGCGACTTCGTCCGCGTGGATCTCGGAATTAGACTAACAATTGTATTATATACAGGGTGAATTTGAATTCATGTAATTCCAGTACAGGTCGCATGACAAGCGCGATAAACGTTCATGTCGCCCGAGATAATATTTGTCCCGCTCATTTCTTTGGACGAAATATACAACTATCCCACTCTCACGTCGCGTCGCGCACGACAAACGATGTCATGCTACGGCGACTGGTAACACCACTCTTGATTACGAACAACTTTCCCCAAGGAACCATAGTCGAATTTGATCAATTTTCGATTACGCATACAAAGTAAACCATTCCGAAACCACCTTCAGTATGGAAGCTCCACAATTTTCGGCTTGTGACTCCACTCCTGATTACGAACAACTTTCCCCAAGGAACCATATTCGAATTCAGCCAAAAATTGTTGGACTTCCATACTAAAGGTGGTTTACTTTACTTTGGATAGGTACCTAATCGAAATTTTTTTGATCGAATCGCTCTACCAACTTCCTTGGGGAAAGTTGTTCGTGATCAGGAGTGGAGTCGCCAGTAAACAGGAATTACACGAATTAAATTTTATCCTATATACCTACCTACCTTCTGGACAAAAATCTTTAAATTACAATGGAAATAATGGGTCTTTACCTATGAAATTGGAGTTTTTTTTCTTCGTTAATCATATGTATCAATTCCTGCGATTTTTAAAGCTATATCCAAATTTGTTTTTTATTTGGAAAATGGAATATTTTCAAGGTTTCACAAGAAATATTTTTTAATTTCTGGGCTAAATCACATAATAAAAAAAAAATTGAATAAAGCTCTTTTCATGTGCTTCCCATAATCATTTCTTAGATTCGCTGAAACTTTTATAAAGCGGTTAATTTTAAAAATTGACGCTGCCTATACTAAACTAAATGTTATCCGATAATACACACAAAGTTTTGCTAAATTTTGGATTTGCCGTTCCCAAAAAAAAAATCAAAAATGTTTGTATGGAAAAAAAAACAGTCTTAATGAAATTCTTCATGTAAAACGCCAATTTCATAGGTAAGGACCTAACACTGCGTAGTCTAGAATAACTATATTAGCCACAGACAGATGCGGAGAGCACCTCTATTTTAGCTATTTAGTGAATAGAGACTAGAGTGAAATATTCTTGTCAACCTTATTGCCAAACCAAAAAATACTTAACATAAAAAAATATGACTGCATTGGCATCCTGAAAATCCACATCAGTCTAGAACACTGGTTTTATAGTACTTTTTTTTTATACACAACGGGTTTGTACTTGACCTCAATCACACCTCATGTTAAGCGAAGATGAGGTCGAAGGGGGAAGCGTACTGACCCGGAAACCCCAACACAATTGGGGGACTGGCTATCTTATCTCTTGACAACCGGAACACAACAATGCTATTAACATTACTGCTTGACGGCAGATTTAGATAAGATGGTGGTAGCTAGCCAGGCGGACATTTAAAATGCCCTACCACCAACCAAACCAAGTACTTAAACATGTACCCCGCTGGGTATCGAACCCGCGACCTCCGAATCGTTTGTACCTGTTTGTAACCATCATCATACCCGCCACAGCACATCCACTACTCATGTTAGTACTAATATTTTTAGTTTCTTTTAAAAGCCACTTAAAGATTAATAATTTGTTTATGTGAACCCTTCTTGTGATTTTGATGGCTTATAATTATTTTTCTGTGGATTATCTACTCAAAATAATAATTTTACTAGATTGCTACGACAGCAAGGATTGAAACACCACCCCATTCTGGCTGATCTACCCATAACTTTTTGATTTATTTTAGTTTAAGCTTTTATTTCGGTCATTTCTCGAAAATCAACAAAAAAAAATTTTTTTGTTTGGAACTGAGGGGCCAAGTCCAGTAAATTTGAGCCAGGTGAGTAGCAAATGACCCCCCCCCTTGCTGCTGACTCCGTTTGGACAACTGTCCGCCTAACACCCGGTATATTAATAATATTAAGGACTCAACATAGATTGTTACTTGTAATAATAATAAAATAAAAATAAATATTTCGGAATCAACTAATCTCAAACTATGCAACGCTTGTACAATGGATACTAGATAACAATTACGACAATATTTATATAAACATCAACGCTCGAGAATAATTTGGTATAATACAAGTCTAGTTGCTTAGTGTGGAACTAGATGGCGCTGTGTGTATGCGCAAAGATATTTATTATTATTATAAAATATCAGGCTACTACAAAAACGCAACAATTTGAGATGAAATAAGAAAGTTGAATTGAAATGAGAGTACACGATAACGTAATACCACGCAACGAAGTAGTGGGCGAAAAGTATTATTCATAATTATTTTTAAACGACTTCAAAAAAGGAGGAGGTTCTGTATTCGGGGCGTATTTTTTTTTTTTTTTTATGTATGTACACCGATATCTCCGAGATTTGGCGGTTGATTCACATGGTTCTTTTTGTAAATGAAAGGGGATACCGTCGAGTTGGTCCCATTGTAATTTCAGCGCAATTGGTCCAGTAGTTTTTGTGTAATCATGGTAAACATCAGAATGGCAATACATATTTAGACGATTTTGTAGTTTTTACACAGGGAAACTAAGTAGATACAGTTTGGGTTTGTATGGAAAAAGTGTAGAGAAGGTCGGTGTGATTATCAGCAATAAATATGACAAATCGAAGATCATCAGGTCCAGCTGGTACACCCGAACTGCCCATCTAACCTTAGGAGCGAGAAGGTCGCCATCGCACAAAAAATATCAGGGAGATTTGCAACCACGGATAAATACTAATAACTTTTTTTAACCGACTACTTAGTCCGAGATTTTGAAGCCGATTTACGTCGGTGTGATTATCAACAATAAATATGACAAATCGAAGATCATCAGGTCGAGCTGGTACACCCCAAGTGCCCACCTAACCTGTAGAAGCGAGAAGGTTCGCCATCGCACAAAAATTATTATATCAATACTACTTTCTTATTTTGCCGCCAAAGCTATTCGGCACCGTGCCTAAGTATCCTAGGCTCGGATTGTCACGTTCCACTCCGTATGGGGATTGCCAAACATTATTGTTAACTCCTCTTATTTGTACGGTTGGCACCTTATTGGCTTGACCTTAAAGCTCGGGACATTTAGGGTTATTTCTGTGAGCTTGAGCTTCTAGTTAAACTAACAAAACTTATTGTTATTCAATAAAATGATAAACATGTGTTTTCTCGTCCAAAATATTATACGGCCCAAATAAGATCGGGTTTCCGGGTCAGTACGTTTCCACCTTCGACCCCATGTTCACTTAAGATCAGATGTGATTGAAGTCAAGTACGAACTCGTTGTGCATAAAAAAAAACTGCCAAATAATTCGTAATATACAGAAATGCACACGTGACAGCCCATCCCCGTTGAAACGTTTGCGTGTTATTACACCATAGATGTTTTTGTTATAAAGTCTTTTTGACGACACCCACGAATAGAGGAGACGATTCTATTCTTTTTACGTGTCGAAATCGCACCAACAAAAATAATAATTTTTTCTGCATTCCTAAAGTTAGAGGGTATATACTCGTATACCACGCCAAAACAGCGATTGATATTATTTCTTTATTTTTTCTTGCATATAAAATAATAAAAAGATACAGAGACAAAACAGTAAGAAATAATGTACAAAGGTGAACTTATCTTAAAGAGAGATCTCCTCCAGACAATGACAGTGATGTTTGTAAATACGAGATGGTGGATACAAAGAGCATTTGATAAAGTGAAAAATACCAAATGATTATTCATGTTTTGTGAGAAAGATAATGGCTCTTTTAGAATTTTGAAAGCAAGAAAGACGGAAGAAATCTCTTGGATGTGTGGAGTTTGTTCCACAACTATAGCCCAATTCTGCCCCGCCCACTGCCACTTAAGTTTGGCAATTCTTCGGGCTATATCGGCCACTTTGGTTCTCCTGCGTATCTCTTCATTACTAGTGTCTATCGACATTTAAATCTCGAACGCGTGACAATTATCGCCCTGTACGGCTGGTACTGTGTACGATTTGAATAATTAATTTAATTGGATATTGTACCAGTCCTAGCACTATTACCAAATATCTGAACTAAGCTGGTAGATAGCATTGTTGCGTTCCATTTGTTTGATATGCCAGGTGAAATTTCATCATTATCATCAGCCCGTAAACATCCCACGGCAGGGATATAGGCTTTCGACTACCCATATTCGGTTCTAGTTCGTAGTGGAATAGTGTTCTTAATTAGGAGTGAGGTTACCAGTCGAAAATTGTTAGTTCCATACTAAAGGTGTCTGAGTGGTTTACTTTGTATGTGTAATCGAATTTTTTTTGATCAAATTCCACTATGGTTTCTTGGGGGAAAGTTGTTCGTTATCAAGAGTGGCATCACTGGGAATTACACGAATTCAAATTCACCTTGTATTTGAGGAATACGTACTATACCTGCTATATTCAAGCTCCAAGTTTATATAGGTATATATAGACACTCCACAATATATTGTACCAAGTACCAACATTTCATGCAAATAGTCTTGAGTTCGAGTATCTTGAATGGGTATTTATCCCTAATGGCCACTTGAAAATATGGAGGCGGGCTCTCCAATAATTCAGAAAGTATCGGGAGAGCTCATTAGCCTCCATTTGGGGGCGTCTCACGCGCATAAGATATGAGGCTCTCAGGACCCGAGATGTTCGGGTCGCTCCATTACGTTTTAAACTTTCTTAAAATAGACACGAGTATATTTCTTTGTAGGGTACTTGACCTCTAAAGGAAAGTACCTCAAATGCACACAAGCTCAGGTGAGCTTGTTTTAAGGTTAAGGTTAAAACTTTAAGGCACACATAAAAAAAAATCTACTTTCTTATCTAATAAAAATTGATTTTTCATTGTACTCACTAAGACTAAGGCTCTCAACCTCAACTCTCAAAACTACAAAAAGGATAAGACTTTTACACCATTCTCATATTGAATTATAATCAAACCCGATTACGGTATATCGTGTTGAACAAGAAACCTGAAACTTAGCATAAAGGAAGATCCTACCCCACAACTGCAAGACATGATCCAAAAAATAGCTTCTAATTGTCCGTTAATTAAGTATTTTAAAATAGTGGTAAATATGATTAGTATAAATTAAGTATGTACATGATACAACAAACTTATAAAACACAATTGAAAATACCTATATCTAATAGAAAAAATACGCCGTCCAACTCGCTTCCGTGAGGCATAGTACCTAGTACGCTAGCGCTATTGCCCTGCTGAAAGCCGCACCTGAATGCCGCCGCTGAATTTAACCGCCTCCGTGGTCAATGTAAAGAACATAGGATTTACGAATCGGAGGTCGCGGGTTCGTTCCCCAGCGGGGTACATGTTTAGTACTCGGTTTGGTTGGTGGTAGGGCATTATAAATGTCCGCCTGGTTAGATACCACCATCTTATCTAAATCTGTCGCCAAACAGCAATGTTAATAGCATTGTTGTTTTCCGGTTGTCACAGATAAGATAGCCAGTTCCCCAAATATTTGAGTTTCGGCCTCATCTTCACTTAACATCAGGTGTGATTGAGGCCAAGTGCTAACCCGTTGTGCATAAAAAAAATGCATAAGCTCAGCTGCTGAGCAAACCAGCTCTCCAGAGGCGTGGACCAGGCTAACGGATAAATCCTTTACAAATTGTTTCGTATCAGAAAACCAAGGACCCTATATCTCCACTACAAGCGTCGCAAACTCGTGTTTTATACAGTTTGACGCATATTTACGGTGCTTGTTTCTTCGAACTTTCCAGCTCTTTGCGCAGTTCCTTGTATATGGGACGGTGCCAAAGTATCCGTACAAGTTGCCAAGTATGCGCCCCAAGCACCAGGGTACTAAGGTGGCTCCACCACTATAAATACATATTACTGCATAGTTACCGGATAATCTATCGCACCTCGATTATTAATAATAAATAAATAAAATAAATAATCAGTGTTTTAAGCCACCCCTGATAGGCCACCGTCTTAGCTTCAATAGAAAAGAAATACCGGGACCGACTATTTAACGTAACGTACCACTGGTGGTCACCCATCCAAGGGCTGACCGTTCCAGACATTGCTTAACTTCGCTAATCGAAACGAAAAACGAATGCTTCCCGGCAACACTACTGCATTGTATTGTCCACCCATTCCCTTCTTTCGGAAACCATACGCCTTGTTAATTACGTAATTTGAACCCGGACACATAAATCGTATTAGAATCTACCTAAACACTAACCAGATGGTGTGAGTGATGGATACAGATGGGTTCACTGATACTTTTGAACGCAGCGGGGACCACGAGCAAGATCCAATTTAATCGTATTGTCCTTCACCTTTAGAAAGGGCGCGTTGGATATTGTTACCTTCCCTTTGTTGTAATATTGGTACACACTAACCGCGTTTACCTAAAATTTTCAACTATAGCTGCCGTTTACGGGGCTCATTTATTTCCCGACTACGGTGACGCCAAAAGGAGGGTATTGTATACAGTTCAAAATTCAAAATATTTATTTTCATTCAAGTATAACAATCTTGTACACAATTGTGAGAGTATCCTGTTAAGCTTCTTAAAAAATGTGTTAGGATACTCTGCTCTCCCTTCTTGTAGTTCTTAGATAACATTTTTACTTTATGTGTAATTGGAATTGAAAAACCTGGATTAGTTTGGTTAGTGCTTAAGTGAGTTGTAAATATAATAATATGAGAGGTTACTTGGTCAGATATGTGTTTTTGTGCGTGCGTGTGTGTATTTATGTATGTGTGTATGTTTAGTATGTTAGTAACCACCTACAGCCTACAACAAAGTGTCGTTAGATTTGTACAAGTCCCGGGTGTGTCGGTATATGGCGTTATGATAAATCCAATATGGCGGACGCTAGCAGCCATTTAGTCACACATGTCTAATTGTAGATTTCGAGATTCATAGGTCTGGATGAAAGTAATAAAAAGAAACAAGTGTCAAAATGTTAAAAATTATTGGTATTTTTTGTTATAAGACGATATAACTATCTTCACACTCTCCATGCACACACACGCATACATATGCACACACACACACACACACACACACACACACACACACACACACACACACACACACACACACACACACACACATTACTTTTCAATGTAACATTTAGATGAGAAGAACCTTAGTCTATAGTTTATACCTATCTACTAAAGTCGAAAATAAACTATTTTGTCATTTTTTACTTTTTTTTCAACTTAATTGAATTAGGCTGTAGTCGGAGGTTGCGTACACAAATTTACCCCGATACACCAACCACGAATTAATCGAAGGCAAGGCAGTGCCCAGCCGCCGTAGCATGACAGACGCGATAAACGTTTATGACGAGCAAAATAGTATTTGTCCTACTCATTCGCTTAGACGAAATTTACATCTATCCCACTCTCACTCTATCTCACACGCGACAAGCGATGTCATGCTAAGCACGCAGGTTAAATTCTCAAAAAATGCTTATTTATTTTTGTGCCAAAGTAAACCGATTGTAATAAAACATTCAGAATAAGAATCGCAACTTATTCTTAAATATGTGTTTCTTTCATATTCAGCAAAATTCAAACATTTCATATCTGCTTCAACAAACTAAAGTACCAGGTCAGCATAAAAATTATACGGTGTCTGTTATTTCGCAAAGGTACAATTTACTAGCCCACATTCTAAGCTAATAAAGAGGGATACTCCTATATACAGCCACTCTTCGAGTATTTTTTATAAGAAAAAAATGCGAAGCGTTCAATCAGGCTCCATTGGCTTGTGCGGATTAACGGCTGGCCATTCATTCTCGTTGTGAGTGGTGTCGTTCTTAGGTCGTGTAATTTGGAAAGGAAGTGTTTTATCGTCACTGCACCTGGAGGATCGTTAATAGTAAAGCTTCTCTAGACTGTCGTTAGTCCAAGAAATAGGAATTTTAGTAGCTATGAAGTATTTAATAGCCCGGGTGACAGGGGCGGTACCTTCATATAAGCCGAAAAGCCCGGCATGCTTTACAAAATACTCGATCAGAGCTATTAACTATTTAAACTGTACAGGAAATCTTGTATTTAAATATTCGCACTTATCAAACTAAATCGTCGTATTTGGTTACCAATCTAATTTCACTTCTTCTTCAATTTAAGAGCTATGCTCTTGTCGGTGGAGTAATGACCATGTCTCTCTACTTTCTGCCTTCGTTTTAACCTCTTGGTACGACACGACATTCACCTTTTCTTTCACTTGGTCAAAGTAATTACGCCTAGGTCATCCCCTTCCTCTCTTTCCTTCAATCTTTCCCTCAATTATGTTCTTCAAAAAATTATCGTGTCATATCAAGTGACCTATCATCTTTCCTCTTCGGTTCTCAACTGTGGCTAACAGGCATCTCTTCTCCTTTATCATCATTAACACCTCTTCATTTGTTCTCTTCTCAGTCCAGCTTATTCCCTCCATTCGTCTCCAGCACCACATCTCGAATGCCTCTAACCTTTACCTATCCCTTTGTGTTAATGTCCATGTCTCACAGCCGTATAAAACTATACTCCATACATAGCATTTTATCAGCCGCTTTCTAGCTTTTTTGCCTATTTTAGCTTTAAATAGATGTTTCACTAGCTGTGTAAAAGTCATTTGCCCTATTTTGAAACCCTAGGCACGCCACCAGCTAACATACAAATGTGAAACAGTTCTACTTTTTATATAAATTTCAAATAAGGAGGAGGATCTCAATTCTCTATTTAGCCCCCGACGAAACACGACGGATGTTATGTGTTTGGAGGTGTTGTGCTGGTATGTATGTGTGACTAGTCTTTGTCCGTACGTATTTCTGCAATAAATAGTCCGATTTGAGTGCGGTTTTTTTTATATTAAAGACTAAACAATTACCTCTAGATTGTATAATGATTATTATTTAATACTGACTTTCCACCGAATTATTTTTTTAAGAGAATTGTAATGAAAAATGGGAATCTGTAATTAGCATGACATTGGCTTGTAAATTTTGTGTAACATTTTTTATAATGATGCTGTTGATTCTGTTCAATAAAATAAAATAAAAATAAAATAAACAAGGGTGTCAGTTTTTTAGACATGCTTGTTGAAAATCGGTTGAATCATTTCGAAGATTTGAATCATTGATGACGACCTGTTTGGTGTAGTGGTTAGCAACTCTGACCACTATACCATAAAGTTGCGGGTTCGAATCCTGATAGGGGCATATGGTTGTGTGATGAATACGGACATGTGTACCCAAGTTATGAATGTTTTCATTTATAATAAGTATTTATTTACAAAAAAATAAAAAAATATTTATGTAGTATATCAACCATCTGGTATCCACAACACAAGCCTATAGCTGCTTACTGTGGAACTACATGGAGCTGTGTGTATGTCTAAGAATATTTATTTAAAAAAAAAATAGTTTTTATCTCAGTTTATTAGTGTATTTTGATGATATCATAGCATTTCGAGAGTTTTCTAAGTATTTAATTTTTATATTATAGATAGATAAAAAGTTTATTGCATACACTGGCACACAGTCATATTAGAAACCATCAAACATACAAAACATTATCAACAAACCAGAAAGAACCATACATGAAAACTATAACAATCAAGATTACGCTCGGTGATAGCATAACGGCTTAACCGATTTTCATCAAACATTGCTAAGAACCTGTCCGTTCAGTGTTTCATATAAAAAAACCACAATCAAATCGAGCCAAGCATGTTTGAGATATGTCCAGAGAAAGACTGGACACATACACATACGCACACAATGCCATAAAATACATATAACCCGATGTTTTCCAAAGGGTCAAAAGAACCAAAATCACCGACAGCATATTTAGTATTCTTCGGGCACATATTGGATTATTTACCATAAACTGTATCATATGACACAAATCTCAAGATAAGATCAAGATATATCTCAAGATAAATCTAACGACACCTTGCACTTTAAAATCGGTCAAACCTCGGCGTCATCTTCACTTAACTTAAGGTGTGATTCAGGCCAGGCGCTAACCCCGTGGTGCGTGAAAAAAAATCTGTGCTGCTGTTCGTTGAATGTTAATCCAAGTCTGTGTATATGCAAATTTCTACATATAGTTACATAGAAATTTACACACATACACTCGAAATACATTATCATGCTTCCTGGGACAGTCAGGTAAAAAGAAAATGGATACTCATTAAAAGTAGCCGTTTACTCGGACCGCAGTCGGACCGCATTTTGCGTAATAACCCTTTAGTGACCAAGAGTATGTTTGTGAAGTAAACCCCTTGACGTGCGGGTAACCACACGTAATATAGTTTGTAAATGTTTCCACCTTTCAGCTGCAGGCGCTGCGCTGACAGGTTAACGAAATAGCTTCTACGAATTGTTTTGCAATTTCAAACCTTTATGTTTTTATTCAGCCACGTTGTTATTCTATTATACATACAAACAGTCACCTTAACATACATCATAAATAACTTCTAAATTATTGAAGCATCATAGTTGACTTGACTTAATTTCACCATTCAATTAGAAATACCCTTAACGGGTGTATTCATTTAAAATAACCTGGACTTGAATTGGGTAAACCAAGTGCATTCAATTAAAATACCTGGGATTTGACTTGATTTAAAGGCTGCATTCTATTAATACTTATAACCGGGACTAGACTTGGATTAACATTCAACGAACAGCAGCAGATATTTTTTTTTCACGCACAACGGGGTTACCGCTTGACCTCAATCATACCTTACTTTCATAAGCTACAGTAAAACATTAACTTTTATTACTTACTCTTATTAACTTAAGGTGTGATTCAGGCCAGGCGCTAACCCCGTGGTGCGTGAAAAAAAATCTGTGCTGCTGTTCGTTGAATGTTAATCCAAGTCTGTGTATATGCAAATTTCTACATATAGTTACATAGAACTATTACTTACTCAAAACTTACAATATAATTTCGATATTATTACTTAAAGAAAGGTTCACAGATGAGCGACTCAATTAAATTGAGAATGTCCCACAGATATCGGATAGCGATAAATTTTTGAACTTTCGTCAACTTTTTATTACGAATATGTTTTCTATTCATCATCATCATCATCATGTCTGGTGAGCCTTGTGAAGGGACTTCCCACGCTGCGCTTGTCGATATGTGGTATCCACTCGAAACCTTTAAGGGCCCATTGGTCATCAGTTCTTCACGCTATATGTATAATTGTCTTGGTGTTATTAAAAACTTTTCAAAAATGCGAACTTTTGTATTACAAGTCTTCGCTTTCAAAAGCGAACCATTCAGAAATCACACACCAGATTGCTGCAACCCTAATGATTAAATTAATTAAATAGTATCCTAGCTTTCACACGTAGTTGCACAATACAAGGAGACTTTAATTAGTAACACAATAGCGGTACAATGGGCGAATGGACAACAAAAGGCATCGTCAGATAGTAACGTGAACATGGACAGGTATGTACTGACGAACACTAAATTTACGGCTCCTCGACAAATATTATTTTTATTTTATTTATTTATTTCAAATATACAGAAATGCTGGGTAGGGGAGGAACTGGAAGCCGCCTATGCATACCCAGGTCCTCCCTACTACCGAGGAAGATCGCCGCGAGGTTTTAGTGGATATTATTTTTTTTTAAGAACAACGGGTTGGAACTTGACTTCAATCACGTCTGATGTTAAGGGAAGATGAGGTCGAAGGTGGAAGCGTACTGACCCGGAAACCCCAACACATTTGGAGGACTGGCTATCTTATCTCTGACAACCGGAACACTACAATACTATTAACATTGCTTCTTGGCGGCAGATTTAGATTAGATGGTGGTAGCTAGCCAGACGGACATTTAAAATGCCCTACCACCAACCAAACCGAATACTTAAACATGTACCCTAATGTTGTTTATATTGAGCCACGGATACCTCCCGATAGGCGCGCTCTTAGCGACTTCCACCTTCGACCTCATCATCACCTAACATCAGGTGTTCAAGTGTCAGGTAAAAAAATCAAGTGTTTCATGGATCATCATATCAGCCGTGGGATATAGGCCTTCCCCATAGAATTCCATAATTCATTGCATCTGGACTAGTAAATGATGTATTTATGCCATTGACTCGATAAAAAGAAGAAGTAAATTAGGACAGTATATAATAATTTTATATAATTGTTTTTATGTTGTACTTAAAGTTCCAATTAGCTTAATTATTACGAATTAGTGACAGGAAAAAAATGCAAATATAAGTAAATTAGATGCAAAACTAAAAATCCCTCGATATTTAATCGACTAAGGCATGATATTGCCTTGCCTGGATGCGGACCTGGGAGATTTAATGTATGCGTAGGTATATGTCGTACTAAGCTACCCAATATGCTAACCACAGAGTCTGACGCCTGAGGAAATTGCCGAGCGATTCACTCAAATTTGTCCCTATGCTCCGAGATTCTACCGGGCCAATTTAGACGCTATAAATGTACAATCACTATCAAATTATATTAGCTATCACGTATATCATCAATATCTTATTATTGGATCCCCAACCTTAATAGCATTATTACCAATTGAATCATTGCTACGTCAACTGTTAATATTTTTGGTTGGGAATCGGATGAGCTTTTTTAGCGGATAGAAAAAAAAGAGGGCATTTTAGGTAAGTGAAATGGAAGTTATTGGCATAGGTAGTTTATTTTTTATTTTTTGCAAATCAGACTACGACCGCGACGTTGTCAGAACGCACAAAAGTATTGTGTTCATGGGAATTACACGAATTGAAATTCGCCCTGTATACACTGGAAGTATCACTGTGTTCTTTCTTGATAACTTTTATTCTTGTTTTTTTATGCATAACGGATTGGTACTTGACCTCAATCACACCTGATGTTAAGTGAAGATGAGGTCTAAGGTGGAAGCGTACTGACCCGGATACCCCAACACATTTGGGGGACTGACTATCTTATCTCTGACAACCGGAACCCAACAATGCTATTAACATTGCTGCTTGGCGGCAGATTTAGATAACATGGTGGTAGCTAGCCGGGCGGACATTTAAAATGCCCTACCACCAACCAAACCGAGTACTTAAACAGGTACCCCGCTGGGGATCGAACCCGCGACCTCTGAATCGTAAACCCAATGTTGTTTACGTTGAGCCACGGAGGCGGTTAAAGGCGGTTATTCAAATACACATCATAAAGATTGTAAGACTTTATATTTAAAATAAACTATTTAGTATAATAGAGTAAAGATTTTAATAGATTCACACAATCTGCCTTCGCTGAGCTTCGAAGACAATAACGAAGGGAAGCGCGGCAAAGCACGTAATAACATTTTATTTTCTATCGCTTTTATTGGATACTAGACCAGGCAACAACGGCCTTATAAAACGAAACAGTGGTTTTATAATCTTCTCCCTTGGGGGAAAATCAAGTTTTAAACCGACGCCCCGAAGGAGTAGATTATTTTGTGAAAACTTAACATCATCATATCATCCACTGGACGTCCACAGCTGAACTATACTTGACATTTAGAGTGGACATTGATGAAATTATTGACATAGGTATTAATTAATGTTTGCATGACTTGGGTACTATGCTATGTTCCCTGCCCACTGTTACCTGGGCAACTTCTATTTACTAATCCGCTGGGCTAGGCTTCCGGGTCCTATTAGCACCCCCGGCCCCGCCATTACCATGGTAGCTACTAAAGCCTGGAATATCGGCGCCGCCAGGTTATGGGGCCTGGTCTTTCTTCTGTCGTTCAAGGGTTGGCAATAGCAAGGCTTGGCGCCGACCCAACTCTTAAAATCTCCTCCTGTTTTGAAGTCGGTAAAAACTCCTCCATTTTTACATATATACATAAAGTCACGCCTGTTTCCAGTAGGGGTTAGCAGAGACCACAGGCTTCCTCCACTTTCCTATCAAATTACAAATTTTACGTATACTCTGCCATATTTACAATTCGAACCCGGGTATATGTCACATGTAGTATGGTGTCGATTCGGATGTACACCATACTAAACTAAAACCAGTTTTAAAGTAGTACTGTCTCTTTCTCCCTGGAACAGTACGATGCGACGGCACCACTCTAAAACTGGTTTTAGTTTAGTTTAGTTGGTGTACATCCGAATTGACACCATTGTCATTAATTTCATTACACACTATAAATGCAATACAAAGTGCGAAGATATAGAAAGTGACGTCATGGAACATGGAGCCTTTAGAGCTTTCACTTGACCCTAACCGAAAATTTTTGCAATTCCACCAACAAAAACAACAGAAGTATTTCGCATTAGGCTGCCTTCCACTGCGAGTGAGTAAATATTGGTGAGTCACTATTTAGATTGGGGGATAAATGTCGTGAAACTTATAGACCTTCGTACGACAAAATACGACAGCTAGTGCCTTGTAGTTGCGTCCCAGTCCAGGGACGAAGTCACCAAGTGTGGATCACCGCTGCGTCCCGGGCTCGTATTCTAAATGGTTCGTCAGTCGAATTCCAGTTTCAAAGTTCGAATACGAACGTCCGGCGACATCGCGCAAATTGTTGTCGCTTTCGGGCAAAGGACGTACATTTCACGATAAACACTCACTGAGACTACATTGAGAGAGAGTGGGCGTCAGTCACTGAGTGGGTGCGAGAAGTGCGACAATGTGTACGAACGACGTTGTATTTATGTTTAATTTGTTTAATCTCTCACTTTATCTTGACAGAAAATATCCTATCCAGGGTTTATTCTACCTATATACCAAATTTCATCCAAATCTGTTCATTCGTTTCACCGTGATTGCAACAAACAAATAAACAAGCAAACAAACAAAATATTCTTACTAGCTTTCGGCTCGCGGCATCGCCTGCGTGGAATAACTATATTGCGGAAATGTACTTATACCGCGGGAACTACTCACTTTATCGAGATAAAAAATATCCTATGTTTCAATCCAGGGTATGATCTATCTGTATACCGAATTTCATTCAAATCCGTTCATCCGTTTCGCCGTAATTGAGTAACAAACAAACAAACAAACATCCAACTTTCGCATTTATAATTTACTAGTTTGCCGCCCGCAGCTTCGCCCGCGTGGAATAGCTTTACCGCGGATATGTTTAATTTCTTTATCCCGCGGGAACTACTAATTTTATCGGGATAAAAAGTCTCCTATGTTTTAATCCAGGGTATATTCTACCTATATACCAAATTTCGGCCAAATCCGGTCATCCGTTTCGCCGTGATTGAGCAACAAACAAACGAATAAACAAACAAATACAGTATATTGATAACCTCGCCTTATTTCGGTGTTTACTTTTACGCAACATAAACGCATAACGCTTAGTCAGCGCCGATACCAATGTAATAAATAGGCTTGTTCACTATTAAAGGGCAAATTGTTCGTGCATCAACATCACTATAGACAACGAGTCTTATTCACGGAACCCTCCGTCCTCGACGTAACCACCAACTAAAACACCACATGACGACCAACTACATTATTATCTACACAAACATCCAAACTTTCGCATTTATATTATTAGTTAGTTAATATATTCTTTATTTAAAAAAAAAAAAAAAAAAAAAAAAAACTACCTGTTTGGTGTAATGGTTAGCAACTCTTACCACTATACCAAAAGGTTGCGGGTTCGAATCCCGCTAGGGGCATATGTTTATGTGATGAATACGGACATGTGTACCCGAGTTATGGATATTTTCATTTATAATAAATATTTATTTACAAAAAAAAAATGTATTTATGTATTATATCAACCATCTGGTATCCACAACACAAGCATATAGTTGCTTACTGTGGAACTAGATGGCGCTGTGTGTATGTCTAAGGATATTTATTTATTTATTTATTTATTTATTTATTTATTTATTTATTTATTTATTGCACAACAACAAACATAGCACAATGATAAACAAAACGAAATAAAGGGGACAGTACAATTTGGCGGCCTTATCAGTAATAACAATATGAGTTTAAAAACCTAAAGACCCGACATCATATTAGACAAAATTAATTCAGGACAGCCCTTCAATTGCAGTATTTAAGAAAAGGCTAAAAGAGCATTACCTCTCCCATCTTTCGTGATATTATTAGTATGTGTATGTAGGTTTATAGTATATATATATATTTAAATTATGTTATGTATATATTTCGCAGTAGGTATATGTAATATATTTAGTGTAAGTTTATTATTCAGTTATCTTTTCTTTTTTTTATTTGTTGTATTATTCGTTATATGATTTTTTCTTTTGCACACAATAAACTGCTAAACCCCAAATTTACTAAGTTTCCTATTTCAATGCTCAGGTTGACTGGAAGAGATCTCTTAAAGAGATAAGTCCACCTTTGTACGTGACCTATTGTTTGTACTCTGTTATTGTAATATTTTGGTGCAATAAAGAATATAATCATATTTGTATGGTCTTGGATGTCTTCGGAGTAGTTAGGTAGTTAAAGTTGAGTTAGAAGGGGTTTAGTTATATAATTAAAGATTAGTTGTGTTAACACCCGAATTATGAGCAAACGGTTTATTGCTTACATAAATTACAATGTTTGAATAGCTAATTGTGACCGATCGAGACGGCGTAATTTCGTCGACTGTCCTTTTGTTTATATGCCAAAAGTAGGACGCAAGCGCAGCACAAATAAAAGTAACTGGTACGTAAACCGTACAATATTTTTTATTTCGCCGACGCCATGTCGATATCCTATGACACTCCAGGCAGCAAGGCGAATCTAATGACACTATGCACTTCGAAATCGATCAAGTCGTTTAGGCTACAGGAGGTAGGTAACATAGAAATCTACATATATACATACTTACCTACATACACTCTAAAAACATTACCCTAAAAATAAATAAACAAACATCTAAACTTTATTTATTATATTAATAAGATACAGTTATTCGCTTCAAGCTTATAACACGCAATGGGAGTTTATTGCTCGCGATGAGACGGCAACCTTTTCACAAACGCTGTTGGATTAAAGAATTTGTTTGTATAAACGAATTGTTTGTTACTTAAGCGATGTTTAAAAGGGAATTGGGATACAAAAACAATGAGACTGTATTAGGCTGTGTTCACATTGCCACAATAAAAGCTTTTCTTGGTGTAAATATACACTTAGCCTGTAGGAATAGGGTAACCGGGCAAATAATACTATAAATTGAATATTTCATAAACGCCTAAGAAAATAAACAATTACATCGTCCAGTTATAGCAAACCAACGTCTTAAAAGATTATCTTAGAAACGGCTTAAAGGATTTTCTTCAAATATGGTTGAGAACCTGTCTTCTCCTTAGTCTCAAAACGGCACACAAATCGGGGCACGCATTGAGATACGTCCGGACATAGACTGGAAACACACACACATACACAACGCCATCAAACCCATAAAAAATGATGTACTGTCCAGTACAATCCAATTTACAAATTATTTAATACTGAGATTATTACCTACATAGGTACACTGGCAAAACCACAGACTAGGCTGCCAGTCCGTCCGTTGGGAGCGAGGTAGCGGAGCGGAGCGAGGGAGTAATGCGGAGCGAGGAAATTACAATGAAATTTGGAAATACACTAAAATCGTATTACCTTTTGCAGCCACTCGATAAAATTATTTATTTGTTTTACTTATTTACATAGAATCAACAGCATTATTGCAGAAATTATATTATAGTAAGCTAATTCCAAACTTATGCCAATTAGTGATTCTTATTGTACTGACAATAATTATCGTTATAATTGAGTGGGTAACGTTTTAATTATATTACAAGAAAATTTGTACTTTTACGTTATTATTATATAGGTATCAATAAAGCAATCCTCAGTAATATACGAGTCGTTATATTAATGAATCTAAATTGCATAGTATTAAAAGTCAAACTAAAGAAATGAAGTAATTTTAAGCCAAATAAAAATGTCAAAACTGTAGATCTATGTAACAATTAAGTAATAAAAATAATGATAAAATAAAATAAGTTGTTATTATATCAATGTAATACTGAAAACTCCTATCTCCTATATCCTAACTCCTATCAATACTACTATCCCTCCTCGGGCCCCGCAACTACAATAGCATTCAGGCGATCGGATTTTTCGATCGGAGCGGGGCACCGCTTCCCGATTTTGTACGAATTTTTGAACTAGTTCGTAAATCCCTGTCCACTGTAGCGGAGCTGAGATTTTATGCAATCCTGTTGGTTAATAACGGCACAGCTCCGCTCCTGTCTTCTCCGCTCCAGTGCATAGGCAGCTTTGACGTATGAAGCTGTTTGGCAGGTAGATAGGTAGTCGTCGTGGAACGTCCGGTAAGAAAGGATTTTGCCAAATTTCCAACGGCAAGCATACATACGGGAAATTTTCACGGGAACTTAGAAAAACGGGAAAATGATTTTCGAAAACTCCCACGGGAACGGAAAATACAGGAAATTTTGACGGGACGTAAAAGAGGTTATTTACATGGAACGGGAAATGCAGGAAAGTTTGACGGGGAGTAAAAAAGGTGACTCTCACGGAACAGGAAAGCGTTCCCATGGAAAGTTCACAAGGAAAATTACCAAGGGAACGAGAAACACTAGAAATTTGCACGGGAACGTAAAAAATTTGGCTATTGGAACGACGTGAAGTGATTTATTATGAAGTCAATGGGCAAAACAAGGTTTTCATTGGTTCATATTTACTCTGCGATCTATAGGTACATACATAGCTTAACATTCATTCACTGACTAATTTGTTCACTTTCAACGCAAACGTAATCTCAAACAAAAACAACAAAGGGCATTTTAATCACTCAGTAATAAAGTTAGGATTCTCACTTAACCCTTCTAAAGATTTAATTCATCCAAAAGTAAATTCCTTCAGTTTGAATACTAATAATTAATATAATATTTGTCACATTCTTTAAAAAATATGTAGCCGTCCTCTTTTCTATGCATTTCGCATTGTCCTAAAAGAAAACCGCTGGTAACTTCTACTTTTTTAAGTCTATAGTTTATTTAGAGATAGGATAGTGTAGCTAAGGCATCAGCCTTAGCTACACTATCCTACCACTACCTACCACTAATAGACAGAGACGGGCTAACAATTAGAGCAAGAAGTAAATAAATTATTACGTCAGTAAAATCAAAGTAAAACGTTAGAGATATCACGGCACAATATTTAATAGTCTCGTTAAGACAGTGGATATTGGATATTTTATTATTAATAAACTACTTTACGGCTTGCTCAGGGAATAAGAACATTCACGTTTAACTAGCAGTCGTAGAAATCATTAAAACATAAGCTACCTAGCTAGTTATTCAGTAAACTCACATAACTCGCATCGGAATTCAGGGTGAGGTCTACCGAATTACTTACAGTTCATGTGCATATCCGTAAACTTTATATTATTAATTGTTGATGGATTAGTTAAGCCTTAAATGTTCATTTAATGTTGCTCTTTTTTCTTTCTTTAACTAATTAATTCTCTTTATTTTTTTTTTGTTACCTTCAAATTGAAACTATACCGAGGCAATAACAACTTGTATAAAAAGTCTAGTAATCAGGTGTCCTCGATACAGGCTTGCCTAGTGAGGAGACCGAAAGAAACACTATAATATAATATGCTTTCTCCAAAACATATCTCATATATTTAAGATTCTCCTCGTGTATTAATATATGTTTTATTATTTATGGATATTGTTTTGTAATAATAAATATATTTTTAATTTTTTTTCATTTTCAATTTACGGTCTTCCATGGCCACTATCTCACCACGGATTCGGACGTGAGACCCCCAAATAAGCTTACGGAATCGGTGCCCCGTTGTTAGAAAGAAATATTCTAATCTAACTGACCGCTCTCAATTCTGTGGAACGACGTGCCAAAAGACTTATTGGTGACCATTCGATCACTGCTAAATTGCAGAGCTTCGAAAACCGTCGCAAGGTCGTCTGTCTCTCAATTTTTACAGGATGCACTTCGATGAGTGTGCGTTGGAATTACATAATCTTATTCCACCATCCCTATTTAGGACAAGATATTTCAAATAGAAATACATAGACGCTACATAATTTTGAAAGAATGTGATAAATATTATATTAATTATATTCAACCTGAAGGAATTTTCTCTTGGATGAATTAAATCTTTAGAAGGGTTAAGTCCCCAACCCGCATTGGCCCAGCGTGGTGGCCTACGGCCAATCTCCCTTATAAACGAGGGAAGGCCTATATCCCTGCAGTGGGATGTTTACGCGTTGATTCAAAATTCAAAAAGTTTTTATTCTCTCTCACAAAAGTATACAGGTATAAACAATAGGTCCTTAATCTACGAGATATGCTACATGTAAGTACAAAATTTTGTGAGAGACTGGTGTCCGTACTAGGAAACCTGTGTGACGGATCACCAGCCTCTCACCCTCTGGAATGGAACGGCCTTATCTTGCGAGATAGGATGTATGCGTGTGAGCGTGAGTGTGTGTGATTACATATGTGCGTATGTGTGTGTGATTGTATATGTGCGTGTGTATGTGTGGGCGTATGAAGAAAGTGTGTTATTAGCGCAAATTAAGAAGTTGTATATATAACGCAAGATATGCTCAGATATTCAGCTACAGACAACAAATACTATTAAGTTATTATAATTTTATAATTTATATATTATTATTGGGATGAGTATTGAATTTTGTATATAATTGGTATAATGAATAAAAAATAAAATAATAGATGCCCTTATGAGGTTACGGTAAGTAGTTTCTCCGTTTCTTCATAGTCCAATTCAATGCAGTGATTGCTTTCGCGCATTTGAATTTTGGTTGATGATGATGATGTATATAATACATACATTCGTTCCTTTGCATTATGACCGTGGGTAACTCACCAAAGTTACTCGAGCTGCAGATCAGCTCATAACTCAAGTCCTTGCACCGGAGCTGTGAACCGGCTCGCGTCCTAACCGCTGATCCACACACGCTCCTTACTTAGGTACTTACATACATACTAATCGACTAATCGAGGTAGATACTTTAAGGCCCGTATTAATAAACCGTTCTCAAGATTCATATGGCCTCAAGTTGACGCTTGAGAATTTGTTGCATATTAAAACAGCATTAGAAAAAATGGCTTGAGACCGAGACGCGATCTCAATCTCAAGAACGATTTATTAATACGGGCCTAAGTTCGTCAAGAAAAATTTCTGGTTGGTTTTCCATATGATTTTATTTATATAACACGAAATCATTATGGCCTGAAGAATAATAAGTCTTTTAATTATACAAAATTTGGGATCATCGGGACGCGTTTCCAAATAAAAGTGGAAATGGATTGTCCTTTCTTATTGCAATTAAAATTGAATTCAACCCGAAACCGGGTCCCTCCCGCTCCCAATCTTCAATAATTAAAAGACTTATTATATTATTCTTTTTGGCTTCGCCCCAGTAAGGTAAAAAGAAATAGAGTTGTTATCTCAAAAAATTCCAACTCAAAATATCCTTTACATGCACGCCCTCAACATGAATATGGAAAGAAATGAAAAATTAATGGCCACCTGTATACCGACAATCCCTTTGAATACGTTTCTCAAAGTGCGTAAGTGAATATAATTTTAACGAAGTTACCGTTTCTCGTATACCTACTTCTTACCCACGACGAAATGGAAACGGAATATGTTTGTTAATTAGAGAGTAAAACTATAAAATTTTACATTACTTAGTTCCGACTGCATGGTTTTTTTGCCTATGTGGCAAAAAAATCATGCAGGCCTCATGTGTGGATGTGGCCTCATCTTCACTTAACATCAGGTGAGATTGAGGTCAAATGCTAACCCGTTGTGTATAAAACAAAATGTTTCCAAAAAACTTAATACTGCTGCAAATGGGTCATATTATGCTTCTGTAGTAGTTCATAAGTTGAGGGACAGTTTAAAAGAAAAGCGCAGAGGAATATAATAATAATATATATCCTTGGACATGCACACAGCGCCATCTAGTTCCACTTTAAGCAACTATAGGCTTGTGTTGTGAATACCAGATGGTTGATATACAACATAAGTACAATTTTTTTGGTAAATAAATACTTAATATAAATAAAAACATCAATAACTCGGGTACACATGTCCGTATTCATCATACAAACATATGCCCCTAGCCGGATTCGAATCCGCGACCTTTTGGTATAGTGGTCAGAGTTTCTAACCACTCTAATTAAATAAGGGGTATCCTTCTGTTGCACGATTATGCACCTATCCACAAAGCGGCTGCTTTAAAGGCGGCTATTCGCGACTGCGGATTCACAGAACTGGAACACCCACCTTACAGCCCGGATTTGGCTCGAGCGACTACTTCTTATTTCCAAATTTAAAGAAAAATCTTTGTGGAAGAAAATTTACCAGTGATGAAGAGTTGCAAGCGGTTGTTTTAAACCACTGTGACGATACAAATGTTTCAAAGGTATAGAAATTAATATTAAACCAAGTAATGTTAGTTCAACGGTCTAAAACATGTGTTACAATGGGAGATTCCTGTATAATCTCCTCTAATTGTAACATGTTTTAGAATTGAATTTGAATTCGTGTAATTGCTATTAACTGGTGATACCATACTCTTCATTACGAACAACTTTCCCCATGGTACCATAGTCGAATTCTATTAAAAAAATTTCGATTACCCATAACAAGTAAACCATTCTGAAACTACCTTTAGTATGGAAGTCCAAAAAATTTCAGCTGGTGACTCCATTTCGGCGAATTCAGTCGAAAATTCTTGGACTTCCATATTAGTATGGAAGGTGGTTTCAGAATGGTTTACATTGTATGGGTAATCGAGAATTTAATAAATAAACAATAATAAATAATAAAAAATAAATAATAATAAAAATGTCCGGCAGTGGATGATGATAATATCTAATAACATTTTACGTGACTCCGAATAATGAGCATGTCTTCTAAAAACAGTAACACATAAAGTTCAGTTCTGACTTACATCCATTTGGGAGATTATAAGTCGCAGGCAGACTGTTAAATTAGCCAATAGCATCTCTAGTAGTCCCTGGTAGTAGACAAGACCAGGGTCTTCTTCTTCTTCTTATTTTTGAGGATGGCAACCAGTCAACCTCATTGTCGAGGGACATTACTGCCAGTTTCGAGTGAAAATTTTTATTTATCTTATTTCTTCAGTTTATAGGTCAGTCTCAATCAAAACAAGTAATTCGTCGTATACAGAGTCTAGTCACAGTCACGGTCAAGTCATTCTTCAGTAAAGTGGCAGAATGCTTTACAAAAGATTTTGGCGGCTTCTTGTGGGAACCCGAAAGCTCCGTTACGCACTTTAATTTACACTTCCCTTCACCTGTACACCAACACTAACGTTTGCTGCACAATATTCTGCCATTATTAAGCTTCAAAAGTTAGAATGCACAAATTTTAAGACTTATAAAGAAAAATGCTACTTCACTCGCCGAGTTCCCGCCAAAAAGCCAAGACCAGGGTCTTGGTAGTGTAGTAGGTATCGCGGTGGGTTTCCTGGACGCATAATATGTCACCGCGATTTTCTAAGAGGATTTAGGATTTGCCCGACGAGTATCTCTCTATGTTGATGGAGACTATTTTCAGAACTGGCTGGTACAAGGGTGAGTTTGCCTGTCCTGTGATAGATGTTGCTTTTGTCAGTTTTGGCCCTATTAGGGGTCGTTTTGAGATTGGGTTCGACATCGCTTTTATAATAAGGTTCCAGTAGACATTCAAAATTTGCCTTTAAATGGCGCTGTGTGTATATCTAAGGATATTTATTATTTATTATTAGTATTTTTTTTTTAATAAATTTAAAGCAATCTTAAAACAGAAATTATTAGCAAAAGGCTATTATAAAATCACTGACTATTTGAATGATAAGCAAGCATGGACATAGCCGTCTTATTATTCATATAATTATCAAATCACAAATTGTAACCCATAATGTGTTTAAAAGAGCAACCCTAGAGTTTCTTGCTCGTTCTTCTCTGAGGAGTCAGCTATGTGAATGAGCCGTAAATTTAAATGTAATATTAATATTAATAGTGACTTATTCGAGTGATAATTTTATCCTATAAAATAAAATATTTTGATTTTATTTGATTTGATCGTAGTGGTAGGATTGGTCAGCATAGGCCATGCGTTACCGGGCCTAGCATGTGTTCACTATGTTCTATGTTGAAACCTCTTATTCAAAAATACTTATTCTGTTTGACAAGTCCTAAACCTCAGCTTTGAAACAATTTAGCATAAATCAATAATTTACCTCAGTTAGACAAGACTCTAGTATCCACATTAAACTGTCAGACCGAAATCGGATATTCGGATCGGATTTGACATCGACTCGTAAATGCAATCAATCATTTACCACGTCTAAACACGTCAGGATCCCATCCAATAAGGGATTAAAGTGATGTGAATGTTTCATCCAGGTGCGGTGGCAGGTTAATTCCTGGATTTACGATTTAGAGCTACTTGTTGGGAAAATCAAAACAGAAAATAACTGATTGAGAAATACGAATAAAATTATTTTTTATATTGTAGTGGCTGAAAGGAAAGGCAGAATGTAGAGAAGTGTGGGAAGGACTCCACGGACAAGAGCATGGCTCTTGAGAAAGAGATTGAGAGAGTGGCTGATTCATGTTATTTTGTGAGATACGGCGCCATTGAAACTTGTAACCCAATATTATAGTCCAGTATAGATAAATTAACTTCCTATAATCATAAAGACCGTGATTTTATGTATGTTCCCCTTTTGTACAATAAAGTGTATTTGTATTTGTATTGTATTGTATTTTTTGCACATGTATAGAGGTACATGTCAGTGATAGAATAAAAATGTTTTCTAAGAAATCGGTAGCTTGCTTTAGATATAGTATAGGTATTTAGTAATAAATAATAAATAAATATCCTTAGACATACACACAGCGCCATCTAGTTCCACAGTAAGCCACTATAGGCTTGTGTTGTGGATACCAGATGGCTGATATACTATACAAATACATTTTTTTTTGAAAATAAATACTTAACTAAATGTAAATAAACTATTAGAATTTCATGGCGTCTGAGAATCCTGTAACTATTTTCAAAAAAATCTATCAATAACTTCTTCATATTTATGAAAAACTACACGGGGGTAGCATCGATTCTTCATTCATCATCCGAACAGCCAAGACATGGAACTCCCTTCCGGCGTCAGTCTTTCCTGAATCCTATAACCTTGGGATCTTCAAGAGCAGAGTGAATAGGCATTTACTGGGATCGCGTGCTTCATCTTCGACCACATCGTCACTTTTCATCACGTGAGATTGTGGTCAAATGCGACTCCAGTCAATCATAAAAATAAAAGAAAATCTTCTACAGCAGAATGAAGTTCACAGTGTTACTCGTAACTTTATATGTTTTATAATTGCATACCTATACTATACCTAAAGCAAGCTACGGAATTATTAGAAAAAAAAATTATTCTATTACTGATGGGTAACTCTATCCTTCTACAAAAAACAGGAATTTTAAGATTATTGGAAGTTACGCCATAAAAATTAAGTATTTTGCTGCACTAGTAAATTTTATTTTTATGCAAGACGTGTTCGTACTTGACCTCAATCACACCTGATGTTAAGTGAAGATGAGGTCGAAGGTGGAAGCGTACTGACCCGGAAACCCCAACACATTTGGGGGACTGGCTATCTTATCTCTGACAACCGGAACACAACAATGCTATTAACATTGCTGTTTGGCGGCAGATTTAGATAATATGGTGGTAGCTAGCCAGGCGGACATTTAAAATGCCCTACCTTAAACATGTACCCCGCTGGGGATCGAACCCGCGACTCAATGTTGTTTACATTGAGTGATTCTACTTAACGGCTGCGAGGCGACTGTCCGATTTAGTGTGCCCGCCCACGACCGACTTTTTGTAGGACCGATATTGTGACTGATTTTTTGTAGGACGTGGGCGTTGAAATATTGCAATCAGTACGTTCCATTTTTCTCCTATAAAAAACGGTCACCGATTGTCGGCCGTGGGCGGGCCAGCCTTAGAGTGTGATCACTAGCTTGGAACTTCCTAATTAAAGTGTTCCTAATTAGGATCACAGGTTCCTAATTTGTAGGAAATACAATTGTATTTCCTACAAATTGGATAGTGTAAAGTCTGCAGCCAAGCAACATTCTCGTCCGGTCCGGTAATTAATATTGTACTTTTTATCTAATCTAAATAATATTATAAATGCAAAAGTTTGAATGTTTGTTTGTTGCTCAATCACGGCGAAACGGATGAACAGATTTGATGAAATTGGGCACCTATATAGGTGCAATCATAAAACAGGTGATGCTGAATGCCCTGCCAAAAATATGGCCGAAAAAAGATATATCAACACAATAGATTATGAAGGCGCCTAAGAGCGCCGGTCAGTTATCACGTATTTTTAGACTTTATTTATTTATTTTCTTTTACTTATTTTACTTTTTTAATCAATATGGTTAATAATTTAATTCGTGACTTAAGACAATTTCTCTGTATCCGAGTCAAAAGTGAGCGAGTTGTAAAACTGCAAACAATACCTTTCCTGCTTTAATGATCCACTAACATTAATAAACAAAATATACGAATCATTTTAAAGAATTTTGTCAATTCTGCAACTCTCCAACAAAGACTAGACGTAAACTGTGAAATTGTTGTTCTAACCGAGTATTGGCTGACTAAGCGTTCTAGCCAGACTAGGCGTGACTAAGCTAAGTAGCCTTTAAGCATAGATTTACTCTGTATACCTACTTTATTTATAGATATCTAGTTTGTACCTACAGATGGTTATATTATTTTAATTTATAGAAGCCCTAGCTTCGCCTGAAACACAGGATTTTTCTAGTTCAGGCACTAGTGTTACAGTTGCAATTAAGTATTATTATGTAGATTCTATGTTTCAATGTAGCATTTGAATTAATAAATATATTTGATTTGATTTGATTTGATAGGTGGAATATATCCTGAATTAAGACATAGGATATTTTTTATGCCGATAAAGTGAGTAATTCAACGCAGGCGAAAATTAAATAATTACCTACACTTTAGTTGCCCGCCCACGACAGATTTTTTGTAGGGTCGATTTTTTCGTCAATACTTTTATCACCGATATTGTGACCGACTTTTTGTAGGACGTGTGCGATCAAATATTGCAAATCTACGTTCCATTTTTCTCCTAGAAAAATCGGTCACCAATCGATTTGTTAGAAAACATTTTTATTCTGTCACTGATACTTTATCCATGTGTAAAAAATGAGGAACTTTAAAATTACTGACAGTAAAAATCGTTCGCCTCACATCGCCACCTGATGATTAGGGCAAATCCTCCCATGAGAAGCGAAGGTTTACTTCCAATAGTGGACTTCTCTGCTTTTGATATAGGTATGTGATTCTAATGTAAAGTGAAGTTATGAAATAAAATAGTCTCCTCAGTAAATTGTGTAACTGGGTGAGGAACACGCATCTACTTTCGACCTGATCTTCGCGTATCATCAGGTGAGTACCTTGTATAACATCTCCTTACACCTTGTACAACATACCTTGTACAACATTTCAGTTCTAATCTAAAGGAATCTGTCTGATATTCTTCCTCACACAGTGTTAACGCCTCGCCCGCCGCTCGCTATAGCCGAGACGGCACTTTACGCTCTTTACGCTCGCGCGCGATTGTCGTGTGCACTTCCATTGTTTTAATTTAAAATCATTTCGAATATATAGTAGTCCAGCAAATCACAGTATCCTCATTTATTCACCGGATTGATTCCACCACCCTGATCAAGCCTCATCACATAGTATGCACAATATTACACGGCTCGGGTTTTGGTATTACGCATATCTATAAGTCGCTTCCCCCACAACAACGCGACTAATCATTCACTCCACACCGTTTGGTTTAAAACTAAGGCACATTAGTAGGTGCGACGGTGCGAGTGTTACGTTTGACCGAGCGCATCGGACGTGCGTACAGTCGGCAACACAATTAAGGTAGCAGGCTTAATTTTTATGATACCTATTGCTTGGAGGGTCTTGGTTGAATTTTGTTATATTTTCCTTTATCCTATTTTTACCCTATCATGTCGTCATGTAATAGATAAATTTCAATAGTGTAAGCTTTTTTGGCTGGTCAATAAATTATTTTTATTTTATATAAATAAAACTTGAATTACAATTTTTGATGAGACAAGTTCAAGGTCCTATTTAACTTAACTGTGTTGCCAACTGTACTTACATTATGTCAATTGGTAAAACGCTGTGGTATGTGAGATAGTAAAATATATTAATTACAACCAAATTGACTCCATAACTAGTTATGGAGCCGATGCTAGGCATTTCATAGGAGATCGAATAAGGGCGCCAAATCTATTTTTGAATTTGAAACGGATTTGACTATCAATAGGAGCAAAAAGGCGCCTGTGACTCAGCGGTTAAGACGCGGTCTCCCAATTTGGGAAGTCCGTTGATCCTTTTGGACACCTATCAGACGGCCGGTGACTGATATGATGATGATGAATAGTAACTTAACAAACACAACCGGGGGTTAAAGCTAGTAAATAGATATATTTTCCATCAATATTAATACTTTGTTTGTTTATTGTACTTTATAAAATTTACAGAATTATTATGTCTACCTAAATTAAAATACTTATGTTATAATGAATATTCATAAATTTAAGCTGAAATGATTTGAAAATTCCGCTATCGCACTCTTAATAAATGAATATTTTTGCAAAGTCACAAACCATCTAGTTCCACACTAAGCAACTACTCTTGTATTATTGATACCAGATGGTTTTATCAACCATCATGCCCAACCATACACAAATACATTTTTTTGTAAATAAATAGATATTTAAATGAAATACATCCATAACTCGGGAACAAATGTTTGTACTAACATACAAACATAAACCCCTTGCGGGATTCGAGCCCACCACCTTTTGGTACAGCAGTAAGAGTTTCTAACCACTACCATACTATATTAATTCTGTGCCACTACACCTTTATTTTATTTTAACTTTTATTTTATTATGGTCTTATAGTTTTAGGCTTACTACCAACTATTTAATATTTCTATTTTATACATACATATTTGCGGCATTGCTTAGCTGCGGTTTCACACACTGCAGGTGTCACGGAAGATCAGCGCTGCAAGAGCGACCGCTACTGTGGCTTGTGCTGAGTAACCTTTTTTGATAATCAATGTTCCTGTGTTTAGTTACCACCATTTCTACTAACTTTTACTATTAATGTTATCAAAATAAATAACTTTCTTTCTTCTTTCTTCCTTTCAAACAAGTCGTCTTGAAATTATAAAATTGTAATACTGAATCTCGAAATTCAAAATCGGGATATATTAACGGACTGCTTTCGACCACAGAATATATAAAAGTATGTAGCGACATATCGTTGGCACGATTTTCAACTTCAAAATAGTTAACAGTCAAATTATAATCGCCGCTGTGTGGGGCAAGGAGTGTAGGAAGAGCTAACATGTCAGTGTGGCCGCGTAAGGCAAAGTAAACACTATCACATGTCTTTACTTAGTCCTGATAAGATGAAGCAGCAGAGACGTGTCAC
The DNA here is from genome assembly GCA_949316235.1 of Oegoconia quadripuncta. NCBI lineage: Eukaryota > Metazoa > Arthropoda > Insecta > Lepidoptera > Autostichidae > Oegoconia > Oegoconia quadripuncta. The sequence continues at coordinate 10,457,997 of OX438741.1, read as the reverse complement.
TTTTCTATATTCCTAATATAGGATGATCCCAAAGTTTCTGCAACTAGCAACATTGACATAATACATAAAGGGATTACTAATTTTTGGGCAAAAAACGTTTCCCAAAGTATCACATGCCAAAGTATGTTTACCAAATTTTCATTTGGCAAAACAACTTTTCGCAATTTTACAGTTAGCAATACTATTTTCGGCAATTTATTGTTTAACAAATAATTACATGGCAATGTTTCATTTTACCAAGTATTATGTAGTCAAATAATCAATTCCGGCGCTTCGCCGGGCGCTGCCGCGGCACGCTCGCTTCGCTCGCTCAGCTCGCGGTCTGTTGGGGTCACAGTTCTAACCTTTTTTTTTTTTTTTTTTTTTGACGGGGGATAAACACATTTACGCGTTCGACCCGCCGCTGACGGGGGTCAGCGGCGAGGATATGTGGGACTCACCGCTCCAGACGGGAGCGGTCCTACCCACTAAAAACCCCCCGGTTTTCCTCCGCGCGCACCGAAACGGCGTGGCCACGGGTACCCCTCGGTAATCGTCCGCAGCCACGCCAGCGCGGCGCCCGCCGCCAGGGCAACGGCGGCGGCCTCCTATAGGCTGGAGCAGGGAGGAATCTCCTGGTCCAGCCACCTCAAGAAGGCGCGTGGGAACACCACCCAGCCTCGCTAGGTAGGGGTCACAGTTCTAACCTAACATAACCCACTTTTCTAGCAGTCTAGCCTACTTAACCTATATGAAATTAATTTCAGACTTTTCATATTTTTACAATTTATCACCCACATTAAAATACAAATTTGAACGAACTTAGTTTTGGAATATAATTTTTTACAAAATAAAGCATTTGCTTAATGTATATTTGACTTAATAAAACTTGAGCAAGTAAAAAGTTGCCAAATTAATATTTGACCAAGTGATTCAAATACGAAATATAAATTGCTAAAGATTCTTTTGGGCAATGAAACTAGTGCGATAAGTTTTTTGGGCAGTAAAATTAGACGAAAAATATTTTGCCAAACAGAAGGATACCTAATAAAGTCACGACTTTTATCCCAAATGGAGTGGTCAGAGATATCCCAAACATAAGCGTTTGAATCCTCCAAACACTAAAGGTTTCAAGCTTGATACAATCTCCCATGAGTTCACCTTCAAGTTCACCTTCCCATGAGTTTCGTAAAAGGGGACTATGAGACTTTACACCAAAAACATACCTATATACAGGGCGAATTTGAATTCGTGTAATTCCAATTAACTAGTGACGCCACTCTTGGTTACGAACAACTTTCCCCGAGCAACCACAGTCGAATTCGAGCAGAAAAATTCCGATTACACATTATTAAGTAAACCATTCTGAAACCAGCTTTAGTTTGGAACTCTAACAATTTTCGACTGGGGACTCCATTCCCACCAACAACGAACTATAGCCGAATTCCATCGAAAGTTGTCGGACTTTAGGTTTTAAAATGGTTTACGTTGTATGGGTAATCGAGATTTTTTTTTCGAATTAGGTTATGGTTCATTTTGAAAAGTTTTTCGTAATCAAGAGTGGAGTCACCGTAAACAGGAGGTACACGTATTAAACTTTCACCCTGTATAGACCTGTAAAGTAAAAGAAAAAGTAAGTGCCGTATCATATCAGGAAGTCAAAGAAAAGGCGGAATTTAGAGAAGTGTGGAAAGGACTCCACCGACAAGAACATAGCTCTTAAATTGAAGAGATAGACCTGTTTACCGAATGTTTGTCTGTCTTAATATTTGACCTGACCTAAATATTAATCGAAAATTTTTTGATCGAATTCGACTATGGTTCCTTGGGAAAGTTGTTCGTAATCAAGAGTGACGTCACCAGTTAATCGGAATTACACGAATCCAAATTCACCCTGTATTAGGCTTTTTAACCTCCTCCGTTTAAACGTGGTTTACAAAAGAAAGTCGTGGGTGCGATTCCCAGCGCGGTACAAGTTTAGTAACTCGGTTTAGTTAGTAATAGGGCATTTTTAAACTTCCGCCTGGCCTACACTATATTTAACTAAGTCTGCTACCGAGCAGCAATTTTATTTATTTGTTTAACACATTTCATGTAAGTATACATATAAAAGAAACACAAAATATCCAGGACGATATTCAAAATATACAAAAGGCGAGCTTATCTCTATAAGAGATCTCTTCCATCAAACCTTAGTAAGGAGACAATCGAGGATTAAGTAACTTAAAAGTAGACAGAAAGTATTCTTACACAAACAGAAGCTTAGCAAAGTTATAAATAAACATACAACTGATAAATAAAAGAAAATAACACAAATGTCGACAACAAACCTATAATACTTATACATGTTGTTGTTATAATTGAAATAAATATAATAATATATAAAATATAAAGTATAAATAAATACAATACGTATAAATAAATATGATACATACTTATACATATTTACATAAATAACATATGATTAAAACATTTTTTGAGATAGTTTAAGGTAATGTTCCTTCAGTCGCGATTTGAAAATGGGTAACGTCTGACTATCACGTACAGTCTAACTGCATATATGGAGAAATAATAGTTATAGAAGTCTGAAAACGGAGTAGAAGGAAAAGCGCAGAAGAGAAGCCATGTGAGATCGAGAGGGTTTAGAAGTGGAACACATAAAATGATATCGCTCACGCAAGTAATTTGGAGAAGAAGGATTAAAGAGAATTTTATACAAGAGACAGAGAATATGACTATTTCTGCAGAGTAGAATTGGCAGCTATCGTGTGCTTGAAAGTGTTAGAGATTAGATAGCCAGCCCTCAAATGAATTGGTGGTTCCATCCCATCGGCCTAATATTGACTGAATATTCAATCACGCTATGCAATCGTTAATACTTACATAATCTTCCTTATTAATATGAAATCAAAGACAACTGTAGCCGTGTCGCAGGCAGTGTGCCCTGCGCTTGCCCTTCTGTTCGGCGACACTGTGAAAGGCCTATCGGCCTACCTGAGCCGTAGACCTTAGTCAAAAAATAAAAAAAAAAAACAGACATTTGTTACATAACTACCAACATACCTACGAGTCCCTACAATATTTTCCGTTCGAATAGGTAAACAATATGCAAATGAGAGAGCTTGCGGCCTTCGTCCATCTCGATAATGATTTCCACGAAATTGAACAATATTTTTGTTGCTCCAGAGCGAAATTAATGAAACGTAAAAAAAATTGTCCATTTTCAAGTAACTTTTGTTCTGCGTCATCATCTTCAGTCTTACACCCTCATCTCACTGGGATAAGGTATGGATTAAAATACACCAGTGACTTGACAGTCACTGCTTTTTTAAGCCGCCCGTGTAGACCGGAACTAACTATTTAATATGGCCTCCGAAGCACAAAAGCACTCGTATTGAAATGCCACTAGTGGTCACCCTTCCAAGGGGTGATCGCCCCCATATGGAGTGGGACTTAGTCGCTTCCTCGTTATCCACTCGTGCAACTGATTCACGAGTTCTACATAAATGGGCAATACGACCATACGGTTAAGACACTCATCGTCCCGCTAGACTTCTTCAAAGCCTCCCTGCGCATATTACTCTCAAAAAAACAGGATGAAATACTAATATTTTGGCTGTGTTCAAAACTATCAGCTTGGTCTGTTGTGACGAAAGGATTTTTGATATGTTATATATATTGTCTTCTGTTTTTTTGGCTAGATCGTTTGTCTTCATAAATATGCAGGGTGAATAAAGTAAAATTCCCGTTAACTGGTCACGCGCTACTCTTGATTACGAATATTTTTCCCCAAGGAACCATAGTCGAATTCGATCAAAAAATTTTCGACTACCCATACAAAGTAAACAATTCTGAGACCACTTTTGGTATGGAAGTCCAATAATTTTTGACTGAATTCGGGTATTGGAAAGTTTTTCATAATCAAAAGTGGAGTCACAAATTAAATTTCACCTTGTATATCGGGAAAGAATTTAAGGCTCAAATACCGTTGCACGTATAGTTCGTTATATTCACTACTTCTAAGATCAAGATTTGTGCTCAAATCATTTATTTCAAAAGTTCAGGTAGTTTTGACATATTGAAACTCTCCAACTTGTGTTGCTAACTGACCTACAGCGGCACAGCTGAACGTCACTAATGAATGTGAAATGATTTCTCGCTACCTTAGACCCCAAAAATTGGGTGTACAGAAGGAAAAAATTATTTCCTCTCCTCCCTTTACAAATTATAGCTTTAAAAATGCAAAAGAAAACCTCGTTTAACCCGACTGCTAAAAACAATAGAGAATTAAATTATGTTCCATCGGCAGCAGATTTAAATAAGATGGTGGTAGCTGGCCAGGCGGGCATTAGAAAATGCCATGTGGTGACATGGCATTTTTAAATGTAAATTTTTGGTTGGTGAACAAAACCGTGTACTAAACATGTACCCCGCTGGGTATCGAACCCGCAACCTCCGTTTTGTAAAATTGATGTAGTTAAATTGGGCCACGGCTGCGGTTAAAACTAAGATAAATTGTTTCGGTATTTTTATTACAATATAATCTAACAGGTCAACCGCCTCCGTGGCTCAATGTAAAACAACATTGGGTTTACGATTCGGTGGTCGTGGGTTCGATCCCCAGCGGGGTACATGTTTAAGTATTCGGTTTGGTTGGTGGTAGGGCATTTTAAAATGTCCGCCTGGCTAGCTACCACCATCTTATCAAAATCTGCCGCCAAACAGCAATGTTAATAGCATTGTTGTGGTCCGGTTGTCAGACATATAAGATAGCCATTCCCCCAAATGTGTTGGGGTTTCCGGGTCAGTACGCTTCCACCTTCGACCTCATCTTCACTTAACATCAGGTGTGATTGAAGTACGAACCCATCGTGCATAAAAAAAACAAAGGTCAATATTTTGACCTCGAACATTAAACAGACATATATTTTCACTCAACATAACGTCGAGTGTCAGGCAAGTACCTATGTTACTATCACAAAGACTCGCTCACGATCCTATGTTCATCTTTTACCAACCTTTCACCGTCTCGTGCTCAATATCTCGCTCGGCGAATGCAAATGGCGGGCAGGCAATAAGCTGCCAGAGGTTTCCAAACATTTGGCTTTAGGACCCCTTTTCCGGCTAAATATTTTCATGTCAGACAATTATTTTTAACCGGCTGCCCCAGAAAGGAGGGTAACGTTTCTCGGGTACCTATATTTAAGAGTATATCTCCGTCAATATTTTCACATGCACATTTTCTATTATTTTCGATGGTCATATTAAGGCTCTCCTATTGGGATTTGCAATGGGAGGATTTATATTAAAATTGTTGGTGCCACGTTCGTAACACTACACGTTCGAACATATTCGGCATGATCGGGAACCTTCGTCGTCTACTACTCTGATGAAGAGGTGTAGAAAACTGCCATTCTTTATTTCGACGCTGTCCCGCTTCGATTAATAATTGACTTTGTACAACAAAGTCCGGAAAAATACGCGGCCATGGAATAATATAAACAACATGACGACCGATTGGTGTAGTGGCAAGTGATCCTGTGAGCGAAACCAACGGTTGCGGGTTCGAATCCCGCGAGAAGTAAATGTTTGTGTGATGAATACGAACATTTATTCCCGAGTCATGGATGTTATATAAATATTTATGTATGTTTATCCGTTATCTAGTATCCATAGTACAAGCTTTGCTTAGTTTGGGACTAGATGATTGGTGTAAGTGTCCGAAATATTTATTATTATTTATTAACATAAGGTTTACAGACATGGGTTCCATTCCTAACGGGGTACATGTTTAACTACCTAGTTTTCTCATTGTCAACGTTATCGATATGGATTGCGATAAAGTTATAAACCCTAAACGGTCAATGCACCACTGTTTCTTACATGTGTACCTAACCCTGCCCGCAAACCTAGTTGGTACCGATACAAAGTTTGAGTAACGCTGAGCGATCAAATGGAATTTTCAGGGATGAGCCGTAGTTCCAGTAGGCGAAATGTAGTGAAATTTTTCCATATCGCAAGGTGACGTTCTAATACCTACTTACCATTGCGTTGTGTAAGAATATTGGATAAAGACACATTGACCTTTTTTTTTATGCACAACGGGTAAGTATGAAACCTGCTGTAAAGTAAAAATGAGGTCGAAGGTGGAAGCGTACTGACCCGGAAACCCAAACTTATTTGGGGGACTGGCTCTCTTATCTGTGACAAACGGAACACAACATAATGCTATTAATATTGTTGCTTGGCGGCAGATTTAGATAAGATGGTGGTAGCTATCCAGACGGGCATTTAAATGTCCTACCACCAACCAAACCAAGTACTTAAACATAGCTGGGGATCGAACCCGCGACCTCCGATTCGTAAACCCAATGTTGTTTACATTGAGCCATGGAGGCGGTTAAACAAACAATGCCGAAGTGTATTAGGTACATAAAAAACTCATATTTTCTCCAAGTTTTTTTTTTATTTATTTAATTTAATGATGTAATTATGTGGAGTAGGCTACAAACGCGACCGTTAAATGACATAATTAACGATTTATTCGATGATGGATTTGAAAATAAAATTAAACGACCTTTGCCAATACTTTCTATTTCACTTACATAATAAGCCCTATTTTTTTCCTTACGGTAGAAAAACTCATCCAGTATAAATATTTATGTAGGTTATCCGTTATCTAATATAGATAATACAAGCTTTGCTTAGTTTGGGACTAGATGGTTGGTGTAAGTGTCCGAAATATTATTATTATATTAACCGATTGAGATAAAATCAAATTATGATTCTAATACCTACGCTAATGTAGGGTTAACTGTTCAGGCAGCCCATTCACCGTATTTTGACAACTCATAATTTTGGCATAAACTCATCCGGTATAAACATCCATGACTCGGAAATAAATGTTCGTATACAAAGAAAAACATCCAGCCCCCGGAGTATGACAGGCGCGATAAACGTTTATGTCATCCGAGTTAATATTTGTCCTGCTCATTCGCTTGGACGACATATACAACTATCCCACACTCACTCCTAAGTCGCGAGCGGCAAACAATCTCATGCTACGTAGGCATAACTCGGGAATATGTTCTTATTCATCACACAAACGTTTACCCCTCGCGGGGTTCGAACCTGCAACCATTAATATCCGTGATACGGTCACTGTCCACTACACCGATCGGTCGTTAAAATGCCCGTCACTAACCAAATCACTCTCTGAACACATACCGGTAGGAAATGACACCCTAAGCGATGCGGAGAAGCGACAATGGAGCATAATTAGTTCTTAAAGAGTAGGTTGGAAAGATTTCTATTCCGCTGAGTCAGCGCAGCCGGCGCTGAGTCGTTTCAAGAGCTTTGCTTTTTCAAGCATAAATAACGCGTAGGCTTTGTGGCGCAAGGTATCTACGCAAGTAAGGATTGGAAACATGATTTATTGACTGTATACACTGTGGATATAATAAAAATTATCTTGTCTGTTTGTCAGAAACATTTTTTTTTGTAAAATTTGTCCATTCCGACAGGCAAAGGGATTTAAAGCTATTGCTTGTTCAAAAGGCAATTTTCCCCTGAGAAGAACAAGCAAGAAACTCGAGAGGTTGCTCTTTAAAAAAAAAGGTTTTTATATTTATTTATTTTTTATGCACTACGGGTTACCATTTGACCTCAATCACACCTGATGTTAAGTGAAGATGAGGTATTTGGTAGAAGCGTACTGTCCCGGAAACCCCATCTTATTTGGGAAACTGTCTATCTTATCTCTGAAAACCGGAACACAACAACGCTATTAACATTGTTGTTTCAAATTCACCGGCAAAATCAAAACACTTTAAATTTTTCTGATTAATTATGGAACGTTCTAGGGAAATAATAAATACGTAATAATTAATTAATGAATATTTAACTGTTACCAGCTAGTGAGAAATTTCTATACATGCTAACGGCATTAGTTTCCAATGCAAAGTGCACGTAGTAGTCTAGTAAGCATACACATTTAACTTCCTATAATTTATATTATGCATATGGACAAGAGTAGGTACCTATCAGTAGTTTTATAACAAATCGGTAGCTTGCTTTAGATATAGTATAGGTTTTTAGTAATTAGTAATAATTCGTGCCATTTATAAATTAGGACCTAGAGAGTCTCTTAGAGATAAGTTTAAGGAAATTAATATCTTAACAATGGCATCTCAATACATTTATGAGAATTTGTTATATGCAAAAAAAAATATAACCTTATTCGCTAAAAATAGTGATAGGCACAATGTTAATACAAGGAATAAGAACCAGTTATCCGTGTATGTTAGCCGACTTCATAAAGTTAGTAAATCGTTCAAAGGGCAATGTATACGCTTTTATAATAAGGTTCCAGTAGACATTCAAAATTTGCCTTTAAATAAATTTAAAGCAATCATAAAACAGAAATTATTAGCAAAAGGCTATTATAAAATCACTGACTATTTGAATGATAAGCAAGCATGGACATAGCTGTCTTATTATTCATATAATTATCAAATCGCAACCTATAATCTGTTTAAAAGAGCAACCCTAGAGTTTCTTGCTCGTTCTTCTCTGGGGAGTCAGCTTTGTGAATGAGCAGTAGATTTAAACTATAATGTAATATTAATATTAATAGTGACGTTTTCAAGTGATAATTTTATCCTATGAAATAAAATATTTTGATTGATTGATTGATAATAAAACATAGACCATTATGATTAAAATTACCACTGTGAATTTCATTGCGTCGGAGAATAAGTATACTCTGTAACTATTTAAAAAAAAATCGACAAGCTAACATCTCCATGTTTATGAATATTTTTACCGAGAGTCAAATATCACGACCCAATAAACTATTTTTAGAAAATATAATATGTTTTCGGAGTTCTTAGCATCTTCTACAACGCAATGCAGTTCACAGTGGTAGCATTAATTTAATATTGTAGGTTTTATAACTAAATAACCGCCACCGTCTCGCAATGTTAACAACATTGGGTTTACGATTCGGAAGTCGCGGGTTCGATCGCCAGTTCGATGTCTTAAATATGTACGTTTAAGTACTCGGTTCGGTGGTGGTTGGGAATTTTAAATGTCCGCCTGACTAGCTACCACCATTTTATCTAAATCTGCCGCCAAGCAGCAACGTTAATAGCATTGTTGTGTTCCGGTTGTCAGAGATAAGATAGCCAGTCCTCCAAATGTGTTGGGGTTTCCGGGTCAGTACGCGTCCACCTTCGACCTCATCTTCACTTAACATCAGGTGTGATTGAGGTCAAGTACCAACCCGTTGTGCATAAAAAAAATACCTATACTATACCTAAAGCAAGCTACAGATTTTATTGCTGATACTCTATCCTTCTACGAAAAAACAGGAACTTTAAGATTATAGGAAGTTACACCACAAAAATTGATTATTTTTACTGGACTATTGTACAAACGTCATTAAATACTAGTAATCCTAGGAACGTAACAAATATAGGTACTTTATAATATATTGGGTCTTTACCTATGAAATTGGAGTTTTTTTTCTTCGTTAATCATATGTACCAATTCCTGCAATTTTCAAAGCTATATCCAAATTTGTTTTTTATTTGGAAAATGGAATATTATTTCAAGGTATCACATGAAATATTTTTTAATTTGGGCTAAATCACATAATAAAAAAAAATAAACACAGCTCTTTTCATGTGCTTCCCATAATCATTTCTTAGATTCTCTGAAACTTTTATAAAGCGGTTACTTTGATAAATTAACGCTGCCTATACTTAACTTAATGTTATCCGATAATACACACAAAGTTTAGCTAAATTTGGATTTGCCGCTGCCAAAAAAAAAATCAAAAATGTTTGTATGGTGAAAACAGTCTTTGAAATTCTTCATACAAAACGCCAATTTCATAGGTAAGGACATAATATTTGGTGAAAACAATACCTACAAAGTTACTAAACATCCCAAGTATTGTCTTCAGAAATCCGCTATCTCGGTTAACCGTTTTAAGCTAAAACACAAAGTTTCGTTGACAAAAACAGGTAACTTTGAAGTTACTCATAGTTAAGAGGGTTTACAACACAATATTGGTTTGAACTTTCCTTGAAACAAGTGAATTCGATTATTAATGTTTTCCCAGTGACATTGAGTTATGATTAAGGCTCTGCACAGAGAAAGGGTTGATTAATTGATACATTAGGATGGTAGGATTGGAGTTTTTACCAGACTAGCTCACACCCGGGGGTTCAACTGCGAGGTATTAGTTTATGGCCCGCGTGTGTATTAGGCCTCCGTGGCTCAATGTAAACAACATTGGGTTTACGATTCGGAGGTCGCGGGTTCAATCTCCAGCGGGGTACATGTTTAAGTACTCGGTTTGGTTGGTGGTAGGGCATTTTAAAATGTCTGCCTGGCTAGCTACCACCATCTTAACTAAATCTGCCGCCAAGCAGCAATGTTAATAGCATTATTGTGTTTCGGTTATCAGAGATAAGATAGCCAGTCCCTAAATGTGTTGGGGTTTCCGGGTCAGTACGCTTCCACCTTCGACCTCATCTTCGCTTAACACCAGGTGTGATTGAGGTCAAGAACGAACCCGTCGTGCACGGGTGCAAAAAAAAAAACAGGTACTCTATCCATGTGCAAAAAATCTCAGCCTTAAACATTATAGGAAATTAAAAGTGTATCCTAACTGAACTTTCGAATCCGTGATCTTTCGCATTTATAAATAACAAGTATAGCTATATAGATTTGATAGTGTTCATATATTGGATTTTGTTGGAAGCCTGAATCCTAATTCCAATGAAAATCGATATTTTGATGATAGAGACTCACAACCGCAATTTGTGGTAAAACGATCACTATCTATATCAAACTTGTAGGTACAGGCAGGCAAATGTACATAAATTGTATTCCGAATTTATATACCTAAGCAAATCCGCCAGTTATAGCAAAATATTTCAAGTGTTCACAAGAATTTTTCTATTTTCTACGTGCCTGCGCACGGAGTTATGTTAATGGGGGCTCCGTTGAATGCTTCAGTATTGCTGGAATGGATACAAGATTTTTCTCCTCATATTATCCTGTAGCGACTGGATCCCAGAGTGGGATAATCTAGTTGTTTTTGTCAGAAACCTGCATCTGCACGAAGACTGACGTGTGTCATCATTCAAAGTCAAAGTCAAAGTCAAATAATATTTATTTCGTAGGATAAAGATTATCACTTGAAAACGTCACATTTTTTATCTTAATATTAAAATTATTGACATTATTGCTCATTCGCAAAGCAGATTCCCCAGAGAAGAACGAGCAAGAAACTCAAGGGTTGCTCTTTTAAATAAGTTTGGGTTACAATTATATTATATTGTATAATTAGGCTGAATATCGCCGAGCGGTCTATGTCCATGTTTGCTTATCATCCAGATAGTCAGAAATTTTATAATAGCCTTTGGTAAATAATGTCTGTTTTATGATGGTTTTGAATTTATTTAAAGGTAAATTTGGAATGTCCACTGGAACCTTATTATAAAAGCGTATACAGCGTATACATTATCAGCGTTATACGTCCAAAATGTTACTGATTGGCTTCGAAGTTTAAACTACGACGAAACTGTAGAATTATTGAAGTTTTCATCCATCAGGACATAGCAATCCCATCGTAGCTTAACCTAAGTAAACCTAAACATTATGTATGCTATATACATGTGTAATGTCTTTTAATAAAAACATTAAATAGTCATCATGGATGCGCAACACTATTTCAATGTTTTTATTAAAAATAATTAATGTTTCGGTAAGTCATAATATTGTACTACGGTATTCATATATTGTCAATAGACTCTTGACAAGGGATCATTTATCACCCTTTCAGCATTACGAGTGTTTTTGTAACACCATCTATATATAATTTTTGAATGATGTTAAATTTTACAAGACGCTTAAGAGACTTACCTTAAACCTAATGTTAATTAAAATGTATTAAGTACGATTATCATCTTTCCTTTAGCCGCAAAGCCGCGATAAAATTTTGCGTAGGCTTCGACCTAGAGTTTCGCACATTTCATGAATGAGAAATCGCGTGGGTTTCGTCTGTAGGCCGTTCATAAAGTTGTCTTTAGCCCCTTCCCACGAAACTGTCTGAATTCAGAATTGCATAATACAAAATGATTAGCTTGAAGTAGATATGTGGGGTAGAGGAAGACGCAGCGTGGGCAGTCCCCCCCACAACACCTTGTGGTCGGTCCACCGACCGACGATGTGGTAAAGATCGCGGGAAGCCGCTGGATATGGGCAGCGCAGGACCGATCGTTGTGGAGATATTTGGAGGAGGCCTTTGTCCTGCAGTGAACGTCTTTCGGCTGATGATGATGAGATATGTGGGGTAACGGCCCTTGCTTGGCTCTTGCACGTGCGTGATTTATGTACGCACAAATAGATTAACGCTTGATTTTGAGTATATGAGAGGGAGTTTAAAAGTGGCACCCGTGACAGAAAAGTTGAAAAGAAATCGTTAGGCTTGGTGTATGTTATGAGGAGGGATGACATGCATGGTACTAAGAGAGTAATGAATATGAATGTCGATGGATTGGAAAGGAAGAGGATAGGAAGAGGGCGTGAAGAAATGATTCTGCTGCTGATCTCCAAACAAAACCGAGCAAAAATTTTTCGTTGAAATTAACATAAGTCGCAATTTTATCATCATTAGTCCACTGGTGAACGCAGGTCCGTAGCACTATCTCTAGACTTGACGCAGCGATCCTTGACAAAGAATAGACCAAGGTATAAATACCGATTGTTGAAGGATGGGAATATATTCAAATTGGTATAACAACGTAGTGTTTTTAAAGCAATGCCTTCATATTAGATTCTTTGTTCTTAAACAGTTTAGCGAGGCAGCTCCGTCGTGCTAAACTTAGTAAAGTGCCTCATTCTAATAATAAGGAAGGGCTGAGGGGCAGAGCAAGAGACTCTACGCTTCTGCCCGAGCCAAGAATTCGAAAAATAATAAAGACTTTGGAAGTTGGTAGGCAATCGAGTGACATAAAATGATTTGATATTATGTCTTTACCTATGAAATTGCCGTTTTGTATGAAAAAATGTAAACGAATTTTTTTCATGTATTTTTTATTTGTATTAATCGAAGTAATCACCCATGCAATCAATGCATCTTTGCCAACGCTGTGGCAGTTTATTGACGCCCTTCTTAAAGAAATCAGCTGGACGGGAGGCAACAAATTCTTCAAAGGCATTTTGTACTGCCTCTCGGGTATTGAATTTTTTTCCTGCCAAGAAGTTATCCAAATTCTGGAAAAAGTAGTAGTCTGTAGGCGCAAGGTCTGATGAGTAGGGCGGATGGCGGAGAGCTTTCAACCCCAGTTCTTGCAACTTGGAGACCGTCTGCTGTGCAGTATGAGGTCGCACGTTGTCGTGCAGGAGCAGCGGAGAGGAGCGATTGACCAATGCTGGTTGGAGATGTGCCAGCTTCTCCATCATTGTGTTCAGTTCTTCACAGTACACATCTGCAGTAATGCTCATCTCGTTTGGTAAGAAGCTGTGATGAATCACACCGGCGCTAGACCACCAAACAGTGACCATCACTTTTCTAGGGGTAAGTTTTCGTTTAGGGCATTGTTTAGGTGCTGAACCAGAATCCAACCAACTTGCTGAGCGCTTGCGGTTATCAAACAGAATCCATTTTTCATCGCAGGTAACAATGCGGTTCAAAATTCCTTCATTTGTATGTCTGTTTAGCAGTGCAAGCCACGTCTCGACGCGTACTTCGCGCTGGCGATCATTGAGTTCGTGGGGCACCCATTTGTCAAGCTTTTTTACCTTGCCAATTTGTTTTGACGCTAACGTCGAAAGCTGCGGCTAATTCAGCCGTAGATTGTGTATTATCAGCTTCCACAATCGCCTTTAATTCGTTATTGTCGACCAAAGTCTTCGGACGACCGCGAGGTTCATTTTTCAGGTCGAAATTCCCAGAACGGAAGCGAGCAAACAGGTGATACGTTGGTTTGTAGTGTTAGCTCCGTAAACGTCGTTGATGTTGCGTGCCGCTTGTGCCGCGTTGCTGCCACGACGGTACTCATATTCCATAATTACTCGAATTTTTAACGTATCCATGATGACGAAAAAGATTGAAAAGCGATGAAAATGTAACACTAATCAATAAACAAATGACTACTTTTGCAAAAAGAATTCCATGTTTTTAAAATAAAATTAATTTGAAATTAGAATTCTTAGCCACACAACAATTATTTTGATTTGAAATGGCCAGTACTGCAGTACGGCAATTTCATAGGTAAAAACCTATTATTTAAAATACAAGTGACGCAATCTAAAAGAACAACCAAGGATACGAACTGAATACGAACGAGCCGCAATAGCATCTCGTTAGGCCTCTCCCAACTGCACTTCATCTTCGGCTTTGCAAACAGTCGATCCCAGGACAAACTAGAAAAAACTTTTAGAGTAGCTTCCCTACACAAGTCGTCGCTCCATCTAGCTAAGCTAGCAATCTATTCATTTACCTAGTCACTAGTTTATATACACCAAGTTTTTAGAGATTTGTCCTTCATTATGGACCCCGTAGACTGGTGCCATAAAAACAGACTGTTATTTTTTCGTGTTTGTGTAGATTCGATTATCAGCTCAACTTTACAAAATTACTAGCTTGTAAATTTAGAAAACGAAAATTATATCACCGATGTGTATATAAACATGGCAAGAAGCTTTCCCCTAGCTTAGTTTTTTTTTTTTTTTTTTTTTCATGCATAACGGGTTGGTACTTGACCTCAATCACACCTGATGTTAAGTGAAGATGAGGTCGAAGATGGAAGCGTACTGACCCGGAAACCCCAACACATTTGGGGGACTGGCTATCTTATCTCTGACAACCGGAACACGACAATGCTATTAACATTGCTGCTTGGCGGCAGATTTAGATAAGATGGTGGTAGCTAGCCAGGCGGACATTTAAAATGCCCTACCACCAACCAAACCGAGTACTTAAACATGTACCCCGCTGGGGATCTAACCCGCGACCTCCGAATCGTAAATCCAATGTTGTTTACATTGAGCCACGGAGGCGGTAACTATGATAAAAATCGAATTAAAATCGGACCACGTATTATTGAGATACATCCAGACAAAGACACACACAAAACGACGTAACATTTTTCATCAGGGCTTAAAAATGGAACATCTAAACTCTTATGAAACGACTTTACTAGGAATTTTCATAGAACTCTTACAACATTAAATTATAAATAAAAAAATCACGTTCATCACACCGTATCGACTCTCGCTTCACCAATCAAAAGGCTAGCCTCGTTCGTTTTACTTGAACAGGGGAAAGAAAAATATTTATTCTTTATACGAACTGGCAGTGAGGGCGACCCGTTCGTTAGGCCCTAATGAGGCCTTTTATTCACTGCCCAATGACGTCACGACGAAACTGAAGATTTAGTAAAAGCTGGCTACGGCTAACGAGATCGACCCACAAATATGGCGACGAATGACGTCACATGGTAAATTTGTTGTTGTTGTGTTTATTTTGATTTTTGGGTGGCATAAATTTAATCATATCCGTGGTTCAAGGTCGTGAGTTCGATTCCAAGCTTACCTCTGAAGGAATAGATACCTATCACATTTATTATGAAGGCCAGTATGGTATATGACGCACCTCATAAAAACTGTTTTTACATACATTGCACAAGGCTACAACAGCCATGGGTAGTGTTGTAGGAACATGAAATTTTTACATCCATTTCTTGTCTGTCTGTCTGACAGTGCAATGACAGTCGGCAACACAATTAAAACAGGCCTAATTTTTGTGATATTGTTTGCAGGGTCTTGGTTGGACTTTTTTTTTATGCACGACGGATTCGTACTTGACCTCAATCACACCTGATGTTAAGTGAAGATGAGGTCGAAGGTGGAAGCGACCCGGAAACCCCAACACATTTGGGGGCCTGGCTATCTTATCTCTGACAACCGGAACACAACAATGCTATTAACATTGCTGCTTGGCGGCAGATTTAGATAAGATGGTCGTAGCTATTCAGCGAGCATTTAAGATGCCCTACCACCAACCAAACCGAGTACTTAGGTAAACATGTACCCCGCTGGGGATCGTACCAGCGATCTCCGATCGTAAACCCAATGTTGTTTACATTGAGCCACGGAGCCGGTTAACTTTGTTATAAATTTTATTTGATCCATTTAACGACACATATAGGTACATTATATAATTGTTCGCGTTGTATGTACTACATAATACAACATAAGATATGGATCAGCAATCTAAAAATAAACATTAGCTAGTTTTAGTGTGTCGCAAAGTAGCAAATCAGCCCTTAGATTAAACTTCCTCGGTATCGTCATCGATTACGTGGACCAATGCGAAACCGTCAAATTGCCGAGCGAGCGATGAGCCAACCAATCATGTGATAGACCATAACCGATTACAAAAACGATGAAATTATGTAATATAACTCCAGGTCCTCATCTCATAGGTTATATAAATACAATACAAATATACATACATACAAAATAGGTATATTGATTTGTTATCCAATAAATTTTTAATTTGTGCATTTTGTATAGAAAAATACGCCGTCCATATCGCTTCCGTGAGGCATAGTACCTAGTACGCCAGCGCTATTGCCCCGCTGAATGCATAAGCTCAGCTGCTGAGCAAAGTAGGCACCAGCGCTCACATCTCCAGAGGCGTGGGCCAGTCTATTTTATTTTATTTTATTTATTTTATTTTCTTGGGAAAACCAACAGCTGTTTTACAAATTATCACTTAAACTAAGAAACTGAAAGCCAATTAGAGGTTTCCACTGATAGATAAATCTAATCTAATCTAGATAATCAAACGGATAAATCCTTTACAAATTTTTCGTGTCAGAAGATCAAGGGCCCAATTTTTTTTATTTGTAAATGTTTTTGGAAACATGATGTTTAAAATTTAATTTATATCTAAAATCTGTACAGTAACAAAGTGTTGAAATAAATACATGTAAATATATAAAGTTACATTTTAAAATTTGGAATCCTAAACAAATATCCTATCATACGAATCTCATTCGACTGGTTTGCCGCCATAAAATCGTGTTCCTTTCCATATAAATCCGTGCTGAAAGCCTTTGGGATGATAAAAAATAAACCCCGATGTATCCATTCATACTCCCGAATCACACTCGTGCTTGTGAAAGCAATAGAGATGAGTTCGAGCTCTCGTATCGAAAAAAGACTATAGCCTGCTGCAGAATTTCTGTATAAAAATTGCACTGTTTTTTCCACTTCAAAAAACGCGTTGATATTGAATGTGTATTTTTAGTAGTCCGTACCACAAATTGCGAAACGGAGTACGGTCTGTTCATCTGCTGACGACCGTTTGGTGTAGTGGATAGTGACCCTGTCATCGAAACCAACGGTTGCGGGTTCGAATCCCACGAGGGGTAAATGTTTGTATGATGAATACAGACATGTGTTCCCAAGTTATGGATGTTTTTCATTTATATATGTATTTATTTACAAAAAAAAATGTTTATGTGTAGTTTATCAACCATCTGGTATCCATAATACAGGCATAGTTGCTTAGTGTGGAACTAGATGGCGCTGTGTGTATGTGCAAAGGTATTTATTATTATTTATTATGTGTTTTAGCTGAAAATGTCGTCGAGCTGCATTACTTAAGAAATAAAAATGAGAACTAATATTTTGTAACGATAATTTTTCTAAATATTTTTTGAATTTAAAGAAATACCCATCAATTAAATATTTGGAAATATGGTATTGCACACTTGAACCGACGAGAAATATTTTTCAACATCAAGTACACGCTGCAATAAGTATTTATATGAACAGATTATATTTATTACTAAACATTTATAGATTAGGTCAAAGAGCCATGTCAGGCACAAGCGGCACGACACGACTCACTATAACAATACACACGCATTAGACGAACACAACACTTCCATTTGGTGCAAAACCTGACAACTCACGCTTTACCCTTATTAAGGGCATGTGGCAGACAGTTAATAAATATGACTTTCATGTTTTTTTAATTGTTGTTGAATAAACTAGAGTAATAACATAGATTAATCATTTTGAAAACCTCCACGGAACTAAACGCAATAATTGCATCGTTAAAAATTCCATCCCGATATTTCCGGATTGCATCAACAAATCATGTTAACTAATTTTAAAAGGGACCGCCATGGATAATTCGTATAAAAAAAATCGGTTACCAATTAACGAAAACATAGGTGACATATTTTTTAACATATCTACAAAAAATACATACATACAAGAACATAGTCCCTACCTCCTGCTTTTTTAGAGGCGGTTAATATGTCAACGGTGTACAAGGCAATTGTATTTTTTGTAACCGTCTTCGAAAAAGGAGGGGGTTATAAATTCAATTGTATTTCTTTTTTTTAGGGGTGTTACCTCAGAACTAACTCATTTAAACGGATTTGGTAAAATTCTTATTTTATTTAACAGGACTTCCAGTGTGGTCCAATGTTCATCATTAATCCTGTATTGATGATAGGATCTGTGAGGAATTGAGATAATTCCACACATATTACAACCTCCAACACAATTTGTCACCTCAGAACTTCATTTAGAGGAGGAGGAGGAGATTTGAACTTCATTCAAGAGGAGGGATGTTGAGGCCGTGGGGACGGGAGTGCCAGAGCGTATTTCAGCAAAATATATTGAGTTAATAATAAAGGGCATGACAAGGGGCAAGTCGCCCGGTCATGACGGCCTCAGCATTGAACACTTTCGATACGCTGGGCCCCATCTGCCGAGGCTGTTGGGAATGCTGTTCACGTTCTGCATCAGGCATTCCTATCTGTCAAATGAGCTAATGAAGGCGGTCGTGGTGCCTATAGTTAAAAATAAAACCGGCGATGTGTCCGACAAATGCAACTACAGGCCAATATCATTAGCCACAATTACATCCAAGGTGCTTGACGGCTTGCTTGAGAGACAGCTTAAAAAGCATCTCCACCTGCATGATGCTCAGTTTGGCTTTAGACCCGCTCTATCGACTGAATGTGCCATTTTGTCTCTTAAGCATGCCGTCAGGTACTACACAGATGGGAATACGCCGGTGTTCGCTGCCTTCCTTGATCTCTCTAGGGCATTTGACTTGGTTAGATATGACATCCTGTGGTCTAAACTAAAAGACGCTGGTGTGCCGAGTGAATTAATTAACATACTCGAGTACTGGTATGGCCACCAAACTAACCGGGTCAAATGGCTTGGCGAGCTGTCGGAGGAGTACGGGTTGGAGTGCGGAGTGAGACAGGGGGGATTGACGTCACCTTCGCTCTTCAACTTGTACATAGACCAGCTAATTGTGGAGCTGAGTAGCACCGGAGTAGGCTGCTCGATTGATGGTCACTGCGTCAACAGTATTAGTTACGCGGATGACATGGTGCTGCTCAGCCCTTCGATTGCGGCGCTTAGGAGGCTAATGAGAGTCTGTGAGGAGTATGCGGCCTCACACGGGCTCCTATATAATGTAAAAAAGAGTGAGCTCATGGTCTTCCAGGCAAAGAGTCGCAAGCTAGGAAGTGTGGCACCCGTGCGGCTTAATGGCGTCGCCCTTACATGGGTGGAAGAATTTAAATACCTCGGGCATGTAGTCACTGAGGATTTAAAAGACAATGGAGATATTGAAAGGGAAAGGAGGGCGATGGCGGTCCGCTGTAATATGTTGGCTCGAAGATTCGCACGTTGTAGCATTGAGGTAAAGTTAACTCTGTTTAAAGCCTTTTGCCAAAATTTATACACGTGCAATCTATGGGTCAACTATACGCAGCGGGCCTACAACGCTCTCCGAGTACAATACAATAATGCCTTCAGGGTGTTGTAGGGGCTCCCGCGGTACTGCAGCGCCTCATCGCTGAGGCGCACGCGCACACAGACGGGTTCCACACGGTGGTGCGGCGGCGCGTGGCCTCGCTTATGGGCAGGGTGCGGGGGAGCACCAACACCATCTTGAAGACCATCAGCAATAAGCTTGACTGCCCTATCTGGCGACACTGGGTAAGAGCACATGTGAGCCTGCCCGGTGTCCCAGATAGTGGTAGATATATGAACTAGATATTTATGTGGGTATTACTAACATAGTTTTAAGTCATTTATGTGCTAACATCACTATGGACTCCGGTCCGAAATAAACAAATTTTATTTTATTTTTAATTTATTTTATTTATAAACCGATTTGGAAAAATCTTTTTTACTTAATAGGACATGCTTCTAAGGTGGTCTCATGTTTAGTTTAGGACCCGATCTCGAAAGACATAAGCGAAAGCCATTTGTGCGACGCCAGATGATCGAAGTGCCATATGAACGAAACGCCATTTAGCCGATGGGCCATTTAACCTAAAAGACAAATATGCGAAAGCCATAAGATCGAATATTTGAACAGATTAGATAACTTACTACCATCAGTTCCATAGTATAAATCATCCTATTAGAATAATCTTTACTTTAATTACATTAAATTTAATTATTAACATTAAATTATAACATTTTACCTATAATTATTATGTACCTACTAGCTTTTCGCCATCGGCTTCGCCTACGTTGAACAACTTTATCGCAGAAATTTGTTTACCCCGTGGGAACTATTCATTTTCTCGGGATAAAAAGTATCCTATGTTTTAATCCAAAGTATGTTCTGCCTATATACCAAATTTCATCCAAATCCGTTCATCCGTTTCGCCGTGATTGAGCAACAAACAAATAAACAAACAAACATACAAACTTTCGCATTTATAATATTAGTTAGATAACTGCCTTAAATACATTGTTTAGTGGCAGTAACTACTCTGCTGGGGGGGACTGAAAATCAGCATCTTTGCTACTCAGCAAAGCTGAATGAATAGGGACTCCCCTATTCATTTTAACTTGGCCCTAGTTCTAATAAACACTTAGTTTGTTAATTAATTTTGGGATGAATAAATGTCTTATTATTTATATATGGATATGTTATGAGTTATGAATGTTTTCATATATAATAAGTATTTATTTACAAAAAAAAATGTATTTTATAAAAATGAATGTATATCAACCATCTGGTATCCACAACACAAGCCTATACTTGCTTAAAGCGGAACTAGATGACATTGTGTGGTGCATGTCCAACGATATTTCTTTATTATTGATTATTATTACATATTTTTAAATTAAATGATTCAAAATTAATCAAAACTCGAGGGGACTACTAGTACGGCCGCCAGTTTACACTGGTAGTGGTTACTGTCGTCGTGTTGACGACTGTACCTAGCAGAGTCAGAGCTTGTCACTTCACAAAAGTATAAATAAAATGAAGATTTATAGTCTCTGCTCGCCACTTAACTTTCGCAGTCAAGGTCAAGGAAAAGAAGGAAAAATATTATATAAGTACAGGAAAATCGAGAATATTTTTCCTTGTACAGTGTGAAACATATTAAACGTTTACAGTTCGGAAAAATACAAATGTGCTCTGTGGTTTCAGCACATAAAAAGAATAACAAATACTTTGCACTATCCAACTACTTATTAAAAAGCTTCTTAACTGAGGTTGTTTGGAAGAAATCGCTATCAGCGATAAGACAGCCTTTGTACACTTCATCATCTATGTTAAATGTTCTTTGTATTTTATTTTTGTGTGCAATAAAGAATTTAATAATAAAATAATAAAAAGAATAAAACCGACCCGTCTCTTCCCGTGGGTATCGTAAAAAGCGACTAAGGAACTTTCCACCAAAAACATCTATAGATTTGCACGTTTCAACGGCTATGGGCTCACCCCCTGTCACGTGTGCATTTCTGTATATTTCATAAGGTGAACCGTGGATGTTGTTTCAATCATTAAACTAATGTTTGGAACACCCAAACACTATTGTATGGGATATCTCTGACCACCCCATTTGGGATAAAGGCCGTGACATTATGTAGATATTTTATTTATTTATTTTATTTTAATCGTTTGGAAAACTTACAGCTTGTTATAACTAGATACATAGGAAAATTAATTACAGAAAGCCATTAACAAGTTTTCACATATAGAATTCTAAATGAAAGGAACACAAATTAAGAAAGAAAGAACTCGTAATTGCACATGTGTAACTTAATCAAATGTAGTAATGTGGGTAAGGCTAACAGAACACAACGCGGAGCTGCTGGTGGGGTGCGACGCAAACGCTCACCACACCACCTGGGGGAGCACGGACGTCAACGATAGGGGTGAGTTGCTAAACGACTTTCTGCTAACCAACTCTCTAGAACTTCTCAACAGAGGCTGCACTCCAACCTTCGTGACAAAAGCCCGACAAGAAGTCCTCGACATCACCGTCGCCTCTGCAAACCTATCCAGGCACATGCAAGACTGGAGGGTAAGTAATGAAGCATCCATGTCTGACCACAGACACATCTGTTACAACCTAAAGGCCGCTTTGGCCTACAACAGTGTATGTTTTAGAAACCCTAGGTGTACCGCCTGGGATGTCTACTGTGACAAACTAAGGTGGAACCTGGAAACGTTTCCAAACAGTATTAAATCCATTGAGAGCCTTGAACTAGCAGTGGCGACAACTTCAGAAGGTATCAAATCTGCCTTTGAAGAAAGCTGCCCTCTAAAAACAAGGACCTCTAAGCGTAAAGTTCCCTGGTGGAACTCTAAGCTGAAAAAGCTAAGAGAGAAAACCAGAAGACTGTTCAACAAGGCTAAAAAGACTCTCGAATGGGAGGTCTACAGGAAAGCCTTGACGGAATACAACAAGGAGATTAGGCGGGCTAAGAGAGAATCATGGAGGAAATTCTGCGAGGAAGTCAATAGTACGCCTCAAGGAGCCAGAATCCACAAAATTCTTTCGAAAACCCAGCCTACACCAGTAGGTCTATTAAAGAGACCAGATGGCTCCTTCACTACCAACGAAGGAGAAACGTTGGAACTGTTGGTATCGACACACTTTCCTGGGGCTCTACGCCTGCAATCTAGCAAGCCCGAACGGATGAGCATTCCACATAGACCTCGCAACGAGGACTGGAGCACTGCCGCCAGGGTGATCAGACCAGGACAAGTGAGGTGGGCTATCAACTCTTTCAAACCGTACAAATCCGCCGGGGTCGACGGAATCCTGCCGGTCCTGCTACAAAAAGGTGCGGATATCTTACTGCCCTATCTGGTGAAAATCTTCAGAGCGAGTTACGCCTTTGGATACTTACCAGAACAGTGGACCTCTGCCAAGGTCATCTTCATACCTAAGGCTGGTAAGAAGGACTACGCAGCACCCAAGTCCTTCAGACCGATAAGTCTTACCTCCTTCCTCCTAAAGACTCTGGAGAAAGTGCTGGACAGGTATATCAGAGATGGGGTACTGATTGAACGACCCATACACAACAACCAACATGCCTACTGTAGAGGTAAATCTACGGAAACCGCCCTTCTAAACTTGACTGACAGGGTAGAAAAGGCATTGGACGATAAAGAAATCGCACTATGCGCTTTTCTAGATATTGAGGGAGCCTTCGACAACACGCCCATCCGGACACTGATGAAGGGCCTCGCTCACAAGTCAGTGGACCCCACCACTAGTAGATGGGTCGAAACGATGCTCTCAACCAGGACTGTCAAGCTGGAGCTACATGGAGCCCAGCTTGAAGTCGCAAACACCAGAGGTTGTCCCCAAGGTGGTGTCCTATCACCCCTCCTATGGACCCTCGCCGTAGATGAGCTGTTGCATAAGCTGGCGGAACTTCGCATAGACGCCGAAGGCTTCGCGGACGACCTGGTGATCACTATACGAGGCAACTGCCAAAGTACTATCTCGTACCTTATGCAAAAAGCACTCGACACGATCAGTCGATGGTGCAGGGAGAACAGCCTATCTATAAACGCCGATAAAACTGTTATCGTGCCCTTTACCAGGAAGCGGAAGCTAGACCGATTGGCTCCCTCCCGCCTGGACGGCACAACCATTCCATTCTCCGCTGAGGTCAAGTATCTGGGCATAATTTTTGACCAGAAACTGACCTGGAACAGCCACCTGAACGGAGTCTTGCGAAAGGCTAAAACAGCCCTATGCACATGCAGTCGTCTGGCAGGACTAAAATGGGGTCTCAATCCCAAAATCGTCCTATGGCTCTACACAGCCATTGTGAGGCCAATGATAACGTATGCCTCAGTCGTCTGGCACAGCAAGACCACCCAGACGACTGCAATCTCCAAACTTAACAGTCTACAAAGAACTGCTTGTTTAATAGCCACGGGAGCCATGTCGACCTCACCGGGAGCAGCTCTAAACGCTTTGCTCGACCTTCCACCCTTACACCTCTTCATCAAGAGCGAAGTCGGTGCTAGCATGCTAAGAGTATTGAACCATTCGAGGAAGAACTGGCTCTCCCAGTCACTGAGAACTCTCCAAAGCTCGGTACTGGAGGACCGAATTCTAGGCATGGTGACCGACGCCATGATTCCTAAGTACGATTTCTGCAGGCTATTCACAGTAGAAATTCCTCATAGAGAGGATTGGTTAACTGAACGAATTACTTGGAAACCCGGGAGCCTAAAATGGTACACCGATGGCTCTAAGTCAGGTTGTGACGTTGGCTGTGGGGTATATGGAGAGCAGCCTAGATTCAAAACCAGTACCAATCTTGGGAAACATGCCTCCATATTCCAAGCAGAGGTATACGCCATATTAGAGTGTGCGGAAATCATTCTACACAAACGCTACGTCAACCATACCATCTACATCCACTCAGATAGCCAGGCGGCTCTTTTGGCCCTAGACTCAGACAAAATTGTCTCAAGGCTGGTTGAAAACTGCAGGCTTACTTTAAATACCCTGTGCAAAACAAACAGGGTCTTTATTCGTTGGGTCCCGGGGCACGCAGGCATCGAAGGCAACGAAAAAGCCGACGAACTAGCGAAATTGGGGGCTAGCGGATCCCAGTACGGCCCTGAGCCTTTCTGCGGTATCTCAAAAAGCCTAATTCGCCTTACCCTAAGGAACCGGTGCACCCAAGCAGCTCTTAAACTCTGGACGAACACGCCAGGTTTAACACACTCCAAATCACTAATCAAAGCCTTCAACAAGAAGGCGGCCGGCGAAGCGCTGGCACTCAGTAGGAACAATTTACGCATTCTCACAAGGGCACTAACGGGACACTGCCGTCTGAGCAAACACATGCTCAACATAGGGCTCCGAGAAACAGGAATGTGCAGATTTTGCCTCCTCGCAGAGGAAACACCTGCACATCTGCTGTGTGAATGTGGCCCGCTAATGCGTAAACGCAACATCCACCTGGGCAGCCACTTATTACACCCGGATGAGATAAAAACCATCGGTGCCAGGAAAATTATCCAATTCCTCAAAGAGGCAAACCTGAGCAACGAACTGTAGGTTAGTGGCGATCACAATAGATCGGCAACGGTCGCAGTGATACAGGTCTCCGTTGACCTGCAACAGCCACATACACATACAATACAATACAAGGCTAACAGAAAAGAACAAATATTTAAGCTATTGTAACTGAATAACCAATATCTAAATTAAGTAATATTCATTTGGAAGCTTGTGAACCTAAGAAAAAAGTTTTTGCGTAAGTTTGTTTTACTTTTATTGGTTTTGAGTTAAAAAGATCTATAGTAGGTACCTCAGAAGTTAGATAATTGAAGGCAGCAGCTGCTCTGCAGAAGAAAGAATTTTTGCGGTAGTTTGTGTGGTATGCGGGGGTGCAGAGTGGGGGATTATTTCTCAATGGCCTGGTTGGCACGCGTAGCTTAATTAAGCTTAATAATTCTGGCGAATCGATACAACCAGTAGCAATCTTTAGAAGTAATGCAACATCTGCTGCTTTCCTACGGTTGCTCAATGGAAGCAAGTGATATTTTTTACATCTATTTATATACCCCGAGATTGTATCCCTGCACTTGAATTGCAAATATTTTAAAAATTTCCTTTGTACTGATTCTATCCTATTTGTATAGATGTCATAACAGGGATTCCATACCTCAGAACCATACTCAAGGATATGTATGTATGAAAACCCCCGACAAATCAAACGATATTGCATCCGACCAAATGTGTTAATGTGTTTCCTGCTTTCGGAGTCGAAACTTTAGGTCCTTGCGGGCCGGGCGCCCTTAATTTTTTCTTTAATATATCAAAGCGCTTAGTCGATGTCACTGGTGACCCGAGAGCTGGTTGTTTCCTCGCCCAACGCTTAAGTATCTGCATACAACGAAGAAACGCTGCCAGCGTTTTGCGTACCTTGCCTCGCGGCCCCAATTTTTTACATTTGTTCTAGTTTATATTTTAATTCCATCTCTTTATTTATTACTGTTTTTAAATAAATACATTAAGACAATGTGTTAAAAGCAATTTCCATTCAACATTACTAACTTTAAGCCAGGGTGATAGGTCCGAAGATTCAAGACAAAAACCATGCTTTCATATCGGTTTACCCAGTTTTGGCGCTATATTGCCACAGACAGACACAAGCAGACATACCCTTCAAACCAACACCTCTCTTTGAAAAACGCCACGATTCATTCCTCCGACAGAAATGGGCGACATCCAAATTAAACAAAACTCAATAGTGAGCCACCCCACGCTTTGTGGAATTGAAAGCCCCTTATTGTGGCGCTAACAAAGGAAACAATAATTGTATCGTTATCAGAGACTGCTTTGATCTCTGTTCTCAATTGTTTCACACAAATTATGTTAGTATCTACATGCCTGTATTAACTTGGTTTCGAGTTAGTTTCTCCTGAAATTTTCATCTTGGATCATACAAAGTGACCATCTTTGGCGGTCGAATTAATCAGTTGCCAGACTTAAAAACTATATTTATTAAGATAAACAAAGTACGGTAATTGGTATTTTCATATGTCTATTTCAGTGCTGCTGATGATACTTGATGGCACGTCAACAGGCCCAAGAGTTCTTTTCCAGTAGAAGTTCGATAAAAGGAAGAAAAGTTTCAACGGTGGTGCCAGCCTACGGGTCATGGTCACATGGCCTAGGTCCATATTGAACATGCTCCAATTTCAATAATAAATTTGAGATGATAAATAGTATTTTAAGCATACATACATAATGTCACGACCTTTATCCCAAACGGGGTGATCAGAAATTTCCCAAACAGTAGTATTTCCGTATTTCAAACATTAAAAGTTTAATGATTGAAACAACATCCACGGTTCACCTTATGAAATATACAGAAATGCATACGTGACAGGGGGTGAGCCCATTGCCGTTGAAACGTGCAAATCTATAGATGTTTTTTGGTGGAAAGACCCATAGTCGCCTTTTACGATACCCACGGGAAGAGACGGGTTGGTTCTATTCTATTTGAGTGCCGAAACCACACAGCACATAGTATTTTATAGAGTATTACGAATTGAGGGAAGATCATGACCCCCACGTGTCCAATTATGCACAATCGGCTGCATAAATGCAAATTCGGCGCTCGCTCAAACATTAACGGTATCCATGTACATGAGTGCCCCATAAAAAAATACATTTCCAAAGCCTAGGTACGGGTACGTTAGTACTATATCAAGTGCTACGGGCGTGATTAGAAATTATAACTTAAGTGATTACTAGTCTGAAATGAATTTCCTACGCATAGTTTAGAAATACGCCCCAAAATGTTAAGCAATTATAAAAATATGGCAATTACTTTGAGAACTACGATAAAATTAGCTATCGATAATTTTACAAAGAAATCATCTTGCAAAGAAATAATAATACAGTAGATCAACCCGTGAAAGTTGTAGTTTCCTTAGCCTTACCAAAATAAAATTTTAATTACGGACAGATGATCACAGATGATAGCTCTTCTTCTTCTTCTTATTTTTGAAGATGGCAACCAGTCAACCTCATTGTCGAGGGACATTACTGCCAGTTTCGAGTGAAAATTTTTATTTATCTTATTTCTTCAGTTTATAGGTCAGTCTCAATCAAAACAAGTAATTCGTCGTATACAGAGTCTAGTCACAGTCACGGTCAAGTCATTCTTCAGTAAAGTGGCAGAATGCTTTACAAAAGATTTTGGCGGCTTCTTGTGGGAACCCGAAAGCTCCGTTACGCACTTTAATTTACACTTCCCTTCACCTGTACACCAACACTATCGTTTGCTGCACAATATTCTGCCATTATTAAGCTTCAAAAGTTAGAATGCACAAATTTTAAGACTTATAAAGAAAAATGCTACTTCACTCGCCGAGTTCCCGCCAAAAAGCCAGATGATAGCTCATCGACTGCCAGTGACATAGAGTTGCCAGATAGGGCGATGTATCGCCTTTTAGGATATCTCCAAAAGTTAATTGGCGATTATAAGAAATCGGCGACACAAGTCAACCGTTTCAGTTATAAACGGTAACAAAATATTGATAGGGAATTTAAATATAAAATAGAACAAATGTAAACATTAGGACCGCATTGCAAAGTACCCAAAACGCTTTCCTTGCTGAATGCAAATGCTTTGAGCAAGGAAACAGCCAGCTCTCGGGTCACCAGTCTCATCGACTGAGCGCTTTGAAATATTACAATGTTATATAAATAAGAAACCTTTGAAATGTTAACTTTCCAAGTGGACACCTGTATTTTATTAGGCGTCTTTGGCAAAACAAAGGCGATTTTAAAAAGTCCGGATCTGGCAACCCTTTCACAAAGTTTGACGTTTTTTGTTGACAATGACATTGACAAATTGACATACAACTTGTTTGTTGTTGCTGTGTTGTTGGGTGTTAGCTATTAGAATAAAAACCTTTCACGTTATTAGTAGAAAAGTAGATCTAATTAATTTATTTTAGTTCCAATAAAGTGTAAAAAAGTGTACTTTAGAAATGCTGAAAGCCGTAATTCTCATTGGGGGACCACAGAAAGGTAAGTAATTTCGTGGCAGTGTACGTCACCTCACCGGTTACATCGCGATAAACGATACCTACCTATTCCACTAACAATTAGATATACCACCATAAATTTCATTGTAATAAAATTAAATATAATACCGTGTACAAATCAGTGTATGAATAATTATAAATTGGACACAGAATCTTTTAGGTTATGTTTACTTATGATTTGTGATAGATAAAAGACGATAGTTATAGTGGCACTGAGGCAAAAAAGACTAAAAAAGAGTTTGAATATCATTAAAAGGATGCACAAGTCATTTTTTTGCCTCAGTTCTCCTTTAACCATACCTTAACCCAGAAAAGAGTGCATTTTCAAAGTTGTTCGGCGCCCCCTTATCAACACTAACTGATAAGTGTCTTTGTAAGTGTTAGTAAGTGTCGAATTCTAGGTATTTAGTTAAATGTTCATTATTCTTACATGTCTGTTAATGATTGGTTATCCATAAAAATTTCAGATTACAGACATACCTACAACATTTCAAAGGCCATTTCGTTTCTTTCTAATTGTTCAGTGAATTTCTAAATAACAACAATGAATGCAATGGTACCCCTGGAATGTATACAGAAACTGAGGTGGACAGTTTTAAACAATTTGTCTCACAGAGTGCATTCTCTTGTCTGAGCAATATATAGTATAGCCCTCCCGTTGTCTAATGTTTGTATTACATTGTTTGTCCACACAACAAAGTCCACAGTCATAAGTTACAAATTTGTCAGTCAAAGATCTTTATTTAGTAGGTACACAGGTTTCACTTGAAATAGGCTTTACATTTTTTAAGCTACTGCTTGTTTCTAAAGGCAATATTCCCCTGAGAAGAACAAGCAAGCAACTAGAGGGCACTACAAAAAGGCACAATAATACATTTGCGTTTCACCGCAGTCTTGTTCATATGCACAGTTTACTGCAAAGATTCATACTACACTTAATGGTGTTGATTCGGATGTATATGTTTTGGAGTGGTGCCGTCGCATTGTACTGTTCCAGGGAGAAAGAGACAGTACTCCTTTAATACTGGTTTTAGTTTAGTTGGTGTACATCCGAATCAACACCATTGTAACCATTCGTATCAGATGCTTGCTAATTATTTAATGCATTGTTGTTTGCATCTGAATGTGTCGAACTGTGCAATTGGTGCAGTTAGGACTAGTAATAAGAGATAGTTTAAAGGGGTATCCTACGAACTGAAAATTGACAGTGCTGCCACAAAATTAAATAATATATATCTCAAATACAATGCCTCAAAAAAAAAAACAAGAATGTCAAGCTTTAGTTGTCAAGATTATGATGTTTTAAAGTGCTGCAAATAGTTTTGTGTTGCTCGAGTTATTCACAATCATTAAAATGGATCACAATGATGTCGATTCGGATGTACACCAATTAAACTAAAACCAGTTTTAAAGTAGTACTGTCTCTTTCTCCCTGGAACAGTATGATGCGACGGCACCACTTCAAAACTGGTTTTAGTTTAGTTGGTGTACATCTGAATCGACACCAATGTCCACCAAAAATCATTTTAACGATTGTACATTATCTGACGAGCACATAACTGTTTGCAATACTTTAAAATATCGGAATCTAAATCAATTACAACTTGACATAAGCCTTAGGGCTTTGTTATGAGATATATAATTATTTACTTGAGTGACTGCTGAAATGTCAGTGAATGGACTGACGTTTCATGGGGTATGCCCTTGACATTAACTATAATTTATGAATTTATATTATGCATGTCTATTCTAGCAATATGTTTTATGCGTTTGCAGTAAATAAAATACTTATTAAATATCATTATGAACTGATCCCTAAGAGATAGTAAAATGAAATCATCTTTCTAGGCACGCGTTTCCGCCCCCTTTCCCTCGACACACCGAAGCCACTTTTCCCGATTGCTGGCCTCCCGCTCATCCAGCATCACATCGCAGCCTGCGCCAAATTGCAGGAGTGCAAGGAGATCCTCATCATCGGCTCCTACACCATGACGCATATGGCACAATTTGTTACAGACATGCAGAAGGAGTATCATGTAATTATTAGGTGAGAATCCTACTTTGGATATTGGCACATTAACACCATACTCACCCATTATCTTTGTCCTATGTTGGAAGTGTAAAATATCATAAAGTTGGAGACCTGCCTACAACCTTTACATTCCCCTCTACAACCTTAGCCACATACACTGATGTTGGACTAATGCCCAAAGACACCTCGACCCAATCGGGATCTTTTATGCACTTCCCCTGCTCACACTGATATTACTCCTTTGTAGACGTTCGGCACCTTTTAATAGGAATCCCATCTTGTGCCTGCCAATTTTTTAAATCTTAAAGCTATGAACAAGTTAAATAGTGTTGGCCCTAGGCATACTACTGAATTATTATAATTTCATTACAAAATACTCAACTAATGACTGTGAATAACAACATAATGAACAATGTGAACTCTTCCAACACATAACACATAGACATACCAGCAGTAATGCTGCTAGTCTATAATAATAATAAATAATTGAACCTCAAAAATGAAGTACTTCAATAGGTTTCCATTCTCCATTCCCCGAAGTATATCTTCAGATCCTCACCGAATTTATATATTTCCATACTGACGGTACCCTTTCATACACAAAAAGGATTATTATAGTTTACTATCAAGCTGAATTAAGAACTTCCTGTTTTATGAAGTTGCTTAAATATTTATGATTTTAATTTACATATACTTCAGTTCAAATGCTCTTATTCACCACTCTGTAGGGATCTATACTTCCTTATTCTGATTTTGGTACTTGTACAGCTTATACCATTTCTCTGTTGGAGACATAAGTATCTTTCAGGGAAGACTTGAGCTCAGGTGGGCTGTTTAAAGCTTATATAATCTCCTTTATTATATCATATTACAGATACCTACAAGAATTTACTCCACTTGGCACTGGTGGGGGGCTGTACCACTTCAGGGATCAGGTGCGAGCTGGCAACCCAGCTGCTTTCTTCTTACTGAATGGAGACGTGTGTGCTGACTTCCCGTTGAGGGAATTGTGGAATTTTCATGAAGAAAGAGCTAATGCTTTGGTGAGTGTAAGGTGTCGTCCTGTCTATTGATTCATACTTCAATCATTGTAACCGCCTCATGGCCAATGTGACTACTGACTACTACAGTTATTTTAGTCTATCCCTTTCACACAACGCACGGTCTAAACTGAACTCATCAATTAGTTATTATTATTGCTTAATATGTAGGCAGTTGAAAGAACTAATGAAGCTTATATCGTACTTCAAGTTCTCATTTTGTCAGAGTTAATATATTTCTATTTAAATTTATTTTTACTTAACAATATTTCTGTACATTCAAACTCAAACTCAAATATTTATTGCATTCCTTATGTTTTGTTGTGATGATGATGACATTATATCTCCTTCGGACTTGAACGTTTTACAAGAAATCTGTCTCTTTCATACCTTTCGCTCTCGTGGCTCGAAATAATACATAGAAACTTTAGATAGAACCATTGCACAGAATCTCAAACAAATATAATATTTATTACACAGGGAAAAGGCTTAAGAAAAAAAAACTCTCACATTTACATGCGCTGTCAAATTAAATTTTTTTCTTTTTTCCTATTACAAATTTAATTTCATAATTCAGAACATACAATAGAGCCCTTGATATCCGTATTTTCAGGTCACAATAATGGGTACAGAGGCTACGCGGCCGCAGTCTATACATTACGGATGCATGGTCCGCGAGCCTAACACGAAGTCTGTCACGCACTACGTGGAGAAACCCGGCACTTACGTTGCGACGCTGATCAACTGTGGAGTCTATGTGTGTTCGCTGCAAGTCTTCCAAACTATGGCAGAGGCTTTCCAAAAGAAGCAAGATGGATTTTATAGGTATGCTCGTAGGTATCACTTATTGGCTATTAAATTACATTTCTTTTTAATATTTCGGACACTTACACCAATCATCTAGTCCCAAACTAAGCAAAGCTTGGGCTATGGATACTAGATGACGGATAAACATACATAAATATTTATATAAACACCCAAGACTCGGGAATAAATGTTCGTATTTATCACACAAACGCGGGATTCGAACCCGCAACCGTTGGTTTCGCTGATATGGTCACTATCTCCTACACCAATCGGTCGTCAACAATTCATATAGTATCTACTGTTTCCTCACTGGAAGAGGCCAAATATATTCCGATTATTTTTACGTGCCGATAACCATGTGTTATCTAAGTAATAAGTCTACCAGATTAATGTTTTCAACTGCTACTGTTTTTGAGTAAAATGAAAAATATTACAAGCGAGGACAAATTTGGGGGGCCATGTGACGCGGAATTCTAGGATATACTTCTGTGATCCTAAGGTACGATTCTACACAAAAATTGGATTCAGGTTATTTTTTTGATGTCCTTATCTTTAACTAAAATGGTGGTGGTGGTACTATACTGAGAGTTCTGATACTTTGTTTGCAGTGGTAATGGTCATAGCAGTAACCCAGAGTACATGTCTTGGGAGCAAGACGTGTTGTCGCCGCTCGCGGGCACCAACAAACTGTACGCTATGCAGGTATTATACTATTTTTGATGGATTTTTTTTAATGCACAACGGGTTAGGAGTGCTTTTTGGCGGGAACTCAGCGAGTGATGTTGCATTTTTGTTTTTATTTCTTTCATTTCATTGATATTAATTGAAAATGAGGCCAAAGGCGGAAGCGTAGTGACCCGGAAACCCCGTTGCGCTCGTATATAGGTTACTTACGATGCAACAATGATGTGTCACTACATAATCATCAAATCCATCTCTAGGTAGCGTTTATATTAGGTCCTTACCTATGAAATTGACGTTTTGTATGAAGAATTTCATTAAGACTGTTTGCTCCATAATAACATTTTTGTTTTTTTTTTTTGGGAACGACAAATCCAAGTTTAGTTAAACTATGTGTGTATTATCGGATAACATTAAGTTAAGTATAGGCAGCGTTAATTTTTAAGAGTAACCGCTTTATAAAAGTTTCAGCGAATCTAAGAAATGATTATGGGAAGCACATGAAAAGAGCTCTGTTCCATTTTTTTTTTATTATGTGATTTAGCCCATAAATTAAAAATTATTTCATGTAAAACCTTGAAATAATATTGCATTTTCCAAATAAAAAACAAGTTTGGATATAGCTTTGAAAATCGCAGGAATTGGTACATATGATTAACGAAGAAAAAAAACTCCAATTTCATAGGTAAAGACCCAATATTTAACCCCAACTATAATCATTGATGCAGTTTTGTTAATTGTACAATAAAGTGTATTTGTTTGATTGAATATTGTAATTCAGGTCACGAAATGGTGGTCTCAAGTGAAGACTGCGGGCTCGGCTATCTACGCCAACCGGCATTACCTCGAGTTGAACAAGCCAGCGTCGGCCCAGCCCGCGCCCTGCCACATACTGCCCGACGTGTTCCTCCATCCGACAGCTAACGTTGATCCAACCGCTGTGGTAAATTTATTTATTTACATTAACAGGCTGTTTATGGCGGGGTGCTGGTTCTAACACTGATTTACGGGGTGTATGGTATGGCAGAATAGGAATGATAATAGAATTTTTGACGACCTGTTTGGTGTAGTGGTTAGCAACTCTGACCACTATACCAAAAGGTTGCGGGTTCGAATCCCGCTAGGGCCATATATGTGATGAATACGGGCATGTGTACCCGAGTTATGGATGTTTTCATTTATAATAAGTATTTATTTACAAAAAAAAATGTATTTATATATTATAATCAACCATCTGGTATCCACAACACAAGCATATTGTTGCTTACTGTAGAACTAGATGTCGCTGTGTGTATGTCTAAGGATATTTTATTATTTATTATTATTTTTATAAGAGATGTAGCTGGAAACCGGCAGCCGCTGATTTCAGCCACAGCCTGCAGTTAGGTACAGTTCACCACACGTTGACCAAGCAACCATTGTATATAGAAAGCTTAACATTTTAATTGGTCGATAGTGGGATTCCAATCCACACAAAAATGCCGTCTGGTAGATCGTACTCTACCATTTTTGTGTGGATTGGAATCCCACTATCGTGACCAAGCGCTCAGAAATCTCCTTAAAGAGATAATGAGCACCTGGTCCCCAAGGCCCGAGAGTTTCAACACCAAACGGCGCAAAAATGAGGTCACTGCTCAAACCGGCATATTTGCGCCGCTTGGCGCTCTCAGCGGTCGCGGCAGCGGAGCCAGCTTTGGTTGCTGTTCCTGGAAGATGCGACGGAGCAAAATTAAATCACTTGACAATTTCTTTTTTTTTTTTTTTAATCTTGTTTTTATTTGAGGCTTTTGTACACCCTGGGTGACTATGCCAGCCTCATTGATACATTCGCCTTTTTAAACCTCACTCTCTTTTTGCAATGGACAATCCAACAAATTTATACAGACTGACAGCACTCCTACAGATATATCAGCCAAAACACAGCTGAGCTGCCCATTGCATAACTCCGATGACTTAATCAAAAGCCGTTCTCTAAAGTGTAACACGTCATCTGGTTTATCACAAAGTGTACACAATGGTGACGGTTTAATTCCCATCATATGATAGAATTTATTTGTTGGTATGTGTCCTGAGCGCAGTCTAAAGGCTGAGACCAAAGTCCCCCTGGGTAGGCTGGCAGAGTCAAACCAAGGCGCCCATATAGGACCATTCTGGATGGTTCTGTACCAAATACCCTTTACTAGCGACTGTACTCCAAAGTGGTACTCCCATTTTTCTAGAGACCTCTTCTCTATTTTATATGTGAGTTCACTAGCATAGGGTTTAGTGTTGGCACCAGAACCCTCCACAATAGCAGCATTAGCTAGGCTGTCTGCCATCTCATTCCCCCCTTGACAATTTCAAAATTTCCTGTTTGACATTTGTATATTTCAATTATAAAAGTAGGTTTTAAGGAATTTGACTATTTAAATGTGTGTCCTGTTTTTGTAGGTAAATAATTATCTGATTTTAATGTACTTATTTCGTTAATATTTTTGCATGTTACTTTTGTATTTATATGCCTATCGGCTAAACACGGCGCTCAAATACTTAATTTAAACATCTACCATTGTATATCCTGTGTTTCACAAATAAATTGATTGATTGAGAAATAATTCTAAGGCAAGTGAAGTCCCCAACCCGCATTGGGCCAGCGTGGTGGACTGTGGCCCATACTCCCTCAATATACGAGGGAAGACCTATATCCCTGCAGTGGGATGTTTACGGACTGTTGTTGATGATGATGATTATTATGCATGTAATTGAATTTTTATCGATTAATGGAAATATTGGAAAAATACTTGTAAAATTGCTTACAGTGTGAATGAACCTCTGATCAGGTAACGTTTGTTCAACAGATCGGTCCCAACGTGTCTCTGGGCGCCGGGGTGACGGTGAAGGCGGGGGTGAGGGTGAAGGAGTCCATAGTACTAAATAACGCGACCATACACGAGCATGCGCTTGTCATGTATTCTGTTGGTACGTATTACCACAGCGGATTATCGTCTTTGTTTCATCATTTTTGTTCTTGTTAAGCAGTGTCCCCGGTAAACGGCATTGTCTCCACTAGGGAACGACAAATGTTCCCTAGTGGGGACGCAGCGATAAGACGTGATGTGACGTATGGAAGTAATGATCTACGTGGAAGGTCCAATGTCACCAATAATGCAAGCCGAAAGCCTCATACGTGTACAGATTAAGTAACAGCATTATTCACTGGTGCGTAAAAATGGATGAGCAAGAGATATCTTATTTATTTTTTAAATTTTCGTTTGAGTAGTGGTTTGGCCACAATTGATATAAAGTATTTGCTAAGCCTCGTGACTATCTCAGGATAATAGCCTTGGTTTGTCTATTGGGCAATCCCACGGGTTGTCACCCATAGAGTAGGATCTGTGCCTGCCAAGACAGATCGGAAATCTTGGAGCTCTCTCCCGACAGGCACTAATCATCGCTAATCAAGCATTTCGATCAAGGTCTTCGGACCTGGCTTACGGAACGCCAGCCCGAGCAATTGCAGATAAGGACGCTTTGGCACCATCAATAAATAGTCATGAAGGCAGTCGCAAACCAGCTGCTCCTCTATTCGTCTACAGTCCTGCCAACCCTCAGCTTTGCACGCGACCAAGTACCTACTCTTACCTTTTCCAAATCTGCCGCCGGATTGTGTTCTGGCTGTTTGCGAATAGAAAACCAGTCTCCTAATTAATACACTTTGTTCTAATTATACTCCCTCGTATACGTGGGAAAACCTGTATCCCTACAGTGGGATGTTTACGGGCTGATGATGACGTTCTAATTTTAAGTTTGTACTTCCCCAGTGGGTCAAGATGCGACAGTAGGCGAATGGGCTCGTGTGGAAGGCACTCCATCGGACCCAGACCCAAATAAACCGTTTGCTAAGATGGACAACACTCCTCTGTTCAATACCGACGGTCGACTTAACCCTTCCATCACAATACTGGGTGAGTAATACTCATTCACCTACTCGTACATTACTACAACAGCTCATACTAGCGATGCCCGATATATATAAAAAATAATAATAAATGTCTTTGCACAAACACACAGCGCCATCTAGGTCCACAGTAAGCATCTAGGCTTGTGTTATGGATACCAGATGGTTGGTAAACTACACAAATACATTTTTTTTTGTAAATAAATACATGTATATATGAAAAACATCCATAACTCGGGAACACGTGTCTGTATTCATCATACAAACATATGCCCCTAGCGGGATTCGAACTCGCGACCATTTGGTATAGTAGCAGAGTTTCTAACCACTACACCAAACAAGTTTTGGTGGGCTGGGTTCGATTCCCAGGCAGCCATGTACCAATGAGTTTTTAAATTTAATTTAACTACTTATGTTCATTTTATCCAACTGCTCTTGAACGGTGAAGAAATACATCGTGAGGAAACCTGCATGCCTGAGAAATAATTTAACAGCATGTGAAGTCCCCAACCCGCATTGGACCAGCGTGGTGGACTATAGCCCATACTCCCTCATTATTCGAGGGAAGGCCTATATCCCTGCAGTGGGATGTTTACGGGCTGATGATGATGTTACACGGTTTATATCTTATCCTTTTGTATCGATTGAGTAAAATGTCGTATCGTAAATATTATATTGCATTTTTGGAGAAAAATTTGGTTAGTGGTAGGGCATTTTAAATGTCCGTCTCGCTAGCTACCACCATGTTATCTAAATCTGCCGCCAAGCCACAATGTTAATAGCATTGTTGTCTTCCGGTTGTGAGAGATAAGAATAGCCAGTCCCCCAAAGCAACTGTTTGTCTCTCAAATAAATAAATAAAAAAAGTCAAAGTCAATAATGCTTTATTTTGTAGGTACACAGGGTACACTTAAAATAGTATTTTTTTTTAACTACTGCTGCTTGTTCAAATGTATTTTTGCCCTGAGAAGAACAAGCAAGAAACGAGAGAGGTTGTTCTTAAAAAAAAAAAAGGTTCTTATATTACAAATAGGTTTTTACATTTAATTATTAATTGTGAAATAGCCTGGCATGCGAACGAGCTGGTTATGTCCAAGGATGTCTATCATCTAAATAGGTATATATCCGAACAGTCCCAGTAAAGTCTGGACATGGACACACACAACGCCGTCAAACACATAACACACGTCCTTTTTCGTCGGGGGTTAAAAATAGATTAGCTATTAACCACCGAGATCAGTAGAACACGACCCGCGGAGGGACGCCGCATTCTCTTCCCATAGCAAAATGTTTTTAGACAGCCGCTTAAATTATATTAATAACTCCAACCTACATTTCAGATAACAGATTTTTTTTATGCTCTACGGGTTCGTACTTGACCTCAATCACACCTGATGTTGAGTGAAGATGAGGTCGAAGGTGGAAGCGTACTGACCCGGAAACCCCAACGCATTTGGGGGACTGGCTATCTTATCTCTGACAACCGGAACACAATAATGCTATTAACATTGCTGCTTGGCGGGAGATTTAGATAAGATGGTGGTAGCTAGCCAGGCGGACGTTTAAAATACCCTACCACCAACCAAACCTAGTACTTAAACATGTACCTCGCTGGGGATCGAACCCGAGCCTTCCGAATTGTAAACCCAATGTTGTTTACATTAAGCCACGGAGGCGGTTAAAACCCTAAGTACTAAAAAAAAACAAACTGAGTTTTTTTTTTATTTTCATTTCAGGCGCGGGTGTAGTCGTGCCGGCGGAGACGATACTCCTCAACTCCATAGTGTTGCCCCATAAACATCTGACCAGGAGCTACAAGCACGAGATCATATTATAGTGTTGGATATATGTCGGTTGTAACTGTACGTTTAGATCGCATTTTGTAGGGAAAAGTGAAATGGTTTAATTGAGAAAATTTTATCTGTCTAGAGTCATGGATTTGCAAAGACCGCTGCTTCTACGTTATGGTCTCCTTATAGCTAAATAATTTGAGCTTACAGACTGCAAGGACCTTAGCAATTGCAGTCGGCCTTTGCAGTCACCGCTGACGGCATTGCACGTCTGCCGACTGCGTCTGCCGTTGAGGGTAAATGAGGGACAGTAAATAGATATACTGAGTTTAGTTCCACACTAGGCTTGTATTATGGATACCAATGGTTGATAAACAAATGCATTTTTTTTTGTAAATATATACATATACTGGCATGTTCATATTCGTCATACATATGCCTCTAGCGGGGTTCGAACCCGCGGACCTAGACATTGCTGTCAAAGTCTCTAACCACCAAATAGGTCGACCAATATATAATCTTTATTTGGTGATGAGACAAACAAAACAAATTATTTATTACAATGCACTGCAGTGCAGATCCAACATGTTTAATAAATATTTAATTAGATTAATCAAAGTATTTTTGATAATTTCGTTTATATTAATTTTACGATATTAGTTTATTACGTACGTGTTATTTATGGACTCACAAAAACTATGTCGTAGGCAGATCGTTGTATTAGCCATTCAGACGGGTCGAAAGAATAAGAATTCATTATTTGACCCCATATGTATAGTGCAAAAATAGACAATGAGCACAATGAAATTGGAACCCAACATAGAAGTAATCGATTGTACCACATAGTCGTTAACAACAACGAGTTCGTGCCTAAGGGTTCTACTCTTAACGAAAATCGCTTCGGACGGCTGTAACTTCGGACTTTTTCTTTTGCAGTTTGCTGTGTCAATTATAAACCAATCGTCATAAACCCGACAAACGTTGCAGAGTGTATGTATAGGATGTACCTATTACGAAAAAAATAAAACATTAAAGTTAATAGATTTTATTCAAAAAATTGAATTTAGAAATGTAAATTTTGTGAGTTGGGCATTAATTGCCGCACGCTCTAAGTACTTTGCTACAACACACAAACACGTGGCGCGGTATCTTTGAAGACGCCTCTGGAGACCACTTGCTGTGATTGGTTGCGCCCTGTGCCCCGCCACCTCCTTTGGCGTCTTCCATATCAATTGAACGTTGTACAATCGAAATGAAGTAAATCTGTTAATTTGTATTTACATTTGCATTAACATTTAATGT
Organism: Oegoconia quadripuncta; assembly: GCA_949316235.1. Classification (NCBI taxonomy): domain Eukaryota; kingdom Metazoa; phylum Arthropoda; class Insecta; order Lepidoptera; family Autostichidae; genus Oegoconia; species Oegoconia quadripuncta. The sequence goes on along the minus strand of OX438741.1, from coordinate 10,417,508 downwards.
TTTTACTTGGAAACAACATTTTTAAAACTAGTTTTTTTAATGAATTATTATTAATTTATTGTCATGTACGTGCAATTGCCAAAGTTTGTCGGGTTAATTTTGTTATTCTCATTTGTTAGTCTATATAGTTGGACATCACAAGTTAGTACGGGACGCTAGAAACGTCTGTAGTTATACAAATAAAGGAATCTTAGCAAAAGAAAAGGTCCGAAATTACGGCCGTCCGAAGCTATTTTCGTTAGAGTAGACCCCCTGGGCCGTAAACAATTATTTTCTGAATTGAGTCTCGTAATTTAAATTTCATACAAAATTTTACTGGGCAAGCGTGATTCATCTTTGGCTACATCATCCTGGAAGGGACTTGCAATTGTGGCCGAACTTGTCTCCAGTACGTCATAAAAAATTTAAGCACAAATTTTTCGTTATAAGCACAGATCTCCTTGCAAGCTTAATTCAACCGTATTTATGGTGTAATAAAGTTCAGTGTTAATAAAAAAAGTTAAGCGACTTGCGTTCTTTTTAAATTGAAAATATAATGGAAAATGCAGCTTGCGTAGTCCAATGCTTAATTGTATTTATCCTTAGTTTGAAAAGGATATAACTCGCATTAAATTTTAATAAACTTTGATAGTATGATAACGAGACATAAGATTGAATTCAGCTTATAAGAGACATCGGATCTATGGTCATATGTGGCACAAACCGTAATGTTGTAATCTCTGATTCACAAACTGACGTTCGTTTGACCACAGCTTAAAGCCACTTCCATATAACTGGTGATTAGTGGGCGTTTTGCTAATGCGCCTTTATAAGTACATGACAAATATCAGCGGTATTTCTTAGTCATAGCGGGTAGTGTTATTCCTCTATGGTCATAGATATGCTCGTTCTTTTATGAACGTGGTTGTATGTCTCTCATATGGAAGAAAGCTGGACTCGGCGCTGACCATTTGGGGATCAACGGCAAATATAGTGTATCTAAATTCGGGTCTTCTGCTCCTAAAATTAACAAAACATGTCCTGCTGAACATGTTAGCAAAACATTGCAGTCTCTTGCGACTTTTAAAGATAAACAAACAAACTTCTATTTAATGAAATATATTTGCTAAGAAAACAGTTAGGTGACGCCCATATTTGGTTAGAATAAAACCGGGTCTTCTGCTCCAAAAAATAACAAAACATGTTTGCTGAATATGTTAGCAAAACATTGCAGTCTCCTGCGACTTTTAAACAGAAACAAAACAATTAATATGGAAAACGAAACAAACAAGCCCTCACTATTCGCAAGCAACGATGAAATGAAAAATTTGCCGAATGTTTTTCTTCCACCTCGGATAACATGTTCGCTTGTTTTGGTAACAAAACAGTTGGGCCACGCCCATATTTAGTTACAATAACATGTTAGGTTTTTAAAAAATCAGCGCCGAGTACTACAGAGACAACAGTTGATTCAGCACGAGTGCGAAGTCTATCTAAGACTTCATCATCATCATCTCAGCGTGTAAATATCCCACTGCAGGGATATAGGCCTTCCCTCATATAGAGGGAGTATGGGCCATAGTCCACCGTGCTGGCCCAATGCGGGTTGGGGACTTCACACGCGTTATTTTTATTTCTCAGACAAGGCAGGTTTCCTCACGATGTTTTCCTTCACCATTGACTATCTAATTGACCATCTAAGACTTGTTGAACCAAAAATTCGATGATAAGTATATTTTGTATATTACCCGCAAATTTTATAGTTTTGTATAATTGTATGCGCACAATAGAGTTCAAACGTGCATGTCCAGTATTTTTTTATATTATTGTTGTGCAGTCAATCAAACGTTATAAAATTAGTGTTCGATATTTGCTTTCAATACAAAGGTGTTCGATTTATCTAAATAGTTTTAGCTGGTACTGGATATGCACTTATGAAACTGATTGTACAATTTATTTAATTGCAATAATAATAATGAATAAGAATCATTAATTTAACCACATACATGCAGTGGTGTGCACAACGTTTTCTCACAGGGCAGGCAGAATGATAAAATTTGCTATTATATGAGAAAAAATATTACCACAAAATAATAACTTACTCTTTGAGCAAACTTCGCGATAGTTTAGAATATTTTATATTCATATCAAAATGAATCAGCTGTCTTGGCTATGCATTTCGAGCAAAGGTTACAATTTGCTAGGGTAGGCACTGCTTTTCTGCCTATATGGAGGGCACGCCACTGTATACATGTATAACTAGACAATGAACACCATGAAATTAGAACTGAAAATAAGGTAAACATACTAACTACAGACTAAAAATGTTTGGGTGCACTGAAAACCAGCGGTGTGATTCGTAGCAGCATGAACTGAGTGCTAACCCATTTGTGCACACGTGACAGCTTCACATCATAAAAATTGATTTTTCACAAAAAAAAGGCATAACAGTTTTTATCCCCGACTCTACGTTTATATTATTTATTATTCTTATGGCAATTTAAAATGTACACTCGTATTTAACATAAAGCAATAATGTATTTACAAAATAATTTAGCTGTAAGTAATGGTGCCTTATAATAAATGAGTTGAGCACAGCAGAACTCTCTTTTTAAATTATAATTCCGCATTCTGTAACGTCCACGTTTTAACCGACTCAAAAAATGAGGAGGAAATTTTCAAACCCATTAGCAGCAATTTAAGTTGGTATAAAGGGTGAATTTGAATTCGTGTAATTCCCATTAACTGATGACCCCACTCTTGATTACGAACTACTTTCCCCAACTAACCATAGTCGAATTCGACCCAAAAAAATTCGATTACCCATACATACAAAGTAAACCATTCTGAAACCACCTTTAGTATGGAAGGCTGAATTCGGCTATGTTCCTAGTGGAAAGTTGTTCGTAAAGTTCGTAAGTGGAGTCACCAGCCGAAAATTGTTGGACTTCCATACTAAAGGTGGTTTCAGAATGGTTTACTTTGTATGGGTAATCGAAATTTTTTGGATCGAATTCGACTATGGTTACTTGGGGAAAGTTGTTCGTAAGTGGAGTCACCAGCCGAAAATTGTTGGACTTCCATACTAAAGATGGTTTCAGAATGGTTTACTTTGTATGGTTAATCGAAATTTTTTGGATCGAATTCGACTATGGTTACTTGGGGAAAGTTGTTCGTAAGTGGAGTCACCAGCCGAAAATTGTTGGACTTCCATACTAAAGATGGTTTCAGAATGGTTTACTTTGTATGGTTAATCGAAATTTTTTGGATCGAATTCGACTATGGTTACTTGGGGAAATTTGGTGATATTTTTTTTGTTTGGTGAGGTTTACCTTCCGAGTGGTCCTATTATTTGGTTAAGATCTCATGATGCAATCCGGAGATAGTGAACAGAATCTTGAAGTCCGTTTTGACAATTTTTGGCAGTTCAATTATCATGAATTTATTTTTATGTACAACCGGTTAGCACTTGACCTCTTGAATCACACCTGATGGTAAGTGAAGATGAGGCCGATGGAAGCCTACTGACCCGGTAACCCAAATATTTGGGGAACTGTCAATCCTATCTCTGACAACCGGAATACAACAATGCTATTAACATTGCTGTATGGCGGCAGATTTAGATAAGATGGTGGTAGCTAACCAGGTGGACATTTAAAATGCCCGACCTCCAACCAAACCGAATACTAAACATGTACCCCGCAGGGGCTTGAACCCGATCAAACTTACTTCCTTTTCAAACTGAGGAAAAAACATGGCATCTCCATTGGCCAATGCTACATTTTCTCTTATTTTTTCACTAAAAATTAAATTAAATGCCGGTACGACTATGATATTATCCTAATTTAACCAAAACCAATTTTGGTTAATATGGTTAATAATATTACCTCTCGTTTAATTTTTAAAATAAAAAACCGCACTCAATTCCGACCACGCATTACTGAGATACGTTCGGACAAACAACACCGTCAAACGCATGAAGCATGAAATAGCATTTCATAATAAATCTATGTAGGTTTTATGGCTCTTTGCCTCGGTGTACGATTGTACAAATGTACATTGTACAAAAATTGTACAAAAGTTGTAAAAAAGATTGTACAAAAATATATGCATCTAGTGCCACCTGTTTCTGTTTTTACTATGCACCTGGTCTGTTCAATCGTCGCTCCATCTAGCAGAGTTTAGCTTATATTACGTATGTTTGCTCGTTTTCGTGTGAAATGCACTCCACCCTTACACAAAACATGCCTGCCTCACCCAAAAAAGCTAGGTAGGTACGTATATACATCTACCTACACTGCTGACGTCACAGACAACCCACCTGACAATAGATACCAGGCTGTTCGCCAAAATATCGAGAAATTGCTCACAATACTTTTTTTATGCAAAACAGAGGACTTGACCTCAATCACACTTGATGTTAAATGAAGATGAGGCCGAAGGTGGAAGGGTACTGACCCGGACACATCTAATTTGGGGAACTGGTTATCTTATCTCTGACAACCGGAACACAGCAATGCTATTAACATTGCTGTTTGGCGGCAGGCTTCCGCCTCTTATTAGGCGCGTGGTGGTATCGGACACATCATCATCATACCAGCTACAGGACGTCCACTGCTGAACATAGGCCACCCTCATAGAATTCCAGTGCGGTTGGAAGCGGCCGACCTTATCCTGCAGTGGTACTTGCGTTCGATCACTCATTTGCGTTTGATCGCTTTTGCTACATGTAGTGCCTTAGAAGTAATGATGGTAACTCGATACGTGTATTTATTATACTTTTATCCCCTTAGAGTGGTTTTTTTTAGGCGATGATTGAATCTGGTATATGTACCGCAAGGGCAAAAAATGTACAAGTGTGTTAATGCATGTTATTGAATTAAGTATATAATGTATTTCTATTTGTGAGGACCTGTAATTGTCTCTGTGTCTCCTATAATTAGTTTCCATTAGTATTATTGCAGCTTTTGGTTTTCCGAATAAATAAAAATAAAATAAATAAACAAATAAAACTTTTACGTGGTACATCGGCAGATCTTCTGTCCACATCGGACACTTATATTATTCGACTTGTTTTACAATACAATATAAATACTCTATTGCGCAAAATAATTTACAATAATTTTTGATGATAATAATAGAACACAATTATGCGGTCTTATCACCAAAATCTCTTCCAGACAAACCAAACTAATAATAATATCATATTAATAGACTTACTTAATAATATATATAAATACGAACGAAATTTCCATGTGTGTTAAATTTGAGTGAAATGCTAGAAGCATTTGTAATTATTCGCGACGACATTATTCCCAAAGAAGCAGGAAAAATTACAGTTTCTATAAAGAGTCAATCAAAAAGTGTCAAAGCATAAACTTCACCTGAAGAGATCACCTCCAAGGTTCGCGCCTCAGATGTGGTCTATTTCGGATTGTATAGAAAATATTTTGCATTACCCGTCTGTTGGTGTAGGTGGTCACACTTATCCGGCAAGGGAACGAATTAACTCACCGAAATGTAAACATAGTTTGTTGTGTGTTTGTATATAAATAATAAACTCGACACTTGAATATTTTGTAACGAAATATGATCGAAATAAAAATACGAAATATTTCTCATTCAGTGTTTATGAATTCATTCATGGTATAGTGTAATCAGAGTACAGTGAGGGCAGTCGTTGTATTTCAAGGTGGCCACAACCATGAAGATTAAAAGATGGAGGCTACAATTTCTTAGCACCTAAGTGAAGTCTGAGAATTAGACATTGCTATTTCTATGAATAGAAATATGAACTAGGGCGGAGTGAGAGTACGTTTCGATTTCACTTTAGTACCGTGATCACGTTTACGGAACGATTTGTATGTAGAAAATGTACAGCGCCTATAGCGGATAATTAGCAAAACTTTTTTTTTCATAGGTATATTTTACTGTGAATGCTATAGTATCGTTAAAAACGTGGCAAATTTCGTACTTCGGACTATTCGGACAGTACTCGATTGGCTATTCGTCCAGTATAGGAAATCTTCTTTGTTTTAATTATATTTTTTAGAAATCTTTTTTGCATTGTGATTTAAGTCTGTTTTACACCAAATAGACACATTTTGTTGTGCTTTCATTTTGTTTGACAAGAGAATATAGCTGAGGTTTCTAATATGTTTTAGTTATTTACTATTCTGTGTGTAACTACATCGGAGTATTGTCCGGATTCAAGCTCTGACTTACGCATTACAAGATTGCGATAAAATATAAATATTAGATGTTTGATAGTATGTAAGGGTATCAATATTTCAAGCGTTCGATCTGAATCTTGAGATCGACGTACAGTTTTTAAATTGAATTTTATATACCTACACATGGTACAAAGATTTTCAAATTTATCAAAATATCAATAAAGACTGAGCAATAAACTAAATAGAAATGATCGTAAGAAATATTGAAATGGGCAATTAAATAAATATTGAGCAGAAAATATGACTGAATGGGCAGTTATTAGTGGTCAGTTAAGAAATCAGAATTAGTCGATAATAAATCTCATTCTTAACAGTTCTTAAAAAATGAAGCAGTAAAATTTATTCCTTCTTTATTTCCATTCATTTATTACTTGTATAATTTTTGAACCTGAATTGTAGGATGAAATAACAGCGAAATTTTCTTTGTATTACTGTGCATGTCTCATTGCTGTAGTAAATTACCAACAACCAGAAAATAAAATAACTGCTCATAATTTTTTTCCAACTGAGTATAATAATATCCCCAATGTTTCAAATAGCAGTTATAACAATTATTACCCTAAAAATAACTGTCAAAAGTCGCCACCACCGGTGCCTAAATTCTTCAACAGTGACTATACTAATTGCATATACTAATGCCATGCCATGGATTGCACAGTAAATAATCGAACGGTTTTTACGATCGGCTCAGTACTCGATCTTCTACCGGCTGGCGACCAGTTTGGCTACAGCCTCCGATGTGCGTGCAACTAAGCGTTTTTTAATCTGTGACAAAGTGATTAAAAGAAATTAAAAAATGAATTTGATAATTACAAAATTCATGTGGCAGAATGGAACGAGAATCAATCAGTATTTGTTCGCTATTATTAGTAAGTGTCTTTTTATTGCTTTTTGTTTAGTTATTGTTTTTTTTTACACATTTTAAGTACCTACAGATGTATACTCAGCACTTACTATTATTATTTAATGAATTTCATTGTGATTTACAAAAAGTAGGCTAGGTACTTCGCTTATATTATTTACTATTACTATTACATTTTTTAAAAAAATGGCAAAAAAATCATTATGATTTAATTTTGTTGAGATTGAGATTTAGCAGTGGTGTGTTTCTAATATTAATAACTAGGGTATCATGGAAACATTTAAAAATTTAAAACAATTAAAAATAATTTAAAAATTAAATCAATGAATAATTCCAAGCAAAAATTACATACCTAACCAATAAATTAATAATTTGCTTTTATTTAACCAATAGGTAAACTTTATACATATACGACTAAATATATACAGTAATATAAATACACATAGAACATTCCTAATAAGTACCTACCTACAACAGTTTTTAGTACTACCTTCAAATGGTAATTAGTATGAAGAATCTATTAATAGGTCCCACCTATAATTAGACTTAAAGCTCCGTTTGGATTACTCCCTTGAGATAACTGCGAATAGTTAGCCACATGCACTAACCACATAGGTACGGAGAGGGAACACGTAGAGATATAGAACAAGAACACAAAAGTACGCACATAATAATTAAGCTTTATTTTACATAACATATTTTTATGAAAGTGTGTGATCAAATGTAATTCTTAAGATTCCGCTTGTGTCCGTCTGTTACAGAGGTTTCCTCAAACCACAAAACAATTCGAAATCTGGCATACATGTTAGGTTTTGACGACTCGCACATATTCCACAGGTCGACGATTAGCAAAAATAAATATTTTAAGCTAATTTTGGTTTAATCAAAGAAAAAAGTTTTAATTAACATAACCTGTGAGATATCATTTTTAAGAGTTACTTCTATGAATTGTTCCTTACAATTATTGGTTTAGATGTCTCAATGATTTAGCCCAAACTTGCTATGTCCGTTTCTGAAATGAACTTTAATTGTGCAAGCTCAACTCGCCTTGGCCAGTTTTTTAAATTCATTACGGCATTGGTAACAGATCCTTTAGCAGAAATCATGACAACAAAATTGTAGACAAAGAAATAAAATAAGAACCCTGAAGAAAAGAAGGAAACAATATTTTCTAACAAAGCAAAACTCCGTTTCATATAAAAAAGAAAACGAATGACAAATAACTGAACTGCCAAAAATTGGTAAAATAACCAACGTTAGTTCCATTCTCTTATCTCCGAAGTGCAATATCAGATGTTAACCAAATTTATATAAACCACTCTGGTAGTAAACCCTATGAAGTAAAAAAAATTAATATCAGAATCGGTTAATAATTGACGAAGATATTCCGTAGCAAACATACAATAAATAATAAACTACAGTCAAATTGTGAACATTCTCCTTTATTTGAGTCGGTTAAAAAAGACAAATTAAACCTAAGATGGTCGCGAGTCCTATGATCACTAGCACGTCATACGAGGCCTTACAGTCAAGGGTGTAGAGTCCTACATAATACAAATTAAGTAATCGATAGTCGTTCTTGTTTATTGATGAACCAATTAATATATGTAACTAAATAAAAAAATATCGCAAAACGCTCAAAATCTCCTGATAAAACTTAATTTATATTATGCAAAACTATATTAGGAGCTGTACGTATATACATATAATTACTACACCAACTTATTATAAATTAATTTCAGTAACTATGTACGTACATATAGCAGGAAATATACCTAATATTATAAATTAGAAAGTTTGGATGTTTGTTTGTTTATTTGTGTGTTGCTCAATCACGGATAAACGGATTTGGCTGAACATATCCTGGATTAAGACATAGGATTTTTTATCCCGATAAAGTGAGTAGTTCCCGCGGGATAAACAAACTTCCGCGATAAGTTATTCCACGCGGACGAAGCTAAATAAACTCTTCCAACAATTTCGTTCGGTGACCCACGCGAGGTCAGTGCGTATGTTTCGGTCAAGTAGTACGACAAGCGTGAACGAGGCTTAAGGTACTCACATTTTATTTTTTGTCCCGCCCGATTTTTGTTTTACTGTACGAGTAAATAAACATATCATGTTTTAACCTTAGTATGTTATAACAGCAGCATCACTCGTCTCACTTCGCTACAGCGCTGCTGCATAAGCGCTTGTTACACCATCCTAATTGCAGATACAAATTCAGCATACATTGCTGGTTGAAGTAAGGAAGGAACCAAGGCTCGCAGCAACATTGCTGCGAGCATACATATGCTGAATTAGTCTCTGCATTTAGGATAGTGTAATAAGCGCTATAGCCTTTTCTCACTAGGAGAGGGTAACTTTTTTCATGGCATGGGCTACATTTCAACACTAGGATTTCGCGAGTCTAATGGAAACTCATCTGTAAGGAATTCATTATCCAAATCCCCAACAGATTTTTGTAATTTTTAACACCCGACGAAAACGATGGGTGCTATGTGTTTGACGGAGTTTATGTGTGGTCCAATCGTTGTCCAGATATATCTGTCATGCGTGGCCCGACTTGAGAGCGGATTTTTTAAATACATATAAAATTAAACTATTGTGCTGTGTGGTTTCGGCACTCTAATAGAATAAAACCATCCAATCTCTTGTTCGTGTCGTAAAACGATTAAGGGACTTTCCACCAAAAAACATCAATGGATTTGCACGTTTCAACGGCGATAGGCTCACCTCTTGTCACGTGTGTATTTCTGTATATTTCATAAGGTGAACCGTGGACGTTGTTTCAATCATTAAACTATTTAATGTTGGTATTTTAATGTTTTTTTAAATTATTATGAAAAATATTGACATTAATCCAGTTATTCCAGAGAAGAACGAGCAAGAAACTCATGGGTTGCTCTTAAGTAGGTTTTGGGTTACAATGTATAATATTATATTGTATAATTAGACTGAATATTTCAAATTTTCAAACATGCTTAAATAAAAAACGATTAAATCACGATTCACTTTTAATTTTTTTTTCATCCCTCGGTAATATCATTCGTTGTGTCACCCCAACATTCATGACTGTATGAAATATCACCAAACCTACCTGCAAAATTTTCAAACCCATTAGCAACAAGCTAAGTTGGTAGGAGTATACAGGGTGAATTTGAATTCGTGTAATTGCTATTTACTGGTGACGCCTCTCTTGATTACGAACAACTTTCCCCAATACAACTAATACAAAGCCATTCGTCTCTGGAACTCCCTACCCGAGTCCATCAGACGAGCTCAAACTTTGAATGCTTTCAAAGTCGCCGTCAAGGAGCATTTTCTGGTGCTTTAATCTGTGTTCTCTTCTTAGCTTCTCTCTATACCTTCGCACAATCCTGTTGTCGCTTATTATTATTATTTTATATATCAATAAATATTTATTTAGTACACCTATATATTTACGTTTGTATTTTGTTGCTATTTTATAGATGTTATGTTTAAGTAGGTATATTTTTCAAATTGTACATTATATTCTTACCACTTTTCTGAAACTGTATTTTCTTGTCTGTTGTGCAATAAAGTGTATTTGTATTGTATTGTACAAATTTTATAAATTTCCAACTCTGCGAATATACAACTAGGAACCATAGACGAATTCAGGCGAAAATTGTTGGTCATCCGTAATGGTGGTTTCAGAATGGTTTACTTTGATTGGGTAATGGGAATGTTTTAATCGAATCTGTGGTTCCCAATGTAAAGTTGTTCGTAACCAGGAGTGGAGTGACAAGTATAAACTGTAATTAATGTAATTAAATTTCAAATTAAAAATAACATTTGAAATCGTCATGACAATTATCGCTCATTCACCAAGCAGACTCCCAGAGAAGAAGGAGCAAGAAACTCAGGGGTTGCACTTTTTAAATAACAGTGTTATTAAACCTATCGCTTCCGCCTTCGTTTAATTCGAAAATTTTTTGTTCGACTTCGGCTACGGTCCTGTGGAAAGGAGTGGAATTAAACAGGAATTACACGAATTAAATTTCAACCTGTATAACACAGTTTGTTTAAGGCCCGTATTAATAAACCATTCTCAAGATTGAGAAGAGGCTTGTGACTGGTCTCAAGTAAACGTGTTGATTAATAAACCTAACTTGAGACCTGAAACGCAAGTGCTTACTCAAGCAGTACTCACTTGAGAGGTGCGCGTATTAATAAACGAAACTCAAGACTATTATTCATTCGCCGCTGAGCCGAATACTTGAGAAGTGATCTAAGCTAAGTAGACCTCAAGATTGGTTTATAAATTAGCACGGAGCTTGAGATAGCGTCTACTGCTTAAGACGCATCTCGGTTGATACAGCCTCAAGACTTGTATTGAGATTGGTGTATTAATACGAACCTAAGAACAATAAGATTCATATCTTAAACACATAACAATAAAAAACCCACAATTTTAAATCATAATAAAACCCAACTACGTTAAAACAGCACATCACTTCCGGGATCACTAGTTTAATATACTCATTCATTTAAACTTCATCAGGTTGTTTGGGTCGTAATGCAGAAAATAGAAATAAGTAGTTAACAAAAAAGCAGAAATTGTACATCTGCAGCTGAACAACGCAAAATTTTTTGCGGTTGACCGCTAATTTCGGTACAACATAAGCGCCTTAGAAGTAAATTATTGTAACTCGATAATTCTATTCATTAGAGGTTTATTAAGGTGACTCCATTAAGGTTCCGTTCCCTGATATGCATTATCAGATTTATGGTATACAACGCTTTCAACCAAAAAGTATTTATCATAATCGGTTCATATTTGACGAATATATCGCGCAACAAATATACAAAAAAAAAACATACAGTCGAATTGAGAACCTCCTTCTATTTTTGAAGCCGTTTAAAAAATAAATGTTCGAAGTTTGAAATTTAACCCTTGCCATTCCGTCCGTGCGAAGATTTACGAAAACTACCGGAAGCTCGAAAAGTCTTTGTCAGTGTCAAATTTAATTACCCGACAAATAGAAATAAGTCGACCACTAAATTCGATACCACATAAGCGCCCAGAAGTAAATTATGGTAACTCCATACTTCTATCCATTAGAGGTTTATTGTCTTCCATACTACTAGGGCGCTTACGTGGTACCAACTTTACCGATCGAACACAAGTGCGCTAAACGACGAATTATTAGCGATCGAATGCAATTTTTTTTACGTGGCACGGCTTCTGGTATCAGTGCCTACGATACAGGTTATCCTAGTGTAGGTAGGTAATTAATTAATTACATTGGTTTATGTACTTAGTGTTTTTAAAGTGTTATAAAAATTTAACTATGGTTGGGAAATAAATGGTGATGATTCATTGTCATCATCATATTAGCCTTAAGACGTCCACTGCTGAACAAAGGTGTTGGTGACTGGCAGCTTCACCAGCTAACCTTTTCTAGATAGTACACTTTTATATTAATTTTGATATTAGTTTGTATTTTTATTACTTTTGTCAGTTTTGTTGAGTTGCTTGTCTTAACGTGGATATGAAAACCCTTCAGCATCAGCTCCTGAAGTTTTATTATTATAGTTTATTCGAAGTCCCTTCAGAACAGACTCCCAACTATAATAGGCCTTCCCCTTTAGCTATCTAAATCTGCTTCCACAGATAAGATAGCCAGTCCCCAAAATATGTTGGGGTTTCTGGATCAGTACGCTTCCACCTTCAGATTCTAAACCGTAGTGCATAAAAAAACCGAGGGGACAGGTTAATGAAGCCGTGTTTCATGAAAATCGATTAAGCCGTTTCGAAGATATGTAGCTTTTAACACAGTGCTTTGGTGTAATTGAGCTTACCATTAACATAGACTCGGGGGTTTTCTACATTTTCAATGAATCGTTGTTCTAGTAGGTATCAGAAACCATACAGTGGTATATACTCGTATAATATGGGCTACTAGCTTATCAATCATTACAGCTTGATGATGATATATAGCTTGGATGTAGGTAGGTACTAAGAAATCCAACCTACATTATTTCTAATGATGACATTTATTATGTGATATTTTTGTATTGAACCGCCAAAAATTGGCAAAAAAAACCGACTCCATTAAGGTTCCGTTCCCTGATATGCATTATCACATTATCACATTTATTGGTAGTATAACGCTTTCAACCAAAAAGTATTTATCATAATCGGTTCATATTTGACGAACATATATCGCGCAACAAACATACAAAAAAAAGCATACAATCGAATTGAGAACCTCCTTCTATTTTTGAAGTCGTTTAAAAAATAAATGTTCGAAGTTTGAAATTTAACCCTTTCATTGCGTTCGTGCGAAGATTTACGAAAATACCGGAAGCCCGAAAAGTCCTTGTTACTACCAGTGTCAAATTTAATTACCCGACAAATAGAAATAAGGAACTATTTTACATATCCAATATTAATCTAATTGACCAATTTTGCATAAAAATCGATTGAGTAATCGAGTGCTTAAAATCGGTAAATCGTAAACACAACACTGACCGTGATCCTGTACTAAAAGATGCAAAGGCCACCGAGATAATCATCGGCCTTACCAAATTACTGCGGCAATTTAAGTCACTAGAAACAGCTGTATCTAGACATCGACTAAATTATTAGTTGTCGCCAATGTTGGCCTAAACCGTGATACGGTAATCATATATATAAATAAAATAAATAATAAATATCTTTGCAAATACATACAGCGCCATCTAGTTCCACACTAAGCAACTAGGCTTGTATTATGCATACCAGATGGTTGATAAACTACACAAATACATTTGTTTTTTGTAAACAAATACATAAATAAATGAAAAACATCCATAACTCGGGAACACATGTCTGTATTCATCATACAAAGCCTAGCGGGATTCGAACCCGCGACCTTTATATCTAGTTATATACAGCATTACGATTTGTATAAACCCGATCGTTATGATCTGATTCGTAAATTAACAATTTTTTAGCGCCAGTAATTGATTATTTGATATAGCCAATGTAAGAATCTTCTACAGACTATTTAGATGATAATCATCCCTAGACATAACCAACTCGTTCGTATGCCAAACAATTTCACAAGTAATAATGTAATGATGGACAAGTTGGCGATGAGATGCATGTATATTTTAATTTAATTTAACCGCCTCCGTGGCTCAATGTAAACAACATAGGGTTTACGAATCGGAGGTCGCGGGTTCCATCCCCAGCGGGGTACACGTTTAGTACTCGGTTTAGTTGGTGGTAGGGCATTTTAAATGTCCGCTTGGCTTGCTACCACCATATTATCTAAATCTGGAGCCAAACAGCAATGTTGATAGCTTTATTGTGTTCCGGTGGTCAGAGATAAGGTAACCAGTTCTCCAAATATTTGGGTTTCCGGGTCAGTACGCTTCCACCTTCGGCCTCATCTTCACTTAACATCAGGTGTGATTGAGGTCAAGTGCTAACCCGGAGTGCATAAAAAAAATAGAAATTGAAAATTTTGAACACCCCCCAGGAAACAAATGATTGTATCATCTAGATAGACCAAACCAACTGTGTTCGAAACAGCTTAATCGATTTCTATCAAACATGGCTAAGAAACTATGCCCGGGTTTAATCTAAAATATATTAAAAAAAAATGGAAACCCCCGAAAAACTGTGATATCATCCAAATACATAATAAACAACTTTGTTGAAAGCTAAATATCTTCAAAAACATGGATGTCCCCTAGTTTAGTTTTTAATATTAAAAAAAAACACCTTAAAATCGAACCATGCATTTGCGAGATACGTCCACATAGATTGGACACATACACACACACAACGCCGACAAACATATAACGTCGTTGTTCGTCGAGGGTTAAAAAATCTAACTAATGTTATAAATGTCTTATAAAAATTTTAACCTAACATTACATTTTACATAATCGTGTATGTGTTTGTGTGTATATGATGATGTATGTGTGTATGGTATGTATGTGTGTGTATATATACACTATATATAATCTCATACGATTATGATTAATTTTGACGGGTCCAATAGATTGGCGATTCCGAATTAGCGTGTTTTTTAGTTTTTTTTTAAACTACTATATTATATTTTATTATGTACCGAAACCACATAGCGAAGGTAACAAAATGTTACGTCGTTTCCGTTATGTGTGCTTATTTGTCTGTTACCTGACTAATAGTCGAGTTTCTAAATTATTTATATATTTCAGAACTAGTTTCCGCTCGTGCTTTTTTTATTTCCCCTGGGAAACCTACGTCCTTCAATTATTCTTGTGCAAAAAACTATGCAGTTAGTCTGATGGACAGAAAAACAACGCTTTCGGATTCTAGTTTTAGTACCGATGTTACATCACAATACCAACCAGGAGGAGATACCGATTTTGACGGTTTTTTTAATGTTTGATAGGATTTATCACCAGGTTGGTTCCAAATAAATTTGGGTAAGATCTGTTGGTGCACTCCGGAGATAGAAAGTGGCACCTTACTGAAGTCGATTGTGTTGGCAATATTTGGCGGTTAAAACATATACAAAGGCTTTTTCTTTTTTAATTTTTTTTAAACACTTACAACAATCATCTAGTCCCAAACTAAGCAAAGCTTGTACTATGGATACTAGACAACGGATAAACATACTTAAATATTTATACAAACATCCATCATACAAATACATCATACAAACATTTACCCCTCGCGGGATTCGAACCCGCAACCGTTGGTTTCGCTGACAGAGTCACTATCCACTACACCAATCGGTCGACGTATTGTTATCAAAGAGTTTCAAAATTTATAAAATTGGATGGATGAAATGGCGACAGGTTTCGGGGACTACGTGTGACCCACGGATGCCCCTGAAACTCAAGGGGAAAATTTACAAAGCCATTATAAGACCTGTCACCATGTATGGATCTGAATATTTGGGCAATGAAAGTGACGAATGCAAGTAGAATGCATGTGGCAGAGATGAGAATGTTAAGATGGATGTGTGGTGTGACTAGAATGGATAAGATCAGGAATGAGTATATCAGAGGAAATCTGAAAGTAGCACCAATAACAGAAAAGATGAGGAGTAATAGGTTAGTGTGGTTTTGGGCACATTATGAGGAGGGATGAAAGGCACGTAACGAGACGAGTGCTATGTATAAATGTGGGGGGATACAGAGGTAGAGGAAGACCGAACAAGGTGTGGGTATACTGCGTGAGGAATTATATGTGTGTGAAAGGGGTGAGTACGGAGATGACAGCTGATAGAGGAGAGTGGAAGAGGGAGACATGTTGTGCCGACCCCACCTAGAGTGAGATAAGGGTAGGAAAATGATGATTGTCATTAGACTACTAGACGGAATAAAACCTCTTACATAGACCTTTAATATTGTTGTTGACTGTCTTCGATCATCTACAACTCTTGATTGTGGATAAATAATAGTGCGGCAAATAAATAGATTGTTTAACAAGGGACTAAAACGAGTCATTATGATTATTCCTACCATTCGAACAATATCCGCTCTCGCTTTGTATCTGTCCTTCCTGTTAAGTGTGGGCTTCTACGATTCACTTTGAATGTGAGAAAATGAAATTTACAAATACAATTAAAAACTTCGCGGTAAATCTTGATGACAACAACGCATACAGCCAAAAAAACGTTTCACAAAGAACGGCAAATTAGGGTTTTTTATTATGTAATGATGTTTGCAGATTCAATAGACAACAGTTTTTATCATACAATAATTTTTGTTTCAATAAAAATAGCTAGAGAAATGAGGTTTTTTATCTTACAACGATGATGCGACCCACAGTAGATTTTTTATTGTACACTAACATAAATTATAGACAGAATGAGTTCTATTTGTAAATAAACGTTAAATGAAACTTTGTCTATTATAAATTTCTATGTGTCTTTTAAAAGCGAAATTGGTGTTCTGACTTTAGTCCCTAGGGATAAGATACACTTTAGACCGCGTACGCAAAGTTATAACGATACACTTTTAGACACTTTTAGAGCAAGAAAAGTGAAATATTTATTTGTAAAAATTATCTATTAGCTATTCATCGTAAAGAGTTCCGATACACATGACCGGTCCTATTAATTTGTATTTGTTTAATCTATGTATATCATCGTATCGAGTGGTGAAAGTTGACACCATAGGATATGCAACAAGATGATATCTCACTCGAAAACGGATTCTTTGCATACTTTACTATATCAATAATTACGATTACGGCCTTTGCATTTTGTTAAAAACTGGTCACACGTGTTTATTTTTATCTAAGTGTAACAGGTGACTGACCTCAAGTACTGGAGGTAGAAAAAGTACGCAGATAAATTCAGTAAGAGGTTTATGTACCAGAATGCTATTAGAATAAGGCTGGAGAGCTGGTGAGCCAATTAATCAAAAAAAATATTTCATAGGAAAAAAATATTTATTTTTATTTATTTATTTATCATTTATTGCACACAAGAAAAAAACATACAGATACAACATAATAGAGACGACACAACAGGTTCTGCTTATTTCTACAATGAAATTTCTTCCAGCAGACCTACGAAAGAGAGATATGACTGGAAATATTAGTAGAAATTGTAATTTTTTTAACTTAATATCAAAATTATGGAAATTACTGCTCATTAATATGATTCCCAAGAGAATAACAAGCGAGAAACTCAAAGATTGCTCTTTTTAAGTAGGATTTGGGTTATAATGTGTAACTCGCCGAAACTCACTTGACCTCAATCATATCTGATGTTAAGTGAAGATGAGACCGAAGGTGGAAGCGTATTACTTACTCGTTCTTTGAAGAGACGGCCTTTTTTTTTTTACCAGGAGAAACGCTCATGCTTATCCGCCCTCCTCGGGGGAGGGGGGCGGATTATGTCGGACTCCGGCACAGAAGGTGCCGGCCTACCGACTAAAAACTCCTGGGTGTTCCCTCGCGCGCGCCGTTGACGGCGTGGCCACGGGTACCATCTGGTATTCGTCCGCAGCCACGCCAGCGCGGTGCCCGCCGCCAGGACAAAAGCGGCGGCAGGCCCACCTCTGGGCTGGAGCAGGAAGGAATCGCCTGGTCCAGCCACCTCTAGAAGGCGCGCGGAAAACACCGCGCGCGCCTTCTCGCGGGGCCTATGTGTGGGTGGTGATCCCCCCGGATCGCCACCCACGGCCCCGCAGGGTAGGGGGGGCAGAGGATCGCCTATCATTGAAGATAAGCTCTCCTCCGTGCCCCCCGTGCGGCTGTGTCTCCTCTCGCTCTGCGAGTGCGTAATCTCTCGCAGAGAGAGAGGACCGCTTTCCACGGCCTCTCCTTGGCGTCCGCAGCTCAGATGAGAACAGCTGCGGGCGGCAAAGAGTGGCCGTCCCGCACGGCTACGACCTCTCAACAGAGGTCGTCCCCTACCATAGCGGCCTGCAACAGCGGGACGCCCGGAGAGGCGGCGATAAGGGACACCGCCCCTCCAAACCTCCCGCCGTTCCCCCCCCCCCCCCCCCCACGACCTCTCGTCGACGGCCGCAGCCTTAGCTGCAGTCGTAGAGGAGAGGTCGCCCACGTGCTGCAGACGATTCCGCGGCGTCTCCTGCCCATATGGACATATGGGCATTCCTCAGGGAGCGCCGCTTCCTCGCCGCAGCCCGCTGTGGTGGACTTCGCCCTCCACCATCCCTCGTCGTTCCACTCCCGAAAACGAATTTTCGGGAGTGGGACGACGAGGGCATCTCGGCGCCGAGGCGGGCCTCGGAGCCGAGACTTGGGCTGGTTTTTTATAGAGGTTTTCCTTCCTCGCGGTCCGGGCGGTTAGGCCAAGACCCTCGGTCCCGGACTGCAGCTGAAAGCCGCGGTCCCGGATTACGAGCCCGGCGGTGGCAAGGGGTAGGAGGTTCCCCCTAACCTCCTCCCCAGGCCTGCTCGGCGGCAGTGCGAGTGCACACCGAGCCCACCCTTACTCCCCCACTAGGAAGGGAGCGTCTCCTGCTCCATCCGCAGTGCCCTCTGCTAAACCAGAGGGACACGCGGAGGAGCCCCCCGGTGTCAGACTATTCGCCATCGGTCAACAAGAACCCTTAAAAGGGAAGTTGTTGACCGATGCCCAGGGTGCACCGGCCCAACGACTACCGTTCCCCCCAGACGTATCCAGGGGGACAAGTAGCCATCAGGCACACGAGGAGATTGTCTGACGTCGCACCCCTTGAAGAGACGGCCTATGTGAATGAGCAGTAATTTAATTTTAATATTAAATTAGGAAAAGTAACGTTTTCAGGTGATATTTTTATATATCTATATAAAAATATATAGATATATAATATGCATTATATGGGTATATATTATATGTATTATTTTTTATAATATTATGTATGTATGTTTATATGTATTCAACTAACGTATGTATTTATTTGGGTGATTTATTTATTTTATTAAAATTAGTTTACCGCGCACGCTACCTACATATCATGTGCGTAATGCTTCCTAACCCAAAGGGTGCCTGGAAGATATCGCTTTTGGTGATAAGGGCGCTAAATTCTACTATCCCTTTTTTCTTATTTATCGTTGTTATGCTTCTTATTGTTGTATAATAAAGAATATTTTGTTTGTTTGTTATCTAATCTATTGACTATGATTATCTACTATTAAACAGTTATACAATTTTAAGTGTGAATTAAACGAAATTGCAAAAAAGTCCTCAACACCCTGCAAAATAGAAAAACTCAATACTATACTGTGTGTACTGACCCCTGAAATACAGGAGTCAGGGCTGCTCCTGATCTGTTACATGCTTACGAGTATGTGTCAAATATTTTTTTTTAATTTATTTATAAATTCGAAATTTGGAAAACTGGATTTTTTTTTTGTAAATGAACACTTATTATAAATGAAAACATTCATAACTCGGGTACACACGTACGTACAATCCCGCTAGGGGGGATTCGAACCCGCGACCTTTTGGTATAGCAGTCGAGTGTCTAACCACTGTAGTGGTTTGGTATACCAAACAGATAGTCTTATCTAAATTTTCAGACTATAGTTATAATTTGTCCATTTTATCTACAAGTAGGTATTCTGCACTCTGTTTTTGAATTTTCTCGATGACATAACTATAAGGATAACGTACGACCCTGTTCTAATAAAACTACTTGGTAAGCAAGTTGCAAGAATATTTTATTATGTAAACTGTTAGGTACAGTAGGGTTCAAAAGTGTGTATCCAGTCCTCGAACTCAAAAAACATTATAAAAATAAAATTTCACGAAAAACCGGCAAACTAGATTTTTTATTATACAACGATGTTTGCAGAGTCAATAGACAAAGTTTTTTATCATACAATTATCTTTGTTTCAATAAAAAAAGGCAGAGAAATGAGGTTTTTTTATCATACAACGATGATGCGACCCATAGTAGATTTTTTATTGTGCACTAATCATTAATTATATACGGAATGAGTTCTGTTTATAAATAAACGTTAAATGAAACTTTTATTATTAATTTCTATGTGTCCTTTAAAAGCGAAGTTGGGTGTTCAGACTTTAGTCCCTAGGGATAAGATACACTTTAGGTCGCTTAAGCAAAACTATAACGGAATACTTTTAGAGCAAGAAAAGTGAAAAATTTGTTATCTGTTAGGTACAGTAGGGTTCAAAAGTGTATATGCAGTCCTCGAACTCAAAAAACATTTAATTTCGTTAGTTATAAAAATAACATTTCAATCCCCAGAGAAGAACGAGCAAGAAAGTCAGGGGTTGCTTTTTTAAATAAGTATTTTTACAATTTATGATTCGACGAAAAAATAATAAGAAAATAACATGTCCATGCATTCTTATCATCTAGATAGAAATACCGTCCTAATACAAAATATTTTTTAATATTATGCGAATTAACGAATTAACTTAACGAATTGTCTAGTCACATACTAACGAATGCTTGTACGGTTGACGGACAAACATACATAAATATTTAGATAAACAACCATGATGATGATAAAGTATTTGTGCAGTACTTCAACCATTTGGTATCCATAATACAAGCCTAGTTGAGTTGTGTAGAACTAGATGGCGCTGTGTGTATTTGCGAAGGTATTTATTTATACGATGCTAAACCACACAGTGTAGTGCAACCGAAATATACAACTCCCATAAACAGTTCTTCAAAAACAACGAAGTTATTTAGACATCTTTCCGGAATGGGCAGCGCAGACGACGGATTATTTGATGGCCGCACTTTTTTGTTCTCTGTATGTGTTATTGTATAATACTATACATTCCATTCTCTCGAACAAAATTGTCTGATTTAGATTTTTGTCTGGCCTACAAAAAGTCCATTATCTGCCCTACCCACTTGCACAATGACATCTATATAACTTCGTTGTTTTTGAAGAACTGTTTTTTTTTTTTTTATTATTAAAAACTGGTTTCGCGTTTGACTACAATCTCACCTGATGGAGAGTGACGATGAAGCCGAAGATGTATCACGCGCACCCAGTAAATGCCTATTCACTCTAGACTTGAAGATCCCAAGGTTGTAAGTGTTTATTTTTAGTGGAAATTAAATTTATATATTTTTATCGACTCTTACAACCCCCACGTGAAGAGACGAGTTGGTTCTATTCTTTTTACGTGCTGAAACTATACAGACAGACCAGAGGGCCTATTACGTAAATTTAAACGTTTCAATCGGCCATCGGCCATCGTTTACGATCATCGACCACTCGTATAAAAGTTACTGCATTACGTATGTCGTCGTTTGACACTCGTATACAATGAATGAATGATATTGTAATTGTCCAAAAGTATTGCTACTCGACACTAGACGGCGCTATTGTGTACTTTTTTCGTTAACACCTTGGGCTAAAAGAGTGCAATAGAAAGGGATGCCCTTATACCCAGAATAACGTTATCTCACTCTATTTTTGCATTACATAATTTCTAACCTACCAAATTTGTACATGCAGTGCTGCCAATTACGAAAAAATTCCTCGATTTGTGGGAAAATAGAGAGTGAGGAATAATTTAAATCGGGAATTTATCGGGGAATCAAGGCCAATAAAATTTGTAAAAGAACCCATAGTATTTTTATTGCTAATCGTGTTACTACATTTTTTACGTAATAAGAACAACAACTTTTCAAGTTAAAGTAAAACATTAAACAACATTTTACATGAAACAATATTGTACTTCTTTAATTATCATTTCGGAGAAATTTCTGGAAAATTACGTAGGAACCATTAAAAATATTGTTTAATACATGCTTCGATCATCTACATGACTCATACATCATCATGTAATAAAAATAATTTTATAATAGTAGGTTATTTGTCGAAATATTCACTTTTTGGAAAAGGTATTTGTTCTACAAATTATTAGTCAAAGTCAAAGTCAAAGTCAAAGTCAAAAATGCTTTATTTTGTAGGTACACAGAGTACACTTAAAATAGTCAATTTTACATAGTAAATTTTAAATTTTTTAAGCTACTGCTTGTTCAAAATGCAATTTTCCCCTGAGAAGAACAAGCAAGAAACTCGAAGGGTTGCTCTTTTAAAATCAGGCTTTGATTTTACATAAAGGTTTTTATATTACAAACAGGTTTTTAAATTTCATTATTAATTGTGAAATAGCCTGGCATGCGAACGATCTGATTATGTCCAGGGATGATTATCATCTAAATAGTCTGATATTTTATAATATGCTTTCTCAATAAGTTTCTGTTTTACAGTATCTTTAAATTTATTGAGAGGAAGATTTTGTATATCAACTGGAACCTTATTGAAAAAGCGTATACATAACCCTTTGAATGAATTACTGACTTTGCGGAGGCGACTTATGTGACCTGCAAGTTTATCTTTATTTCTTGTATTGACATCATGTTTATCACTATTTTTCCTAAATGATGTTATATTTTTTTTGACATACATTAGATTTTCAAAAATGTACTGTGACGAAAAGGTTAGAATGTTATACACTTTAAACCTATCTCTAAGTGACACTGCAGGTCTCAATTGATAAATTGCGCGAACGGCTCGTTTTTGTAAAACAAAGATTGTATTTATATCCGCGGCGTTTCCCCACAGCAAGATACCGTAAGACATCAAGCTGTGGAAATAACTAAAATATACTAATCTAGCAGTATTTACGTCTGATATTTGTCGAATTTTTTTGACTGCGTACGCTGCAGAGCTGAGCCTTTTCGCCAATTTATGTATATGAGGACCCCATTGCATTTTGGCGTCTAAAGTAATGCCCAAAAATACAGTAGAATCTACGAGATCTAAAGTGGCATTTTTTATCATTATATTTGTGGGCACCACCCTGACATTGGGTAGTACAAATTTCACACATTTAGTTTTTTTTCCGTAGTAGGAGCACTAGCTTAACTAATAAACGTAAAACACGTTTTTGAAATAATATTTTTTTGCAATAACAAAAGAATCATAAGAATTCTTAGTACCTATAGTGAATACGAATACGATTGGGGTAAACCCCGACTCACCTTTATCGTTAACGTTTGAATCGTATACGATGTGCATAGGTAATGCCGATGTCATTACTTTTGTATGAGAGATCATTCATTCATCGTCAATCGTATCGATGACAATCGCATTCGTAATCGTTTGAAATGCGTAATAAGATTTCGCGAGTTTGACGTCGATGATCGTAATAATCGTTTACGATGGACTCATCGATTGACTTACGTAATAGATCCTCAGATACAATTACAAAAATGACTACAACATTTTGAGTAGTTATCTGCGTAAGTGAATTGCGAGTATTCAGTGTGAATTTGAATTCGTGTAATTCCCATTATCTGGTGACGCCACTTTTGATTGCGAACAAAATTCCCCAAGGAAGCATAGTCGAATTCGATCAAAAAAATTTCGATTACCCATACAAAGTAAACCATTCTATTCAACAATTTTCGGCTGGTGGATCCACTCTTGATTACGAACAACTGTCCACTAAGAACCATAATCGAATTGAGCCGAAAATTGTTGGAGTTCCTTACTAAATGTGGTTTCAGAATGTTTCAATTTGTATTGGTAATGGAAAATTTTTTGATCGATTTCCAGTATGATTCCTTGGGGAAAGTTGTTCGTAATCAGGAGTGGTGTCACCGGTTAATGGGAATTACATGAATTCAAAATCCTCTGTATATTGTAATCACAAAATCAAACTCTAAGCCGGATTCGAACCCGCAACAGTAGGTTGCGCTGGCAGAGTCACTACTCGCTACACCAATCGCTCGTCACTCGACCTACATGAGATTATTAGTAATCGATAACTTGTCATAAAAGTTTCCAATAAAATCTAAGTCGTTCGATCTCGGACTGGATATGCACTTATGAAGCCGATTGTACCTACGTATAGTCACACAACTCACACAGTTAATACTATCGATTTAAATCACGTTCTTGAAACTGTAATATGCATTTTATATTTTACGGCCGCCATTTTGGTTTAATAAAAACTAAATCTAGCTTATAACCTTCGTACGGTTTAGACCAATCGATGGATCACTGATTAAAATTCATCCACCTGTTGTAATGCTTCGAGGGTATAATCCCACCAAAACATTAATGTTAATAGCATTGTTGTTCCGGTTGTCCGAGATAAGATAGCCAGTCCCCCAAATGTGTTGGGGTTTCCGGGTCAGTACGCTTCCACCTTCAACCTCATCTTCACTTAACATCAGGTGTGATTGAGGTCAAGTACCAACCCGTTGTGCACAAAAAAAAATGTAAACAACTATTTAAGTATTTAAAAACCAAAAAAACCGCCTCCATGGCTCAATGGAAACAACGTTGGGTTTACGATTCGGAGGTCGCGGGTTCGATCGCCAGCGGGGTGTTTGGTTGGTAGTAGGGCATTTTGAATGTCCGCCTGGCTAGCTACCACCATCTTGTCTAAATATGTCGCCAAGTAACAATGTTAACAGCAATTTTGTGTTCCGGTTTTCAGAGATAAGATAGCCAGTCCCCCAAATGTGTTGGGGTTTCCGGGTCAGTACGCTTCCACCTTCGACCTCATCTTCACTTAACATCAGGTGTGATTGAGGTCAAGTACCAACCCGTTGTGCATAAAAAAAAATCTGACAGCATATTTAGTATTTTGCGGGCGCCATGTTGGAAATTTTACCATAAAATGTATCCTATGACACTAGAGATCAAGACGAATCTAACGACAACATGCACTTCAAAATCGGTAGGGTAGTTTAGGCTGCAAGAGGTAACATAAATATCTACATATATCGGAGAAAAAGATGCCAACTTCTCATTCTATTCTCAATTTAGATCTAACGCTAAGTTTCTTAACTTCCATCATGATCATCTCCTCCCGTAAACATCCCACTGCAGGGATTACAGACCTTCCCTCGCTTATGAACGAGTATGGGCCATAGACCACCACGCTTGCCCAATGCGGGTTGGCGACTTCACATGCCTTTGAATTTTTATTTCTCAGGCATACAGCTTTGCTCACGATGTTCACCTTCCGTTTAATAGTAGTCGGATAAATGCACTTATGTAATTAATTAAATTTAAAATCTCATTGGTACATGCCTGCCTGGGTATCGATACCGGGCCTACTAAATTGGGAGACCGCGTCTTAACCGCTGAACCACCGATGTTCTTGACTTGTATTCCATGTTTACACAATACCAAAGTACCTACCTACATTGTCTTCCTTTAAGTCTTTTCGCAAGAGTTTCGAATAAATGACATCTATGAGACCTAAATTGTTGAACAGTTTTTCTATAAATTGGTATGTCACAAAATATCTTATGGTGATTTTGTTATTACCACTTTAATTCAGTTTAAATTTGGCAAGTTTTGTAATCATATGGAATACCTTAATGTTTGGGTGTAGCAAACCAGTTTAGTGCTTGAAACAACATCCATGGTTCACCTTTCGTAATATTAGGTCCTTACCTATGAAATTGGCGTTTTGTATGAAGAATTTCATTAAGACTGTTTTCTCCATACAAACATTTTTGATTTTTTTTTTGGGAACGGCAAATCAATATTCAGCTAAACTTTGTGTGTTTTACACACACACACACACACACAGTAAACACAAAAAGTTTAGCTAATTTTGGATTTATTGAATCCGATCATTCGGATAACATTAAGTTAAGTATAGGCAGCGTTAATTTTTAACCGCTTTATAAAAGTTTCAGCGAATCTAAGAAATTATATGGGACGCACATGAAAAGAGCTCTGTTCAAATTTTTTTTATTATGTGATTTAGCCCAGAAAATAAAAAATATTTCATGTGAAACCTTGAAATATTATTCCATTTTTCAAATAAAAAACAAATTTGGTTATAGCTTTGAAAATCGCAGGAATTGGTACATATGATTAACGAAGAAAAGAAACTCCAAGTTCATAGATAAAGACCCAATATAAATAAATAAATAAATAATAAATAAATATTTCGAACACTTAAGTACACCAATCATCTAGTCCCAAACTAAGCAAAGCTTGTGCTATGGATACTAGATAACGGATAAACATACATAAATATTTATATAAACATCCAAGACTCGGGAATAAATGTTCGTATTCATCACACAAACATTTACCCCTCGCGGGATTCGAACCCGCAACCGTTGGTTTCGCTGATAGGGTCACTATCCACTACACCAATCGGTCGTCACCAATATATTTGATGACATCGTCCAATTTGATAGGTAAAGACCCAATACTTGTATACAGAAACGCACACGTGACAGGGGGTGAGCAAACTTCAAACTTCAAGCATTTATTTCAACTTATGATACATGATATCATTTTGTTGAATGTCAAATACACACAACACAACACAAGCCTATAGTTGCTTACTGTGGAACTAGATGGCGCTGTGTGTATGTCTAAGGATTTTTTTTTTAATCTACTGGAAATAATAAAGCCTTATTGCATTTATCCTTCCGTTAAAACTTGCAAATGTATAGACTTTTTTATTGATAAATCCCATAGTCGCCTGTTACGTCTCCCATGGTGATATATGGGTTGGTTCTATTCTTTTACGTGACAAAACACATACATACATACACAACATTACGACCTTTATCCCAAATGGGGTAGTCAGAGATATCCCAAACAACAGTGTTTGGGTGTTCCAATCATTAAGAGTTTATTGAAACAACATCCACGGTTCACCTTAAAAAATATACAGAAATGCACACCTGACAGGGGGTGAGCCCATCGCCGTTGAAACGTGCAAATTTATAGATGTGTTTTGGTGGAAAGTCCCTTAGTCGTCTTTTACGACACCCAAGGGAAGAGACGGGTTGGTTCTGTTCTATTTGAGTGTCAAAACCACACAGCACATAAGTGCTGTTTTGACACTCAAAAAGAACCTATATACAAAATATAGGCGACCTATTGACCATGGTAGCTGTCCAGGCCGTAATTTAAAATTGCCCTACTACCAACCAAACAGAGTAATATGTACCTCCCTGGGAATCGACCCTGCGGTTTCGTTTTGTAAACGCTAAAATTTTCGAGAATTAATTTTTTTATTATGACGTAAGTAAATTTCTCCTATGTAAACATTAGTAATAGGGTTCCTTTACCTACAACAAATGTTTACATAGGAGAAATTCGTCAAAATGTATTCTATGATACTTCGGGGATCAAAACACCTGGCACTTCAAAATCGGTCAAATTGTTTGTCTACAGGGGGTCAATCGCGCTATTTTACAACGGCTTTATCGTTTAAACGGAACGTTTTTGGTTTTGGTTTAGATTCGGTTTAGCAGGCAGAAGTCCTGTTTCTGAACGATATCCTGTTTCTGGTGCAGCATAAGCTGAGCCATTTCCTATTGCCCAATATTTAAGTAGCATTCAAACACTGCTAAATTGCGAAGCGTCGAACACCGTCGCAAGGTCGCCTGTCTCACAGTCTTTTACAGACTACTTCGGTGAGTGTGCGTTGGAATTACATAATCTTTTTCCACCATCGCCATTTCATCTTCGGACTTCTAGGCTAGGGACGGGATTCCACCAGCATGTAGTCAACATACCGAATATTCGCACTAATCGGTTCGACTCTTCATTCATATTGCGAACAGTCAAGGCATGTAATTCCGGCATCAGTCTTTCCTGAATCCTCTAATCTTGGGATCTTCAAGAGCAGGGTAAATAAGCATCTAACTGAGATCGCGTGCTTAACCTTCGGCTACATCGTCACTTTCCATTAGGTAAGTGGTCAAACGCGTATTCAGTTAATTATAAAAAAAAGGTATGAATCCAAATTGCATAGATCTGAGGTAATAAACAGTTTTTATTCTTATTCTGGTGTAAAAAAATTATAACACTCTATTTTTTCTTAACAATTAAATCGTTGACGTTACCAAAGTGAAACGAAATGCAAAACAATTGGAGGTTACCACGAGTTTAAAAAAAACTAGACTAATTTCTGTTAGAATGATTAGCGCTATACAATAGTAAAGATTATGATTATGGTTTGGTTTAGGTATTCGATTGACCCCCAGGAGGTAACCTCGAAATCTACGTACATACATATCACTTGAAAAACATTACCCTCCTTTCCGGGGCTGTTGAGTAATAACTAAGTTATCCTATTTGCATGTGCTTACTTCAACATCTGCTTCAAACATCTAGAGATAGTTGAAATGATCACGGAACCGAACTTTTATGCGTCTCGACGCGCACTTGACCGGTTTTTGTTGACCGTACTAAAAATAACCTGCTCAATGCGATTCAAATAAGCCATTTACACTTGCATAACCTACGGTTGTTTGTCACAGATCAACTAGAAAGCTAAACTTTCTGTGAAGATCCTAAAAACAGGATAACACTACATGCAATAGGTAGGTACGTAAGATATATCTGTATAGGTGCAGCCCCCGTAGCAAGACATCGTTTGTCGCGAGCGATGTAGGAGTGAGAGTGGAATAGTTGTATATTTCGTTCAAGCGAATGAGGAGGACAAATATTGTCTCGCGCGACATAAACGTTTATATGCGCCTGTCGTAGTGCAATCAACCGCACATCAGACGTAATACTACAACCGTTGGCCCAGCCACTCGTCGTATGGACTAGGGATGTTCCATTGTCATCAATTTTCGATGATCATCGTTATTAAGATATAAATTATCGATGTTTTAAAGTCGATGTTGCATTATGTGAAACATCGTGACATCGATGTCACGGAGACATAGTTTGGTCACCTATAGGAACGGATCGCATCCACAGAGTAATGACTCAAATTCAGAACGCTCGAAAAAAATGTTTTACTATACATAAATGTAATAATTTCTTTGTTTAATTAGAAAAACCCTGTGATTATTATGGTAGTCTTATTTATTGATAACGATGTCTGTAAGTAACATCGATGTTGGCCGACATCGATGTTTTGTGTTTGATAAACATCGAGTATCGATTTTCAGGTATCGATGTCAACGACAGTGGAAATATGTTAACATTGGCATCGCAGATAATATAAAACAAGATATAACAATAAAGTTGCAGTTCATAGCAGTCGTTTACACGTCACTAAGTCATATAAAGTTCCGGTAGAAACCTTATTAAACGGAAACTACGAGCAAAAGGCTATTATAAAATCTAGCTAGATGATAAGAATGTATGGACATGAGCCCGGCGATATTCAGTCGCCGATTTTCAGTAGTTGTTTTTTATGTATTTGGATGATATCATAGTTTTTCTGGAGTTTCAAATTTTTTTATACATTTTAGATTAAATTTAAAATTTTATTTATAATTTAATTTAATAATTAATAAAAAAAATGAGGTCAAGTACAAACCCGTTATGAATAAAAAAATAAATAATT
Source organism: Oegoconia quadripuncta (assembly GCA_949316235.1). Taxonomy (NCBI): domain Eukaryota; kingdom Metazoa; phylum Arthropoda; class Insecta; order Lepidoptera; family Autostichidae; genus Oegoconia; species Oegoconia quadripuncta. The sequence continues at coordinate 10,387,656 of OX438741.1, read as the reverse complement.
ATTTTATTTTATTTTAGCATAGTTTCTTAGCCATGTTTTATAGAAATCGGTTAAGCTGTTTCGAACATAGTTTGTTCGGTCTATCTAGATGATATAATCATTTGTTTCCTAGGGGGTGTTCAAAATTTTCAATTTCTATTTTTTTTATGCACACCGGTTTAGCACTTGACCTCAATCAATCTCAATCACACCTGATGTTATGTGAAGATGAGGCTGAAGGTGGAAGCGTACTGACCCGGAAACCCCATCTTATTTGGGGGACTGGCTATCTTATCTCTGACAACCGGAATATAACAATGCTATTAACATTGTTGTTGGGCGGCAGATTTAGATAAGATGGTGGTAGCTAGCCAGGCGGCCATTTAAAATGCCCTACCACCAACCAAACCGAGTACTAAATATGTATACCCCGCTGGGGATCGAACCCGCGACCTCCGAATCGTAAACCCAATGTTGTTTACATTGAGCCAATGCGGTGGTTAAATTCGAAAGAGGTGGAAACATGTCAGAAGTTGCTCAATTGCCAGCCCCTAACTGTCCCATTGATTTAGGACACTTGCATACAGGTCTCATTTTACTAATTCCACCTATCAAGTCTGCATTGTCATGGTGTTGAATCATTGCACCGATTTAACTAAATCGACATTGCTAAAAGTTAACGATAGAACTAATGTATAATTAATTGATATCTTTGCAAGCCAAATATACACCTTCTATTGTTTTGGTTTGGTCAAATTTCAATGGTCTTGCAAACGTTAGCTGCCAAAGAGGCAATTAATCTTAGGATATATTATAACAAGGTTTATTTAGCACAGTGGCCAATGAAGCCCATTGGATAAATGAAGATTTGTTGTTATTTTTTTTTTTAATATTTAAAAAGAAATCTTCGTTTATACAATGAGGCGCCACTGGGCGGAATAAACCCTCTTAATCCTAAAACTAAAGTGGCCATTTTATCAATAATTTGAAATTCTCTAATATAACCGGAATTAAAGTGGGACACTGTATAGGTACCTACGCTTTTATAACCTTATACCTGAGTATATCATTAATCTAACTGAGAAAAAATTTAAAGATTATGTCAAAATAACATTAGCAAAAAAGGGTTATTATAAAATTAGTGACTACCTGAATGATAAACACGCTTGGTGTACTTCGACCAGCTCCCCAAAATTATAAAATTGTATTAGTTATATACTTTATTTAAAAAAAAAAGAACAACAATGATCCTGTGGATTTCTTGCGCCGCTTCTTTTCCCACAGATGAATTCCCTTTCCGAAGCGGTAGTAGCTTGGACCATGGACTTATTATTCAAACAATAAGTCCATGGCTTGGACATACCGACTGACAGATAAATGCAATAAACTTTTTTATTTCCAGTTGATTTAAATTGACATTCAACAAATGATATCATGTATCTTACGTTGAAATAAATGCTTGAAGTTTGAAGTTTGAAGTTTGAAAGCTATTTATGTACCATTCTTTAGCTTGTAGGCTTCTCGAGTGCAGGTCAGAGCGATTTCTTTGTTTTATTATGTATTAAAAAAGAAATCTTAATTTATCCACTGAGGGCGCCACGGGGCGGAATGAACACTCTTAAACTTAAATTTAAATAATTGAAGAAATCGTCAAGCCTTTCGGCTTTCAAGTCATCTAGACAAACAAACTAACTGCATTAGAAGCTAAATATTAGGTCCTTACCTATGAAATTGGCGTTTTGCATGAAGAATTTCATTAAAACTGTTTTCTCCATACAAACATTTTTGATATTTTTTTGGGAACGGCAAATCCAAATTTAACTAAACTTTGTGTGTATTATCGGATAACATTAAGTTAAGTATAGGCAGCGTTAATTTTTAAAAGTAACCGCTTTATAAAAGTATTATGGGAAGCATATGAAAATAGCAGGAATTGGTACATATGATTAACGAAGAAAAAAAACTCCAATTTCATAGGTAAAGACCCAATATCTTGAAAATAGCTGAACCAATTCCAATAAACCACGGCTAAGATCCTATCCCCGAGTTTTATTTTCAATCAATCAATATCAACCCATTTCTAACCACCGCTGGATATAGGATAACATCGGCTGTTGAATCCTGGGTTTAACCAACTATATAAAAAAGAAATACATAGAAACCCCCGAAAAACTATGATATGAAAAGTTAAAAATCTTCGAAACGACTTAACCGATTATCATCAAACATGGAACCTGTCCCCTCCTTTTATATAAAATAAACCGCACTGAATTCGTCTGTCCATTATCTTTATCTGCTTATCATTACTACTAGGGCGCTTACGTGGTACCAAGCGATAGAACACAAGCGAGCTAAACGGCAAATTATTTGCGATCGCAGTGGCGCGCCCTCCATACAGACAGAAAGGCAGTGCCCACCCTTGCAAATTGAATGCTTACCTCGAAATGCATTATCAAGACAGCTGATTCATACTGATATGAACAGAAAATATTCTAGACAGGTGGGAAGATGCTAAAAGAATAAGTTATTATTTTGTAGTTGCATTTTTTCTTATTTGATAGCAAATTTATCATCTGCCTACCCTGTGACAGATATACAAAGCATCGGACCACGTATTACTGAGAAAGGTACGTCCAGACAAAGACTGGACACATACACACACACACGCGCAACACCATCACACAGAACACCCGTCGTTTTCCGTCAGGGATTAAAAATGGACATAACATCACCTGAAGTAGAACGCTTTAATGAGCGATCGAACTCAAAAAATTTGACCTGATACGACGGCTGAATCTGCCATTCAGGGAAAAAAGGATTCGATCTCATAGCAGAACGTCAAGCATCGCCCTCTCCATGGCTCTTTGCGTGAACTTTACCTTTCTTTATGACCCCATCGTTTCAATGCCACAATCTGATTATATCTGGTCCGTCGTCTGAATATGAATAACTTATACTTTCTCCTGTACAATAGTGTAGATATCATATATTTAGGCCCCTTTTTTATCGGTCATTTATCGCCACAGCATTTATGAGAAAAATAATAGCGTTCTGTTTAATTAGAGATTATGATACCTCGAGGTATGCAGTTGTTTTTGTAATGAAAACAATTGCACGTTGACATACCGTATATTCATACTATACGGTATGACTCTGGAATTCTTTTTCATTTAGCACTTCACCTCAATCACACTTGAGGTTAGGTGAAGATGAGGCCGGTGGAAGAGTACTGACCTGGAAACCCATCGTATTTGGGGGACTGGCTACCTTATATCTCTGCTAACCGGAACACAACGATGATATTAACATTGCTGTTTGGTAGCAGACTTAGATAAGATAGTGGTAGATCGCCAGACGGACATTTAAAATGCCCTACCATCAACCAAACCGAGTACTAAACAAACATGTACCCCGCTGGGGATCGATCCCGCGACCGCCGATTTGTGAACCGTATGTTGTTTACATTGAGCCACGGAGGCGATCGAAATCTGGTGATAATGACCTCAAGTCACCAGAGAGAGTCCAGAGAAGGTTACATCCTACTGCTTCATCTAATCTGATTAATATTATAAATGTGAAAGGTTGGATGTTTACTTGTTTGTTTGTTTGTTGCTCCATCACGACGAAACGGATGAACGGATTTAGACGAAATTTAGGAATTTTATAGGAAATTTTTTATCCCGATAAAGTGAGTAGTCCCCGCGGTATAAACTAATTTCCGCGATAAAGTCTTTCCACGAGGGGGAAGCCGCGGGCGGAAAGCTAATTTTATTATAATAGTTATACGAGCTTTCCTATCTGAAGCAGCGAACTGGTTACGATGCTTCAGATAGGAAAGCATCGTATCCAGTTCGCTGCTTCAGATAGGAGAGTCCGCCCGCCTGACTAAAGCCTTTGTGAGAAAGAAGACACGGACAGCAGTTTATTTACAATTAGAAGACCGTTTATGCCCACGAAGGCGTCGATTCCCAGAACGCACCACGCACCGTGATAACTATTTTAGAAAATTATTAATTAATTAATAAATAAATAAATTATTAATTATGACTGGGACAATTTAGAATTCACTGAGCTACGTAAAATAGTTGAAATTGTAAATTTGTAATTTAAGCCTTAAATATTTGCACGTCTCGTATAGGCAGGTTTTTGCGGGAATTTTGTAATATATTTACCACCCACGCCACCAAAAATCAATGCAAATAAAGTGATTTCATTTCATTTCATTTCATTTCAAATAATAAAGGATAATAATAATATTTTTTTTTACCAACAACAAAAATTTTTACAAAACAGATAAACTAGCAAGTATTAATGTGTCACCTGTGTCAGGTGGTCCCGCTCTTCCGTATCTTATATTAATGTTGAAAAGCAATAGTTAGGTGTGGATGTGTGTGTGTGTGTGTGTGTGTGTGTGTGTGTGTGTGTGTGTGTGTGTGTGTGTGAATTTGTGTACCTGCTAAGTCCTGCGATCGCCTTCTGTGATCCATTTTTGACTATTTTATTATTTACTTATTTATTTAGCAATTTATTATACACATGAGAATATACTTATTACACATACAACTTAGTAATTGAAGAAAAAAAGGATGGTTTATTGGAAGATCTGATGAGGCCTTCAAGTAATATAAGTTAATATTTGGGGCGACACATATATTTATTATAAGATCTAGTTTTATTCGTAAGCATGTACTTTATATTTATGATACTGCAATAAACATACTGTACACCACATAATTTGAACTTGATAAAATTAGCAAGAGTTGTGCTCATGCATACATAAGGCCACGCTTGTTTCCCGTAGGGGTAAGCAGAGACCACAGACTTCCACTTGCTACGATCCTGATACACCTCTTTCGTGTCATTCATTATCATAAGATTGTTCATACATGCTCGTCGGTTTAGGGTACTTTTGACTTGGCCTTTCTTTAAGACGTCTCTGATTTGAACATGGTACGTTCGCCGTGGTATTCTCCTATCCACGCTACCATCCACATTCGCATCGTACTATATCTCTTTCGTTGGTCTTTTTTCTTTCAAGTTATGCTACTGTAAAGCAAGCTACCGAATATGTCAGAAAACATTTTTATTCTATCACTGACAGGTACTCTACCCCTGTGCAAAAAATCGCGGCCTTTAAGATTGTAGGAAGTTAAAAGTTTATCTATCCTCAATGTACAGTATACAGCACCCGTTCATGAAACATCACGAGAATCAAATCACGTGGCTCCACTGTATTTATAAACTGACAGAGCCTAATTAGGCCCCACATTCAATGTCGTTCACTGCCACATAATTGGCACAAAAGAGACCAATTTCTAGTAAATACTATGAATGAACTGAATAATAAGATAAATACAACTAAGCGGTTAATTGAATTATAATTTCATAATGAATCGTGGACACGCGAGATGCTTTGGATATAATAGCCTGTATGGCACGTAAAAAGAAGAGAACCAACCCATCTCTTACCGTGGGTGTCGAAAAGGCGGCTTAAGGGCTCTTCCACAAAAAAACATCGTGTTTAAACATGTTTAAACGTTGTTTCAATCATTAAACGCTAAAGTTTGGACCAGCCGCACATTAATGTTTGGGTAATCTCTGACCACCCCATTTGGGATAAAGGTAGCGCCGTTATGTTATTATTGTTCCTTGTTTGGTTGAATCACAAACTGCAACCCAAAACGTACTTAAAAGTCGCCTTCGACTTTCTTACTCGTTCTTCTCTAAGGAGATTCGTGAATGTCCAGTATGTACTTTTAATATTAAGTCAAAGTCAAAAATGCTTTATTTTATAGGTACGCAGAGTACACTTAAAATAGTCAATTATATATTTTTAAGCCACGCTTGTAGCCTAGGAAAAATATGGTTTGACCTCGGAAAAACGAATAACTGCGATTTTCTTGAAACATTTAATAAAGTGTTGTAAATGTAGTAACAATTGCTAAAAATTAAGCATTTGTAAGAAACGCAAGTACTAAGTAAGTAACTAAATAATCTACAGTTGAAAAATATGTTTCTTTAAAATAAAAATGCTCAATTGATGGGTATTTCTTTAAATTCAAAACATTTAGGGAAATTATCGTTACAAAATATTAGTTCTCATTTTTATTTCTTAAGCAATGCAGCTCGACGACATTTTCAGCTAAAATACATACATGTCTAACTCTAACATGCTTAGTTTTTTATCCATCAATAAGTTAACTGTGTTTAACAAAAGTCTAACCTAATTAAATATCAGTTAGTATTTATTGTTATTAAGACACAAATTAAAAATAGGGTTTTCTAAAAAAATCTAGACTAAGAGCTCGATTTTTTTAGGCTTAATTATTCAAAATTACATCTCTAATATACCTCTATAAGATAGCAATTATATAAGTCGGTTCTGAATTATGTCTAGCTAAGCTAATTTTTTACCGTACTTTCCCTGGGCTATTGTTCAAAATACAATTTCCCCTGAGAAGACGAAAAGGTGAAATGCCTGGTATGCGAACGAGCTGGTTATGTTCACGGTTATAAATAGTCTGATATTTTATAATATGCTTTCTTAATAAGTTTCTGTGTAATATCTTTAAATCTATTGAAAGTTAAAAAATGTAACGTTTACAAAAAATACTTTTAGCCTATACTCGAGCTTTTTGCACCACTAAGTACCTAAGACTGTTAATCTATTCTTCAATGCAGTCAAATCATGAAAATCCAGGCAATAAAATAGAATGACCTATAACGTTAGTTCACCACAACGCGTCTAGGAGCCAGACCAGTGCGGCCTTGTTTAGGGCCATCTCGATTTAAAACCTACCAGAGCGCTTTAACAGGTTCGTCTGCTACTAAAATTAGATACCCGAGTATTACCAGAGTTCTTATTGCATTCCCATTTTTAACACCCGACGAAAAACGACGGATGTTATGTGTTTGACGGCGTTGCGTGTGTATGTCCAACCTTGTGCGGATGTATCTCAGTAATGCGTGATAAAATGGATGATGAAAATCGATTTAAGCCGAATTTAAATTATTCATCCCCGGAATTCTTCATTTTCATAAGCAACATTTGAGCACCGTTAATTATTAGTAGCGCATCTAAATGCCCTTTGTTTTAGATATCTAAGGATTAACTTATTTTTTATATGTAGTTATAGTATGTAGTATATGAGCTTGAAGAAGCCGGATCCAGAGAACATACCTATATACATCTTTTTTGACCTGTTTCTTGCACGAATAAACTTTTCATTAAAAAAAAATATGTATTAACCATCTGAAGGGCAATTCTCGTAATATCTCTTATTACAATTACAGTCAAAATTCAGTTCCGGTCTAGTCTCGGTCTCCAAATGTCAAATACGTCATTCTCGTACTGCAATATAAAGGTTTGTAATGTGATTATAACGAAATGTGATCGTAAGTTGAACAAAGCTAAAAGCTTTGTAATGTGATTATAACGAAATGTGATCGTAAGTTGAACAAAGCTTTTAACATCAAGTTCGAGATTAAAAAAATTTACATTTCGTCAAATATGCGCTTGCTTCCTTCTATTTATTCTCTTTCACATTTGTCAAAAAACTACTTATATCACTTCAGCTGAGCAATACTGAACAATTAATAGTGAGAGCTTTGTTCAACTTTCGATCACATTTCGATATAATTACATTACCAATCTTTATATTTAATGTCGTATTTGACATTTAGGAGATCGAGATTGGATCCGAACTGAATTTTGACTGTAATTGTAATACGAGATATTACGAGAATTGCCCATCTGGTATCCACAACACAAGCCTGTAGTTGCTTAAAGTGGAACTAGATGCCATTGTGTGCATGTCCAAGGATATTTGTATTTATATTATATATATGGTGAATTTCGATGATATTGTAGTCTTTCAAGTGTTTTCCAAATTTTAATTATTTTTACATTTAAATTAACTTTAGGTTCTTAGTCATGGAAATCGATTAAACAGTCTCGTAATCTAATAAACGTACAGTCAGCTGCAGAGAAACCAGACCCCCTATTCACATAATGACTGTAAGTGCGGGGGGTAAGCTTTCTTTAGGTAAAATATAGGTGTTTATTTATAAAACACATACAATATTAAATTAAAGATACCACTATGAACTTCATTGCGTTGTTGAAGATGCTGAGATCTCCAAAAACAATTTTTTTTTAAATGAATCAATAGCTACTTAATATGTTCTAAAAATAATTTATTTATATTTGCCCTCGATGAAATTTTTCATGAATATAAAGAAGTTATTGATCGATTTTATTTGAAAATAGTTACAGGAGTTTTAAGTATATTCTCTGACGAGATGAAATTCAAAGTAGTAATTTTAATCTAATGGTCTATGTTTTATTACTAAATACCTATACTATCTCTAAAGCAAGCAACCAATTTGTTAGTAAACATTTTTATTCCAGCACTGACAGGTACTCTATCCATGTGCAAAAAATCATTAGTATTTTAGTTTGTTTTATTAGTAAGTTATTTTATTTCATGTATCTTATATTCACAGATCGTTAAAGATTAGTGTGATTGCGAGTCACATGTATCACACATCGCCACGTGTCTAGAATATATAGAAAACTGATCAGTTTGACTCTACCTAAAAAAATTGTCAATAACCATTGTTTATTTTTTATATTCATTTATATATTTTTTGGCTTATGTATTTACAAGAGAAAGAAGGAAAGTAATTTATACCATAAGTACACAAAGAATTTTGTACATATTTACAAAAACGAAATAGTACACATTTACAAATTAAAAAATAAGAAATATATGAAACACACATTTACAAATAAAAAATTAGACTTATTTAGGTACTTATTATTATTTACTTTTTATTTGTATGCACTCTATATTCCCATTCACTATTGTTATTGTCCTATGTCGGGTTTGATGGAAGATATCTCTTTTAGGGATAAGCTCGCCTTTTGAATATCTATTTATTAATAGCTAAGTATCGTTGTAATTGTTTTTTTTGTGTATCCCATAAAGTGTTTTAATAAGATGTAATTATTCCTTTACAGTAACAATACCGCTCCTCAGTTTCGGCATGGTGCAAGGCTGGCTGTCTCCCATGCTGTCCATCCTCCAATCAGAGCAGGGCCCCTCGCCTGTGCCTTACGACAGCACTGACATATCCTGGATGACTTCAGTCACTTACATTAGCGCTATCATCTTCGGTGCGCCGATGGGCCACCTCACAGACAAGTATGGGAGGAAAGTGATGACGCTGATTACCACATTCTCTTTGATTGTGAGTATATTTGACGACCTGTTTGGAGTAGTGGCGGGTTTGAGTCCCGCTAGGGACATTATGTTTGTATGATGAATACAGACATGTGTTCTCGAGTTATGGATGTTTTTCATTTATACATGTATTTATTTACAAAAAAAAATGTATTTGTGTAGTTTATCAACCATCTAGTATCCATAACACAAGCCTAGATGCTTACTGTGGACCTTGATGGCGCTGTGTGTGTGTGTGTGCAAAGACATTTATTATTATTATATTTTATAGGTTTAAAAACTTTGCTTCTCTGTCCTTGACTTTCCATGAAATTTTTCTGTAATTCTGACGACAAAGACGTGTTCGGCTTTTTTATGTATACACCCCCAATATCTACGAGATTTAGCGGTTGATCCACGTGGTTTTTTTTGTAAATGAAAGTTGTTACCATTGTAATTTCGACGCAAATGGTTCAGTAGTTTTTTTGGAATCGTGATAAAAGGCAGAATAGCCTTACATAAGTATTTAAACGATTGTATAGTTTTTGCACAAGTATGAGTAGATACAGTTTGGCTTTGTATGAAAAAAGTGTAGAGAAGGTCGGTGTGATTATCGAGAAATATGACAAATCGAAAATCATCAGGTCGAGCTGGTATACCCCAACTGCTCACTTAACCTGTAAGAGCGAGAAGGTTCACCATCGCATAAAAATTATTAGCGAGATTGGTAAATACCTCATTCAATCATCACTTATGATCAAAAATTATTGTAAATTATTTTGCGCAATAAAGAGTATTTGTATTGTATTGTTGTACAACCTGTTTGTTGTAGTGGTAAGAAACTCTGCTGCTATACCAAAAGGTCGCGGGTTCGAATCCTGCTACAACAAGCTTATGAGAGTGAATGAAGCAAAAGAGGTGTGTCAGGATCGGAGCAAGTGGAAGTCTGTGGTCTTTGCTTTCCCCTATGGGATACAGGCGTTTTTTTTATGCACAACGGGTTGGTACTTGACCTCAATCACACCTATGTTAAGTGAAGATGAGACCGAAGGCGGGAGCGTACTGACCCGGAAACCCCAACACATTTGGAGGACTGGCTATCTTATCTCTGACAACCGGAACACAGCAATGCTATTAACATTGCTGCTTGGCGGCAGATTTACATAAGATTAGTTATTAGAAACTTCTAACTATGTCCAAGCGGCAAGTGGCAACTATCTCTGCTTGAGCAACGTTCTGAAAGACGGACCTTTTTTTTTATGCGCAACGGGTTAGCACTTAACCTCAATCACACCTGATGTGATAAGGCCGAAGGTGGTAACGTACTGACCCGGAAACCCCATCTTATTTGGGGGATTGGCTGTCTTATCCAGCAATGCTATTAACATTGCTGCTTGGCGGCAGATTTAGATAAGATGGTGGTAGCTGGCTTACCACCAACCAAACCGAGTACTTAAACATGTACCCAGTTGGGGATCGAACTTTTTACTTTCGACTTTATGTATCTATTTCGTAAAAGATAAGTCTCGAAAATGATAAAAATGGCGACATTGCATTACAGCTTTACCCTCAAAGTACGAAAACACTAGTATGAAAGTGCCACACCACACATCCAAGCCAAACGTTGCTTAACTTGGTTTTTCTATAACGGTGAGCGAATGCCAATGGGCCACTAGTGCCTCGTGATTACCTTACCTTACAGTGCCTAGTTAATTACACCCAGTGCCATCAACAATTTTTTATTGCTCTCTCTAATGAACAAATCTATTGTTGAGTTTTTATTGCCACCGAAATGGAACAGCATTTTTTCATCGCTGCCTGTATTCATTGGGAGATAGATATTTTGTACAATGCATTTTTGTACTCAATTGTTGAAATATAACAAAAAAAAACTTGCTTATATTGGAATTCCTCACTTGTGACAAAAGACTTTCCTTCGTGGCGAACTTCGAAATTGTAAGTCACGGAAATGGACCATATAAATTTAGTTTTTTTTATTTTTATTTAAATGAAAATCTACACTAAAGCCAACCTTATGGAAAATGAGGTCAAGTGAAGCTCGGCTCGGTCCCAATAGTAACAGTTTTTTACACCAATCCATAAATATTTATATAAACATCCATGACTCTGGAATAAATGTTCGTATTCATCACACAAACATTTACCCCTCGCGGGATTCGAAACCCCAATGGTTGTATTCGCTGACAGGGTCACTATCCACTACACCAATCGGTCGTCATTTGATTTTCATTACTACTATATCAGTGAGTAGGAATTTTACTGTGGGAATACTTTTGGAAAGACCGTGCTGTGTGGTTTCCCCTTCCCCTTGGGTGTCGTTAAAGGCGACTAGGGGCTATCCATAAAAAGAGAGACTACAGATTTGCACTTTGTGGGTGAACGTCCTACGCTACCTATGGTTGCAGATGCGTGACGTCCACTCCAGAACTATAAAGTCCCACCGGCCATCTTCTTCTAGCTATGTGCCCTACGCATTGCCACTTAAATTTACTAATTACTACTAATACCCCTAACTAAAGTTAACACATCATTTATGGAACCTGTACGATTTTATAACCTTATTCCTGAGAATATCTTTAATAAGAAAAAAATTAAAGGTCATGTCAAAACAACATTAGCCAAAAAAAGGTTATTACAAAATTAGTAACTATCTGAATGACAAACACGCTTGGTGTACTTCCACCAGCTTCCAAATTATAAAATTGTATTAATTGTTTACTTTTCATTAAAAAAAACGGGCAATAATGATCCTGTTTTCTTGCTCCGTTTCTTTTACCAGAGATGATTTCCCTTTCCGAAGCGGTAGTAGCTTAGACATAGTGACTGACAGAAATACAATAAACCTTATTATTATTTACAGTAGATTTAAATAGACATTCAACAACATGATAATAAATATAATGCCATCTAGTTCCACTTTATGTAACTATAGGCTTGTGTTATGGATACCAGATGGTTGATAAACTACACAAATACATTTTTTTTAATAAACACATGTTTAACTCGGGTACACATGTCCATATTCATCATACAAACATATGTCCCTTGCGGGATTCGAACCCGCGACATTTTGGTATAGTGTCAGAGTTTCTAACCACTACACCAAACAGTTCGTGAATAATATCATGTATCTTACGTTGAAGTAAATCCTTTAAGTTTGAAGTTAATCCGCTGGGCTCTGTCTCAGTAATTAAAGCTTGTGGTGTGATTGCATTTGCCAAACCCTTAGTCAACTAAGTGTACGCCCTTGACCGTACCTAATGTAAAATCTAATTACCAATTCACTTGTACTACATACATTGTGATTTGGCGCCAGTCCGCCAGTTAATAGGTTCATTTGTTGTTTTACTCTATTTTAATATATTTTTCTTTTAACCTGGTTAGAAACTGACCATTATACCAAAAAGGTCGCAGGTTCGAAACCCGTTAGGTGCAAATGTTTGTGTGATGAGTACCCGAGTTATGGATGTTTTCATTTATAATAAGTATTTATTTACAAAAAAAAAGTATTTATGTAGTATATCAACCATCTGGCATCCAGAACACAAGCCTATAATCATAGTTGTTTACTGTGGAACCCACATATTTGGGGAACTAGCTATCATATGTCTGACAACGGGAACAGAACAGCATTGTTCTGTTCTGCCGCCAAACAGCAATGTTAATAGCATTATTAACATTGCTGTTTGGCGGCAGATTTAGATAAGATTTCGCCGTGATTGAGCAACAAACAAACAAACATCCGAACTTTCGCATTTACAATATTTATAGGAGCTAAAAATAAAGCTAAGGACTTTATGGTGCGGTCGATTACTTTTATCTCTGGTGCCAATTTCACTGTGATCGTTGGCTATTTTTAATCCCCGACGCGAAAAGAAGGGCGTTATAACTTTGACCGCCCTGTGTGTTAGTATGTGTGTGTATCTCTTTTTAACGGGTGAACCGATTTGGTGCCGCTTTTTTTATTTGAAAGCAGGGGGTCTATTCTCTAACGAAAATAGCTTCGGATGGCTGTAACTTCGGCCTTTTTTTTTTGCAGTTTGCTGTGTCAATTATAAACCAATCGTCATTATTTTACTTTTGTTATTAGTTGGGCATCACAAGTTAGTACGGGACGCAAGGAACGTTTGAAGTTATGCAAATAAAAGATTCTTAGCAAAAGAAAAAGTCCGAAGTTACGGCCCTCCGACGCTATTTTCGTTAGAGAGTAGACCCTCAGATTTTCTGCCGGTGATTCCTAGATTTATCAAAATCATGAAAACATGATTACTCGGGAATAAATGTTCGTATTCATCACACAAACATTTACCCCTCGCGGGATTCGAATTCGCAACCGTTGTTTTCGCTGATAGGGTCACTATCCACTACACCAACCGGTCGTCAATAGAACCTTTATTCTCGAATATTTCATCATTATTGTAATCGTTATGATCGAATATCGTTATTCTTAATTAGGTTGTTCTCGATATATTTCTGTGGTTTGTGCTATGTATGGAAATATTCCCTATTTCTTGCTTGACGACCAAGTTTCCTTTCTCCAGACGTCAGGACCATTACGGAAACGAAGTCATCTGAATATGAATATATCCGCAACTTACTGTTCATTGACTTGCCGTACGTTAGGAAGGGAAAGGTGCATTTCCGAATTAAATTGTTTATCCAAGGCTGTTTCCTTACTTCTCCGGTACATAAATAATAAGTCAATAACCTTATGGTGAAATGTAATCCATAAACCCTTGAGTATTGCTCGTAGTAATTTTAATCATCATCATCTCCTTGCCCTGGTGCAAATTTATTTGGGGCCGGCGCAGTACGTCTCTTCTTCCAATCTCCTATATCAGCTGTTACCTCACTATTACCCCTTTTCGTTCATATCGTCCCTCACGCATTCCTCTTCCTTTTCATTCATCGACATTCGCATTCATCAGCATCACTCTCTTAGTAACATGCGTTTCATCTCTTCACTCATGTCCATGCATACCAAGCCATACAATTTATGAATAGGCAAATTGCAAAGCCTTGAACACCGCCGTAGGGTCGCATGCCTTTCAGTTTTTTACAGGATACATTTCGGCGAGTGTGCGATGGAATTGTATAATAATAATAAATAATAAATAAATATTTCGGACACTTACACCAATCATCTAGTCCCAAACTAAGCAAAGCTTGTGCTATGGATACTAGATAACGGATAAACATACATAAATATTTATATAAACATCCAAGACTCGGGAGTAAATGTTCATATTCATCACACAAACATTTACCCGTCGCGGGATTCGAACCCGCAACCGTTGGTTTCGCTGATAGGGTCACTATCCACTACACCAATCGGTCGTCAATGTATGATCTTATTCCACCGTCCCCTTTCCATCTTCAGACAACCAGGCGCGGGAGGGGTTTCCATCCATATATGTTGTCAACATACCGAACATCTGCACTAAGCTCTTTGCTTCATCATTTATAATGCGGACTGCTAAGGTATGGAACTCACTGCCCGCGTCTGTTTTTCCCGACACTTACAACCTTGGGATCTTCAAGTCTCTAGACTTGAAGATCCCAAGGTTATAAGTGTCGGCATTTACTGGGTGCGCGTGATACATCTTCGGCTACATCGTCACTTTCCATCAGGTGAAATTGTAGCCAAACGCGAAACCAGTTTTTAATAAAAAAAAAAAAAGGTAAGGGCCATAATCCACCACGCGAAACCGATTGGTGAATTTTAGACTAGTGGCCACCTGACAGTGTTCTAAGTCGACCCTGTAGGCCACCGACTTGGCTTAATGACGACTGCCTTCATCAAGAACCGACGGTTTAACGTACTCTCCGAATTAAAATGACACTAGTGATCGCCCATGCAATTACTGACCGCTCTGAACATTGCTTAACTTCGCTAATCGAAAACGAATAGCGAATGCGACTGCCCCACGAATCCTTTCGAATCTTGACCAGGTTCCTTATCATTTCAGACTTTACCACAAACTTATATAATTAAATAAATTTTAAAACTCTTAAATTCGTTCCTATCTTACCAGAGGAAATAGTCCTCCGCACTTCCTTCCTTCCTCCCAATTAATTGATTCTCTAATAAAACACCTCAACTGTGACAATGGGTGCCCGAGCTGATGAAAAGGCGTCTTCCTTCCGTAATCGACGCAAGAAACGCACCTAATTGTCTTTTTTTGTCCCTTGCTCGGGCTGTGGTCATTTCTCACATTTTTTTTCGACTAAGAACAATTTCGCTGCTGTTTTCCAATGAGGTCAACAGGCATGATGTCTTTTTTGTATATAAACTCGTCGTATAAACTCAGGATTGATAGATAGATAAATCGTTTATTTGTATCTCCAGTCACACACATACCATAAGTTCCAAATTCCAAAGCAATTGGATAAACATATTTTATAACAATCCATAAAAGTAACATCAGGATACACTAGAGTATGTGTGTGCTACAGCCGTACAAATGGATCATAGCTCAGTGTGTATAATTGCTCAGAGAGCAAAACTCTGATTTACAGCTATTACCCACGAGGAGACGCTAGTACAAAAGAGAACAACTAGACAAGCATATTTTACTGTGCGCGTCAGTAAATAATGTCACGTAGGTATATTGTGTATTCAAATGCAGTTTAGGTACTCAAATAGATACAGATACACTGTTGGTTACTGTAGATTGGAATAAATAAGTAAATAAATATGCGAATTAGCTTACAAAAGATTGAGACAACGACACACATTCATAATTAAGATTCAATAATAAAATAAAACGGGTCACTGGGTGCTCAACATAATTTAGTGTGAATTCATAAAGTAACGGGTTCTCAAATTAATATCTTAAGGATTGCAATATCTTAAGCGTATGAACTGTGCTTTTAATATGTTTTAAGTAATGTTGGTTTCTTTTTAACTCTCGACGAAATAAGATTGCTATTAGGTATGTGTTTGACGGCGTTGTGTGAGTGTGTCTTTGTCTAAACGTATAGGTATAGTGCGGTTTTTTTATATTAAAGACTGAACTAGGGGACAGGTTCTAGGCCGTGTTTAATGAAAATCGGTTTAGTCATTTTGAAGATATTTAGCTTTTAATATACCTAGTTTTGCCAACTTAGTATGAGCAGTCTATGATTTACTCAATTTAATTCACTGTACTTTGTACCTTCTCGAGAGGCGAGCCTTTTTTTTACGCGGGGAAATGCATTGCGCATAGCGCTCGCCGGGGGGATGGCGAGACGGTTATGTGGGACTCCCCTCCCAGGAATACCCACTAAAACCCCGCGGCGACCTTCCTCGGCAGTAGGGAGGATTTGGGAACGCATAAGCGGCTCCAGGTCCGCCCCGCCCTGCCCCCCCTCACTAGGGGAGGTTCGTTCCCGGAGGGCGGTTGGCTGGCATTTACTTTGTAATATTTTATACTATTTTAAGATACCAACCACTGTATACAGGGTGAATTTGAATTAGTGTAGTTCCTATTAACTGATGACTCCGTTCCTGATTATGAACAACTTTCCCCAAGCAACCATAGCCGAATTCGATCAAAAAATTTTTCGGTTACCCATACAAATAAACCATTCTGAAACACTTTTAGTACGAAAGCCCAACAATTTTCTACTGATGGCTCCACTCCTGATTACGTCCAACTTTCCACTAAAAACCATAGTCGAATTCAGCCGAAAATTGTTTGGTCTTCCATACTAAAGATGGTGTCAGAATGGTTTACTTTGTATGGGTAATCGAAATTTTTTTTCGATTTCGGCTATGGTTCCTTTTGGAAAATTGTTCGTAATCAGGAGTGAAGTCACCACTAAACAGGAATTACACTAATTCAAATTCACCCTGTATACTTTATCTGATTGAGGAGAAAATATACGATTTGTACATGTTCATCTATTTGTAATCAACGCTAATTTAGAGAAAATGGATGAACTTTCTCTAGCTAAAGTATTTTTTCCCGTTTATTTTTATGTAATCTATCTGGTACATGAGGCGTTTTATTCTATTCTATAGATTCTATTTCTTATCTATTTCTATTCTATTCGTATATTATGCAATCAATCAATCAAATACGCTTTATTGTTTAAATAAGGAAGGTACATTTAAATATCTTATAGAAACTACAAATTAGGCGGCCTTATCGCTAACAGCGATCTCTTCCACGCAAACCTATCATCACGGAATTCATTACGAGTAATTAAGTGGGTTAGCACAAATAATTTCATAATTGTTACGGACATCTGAAAGTTCTGCATATTGTATTCAATAAGTGTTATCTTATAGGTATGCAAAACATTAATAAGATACTATATGTGATGAGAAACAATATTAACTAAATAATCTGAACAAATAAAATATATCCATACAATCCAAATATCATATGTTATTCTTTATTTTTAATAATTTTACTTTATAATACGGCATCGACGCTGATTAAGCTATATGCCTTTAAATTGCAGTAAACATTGCGCTACAGTTTAAACACCCAAATTTGGCAAATTCATCAACATACAACAGATAATAGTTACAGAACTAACACGAATCGAAATCATTTATCTAAATTGGTCCTGTAAACATCCCACTGCAGGTATTTAGGCTTCCCTCATATGTGAGGGAGCCCACCACGCTGGCCCAATGCGGGTTGGGAAGGCGAAGGTACATAACATAAGTGCTTTATCTTCCTCCGAAGTCGGGTAAAATTCAAACTGTTTCCTCAGGTTTACTGGCAAATCAAACTTCTATGTCTGGAGCCATGGGCACTTATCCTGGCAAGGGCGATAGCTGGTATCCCCTGCTCCGCCTGCTACATCGTGCTGCCCATCTATCTGAAAGAGATCAGTGATGTTGACCTCAGAGGTGCCCTGGGATCACTGCTCATATTAAATCGGTAAGTTAAGTAAGCTAGCTAGAAGTCAGCATACTACTATTTCCATTTTAGTCTGACCCATTTTCATGTTGACAAAGGATTAATGATACAATGCGCGCACCAATATACAGGGTGAAATTTAATTCGTGTAATTCCTGTTTACTGGTGACTCCATTCCTGATTACGAACTATTTTCCTTGAATGAAAAACATCCATAACTCGGGTACACATGTCCGTATTCATCATACAAACATATGCCCCTAGCGGGATTCGAACCCGCGACCTTTTGGTATAGCAGCAGAGTTTCTAACCACTACACCAAACAAGCCGTCTCTGGGTATCACTGGTTTATATACAGGGTGGGCCATTGATAAATGCAATTTTAAAAATGAAAACAATCAACAAATTAATGGGATTTTTTAATAAAAAGTTTGGCACCACTCTGCGACACCGAAGAAAATATGTTTAAGTTATCGAAGTTTAAAATTTGTTTTGTTTGTTTTTCATTTACCTCCAAATGAATTACTTGGGCATGTTAGAATTATATGAAATATTAGTTATATATAAGTTTCTACTTTGTTAATTTGTGTGTCGTTTATTGGGTCAAATAAAAAATTTCTATTCTATTTCAAATTTCAAGAAAATTTACATTTTAAAAATTGAATCATCGAGATGCCGTTCGTTGCAATGCAGTCTTTATAATAATAACTTAATGATTACTAATTATTTATGGGTTCCACAGATAAATATTGCCAAAATTGACTATTAGACTGTTAGCTTGATTTAGTATATGTCTTCAGGAACATAGGCTATCTGGCGAGCTACGTGGGCGTAGACCTTCTAGACGTGACTACCATGCTCTGGATTGGTCTACTGGTGCCTACTGTGGTGTTCTTCATCTTCCTCCTAATGCCTGAGACACCAGAGTTCCTAATCAAGCAAGGAAAAGTCGATGTGAGTATTATAGAAAGGGAATCGCATCGATCGATCGTAAGAATCGATATACCGCCTCCGTGGCTCAATTCGATCCCCAGCGGGGTACATGTTTAAGTACTCGGTTTGGTTGGTGGTAGAGCATTTTAAGTGTCCGCGCTAGCTAGCTACCACATCTTATCTAAATCTGCCGCCAAGCAGCAATGTTAATAGCATTGTTGTGTTCCGGTTGTCAGAGATAAGATAGCCAGTCCCCCAAATGTGTTGGGGTTTCCGGGTCAGTACGCTTCCACCTTCGACCTCATCTTCACTTAAGATCAGGTGTGATTGAGGCCAAGTAAGAACCCGTCGTGCATAAAAAAAAACACTTAGTTTTGTTATGATTTGATTGAGTATAAAAATGATCATCATCATATCAGTCGGTGCAACTCCACTGCTGAAAATAGGCCTTTCGCCATATATTTCTAGAGTTTGCAGCAGCCTGATCTATACAGGGTGAAATTTAATTCGTGAAATTCCTATTTACTGGTGACTCCACTACTGATTACGATCAACTTTCCCCAAGGAATCATAGCCGAATTCGAATGCTGAATTCAGTCGTAATTAACTTTATAAAAGTTCAATCACACCTGATGTTAAGTGAAGATGAAGTCGAAGGTGGAAGCGTACTGACCCGGAAACTCCAACATATTTGGGGGACAGGCTTATCTCTGACAAGCGGAACACAACAATGCTATTAACATTGCTGCTTGGCGGCAGTATTTAGATTCTTTCTGAAACTTGTATGTAATCATGAGTAACATTCATAACTTTTGGGCTCAAATAGAATAAAACCATCCCATCTCTTTTCACTACCAAAAAACATCTATAAGCACGTTTCAACGGCGATGGGCTCACCCCTTGTCACCTGTGCATTTCTGCAGGTATATCAATCAATCAATCAAATACTCTTTATTGCACAATTAACAAAAGTCACATGAAAAATACAACGTACATCATTAATCGCACAAAAGGCGGCCTTATCGCTAACAGCGATCTCTTCCAGGCAAACCTTAGGGTAAAGATACAAGTTACCAGTAGGTGAGGTTTGCACTAACAGTAGCAATACGGGTGTATTTTATAGTTGGTAATTATTATATAACGTAAAGATAAAAATACATAAACTAAAACTATAACTAGATAATGTAACTGCACTTAAAATATATATTATATTATTGACTACATAACACACACAAATTATACATATATATTAAATATAAAAAATTAAATAAATAAATAATACATGCCATTTGTTTGCTCAGAAGTAACTTAGAAATCATATTGACAACCACGGAGAAGGTTTTCAATGAATTTTTTTTTTTTTTTATTGAAGGAAGTGCGCTTTGACTTGCGCTTTGAAGACGTTTATTGATGGAGCGCGGCGAATTGACTCCGTATATTTCATAAGGCGTGGATGTTTGTTTCAATCATTACACTCTTCATGTTTGGAACACCCAAATACTATTGTGTGTGATATCTCTGAGCACCCCATTTGTGATAGAGGTCAGTCTATATAAATTACAAATATTAATTACAATTTTTAGGAAGCGAGAACTGTATTGGCGTGGCTGCGAGGCGTGCCGGTAGTGGATAACACGCTCCAACAAGAGATAGACAAGTTCGTGAAGGCGGAAAACCAAACCAAAGCTGAATCGAAATCCGCATGGGCAACCATATGTAAGTGGGGCGTTGTCTATGTCATATCAACAACTGCTATTTTACAACGGTTTAACGTTCGAACGGAACGCTTTTGGTTCTCGTTTAGATTTGGTTTAGCTGATATAAAAAGTATCGCGCTATTTTTTCTGAACGATTAAATCCAGACATTACCAAAGTAAAACCAAACCAGTAGAACTTATAGGAGTATGGAAAATACTAGGCTAATTACCATTTTTGATTTTATGATTAGCGCGATACGAAATGTGCGTCTAGTTTTGGTATTATCGTTCAAACTTAGCGCTACTAAATAAACAGTCCGATTTTAAGATAGCATTTTGAACGGTTGTTTTGAATGTGGGTGTATGTGTACTGTCTTTGTAAAAAAAGTTGTTTGTCCATATTAAAATCAAACTGTATCTACAAACTGCCTTAAAGAGCAACTAATGACCTCGCCAAGTCTCGAAAAATATGCTTGCATGCAACGAATTGCTATACTCTGTTATAATCTAAAACATCTTCTATTTCCAATTTCAGATCACGACAGCCCAACATTCAAGGCATTCATCATCACCCTAATTATCAAGATCACGCAGCAGTTCGACGGATATCTGATCGTTCTCATATACGCTGGGTTCGTGTTCGAACGAGCGTCGTCTTCCATCGGGTTCAAGCTCAGCTCAAACAAGCAGATCATGTTGATTGGTGTGGTGCAACTAGTTGGTTCGACCGTTGCCACTTGCATTGTTGAGAAGACCGGGAGAAAGGTAAAAACCTTTATAGAATTTTAGAATAAGAATAACTTGCTGTAATGAGCTACGTGGGAAACCATGGCCAGGGTTTGTACTGCTTCATATAAGGCAATTAGTGGAAAATCTGTCAAAAGGGCCCTTCAACTTGAAGTGCTCATCAACAATTCCTATATTGCTATAGCAATGTGCTATAGCACAATGCTTGAATTTGATAGTGTGGTCACAACTTCTTAATCTGGTATTTTGGTATGACTTAACATGGCCCGCAGGAATGCCGTTAATATTAAATTGATTAAACAATCTTGTTTATTATTCTGATTTCAGCTCCTCTTAGTGACCACATCGTTCGCTGTGGGTGTGGGTATGCTGATCCTCTCCGTATGGTTCTACCTCACGTCAGCTGGTGTCTGGATGCCGGGATGGCTCCCCGTCCTCGCAATGTGTCTGGCAATCTTCGCGGATGCCGCTGGCTTCCAACCGATATCTTATATCATCATCACTGATTTATTCACGTTTCAGGTTTGTGATTTAATTCTTGAACACTTTATAGAACTTATCGGAAGTAGACCACTAAGCAGCTACGAGACATGGCTTGTATAGCATGGTGTGACAGGCAAGTATTTCACCAGAAGGAAATTGATCACTACCTCCCATGTTGTCGCTTTGATGCTAAACAGGTGATATAACTATACTACAATTTTGAAGCCTTTGAAGTAATGCCTCAAGCTTTCTCTTATCCATCACATTTAAACACAAGGCTGGCATTGATGCCTGGGGGCGTGCGTCATAGTAAATTATAAGTAATAATTGGGTCATACTTAACCTAGATCACCATATAATGAGATTAAATATTCTCAAAGAATTTTTAGAAATCTGAAATTAGTTTCGGAGCTAGTTTTCTTCACCTTCGTTGCATTTTTATAAAACAGCTAAGCTCGTTCAAGTAATTGTGAAATTTGTCACTTGAAAAGGTTTCCACTATAATTTCGCATATACTATGTTATGTATGTCTGCTTTTATTTATTACGTTTATGATAGAACTTTAGAGATTCGAATGCGAATTATTTAAAAAGCAGGGTGTTTAATTTTTTTAAATAGATTTGAAATTTAATTTTGATGTCTAATTTCTACGTTCAATATTTAAAGTAGATAGGGTTTGTAGAATTGCGAGGGAAAGAAACTCATTATGAATGTGACAACGCTGTAATAAAACGTTAATAGGCATTTACACTGTTATAATGTATTTGAAACGCCTCCAAGAAAGAATTCACAAAGCATGTTATAATACTCCTTTTATTTCTTCAGCTGCGCGGCACCGTATCTGCATTTGCCAACATTTGCGCGAAACTCAGCAACTTCATCCAAATGAAGTGGTTCACCAATCTATGTGAGCTCATCGGTATACACTGGACCTTCCTATTCTTCTCCGTCGTTTGTTTCGCAGCCTGTTTCTATACGGTCGTCGACTTCCCAGAGACAAGACAGAAATCTGTCGAAGAGATATACGCAAAGTTATCCAGGAGGAAAAGTAACAAAAACAAAAGCGAGGCTATAGCGTAATATTATAAAGTGAGATAGATATTATGCCTTACGTGGTATGTAAGTTATTGATTTGTAAAATATGGAGTTTGTCACTTAGACCCTTATCGACTATGTCTAGTGTGAGCACAGGCTAAGTTCAAGCACAACTTGGCTATTTTGGCATTACCGTAGAATTTAAAATTTGACAAGAACTGTTATGCTGATCTCAAACGATAGTATCATCGAGCTAGAACATTCATAAATCCAAACTTGAGACGATTTAAAAAGTTCGATTCTTGCCTGGGACTTGTATGCCCCAGATGCTAAACTAACTCGCTTAATAGAGGTAATCAACTCGTAGATAATATGGTAGATATAGGTTTTTAAAGTCAAGGGTAGAGCCCTGCTTTATTTCACTTTTGTATACCAAATAATTTTACTTCAGTGACGCCAGTCCCTTTAGGTAAATGTGACAATGGAGTCGATTTCCAGTCACACGCTTAAATTTAAATTAGTCGTATCCCTTTCTAATTACATACGTGAACACAAAAAGCACGTCATGACATCTTAATCTTATCACCTTAATTTCAAAATAACAGCCTGTACAAGACAATTAAACAACTAAAAATTATATCATTCTTTAAAAATTATACTTTTTAAACAAAGTGACAGTGAATAAAGTATCATGTCAACCTTTTTGTGTACTTTGTGTGTGTAACTTTGAATATTATAGAATAGCTTTTTAATATTAAACGTGTGACATGCATTCTTCTTCTCCTTTTCGAGTCGAATCGAGTTTATTGACACCATTTCTTAATTTAGTAAAACATTAAGTTCTACAATTTAAGCGCCAAGTTCAATTTACAATTCGTAAGTTGAAAATTTTTCAAATATGACTTTACAAACCCTGGATGGTTTTGTAAATAAGATGTAACAACAGTAAGAAAAAATCCTCCACTCCCCGAATTTGTGACATAATCCGCTACCGATCTATAAGTATAATTCTTATGCATTCATTTTAAATAATCGACTTTTACGTTAATATATAATTTGTAATTAACTTAGCAATTAGTGTCAATGTAAATAATAATTATTACAAATAGAATCTATTTATTATTATAGGAGAATGTGCCTTAAATGTGTATGATAATCACTTATATCTTTATTAATTAAGAAATGATCGTACCCGTCTTACCAGATGCTATGATGCGATTAGAGGCTAATCGTCTGATCATTAGACGTATTTAAAAACATTTTTTTGTAATAGCATTATTGGTTTGAAATTGCCTTTAGTTTATATGCAGTTAAATGTAGGTATGTAACATTATCGCATCTCTATAAATTTGGTAAGACGTGTAGTAAAATATACGGCTAAATTATTTTAGCCAATTAATTCCAAATGTAAATTAATGTAGATATTACTTGATTTTGAAATGTAAATTGATATTATTTAAGACTTTTCTGGTTGTAAACCCAGAAAGTGTCTTCTAGTTTTGATAAATTGGAACTTAATTTCCAAACGTTTTGAATGTGACTGCTGTGAAGCATAAAGTTTTGTAAAAAAAACTTTAGTCAAATAATTTTTACAGAACAAATTACTAGAAAAGAGATTTAAATGAAATTATTTAACGCAAGTATATATAGTAGAGCTATTAATCGCTCGACTGGGCGGAACACTACCGTGCCCCCAGATTTTAATGAGCATAGTCATTTAATGTAGGACATAATTAGACATTAGCTGACCCACATTTATGGTTTAGTTTCATAGTTTATCCACATTATATATTTAATTTTGACATTACATTTTATTAATTAAGCTGTTCATCGGTAACCTCCTTTTCTTTTATCCATTAAATGACATTAATTTAACCATAAAATTATACTAATAGAGTTTATACCGTCCAGTCATTGGATAAATTAAGATTTCTCTTAAAATACAGATTAAATTAAAAAATCGCTCAGACCTAGATCTAGAGTGAATAGGCGTAATAATTTTACTGGGTGCGTGTGATACATCTTCGGCTACATCGTCACTATTCATCAGGTGAGATTGTAGTCAACCGCGAAACCAGTTTTTAATAAAAAAAAAAATAGACCTGCATTCGAGAAGCCTAAAAGCTAATTATAATGATACTTTAATAGCTTTGATGGCGGCTATTTTCCAGAATTCATGATTATGAATGATTATTAAAAAAAATTATAAAAAAAACCAATAATATTAAATACTCCAAAATAACCGTAATTAGCTTAATTTAGGTATTATTTATAATTAGCTTTAAAGCTTTTCGAGTGCAGATAAGAGCACTATTTTATGTATGCTGTATATAAAAAGAAATTTTAATTTATCCTATGAGGCCGCCAGTGGACGGGTGAAACCCTTTTAATGGAATAATTGAACCGTCAAAAATTGACAAAAACAAGTGACGTCACTAAGGTTACTATATTAATTCTATTCCATTCTCTATCTCCGGAGTGAATCATAAGATTTTCACCATTTTTATAAGGTAATTACCACCCTTTCTAACAAAAAAATAATTATCAAAGGCCATTAAATTATTACATTAAATTAGACGTAGATATCGCGTAATAAATATAAGAAAACATACAGGCGAATTGAGAACCTCCTATTTTATTAGCTTCATTGTAACTAACAAATTTTGGAAGCAAATTTTAACCTACTTCTAATTGTCATATTCAAATGAAACTTTATATGTATATGTTGTACGGATGACAATAGTATAATTTGGTATCTTGAAGCTAGTCTGATGGAGCTAGGAGCTGGATGGTGGAGCTCTTCAGTGGCTACTAGTAAACCCTTCGAGTTTGGGCTCGCGAATTCAATATATTGCACTTGGTGCCGACGGTCTGATGATAGAGCCATCTAGCGTGTGTTTAGTTTTTATTGTATATAAAACATTGAATACCTATAAAGTTCTAGTACTGCTAATAACTCGTTGACACACTAGCTTTCCGCCCGCGACTTCATCCGTGTAAATCTCGAAATAATAGATAATATAATCCATAATTTGTATTCATACCTTCCGCAAGAAATTCTCTAATTGATAGTATAAAATCCGCGCAGAAACAGGCACACGCGGATAGCGACTTTGTTTTAAATAGTATTTAGCGATTTATTTACATTGTGACTAAAGAACAGTAGTTATCTACGTCTAATTTTAAATATTAATTCCGGTATAATGAAGTGAACACAGAATAAAAAATATGTAAATAATATTATATAGAATGATGTGTTAATGTAAATTTAAAATATATTAGAAATCACCAGTTAAGAATGTTATCAATATATTTCGTTATGAAATTTAAAGTGTTTTTTGTTTACTATTAATAATTGCATGTTAACCTCCGTGGCTCGATGTAAACAGCATTGGGTTTACGAATCGGAGGTCGCGGGTTCGATCCTCAGCGGGGTACATATTTATTTAGTACTCGTTGGTTGGTGATAGGGCATTTGACCACCATCTTATACGAGTATAAGTCTGTCGTCAAAACAGCAAAAAGCAATTTTAATAGCATTGTTGTGTTCCGGTTGTCAGAGATAACTCAGTCCCCCAAATAAGATGGGGGTTCCGGGACAGTACGCGCCTTTACTTCCTTCCTTCGGGCTCACCTTTACTTAACATATAACCGCTGTAGATGAATACAAATAATGTAAATTATATGGAGTTATTGCTGTTACTTGGTATCAGCTGCTCCATATAACATATAACATTTAAATATAGCATAAATCAAAAATCCTTAAAGCTCATTATAAATAATAAATAGCTTTGATTACGGTTATTTTCGAGAATTTCAAATTATTGTTGAAAACGGTTCTTTTTTTATAATCGTGAATTCTGGAAAATAAGCCCCGTCAAATAGGCATTACTTAGCTTTTAGACTTCTCGAGTGCAGGTCAGCGACATTCTTCATGTATTCTGTACCTATTTAAAAAGAAATCTTGATTTATCCAATGAGGGCGCTACTAGACGGTATAAACGAATAAATCCAGTTAACTAATGCCTTGTAAGTAGGTATTTTGTTTGGAAACAAGTAGGTAATATTATTTGTACAATAAAAGTCTCGTAGTTGAGATAAGGCTGTATGGGGTACGCGTCGAATTAAACATATTTATGTAATAAAATGCTTAATGCTAAACTGAAATAAATAACTTTTATTTTGACAAGGATAGAAACTTTCGATGAGCGCCATCTATTGTCAATTTTAAGAACACTCCATGTAAAATCGATTATTTATCTAACGCCTGTATAATTATAATAGCAGTTTCTTGCATTTTTATTTCTGCAGGTGGTTATTGTAAAGGGCGACTGTCTGTTTGTATAAGTCACAGACGGTTAGGTGGTCCATCGTATGAATAAATACGAGGTGTTCACAGCGCATACAAAATGTTATCGAAGACGAACCTAATTTTATTTTTAAAAGAAAAGCTGCATTCCTGGGATTTCGAGAAGTAGCTTGCCTTTGTTTGTTTGCAAATGCTTTTGTACAAAAGATAATAAATCCATTAAGTAGTAACACATTTATTATTATCAATATTATAGATTACTGTCCCATTTTTCTGGGACATCCTCAAATTGCGAGAAACCAACCAATACTTGAAAATCCACACGTTATTCCTGTTACTTTTGGTGATCAGCACCTTACCGACTACGCCACATAACCTTTTTCTTTACAGGCAGGAATAACTTCATTCATCTTCGGGGTTCGATTCCCAAGCAGGCCATGTACCAATGAGTTTTTAAATTATTTTAATTACTTATGTGCATTTATTCAACTGCTCTTAAACGGTGAAGGAAAACATCGTGAGGAAACTTGCATGCCTGAATGCTGAGTTTTTGAATTTCCACCCATAAGGGGTGAAACGGGGGGGAAATATTGCAAACACAACACAAGTCAATATCTCCGAAGCCAAGCACTCTAGAAAATTGGAATTTGGTATGTAGCCAATTTTCACAATTCTTACCAAAACCCCGAATTAAACGATAGTGTTAGTTCTATGATTGAAATGCTTGATGGCGCTATCGTTGTTTTAAATCGTGCTGTAGTTGTTTTCCTTTGCATTTAGAAATCCATACTGACATGGTCGCGGACGAAAACTTAGTTATTCATT
Source organism: Oegoconia quadripuncta (assembly GCA_949316235.1). Taxonomy (NCBI): domain Eukaryota; kingdom Metazoa; phylum Arthropoda; class Insecta; order Lepidoptera; family Autostichidae; genus Oegoconia; species Oegoconia quadripuncta. Next base: position 10,359,545 of record OX438741.1, on the reverse strand, counting down.
AAATCTTATTTTTCTACAGAATTCGGAGAATAATTTTAAATATTAAAAGGTATTTATTCATCACAAACACCACAATGCATACATGAGAATCGGAAATTACATTGTGATGAATGAGAAAGGGCGACTCAAAAGTGTTGCTAGTTTTCAGGCCCCCCAGCATAGTAGTTGCTGTCACCAAAGAAAGAATGGGCGACTTTCCAATCGCTATCAAGTTTTTTTTACGCTTAGTACCTACGTGGCTCTGGCCAATGCAATATTTAATATAAAATGGAAAAACAAAGAGGCCCCGTCTGTCAGCGCCATCTATCAAGCCACTCTGAACTACTTTAACTCCGCGATCAGAAAATTATTGCTCAAATAATGACCAAAAAAAAATATTATTACGAGGTTTTATTCCGTCCAGTGACGCCCTAATTGGATAAAATTTCTTTTTAAATACAGAATAATAATACTAATATTATAACTAGGAAAGTTTGGATGTTTGTTTGTTTGTTGCTCAATCAACGGCGAAACAGATAAATGATAATAAATAATAAATGTCTTTGCACAAACACACAGCCCCATCTAGGTCCACATTAAGCATCTAGGCTTGTGTTATGGATACCCGATGGTTGAAAAACTACACAAATACATTTTTTTTGTAAATATATACATGTTTAAATGAAAAACATCGATAACTCGGGAACACATGTCTGTATTCATCATACAAACATATGCCCCTAGCGAGATTCGAACCCGCGACCGTTTGGTATTTTCTAACCACTACACCAAACAGGGGGTCTGCCGCCTAACTCAAAGCCAAAGCGATAGCAATGCACTGTACGTCCTTGTCATTGTGTTACGATATGACAAGGACGGGCCGTGCATTGACGTCATAAACGATGACAATACCCAAAATAATAGAGTTAGGCGATCGGGCTGCAGGTCGTCAAATGAACATATGTATATAAAATTATTCCACGCAGGCGAAGCCGCGGACGGAAAGGCTAGTACATATTAAAAAAAAAACATACAAACTGCCGAATTGAGAACCTCCTCCCTTGAAACCGGTTTTTCATTTTCATTCATAGAGGGTAGTATCAGGCAGTTCTCATAGACAAAAAAATGTCAAAGTTAGTTCGTTCGTTCAGTTATCTGTAGGGAACACTGTTCCAACTTTATATCGTAAGTAACATAATTTTATTGCATATTTGTGGGATTATTATACAGGGTGAATTCGAATTTCCCATTAACTGGTGACGCCATTCTTGATAACAAACAACTTTCCCCAAGGAAACATGAACATGCAAGAGATTGGGCAGAGCGCTAAAGCTGAAAAGTCACGTGACTATCAGCGAGTTCCAGTCTACAAAAAAAGGAACACCCAAGCGCTTATGTGTAAGATAACTCTGTCCATCCCATTTGGGATAAATGTCGTGGTACTACGTAGGGAAACATATTAATACTAGCGTAAGTCAAAGAATGATCAACTCTTTTTAAAATAGCCACACTGTAAATAAAAAGATACCTATTATTCATAATATACAATACAAGTCGAAGCACTACTGTCTAAAACACAAATTATCGCGAACTTTAACAGTGAATTGTGGTCAGGCAAGAACATAAGTGCTCATAAAATTGTAGTTTTTTTTTGTTTATAGAAAAGCCTTACAAATTGATACTGAAGTAAGTTTGTGTTCCATTATAAATAATATTAGATAATAAGATTAATAACTTTCTAGTATTTTTTAACAGACTTCATTATTTTGTATCGACGACCCAACTGCGTCAAGGTAATCTGTGGTAAAGAACAGAAAAGTTATCAAACAGTACCGCTAGATGTCGCTATCTAAAATTAAAACGCGGTATCGTTTGGTACCGTCACAGATTACTAATAAGTTACTACAGTCAACTCCACATGAAGGATTGTAGAAGTTTGAATGTTCAATAATAATTATTACAATGAACATCATGACCTGACTCGTTTTTTGGATAGTATTCGTTATTATTGTAAAAGTAAGCAGTCGCTGAATATTTTTTTCCATCTCCATGCCCATCCGCATGGAGATGGAAGAACTCATCAACCTTATTTCACAGAGCAAGCTATAGTTGCCGTCAATCAACTGAACCTGGAGTAGTACCGGGTCTTGCCTGGTTTAATTGGTTGACTAACATGATAAATAAATAGTAGCTAGCAACTATAAAAATATAGCTACTATAAATAAAATAAAATGCTCACAACTCTCTTTTATTATTTTCTATTTTTTATACATGAAAAGAGCTATGTCCAATTTTTTTTTATTATGTGATTTAGCCCAGAAATTAAAAAACATTTCTTTTTTTTTATATACTCAACGGGTTAGCACTTGACCTCAATCACACCTGATGTTAAGTGAAGATGAGGCCGAAGGTGGAAGCGTACTGACCCGGAAACCCAAATATTCGGGGAACTGGCTATCTTATCTCTGACAACCGGAACACAACAATGCTATTAACATTGCTGTTTGGCGGCAGATTTAGATAAGATGGTGGTAGCTAGCCAGACGGACATTTAAAATGCCCTACCACCAACCAAACCGAGTACTAAACATGTACCCCGCTGGGGATCGAACCCGCGACCTCCGATTCGTAAACCCTATGTTGTTTACATTGAGCCATCTAAGTTCAGCTTTGTGCTGTTGTGACATAAGTCGTACTAACTTGGTCCTTTTAGATAGCATCACCAAAGAGCCACCACCTGTTTAGCCATATAAAATAAGTTATTTTATATGGCTAAACAGGTGTGACTTTATGTATGTATGTTGATAGGAAATCGCTGGTTTCATGAATGCGTTCTTGTTTCAGTATGTCTATAATATCAGTCAGACCGCAAATTGTCGTGAAAACCACAGTTTTACAAATAAAATTAACAACTTTATTTACTCAAGTGCTCGAGTCTGCGACCTCAGTTTTCCAATAATTCCATCATTAAAGCCACAAACATTTGCCCATTGTGTAGGCGTCGTATCGCAAATTAACAGCAGGTGTGAAAAACTTCTTGTTTTACAAAATTCCAATGAGTGTGAGTCAAGCTGTTGTGCTTCTCGTGATTACCTATAGACTGAGTAGATGTCTCACTTAGCTCTAAGTGAGACTGTGTCGATCTTGTTACTGTCTACCACACACATAGAGTGACAAACGATCATCCAATAATGTCACCGGTTTATTGTTATTTTATTTTTGAATAATACAGACTCATTATAAAAACTAATAAACAAAATCTATAAGCCAAAGTTATGCCAATTACAGATTCTCATTTTTATGGCAAATATTTGAGCATGGACTAGAAATTCACTTATGAACCCGATTGTACATAAACATGCTGAAACATATTGAAATTACACATAAACGATACATTGGTCACAGGCAAGAAGTTGCATAGGTGAGACAATAGTACAATACTGATACAACACTACTGCAATTTTCTATGACTCTGTACGTCGGTTTGTAGTTACGTCACTAAACCAATTGTTGAGGAAAAACACTTTTTAATTTGTTTAATAAATGTAAACAACTAGACGTGCGCATCATTCAACGCACGATGAGGTACATGCTTGGAAATTCTACGGTGGATACAGTGTTCGGCTCTATATACCTAAAAAAAAAAACAAATATTTTGCAGAAGCAAGCTATAGACATATTGATTGGTATCCTATATATATATATATTATTAATGGCATCTTTGTTATACACAACGTACAGAATCTATCAGCGCTTTAGCTTTGCACTTTCTGCTGAAGCACGAGCTGATTGGACGCCATTTGAGATTTTTTTTAGCGTTAGTAGCTAGCCGTGTAATCGATTGCAGATTGTACCAAAAGTTTATCCACAAAATATCAACGACATTCGTCCTATATTCGTCTCATGAATGATAAAACCACCAGTGGCTCATTGACGACCATCAAACTTAATTTGACAGAAAATTTACCCGACTATTGGAATATGTAATCTCTGATCGCTACGGACGGGCAGCGGCGCTTAAACGTAATTTTGTTTATTATGACACTGCCGAGTGATACTATAGTTATGTTGATGTATGAGGGCAAGCTAAATTTATCATTGACAATTCTATAGATAGCTAGAGGCATTTGATAGATATTTGACGTCAACAAAAACAATCGGATGTCACCGTGCCAGACTTCGTGTACGCATCAAGATTCTACATCTATTTATATTAGGTACATACTTACCAAGAATAGCTGCAGTTATGTTATTCTGTAAGTTACATACACCCTGCAACGTTTATCGGGTTAATTTTGTTAGACCTTATATTTTAGTTCGATCTCTTTAATTCGCGCCAAGGACCTACTATTTAAGAATCATTATTAGCATAACATTAATCGTGTTCCATGTTCCAAATTCCAAACTCTCTTATTTCCAGTTCTAAAGTCTATAGGAGAAAAGAGCTAGTTATTGAGGAACCAATCATCGTTTTTCGAATAGATAAGATGAAAAGAAAATAATGTAACACTCGACGATCGGACAGGTCAATCGTGCGGAATGTGCGAGGTGCAGGGGCGGTGCACTCTGCTCCCCCTTTGCCAGCGCGGCGGTACCACAGCATTGTTCCGGGCCGTGGTAATAACCGGCAGCACAGTCAAAACTAAATGTAACCATCTCCCAGGGTTGAATATTTGCATGGCTGCAGCTGACATTTCGAAGAAGCACTTATATCAGACGGCGCAACTGTGTCAACACAAGTGACATCCCATAAAAGGTTCTTTCCATGTCTCCGTGGACCAAGCGTCATCCCGTCCAGCCTCTTTCCATCGTCAAAACGCTCGGTTTGAGGATGGCCGTTACGTTTATGTTCACGCTAACGCTATTGGCTGACATATGCGAGTATTTTATGTAGATATGGATATAAGTTGCTAACTTAAAACAATTGCTAATTTTTTATTTTTAAATGTGTGTTTTATATATTTATTACTTTTTAATTTATAAATGTGTATTTACTATTTCGTTTTTGTAAATATGTACAAAATTCCTTGTGTGATGTCAAATAAATATGATCATACACTGTAATTTGAAAATAAAGATACTTGAAACACAAGGAAATAATGTTACACATACATCATAGTTGCCTCTTGCCGCGTGGGCATAGTTAGAAGATACATAAAGCTGTCCCCTTTTAACTGCCCTCAAGCGGAAATCTCACAAGCCTCTAATTTTGATACAGACACGACAATGCAGTAGTTTTCCCACCCCTGCTAAACCTAGTTGAAATTATTTTCGTGTTCGAAATTTGGTATCGGTTTAAATAAAGGGACGAGCAGCTGACATAGAACATATTTTTATTTTGCAAAAGAGAGGAATACGAGCAATTTATAATCTGCGTCGACATGACTTTCTCCGGGGCAGGTTTAAAGAAATTAATATTTTAATTATTCCTTCACTGTTTATTTACGAAAATATTATGTATGTTCGATAAAATATTTCTGCGTTCCCGAAACATAGTGACAAGCATAATTTAAATTTGAGATATAAGATCAAATTGGCTACCCCTATGTTCAGACTAAGCAAAGTTAATACATCATTTGTGGGACACTGTATACGCTATTATTATAACCTTATACCTGAGAATATCATTAATCTAACTGAGAAAAAATTTAAAGATCATGTCAAAATAACATTAGCAAAAAAAGGTTATTATAAAATTAGTGACTACTTGAATGACAAACACACTTGGTGTACTTCGACCATGGACTTATTATTTAAACAGGACTGATAACTATCAACAGAATCATTTAGGAAAATGATCACTATGTCAACGCAATAAGGTATTAAATTGGATGCACCATACACAAAGGCAAATCCGAGCCGAGAGAGATAGAAATAACGGAGGCCGTGTGTCTCGTTCTTACATCTTGCCAGCAAAAAAAATGATTATGATCAACAGTTTTGGCTACTCAAAAATTCCATTGAAACACTTATATTTTTATGTTATTTTAACAATTATAAATAAACAAATAACATTCGCATTAATTTCTTTTCATATATTCTTAAATCAAACAGAAAACATACATTTTTATTTCGATTTTGTTATTTTTATGGTAACCCTGAAAAGCATGTCATGTCATGGCGGTTCGGTGTGATTTTGAATTTTCTTTGCATTAAAAGTTTTTTAAAGTATTTGTTATATTATAACAAGTAAAAGGAGTAAAATGGTGAAAAAGTGTTGCGTTTATACTTGCCCAAGTGAATCCTATGGTGGTTGCAACATATCTTTCCACAGGTAAGCTAAAAATAATATTTTTGTAAATCAAAGAAGTAGGATGCCCATGAATTCTTGAAATGAGTCGAAATATGTGAAATATGTGTGATTGATTAGGGTCCTGACTGTTGTACTATTATTGCAGTTTCCCAAAAAATGACGAAATGCGAAATAAATGGCTCACGCCGGCTAATGTCAAAACGCCAAAGTTTTTTGACAAATATTTTATTACAACATTTGTCCCAAGTAACAAATATATTGTGGTCACCCTGTTAGACAGAGACAAACGGCCTCTACGTTACACATCCTGCTCGGCTCGTTTTTCAGCGGCGAGTACTCAGTCCTGTTTAAATAATAAGTCCATGACTTCGACCAACTCCCCAAAATTATAAAATTGTATTAGTTATATACTTTATTAAAAAAGAACAACCATGATCCTTTTTTTTCGTTCTCTCCTCTAGGAGAAGGCAAAGGGATCTAAGCCCATTACAGTCATGTCTTATTTTTCTTATTTCTTCAGTTTATAAGTCAGTCTCAGTCAAAACAAGTAATTCGTCGTATACTTGGCGTATACAGAGTCTAGTCACGGTGAAGTCCTTCTTCAGTAAAGTGGCAGAATGCTTTACAAAAGATTTTGGCGGCTTCTTGTGTGAACCCCAAAGCTCCGTTACGCATTTTAATTTACACTTCCCTTCACTTGTACACCATCACTAACTTTTGCTGCACAATATCCTGCCATTATTAAGCTTCAAAAGTCAGAATGCACAAATTATAACAATTATAAAGAAACTTGCAACTTCACTCGCCGAGATCCCTCCAAAAAGCCACCATGATCCTGTGGGTTTCTTGTGCCGCTTCTTTTCCCACAAATGATTTCCCTTTCCCGAAGCGGTAGTAGCTTAGACGCTTAGACATACCGACTGACAGATAAATGCATTAAACCTTTTTTATTTCCAGTAGATTTAAATTGACATTCAACAAATGATATCATGTATCTTAAGTTGAAATAAATGCTTGAAGTTTGAATAACCTTTTCCAAGATCCTACACAGTTTAATGGTGATGTTATTGCAAGTGCTTATTTAATATTTACTAACTCTAATATCAGATCTAAACTAACTTTATGGTTGTGTATATTGAACTTAAATTCGAGATTTTCCTTGTATATCAGTATGATTTATCGCATATTGCTCATCTCTGCTGGACAACACACTATACATAAGATATAAGTATTTACTTAGGCTCTGGGATATGTCTGTTGACACCAGTGGTGTGTCTCATATTTCAGAGTAGAAGCAAGCCCATTAAATATTTTTGTAGTTTTTTACAAAGTTAATTATGTTAAATACGTTTTGATCGCTCTCTTCTCTTCAATCTGCAGGTTCATATGCACTTGCCTGTGACCCGAGAGCTGGTTGTTTCCTCGCTCAACGCTTAAGCATACAATGAGGAAACGCTGCCAGCGTTTTGGGTAGATCTACGCTTGAGCCAAATTCGGAAAAACGGGCCTTAGCCTCTTCCGTTTATTATCGGAGCGTTGGTCGACGCCTTGTACGATCGGAAGGTTGGTCTCTATTTAGCGCAAAGGGTGAGCCTTGCTATTTACGAGGCAATGCCGCCAGCCTACTCGGGACCCTTCCATTCGTTCAAGATCTGGGACAATTTTTTTATTTATAAATATTTTTAATAATATAATCAATCAAATACACACACACACACATTGCACAATTAACAAAAGCTACATGAAGAATACGCGTACATCATAATCGCACAAAAAGGCGGCCTTATCACTGACAGCGATCTCTTCCAAGCAAACCTTAGAGTAAAGATACAAAGGTAATCAGTATTTTATTTAGGTTTAATCTTTTGTTTTTAGCTAGCTTAGGCTTTCATTGAAATAGTTTCTGTATATATTTGTATCGTATTTCGTAAATAAAACTTAAATTAGTATACAGGGTAAGTTTTATTAACTGGTGACGCCACTCTTGATTAAGAACAACTGTTTGGAGACATTTTTTTGGTTCCTTGGAAGGAAAGTTAACCATTCGGAAACCACTTTTAGTATGGAAGTCCAACAATTTTCGGCTGAATTCACCTATTGTCTCTAATGGAAAATTGTTCATTGTTGAATAGGGTCACCAGTAAACAGGAATGATACGAATTAAATATCGTCATATATATATGTATCTAATATTTGAATTACAAAAACTTAGAAAAAAAAACAAAAAAAAAAAAACTTAGATAGATAGATAGATAAATCGTTTATTTGTTACTCCAATCACACACATACATAAAGTTTAGAGTATTTCTTAAAAGAACTTAAAAGGTAAATACTAGGTACAGAACAACCAAAGCATGTGTGTGCTGCAGCAGGACAAATGGGTCACAGCTCAGTGTGTGAGATTGTCCAAAGAACAAAACACTGATTTTCAGGTATACCCGAGGAGGATTATAGGTACAAGTGCAACATAAATAAAAACTTATCCTTCCTTCCTCTACTGTCAACCAGGAAACTGATTTCATTTGAGGTAAGTTACCTGCCTAGACCGGCTTTCCTTCCTTGTTGACAAATCTCACGGTATTCATGACGAAATTCATGAATACAAAGCCCATCGCGCGATCGTTGCGTATGCGCATGCGCAACTATAGGCTTGTATTATAGATACCAAATAGTTAATATTCATTTTTTTGGAAATTATATAAGAATCCATAACACGGGTATACATATTTTCCGTATTCATCATACGAACACATGCCCCTAGCGGGTTTCGAACCCGCGACCGTTTAGTATATAGCTGTCAGGGTTTCTAACATTACACGAAATACCTAAGTCGTCAAATATACACACAGTTAATATTTAAAACGATGGAGTCAATATACAGCATGATTTTTTAGTCATTATTACAATTGTCCTTTCGTCCGTATTACAAATTCAACTTTTGAAAGAAAGAAGGTAAGTAGGGCAAATTTATAAAATAAAATTATCAATTTTTATTACCTACTATGCGTTATCATAACAATGTGCAATTTAACACAATAAACATTACTATTATATTACTAGGTCTTCTCATTTTATTATGCGATCGGTTTGATCTTACGAACATCGATATTTTTTTATTTAATCTAGGTAATTATGTGAGTTAGTGATTGTGGGCATGTTTACAACAAGATACTTGTTCAAAAATACATGAAAATTTCAGGCTTAAGGGTTCGGAATTCGATCTGTAAAGTAATCTGAATTTATTTATGCCACAGCGTTCACACAACTACACAATTTTTAAATTATTTTTGGTTCTGACCCTAACATGTATGTAAAGTTCCCTGCAGCTAAAAGTATACAGTTTGTTCCCTAGCGCGCTAGCCTTATTGCATTAAGAGGGATGCCTCACGGTATTTTAAAAAAAACTTGCAAGTCCAAATTTTTCGAAATGAATCAACCTACATATATATCTTCAAAAAGAAAAAAAGAAAAGGCGGAATGTCGAGAAGTGTGGAAAGGACTCCACCGACAAGAGCATGACTCTTAAATACAAGAGAGAGAGAGATCTAAAAAGTTAGTTGATAACATTTTCGAAAAAAGTATTGAATCTAAATTACAGCGATTTTAAGTTTTCCGTAGTAACAGAAAACATGCATGCAGAAAACATACCTACTCTTTTAAATTCGATATTATGTAAATGTTTTTTGTTCGTAAACTTTTTAGATCTATCTATCCTGCTTATAAGTGTAAAGTTTCATTAGAATCGATTTATTCATTACAAAAAATTTAGACTTTTGTATGGCATGCTGTGAAGAATAAAAATAAATAATAAATATCTTTGCACATACACACAGCGCCATCTAGTTCCAGACTAAGCTACTAGGCTTGTATTATAGATACCAGATGTTTGATAAACTACTCAAATACATATTTTTTTGTAAATAAATACATATATAAATGAAAAAACATCCATAACTCGGGAACATAAGTCTGTATTCATCATACAAACATATGCCCCTAGCAGTATTCGAACCCGCAACGTTTTGGTATAGCAGTCAAAGTTTCTAATCACTACACCAAGTTGTCAATAAGCCCTCTTAATTTTTTCGTGCAAAACAAGCTATGGGTATACATTGTTTGTTTTACGTTTTACCTAGCACAACGTAATTATAGAGCTTGCGCGCTAGGGAACAAAGATACTTTTAGCTACAGGTGACTGTACTATTTATACGTAGGTAATCTGCAGGGGACCGAACCCCACGATCTCTGTATACGACAGTGACTTAACGGAATTTTTAAGACAACGTTCATTAATAATGCACGTCACATTGTATTAACAATATAAAACTAAGATTTTAGTTTTGTGTAAACCATTTTAGCCGTAAATTAATTTTATGGTGTTTGAATGACTTGTAACAATATTATACAGGGGTTATTTGTAAATCGCGGAAATGGTATCATTAAATTCTAACAACTTTTGTTTCAATACTAAGTATTATTTCTCGACTCGGACAAAAGGTCGGACATGCCACTTTTTCAAAATCCCAATTTTTAGTCATGCTTGTTGTACTTTCGTGCTCTTTCGAGCAATCTTTATTTTCTTCCCGTGAAAAAAATTTTATTTTATAAAAATTCTGATATACACATATCGGAAAAATGGATTATAATATAATCCAATATGCTCCTTTTTCGCGTTCTGTGGTCAACAAGGAATATATTATAGTTTCGCCATGTGCGTCTGTCTGTCTGTTCTCCGAGTTGTGCATAAATAGTGCCTCCAAAATATACAAGTCCCAGAAATCGTGATTCAAAAACCACGATGTTATTTAAATCACACAATAATGGTCACAAAGGACAAGGGGCAAAGCAGACGACGGACTTGTCGTCGGCAGTACTTACTTGTATTTGTTCTCCGTGTATTTTTTCCGACTGCCCAAGAAAGGAGGGTAATGTTTTTCGAGTGTATGTATGTATGTAAATATGTCCGGTGACCGATCTCGAAGTGCATGGTGTCGTTAGATTCGTCTTGATACCCGGAGTGCCATAAATCAGTCTCTGCGTATGAGAATGAGGATTCCATCAACACGTGACCCCAGAATTCTCACTTATATATTGAATAACTCTTAAACTACAATGGCACATTTTTTTCCTTTGGGCACTATTTGGCACAGTTCTTTGACATTGTCAAAATTCAATTCAATTTAAAATTTGTGTATTCTAGCTTCACATACGCTGTTCAATTGAACTGAAAATTTGAATACCGTATGTAAGTCGAATGACAATGCAATGATTGAATTGTCATTCGACTTACATGCGTATTCTATAGGTCTAGTTTCTTAAGTTTATTTTACCTTTTGGCTCCATCATCAGGATCAGTTTATTGACACCATAGTATAATAATAATAATATAATAAACATTTGGGACACTTACACCAATCATCTAGTTCCAAACTAAGCAAACCTTGTACTATGGATACTAGATAACGGATAAACATACATAAATATTTATATAAACATCCATGACTCGGGAATAAATGTTCGTATTCATCACACAAACATTTACCCGTCGCGGGATTCGAAACCGCAATCGTTGGTTTCGCTGACAGGATCACTATCCACTACACCAACCGGTCGTCTAATACTATGGTGTCATAAACTCTGTAATAAAACAATTACACCATCGAGTTTGGGCTCGTTTTCTTTATCTTGACAAGTAGTCTGATCGTAGATGAAGGCCAGGGCCTGAGGATGGAAACAGAAGGTATGCAAAAGTAAAACTTTGCGCTTACGTTATTCGTCTTTATGAGTAATAATATATCATGTAATATGATATGACGAACAGCTCTCTTGATGGAGCATAAAAGCATGTTTAAAAGCATTGTTTGTCTGTTTGTTTATAAACGCTTTATTGTAAGTACAAAAGAATATAAAAACAAAACAAACTTAGATCTATGCACAATGGCGGACTTTGTAAAGTAGCACTTATTTAGCTTAATCTTAATGATACGAAGAGAGTTTTTTTTATACATAACGGGTAAGCACTTAGCCTCAATGACACATAATGTTAAGTGAAGATAGGGCCGAAGATAGATGCATACTGACCCGTAAACGTCATCTTATTTGGCGGACTGGACTATATCTTATCTATGAAAACCGGAACACATTGCTGTTTGGCGGCAACTTTGACAAGGTGGTGGTAGCTAGGCCACCAGTGTTCAGTAACTTATAATTACCCCTTTCTAAATACCAACCACGCACACTCCAAAGTATTTTATCCGATATTAAATAAATATATTATATATTATATTGATATTACTGGTTTCGGCATTCAAATAGAAAAGAACCAACCCATTTCTTCCCGTCGATGTCGTAAAAGACGATTAAGGGACTTATGTCAAAAAAAACTGTAGTTTTGTAAAATTATCATCGGCGATCATCTCACCGCTGTCACGTGTGCATTTCTGAATCTAACTAATATTATAATTGCTTGTTTGCTTGTTTATTTATATATATATATATATATATATATTCTTGGTTGCCCCATCACGGCGAACCGGATGAAAGGATTTGGATGAAATTTGTTATATAGGTAGAACATACTCTGGATTATAACATAGGATATTTTTTATCCCAATAAAGTGAGTAGTTTCTGTGAGATAAACAACATTCCGCGATAAAGTTATTCCACGCAGGCGAACCCGCGGACGGAAAGCTATTATGTGAATCGTGGATACAATAATAATTTTAATTATTAAATTTTAATGTTTGGAACACCCAAACACTATTGTTTGGGATAACTCTGACCACCCCATTTGGGACAAAGGTTGTGACTTTTATGTATGTATGTATTTGCATTTATTTAGTTCCAGTTTTTTTTTTGGGAGGTATCATCGTCATCATTATCAGCTGCATATAGGACGTCCGCTGCTGAACATGACAATGTAGTTAGATTCTCTTGACATAAATATTTAATGTAATTATTTATTTTTTTACTTTCCAATTTACACTATAACTTACAATAATATAATAACAATAATTAAATGAAACACTTCCAATATACACATACCTAACACACATGTTAAACTTAAACATCTTTATAATCAGGCTCGAAAAAAAGGTATAAATTGTCGCATGTTATCTGGAGCACGAATTACATATCAAGTAGTCTTAAAGTAAACTATTAAAGCTCAATTGAGTTAAAGTTGTATAGAAGTTCTCTTGGGTAATAATGAGATTTAAATTTGGAATGTCAAAATATCAACAAAAACTTCTATCAAAAATAGTTTCCAAAAAAAAAACAAAGGCTGTTCAAAGCATAAATTCCTTAGTCCAAGTAGTTATAACTAGAAAATTTTAGACTTTACTCCTATGTAAAATATTTAACAAAGAACTTGGCTGTATATCTTATCTATTGACTTTCCTTTGCCTACGTAAGTAAATATCTAAAGAAAAAATCGGTGATTTCATTTATAATTTCTTTTTTATTTAACCTCACATTGGTGTCGATTCGGATGTACAACGAACTAACTAAATTTAAATTATATGTAATCCTTTTCTAACCACTAATACATGAAAAGGACGACATATAATTAAGTCCTGTCAAATTAAGTAAAATGATCAAAACAAGCACTTCTTTATCAATATTAGGTGTACACCTAGCGACGTCACGATTAAAATACTATAGAGCGACTTGTTTTGACAGCTCTTAACTTAATTTGACAGGCCTTAATTTATAGTCGTCCCTTTCATGTTAATAGTGTTAGAAAAGGATGTATCTGCTTTAAATTTAGTTAGTTCGTTGTACATCCGAATCGACACCATTAGGTGTATAAAGTAGATTATGCTCCTCGGGGATAAAATTGTCTTAGCTTTGGGCAGACTTGATTCCTTCGCTTCATTCAAGTTCTTACCATAATTCCCTTGCTTCACTCGGGAATTAACTACAGAATCCTTCATTTCGTTCAGAATTCAATATGACATAAGACACTATCCCCTTGGTGCTTAATCTACTATTAAAAATGTAGTCTAATCAATTTCGTCTTGAATATTCATATTAAAATTAAAGATAACAAGTTACAAACGAGAAGATACTGCAACAATTTCTCTTTATTTAGTTTTTTTGTTTACATTTTGCCAGGTTAATAAAAAAGCGGCGAGACGCAAAGCGCTTGCTTAGTTAGTGAATGGACGCGCTCTGCGTCCGTCGCACGCGCACGTATTTACTTCTGCGTGTTAACATCGATATTAGCGACTAAATCGCGCGTTTTTCTATCAAACTGACCATTTAAAACACATTCCAATAGCGCTTCTAATAATTTAAATTAGCCATTTGTTTTATTAAAAAAATTTATGATCAGTCTTTTATTTTGGTTTTATTGACAAAGTGGTTTAAGTGATATATTCGAAAAAGTACAATTGAATAATATTGTGAATTTCCAGACGTAATTCCTTGGTTCTGTAGGTACATAATTTTTCAAAAAACAGTGTCTTCAGTGTTGTGATCTGGATTCCCAACTAGTGCAATTAATATAATTAGAATGTGGTCCAATAAATCATTGTAATAGTGAACCAACTACACTTTAGTAAGTATAATTTGCTACACATTAAGAAGTAATATGTTAATGTATAAAAAGTTTTCCTGGTGTAGTCCTAACCAAACTGTTGAACAAAGAATTAATTCCAAAAACTTCGCCGCATGTGCCATTAATATCCTGTCAGATATCGAAAGGTGAACATTACTCTTAAGACGGTTCATTCCGTCCAGTGGCTCATTGGATAAATTAGGATTTCTTTTTAAATACAGAATAAATAAAAAAATCGCTTTGACCTGCACCCGAGAAGCCTAAAAGCTAATAAATAATATAGCTTAGATGAGAGTTATTTTCCAAAATTCACGATTATAAAAAGTTACCGTTTTTATGAATAATTTGAAATTCTCAAAAATAACCGTAATTTTTATGATTAACTGGATACGCCAAAGTAGTAGATAAGAAACAACACATAGTAAAACCTAGTAGTAGTAAGTAGTAGGTACCTATAAGACATATACCTAATAAATAATTAGAAAAATTATTTTTAAATAATTATTATTTGTAAATTGTGCGAAATTAAAAAATGCTTGACTGACAAATGCCGGTCCCTCGCCTGTCTAATTCTAAACCCTAAAATGCCTGTCAATTGCAGCAAATGCCTGTCATTATGGTAACCCTAACCGTGGGTGTCTTTCTACCAAAAAATATATTGAACACGATTCAACGGCGATGGGCTCACCACCGCCCGTCAAATACATACTATTTGAGTCTATCTCCAGAGTACAACATCAGATTTTACCCAAATTTATATAGAACCAGTCTGCCGGAAAACCCAAAAATGTAAACATCAAAATCGGTTAGAAATCCACGTTAATATGGGTTAGCGTTATTAAAAAAGAAATACGTACGGACGAACATAGAACCTCCTTCTTTTTGGAAATCGATTAAAAAACATATTGACTTTATTGTCTCTATTGAGTTGGTATAAAAATTGCTGTCGATTAGTTGCATTTGCCTGACAGTAATTTTTAATATTGCACTTTATATAAAACAAGTGCAAAGAAAACGTATCAGATCCACATGGGCAACATTAAAATATCATTAGTTTGCTTCGTCTTTACCAGCATTAGCACCTAGGGTTGCTAGATGCACCGTATTTTTATATGGATTCGTCTATTTTTCAGACTATGGCAATATAGTTGGATTTGGTAATGCAGCAGTCTCGCTATGCATGTCAGACGTTTCTTGTCAAATGCTATTCCTAGGATCTTCTTTTAAAAAATGAAAACCCGTACTTTGGATACGGGTAACCCTTACATTAAGAATTGGCAGGTGGCAACCCTAAAATCGTCTATTGCACAAACAAGAAGATTTGGAACTTTTTGTTTTTTTTTTCCATCGTTAATCTAAAATATTCACAAGAAGAGAAAACCAATTTAAATCAGAATTCCAGTTTAATATCAATGTAAGTTAATATTTATACCTGCAAAATTTCTATATATATTTATTATAATTTTCGACGATAAATTGGTGTAGTAGATAGTATCAGCGAAACCACCGGTTGAGGGTTCGAATCCCGCGAGGGGTAAATGTTTGTGTGATGAATAAGAACATTTTCCGAGTCATGGAACACAAATAGTAGCTAAGTAAGAAGAGAGACCGCCTCCGTGGCTCAATGTAAACAACATTGGGTTTACGATTCGGAGGTCGCGGGTTCGATCCCCAGCGGGGTACATGTTTAAGTACTCGGTTTGGTTGGTGGAAGGGCATTTATATGCCCGCTAGGCTAGCTACCACCGTCTTATCTAAATCTGCAGCCAAGCAGCAATGCTAATAGCATTGTTGTGTTCCGGTTGTCAGAGATAAGATAGCCAGTCCCCCAAATGTGTTGGGGTTTCCGCTCAGTACGCTTCCACCTTCGACCTCATCTTCACTTAACATCAGGTGTGATTGAGGTCAAGTAGCAACCCGTTGTGCATTAAAAAAAAAATATTGCAATGCCGAATATAGATAAAGCCCGATTTACCAATTAACTGTATAAGTGGGGCCTCTAAGACTTGTGGAACCTCAAAGACTAATAGGGCCTCAAAGATTTTATTTGCCTAAATCTTATGACTACTGAGGCTCAAAGTCTAGTCAAGCACCAAGGACTAGTGTGGCCTCGAAGACTAGTGAATCATCAAAGACTAATGGGGCCTCAGACTAATGGCGCATCCAAGTCAAGTAGAGCATCAAAGACTAGTAGTCCCTCAAAGGCTTAGTGGTGCCTCAAAAACTAGCTGGACCTCAAGGAATAGCGTGGCATTAAAAACAGTGCGGTCTCAGAGACGAGTGAAGCCTCAAAGATGGGGCCTCTCAGACTATTGTGACCTCACAGACTAGTGAAACCTCAGACTAGTTGGAGCTCAAGGAAGCCTCAAAGACTAGAGTTCGGCTAGGACTAAACTAATTGACTAACAAACTTACAGTCACATGACTGCAGTACGTCGGAAAGATACACTTGTCCCAGCAGACATTACTTATTTAGTGTCATTATCAACAGCCTACATATGTTCACTGTTGGACATAATATTTGGTATAAGAAATGTACATTATCACACTACTTCCTTAATGATCGAATTAGTAGCTATCCGCATACACCCTAGCATTCTGTACGGGTACGGAGTGTCTACGTTAATTATATTGGCCGAACAATGGTAATTTATCTGCCTTTAGATTACGTAACTTCATCGGTATCGTTATCGAGTACGTTGACCAATGAGAAACCATCAAATTGCCGAGCAAGCGATGAGCCAACCAATCACAGTCCGAACGTAACCGATGAAATTATGTAATAGAACCCCTGATCAGTACAATTATTGAATTAGGATACAGTTACTCAGAAAATAATTATTATAACAATTAATAGTGATTACTTAACTTCAAAATTTCATATATAATTTTCTGTATTTTGTTATTTTATGTACTTATATTGATGGTTATATATTTATTTAAAAGCTGTAAAGATGGTCCGATATTTTTTTATGAAATAACATAACCGAAAAAGGTAATGTATGTTTTATTAGTATAACAATATTGAGAGATACAATTTAACAATAAATAGATAATAATTAAAAATACTTTAAGCGTGTTAGCTAACTCGCTTTTTTTTCGCTCGCTCCTAGCATAGTTTGTGGTGTAACGGCAGCCTTGTATCGAGCGAAGTTTCTAAAAAATATTCAACTAATGGTGTAGGTAGAGTCTGTTGATTTACATGGCTCATGTGGTTTTTTATTATCTCATCAAATATGAAGTATGAAATATAATGGTAAACAGTGGTAAGTACTTCTTGAATAATATTATTATTATTACGCCGTGGATAATAGAATCTGAATATTAATTTTAACTAGGAAAAGAACATAGTGTAAGTACAAAAATTGGGTAAAATATTTCAAAATGAAATATATCTACAAAAAATTATATCGGAGCAAATGTGAACATCAATAACTTCAGAAAAGTACAATGAGCACTTGGCCCTCACGATCCTAAAGTTCTCATCTTAATCTGATTAAACAGTCCTAAAACCGGACGTTAATATAACTATCGAATAGCACAATAGATGCCTGGTCTTCACCGTCTTAAAGTTTCCACCTCAATCGGAGCACATATATCTAAACTGGATGCTCTGATTACTTTTGGAAGACAAATGAACGCCTGGCCTTTACCGTCCTAAAGTTTCTACCTCAATCAGACAAAATATACTTCAATAAACTCGCTCGTTGTGTCGCACAACGAGCGTCTGGCCCTTACGGTTCTACAGTTGTCACTTCAATCGGAGCTAATATACTTCAATCGGACGCTGAGATGACTCTTGACATACCCAATGAGCGCAAGTCCCTCATGGTCGTAACGTTTTCACCTCAACCGGAGCACATAGACCTCAACTGGATGCTCAGATAACTGCTTGGCCCCACAGTTCTAAAGTTTCTTACTACTTAAAGTACTTTCATTCAGAGCAAGTAGAATACTTAATAGTTCCCAACCTCAGCTAATCTCAACTAGCATAAACCTTGTGCATTTAATACAGGCCACCGGCAGCGGCGCCGGCGCCGGTGTGCCTGTTATCTCGAATAGTAAACATAAACAAAAACAAGTTTTGCAGCTTGTCCTTAACCTTTTCCGCTTTTTTTACGCATTCTCAGAAACTAGTTCCTTAATAAACGGTTCGGTGTATTTCTTATAGAACTTTATACCTCCCACGAAATATACGTTAGATACCAATTATTTTTGTAAGAAATACTATTATACTTATAATAGAGATGTCAGAAATAAGGATGTGTAGAATGGTGAATAAGAATAAAAAAAAACGCTTATTGCAATAATAATACATCTTCGGCTACATCGTCACGTTCCATCAGGTGAGATTGTAGTCAAACGCGAAACCAGTTTTTAATAAAAAAAAAAAAAAGAAAGGTTCCGAACACCTTAGGACCATTCCTTAATAAAGCAATCAAGAGAAACGTCAATGTTAATTGGTACCACACCGCAGGACAATCTTTGGAATCAACTCGATCATTCCTCGTTTGTGTAGTTTGTTCAACGGATGTCATGATACGCTACAGGACCTTTATCATGCCACAGACTATGTTGTGCACGTGGCCACATTCTGGTCCTCAAGAATTTGATGTTTTTGCCATCTACTCCCCAAGAAGAACGGATGTATGACTTTTTTTATACAGTCTTTGATTCTATCCACAATCTATGCAAACATATTCTGACTAGTTAAATAGCGCTCGCAGAATGGGCCCTCACCAAACATAATTATCATCGTTTTTTTTCCTTATTCTTTGTGTACTTACCTTTCTCTGTTCTTTCACGATATATACTTATTGTGAATACTTAATAATTGCATAAATAACTAGGCATAAATATGTTTTCCTTTCTTTCGCTAGAATAATAGATATAACGTAATGCTAAAGTATGTAAAATCTACTTTTAGTTTTGCATTTAATTATTGGCTTTTATGTGACATGATTTTGCATGTTATTATTATTATTAGGCTATATTGCACACGAAATAAAATATAAAGAACATTTAACATAAATAGTGCTCATAGTGATTTCTTCCAAACACCCTCAGTTAAAGAAGCTAATAAGTAGTTGGATTATGCAAAGTAAAAAGTGAATAACTTTAAACATCAGCAGATACATAGACGATACATAGAAAATACATAGGTATAGTAAAATACATACAAAGGTAAACACTTACTAAAATAAAAAGAATAAAACCATATAAATAAGTACAATAATACAATACACATAAATATATACATAACAGCACATACAATTCATTAAAGAGATAAATAATATTCCTTTAGATGCAGTTTAAACACTGCAAGCGATTCTGCGTGACGAAGGATCCCAAGTAATAATTTGTACGGCACCTGATGGGCTTAAGCAAATTGTACATTATAAAGAACAGTGAGGATATAAAGTATTCTGTGATTATTAAATTCATAAGCGTTATTTATTACTTTAGTTAGTATAGCACCCACTGGCAAACCTAAAATAAATTTAAAAAAAATAACGATAAAAAAAGATCAGATAACCAGTTCTCTAAATAAAATCAGGCCGATCGTCTTCCCTTCGGCCTTATCTTCATTTAATATTGATTAAGATCAAATGCTAGATTAAAAAATCATCAAGGGCGTAAGTGACGTAATTATGCATAAAAAATAACGCTAAACTTAGAAAGGGTTTAGGAAAATAACACGTAAGTAAATAAACCGATTTACATTCATGCCATTAACATCCCACGACAAAACCTGTCCCTTGTCCTTCCTTTAAATAGCCGCTAACACCTTTGGACCCCAAACATCTGATCACAACAAACGAAGCAACCGCTGAATTGAATTATAAATAGTTAATGAATGGTATAGTCATATAAACAGTATGGCAACAGCTTGGAGCATTATTTTATTTACGCTGAATTTAAAAAGAAAACTTAATTTATTCAATGAGATTGTCACTGGACGGAATAAAGCCCTCTTATCAGCAAGATGCACTGGAAGACACATTCCATTTACACTAGCTATACCATCCAACAGTCCTGCATCCAATCCATTCTTTTCAAACTGAGGAAAAAGGAGATTTCCCTTATTTTCTCAATTTAAAAATAACGGAAATCCCATAAAAATTCACAATTGACTCTGCATAATAAATACGGCTGAACATAGGTTGTAAGCAAAATCGACCTACAGACGCCGACATTTGATCATTTAGTTCTATAATTCAGAATTTAAAAACTTATAGAAAATATGAACTTTCGACCTCGAATAACCCATGCAGGAAGATCACATGCATTGCCTTGTCTTTCACCCCGAGGATAGGAATGCGTCCCAAGCCATCACTTTCACTGGCTACGTTATTCATCATACCAGGGCGGCCGAAATAGATAAGAGGATGGTGCTTACATAGCCAACACACAAAGGCGAAAGTAAAGACCTTTATGTTCATAAACTATTATAAATATAATGTCAGCTTCAGACGAATACACGAGATGCAGTCCACACGTGTGACGATATCTGCAGTGCACTTTCTGTGCTATAAATCCATGGTGTTTAAAATTCCATACCGGTAGGTACCTATATTGATTTATGCTTCCCTCACACAGTACCGTATGACTGTCATGCGGAATAGTCGGCAAATAATAGAATAATAAGAATAATTTATTTTTAACCACAGGTAAATACAGTAGTTTACAACCGGTAAAATTTTGTAATATTCATTAGAATATCTAAAAGTATGTTCCCAGCTGATGCCCATGCTAAGCATTAAAAATACTTGTGTTATAAACTTATAAGCATCAGCTGCTAACTCCTCAATGGACTCCTAAATTTACATTAATAGAACAAAATCTAAGAAAACCTGTGTTTGTTATCGCCTGTATCTAGGGATATATTATATTTGTATGTGTATTGTGTAAGTGTTTGAAAGTGTGTGTATGTATGTGTGTACGTGTGTGTGTGTGTGTGTGTGTGTGTACGTGTGTGTGTGTATGTAATTGTGTTGACATGTAGGTGCGTGTGAAAGTGTTCTCGAGTGTGTGTGCGTGTGTGAGCCACGAGAACTTACTATTACTTTTGTATTAGCCTTTATAAATAAGTTATTAGTAGGTGGTATCGCTAATTTTACTGCTAAATTCCAGTGTGTGAGATGGCGGGTGTACTCGTCCAATTCGAATTATTTATTTTAAACGTACCTGCTACGTAAAGTTAACATAAGATAAATCGTTTGCAAGAATACAGTAATATCATAGATCTTATTTTTTTCTTATAAAAGCTAATTGCCTGCAAACAGATATGCAATTATTAGTCAGCGATCTACATTAATAAAACACAATAAAATTACACGAAACACGAACAAGTCAATTGTATAATGGAGCCGATGTATGAATAAATGAATATGAATGTCAAAAACAATTATATACATTATGAAGTAAAAAAGATTAATTAAATTTCCCGAAAACCTTACCAGTTCTGATGTTTCTTTCTGTGGGTACACAAGAGGTTCCAAATATGAGTACACATAATTTATAAAACGAGCCTTGGATCCCGCCCGCCCGCCATCCTAATGTCAAAATGGCGGGTGTACCTATTTTTCAAAGTATCTCTGTATACACAGCTACACACGCTTCTAGGATTGGTATACTGAGGTCAGATTCGAATCGGGCGAGTACATCCGCCCTTCTGACACTCGAATTTTCGGTATGATACGTATCGACAGATTTAGGGTACAGGGCGTATAATACTCGTAATGTAACACTGCAAGGGCATAGGTGTGAAGAAATGAAAAAAATTACATTGTCCTTGTTCCGTACCTTCACTCACACCCCTCATGCAGCCAAGTAAGGCTGACTGTAAAATTGTACATTTCTGTAATCTATAATTGATGTACTTCTGTCAAACTCTTAATTATTGATTATTTAACACGTTGGCGGACACTGAACCCCTATGAACGTAATGACAATAAAACATCTATTGCGTCAGGTTCAGTGTCCGTGAACGTATTAACAGAGTGATATTACGATCTAAAATATTGAAGATTGCAATGTACAAAACATTTCATGAAACATAAATTCTACGCATACTTGAAGAGGGTACCTATTATAAACTGGGTTCATTTCATCATTCAATACTTATACATCGTGAGTTTTATTGGTTTTGGAGCCGATGTCCTCTCCATATTTATCGATCCATTTAGCAAGAAAAATCGAAAATATCAACATAAATAATTTAAACCTAAATCAACGAACGGCTCGCGTACTGTGGCAACACAAGTCTACCTATGCCAGCGCGCCGACTAAGGTCACAAACAAACATACCAGCGATCTGTCAGAGTTCTTTTTAACCGACTTCAAAAAAGGAGGAGGTTCTGTATTCGGGGCGTTTTTTTTTATCTACAAATTGGTGAATGACTCTCTAATTGTCATATAACATATAATCAGGAATAGAATTTCTAAAGTATGTTAGACTAATAATGTGTAATATTATATGATGTTGATATTCCCTATAAATAAATAAGTAGTTTTGAAGCAACTTTAGGGGACAAGTGGCTTGAAAGAGATATCTATTGAAAGGGACAATTCAAATTACGACCTAATTACAAATTAGGAAGATGTTTTCTAAAATTAGATTACCTATAACCCGAATAACTTGTGATGTCTGTCAGATCAGTTCATGCGATTTCATTCTAAGTCGCATAATCGCAGTGGTGTGGGGGAAGTTTAATAATACTACTTTTGGCAATCGCAGCCGGAAACAACAGTAGTTGCTACCAATGAACTAACGTGCTATTAATCGTGCAATGGACTATAATTATAGACCAGTAGATGACATTGACACAGGCATCAGCAAATATGGAAAATGAGAGCTATCAATTCAACCCAACCTATTCTCACATACATTTTTGTTACAATTTCGTAAGTAATCAATCGGAAGAAAGCTCAATGTCATGCAACGACCTGTGTGCGAAGTGTGAGTTTTGTCTCGTTTTTAACTTTACCATCGCGTTCGCGTTTACGAAAAAAGTCCCTATGAAAAAAATCGTTTTGCAAACTATCCGCTAGAGGCGCTGCGCAGTGCACATTGCAAATCGTCACGTAAACGTGAAGGCGGTAGTAAATTTAAGTCGAAACAAAACTCACACTCCGCTCTCAGGAGAGGGCGATGCTTGGCATTACACTATGAGATCGAATCAGGAATAAAGAAATCTGTGTACAACGAAAGTCACCGACATCTAGCGGATTAGTTAAGTGGCAGAAAACATAGCTCGAGGAAGAAGTGGCCAGTGGGGCTTTAATGTTCTAGAGTGGAGACCACGCACCGGCACACAAGGTAGATGGACGAGCTAATGAAGATAGCGGAAAATCGCAGGCCGCTTCCAACCGATAGCTTTGGACATCTATGGGGGAGGCCTGAGGCCTGGGTCACGTTCTGTTCTGTCTGATAAACAAATTACACATACAAACGAATTCAACAACAGCCGATCTGTGGTTTTGAAAATTTACAAAACCCACAGATAAAACAACGACCGATTGGTGTAGTGGATAGTGACCCTATCAGCGAAACCAGCGGTTGCGGGTCAGTGTGATAAATACGGACATTTATTACCGAGTCTGATTGAGACCGAAATGTTTATATTATAAAATATTTATGTATGTTTATCCGATATCTAGAATTTGTATAAGGGTCCCAAACGAAACAAAAAAAATGTTATCTTCGAAATCTTGCTAATAACCTGTGATCTCGTTTAGTCTTTAACATTAAAAAAACCGCTGAAATCGGACCACACATCTGGACAAAGATTCGACACATACACACAACGCCTTCACTCGTCGTTTTTCCTCGTGCTTTAAAATGATATACCTATCTACGCGTAATATATGACAACCAAAATTAGGCCAGATAGAGGACTTCCAACTGACGTAACCAATGTTACACCGAAGTGTTGTACTCAAGCACAAAGACAATACGCATTCCAATCAATCAAAACGAGGCATTGTCGGTTCAATTCTCGGGAGTACAAGTTACCTACCTAATACTAGCATCTCTTGTGATCTATTTCTTCTTGGATTCCATGAGGACACCCGGCGAAGGTACGTGTTAGTCCTTCTTGATGTTGAGCAGCGACGACCAATGGCTCGGGAGAGGGAGATGGAAGCAGAGTATCACAAGTTGCCTGCACTCCTCTGAGCAGGGCAGTCTTAAACTAGGTCGGGGCCCTTGGGCACACAAGAATTTGGGGCCCTTTTGGAAAGTAAAAAAAGCGAATTATAATAAAAAAATTTTACTAAGTGTGACCATTTATTATAGGTAATCAAATACAGTATAACATGATACAGATATAACATGTCATTAATGATATTATAATGCTGCTGCTTTTTTGGTGACGATTACGATAACGGTTTCTTTCGGGATTTCTGTTGAGCGAAATCTTCTATTATATCCTTAGTCAATTTTTTGAAGGAAATCACTTTCTATGCACATAATTAACAAATTGCTCAGTTTTGAGAATGAATGTGTGAGAGAAATTGTCGGTCTTTAGGAGTCCCATGAGAATGGGGGCCCTGGGCATGGGCCCCGTGTGCCCTTATGGTGAATACGGTACTGCCTCTGAGCGGTCACCCCAAGGTTACTCGATACCCCAACTGACGTGGGTTGTGGTTCATGTAGCTGAAGAGCACCTGACAGCTGAAGTATGTCCGATCTCAGACAGCCGCAGAGGATGAGGCAAAAATGGAGTTTTTTTGACGGATGCAGTCCGGTTCGATACTACCTTCAGGTTACATAACTGTGTTTATGGAGCAAGCAGACATACCGAATGTGTTTTTTTAACGTAAGGAAAAAAATGGGTATATTAGGTAAGTGAAATAGGAGGTATTGGCATAGGTAGTTTAATTATTTTTTTTAACTATCGTCGAATAGACGACCCGTTTGGTGTAGTGGTTAGAAACTGTGCTGCTATACCAAGAGGTCGCGGGTTCGAATCCCGCTAGGGGCATATGTTTGTATGATGAATACGGACATGTTTGTGTACCCGAGTTATGGATGTTTTTCATTTATATGTGTATTTATTTACAAAAACAATGTATTTGTGTAGTGTATAAACCATCTGGTATCCACAACACAAGCCTAGTTGCTTAGTGGGGAACTAGATGGCGCTGTCTGTATATGTCCAAGGATATTTTATTATTTTTTATTTTTTAATAAAGCGTTAATGTTGTCATTTGCCGGTTGCGTTTGTAGCCTATTCCAGATAATTACATAATTAAATTAAATAAAGAAAACTTGGAGAAACTACGAGTTCCAAATAAATTTCGCATTATCGGAACCCTACGAATCCCGCCAGTCGCATATCAGCCTCCGGCCGCCGTGTGCGTATTTGAAAAAAAAATAATTAAACCACCTATGTATGCCAATAACTTTTATTTCACTTACCTAATATGCCCTATTTGTTTTATTCGGTAGGTATAAGCAATGCGTGGTCATGTCGAATTGAAAGTGTCCATGACGGATTGCTAGCTATTCTCAATTAAATTACTAGATTCTCGTTTGATCTTTATTCTTCTCTATGTCTTACTTTTTACAAGCTTTTATTTAATTTGCTTCGTATATATATATGTAACCTATGTCCGTTCATTGCTATGCAAATTGGACTATGGTTCCTTGGAGAAAGTTGTTCATAATCAAGAGTGACGTCACCAGTTAATGGGCATTACACGTATTCAAATTCACCCTGTATAAAAGAAATAAGTATTAAAAATAACATTAAAAACATGCTATTAATTCTCTGTATCACGTATATACGTGCTATTAACCGTTAAGGAGTACCCCTCGTGAGGAGACGAACCTGGCTACAGCATCAGTTCACGATTCAAAACCGTTGTTTAGGAACAAGAGTATAGGAAAAGAGGAAAGAGTTAAACGCTGTTTAACTATAATACACACGTGTTTGTAATTTTTTTGTGGTACTGAACAGGTGTATTTTATATTTTGCTAATCTATTGGAACATTCTTATTTTCATGACCGTTTAAAAAGTTATATAAAAGTAATTGGCACCATAACTGCATCTGTACAAATTGGTTTCGTTATCAGAATTGTAAAATTCGCGGTTTTGTGTAATGCTTTTATTGAGTTGACTATACAATACTATAATGTCGGGGAAACGCGGGCGTTGCTAGCGACTGGGCTGGTGCCAGTCTCTCGTGGTAGCTCGGGAAATTGCGATATTATGTCAAGCTACTAAAGGCGTATTCGCCTTTATGTGCGTATGGCACTATGATTTAATAGAACGAGGCAATGGTCTGCCAATGATGGAACACAGGCCCGATAACCTTAAATCTTTAAGGTGGCAATTACAGACCACTTACCCACACACAAATCATAATATTAAATTATGATCATGGAACCTGAGATGCTTACCGGTGAAGTATTGTATTATTTATACAATATTGTTTGTATGCCCCTCATGCCATCCAACTTGGCATGCAATGTATGGGATCAGCGGGAATTGTCTTCAACTGTTGACTTTCAATAAGTGATATTTTTGTATCCTACATTGAATAAAATATTTTTGATTTTGATTTTGATTTTTGACTCGTGCCTACTCAAATGCCATGACCAACTTCTTATTAAGTAACGACTCACCGGACACTTCAAAATATCGGTGATAATGGTAACAGTCACTCACGTTCGTTGATGTGCTAAGTGGTGGTCCATCTCCTTTGATGGGTGGTAGCAATATGAATACTCATTGTCGATGTCTAGACCAAACATTACTGTAAGCGTCGTCACCGCGCTATTTTCGGCGATACCAGCGCCACCAGATTCTCTTCTTCTAGCAAACCGCGTATTATGATAGTCATTCGACCGTCCTAATTATAAATTCCGTCGCTAATTTATCGCTATCTGCGACATAGATATACGAACAAATCTAGGTAGTTGATTTTCACCCAATTTTTGTTGTAATAGATAATAGCAATATATATGACGTACTTTGGATTTATTATATAACATATATTTTTAATTCGTTGTTTACTTAGGCCTAAGTCCATTACTTGCGTCATGATTTCGGACGTCAAAGCGGTCCGCTGGGTTCCATTGAATCATACATAAACCTTCCGTAGTAGGTAGTTTACGACTAACCGCACAGACAGACAGACGCTTTGTTTTACTATTTAGAGATTACAGGTGGTTGATGAAATATCAAGTAGAGTAATTATATGACTGTTTAATGTAGTGGTTAGAAACTCTGACCACTATACCAAAAGGTCGCGGGTTCGAATTCCGTTAGCGGCATGTTTGTATGATGAATACAGACATGTGTAGAGTTATGGATGTTTTCATTTATAATAAGTATTTATTTACAAATTTATGTAGTATAATCAACCATCTGGTATCCACAACACACGCCTATACTTGATTAAAGTGGAACTAGATCGCATTGTGTGTATGTCCAAGGATATTTTATTATTATTTTATATAAGGATATTATGTTAGGTAGTTTTTTTTGGGATCGCATAGATCCACTCCTTTCTGCAAGTATGGCAAGTACCCTACATTTTTTTAATTAGGTCTTGATCCAGAAGATATTCATGTACTCATGATTACAAGCAACTTTTCCACTGTGCGGTTCCTCGATAATATTTTTTTTTAAACCTGGGCACTGCCGTGCGCTTCGATCAACTCATGATTGTAATTGGGATAAATTTGCTTGCGCGACCTCCGACTCCGGCCTCAATTAATTGGTTCGTCTTGTTTTTGATTTTTATAACTGTAGTCCGATATTTATATGTATGTTTATTTTATTAATACATAGATAACTGGATTAATTGATACCCATCATACCCATCGACGGGGTGCTGGAATGATTTGTTGCCAAGTGTGGCAAAATGGCTGCTTTCGTCCACCATATTGAATTTATCATGACGTCATATACCCTATGACACTCGCGGGACTTGTACGAATACAAATATTTCTTTGGGAAAATTGTTTTATAGGTAATCATGGATACATGCATATCTTTTTGAAGAAAGAAGTAATGAAGTCACCCTGGAACTGATATAAAAAATAATCAGTCTCAGGTTCATGTCTGAAGAACTGTTAGAGGTACCCACATATTGTATATGAAATCTTGGTAAAATTATGTTTATCTCAAATCGGTACAACACTACAGGGGCCAAAAGTGGCACGAGAATGTACACGAAGTGCGTGCGGTAGTGAATTTTTTCTATGAACTTGGCCTGCGCACTGCCGTACGCTTAGTTATGGGATTTAAAGTACTTAGGTACCATTCTTTACTTAGCTCACTCAATGTCAGTGAACGGCGATCGTGGGTAACTATGCGACCTTTAAGTAGGTTCGAGTAGATATACATATAATAGGTATAGGTATTTACATAGTATTTCCTTATGACATTAATTTTAATTTTATTTTATTTGAGATAACAACAGCTAACATTACATTAATTTACAACAAATAGTTACTTCTCATACAGACAAAACAGTTATCCACTACTTAAATAATACAGACAATAATTTCTTGTTGAGAGAAACATCTGATACACAAAGCTTTGTAGAAAGTAGGCTGCAATTATACAAATCAAGATGAGTATATATAATAAGTAAGTAGAAATGTACATAAATAATATATTTTATATTATTTACATATTGAAATACGATGACATAAATAAAATATTAATGGTTATATTTTGATAATATACGTGATATAGGTACATAAAATGTAATTTAGATTAAGATTTGTCATAATATCCTAATCCTAACTAATATAACTAATATTATATAAACGCATATATGACATACAGACATTTTACCTTTATCCCAAATTATGGTCAGAGATATCCCTAACATTAGTGTAGTGCGTAGTGGCGACCTGTTTGGTGTAGTGGTTAGCAACTCTGACCACTATACCAAAAGGTTGCGGGTTCGAATCCCGCTAGGGGCATAATGTTTGTGTGATGAATACGGACATGTGTACCCGTATGAAGTGACCTATCATCTTTCCTCTTCGGTTCTCAACTGTGGCTAACAGGCATCTCTTCTCAGTGTTAACGCAAACATATACGAGTACATAACCAAAAAATATTACCCTATCCTGGTGCAGGTTTCCTGGTGGCAAAATGAGTAGACGCAAGTCCAATGCTGGTTTTTATTTCATAATTGTTTTTAATTTATATTTTTCACTTTTTGTCTGCAGGCAGGAAAGCAGCTATGAGTCAATAGCAGCTGGAACGATCTCACACCATGCTAGCCCGACTTCCGGTGCGATGGCTCGCACGGATGCAAGATGGCGGCCTCGCCAATCAGTTCCTCATGGCTCTCATGGGTGAGACATTTTCCTCTCCTTCCTATTGCGGTTAGCAAAAAGGTCAGTTGATTAGTTTTTAATCGACTTCCAGAAAGGCGGTTATCATTATACGAGTATACGTCGCAAGCAGATCGTTAAATTAGCCATTTCATGAAATGCGTAAGCGAATAAATAAATGCGTAGGTATTGAATTTGTCTATGGACGTCGTTTGTGGAGCGCTGTATAGGCGTGAGAGTGGGATAGTCGTATATTTTGTCCAAGTTAATGAGCAGGACATATACTAGGGTCGTCTGAAAAGTTCGTGCAATCACCATAAAGTAAGAACTTAAAAAAAAAAATTCTTTCGTACCTACTATTTACCTATTTTTTTCTTGTGCGTTCCATTTTTAAAATGCATGCATTTGTGATAGCTCGGTTTAACGTGACAGTCGATTTTGTAACGCACTATTTGCGCACTATCTGTACTTTATGGAAAAATGGATAAAATCGAGCATCTATTTATACCTACATCAATTTAAACCGAGATAGGTTCTGTTTACGGTGAGTCTGATCCATCATTTTCCACCGTAAAATTTTGGGAATATCTCACGCGACATAAACGTTTATCGCACCTGTCATACTACAGGAACTGATCTCCTTATCCTTATGATATTCATTCAGTCCTCTCGGAGAAGGCAAACGGATCTAAGCCCATACAGCCGTGTCTTATTTCTGTTATTTCTTCAGTTTTTAAGTCAGTCTCGTATACAGAGTCTAGTCACGGTCAAGTCATTCTTCAGTAAAGTGGCAGAATGCTTTACAAAAGATTTTGGCGGTTTCTTGTGGGAACCCGAAAGCTTCGTTACGCACTTTAATTTACACTTCCCTTCACTTGTACACCATTACTAACTTATGCTGCACAATATTCTGCCATTATTAAGCTTTAAAAGTCAGAATGCACAAATTATAAGAATTATAAACAAAAATGCTACTTCACTCGCCGAGATCCCGCCAAAAAGCCTTATCCTTATGAATGAAAATGGTGCCGTTGCAGGGAAAAAGAGACAGTACTACCTACTTTAGAACTGGTTTTAGTTTAACTTATTTCAGATATGTCATGAGCAGTAGTAATTACTTTCCACCAAGTGAGCTGCATGCTCGTTCGCCATACAATGAAATGTTTAAAAATGTCGGATATGTTAATAAAAAAAATGACACGCCTAAAATAGTCCGATTTTACATTTTTTAAGTTGCCGCTTGTTCAAAAGGCAATTTTCCCTTGAGAAGAACAAACAAAAAGCTCGAAGCTGCTCTTTTTAAACAGGTTTTTTATATTACAAATGATACAATTATTTATTCAATTATTAATTTTCGAAATAGCGTGGCATGTGAACGAGCTGGTTACATCCATGGATGATTATCATCCAAATAGTCTGATATTTTATACTTCCTTAATAAATTCCTGTACGCGCAGATAAAAACATGTGCTTCGAATTGATAACCTCCTCTAGGAAAAGTCGGTTTAAAACTGACGTCATCAATAAAGTATTCGCATGCATGGCACGTGTTCATCAGTCAGTTGCGTAATCGTATCCTATAGTATGTGTTGGCGTCTAACGTGTATTATTATCCCGATAGAATGAAGAGTCATCTGACCACAAATATCACTACAAACTCAAACTCAAAGCCTTTTATTTCAACGTAAGGTACATGATATCATTTGTTGAATGTCAATTTAAATCTATTGGAAATAAAAATAGGGCTTAACATTTTTCGGTCAGTCAGTATGTCCAAGCTACCACCGCTTCGGAAAGGGAAATCATCTGTGGGAAAAGAAGCGGCGCAAGAAACCCACAGGATCATTTTCTTTTTTTTTTATATATATATATAAAAGTATACAGCATTTTTTACAAACAACAATTTTATAATTTTTGGGAGCTGGGCGAAGTATACCAAGCGTTTTTGTCATTCAGGTAGTCACTAATTTTGTAATAACCTTTTTTTGTTAATGTTGTTTTGACATGGTTTTTAAATTGTTTTTCATTTAGATTAATGATATTCTCAGGTATAAGGTTATAAAAGCGTATGCAGTGTCCCATAAATGATGTATTAACTTTGCTCAGTCTAAATATGACGATGTGGTGGAAGATGAAGCACGCGATTAAAGTATTGATAGATAAATAGATAAAGCGTTTATTTGCATATTACAGAAACACATACAAAAATACTAGACGCAACAACGTAGCCTTATTTCACAGTAACAAAAATAAAAACTAAAATTAAGTACAACTGTTATAATTTATAATAGAGTTGTATGTGTATCTGTACCACAAATGGGCTATCGCTCAGTGTGGATCCTCACTTATAGCGGTAAGACATTGATTTTCAGCTAGTGCCCTGCGAGAGAAAGCGAAAATACCGTGCAAAAATTTTCATTAACAACCATAAGTGTGTATTCTATAAAGATCATGTTGTACGGTGGTGTATAGCAATTGTATGATAATGATACTCGTTTAAAATAATAATTGTCAAAAGTGGGCTTAACATAACTAAATACCTACAACGCGAACTAGTCAAGATGTCAGTGAGCAGCTACCGCTAAGTTATTTGAAATGTTGCAAATGCTTTTTATTGATCATCATCATAGCAATCACAAGACGTCCACTGCTGAACATTTCCAGATTTATATTTCCAGAGCGAACGGCCTACATCCAGTGCCTTCCCGCGATCTATATTAGGTCGTCCGTCCAACATAAGTACGTATACTCGTATACTCGCTGAGCTTGCATTTAATGCCTCGGGGGCCATTAGTTATTTGAGCTATGTGCCCTGCCCATTGCTAGTTCCTTACTAATAAATAAATAAAAAATAAAATATCCTTAGACATATACACAGCGCCATCTAGTTCCTCACTAAGCAACTATAGGCTTGTGTAGTAGATAACTTACAATTCCGCTGGGCTATGTCGGTGACTTTCGTTTTTCTTTGGGTTTCTTAATTCCTGACTCGATCTCGCAGTGAAATGTCGAACTCGCCAAACCGCCTCCTCCATAACTCCCTGCTAAACCATGAGCTTTCTTATGAGGCCACAGCGACTACGTTTCTGTGCCATAATTCGTCACTGGTAACACACATTGATAAAGACTCTACGGTTTGACTCTCCATTCGTATATGCGAATGTATGCACCGGGGCGTCAGTCTTTCCCGAATCCTCTAACCTTGGGATGTTCAAGAGCAGGGTGAATAACCGTCTACTGAGATCGCGTGCTTCATCTTCGCCAACATCGTCACTTTCCAATAAGTGGAATAGTGGTCAAAGCTTGAGACAACATCCACTTTCAACTTAGGAAAAAATCAGAAATGCACACGTGACAAAGTCCATCTCCGCTGAAACGTGCAACTTTTTGGTCCACTAGTCGCCTATTACACCTTTTTTTATGCACAACGGGTTAGTTCTTGACCTCAATGACACCTGATGTTAAGTGAAGATGAGGTCGAAGGTGGAAGCGTCCTGACCCGGAAACCCCAACACATTTGGAGGACTGGTTATCTTATCTCTGACAACCGGAACACAACAATGCTATTAACATTACTGCTTGGCGGCAAATTTAGATAAGATGGTGGTAGCTAGCCAGGCGGACATTTAAAATGCCTTACCACCAACTAAACCGAGTACTTTAACATGGTACCCCGCTGGGGATTGAACCCGCGACCTTCGATTCGTAAACCCAATGTCGTTTAGATTGAGCCACGGACGAAGATAATCTAAAATGTATTAGGCTAGTCTAATTACGAAAATACAAAAGGGACAATTTCAAGTTGTTAAAATATTGAATAACTTTGACATTATTTTTGCCTTTCAAGGCACTTTCTCAGCACACTTTTTTATCAAAAAAGTTATGTCTTATAAACGTAGCTGAATTCCACCTTGTGGTAGATTCCACCCACATGTCTTTAAATGGTACCTAGATTACTAAGTATCCGAATCGTAAACCCAATGTTGTTTACATTGAGCGCGGGCGCGGCGGTTTGGTTTGATCTATGGGAATATATGGGTTGGTTCTATTGTCTTACGTACTGAAACCACACAGCACTTAGTGAGAATGTTCGAGATTTTACGGACAATGCCCGTCAATAAACAGGTACCACCTCACACACCGTAACAGCGCTACCCAACTAGTGATAGTGGTAATGTTTACTAATATCGCAGCCACGCTGGCAGCGAACTGAGACATGCGTCATTTCCGTATACACTCCTTCCGAATGCCGCTGAGTATACAATAGGCTATAATGTCAATGTTCTACTTGGGCCGTTCTGGGCCAACCATTATCACTAATCACCTACCTATCACAGTAATGCCTGTTGGTTAGGAACTTATCCAACTCATGCTGCCATCTCCTTTTCGTGGTGGTGGCGATTTTGGCCCACATGTCGTCTGGCATGCGACAAACATGGCCCGCCCAGTCCCACTTCATAAATGCACATAAATAATTAAATTAAATTTAAAACTCATACAACTCAACAATATAAACTCCTAACTTATAAACCTTCTGTTAAACTATAACCCTTCGTTATCGTCTTGCCGTAGCCAGGTAAAACTAGTATCAACTAGTCGCACCTTATAATAACATAGCAGCAAAAAAGCAGCTAACGTATGTAATAAGTAATAATAGATCTTGGCCCTTTTTAATTAGTTATTAGTGATTACGCAACTCATTTTGTGGGTCAAGTGGAATGGCATTGCGAGATAAGTCGTTAAGTAACTGATGTAGTATGTCATGTTTTGACTGCAGACAAAGGTCTTGTTTGTGTCAGTAAGCAACGGCTGGCCAATGTGATTGTGACTTTATGGTAAGAAAGAAAGAAAGAAAGAAAAATTTATTTAAACCCATCTCATGACACAAACAATCAGGTACAAATATTACACAGTCGAGACACATACAAAAAATAACATTCTGTTTGCCATCTAATTGGCGGTGTCGCAAGGTGGAGTCAAAAAGGTCTCCAACTCAGCATGGGTTGTAGCCGTTCACTACAACGCTGGTTTTCAGTGGAGCCTCCAAATGACGCACGGACACTGGTCAACACATGTACATACAAATAACAATTACAATTAATAGGAGTAATCAGCAAGGATGCGATGAGAGGATACATACGTGTATACATCTCTTTCTCTCAATAATAAAATGTTCTCCTTAACAATAATTAAGTCTCTATAGAAAGGTGGGTAAGGTGGGTAAGATTTTTGGAACATCATCAATAGCTTTACACGTCCTCACTGTTGGGACACAGCCTCTTCTCACTAGGAGAGGGTATGGGCCATAATCCACCACGTGGGCTAAGCGGATTGGTGCATTTGTGTCAGACTTGGCCAGTCAGTGTTTTTAAGCCGCTCCTGCAACAACTGCCTTCAATTAAAATCAACCGGGACCAACTGTTTAATGTCATTTAGGTCAGCGTGGCCGGTGTAGTGTTATTCCTCTATGGTGATATCGACATTTCATCGATATGTTTCCAAAAACAACTGTCTGTGATTTTAATTTCTGTTTTTTTTTTTAATAATTATTGTAATGTCTAATTTATTAGGTCGTGACGTTATGTATACGTCACGACCTTCGTCCCAAATGGGGTGGTCAGAGAAATCCCAAACAATAGTGTTTGGGAGACCCAAACATTAAAAGTTTAAAGTTTGAAACAACATTCACGGTTATGAAATATGCAGAAATGGGCTCAACCACTGTCACGTGTGCATGACAGTGGTTGAGCCCATCGCCGATGAAACGTGCAAAACTATGGATGTTTTTTGGTGTAAAGTCCCTTAGACGCCTTTTACGACACCCACGGGAGGAGACGGTTTGGTTCTATTCTATTTGAATGCCGAAACAACACAATACTAGATAATTATCATTAGTGATATGATTAAAAATTGTTATAAAATATATGGAACTAACTTTTTTGTATCTTTTATCTGTATTAGAATAATTAAGTAGATATTTATCTAATATGATTTTTTTTTATGCACAACGGGTACTTGACCTCAATCACACCTGATGTTAAGTGATTGACTAACCGTCGAGTTTTTGGGGTTATTGAAACTACTTACTTCATATTTTAGTACTTGGGTTAAAAGGGTTATTCCGTCCAGTGGCGCCTTCATTGGATAAATATAGATGTCTTTTTAAATACAAAATAAATTAAAAACATATAGGATTGTAATTATTATTGGGATTGTTTTTGTATCATAGGCCCGTATTTCAGAATGCTGCTCAAGCGTAGATCTTCGCTTTAGCATAGGTAGAAAGAGATGCCGGTATTCATGTTACATAAAGCTGTCCCTTTTCAACTGTCCTCAAGCGGATATATCTGCTTGAGTAACATTCTGTAATGCGGGCCATAGAATTACGCATTTTGTAGAAGAACGAATAATTATAAGCGGACAAAGTCGCGAGTAACAGCTAGTATTTCTCCTACTTTTGTAAAAAAAAAAGCAAAGAATTTGGACATAGGTACCAAGTAAATGTTAAGAATGCGTGGACATGAACCGCTCGGCAATATCCAGTATATTTTATTCTTACTTTTCTTTGTCGAATCATAAATTTGACAATTATTTCAAATTATATTTGTATTAACTTATTTAAAAAGAGCAACCCCGGAGTTTCTTGCTCGTTCTTCTCTGGGGAGACTGCCTAGTGAATGAGCGATAACTGTATATCATGACGATTTCAAATGTTATTCTTATAACTTACGAAATAAAACATTTTTGATTTTGATTTTGAATACACAACTAATGCTGAAAGGATTAAAAAGAAAGTTTGATACAAGAGATTTGTTTACAACTTGTTTATATGAACTCGGTCGACCTCACTGCGGGCACATACCTTCGTAATTATGTAAAAGAGAGGAGAAAACCATGGGAACCTGCACTTACAGGAGAAAGCATAAGGTTTTATTTAAAACTATTTGAAATAAGTTTAAAGTATAATTGAACAGTCAAAATTAGCAAAACAAACGAATTCAGTTATGTCCACAGAGAAGAACGAACCAGAAAGAAATATTTTGGTACCATCGAGGTGATCTGATCATGGAGCCGGGATGTAGTGAGTGGAGCTCTCTGATAGCAAATGGCAAAATAATCGAATTTTGACTAGTTATGTTTGTTGCCATGATCACTTTCCATGATGACGAGAGTCTGAAGATGGAGTTAGAAGATTGCCACTCGAACTCCTTGATGGACTTTATGTTACTCGTCTTTGTACTAGAATAATATATGATAATCATGATGAAGCATTAAATGCTTATAAATAATTTTTAAAGTATTTTTAATATAGAAATTAATGTTTACGAGTATTTTGAATTATATTCCCTACTAGCTTTCCGCCCGCGACTTCGCCTGCGCTGAATAGCTTTATCGCGGAAATTCGTTTATCCCGCGGGAACTATTCATTCTATCGGGATAAAGAGTATCCTATGTTTTAATCCAAGATATGGTCTACCTATGTACCAAATTTCATCCAAATCCGTTCCTCCGTTTTTCCGTGATTGAGCAACAAACAAACAAATAAATAAACAAACAAACAAACACCCAAACTTTCGCATTTATAATATTAGACTAGTTATATATGTCCCTCTAAGAAAAACGTTGATTACAA
The DNA here is from genome assembly GCA_949316235.1 of Oegoconia quadripuncta. Lineage (NCBI taxonomy): Eukaryota > Metazoa > Arthropoda > Insecta > Lepidoptera > Autostichidae > Oegoconia > Oegoconia quadripuncta. The sequence goes on along the minus strand of OX438741.1, from coordinate 10,321,808 downwards.
TTATTGTATATTGTTTCGTCGCAGGTCAGAGCGTCGGTGGCTCAGCGGTTAAGACGTGGTCTCCTAATTTGGGAGGTCCTGTTTCCTGTTCCCAGGCAGACCATGCATCAATGAGATTTTAAATTTTACTTAATTACTTATGTGTATTTATCCGACTGCTCTTAAACGGTGAAGGAAAACATCGTGAGGAAACCTGCATGGCTGAGGAATAAAAATTCTAAGGCGTGTGAACTCCCCAACGTGGTGGACTATGTCTCATACTCCTTCATTATAAGAGGGAAAGGCCTATATCCCTGCAGTGGGATGTATACGGGCTGAGATTATGTTATTTTTTATAGCCAATACTGGTAGCTTTCTTAGGTTAGGTTTTGGACAGTCTCCTACTAATTCTTTTTGGTGAACTTCTTCTTCTTTGTGCTCTACCATGATCAGACACAGAAACAGGTGTCAAACTTAATGGCACCCTTTTTAGCGACGGGTGTTAAGAACGTCGACGATTAATGCAGGGTCCTATAATTGTTTCGTCAAGGATCCTGTTAAGATAATCACACCACCGGTGACTCATGTCGGTGAGAGGCTTGTTTGCGTTCATTCATTTTGTACGCCTTGGGGTTGTCACACGGATGATAATATAGTTTTACTAGCTTCCCGCACGCGGCTTCGCTTGCATGGAAAAACTGTATAAAAAAATATATATGTAAAATATCCTTGGACATATACAGACAGCGCCATCTAGTTCCACACTAAGCAACTAGGCTTGTATTATGCATACCGGATGGTTGATAAACTACACAAATATTACAAATACACTTTATTGCACAACAGAAAAGAAAATACACAGAAAACAGAAAACAAAATAATACTCCAGAAAGAGTATTTAATAAAGCAAGCCGGGCTTTTCGCCATTGATCATTGGCAGACCTATCTAAAGGCTATACAGTATTCATGACACTTCCTACCTCATACACACACACCCCATACTAGGGTTGCCAACATTTTTTAGAAGAAATAAAGTTGTCTCCGAGACCGTAAAGTGTCGATTTTTATGCACTTTTTTTATGTACCAAGTTATGTAACGTATGAGACGACCTGTTTGGTGTAGTGGTTAGCACCTCTGACTACTATACCAACTATTTGCTTACTGTGGAACTAGATGGCGCTGTGTGTATATGTCGTGTTATTCCTCTATGATATGTCTAAGGATATTTATTATTATTATTTAATATGTAAAATTGTTATTTTACGTTGTTTTTAAATGAATTGGTCGAATCTAGATATTCTAAGGTCGGTTTTACGGAACTCTGTATAAATCATGATATCTATTTAAAACGGAGTAGCTAAATTAATATTTTTGCGGCGAAATAGATGGCAAATAATATTGAGCCTTCAGCGTCGTTTTATTATACGAACCTAATTCTAAGTTCATAGAGATCAGGATCTTTAGTCACAGTTAATATTATATCCCAACTATATCATCATCATCATCAGTCCGTAAACATCCCACTGCAGGGACTTTCCCTCATATTGAGGAAGTGCGGGTCATAGTCCGCCACGCCATAGAGGAATAACACTACACCGAAATATCACGATCAACCGATATCGTCATCGCAACTTTGATCTAACGTCGATGAGACGTACTATCGATTAACCCTTCGATGTACCGTTTTCGATGTCACGACAATTTATCGATTTAACGTACGAAGCCCAATTTAAACTCCGAGCACACCGTGGTTTCGAACGACTACGTCAACTAGTGATTAGTATAATGTAGCTCAAGGTTTGTAGTAAGCGGAACAATTAAATTAAACACTGATAATGTAAAAACACAACGGTCAACTTTATTCGATGAGTAACACTATGTTCTCGGTATAACGTCTACAATTTTAATTATTAATTTTATTTGTGGGTCGTTCCTTTATGATTATGAAATTTTAAAATCTATACAGGGTGAAATTTAATTCGTGTAATCCCTTTTTACTGGTGACTCTACTCCTAATTACGAACAAGTTTCCCCAAGGAACCATTAGGTTACCCATACAAAGTAACCATTCTGAAACCATCTTTAGTATGGAAGTCCAATAATTTTCGGATGAATTCGGCTATGGTCATGGACTCCCATGCTAAAGGTGATTTTAGAATGGTTTACTTTGAATGGGTAATCGAATTTTTTTTGATCGAATTCGACTATGGTTCCTTGGGGAAAGTTGCTCGTAAGCAAGAGTGTCGTTAACAGTATACTCGGGTACACATGTCCGTATCCATCATACAAACATATGCCCCTAACGGGATTCGAACCCGTGACCGTTTGGTATAGCAGCAGAGTTTCTAACCACTACATCAAACCAAACAGGTCAGGTGTATCGGGGATATGTTCATGGAATAAATAATAAATGTCTTTGCACATACACACAGCGCCATCTAGTTCCATACTAAGCAACTAGGCTTGCATTATGGATACCAGATGGTTGATAAACTACACAAATATTACAAATACACTTTATTTATCAGACGACCGATTGATGTAGTGGATAGTGACCCTATCAGCGAAACCAACGGTTGCGGGTTCGAATCCCGGGAGGGGTAAATGTTTGTGTGATGAATACGAACATTTATTTCCTAGTCTTGGATGTTTATATAAATATTTATGTATGTTTATCCGTTATCTAGTATCCAAGCTTTGCTTAGTTTGGTACTAGATGATTGGTGTAAGTGTCCGAAATATTTATTTATTTACTAGCTCTCCGCCCGCGGCTTCGCCTGCGTGGACTAACTTTATCGCAGAAATTGGTTTATCCCGCGGGAACTACTCTCTTTATCGGGATAAAAACTATCCTATATTTTACTTTCCAAATTTCATCGCAAATCCGTTCATCCGTTTCGCCGTGATTGAACAACAAACGAATAAACAAACAAACATCTAAACTTTCTCATTTATAACATTAGCAAGTTTTTAAAGTAATTACATACGACTGACATGAACAGGAAGTGTGTTTTTATACCTTGTATTTCAAGATCATCATCATATCAGTTACAGGATATCCACTACCTACCTACTATGCCAAAAATAATAGAAAAAAAAAATCCCGATTCTTTCTAACAATATATTGCGATGCTAATGTTAAATTTTACACTGATATTTCCAAATTTATACTCGGAATATTAATTTATTTTTATTTTATTATTATTAGGCCTTTCGAATGGCCGAAATAGTAGAGTACTTATGTAATGTATGACATAAGTACTCTCTTACTTATGTCAAACATTAAAATCATAAAGCGCTAAATGTATAAGCATATTTCGCGCAAAATTCAGTTTACTGCAAACTAAAATTTACGGATATTTTGCTAATTATGTCTTGGAATGTTTTAAATTCTCAAACACTGACATCACAAAAAGCATAGAGAGTACAATATAAACAAACATGTCATACTCATCCGCCAGATAAGATCCATGTGACACTTGCGTGTACCTTCAGCTATTTTTAGTGATTCCCAGTTGAAATCATCTTGACCTTGCTACTACTTTAACATTACTGATTACTAGCTAGTAATTACTAGAAATAATTGTGCGTAACATCATGTCAGTGGTCAAACTTGCCACGAGCCACTTAAATGACACCGACAATAATAATAATTTGTTGTATAGTCCTAAGTGCAGACATAGTGCTCTTGTTGTAATGTCTAATATTAGGTCTTTACCTATGAAATTGGCGTTTTGTATGAAGAATTTCATTAAGACTGTTTCCTCCATAAAAACATTTAATTTTTAAAAGTAACCGCTTTATAAAAGTTTCAGCGAATCTAAGAAATGATTATGGGAAGCACATGAAAAGAGCTCTGTTCAAATTTTTTTATTATGTGATTTAGCCCAGAAATTAAAAAATATTTCATGTGAAACCTTGAAATAATATACCATTTTCCAAATAAAAAACAAATTTGGATATAGCTTTGAAAATCGCAGGAATTGGTACAAATGATTAACGAAGAAAATATACTCCAATTTCATAGGTAAAGACCCAATAGTAAGGGAGTGAGAGCCCGGAGATCTGTAGCATAGGTTTCGAACCTTATTCAGACTTCAGTCTCTCACAAAGAAATTTGTTTGTATTTACCTAACATTACTATTTAATCAATGTACATATTTCTTTGTGGTGAGATAATAAATATTTTTTATTATTATAGTCATACGATTAAACTATTTATAAACCCTTATATTTTAGGCAAGTATCGAATATCATTCTTGTGTATACTGCATAAGAATAGGTATATTCTTTAGAAATTCGAAGATGTACGATAAAAGATTAATCGTTTGAACTTGATGTGTGATTGCAAATTCTGAACCTGACGGTCCAAAAACATCATCATCAGCACGTAAACATCCCACTGCAGGGATATAGGCCTTCCCTCGTATATGAGGGAGTATGTACTACTAGGTAGCTAGTCAGGCGGACGATTAAAATGCTCGAACACCAACCAAACCCAGTAAACATATATCCTTGCAGTATAGAATTTTCGCGACAACGTACCTCGCAATGATAAACTTTCACAGTAACGTACATCGCAGTAAAGAACTTTCGTGATAACGTATGTCGCAGTAAAGAACTTTCATGATAACGTACGTCGCAATGGTAAACTTTGGCAGTAACGTACATCGCAGTAAAGAACGTACGTCGCCATGATAAACTTTCTCAGTAACGTACATCGCAGTAATGAACTTTGCAACTATGATTTACACTCTTGACTTATAAAATAATTATAATAATAAATAAATATCCTTGGACATGCACACAATGCCATCTAGTTCCACTTTAAGCAGCTATAGTCTTGTGTTGTGGATACCAGATGGTTGATATACTACAGAAATACATTTCTTTTTGTAAATAAATACTTATTATAAACTACATCCATAACTCGGGTACACATGTCTGTATTCATCGTACAAACATATGCCCTTAGCGGGATTGGAACCCGCGACCTCTTGGTATAGTGGTCAGAGTTTCTAACCACTACACCAAACTGGTCGACAAAATTATTTATAATCTGTCAAATTAGACTCGGATTAATATTCCGACAATGTTCTATCGACACATCAAGGATACCAATTTTGGTCACGGAAATAAATGTGATTTTGATGTGCGAGTACCTACGCATTACCTATTGTATTACATAAAGGTTCGTGTTGGTACTTCACCTCAATCACACAATTAGGTATAGAAAAGTGACGTCACAACACACGGTGTAATTACTTCTCGATCAAATTCAAAAACCGGTCAAGTGCGTGTCGGGCCACGCGCAGTGTACGGTTGCGTAGTTACCCGTCACAATATGCGGACTTTATTGTTTTATAAATACTTAGCTATGATAGTTTTACTTGATATTAAATAGGTATTTATTTTATCATTATTAGAAGCATTATTATTATACTCTTTTAATTTTAAATTATTTATTTTCCCTTTTTTCTCTGTGCACGTATCGTCTATCCTATCGAACCTGTTTTCTTTCACATTTCCAGGGTCTTGATGGAAGAAATCTCTTTTTAGAGATAAGCTAGTATACTTGTGTATATTCCGTATGTAGTATCTATTTGATTTTTATGTGTACTCGTGTGCAATAAAATTATCAATAAATTAAGTAAATTATTCCGCGATGATGGAACCTGCCTGAAAGAGATCGCTGTTAACGATAAGGCCGCCTAATTTGTAGTTTCTATAAGATATTGAAATGTACCTTCCTTATTTAAACAATAAAGCGTATTTGATTGATTGATTTGATTGATTATTTTCCTTTTATTCTTCGTTTTATATACTACGCCGTGATTGTTTTCACGTATCCAACAATAAACGTTTAGGTTCAAGGGGAGGGACGGACGACGAAGACGACGACGACGACGACAATCGACTTTAAAATAAAATTCCTTAAACGTTTCACTAAATCCAAAAACTGTTTAATATACCTACACACTATAGAGTAATATTTTTAAATAACCTCTTTATAAGACTAAACAAACACAACAAGCAATTTCTCTCAGACATCCCTTGTGGATCCTATACTTCTGGCTGTCCAATAACCAAAAACTTTTGTTCCAGTCACAATCCCAGTGCTGAATTTCGGCATGGTGATGGGCTGGCAGTCGCCCATGACCCCCCTCCTACAGATGGAGGGGGGTCCAGCGCCGGAGCCCATCTCAGACGACACAATCTCCTGGATGGCGTCCATCACGTTCCTGCCGCCCGTATTCTGCGGCTTCATCGTCGGTGACCTCGCCGACAGATGGGGCAGAAAGATGACTACAATGCTAACCTCACTTATATTGGTTGTGAGTATATCACACATATTTTAAACTTCATCCGTGGCTCAATGTAATCAACATAGGGTTTACGAATCGGGAGGTCGCGGCTTTGATCTCCAACGGGGTTCATGTTTAATACTAAGTATAATGTCGTATGATGGTAGTTAACTATTTATGCCGTTTGCACTAACATAGAAATATTGTATCCGTTTCCCTCTTTAAGGGTAATAGCTGAAAATCAGTGTTTTGCTCTTGAGCAATCCGACACTGAGCTATGGCCCATTTGTGCCACTGCAGCACACACATACTTTTTGTACCTATATTTTGCGTGTACTTTTATATGTTCTGTTTTTATTGCAACTGTACTGTGGTCTAAATTATGTGTATTAATTACTTGTAAATATTATTTAATGTATGTGTGTGACTGGAGAAACCAATAAACGTTTATCTATCTATCTATACTTGATTTGTTTGGGAATGCCCCTCATTTTAAATGTCCGCCTGGCTACTACCACCATCTTATTTAAGTCTACCGCCAACCAGCAATGTTAATAGCGTTGTGTGTTCCGGTTGTCAGAAATAAGATAGCCAATCCGCAAATAAGATGAGGGACCTATTGGAAATAGCCTGCATACTCATAAACAGCCTCTAAAATTGCAACAATGGGATCCAATCACGCTTAGTTTGAACGATAATTCCAAAACTGAACCATAACGGAAGTTAGCCTCGTATTTTTTTATACAATACAGGGTTTCCGGGTCAGTACGCTTCCACCTTCGACCTCAACTTCACTTAACATCAGGTGTGATTGAGGTCCAGTACCAATCCGTTGTGCATAATTTTTTTTTTAATGCATTAATTCGATGTAATGAAGAAAATCAGTAAATTGATCTAACAAACCCTCGTTCGTAAAAATAATCATAATAAATATTTCAGTCACACCTATCATCTAGTCCCAAACTAAGCAAAGCTTGTACTTTGGATACTAGATAACGGATAAACATACATAAATATTTATATTAACATCCATGACTCGGGAATAAATGTTGGTATTCATCACACAATTATTTACCCCTCGCGGGATTTGAACCCGCAACCTTTCATTTTCATCCACTACACCAATGCGTTAGTCAATAGTAAACTACTATTACAATATAAACTAAGTACCTAGTTAGAATTATCATAACTAAGGTTAGATCGTGCCATTTTTTTAATTCATGTACCTATAAGTTCAGAGGGTTTAATGACTATATCGTGTTAAATTAACGCTAGCCTTTAACGAGTGTTTACCCATCACAGGCAATGCAATACAAGAAAAATGCATTTAAAAGGGAGACAAAGTAATTTTTATAGTTTTGTGATTACAAAAACAAAGTCCGACATAGCCCAGCGGATTAATAAGTAAAGTGGCAGTGGGCAGGCCACATAACAATAACAAATAAATTTGTTTCAGATCATACAATCCATAATTTATTAGTGAGTTAGTAACAATTTGTACTTAGTATACTAGCTTAGTATTGTTTATTAAATACGTAGGGCAACATGAATTTTTGATATTAACACCTTGAACATATAACTAACTCCGCCCAGTGTTTCTGAATGGACCCAGTCCGCTCTGGCAGAAATCATTTCTATACATACCTAATAATAACTTAGTTTACACATATGTAACAATCTGTACACACACACACACACACACACACACACACACACACGCGCCGATGTAAAGTTCAGCTTCTTCTTAGCGAGTCGATGGCAAAAATATCAAATTCTTGAGGACCAGAATGTGCCCATGCGTACAGCATTGTCTGATGAAGTGCACAATGTTGTTAGATTTGTCTTGAGCCCTGGAGTATCGTAAGTTACCTACATTTTATGATTAAATCCAAAATGGCGCCCGGTTTTTGGGTTTTTAAACTTTTTGTAATACACAATTTTTTTCCATATATCTATCAAAAGACATAACCAGGTTCATGTGAAACTGTACCAATCTATTGATGACAATTCCTCATTTCTTTACCGAATTTCACCGCCTCCGTGGCTCAATTTAAACAGCATTGGGTTTAAGAATCGGAGGTCGCGGGTTCCAGGTTTAAGTACTCGGTTTGGTTGGTGGTAGGGCATTTTAAATGTCCGCCAGGCTAGCTACCACCATCTTATATGTGTTCCTGTTGTCAAAGATAAGATAGCTAGTTCCCCAAATGTTGGGGTTTTGGGGGCAGTACGCTTCCACCTTCGACCTTATCTTCACTTAACATCAGGTGTAATTGAAAAGCAAATTATTATTTTCAATTAGACACGTTTTGATTTCATATCAAATTAAACAATTAAGTAGGTAACAACATTCAAATCCATTAACTACGCTTATTAAACTGAGTGGTTTTAGATTTAGCTATAAATTCACATGATAATAACCATTCAAGAAAAATAGCTGAGGAAAATTGTGTGCTTGTATGGCACGTGCCATATAATCAAAAATGAATTAGGCTAGTCTAATTACGAAAATAAATAAGGGACAATTTCAAGTTGTTAAAATATTGAATAACTTTGACACTATTTTTTCCTTTCAAAGCACTTTCTTAGCACACGTTTTTTATCAAAAAAAAGTAATGTCTTATAAACGTAAAAGGTGGAAGCGTACTGACCCGGAAACCCCAACACATTTGGGGGACTGGCTATCTTATCTCTGACAACCGGAACACAACAATGCTATTAGCATTGCTGTTTGGCGGCAGATTTAGATAAGATGGTGGTAGCTAGCCAGGCGGACATTTAATATGTCCTACCACCAACCAAACCGAGTACTAATATGTACCCTGCTGGAGATCAAACCCGCTACCTCCGCCGACACGTAAAAATTGAGCCACGAAGGAGGATAATCTAAAATGAATTAGGCTAGTCTAATTACGAAAATACAAAAGGGACAATTTCAAGTTGTTAAAATATTGAATAACTTTGACACAATTTTTTCCTTTCAAAGCACTTTCTTAGCACACTTTTTTTTATCAAAAAAAGTAATGTCTTATAAATGTAGCTGAATTCCACCTTGTGGTAGATTCCACTTGTCTTTAAATGGTACCTAGATTACTAAGTATAATGCTGGACAAATACACAGATATCTGCTTGGCATAAAACTAGTATGCCCGTCCCGTACTATGAGAAACGTATGAAAATCAGGCGACGACAACTTATTGGTAACTTGTTAATTCAACCAAATTTTTTTGGCTTTCTTTTATGCCGACTTTTCCCGACACTTACAACCTTGGGATCTTCAAGTCTAGAGTGAATAGGCATTTACTGGGTGCGCGTGATACATCTTCGGCTTCATCGTCACTTTCCATCAGGTGAGATTGTAGTCAAACGCGAAACCAGTTTTTAATAAAAAAAAATAAAAATAAAAAAATGCACAACGGGTTGGTATTTGACATCAATCACAATTGAAGTTTACTCGACCAATAGCCTTTTTTTTCCTTTGGACACTATTTAAGCACCGTTTTTTTAAATTTCACTGAGTGTGTGTGTTGTGTGTTTAGCTCCTCTATGTTGCTATTGTACCAAGAATAAAACAAAAAGTTGACATACATGTCGTCTGCTGCATTATCAATGTCATTCATCATCATCGAACTCAAATTAGTTTATTCCAGCAAATCAATTATCAGCTTAATGTTATTCTATTGTCGTACACGAGAATTGAATGTGGGTTGTCAGTAGGTACATATTATTTCTTGGATTTTTTTCAATTAATCATCTCAAGTCATAAGCGTTGGCGGATCTCCTTTTACCGAGGCGGAGAGCAGGGAAATATGCTAAAATTCTAAAAATGGATCGATAATCGATAGTCAAAGTCAAAGTCAAACAATATTTATTTCGTAGGATAAAGATTATCACTTGAAAACGTCACATTTTTTATCTTAATATTAAAATTATTGACATTATTGCTCATTCGCAAAGCAGATTCCCCAGAGAAGAACGAGCAAGAAACTCAAGGGTTGCTCTTTTAAATAAGTTTGGGTTACAATTATATTATATTGTATAATTAGGCTGAATATCGCCGAGCGGTCTATGTCCATGCTTGCTTATCATCCAGATAGTCAGAAATTTTATAATAGCCTTTGGTAAATAATGTCTGTTTTATGATGGTTTTGAATTTATTTAAAGGTAAATTTTGAATGTCCACTGGAACCTTATTATAAAAGCGTATACATTGCCCCTTAAATGACTTAGTGACTGTGTGTAAACGGCTGACATGAACAGCAAGTTTATTTTTATATCTGGTATTAACATTATGTATATCACTATTTTTCTTAAACGATTCTATATTTTTTCTTACATACATTAAGTTTTCGTAAATATATAGCGATGCTAATGTTAATATATTAATTTCTTTAAATTTATTCCTAAGAGACACTCTGGGGCCTAGTTTGTAAATCGCGCGAACCGCTCGTTTCTGCAGAACAAAGATACAATTTATGTCCGCGGCATTTCCCCACAACAGAATGCCGTAGGTCATAGGTACGGAACGGATAGGTACTAGAACGTTTCAAATTTGGAATACCTACGTTTCCGTGAACGAAAACGTATTAGAAATTTGAAACATCCGATAGCGAATCGAATGTCGGTTATCGAGCCATTTAGAATTCGGAGGCAGGATATAGTTAGCAATACAAGTACTTAGTGTTCCTGAGCATACACCGATAAGCCATGCATCAACGTGCATGAAACTTTCGTTTTAAAATTGTCATAGATAATGTCCTATCACCTACTGACGTCACGGTCATGGTTCCAAATTCAATAATGTGACATAATAAATTTCATACTTCCTGGAGTTTTATTAATTCCAAATTCAAAATCGACGACCTGTTTGGTGTAGTGGTGAGAAACTCTGACTGATATAGGTACCAAAATGTCGCGGGATCGAATCTCACTAGGGACATATGTTTGTAATATGAATACAGACATGTGTTTCCGAGTTATGGATGTTTTTCATTTATATATGTATTTATTTACAAAAAAAAATATATTTGTATAGTTTATCAACCATCCGGTATCAATAATACAAGCCTAGTTGCTTAGTGTGGTACTAGATGGCGCTGTGTGTATGAAAGATGTTTATTATTTATTATAATCACTCTCGATTTGTGAACGTTGGCAACAATTGAAGCATTTATAAAAAAAACACAATTTCTGTATCCTATCTTCCTGTAACCTCTACGACTGTGACAAGACAAAAGTATATACCTACCGCTTTAGACTTTAACTTACACCACCATACAACAAACTCTGCGGCCACCATCGCATGCTTAAGCAGCGCAACCATTCGCCGTAGGCAATTATCCATTCAATAGGAGTTGATTGTTTATCAGTTGTAGCTGAAAGTGGATCAAACGTTTCCGGGTCAATAATTATATATCTAACTCCGTAAACAACTGACCACTGTGATCAGGTGGAGTCGGAGAATTTAATTGACAGACAATTTCACAACAGTTAAATTTTGCCGTGTTCTCAATTACGAGGGTTAATGCCACCTAGTGGGCGCCACTATCTAGATAGATATAAATAAATAAATAAATAAATATAAATAAATATCCTTAGACATACACACAGCGCCATCTAGTTCCACAGTAAGCAACTATAGGCTTGTGTTACTTATTATACAAAATACTTATTATAAATGAAAACATCTATAACTCGGGTACACATGTTCGTATTCGTCATACAAACATTATGCCCCTAGCGGGATTCGAACCCGCAACCTTTTGGTATAGTGGTCAGAGTTGCTAACACTACACCAAACAGGTCGTCAAGATATGTTAGACTAGTATCAATGTTTATTTAATATTATATAAATTGATGTTCCGAATAAATATTAATAATAATAAATACTATCATATCTGAGGAATCTAAATTAATAATCATGGATTTGAGACTCAAAGATTTTCAGTGTGCATGCCTAGTGGACCACGTGTGCAATAGTAACAATTTAAAAATTTAATGTTATCCGTCGGTTTAGATTCATCGTCATCAGCTGTAAATATCCCACTGCAGGGATATAGGCCTTCCCTCCTATAATGAGGGAGTAGGGTCCATATACCACCACGCTGGCCCAATGCGGGTTGGGGTATTCACATGCCTTAGAATTTTTATTTCTCCGGAATCCAGGTTTTGACACGATGTTTTCCTTCGCCGTTCAAGAGCAGTCGGATAAATGCACATAAGTAATTGAATTAAATTTAAAAACTCATTGGTACATGGCCTGCCTGGGGATCGAACCTGGAGCTCCCAAATTGGGAGACTGTGTCTCCTCCACTGAGCCACCGACGCGATTATTCACGTATAATCTAAGATGGGAGCGATGCTCGGCGTTTCACTATACGTGATCGAATCAGGAATTAAGAAATCCGTAGGCGAACGAAGGTCACTGACATAGCCCAGCGGATTAGCAAGTAACAGATGGGCAGTGGGGCATTTAAGTTATCGAGTGGAGACCACGTACCGGCAAGGGCAGCCTAGGATGTCCACTCACGAGGTGGACAGACGACCTGATAAAGGTCGCCTAAATCGCCGGATGCAGTCCGCTTCCAACCGGTCACTCTGGAATCCTATGGGGGAGGTGATGATCCAAATGATTTCGCTTCTTTTTTTTTATGAACAACGGGTTAGCTCTTTTAGACCAAGTTGTGCATAAAAATGCACAACGTGTTGGTTCTTGGTCTCAATCACACCTGATGTTACTAGTCTTCGAGGCCATACTAGTCATAGGTGCTTGACTAGACTTTGAGCCTCAGTAGTCATAAGATTTTGTCAAATAAAGTCTTTGAGATTCTACAAGTCTTAGAGGCCCCACTTATACAGTTGATTGGTAAATCGGGCGTGATCTATATTCGGCATTGCAATACGTTTTTTTTTATGCTCAACGGTTTGCTATTTGACCTCAATCACACCTGATGTTAAGTGAAGATGAGGTCGAAGGTGGAAGCGTTCTGACCCGAAAAGCCCAACACATTTGGGGGGCTGGCTATCTTATCTCTCTCACCCGGAACACATCAATGGTATTAACATTGCTGCTTGGCGGCAGATTTAGATAAGATGGTGGTAGCTAGCCAGGCAGACATTTAAAATGCCCTACCACCAACCAAACCGAGTACTTAAACATGATCGAACCCGCGACCTCCGAATCGTAAACTCAATGATGTTTACATTGAGCCACGGAGGCGGTTAAAAATTCTTGACCTCAATCACACCTGTTATTATGTGAAGATGAGGCCGAAGGTGGTAGCATACTGACCCGGAACCCCATGATTTATAAATAATTAGAAACAAAAATTTATTATACTTCGATTCAGTATCCAATGTTAGTCTTAAGAAATAGGTGAAGAAATTTTTGAATTTCAGTTTTACTGAATAATCTGGCCATCCAACAGATCAGCTGGGCTATCACTCTGTTCTCCCTGCGACCCTGGGCACTGATAGCTTCCCGGGCCGTCGCCGGTATCGCATGCGCGGGCTGCTACGTCGTCACACCACTCTACTTGAAAGAGGCGAGTAATTCTATTTGATAGAGACTGGTATTGCTAATTCAAAACCAGTTTATTAAAACTACTTTTTTTTATTAATTTATTTTATTAATAATTTAAAAAAAAAATTAAAAAAATTAAAAAAATATTAAAACCACATTAGTGGGACTTATACACACCGTCTTTGTGCAAATATTGTGTACGCAGGAAAATTAAAATTGACCAGGAGATCCAAACGCGCGCCACCAATCTCTTGCATTCTCATGATCTTTGAAAATGTTGGTGTTCATTCATACATGAGTTCGCGTTCCTTACTCAGAATATAATGTGACGATTGCTCTTCACTGACTTCACGACTTCTCATAACCAGTGGCGTGCCCTCCATACAGCAGAAAGGCAGTGCCTACCCTAGCAACTTTCCTCCATTGTCAAGACAGCTGATTCATACTGATGTAAACAGAAATATTCTAAATAGTTGCCAGCATTACTACAAGACTAAGTTCTTATATTGTAGTTGTATTTTTTTTTCATTTATTGCACACAAGAAAAAAAAACATACAGATACAACATAATAGAGACGACACAACAGGTTCTGCTTATTTCTACAATGAATTTTTTTTTTCATTCATATTTCATCAAAAATTTTTTTCATTTAAAAGCAAATAAATTTTCATATAAAATCTTTCTGCCTACCCTATGACAAAACACTGTGCATGCCACTGCTCATAATCATCCTTGAAGGAATCCTGCCTTGAAATTTCAAACTTCCACAGATAGCATCGGACAACATTCGCGGCGCTTTGGGTTCGCTCTTCATCCTCTCCCAGAACCTTGGCTACCTGGTGGTCTACGTGGCCGGCGACGTGCTATCCTTCGCGGCTGTGATGTGGATCTGCACCGCCATACCCGTGATACACCTTGTGGCTTTCCTGCCGATGCCTGAAACACCGGTCTTCCTCGTGAAACAGGGAAAACTAAAGGTAAGGGGAACAGTACAGCAGCAACATTTATTAGAAGAAGAATGTGTTAGAACATTTCTTAAGGAAATAGGATATTTATTTTTTTCGAAACTATCATAGAATAAAGCGTTGTGTCATTTAACGGTCGCGTTTGTAGCCTATTCAACATAATTACATCATAAAATTAAATAAATAAAGAAAATTTGAAGAAAATATGAGTTCCAAATTTCGCATAATACGATGATAGAAAATGTTTTTGAAAAAAAAAATTAAACTACCTACGCCAATAACTTCCATTTCACTTACCTAATATGGCATATTTTTTCCTTACGGGAAAAAAAAACTCATCCGGTATACAGGGCGTCCCAAAGTTATGGGACATGAAGGGGAAGTACCTTAAATATCGTAGATAGTGAATTTTGCTCAAAGAAGACTTTATGTTATTTTTAAAAGTTAGTAATTCTGCATTCATAGATTTTCTAAAAATTACTTGCTTCGGCTGGGAATCGAACCGACTTAAATGTGAAAAAAAAAACACCCTACTTTTATGATGCCAATCGAAAGAATAGCTAAAAAATAATAACTCTGCCTAAGTAACATAGTATTTTAAAAGAAAGGAACAACATAAAATGATTGAGTCAAATTTCAAGAAAGTTATTTATTGCCGACGACGTTCGAAAAGTAGCGATATTATCATTCCAAAGATAGCATTGATTATTCGTAAATAAGTACCCACTTCATAAAATAGGTACTAACATAGTTTTCCTTATTATAAGTGCACGTGTAGATGAAATGATAAAACTTGTATTTCAATACGTCCTCTGTAAGCTAGACAGAAGGCAAATTAAAAACAAAAATAAATAATTTATAATTTGAAAATGGAACAGTTTATGACAGCGTTTGTTTGAATGCATACTTTTTAAGATATTTTAAAAAGAAGTGATATTTTTAAATGTTGTTCTTAAATTTGAAAATGGAACAGTATGTGCGAGCGTTTGTTTTTCGGATATTGATCTGTTTAGTCTCAATTCACTTACACAAGTGTTATTGTGTTAATTTATTGCGAACATGGCATATCAAGTAAGTTTTGATCTAATGGAAGCATATTTTTTGAACGATAAAGATATCTCTAGAAGTTTGCGGTGGTATGGCGTAAAATATCCTGATAGACAAATACCGTCTCGTAAAGTTTTGAAAAGGCTTGTGAACAATTTGAAAACTCTGGGACGTTTCGATAAACGCCCAAGAGAACCACAGCAAGAAAACCATACGATCAACGACGAAGAACTTGGTATTTTAATTTACTTTTCGGCTTTTCCGAAAGCATCGGTGAGAGAAGGAGAACATGAAATTGGAGTTTCAAAAAGTAAAATACACCGTGTATTAAAAAAACACGGTTTTAAGAGTTATGTTGAAGGACGATTGGTTCAAAAATTACTTCCGGGCGATACAGAAAGGAGAAAAAATTTCTGTCTTGATATCCAGGCACGATTGCTCGAAGATCCAAATTTTTTGGATAATATTATTTGGACAGACGAATCTAACTTTAGCAATAACGGTATGTATAACCGCAACAATAATCGTATTTGGTCTAAAGAAAATCCCCTACGAGTGACTGAAACTAATAACCAAGTGCGTTTTTCACTCAACTGTTGGTGCGGACTTTTAAAAAACCGGGTTTTCTTAATCCATTTTTACCAAGGAACCTTGAACACAGAAAAGTATTTAGGAATACTTCAAATTTTAAGGGATAAGATAAGAAACCATTCCGCGGCGGAGCAAGAAAACTTAATTTTCCAACAAGATGGAGCTCCGGCTCATAATAGTCGGAGAGCAGCAGATTTTCTAAATGAATGTTTTCCTACATGGATTGGTACAAATGGACCGATTAGATGGCCGGCCAGATCCCCGGACCTCACACCATTAGATTTCTTCTTTTGGGGATACGTGAAAGATATGCTATACAAAAAGCGATACGAGAACGTAGGCGAGTTGCAAACAGAATTGTGCCATATCACATCGAGTGTTCACCATAAAATGATTAGAAAATCAACAGGCAGCGGGCTCATTAAAAGATTGGCGATTTGCGTAAGACAAGAGGGATCACATTTTGAGCATTTAATTAATTAATTTACAAAAAAATACCTACTTAATTGACTACGGCAGTTTCATGTATGTTTTTTATTTGATTAAAATGATTAATTTCACGTTGTTCCTTTCTTTTAAAATACTATGTTACTTAGGCAGAGTTATTATTTTTTAGCTATTCTTTCGATTGGCATCATAAAAGTAGGGTGTTTTTTTTTTCACATTTGAGTCGGTTCGATTCCCAGCCGAAGCAAATAATTTTTAGAAAATCTATGAATGCAGAATTACTAACTTTTAAAAATAACATAAAGTCTTCTTTGAGCAAAATTCACTATCTACGATATTTAAGGTACTTCCCCTTCATGTCCCATAACTTTGGGACGCCCTGTATACCCGCGACCTTTTTGGTATAGCAGTTAGAGTTTCTAACCACTACACCATTAGATTACAATCTGAAAATGGCAATACGCCATCGTGACACAGCGGTCGTGGAAAAGCTGAAAAGGTTTGGAGAGGGAGGAAGTGAGAACCTCCAATAACGAGGCACAGTCCATGACAAGCATACAAGATTATACAAGATTAGTCTATCACTGCCATACTCACTCCCGTAGTTAAAAAACGAACGAACGTGAAGAATTGTAATCAGTTGTAATCATCATAGAAATAAGCAAATATTTAAAATTTTACATACCATAATTATATCGGGAATAGGAATAATTAAAAATAATAATAAGAAGAATATGACAAAGGGAAGATATATATATATATATATACATACATAAAGAACAAGAACTCACTGTTTTAGATTTAAGCTTAGTCGTAGTCTTTAGAGTATAAAATGTAAAAAAAAACAAGTTAATTTATAAATTATATTTTTGTAAATAAGAGCACGGACCATGTGTCTGTGGAGATTTAAATTACTTTTAATAAAAAAAAAAAAACCACTACACCAAACAGGTCGTTTATAAAACTAATAAATAAGGCAAGTGAAATAAAAGCTTGCAATAAAATCAACAAAATTATTATTGTAGGACACGGGACTGAATTGAGACCAGTTAAACTTGCTTTTGAGTAGGCATTTAAATTGGTGTTTATTAGTATGATTTGTGAATACTTGTGTTTTATAGTTCAAGTCAGTTTAGCGTGCTAAAAACAGTTATCGATGTCTAGTAATATTTAGTGCTGTTCTGCTTAGCATTATAATTAAAATACGTTTTACATTTGGCAGGAAATGCAACATTTAAATTTATTTTTTTAATTTAGTGATGTAATTATGTGGAATAGGCTACAAACGCGACCGTTAAATGACACAACGCTTTATTCTATGATAGTTTTGAAAAAAAAAATTAAACTACATAAATGCCAATACCTTCTATTTTCTTAAGCTACCTTTCACTTACCTAATATACCCTTTTTTCCTGAAAGTAAAAAACTCACCAGTAAAAAGTAATTGTGTAGTTTATCAACCATCTAGTATCCATAACACAAGCCTAATTGCTTAGTGTGGAACTAGATGGCACTGTTTGTACGTGCAAATAAATTTATTTAAATAAATCGCATTTCGCCTTAACTTGAAAATCTTGACCATGACATTGTAAGAGAAGAGATAACTGACGTTAATCTCTATCCGAAGGTCAAGTTATGTAATCATGGCATAACCTGCAATAAATCACGTGTGTATCCGCCGGTGTCGTCAGACGTATAACCACATTTAGCTCTTATATGAGAGGATTTGCCCCTAATCACTACACTAACTAAACACTACTAGGCTCTGATTTGAGTCAAGCTTCCATAAATTCATTACACGCCTTAATACGAAATAACAATGGACGGTGCCATTGAAGTAAATAATTATATATCTCAAAAACAAAGCCCTAATAGGGATATACAAGAATGTCAAGCTGCAGCTGATTTAGATTCCGATATTTTAAAGTACGCAAACAGTTTTGTGTTGCTCAGATAACCTACTACCGTTAAAACCGTTTTCGGTGGCCGCCGTGATCCGTTTTAATGATTTTGGATAATCTGAACAGTAGTTTAAACCATAAGAATTCAAACCAAACTACGGCTTTGTGTTCTCGTCTTTCCCATTAATAGCTTATTTATGATCAATCTTTCCCATTAATAGCTTATCACCATCAGCCGAAAGACGTCCACTGCTGGACAAAGGCCTCCCCCAAAGATCTCTAGAAGGATTGGTCCTGCGTTGCCCGCATCCAGCGGCTTCCCGTCATCGTTACCAAATCGTCGGTCCACCTGGTGGTAGCCTGCCCACACCGCGTCTTTCGGTGCGTGGTCACCACTTGAGAATCTTTCCGCCCCAAATGCCGTCGGTCCTACAAGCAATGTGCCCCGCCCACTGCCAATTAGGTTTAGCAATGCTTCGAGTTATATCGGTCACCTTGGTTCTCCTGCGGATCTTCTCATTTCTGACTCAATCCCGCAAGGAGACACTGAGCATAACTCTCTCCATTGCCCTTTGGGTGACATTGAGTCTTCGTATGAAGCCCATGGTGAGTGACCACTATGTGCCTTATAAGAGTAAAACATTACATATTATGTCGGGAAGGCGGGCGTTGCTAGCGACCGAGACGTCGCCAGACATCTCGTGGCGTATGATTGCCGGACAATTACAAAGCTACTATAGGTGAACATGATGTCGGAATAACACTATGATTTAATAGGACGAGATAACGGTCTGCCACTGATAAAACACAGGCCCGATCACCTTAATGATCATGGAACTTGAGATGCTTACCGGTGAAGGGTAAACATTTGCATTCCCCTTATCCCATCCAACTTGGCCCTCGCATGCAGTCTGGGGGAATCATCCGGTCTAGTCTACAATCCCTCCTGTTCAAATTCCATAATCAGCTTCTTATCAAGTAATGATTCACCGAATCCTTCTACTCGACGTAGATAATAAGTAATCAAAGTCACCCACGCTCGTTTATGTGCTAAGTGTTGGTCCATCTCCTTCGACGGCCGATAGCATTATGAAAGATCATTATTGATCTGCAGACTTAACTTTACAGTGAACGTCACCGCGATACCAGCGCCATCTGATTCACTTTCCATAGCAAACTGCGTACTATGATAGTCATGTGTTCAGTATAGAACTTCGCCTGACGCTGTCGGCACAAAAATGTAAAGACTGGCGCCATCTATCGGCGAACCCGTGAACCCACCACTAATCGATTTATTCACGTCAATAGATACAAGTGTACCTTTCTCACGGGTTCTAGGACAATCCGATAGATGGCGCAAATCTAAATGTATATACTGGCGCGCGGCCACTTTTGCTTTCTCTTCCAATCGGTGCAGCATTCCAACAATAAACCCTCGATCCGACCACAGTTGCCGATTATCTTCTCCCAACATCATGCGATGGCTTAAATTATAAATTCCGTCGCTAATCTATCACTATCTACGACATATATTATTTACTTGGATGACGGCACTGTCGATTTCGTAGGGTATCTCCGTTAAACAAATAGTAAGGATTTATTTTTACCAGACCCGGAGCCAAAAGGAGGGTACTATATTCAAAGCGTCCATCCACACATTTTGCAAGATTGTATACTGGACGACCACTATGACTATAGTTTTAGCCCTGTATACTAATTCACCACAAGTAGATGCACAAATCGGAAAGTTGTCTCTTACTAGGTCGAGGAGAGGCACCATGGTGTGTGTAATAGGTCTTAGTAATACCCATGTTTGTAAATAAACATAGATTCCCTATGCGTTTGGTAATCATTTACATCGCGCTCACGCAGCTCAATGCACTATTGCAGTCCAGTTTTGGATTGTGTTACTCATCTTTGTAAGTACTTGAACAATGCGTGATGAGCTCTCATGATGGACCATTAAATTTTGTTTATGGCGTATTTTTAAACCCCGCTGAAATACAATAGGAATTAGGGTAATTCGAGGATAGATGACCATAGTTTCTTAGGGGACGTTTTCGGGAAGTATTTTGTCAAATAAAATAAGTACATAGCGCGCGCTCTGTGGGCTGCTCATATACTTAGCAGAGCTCTGTATATGCTGGTTAATAGTGCTTAATGAGTTTTGTTTTCTTACCCACGATTTTCTATTCCTAACTAAATTGTTTATAATACGCTCGCAATAGTAACTAACAAATATTTTATGTAAATTTTCTCATGTAAGTGAATTGTAATTATTCTTTTGAGAAATAAAATTTCTTTACTCACATATAATTTTTATTTAATAGTGAATTTAATAGTAATCATAGTAAACACAAAATATTTCAACAGTCTTCAGTTAATATCTCAATATTAAACATTGGTATGGCTATCTCTCCTAAATAGAGGCACATAGAGGTTGAAGTAAGATGGCCTTACAATTCACGACGTCAAACAATTTACTCTTAGGTATAGCAATGCTCGCAACTGTTTATAATATCTCTGTTCACATCATTATGAATCAGCTATCTTGACAGTGCATTTCGAGGAAACTTTACATTTTCAAGGGTAGGCACAGCCTTTCTGCCTGTATAGAGGGCACGCCACTGCTATCCTATGAAACTTGGACCGTAACGACGATTCTAACTTATACATTAAATTCATCCAGCAGTTTGCGTCTAAATAAAGAATCCCACATATATAGGTACATACATAGATACGCGCGTAAAAACATAACCCCTCTTTAGTCGTGTAAAAAGGAGGAAAACTATCAAACTATTGCAACCGGTCTATCAGGATGAAGATCACATTATCCTCTCAGTATTTCAACTTGAAAAAACCTAAAATATTTTCCTGTTGTGACTCACTTCTATTTTTTTTTAAATCACACGGAATGACTTCCAATCCAATATGGAGTTTGCTGCAGACGGCGGCGTTATATTGCAACAAATTTTACAATCTACACTAGAATCATGACAGGCGCGATAAACATTTATGTCGCGCATATATTGATTCTGTGGCGCATGATAATATTGGGTCTTTACCTATGAAATTGGAGTTTTTTTTCTTCGTTAATCACATGTACCAATTCCTGCGATTTTCAAAGCTATATCCAAATTTGTTTTTTATTCGGAAAATGGAATATTATTTCAAGGTTTCACATGAAATATTTTTTTATTTCTGGACTAAATCACATAAAAAAAAAAATTGAACAGAGCTCTTCTCATGTGCTTCCCATAATCATTTCTTAGATTCGCTGAAATTTTTATAAAGCCATTACTTTTAAAAATTAACGCTGCCTATACTTAATGCTATCCGATAATACACACAAAGTTAGCTAAATTTGGATTTGCCGTTCCCAAAAAAAATCAAAATTGTTTGTATGGAGAAAACAGTCTTAATGAAATTCTTCATACAAAACGCCAATTTCATAGGTAAAGATCTAGTATTTGTCCTGCTCATTCGCTTAGACGAAATATACAACTATCACACTCTTATGTCTCTCACCTTATCTTATCTCTTACGTCGTGCGCGACAAACGATGTCATGATACGGGGGCTGGGGTCTTCAATTCCAGTGTGAATCAAGTTCATCCAGTGAGTTTTCCTGCCAGTGACCTCCGAACCTTCGTAGGTTGTGTTGTATGCACACCACAAAAAGAAGCCCACGAATTACTGCCACTTGTAAACAATAAGGTCTAGTGATGCCATTCACCAGTCAGTATAATTCTGTATCAGTATAATTCTGCTTTAAGTGTGAAATCATCACAATACATGCACGTTTCCAGGAGGCCCGCACTGCCCTAGCCTGGCTGCGGAACACCACCACAGACGACAAAGACCTGGAGGAAGCCGTTCAGCAGCTGGAACGTGAGGAAGAGTACGCAAGGTCTATGAAGAAAGCCACCTGGATGAGTTTAGGTGAGTCACATCACATCAAGAGCTGCTTAGGTCCACTAAGGGACTTTAAGCGTCTCCTATGGTGAGATTTGCTTATCTGCATATTAAGATATTGCCCATCACTGGTCTGTTATCGTCACGATCTTTAGTCCCCTTTAACATCCACCATGATACATGAATGACACACATAACAGCCACGGAAAGAGATGGGTCCTATTCTACTAAGTAATACATTTCCAGTCCATACATAATTAAATTTAATAAATAATATATAAACAAATATTTCGGACACTTACACCAATCATCTAGTCCCAAACTACGCAAAGCTTGTACTATGGATACTAGATAGATAGATAAACATACATAAATATTTATATAAACATCCGTGGCTCAGGAATAAATGTTCATATTCATCACACAAACATTTACCTACCCGTCGCGGGATTTGAACCCGCAACCGTTGGTTTCGCTGACAGGGTCACTATCCATTACACCAACCGGTCGTCTTATGACTTTGACTCGTCTTAAAATGCCACTGATAGTAACCGATCCAAATTTAACCCGACCAGAAGTTGCTTTACTTTGCTATTCGAAAACGAACTGCAAATGCGACTGCGCCAGGAGTGCACACTTGTAAATCGAACTAATATATTATATGCGAAACTTTGTAGAGTGGTAGAGTAAAGACACACACACACATGCCTCCTCACTCCTAAACCCATCTTGACTTAACATCAGGTGTGATTGAGGTCAAGTACGAAACCGTCATGCATAAAAAAAAACTTTGCATGAATTTTGGTTGGTAGACAGATAAAGACCTGGATTAACATATAGGCAAAGTTTTTTGTTGTAACGATTTTGATGAAACGTTTCACGCGAAAGAAGTTGCGGGCAACAGCTAGTGAAGCAATATACCGTGCTATTCATAAACTCTCACTCAAATGTACCTTGGTTTTCCCGTTTTCTATATAACTAATGGATGTTGACACGCGAGCGAGCATGGAATATATCTTATGTTGACATTATAATGGTGCTTATATTATTGCATTGCAGAACATCCAAAAGACCAATAGTTATATACTGGAATAGTTACTCATGGAACCTTTGTCGGCGTGATCGATCACTTTGTATATCCATGCCAAATTACAGCTTTCTAGTACTAAGTGAAGGACTAGTTTGACTCCACCGACAAAACATAGCCCTTAAATTGAAGAGAGAGACTACTAAGCAAGAGCCCTGTGCTAAGCCCCGGAAAGGCAGACAGACGAACGGACATGGCTATATTACAAGGGTTCCTTGTAGACTACGAAATCTTTTTTTTTCTCTGTTGCAATCTGCGATCAGTTGCCAAACTATAAACAGATGTGTGGGAGTTATCCAAATCCGTTGGTTGTGCCACTGACAAATCCTAGCCACCAAAGACGGCTTAAGAGACTGGCAATCAGTGACCTGTGCGGTTGACTGGTGTACTGAGGTAGAGATTTTCTCCATTGAGCAAATCTCCCCCACACCTCGACTACAGAACCTAAAAAATATTTTAAAAAGTATGGTTTTGATAACCAAATTATCTCTTGATTTCCGTCCGCGACTTCGCCCGCGTAGATTTACTTAATCGCTGACTAGATCTCCAACTTTTTGGTTATTTTGATGACATACACACTAATTTAAGATTGGTTTCTTGGCTGCTTTCTATGGCCAAGAACCGTACAATGTAACTGGGTACATTACAAACATTCTGTTTCCAATACCGTTGCGTACAGCGTATTTACATTAGCATCAAGATTCCCGGAACTGCATTCAAGCACTCGGGGCTTGGAAAGTGCACGGCGCTAATCTTGGAGGGTTGTTCATACACTACTACCTTCCTTAAAAGTTTGTTAAGTACTGATTGTGATATTGTCAAATCCCCATAGTATCTTAAACAAAGCAAAACAATTGATTGTGATTAATAAAATCAAGGGATTGAGAGGACACTACGAAGCTATCACTCGCATCAAATTCAAATTATTTATTTTGCTAGAATATAGGTCCACAAGGGTGTTTTAATATTAAAAATCAATGCGAGCAATCTTTTATTTATTTAGGCTCACCAACAGAGTACATACATTGCCTCTTACAAAATCATTTAAACTAAAATTTTCTGGTATGAACTCCAATTACAGACGAGCACAACACTCAAATGCATGTAGTACGATAACACTATAAAACTGTAGGCATAGAATTTTAAACTATAAAAAAAAATTTTGAAAGTATCCTAAATAAGTTTGGGTAGGTTAAATAAAATATTTTCGAAATTTTACTACTAACTACTTATAACTAAGTGTGTGTAAAGGTGAAACTTCCTTCTTTTCTTCAACGTCAACAACAACTTCTTCAAAGTCATTTATTACTCTAGTTACAGGTATAATTATACAGATGTCATTAATTGTGATATATTATGTTAATTCAATACACTTCACCAAGGCTCGGTGCAATGTAGGTATTTTGTAGTTATGTATTTAGAACTTAAATTTGTTGTAGCTACAAAGTTACCATTACAAAGTAATACAGTAATTTATGGACGACCCTTTACGTCGGATGATATTTCAAACAGTCAATTCATATTTTGTTCGTAAATACACCCAATTGCAGTACAGTCAGATACATTATTTTAAATTAATTAACTAACCTAAAACGGTTTTTCTAGATTTTATTACGATAAAACAAATAGGTACTATTACGCTAGGCCGGTGTATCCAATAACTGAATTTATCACAAAAGTGAGGTACTAGGCATATTCTGTCCTTCGGGCAGCGTATTGCTAGGGAAAAATGAGGTTATACTGTGGTAGATAGATAAATAATCATTTATTCATATCCATGTACACACACATAACAAACTTTACATATGAAAAATACAAATAAAACAATAAAACACAAGTACGAAACAAGAAGTATGTGAAAGTGTAGAAGACGTTTTCCACATTTTAATGGAGTGTGTCCGGAGCGAAGACGACAATTTATAATTAATTATAATTTTACATTCGAAGTGGGGATATGTAACAGTGTTTTGGCTTTTCCATTATCTTGGGAAGCCAAATCGCTGTATCATATTGTGAAACTAGCTTTAAGTCGTATAGGTAAGCTTTGTGTCTTGTTTTATTGTTTTGTATGTGATTTGATAGGTTTAGCCCCAATGAGGGTGACATTATCATTATAATGATAAAACCCTCGATTAAAAAAAAATAGAAAAAAAAAAGTACAGAAACAACAAATATTATGTGTGTGCCGCAGTATACAAAAAGGCTACAGCTCAGTGTATGGATTTGCCCGAGGCGGGCAAAACACTGGTATTCTGCTGAATCCTGAGGGTTGGTCGTGGGACAAATGGAATTTTGAAATGTGTTTGGTGTTACCAAATTAAAACTAACGTTATTGGTAAATGAATATTGCTATACAGAGAGGTCTGTCTTTTAAGCATCCTCCAACACGGTACGGTTCTTGAACATGTTTTCGACATGATGAAAACGTATTCTAGTCTTTTCTGCGTTAGTACTGTAGTCTGCATTTGTATTTTTTTTTACTTTTTTGTAAATATCTCCTTTTTTTTCATTTCACATAAACGATAATGTATCTTATATTGAATTAGATCCTCTACTTTCAGTAAGAATTATTATAAAACTTAGGTATAATTGGGTGAAAGAATGTGTACATATAGTAAACTAGCTTTCAGCCCGCGGCTTCGCCTGCGTGGAATAAATTTATCGCGGAAATTTTTTTATACTGCGGGAACTACTCACTTTATCGGGATAAGATCCTATGTCTTAATCTACGGTACGTTCTACCTATATACCAAATTTCAACCGAATCGTTCATACGTTTCGCCGTAATTGAGCAACAAACAAATAAATATACAAACATCCAAACTTTCGCATATAACTAATTCATAATATTGGTTAGATTGTTTATTTAGCTTGTTTCCCTCCCAAGGCGACGAGGTAGGGGTAGATAAGTTTTTGATGTTATGCTTTGGAGTACAACCCTGTTCGTTCTAATGAATATGACTAGCTGTATATGTTTAAAATATGTACGAATTCGTACTAGCGGGTTCGAATCCCGCTAGGGGCATATGTTTGTATGATGAATACAGACATGTGTTCCCGAGTTATGTATGTTTTTCATTTATTTATTTATTTACAAAAAAATGTATTTGTGTAGTTTATCAATCATCTGATATCCATAATACAAGCTTAGTTGCTTGGTGTGGAACTAGATGGCGCTGTGTGTATGTGCGAAGATATTTATTATTATTATGCGATATTTATAGCGAAATATCAAAATGGGTATACCAGTAGTTTTGTAACAATTACTCATATTTAGGGTCCTGCCAGGAAGCATGCTCTCCAGCAGAACCACTTTGGTTTTCCTTATGTACACATGTGGGCACTCCTTTTTATCTGCTTGACTGCTTATATGACTGCCATTGATTTCGTAACCCTATGCAAGGAACTTCGAATTGACAATCGCAGAATTTTTTGTAGCTCCACGCGAAGGCTGCCCATCACTTGCACTGGGGTAATGTACGGTTATACTCACAAAATAAGAACACATTATACTTATACTTTAAAGAGATTAATCAATTTTGGACCTGCCTGTACCTACATCACCTACATGTAACGTAAACCGGACCGAAATAAGAGAGCGAGGAGCTGCATCAGATCCAAAACCAGTTCTTACCAGATTATACATACATCTGCATAACATGGTAGCGTAGTCACTGGGGTCACACGTGCAACGAACTTTGCAGGCCAAAAAATATAGTAAGGAGGTTGGTATGTAAAAAATCCAGTCGGACAAAGAGCAATTTATTTGATCTTTCCTTAACCACTCAACCGTCCGGCCCGCGTGGCCAAATTCTAATCAACTGTCCGCTCCGCGCGGTCATACTTTGGTGCTGCGCGCACGGTGCCTTTATAAAATATTTATATCTGGTAAACTACAACAACTATAGCCACAAAAAATCGTAAGTGTAGGTGAAGGTTACACATTACAACACTGTAAAAGAGTATACAAAAAATCTTATTCTAGAGTAGCATATAACATACAATTTCGGTAAAACATTCCGCAACATTTCTCTAACTCTGCTCTTAGTGAAAAATATTGCGAATGATAACGAATTTAGGAATTTGAATAAAAATCTAGACTAATTTTCATCGGTAATGATACCAAGATGTCTATATTTAGTTAATTTTTTCTAGCAAAATAAATCGAAACAAACGACCAACTCCACAATAATATTAACACGGTGGCGTTCAACTCGCTCAAGACAAAAACCTGCGGAACATGTTCAAGTTTATAGCACCCCTTTTGAAATCCTATGTATTTCTAACAGAAAAGTGTATGAATATGTTGAATAATTAAATACATATAATTCATTTTCACTGTTATTATTCGTTAGTCAAAACGTTAAATTACCAGCAAGACGCTAAAACAGACTATTACTTAGACTTGATGAAAACCATAAAAACTGAACTTGAATTCAAACTCGAAACTATTATAATTATGCATAATCGTAAAGTACTAATCCTCACGATCATTTTGATATATAATAATTCCAGAAATATTTAATAAAATTATAATTACTTACGATATAAAGTTGGATCACTGTTCCCTACTATAACTGAACGAACGAACTAACTTTGATTTTTTTTTGTCTATGAGAACAGCCGAATACTACCATCGATAAACGTATGCCGTAAGATAATTTATTAGTGATCACACAATTTTATTTTTCAAACAATTTCAACCACACAATAGGAGGAATTGTTTCGAACTGCATGAAGGTAGCGCGCTGTGGTTACTGTTATAACCACGGACAGTACCCTGATCTTTTTTGTGGTTAGAGGTGTAACCACGGACGGTTGAGTGGTTAAAAAAATTATTAAAAAAACCTAGATTTCAATTGAAGCTATATGATATCACCAATTTGTGGAAACCTTCAACCATTTCAAATTCAATTCAAATTCAAAAAAGTTTTATTTTTGCAAGATATAATAATAACATTTAAAATCGACATGATATACAATTATCGATCATTCACAAGGTAGACTCCCCAGAGAAGAAAGAACACGAAACTCAGGGGTTGCTCTTTTTAAATAAATATTTTTACAATTTATTTATGATTCGACAAAGAAAAAATACAAAAAAGAAAATAAGCGGTTTATGTCCACGCATTCTTTTATGATTTAGATAGTCAGAAA
Source organism: Oegoconia quadripuncta (assembly GCA_949316235.1). Lineage (NCBI taxonomy): Eukaryota > Metazoa > Arthropoda > Insecta > Lepidoptera > Autostichidae > Oegoconia > Oegoconia quadripuncta. The sequence continues at coordinate 10,292,894 of OX438741.1, read as the reverse complement.
TGTTATTATAGCCTTTAGCACATAGTTTCCGTTTAATGGGGGTTTCAAATTTATTTAAACACAAATTTTAAATGTCTACCGGAACCTTATTATATAAGCATCTATCTATGTTGTATTTACATTATATATTTCACTATTTTTCCTAAGCAATTGCAGATACTTTCTTACGTTTTCGTAACTAAATACCGGGTGACTTTTTTACCGTAAGGAAAAAATAAGGCATATTATGTAAGTGAAATAGAAGGTATTAGCATAGGTAAGATATTTATTTTTTCAAAACCATTGAATAATTTGTTGTGATTTGACAGTCGAGTTTGTAGCCAATTCTACATAAATACATCATTAAATAAAAAAAACTTTTGGAAAATATGACTTCCAAATAAATTTCGCATGATGTCCCCCTACAAATCCCGCCAGTCGTATATCAATCTTAGGCTCCGGCCTAAGATTCAAGTTCCGGCTTGTCGATGATGGTTTTGAAAATTTTACTTAGGTACCTATTGGTGTCGCTGCGGATGTACACCAACTAAACTGAACTAAAACTAGTTTTGGAGTGATGCCGTCGCATCGTACTGTAGCAGGGAGAAAGAGACAGTACTACTCTAAAACTGGTTTTAGTTTAGTTTAGTTGGTGTACATCCGAATCGACACCAATATGTGTAAATTTTTGCTTACGGTAAACAAACTCATCCGGTATATTGCGAGCTATATAGTATTTTCATCATCACGAGTCAGTTCATGATGGCTGCTCGATTTGTATAAAGTTTCGGTTCATTCCAAAATCCGAAATAGGAATTGTAATTATAATTCTCAAGTCTTTTCAATTTGTTTAAAATTTAATCACACTACATCGACAGCCTATAGGAGGCCACTGTTAAACATAAGCCTCTACCATAACGCGATCTGCACCACATTCCATAGGAAGATTTCCCCAATCACCACGCTGAGCATTGCGTTTATGAATCGGAGGTCGTGGGTGCGATCCCCAGCGGGGTACATGTTTAGTACTCGATTTGGTTGGTGGTAGGGCATTTTCATTGTACGCCTAACTAGCTACCACCATCTTATCTAAACCTGCCGGCTAGCAGCAATATTAATAGCATTCCTGTGTTCCGGTAGTCAGAGATAAGATAGCCAGTGCCCCAAATATGTTGAGATTTCCGGGTCAGCATACTTACACCTTCGGCCTCATCTTCACTTAACATCAGGTCAGATTGGGGTCAAGTGCTGACCCGTGTGCATAAAAAAAAGCCTCGTGAGTGGGCGTCGTACGCAGGAAGTTTGGCCATCGCAAATGTTATAGACCTTAATGCTGCTGCCATCATTAGCTGTTTAAATGTTAAAAGTTTTGTTCTATCATTTAATTTTAACTTGGCGACAATCATTTATTAAAACTACAAAACTTTTTCTTCCAGTGAAAGACAAGACCACCTTCAAAGCGTTCCGTATCGCCCTGAACGTGATGCTGTCACAGGAGACCTGCGGCTACCTGGTGGTTCTCATGTACGCGGGCTCGATCTTTGACCAGGCTGCCAAGTCCATCGGGCTGAAGCTCAGCCCCAACAAACAAACTATAATAGTCGGGGTTATACAGCTTCTAGGATCTATTGTCGCTAGTTGCATTGTTGAGAAGACTGGAAGGAAGGTAACTCATCTCTTTTTATTATAGCCTAGTTAAAAGAACCTAGTTACAAAAAAAACATTTATAGATTTGCACGTGATGACCACCCTATTTGGGATAAAGCTTGTGACCTTATATGTATATGTACTTCCAGTGGCTGCTAGCCGGCACAGCATTCGCAACGGGCATCTCGATGCTGGCTCTCGGCGCGTGGTTCTACATCACTTCGATGCAGATCTGGCTCCCGGGCTGGCTGCCAGTGCTTGCCATGTGCCTGTGCATCTTCGCAGATGCGGCTGGTTACCAGCCCGTGCCTTATGTTATTACCTCAGAGCTCTTCTCGTTTCAAGTAAGTAGATTTTATTATACAAAATTTTGAGAAACCCTGATCATGATGGAGAGTGATTGCTCTTTGATTATACTGAACAGACCTTATGTCCTCAAAAATATTCCCTATTAACCACTTCAATTAACCTTAGTTTTGGTTGGTCTATTATAGCACTTACTGGATCGAACTCGGGAGTCATTCTCGTACCATTAAACTAGCAACGCGCCGCTTTATGGCGATTCACGGTAAACATTTTCAAACCCTTGAAGGGTAGCACATAAAGGCACTTAGCTCGAAGAACTGATGGCCCTTGGGGCATTAAGAGTCAAGAATGGAAACCACGCATCGTCAAGTGCAGCGTGGGACGTTCACCCACAAGCTGGACGACGACATGATGAAGGTCGCTTCCAATCGGTCGCTTTGGACTGGAAGTATATTGGGAAGGTTCAGCAGTGGGTGTCATGAGTCTGATATGATGATGATGATGATGATGAAGAGTAGCAGTAGCAATCCTTGTAATCGCCGCCATGTTTGAAAATCAGACGAAGATATACTTTGCATTTCTTATTACCACATCTCATATTGTACCCTAACATCTGTTTTCAGCATCGCGGAATGGTGACTTCATTCGTGAGCAGTGTCGACGCCCTGAGTGACTTTCTACAAACCAAAGCCTACGACCCCCTTCTCAAGCTCCTGGGCATCCATTGGGTTTTCATAATGTTCTCAGTTGTATGCTTCCTGGGTACTTTCTACACCGTCATGTGGGTACCAGAGACAAAAGATAGAAGTGTCGAAGAGATATACGCTCTTCTAGAAGATGGCAGACAGAAAGAGAAACGAAAAGAAGCAGACATAGAGAACGGAAGAGAAGTTAGTCGATTATGAGACGAGTTATAAACAAGGAGGTGAATCTCTTAAATAGAAGGTTGTTGACTTTTGACATTAAAATAACTCGCCGATTGGTCGTATGCTTCAATTGATGTGCTGTGATTGGTTTGATAATAAATAACGTGCCTCGTGACCCATGAATGTGATATTTTGACGAATTATTAATGTTTAAAGTTGGTATTACTAGTTTAATTGAGATTAATATAAAAGTATTATTTATATTATAAGACTTAAATTGAATGTTGTTTATTTAATTACCAACTCCTAGAAACCTATTACAATATGAATTATAGCCAAGTTGGTTAGTTCCTATTCCAGCTTCTTCTTCAATTTAAGAGCTTATGCTCTTGTCCGTGAATGACCACGTCTCTCTTCTTTCCGCCCTCGATTTAACGTCTTGGTACGACACGGCATTCATCGTTTTTCACTTGGTCAAAGTAATTGCGCCTTGGTCTTTCCCCTCCTCTCTTTCCTTGACGCAGCAGCAGTATTATATCAGCACTTTTAATTTGTATAGCAATAAGATGAAGTACCCATTCGTAACATGTTCATACACTAACAACATTTTGTGCTTCTTGCACAACATGTTTTCCTCTTCCACTCTCCTCTATCAGCGGTCATCTCCGAACCCACCCCTTCTACACACATTATCATTCCTCACGCTGTCTACCCACACCTTCTTGGTCTTTCTCTGCCTCTGTATCCCTCCAAATTTCATGGGTATTGAAATTCATAAAACTATTTTATGCAATTTGTTTAATACATTCTTGACATCCTATATTAACTGTGTGCGAAGTGTGAGTTTTGTCTCGTTTTTAACTTTACCATCGCTTTCGCGTTTACGAAAAAAGTCCCTATGAAAAAAATCGTATTGCAAACTATCCTCTAGAGGCGCTTCACATTTTTTCATACAAATCGTCACGTAACCGGTAGTAGAACAGACCCCTCTAATTTTAGACCTATATCAATACTACCGACTCTCAGTAAAATCTTTGAAAAAATTATATTAATTCAGTTATCGGCTTATTTTTATAGTAACGATTTTATGTCGCATAAACAATTCGGTTTTACTAGGGGCCGCTCGACAACCGACGCAGGTGTCGAGCTCTTACAACATATTTTTGAAGCTTGGGAAGATTCTCGGGATGCAATAGGAGTGTTCTGCGACTTGTCCAAGGCATTTGATTGCGTTAATCATGACATCTTAATCAGGAAATTACGTCATTATGGTGTAACAGGCCGTGCTATTGACCTTTTGAATTCTTATATGAGTGGCAGAGTTCAGAGGGTTAGTATCAGTGGCAACACATCGTCAGGGTCCACAGTCTGCATGGGCGTCCCGCAGGGTTCCATACTCGGGCCATTTTTATTTTTGGTCTATATAAATGACTTGCCTAACCTTGTAAAGGATAATAAACATGAAATAGTATTGTTTGCAGATGATACCTCCGTATTATTTAAAGTAAATAGACAAAAATTAAGCTATGACGATGTGAACAATGCTATTTCTGAAATAGTAGAATGGTTTACGGCAAATAATTTGTTACTTAATGAGAAAAAAACTAAATGTGTGAAATTTGTACTACCCAATGTCAGAGCGGTGCCCACAAATATAATGATAAAAAATGCCACTTTAGATCTCGTAGATTCTACTGTATTTTTGGGCATTACTTTAGACGCCAAAATGCAATGGGGTCCTCATATACATAAATTGGCGAAAAGGCTCAGCTCTGCAGCGTACGCAGTCAAAAAAATTCGACAAATGTCAGACGTAAATACTGCTAGATTAGTATATTTTAGTTATTTCCACAGCTTGATGTCATACGGTATCTTACTGTGGGGAAATGCCGCGGATATAAATACAATCTTTGTTTTACAAAAACGAGCCGTTCGCGCAATTTATCAATTGAAACCTGCAGTGTCACTTAGAGATAGGTTTAAAGTGTATAACATTCTAACCTTTTCGTCCCAGTACTTTTTTCAAAATCTAATGTATGTCAAAAAAAATATAGCATCGTTTAGGAAAAATAGTGATAAACATGATGTCAATACAAGAAATAAAGATAAACTTGCAGGTCACATAAGTCGCCTCCGCAAAGTCAGTAATTCATTCAAAGGGTTATGTATACGCTTTTTCAATAAGGTCCCAGTTGATATACAAAATCTTCCACTTGATAAATTTAAAGATACTATAAAACAGAAACTTATTAACAAAGCATATTATAAAATATCAGACTATTTAGATGATAATCATCCCTGGACATAATGAGATTGTTCGCATGCCAGGCTATTTCACGATTAATAATGATTTATAAAAACCTTTTTGTAATATAAAAACCTTTATGTAAAATCAAAACCTGATTTTAAAAGAGCAACCCTTCGAGTTTCTTGCTTGTTCTTCTCAGGGGAAAATTGCATTTTGAACAAGCAGTAGCTTAAAAAATGTAAAATTGACTATTTTAAGTGTACTCTGTGTACCTACAAAATAAAGCAACTTTGACTTTGACTTTGACTTTGACTTTGACTTTGTAAACGTGAATGCGGTTGTAAAGTTAAGTCGAAACAAAACTCACACTCGGCCATCAGTTGTATGAAAAAGATCAACAATGCAGAAACAGGTATCAATCTAATATTATAAATGCGAATGTTTGGATGTTTGTTTGTTCCTGAATCACGGCGAAACGGATGAACGGATTTGGTATACAGGTAGGACTTACCCTGGATTAAAACATAGGATATTTTTTAGAGTAGTTCCCGTGAGATAAACAGATTTCCGGAATAAAATTATTCCACGTAGGCGAAGCCGCGGGCGGAAAGCTATATAGTGTTTTATACAAAAATGGCTACATAAAAACTGTAATAAACTATAAAACCAGACTGCGGTTATAAATGAAATATCTAGATACCGATAATGATAGATGACGACCGGCTGATGTAGTGGATAGTGATCCTGTCAGCGAAACCAACGGTTGCGGGTTCGAATCTCGCGACGGGTAAATGTTTGTGTGATGAATACGAACATTTATTCCGGAGTCATGGATGTTATATAAATATTTATGTAGGTATGTTTATCCGTTATCAAGTACCCATAGTACAAGCTTTGCTTAGTTTGAAACTAGATGATTGGTGTATTATTTAAAAAAAAACTTAAAAACGTGACGGTCGCATGAGCAATTTTACCCGTCAGGAATTGGTTGTAAAGCACGAGAGTGCCCAGGTGAAGTTCACAAAAAAATATTACCTACGAAGAACCGCATACTCCACCTCATCATATCAGCTACAGGGCGTCCACTGTCCACTGCTGATTAATATAGTACTAACGTAACATAGGCCTGCCCCGGTTATTCCACCTATTGCTACTAAAGTATGTCTCCCAGGGGAAATAGATTTCCATTCATTTCTACTACTCTAATACAACATGCTTCATATAATGTCAATGTAGTAATAATCGTAAAATCACAAACAAAAGTCTTTATATTAATAAATATATAGTAATGTAGTAGAAATGAATGGAAATCTATTTCCCCTGGGAGAAATACTTTGGTAGAAATAGCTGGAAGCACCGGCCTGCCCCATAGATTTGTATAGCGACCGAATCTGAGGGCGGCGTGTAAGTTTTGTTTCGACTTAACTTTACTACCGCCTTCACGTTTACGTGACGATTTGTATGGAGAAATGTGCAGCGCCTCTAGCGGATAGTTTGCAAAACGATTTCTTTCATAGGGACTTTTTTCGTAAACGCGAACGCGATGGTAAAGTTAAAAACGAGACAAAACTTACACTTCGCACACTGATAAATCAAATAGAAGTCAGTCCCTCACTCAGTAGAACCAACCGTCTCTTCCCATGCAAAAGGCGACCAAGGGACTTCTCACCAAAAACATCTATAGATTTGAACGTTTTAACGGCGATGCGCTCACCCCCTGTCACGTGTTCATTTCTGTATATTTCATATACATAGGGTTTACGAACCAGAGGTCGCGGGTTCGAACATGTTTAGTACTCAGTTTGGTGTCATTTTAAATATCCGCCTGGCTAACTACCACCATCTTATCGAAGTATGCAGCCAAACAGCAATGTTAATAGCATTGTTATGTTCCGGTTGTCCGAGATAAATAAGAAGGGGTTTCCGGATCAGTACGCTTTCACCTTCGGCCTCACCTTCACTTAACATCAGGTGTGATTGAGGTCAAGTGCTTACCTATTATGCATAAAAAAATATGATAACCCACTGAGGTTAAATTTTCTGGATAACAGCGTAGTAGTAGGTAATCCTAGAAATTGTTGAAATAAATAGGTACAGTGACCTACCAGCTCTAGAGACTTTGCTTCCATTAGTAACTTTAGCGCCTCGTAATAAGAATCACCTGTTGACGTACAGTCGACTGCACAATAAAATATAATTGTTTTTTATTGATTTTATTTTATTTATCATTTATTGCACACAAGAAAAAACATACAGATACAACATAATAGAGACGACACAACAGGTTCTGCTTATTTCTACTGTGAAATTTCTTCCAGCAGACCTACGAAAGAGAGATATGACTGGAAGAGGCAGATAATACGTGCACAATCTAAAAAAATGGATAAATATGATAGATAAAAAAAACCTAACTGAATATAAATGTAACTACATACTAATAAGTACATAAATACATAAATAAGTACATATTTCAATACATACGAATATAAAGTATAACAGACATATAATACACGGAATAACACTATGAAATGAAATGAATTTTACTAGATTATGTGTAATAAAATGTTTTGCAATACAGCTACCATAAAACACTAGGTAAACCACTTGAAAGAAACCATTCAAGACGTTTATTTACGGTTAAAATAAAAGTAACCATACATAAAACTGCGAAAAACGATGCACTACAGAAGGAAATAGAGATTTATTAATTCCATTACGTGAGAACAGAATATCGAAAATGGATATATTACAGATGGTGACGTGTTGCATTGCTTGTTTGTACATTAATTCTGCTGTCGGTTTAATGAATTCGGAGAATGATGAATTCGGTAAGTGTAAAATCATTCCTACTGGGCCCGTGATCATAATGGAACGATGTCAGATAGCTTCTGACAAAACTTGCTCCGTAACATGCTATAATTTCTTGTCATTTTTATTCGGAAAATTGCTTTGTCTACCACACAATCTAAACATTCGGCAAACCATCCTTTTCCTACTTCAGACCCTTCATTATCAAACATTTAAGAGCTACGAGTACGTTCTTGTCAATGTATCACTCTCCATTTATTTCCAACTTCTTTTTCGTTAATTAGTTTTATATAATAGTATCACGTAAGGAACCGTCACCAGACACTATGTTGAACCTAGATTTAAGGCCCTATTAGAATAATACTAAAACTTTGAATTTACGTCTAAAACCAGGACATTGTATGATTAAACCACCTCCGTGGCTCAATGTAAACAACATTGGGTACACGTTTCAGAGGTCGCGGGTTCAATCCCCAACCGGGTACATATTTACATATTTCGGTTTGGTTGGTGGTAGGGCATTTTAAATGTCCGCCTGGCTAGCACCACCATCGCCGTCAAACAGCAATGTTAATAGCATTGTTGTGTTCCGGTTGTCATGCAGAGATAAGATAGCCAGTCCCCAAATAAGATGGGGTTTCTGGGTCAGTACGCTACCACCTTCAGCCTCATCTGCACCTAACATCAGGTGTGATTGAGGTCAAGTGCTAACCCGTTTTGCATAAAAAAAAAATTATAAAAGCAACTTTTTCGCCTCCGCACCTAAACCTTGGGACAGAGGTACAGTCGGTCGTGCGATACCTAGCGGTTTAAGAGGCAGTTATCCTCCCAGTTTATCCCCATTACTGTAATAAAGGGAGGAGTGTGGGGATAGTTAGATACTGCATTACGCCGTAAATAATCCTGGTGCCTTTTCCCATTATGTTGGTGTAATACAATTTATCATTCTTTATCCTCACATACTCCACCTTTCTCCTCTCCCCTTACAGCCATCTACATCCACAATTAATACTCTTTTAGTGGCATAGCATCCCCGGCATAAATATTTCTATATCACCCGTCCCCCATATCACATACCGATTTTCTCTAGCTTTTCTATCACATGCACATTCATCTGTTCATTCCCCTTACATTTATCTCAACATTCTGCTGCTTGTGATCGCTTTTCGTACATACTGTTCAAAATTTAAAGTGTTTCCACAAAGCAAATTGGATTAGTTATTGATATTTATTGTACGGAAAAGTCCAAAAGTGTGCAACTTCACCTACTAAAACTACACTGGGATATTGAACATAATGTAGGTCCTTTTGTTTTCGATGTCAATGTAGACTTCGGCCAAAACCCAGCACAGCAGTTAGACGGACGCCGCCGTCACCACCACAAGCAGAAGGACGCTCTCAGAATCAAGAACCCATACCCCTTACTACTGGAGCAAGGAGCCTTGAGAATCCGTGGAGGGAATTTGTCAGACACAGCTAATTTTCCGTACATGGCTGCGATTATCATTAACGGACGGTTGTGGTGTGCAGGAGCCATTGTCGATGTCAATTGGGTGGTTACTGCTGCGCACTGTCTCAACTAGTGAGTGTTTCAGAGGGAGTATGAAAGCAATCCATTCAGCCTGTTCATGAGTAAAAGTAATTGAATGTGAAAGAGTCCAATTCAGATTCTGAAGCGTTCTAGAACCTGCGCAAGGTCTTCTCGCCTAAAATGCGTTAGTGCCTCTTTAAAACGAAAATCTTTAATCAATATCAATACCAGCGACTACTTGTGGCACTGAAAAGTGGTCTCTTACTGAAGGCGTCAGAAAAGTTCAAGGTCACGCAACAAGCTATGGGAAAGAACGATGCTCAGCGTTTAGCTATGAGATTGAATCATAAATGAAGAAATCCGACGACGACCGAAAGTCACCGGCTTAGCCCAGCGGATTAGTAAGTTAACAATGGGCAGGGCACATAGCATGAAGATAAGGCATTAAAGTTCTCGATTAGAGACCACGCGATGGCAAGCGTAGCATAGGACATCCACTCACAAGATGGACGGACGACCTGATGATGGTCGCGGGAAGTCACTCAATGCAGACCGCTTACAACCGGTCGCTCTGGAAATCTATGGGGGAGGCCTATGTTTAGCAGTGGGCGTCACATAGCTGATACGGTGATGTTGAATTTAATGGCGTGGTGGAGGTCTCGTCATCTCATTATCTACAGCCTTACACGTCCTCGATGTTGGGGCGCAGCCTCCTCTCACTTAGAGAGGGTATGGGCCATACTCAACCACGCAGGCCCAATGTCGATTGGTGGATTAGAATCAGACTAGTGGCTGAGAGCCAGTGTTTTTAAGTCGTTCCTGTAAGCCACCGACTTAGCTTAAAGACTGACTTCAATTGAAAAATAACTAAGATTGCAGTCTGATTAAATCAAACATTAGGTGTCTATGGGCTATCCTAAAGTTTTTATCAATTAATGTCGTATGCTAGTGTCCTGCACGTTTCCCCGATGAAGACTCTGGGCAAGTTTGTGAAGGTGCGCGTGGGCAGCGTTCGACCGCACGAGGGGGGACACCTGGTAGACGTGGTGGGGGCAGTGAGGCATCCCAAGTTTGAGGAGGAACCAGTTCCTCACGCTGACGTCGCCTTGCTGAAACTGTCTGAGAATCTTGGTAATCTAACATATTTGTACCTATACAAGCGACAATTTAACGGAGAACTGAATGAGGAAGAGTGGGATGGAAATGTAACTGATCTACTACTTTTTGTTAACGCACTCTCAAGTAGGTAACAGCAGTTGTTTTCTTTTTTTCTCACACATAAGTGTATGTGGGAACGCGCCTGACTGCTGTTTTATGTTGAAAACCTAAGTGAGAGAGGGGTTGCGCTGAAAACCAGCGCTGTCAATTGCCATAAGACATATTGGCAGCAAATGCTGACGCCCAATCCCTTTGCCACAAATACATACATTTAAATAAGGAAAATATACCTTACGAAATTTTCTGTATTTGTTGGCAATAAATACTTTTCTTTTCTTTTCTTTTCTTTCTTTTTCTTTCTATGCAGTATAGCTAGAGTTGCCATATATTTTTATCCCTTACCCTTCAATATCTCAAGTATTTTAAATCGCGGCTGTGAATCTGGTCTGCCCTTAGATTATGTAACTTCGTCGGTATCGTCATCGATTACGTTGACCAATGAGAAACCGTCAAATTGCCGAGCAAGCGATGAGCTAACCAATCACATGTCAGAGCGTAACCGATGACGATAACGATGAATTTATGTAATAGAACCCCAGGTCTTTTTTCGGAACGAAAATATACTTACATCGATAGAGACATAGGATTAACAAAACGTCACTAAAAGAATATCTAGAGGGCTCACATCACATGATTTAGGAACAACCGATATTTCTATTGTGGCGACCCTATGGCTGATAGCGTCTATTTCTCCTCATGTATGTAGTCCCCCAAGAATTTTCTAAGTTTTGTTATATTAGTATATAATCGCCTCAGAGCCCAGCCATCTTATATCAAACTCCATAATGGTAGGCTCAAAGTAACCCTATGTACTTACTCTTATGTATTCTGTGCCTTTGTGAGGATAAAACGGTGATGATATTGCATTGAATTTGTTGTAATTATTGTATTTGCATGATTTTTGTGGATTGTATTGTATTTGTGGATGGGGCACTTTGCTCGTAGGACAGACGGCCGTTAGCGTTGGGGCGGAAAGGTTCTCGAATGGCGACCACGCACCGGAAGACACAGCATGGGCAGGCGCCCCACGAGGTAGACCGACGATTTGGTCTTTGGAGGAGACTTTTGTTCCAGCAGTGAACGTCTTTCGGTTGATATGATGATAATGATTGTATTTACAGAATTCCACAAACATGTGAACCTAATAAAGATCTACGAAGGCGTTAAGGAGCCGTTTGCGCAGAGCTTCATCGTCGTCAGTGGATGGGGTGCTATAAGGGTAACATAGATAGACAGATAATGCGTTTACTTGCATATTACAGAAACACATACAAAAATATTCGACGCAACAATCATTCTGCTTGGTGTTATTCTTACGAAATGTAGTCTTATTTCACAATTATAAAAATATAAACAAAAATTAAGTACAACTGTTACAACTTATAATAGAGTTGTATGTATATCTGTACCACAAATGGACCATCGCTCAGCGTGAATCCTCACCTATAGCGGTAAGACACTGATTTTCAGCTAGTGCCCTGCGAGAGAAAGCAAAAATTATCAATAACAACCATAAGTGTGTATTCTATAAAGATCATGTTGTACGGTGGTGTATAGCAATTGTATGGATCATAATGATACTCGTTTAAAATAATATTTGTCAAAAGTGGGCTTAATATAATTAACTAAATACCCACAAAGCGAACGAATCAAGATGTCTGTGAGCAGCTACCGCTAAGCTATTCGAAATGTTGCAAATGCTTTCGGCATACTCATCTTTTGTATTTCTAGCACATGTGCTTTAATTCGCTTCTTAAAAGAAAATTTAGATGAACATTTACAATGTTCGTTCCTATAAAAAACACTTACAGTCTAATTTCCTTTAAATACAGATAAACCTATTTCAATCAAAGGGAGAGAGTAATAGCAATGAATAGGAAGTCCATTATTATACCAAACCCTACTCCGCCCAGAGGGCGAGTTGTGAGTTTTTTTCGACTCAAGTTTAGTACCGAGTAATTGAACCGTACTGCGCCCCTGGCGGATAACTTTCATGGGTAAGTAAACATGAAGGCCGTGTAGTGTCGGCACCTAAAAAGACAGAACCAACCCGTCTCTTTCCGTGGGTATCGTAAATGATGACTATGGGTTCTTTCCACTAAAAACAGGTTTAGAGCCCGATTTCGAAAGACATTTACCTAAGCGAAAGCCATTTGTGCGACGCCAGATAATCGAAGTGTCATATGAACGAAACGCCATTTAGCCGATGGGCCATTTGATCGAAAAGACAAATATGCGAAAGCCATAAGATCGATTGTACAGACCCCTATCTGTAGCGAGCGAGTAATATGGGTCGGGGCACCCCGACACTGTTGGTTAGGTTCGATGTTAGGTTGACATATTTGTAATTATTTCGAATTCATCGCACAACTATACATTTGTTTTTTCGATTAAATGGCCCATCGGCTAAATGGCGTTTCGTTCATATGGCACTTCGATTATCTGGCGTGGCATAAATGGCTTTCGCTTATGTCTTTCGAAATCGGGTCCTAAACCCACCAAAAACATCTATAGTCGTGCACATTTACCTAACGGCGATGACCTAACCCCTTGTCACGTATGCATTTCTATATGTTTCGAAAGGTGAACCGCGGATATTGTTTCAAACAATAAACTTTTAATATTTGGAACACCCAAACGCGAATGTTTGGGGTATCCCTGACCACCCCACTAGGGATAAATATATGTATGTAAACGTAATCAGATAGTAACTAAAATTAAGCAAAAGTTACGTTTTCCGCGGAATACTTATGCCGTGTTGAGAATTAAGATTTAAGAATGGCCAATACCCCTCTATTGAGAGCAACTTTTGACAGAAAATTGTTGCTACAAAAAATACCAAGAAAATAAACAAGCATCCATATATCCCAGGGAGCAGACACGGCGTTCAGAGATCACACTCCCGAGCTACTGTCAGCTCGGCTGAAGGTGCGCACGCAGCACTACTGTATCGACGCCTACCAGCTCGTCAATGGTTTCATGTTCACTGATGACTTCTACTGCGCTTCCTTGAGGAATGGCACTAGAGATGCTTGCCTGGTAAGAACCTTATGACCACCGGTGACTGCCAGAAGGGGGTATTCACGACACAAGATTGTCCGTCTGGCGACAGCCATTCACTGAACCCTGACCACGAAATCGAACCATTTTTAGATCTGATCACTTCTTATTATTACCAAAATCCATTTCTGGATTTGACCACTTCCATATAAGTCCACTTTTTGCACAGTCATTTGGATAGTTCCAGGAACTATATTGTAAGAAGACAGTTGCGTTTGTTAAGGAACAAATTGAAACAAACCTTTCACTCAGTATGCACTGACTCGAGATCCTATCACAACTTAAACACTTGAATCAATGTTGATTAAATTTGGCAGGTGTATTATTTAGATTGCTTAGGGATCTTTTTACAAGCTTTTATTTAGTTTACAATGTTCGTATGTAAGTTATATCCATTTCAAGATTTACAAAGTATTTTTCTGGTATCTGATTGAGCTGAAATCTGGCATATTTATATAAGTTCGGTAACGATGCAAGCCGGGATGTAAGGACTGGAACTCCCTGATGGCAAATAGCAATTTGGGCTAGTTTGTGTTGTTGCCATTGGCACTTTCCATTGCACATGATGACGAGGGCCTGAAGATGGACCCAGAAGATTACCACTGGAACTCCTTGACGGACTTTATAGATCTCTCTAGAATAATATGTGATAATCTTGAACGAGCATTAAAAGCCTGTTTTTAAATGTATTTTTAATCTAGAAATTATTGTATTCCACTCCTAAGAAGGGAGTCAAACGAGAGGGCAAAATATTTCAAACCAAAGCGAATACCTTCGGAACCAAGCACTCTAGAAAACTGAAAATTAGACTCTACTATGGAAGTAAAGACACACGTGTTTCAGCATAGCTCAATAAACAACTAAATCTTTAAACTATCGCTATTCCATCGATCGGATTATTTAAGTTTTCCTTTTGCTATGTCGTCCCGTGACCAAAATTAGATTTTTTTAACTCTAAAAGAAAGCTAGTTTATTTTAACTCTGGAGTGTGTTTGCCGCCAGTTCGACGCAGGCGCACCGGCGGTGCAACAGAATCGCTTGATGGGCATCATGAGCTTCGGGCCAGAGCGATGCGGGGGACAGCAACCTCCAGTATTCATTAAGGCGTTCTACTTCAGGTGATGTTACGTCCATTTTTAATCCCTGACGGAAAACGACGGGTGTTGTGTTTGACGGTGTTGCGCATGTGTGTGTATGTGTCCAGTCTTTGTCCGGACGTACCTATCTCAGTAATACGTGGTCCGATGCTTTGTATACCAGTACTAGTAGCACGACAGGCGCGATAAATGTTTAAATCGCGCGAGATATTATTTTGTCCTGCTCATTCGCTTCGCCGAAATATACAACTATCCCACTCTCGTTACTACGTCGCGCGCGACAAACGATATCATGCTACGTGGGCTGGTCGCAGTGGCGTGCACAACGTTTTGTCACAGGGTAGGCAGATAGATAAAATTTGCTATTAAATGACAAAAAAATTCTGGGTACCATTCCACCAACCAGAGTCTTGGGGCTAATTTTTTATTTGTGTTTTTTTTTTCTAATAAATTGTATAAGTATTGTTTATAAATATTGTACAAATGTTAAAAAAAACCTACAAAACAATAACTTCCTCTTATAGCAATAGCCCTTTTGGTGTTGCGGGTGTCCATGGGCGGCGGTGATTGCTTTCCATCAGGTGACCCGCATGCTCGTTTGCCGCCCTCTTCTCTTATATAAAAAAAAAAACAAATCCTCGCAACTGTTTAGAATATTTCTGTTCACATCTGTATGAATCAACTGTCTTTCTATCTACTATAACTAACAACTATCTATCGACTTACCGTCTTATTCATAAAAATTTACAAACGCTTTATAAGCCTGTTTTAGTTAAAGTAGTTCATAAGGAAATGTTGCAATATAGAAGGAAATATTATTACTAAACATAACTAATGCTTATTAAATCCTTATTTTGTATGACGTTTATTGTATACCTGAAACCTGAAATTAGTCTGGTCAGAAGCACTTATAGATCCCGGCTATAAAAATATGTGGTTATATTAACTAGTCCTTACCTGTGAAATTGGCGTTTTGTATGAAGAATTTCATTAAGACTGTTTTCTCCATACAAACGTTTTTGATTTTTTTTTTGGGAACAGCAAATCCAAATTTAGCTAAACTTTGTGTGTATTATCGGATAACATTAAGTTAAGTATAGGCAGCGTTAATTTTTAAAAGTAACCGCTTTATAAAAGTTTCAGAGAATCTAAGAAATGATTATGGGAAGCATATGAAAAGAGCTCTGTTCAAATTTTTTTTTTATGTGACTTAGCCCAGAAATTAAAAAATATTTCATGTGAAACCTTGAAATAATATTCCATTTTCCAAATAAAAAACAAATTTGGATATAGCTTTGAAAGTCGCAGGAATAAGAACTAAAACTCCAATTTCATAGGTAAAGACCCGATATTTTACCCCTTTATTATTTATCTAATTCAGGAAAGAGTTGTAATACAACATTCTCGAGGAGCGTCATCTGTGGCTATTTTTAATACATCATTCTCGAGGAGGCGTCATCTGTGGCTATTTTTAATACATCATTCTCGAGGAGCGTCATCTGTGGCTATTTTTAATAAATCATTCTCGAGGAGCGTCAACTGTGGCTATTTTTAATACATCATTCTCGAGGAGCGTCATCTGTGGCTATTTTTAATACATCATTCTCGAGGAGCGTCATCTGTGGCTATTTTTAATACATCATTCTCGAGGAGCGTCATCTGTGGCTATTTTTTGTAACATTACCAGGTATGTGCCCTGCCCACTCCCACTTCAACATACTATCCGCTATGCTATGTCAGTGAGTTTCGTGCGCCTACGCATCTTTACACACCACATCAGTTTCTTGGTCTTTACTTGAAATTTACGTTTTCAATTTTTGATATCTTGAACCATCGATTATGCTGAGCTTTGTAATTACGCGAAAGACACTGGACAAATAAAATAAAGCCCACATAAATTACATCACACTTTAATCTCATACATGTATTGGTAGGACGTAATTATTATTTCTAGAAAACATATTTATTTAAAATTTGTTAGACAATTATCTATTAGTAGATATAGTACTTTTCTTTACCGTGATATTTAAGCCACAGGTGCCTTTTACCGGTGGATAAAATAGAATAAAAGAAAGAGAGGTATTCCTAACCCTGTTTTTCACAGCATTTCTGTCAACATAGACTTTGGCAGAATCATCGTCAAACACGATGGAGACCCAAAAAGTGAAGTGAACTACTGCACCTTTTTTGTTCTTTGCCTAACAACTTTATTTCTACAGGGACTTCGTGAAAGCGACGATATCATCGTACAAATCAACTCAGGATCTGATAGAAGCGATGGAGTCTGTAGATCCAACCATGAAGCCTCACGTGCACAGGGTTCCTGACCGGCCAGACGATGGTGGCATCCACATCTGGGATGAGGTCACACAACCTGACGAGAAACACGACAAATAAACCAATAAATCAAACCATAGATGATTAGAAGCTAGAGCTTGTTTATTTTTATTCGGCTAACAATGACTTCTTTTTAATACAATACATACAAACGAGCAGGCCTAATAGTAATTAGATTTGATCTCGGAACCTATTTGCATTTGTTTAAGGTACCTTATGCTATGCAGTCTGAGTCCAAAATATGAATACTTTCTGTTTTTCTTTCAAAACACTGAAAGGCCAAGGTATCATCTACACTAATATTTTAAATGCAAATATGTGTGTTTGTTACCTTTTCAGTAGCTTAAAAACTCTGAACAGATCGCATTGCAATTTGACGGAGAGCTATATAGTTTGGGCCCTGTAGGAAAACAGTAGACAAGACACATTATGTTTGGTAACTTCTTACGGCTAAATCTCTGAACCGATCGTATTACATCGACTCATCTACACTTAACATCAGGTGTGATTGAGAGTTGTGCATAAAAAAAATAAAAATTACAATTTGACAGAGAGGTAGTTTGGGCCCTGTAGAAGGACTTATGACATGACACGTTGTGTTCGGTAAATCTCACCGCTAAATCTCTGAGCTGATCGTATGACAATTTGACAGAGAGGTAGTTTGGGCCCGGTAGAAGGACATAACTCATGTTTGGTGACTTCTCACGGCTACATCTCTGAACCGATCGTATTACAATTTGACAGAGAGTTAATTTGGACCCTGTCGAAGAACATAGGATAAGTCTAGTTATGTTTGATAACTTCTCATGGCTAAATCTCTGAACTGATCGTACTGCAATTTGACAAAGAGGTATTATAACCAACGCTCATTCTTATCTGTCAATTAATTGTCTTATATTGGTGATTCCTTGCGTAGACAGTTGATAGTGGCCAGTTAGCAGGTTGCGACTAGATATGGCCTGACTTACCCACTCCCACCCCAGACCGTGCCTCATAGAAATCCCAACTTATAACTACTTTATCTATCGTCATACAAGTACACCTACATTACCGGAAATAGTAATCTTGTTCACTTTACAATTTGATGTTAAACTGTGATAAGATAACCCTATCAAAATCTTGGAAATGACAAGAGATTTTTTTTATCTTAACAAAAATTGTGCACTTTAGCCGGCTACTTACGACGTAACTATTTAGTAATCTGTACCGCTACTATGTATACGAGCACCTAAGCGCTTTTAATTTAATTACACTATCCTATTTACAGGAAACCTAATTAGGAACATTCTAATTAGGAAATCGGTAGCTAGGAAGCGCTTACGCCATCCTTGATTCAGAGACTAATTCGGCATACATTGTTGGTTGAAGTAAGGATATTCGAATTAACTGAACCAAGTCTCCCAGCAACGTAGGCCGAAGTAGTCTCTGCATTTAGGATGGATGGACGGAATCTAACTGTTCTGTTACTTGAGTTTTCAAATACGAAAGAAAATGACTCTACAATATTTACAGTTTGCCAAATTGCTTTATAAAACATTCTGTCACGAATCAAAGCACTCTTGTCCTCTACTAGATAAACAATTGACTCGCTATTCCTTGAGGTATGAATCAAGAATTATGTTATTCGATAACCAAAGACCGATTACCGGCAAAGTGCTTGTCGGACCACCTGTTATTTTTGCGGTTGTCTTTAACCATTTTTAATCCCGTTGTTTAAAGAAAGATGTTAGAAATTGAAGCCTTTGTTTATCTGTGTGCCTGTCTGTGGCACTGTAGCGCCAAAACGACTGAACAGATTTTTTTTTCTTTTTCTTTTTACAGCTAGCGTTTCCGATATTTGCTGTTTACTGGTGACTCCACTCCCTGATTACGAAACCATAGTCGAATTCGATCTAAAAAAATTATGTTATCCATACAAAGTAATATTATAAAACCAACCAACAGTTCAAGTCCAACAATTTTCGACTGAATTCCGCTATGGCTCCTAGCGGAAAGTTATTCGTAATCAGGAGTGGAGACCCCAGCAGAAAATTGTTGGACTTCCATACTAAAAGTGGTTTTAGAATGGTTTATGTACTATGTTTATGTTTATGTATTTTATGTCTAAAATTTTTTGGTCCAAGTTCGACTATGATTCCTTGGGGAAAGTGGTTCCTAATCAAGAGTGACGTCACCAGTTAATAGGAATTACACGAATACAAGTTCACCCTGGTATTTAACCTTAAAAATATTTTCTTTGAAAAACGATAATTTCTTCTCGGACCATTATCAAGTACAGTTGCATGGAGCTAAAAGTATACCGCTCCTTCTTTGCTCTACGTCACGTAAAGCAAAAGAAACCATTTTTTTTTATGATTGACTGAATTCGCGTTTGACCACAATCTCACCTGATGGAGAGTGACGATGTGGTCGAAGATGAAGCACGCCATCCCAGTAAATGCCTATTCACTCTGCTATTTAAGATCCCAAGGTTATAGGATTCAGGAAAGACTGACGCCGGGAGGGAGTTCCATGCCTTGGCTGTTCGAATGATGAATGAGGAATCGAAGTTCTTAGTGCGAATGTTCGGTATATTAACTACTTATTATATGGGTGGAATCCCTCCCCACGCCTAGTGGTCCGATTCCAACGCACACCCCCCGAAATGCATCCTGCGTAAAAAACTGAGAGACAGGCGACTTTGCGACGGTGTTCAAGGCTCTGCAATTTAGCAATCATCGAATTATCACCTATGAGTCTCATGCCACGTCGTTCCACAGAATCGAGTGCAGCTAGTTGGTACTTGGCCGAACCATCCCAGAGGTGGCAACAGTATTCCATGCACGAACCAAGCGCATAAAATTTTATGTTTCTTCAAAACTACGTAGGTATAGCTTGTTTTGGCTTACACTACATATTAATATAATTCGATCGTCGTTTAGAGGCTCCGCTGAAAACCAGCGTTGTAGTGAACTGCTGAACCTATGCTGAGTTGTGAAGACCTTTCTGACTCCATCTTGCTACTCCGACAATTGCAAAAGCAAATATGGCGTTTGTCATCTAACAGTCGAGACACATACAAAATCATATGTGTCTCGACTGTGTAATTTATTTTTTGTATATCTGATTGTTTGTGCCATGAGATGGGTTTTAATATTTTTATTTCTCTCCTTTTCTTTTGCATTCATTTCTTTCTAATAGAGTTAAACGCGCTATGGAAGAACAAGCGGTATACTTTAACCTGCAGGCGACTGTACGAAAGAATACCAAAATGCCGACTACATTAGTTTGAGTTTGCCGAATTGCTTTTTATAACATTATTATACTGAGAATCAAAGCCCGACCTTGCTCGATGCGTTGATAACAAATTAAATTTTTCGAAGTAAATAAAAACGGCATTCGACTTTATTGCGCGGTGATAAGGGGTATATGGATAAATATTAACTGCTAATAGAAGTTTGCATACTATAGTACTTTTTAATATAGAGGTAAGTTACGTTATATGGGAGTAGATACTTATATCTGAAATCCAGCCCAATCTTCCCTGGGTGGCGATTACTACAAAACCTCCCTTGGAAAACAATGATAGGTACTCCATGGGAGAGGCTTGTCCAGTGCTGGACTTTTAAATGCTGTTGATGTTTTTTTTTTATGCATAACGGGTTGGTACTTGACCTCAATCACACCTGACGTTAAGTGAAGATGAGGTCGAAGGTGGAAGCGTACTGACCGGAAACCCCAACACATTTGGGGGACTGGCTATTTTATCTCTGACAACCGGAACACAACAATGCTATTAACATTGCTGCTTGGCGGCAGATTTAGATAAGATCGTGGTAGCTAGCCAGGCGGACATTTAAAATGCCCTACCACCAACCAAACCGAGTACTTAAACATGTACCCCGCTGGGGATCGAACCCGCGACCTCCGATCCGTAAACCCAATGTTGTTTACATTGAGCCACGGAGACGGTTAAATGATGACGAATTAATGATGTGTAATGCATCTGTGATACCTTAAATCTGTGGCCCGATACAAAAAGGGTCAGTGTTGAAATTACCTACTAACTGAACTTTTGACATTATTTTTACGATGCTTAAAATACAAAAGAGAACATTATGATATTACTTTAATTTTCGGATGTAAATTTCTGTTAAAAATTATAAAACGTTGCAACTTAAATATGTAATAATCACTAAATGAAACAACTTTCACTTTGGACTTTTGAGAACTCAAGACGTATGTCGTATTAGTTACTTTGTTTATAAAATTCATTCAAGTTATGTTCCTTTTTACGTATTAACAAACTAATATCTTTGTGTATTTAATGTTGTGGGCAGATACTCGTACATAGTTATACTAACACGCCGGAGACTTTTAACAACTAGGTACATCATTACAAATGGAAAATATTGGCATAGTAAACACAAACAAAAAGAGTTTTTATTCATTCAAGAGAGGTGCTAAAATTGACTCCAACCTTGCTATAAAACCACTCTGTCCTAACGAACACTATTTTTAGATCCATAAACCAGTAAACACGCAGCTGTAATACTTACATGCAATCGTTCGTATCATAAGTCAGTTAGGTTAGGTTTACTCCATACTCAGCGACGCGCGCGCAGTGTACTATCAAAATTATGAAAGAAAAATGTCAAAATTGAAAAATGTACATTGTAAAAGGAGTCTATCAATCATTTAGCATTTAAATGTAGTTCTTTGGATAAGTTGTTGTATGTGTTGTGATAAGTATAACCTAAAAATTTGCTGATTTCTTTTTGATTTTGTTGTGTAACCATGGATAGGAAACGTTACCCTGGTAATGCGAGGAAGCAAATATTGACATCTCTTTTAGGTAAGTGAAAGTTGCAAGTACCTATGTAAATAATTCTAGTAGAGAAACGTTCTGAGACACCGTTATCGCATTTATGTTGCAAATTAGCAAAGCCACCGCTTTACAAACTACTCATTTAATGTCTGGAAACAAATCCGGAATTTAAATAATTTTTAATATAAGTAAGTACATACCTACATAAGAATATTTGTTATTGCAATATAGGTACAGTATTAGAATTGCTTATCTACGTCAAAATAAAATCAGATAACCGGAAAATGTTTAAAGATTTTACAAATTAGCAAAGCCACCGTTTTACAAACTACTCATTTAATGTCTGGAAACAAATCCGGAATTTAAATAATTTTTAATATAAGTAAGTACATACATAAGAATATTTGTTATTGCAATATAGGTACAGTATTAAAATTGCTTATCTACGTCAAAATAAAATCAGATAACCGGAAAATGTTTAAAGATTTTAGGATAGACAAAGTGTTAGATAATAATTAGACTGGTATATTTTTTAGATATTCCTACGTATCTAAAGAACCGGAGCCATATTCTTTATAAGATAACTCCGTCCGTACTTGACGTGAGCTCGAAAATGTAAAAAATATTAAAATCATCTAAACACCTATTGCATTGTATTATTTTAGAAGTAGAATGCAATTATCCTTTTTCTATTCAACCAATTATATTACATATTTTTATATTTATTCATATATATTACTATATTTATTTATATTATATAACAAATTATTATATTTTTTCTATTATCACAAAAACATAAGTATATAAATATCTATTATGGGTTTGTTTGTTGTTTGTCGACATTTTTGTTGATTTCTATCAGTTATAATAATATATTTGTTTATAACTTCGTTAAACATCTGTTTTTGTAAATATAATCACTCTCTGTCTACTTTTAAGTTACCTATACCTCAATTGTGTCCTCACTGAGGTTTTCTGGAAGAGATCTCTATAGAGATAAGCGTGCTTTTTATTTTTAATATTGTCCAGTTTTTTTTTCGGTTCGCTTAATGTGTATTCTTATATGCAATAAAGTGTTAAATAAATAATAAATACATATATAAATACATATATAAATATAAATCTTACGGACTGTTAAAGTGGGAAATAAAGTTTCAAGAGTATTGAATACACAGATGAGTTACTTACAGTACCTATACCGCAAATTCCGCGTAATATAAGCTATAAATAACACTAATTTATGGTTATTTTATTCATACGAGGAAAAATGGCCATTTATCTAATTTACAACTTCAATTCCTAAACGTACAGTGGCTAATTCGGTTCTGATAAATTTATATGCAAGTGGATTACAAAAACCTAATTAGATATTTTACATAATTACCTAAATTATAATTTAGGAAGCTATACTTAGGTCTCACTAGCAAAGGCCATTTTTAAACCGTGGTACACCCAGTAGTACCACTAGTGGTACTACGGTTACTTTTCATTACCGTGGTACAAAAAGTTAAGGTTATCTTAGGTGTAAGAAATATGGGGAAGAAAACATTAATTTAAGTGTGTACATTGAGAAACTAAATCAGGACTAAGGACTTACTTCAATGGTTACATTCCCAGGGCATCTGGCTTTTTTATAATAAGAGCATCTATCTCCATATTGAGTTTCCATTTTTATACACTTAGGCAGCCATCCGCAAGGTGGACGGACGAGCTAAAAAGGTCGCTGGAAGGCGCTGGATGCAGAACACTTCCGTCTAGTCCAGTAAGGATACATTTTTAACTTCCTATAATTTTAAAGGCCGTGATTTTTTGTACGTGGAAAGAATAGGTACCTGTCAATGATAGATTAAAAAAAATCTAACAAATCGGTAGCTTGCTTTATATTATAATATAGATATTTAGTAACAAAACATAGACTATATATCATTAAAATTACCACTATGAATTTCATTGCGTCGAAGAATATATCGATCGATAACTTCGTTATAATTATGAAAAAATTTCACCGAGGGCTAATGTCACGACTCAATATAATATATTTTAGAAAATATAAATTAGCCATTGCTTAATTGTTGCCGATTAGCTTGTTTTAGGAGATCTTAGTATCTTCTACAACGCAATGAAGTTCACAATGGTAACTTTAATTTTAAATTGTTCATTTTATAACTAAATACCTATACTATACCCAAAACAAGCTCTAGAATTGTTAGAAGACATTTTTATTCCATTATTGATGGGTAATCGTTCTATAAAAAATAAGA
This sequence comes from Oegoconia quadripuncta, assembly GCA_949316235.1. NCBI lineage: Eukaryota > Metazoa > Arthropoda > Insecta > Lepidoptera > Autostichidae > Oegoconia > Oegoconia quadripuncta. Next base: position 10,268,729 of record OX438741.1, on the reverse strand, counting down.
AATTTAAAATTATAGGAAGTTACATCACAAAAATTGAGAATTTTACTGGACTAAACGGTAGCAAGAGAAATGGGAGGCCTATATTCAGTAATTGACGTCTTGTGGTAGTTAAGGTACACTCATTTAGGCAGTGCTCGGTGCCGATTAGCTGGACTGCTTCGCAAGTTTGCACCTTAGACAGTTTGATTTAAAACCTTATTTAACTTGCGATCGACTACCAAGAGCAATGCCAATCTAAACAGTCTAGGCACACTAGCTACCTACTTGCCCGGGTTCGTAATACATAATACATAAGCAAGTACTCACCTACATTCCGTTGACGTTAGACGCAGAGTAAATAACAAATAGTTTTAACAAGTTATACCATAAGCCTAAAGGCGCACTTACACGGGCAATTAAGATTGCTATATTGTGGGCAACACTGACCGATTGTGTTCAAGCTATGTAGCAATTGTTAGAGATATCGCCACCAATACTGGAGCAAGTTTAAGGAATTAGGCAATACATTCATACACTAGCAATTCAGTTGAAAAACTATCGCTCGCCATAGAGGAGGTTTTCATTCTGTCGGCGCATCACAATGTCGGTCTCTTCCCCCGCGAAAGTTAGACTTAATTAAACGCACAAACGATGTAGAAAAGAAGTTGACTAAAATTTACTATACGCTCTGAATATTCAGCAAAGCGCATCCGCGACATGGAATATGTGGAGCAATTATTGCCAAAACAATTGCAACATTTTATTGAAAGTGGTCCAGATTGCCCCACTAATTCGACAATGATTGGCGAGCGATTGTTGCTCAAAAATCGCCCGTATAAATGTCCCTTAGAGAAAGTTTGATTCGATTTCATCGTGAAACACCCAACATCCCTCCATAGCTCATAGCTTGAGATTTCATGAGGCCCATAGTCAAAGACCAATTTTCAGTGCGTGCTATACACGGGCGGATTCAGCCTTCGAGTCAACGAAAATCACATACTCTAGATTCAGCCTGAATAGCCTCCAAAATTCCAATAACATTTTATTCTTTTACATTACGTTTGCTTACCACAAAACCTTAAATTAGTCAACGCGTACCAAGAGTATTGTATTGACAGTATTTATCACAAAGGCTCAGGGGGATTCCCATGGAAAACTTCCTGTCCGAAACACGGAAATACGAGTATTAAAATGCCATTAGTATCCATCCAATAGGGTTGATCCCACCCCAGACATTGCTTAACTTCGCTAATTGAAAACGAATAGCGAATACGACTGCGCCACGAGATGCTTGTATTATATTACTAGCCTTCCGCGGTTTCGCCTGCGCGGAATAACTTAATTGCGGATATATTTCGGTATAAAGAATATTCTGTTTTAATCCAGGGTATGTTCTACCGTTTTGCGTGATTCGGCAACAAACATCCATATTTTCGCATTTATAATATTAGTTCAATTATAATATCATGAACAGAATTATCTAGTTACCTACTTTTCGATGACGATACCTATTTTATTATTTATTATTGTAGCAACAATACCAACGTTCACATACGGAATACAGCTCGGTTGGCTATCGCCTATGGGTTCTATTCTCAAATCGGACGACACACCTGCGCCGGCGCCGATCTCAAGCGATACCATCTCCTGGTTGGCTGCGGCGTTCCCTCTGGCCGCCATTGTGGGGATACCGTTCTTCAGCTACTCCTCAGACAGATTTGGAAGAAAGATGACAATCATCGCAATATCTTTGTTGGATTGTGTAAGTTTATTTTTCATGCTTTCTAAATGAATCCCAGTCATTTTTCCTTATTTTTTTTTAATAATAAATAGATCATCATCAATCAATCATCCAGTCCCAAACTAAGCAAAGCTTGTACTATGGATACTAGATAACGGATAAACATACATAAATATTTATATAAACATCCATGTCTCAGGAATAAATGTTCATATTCATCACACAAACATTTACGCGTCGCGAGATTCGAACCCGCAACCGTTGGTTTCGCTGACAGGGTCACTATCCACTACACCAATCGGTCGTCAAATATTATTGTATGTAACTTAACTATTTTAGAAAAAGTATAAACATTAATAAGTTAGTAAGAGCGTCGGTGGCTCAGCGGTTAAGAGTCTCCCAATTTGGGAAGTCCGGGTTCGATTCACAGGCAAGCCATGTAGCAAAGAGTTTTTTGATTGGTGTTTACTTATGTGCATTTATCCGACGGTGAAGGAAAACATCGCGTGGAAACCTGATAACTGAATTCAACAATAAACAAAAAATGCTATTAAAGAGCAATCATAATTTCCTGAAAAAACTTAATTTGTAGGTAATATGCAGAACTGAACCATCACTTTCAGACTGTACATACTTAATTAAACAAAATAATGTAAACTCCATAAACTAAGGTGTTTATTATGCAGTTAATTTTATTATCTAACTGGAAGAATACAAACTATACAAGTTTATAGGTATGTAATAAAAACCCGTAAAATTAATTCCACACTAATTACTTGCACCTGAAGCGAATTAATTACACCTACACTTGGATATTTATCCTAACTTGGTACATACCTACTTATATTACATATGAATATGAGCCAACTTATTTTGATTATGTAAAAATTTTGTGCAAAAATAGTGGCAAATACTCGTAGTACACCTTCCTCAAAGGCCGGCAACGCATCTGTGACCCTTTTGGTGTCCATGGGCGGCGGTCATTGCTTTCCATCAGGTGACCCGCATGCTCTCATATAAAAAAAAATTGAATCCAAAGGAAAAAAATAGTGTTTCTCTGTAGATTAATATCATTCTGGCGTTACATATTGCTGGAATCCTCACTCATATGTAGAGACTGCTTTTAGGTCCCTATGATTATGATGAATTTTGAGTTTTCTGGAAATTTATCAAATTTTGAGTTTTCATATGGCCACCGAAATATACAAGTACCATAATAATACTTCAAAAACAACAAAGTTATTTACGTGGTGTTGGGAAAAAGGGCAGTGAGAATGACGGATTTTTGGTCGGCCGGAAAAAAAATCCCGAGGTGGAATATATGCGTATAACTTTCTATTCAACAAAAAAGTCCGACGTCTGCGCTGCTTCTTTTCACAAATATATCTAAATAACTCCGTTGTTTTTGAAGAACTATGTATGGGACTAGACTATTTCGTTGACACTTTCGGGGCTTTTTGGGATAAATCATAATCATAGATAAAGCAAAGCAGTCACTGCGTATGAGGAATAAGGATTTTTTTTTGGCGATGATTGAATCTGGTATATGTACCGCTAGGGCAAAAAATGTACAAGTGTGATAATTGATGTTATTGAATGATATAATGTATTTATATTTGTGAGGACCTGTAATTGGCTGTTTCCTATAATAGTTTCTATTAGTGTTATTGCAGCTGTTGGTTTTCCGAAAAAATAAAATAAAATACTTATATTAAAGACAAGTAATAGGAGTGCATAAGTTATGAACAGCTCATCATTATTATACTTTAATTTTGACCAAAAAATTGGTTAATTTGATAGTAGAGTCAAAATAACTTAGAAAACATCTTTATTCTATCACTGACAGATTCTCTATCCATGGGCAAAAAATCATGGTCTTAAAGTCGATTTTGAAGCGCGTGCGCGGTAGCTCCAACACCATCCTGAGCACACTGGCGGACAGGTGGGATTCCGTGATGCTGCGGCACTGGATACGCTTGCACACATCCAAATAGTGCTGATTGTGCCGCAGCAGTCGTATGGTCCCTTCTGTTCACAGTTATTATAGATTTAAGTTACTAACTTACTCCTATTTATTTTTAAGTTACTAACCAACATATGGGTCTAATCCTGAAATAAACTATTTTTATTTATTTTATTTATTTATTTAAAGATTATAGGAAGTTGAAAGTGTATCCTTACTGGACTATATGCCATGTAACGTGCGCATTTTAACATAAATAGTTTCTTGGACGGGTGTTTCTCTGCCAGTATGAGTATGATTCGGATATGATTTAAATTTGTTTTAATTAGTAATAATAATTTGAAAACAATTAAATTCACTCGCACAATCACACATAAGTATTGAAAATTTACCAAATACCTACCTATATGATACCTTCTCGTGTCTAGCTTTTTATGGTTTATCACTTGCAGTTGTTTTTGAGTTTATTTTAGATATAGTTTTTTTCTTTTTGTTTACTTTTAGTTAATGTTTAAATTTATTCATAGATTAATAATAATTAATTCCTTGGTGGCAGCAACTACTCTACTTGGGGGGGACTGAAAATCAGCAAATCTGCTGAGTCCCTCTACCTTTTCATCACAGTTTGACTTAATTTATTATCAATTAATTACTTGTTAAATTAACTTTGTGGTTAATATTTTATTTATTTATTATTTATTTATATAGTCAAACCCGATTCACCATCATCCTTCTCATTCCAGATCTCATGGACAATCAAGCTGACTTCTGTCACGGCTACCACACTGTTAATCGCCAGGGTGATAGCTGGCCTGGCAGCTAGCGGGTGCTTCGTCGTCATTCCTGTTTACATCAAGGAGATAGCTGAAGACTCCTTGCGAGGTTCATTGGCATCCCTCACGATGACCGTATGCAAGTTGGGAGTGATATTTGTGTATGCCGTTGGGATGACTTTGTCGTATAAAGGCAACCAAGCTGTTTATCTTGCTGTGTCTGGACTTCACATGATATTCTTCACGTTCATGCCGGAGTCCCCTAATTATTTGGTGAAGATTGGAAAGGAAAAGGTAAGTTGTTATTTATTTAGTCATATTTTTGTGTTAAGAGGGGTTTTCCATCCAGTGGCGTACTATTGGATAGGTAAATTAAGATTTTTTTTTAAATACAAAATAAATAAAAAACACGCCTTTATATACCTAAAAATACAGAATATATAAATACCTAAATAGCTTTGATGGGGATTAATTTCCAGCATACACGATTTAAAAAAGTGGCCATTTTTATCAATAATTTTAAATTTTTGAAAATAACCGTTTAGGCTTCTTGAATGCAGGTCAGATAGATATTTATGATTTAGTCTGTATTTAAAAATAAATCTTAATTTACCAATCAGGGCGCCACTGGACGGAATAAACACTCTTAAGTATAATCCAAGCAACCTGTTAAACCTGTCAATGACGTCAATACTGCAAGTTGTATACATACTAATTGTTTTTTTAATCTTTATGTGGTCGCTAATCGATTACCAAAATAATTATGGCTTCCCTTTAAACGACTTGCGTCATCCTTTTTTGGCTTACCTTGCCTTATCGTAATATAAACAAGTAGTAGATCCACTGCGAAAAATCATGTTTTAAAGGAACAAATTAAATATTTATTAGCAAATGTTTGTTATCACATAAACACATTACTTTACGTTAATTTGAATTTAGATAGATAAAATGTTTAATTTTTTATTGTACGGCTTTGACGTGAAATATTTACGTGTGAAAAGATGCAGTACAGTCGGTAATACAATTAGGGTAACAGGCTTAATTTCTGTCATATTGTTTAGAGGGTATTGGTTGGATTTTGTTAAATTTTCCTTTATGGCTTTATGTTTATCATGTTATCATGTGATAGATAAATTCCAATTAAACTTGAATAACAATTTCCCCTTATTTATAAATATTCCCCTGCATATAATATATTTATAAATAAACACATCTTAATTGTGTTGCTGACTGTACGTGAAGCTTCTTCTTAGCGAGTTGATGGCAAAAACATCAAATTCTTGAGGACCACAATGACATTGACTTTATCAAAATAGCTAAATTTCACGATCACGTTCGTCGGGAAAGGGCATGATTCTTTTAGCAGTTATTTATGAGATACAGTCGTCATGTTGTATCCCAAATAAGGTTGCAACTCATAGGACTCACAGAAGTAATGTAATAAGTACATGCAGTTAATCATCTCATCACGTAGGTACTATCATAATAATAAAAACTATGTTATATCAGGCATTTTATTAGGGCATCATCATCTTCTGGCCCCAGACCCAATTTATTTAGGGTCGGCGCAGTAAGTCTTTTTCTTCCAATCTCCTCTATCAGCCCTTACCTTATCATTCATGCCCTTTTTCGTTCATATCACCCCTCACACACTCCATCCATCGTTTCCGTGGTCTTCATCTTCCTTTCTAACCACATATTCATCACTCTCTTAGTAACATGCGTTTCATCCCTCCTCAACGTGTCCATACCAAGCCAAACGATTTCCTTTCAAGTTTTCTGTCACGGGCGCCACTTTTAAACTCCCTCTGAAGTGAATGTGAAAATGAAAATGAGTATGCATTCCTTATTTTATCCATCCTCGTCACTCCAATCATCCATCTTAACATTCTCATCTCTGCTGCATGCAATTTTCTTTCATCAGTCTTCTTCATAGCCCAACACTCCGATCCATTACGACAGGTCTTATTACGGATTCAAAAATTTTGCAGATTATTAGGGCATATATTATACACTATACCGGCGACGCCAAAAAGAGGGGTGTATAAGTTTGAAGCCCAATTCTATCTGTAGCAATGTTTGATGGAAATCGGTTAAGCCGTGTGATTTGTTTAGTTTTAGATCAGTGGTGGGCAAAGTAAGCCCGTGGGCCAACTCCGGCCCTTTCTTCCCTTCTTTCGACATGAATAATAAATGTTAAATTGTAATTTGTCACTAACATTTGTGAAAGTGTGTAATACTGTAATGTAATGTTTGGTGTAGTGGTTAGCAACTCTGACCACTATTCCAAAAGGTTGCGGGTTCGAATCCCGCTAGGGGCATATGTATGTGTAATGAATACGGACATGTGTACCCGAGTTATGGATGTTTTCATTGATAATAAGAATTTATTTCCAAAAAAAATGTATTTATACAATGTGTCCCGGAGAGAAGTGACCAGCGGGCGTAGTTTGAAAATTTATACAAAATTATCGATAAATCATTTAAATTTAGAGACCTAACTGCTTTTGTTTTTTAAAAATTGTTAATCCTTTTTTTTTAATAGACATGTCTGACCTTCTGCACTATTTTAGTCATAATTTCTTTGTTTTTACGTCTTTCCCAATTCTTTTTTTTTTAATTCAGTGCTGTTATTATTATTCATCAAATTAAGTTATGAAAATTATCCCAAAACAAATAAATAATTTATTAAAAAAGAAATAAACTTAAAATTCGACCAACAAAACTGTATTTCTTTAAGTTTAAAAATAAAAAAACGAAAAATGTCCCTATAACATCATGTTTTTTTTTAATTATTATGATACTACATGATATTCTCTAAAATATCCTCGAACAATGTTTTTAGTTATTTCAAATAAATGTGAACGTACGAGACATTGAAATTTACCTTTTATGCTCCAGTAACTAGATAGAGATAAGTTTAAAAAAATGAAAGTAATGTTTTAAGCAGTTTATTTGCACATTTAAGTGTTTTGTTATTACAATGAATCATTTTGATTTTAACATGATAGTTTAATAATAAATAAAAGATACTTAATTTGTTAAAATGGTTGTTTATTAAGAAAAATCAGGTAATTAATTAATTATGTTTTCAAAATGACCGCCGTCAGCGGTTATGCAGGCCAGGGCCCTAAATGACATCCTTAGTGTAGTTCGCCTTATTTCTGCATGATTCTGCGCTATTTCTGCGGCAGCAGCATCGATTCTCTGTTTCAGCTGGTCTCTTGAAATTATTGGCACAGCATAAACTTTTTGCTTCATGTAGCCCCAGAAATAATAATCAAGAGGCGTCAAGTCTGGTGACCTCGGGGGCCATGCTATTGGACCGCCTCTGCCAATCCATCTTGGATAATTTTCATTGATGAATTCACGTACCGATTGTGCATAATGTGCCGGGGCTCCATCTAATTGAAAGTACATGTGACGTCTCGTCAGCAAAGGGACGTCCTCTAATAATTGTGGGAGATCATTGCGTAAAAAATTCAGCATGACCTCTTGCGTAAGTCTTCTTGGCAATTCAAATGGGCCAATAATTAAATCGTCAATAATTCCAGCCCACATGTTTACAGAAAACGCGTATTGAAACGAGGTCTCCCTCACTGCATATGGATTTTCAGCGGCCCATATGTGCAAATTTCGGTGGTTGGTTATTCCGGCCCTGGTGAAAGTAGCCTCGTCGGTCCATAAAACGCGCTTTATAAAGTCAGGATTAAGCCTGTGTTGACGTAATATCCATGTACAAAATACCAACCTCGGTATACTGTCGCCATCTCTTAAGTTTTGAGCGCGTCGATAATGGTAGGGGTGAAGTCCCTCTTTCTTCAATACGCGCCAGACGCGCATTCTTGTTATCCCCAGCCTGATAGCAATTCTGCGAATGCTTATCGTTGGATCAGCTGTTACTAAACGTAACACCTGCTCGTCGATGTCCATACGAACAGCAGGAGCAGGTTGTACGGGTTCATTTCGTCTGCGACGTAAACCCATTTCACTCATTTGGCGATGTACTGCGATAAACGAGCGATATCCAAGTACGACCCGGTTGGGATATCGTCTTCTGTACTCCGCAACGGCAGCTCGTGCGTTCCCGTCACAAAAACCATACACAAAATGCATATCAGCCACATGAGAAGGTTGTAAACTTGCAAGTCTAGACATTTTAAAACAAAGTCACAAATTTAAACAGTAGTCCTCGAAACTCGGAAGCGCACCAATTGAGTTCAAAGACGTAGCGTCACGGACACAAGGAACGATCGACTAACTAATAATAAGCAAATTGGAGCCGGTCTGAGAAAGGTGGCGGGGGGCGGGAGGACAGGAGCTATACGATAACAGCTAGTAATTTTTTACCTGCTCTATCCTTATTTGAAGGTCACATTTCAACACATTGTACTTTGGCACACGTTTGAAATTGATAGAAACATTGTTCTAGGATATTTTAGAGAATATCATGTAGTATCATAATAATTAAAAAAAAACATGATGTTACAGGGACATTTTTCGTTTTTTTAATTTTAAACTTAAAAAAATACAGTTTTGTTGGTCGAATTTTAAGTTTATTTCTTTTTTAATAAATTATTTATTTGTTTTGGGATAATTTTCATAACCTAATTTGATTAATAATAATAACAGCACTGAATTTAAAAAAAAAGAATTGGGAAAGACGTAAAAACAAAGAAATTATGACTAAAATAGTGCAGGAGGTCATACATGTCTATTAAAAAAAAAGGATTAACAATTTTTAAAAAACAAAAGCAGTTAGGTCTCTAAATTTAAATGATTTATCGATAATTTTGTATAAATTTTCAAACTACGCCCGCTGGTCACTTCTCTCCGGGACACATTGTATAGTATATCAACCATGTGGTAACCACAACACAAGCCTATAGTTGCTTACTGTGGAACTAGATGGCGCTGTGTGTATGTCTGGATATTTATTTATGTAATGTTTTTATAATATGATTAAAAGATTTCAAAACACGCATTTTAACTATAGATAATTATTGCCCTCCTCTGAAAAATCTTAAACTTTCTGGCCCCCTATAAAGAAAGGTTGCGGACCACTGGTCTACATGATACAATCAGTCTCCCGTGGGTTTTCTGACATTCCAATTTCAGCCTAGGGAAAGGTCAACCACCAAAGAGGTTGTAAACAAAATCCACTTTGTAAAATGTCGTAATCTTAGCTTCATTTCAGAAAGCAATTAAAGCTATAGCTTGGTTGAGGAGCCTTAACAGGAGCGACGAAGTCGTAATGGAGGAAGTTAGTAAGCTGAAAGTTGAACAAAGGAAATTTGAGGAAATGCCTAAAGTTACTCTACGTAGTGTGGGTGAGTGTGCATCGTCATCATTAGATACGCGCTTCTATTATTATCATAGATTGGAGTAATAGATTTTTTTTAAATATCTTTACACATACACACAACCAGTGGCGTGCCCTCCATACAGACAGAAAGGGAGTGCCTACCCTAGCAAATTGAATGCTTTCTTCGAAATGCATTGTCAAGATACCTGATTGATGATACTGCATAAGCTTTCATAAGAGTGTGATATGTTATACTGTTGGTGTACCTAATAAAATAAAATAAAATAAAAAAAATGATACCATGATACTGTTCACATCAGTATCACACCATGATACTGATGTGAACAGAAATATTCTATACAGTTGCTAGAATTGCTGTAAGATGTGTTATTATTTTCTAGTCGTAGTTGTTCTCATTTAATAGCAAATTTTATCAGTCTGCCTACCCTGTCACAAAACGCTGTGCACGCCACTGCACATAACGCCATCTAGTTCCACACTAAGCAACTAGCACTAGAGATAAGATAGCCAGTCCCCCAAATGTGTTGGGGTTTCCGGGTCAGTAGGTCAGTTCCACCTCCGACCTCATCTTCACTTAACACCCGTCGTGCTTAAAAAAAAACTAGGCTTATATTTTGGATACCAGATGGTTGATATACTACACAAATACATTTTTTTTTGTAAATAAATACATACATAATACTGGATTATGCAAGTGAAATAAAAGTTATTGGTATAGGTAGTTTAGTTTTTTTTAAACCATCATCGAATAAAGCGTTAATTGTGTCATTTGACAGTCGCGTTTGTAGCCTATTGCACATAATTACATCATCAAATTAAATAAATAAAGAAAAATTGGAGAAAATATGAGTTAAATATAAATTTCGCATTATAGGAACCTTACGAATCACGTCAGTCGCATATCAATCACCGCAAGGCGCGTACCATTTTGAAAAAAAAAAAAAATTACCTATGCCAACGCTTTCTATTTCACTTAGGTACCTAATATACCCTATTTTTTCCTTAAGGTAAAATAACTCATCCGGCTTAATGAAAACATCCATCACTCGGGTGCACATGTGCGTATTAATCATACAAACACATGCCCCTAGCGGGATTTGAACCCGGGATCTTTTAGTATAACAGTCAGGTTTCTAACCACTACACCAAGCCGGTCATACATTTCCTGTCAAGCTAAATTCACCCGTATAATTGATGGATGGGTAAAGATCAAAATCTGTATGCGACTCATGTTTTAAATTGAGAAAATAAGAGGATGCACTGGCATTGGGTAGTCGAATACCCAATTTTTGTTTTTTCCTTAGTTTGAAAAGGAGTAGTCGTATAATTTTTTTATTAACTTTGACAGTTACAAGAAATTGAATTTAGCTTGTATGATTATTAGAAATTCAGAAATAGACGCATAGAGGAAAGTTACCTACGCGTGATATTATTAATTTAGTTGACATTCTAAAATGGTTTTATGCATAACATTATTAATATTATTGACATTTTATTATATTCGTTGAAATAGGATAGGCTGTAGTTTTAATTTGTTATTTTTTTGTTTATAGATAGATAGATAAGCATTTATTTGCATCCATGTACACACACATAACAAATTTTACATTTGAAAAATACAACTAAAACAATAAAACACAAGTACAGAAATAAACAAATATTATGTGTGTGCCGCAGTATACAAAAAGGCTATTGATTTATTGTTGATTGACTGTGGAATTGGAGCACTTTCTTTGGAACTTAGCTTCATAAAAATTATAACTATTGGTAATTGAAACGACATTAATAATATAAATATCCCTTTCCTCCATATTGCCATGCCTGACAAGGTACATGTGTATGTTAGTGCTTACCTACGTATTGTAACTATGACATGTGAAATGCAATAAATATGTGAATTGTAAATCGTGTTCTTAGACGAGTCGCCTCTATAATCGAGCAGTCAACGGTGTAGATATTTGCGTATTACTTCCATTGTCCGTTATACTATTCAGATTTAAAACCGAGTCGAAGTGGTCGCCATGGCCGAAATCGGTCAGATCAAGCAGTAGCCACGTATAGACTATTTTGATTACATGTTTGGTGCATTGGTTAGAAACCTTGACTGTTATACTAAAAGGTCGCGGGTTCGAATTCCCATAGGGATATATCTTTGAAATATCAACCCTATCCCAATCTCCATTGCTTTTCTAGTCCGAGACCGCGCAGCGTTCTCAGCACTCCGCATGACGCTCGTACTCATGGCCATGCAGACTCTCTCAGGGTGCTTCGCCCTCATGAACTTCGCAGCGGACGTATTCAAGCGAGCGGGTGCCGAGTGGAGTCCTAACACGCTGGCACTCTTCATGGGCTCGCTGCAACTGGCAGGGTCCTTCTTCACTACCATGTCGATTGAGAAGTTTGGGAGAAAGGTACAATCATACCGACACTACATGTAAATTAACCGCCTCCGTGGCTCAATGTAAACATTGGGTTTACGATTCGGAGGTCGCGCGTTCGATCCCCAGCGGGGTAGGTACATGTTTAAGTACTAGGTTTGGTTGGTGGTAGGGCATTTTAAATGTCCGCCTGGCTAGCTACCACCATCTTATCTAAATCTGCCGCCAAGCAGCAATGTTAATAGCATTGTTGTGTTCCGGTTGTCAGAGATAAGATAGCCAGTCCTCCAAATGTGCTGGGGTTTCCGGGTCAGTACGCTTACACCTTCGACCTCAACTTCACTTAACATCAGGTGTGTTTGAAGTCAAGTACCAACCTGTTATGCATAAAAAAAAAATCTCCCACGGCCTGATGATTGATGATCGTCTTGGATTTTCGAGATCTGCGTCGGTGCCAGATATTTGCCCATATTCACATTAATTACAATACAATACAAATACTCTTTATTGCACAAAATAATTTACAATAATTTTTGTTGATAACAATAGAAAACAATTAGGCGGCCTTATCACTAAAAACAATCTCTTCCATACAACCCACAGCTGTGGTAAATTTGTAGATATTGATTCCCTACAATTATATATTCTGTCTTTTGCAATTCTCCCTTTTATGGCATGCATGGGCCTGGGATCCTGGCTGTAAATTGATGAAAACATGTGACAACGCTCTTAAAGTGAAGTGCTGAGCCTGGACGCCCCAGGTGATATTTATAAGACTCGGGAATCATCATCATATGTATATTCATCATATTCATCATATCCACTGCTGAAGATAGATCCCATAGATTTTCAGAGCGACATGGACGTCCTAAGCTGCGCTTACGATCTGTTTATGTGTGTACTTATATATTATTTTTGTTGCTTCCAGATCCCTCTAGCCTGCAGTTCGCTCATCGTATCCATCTGCATGGCGACGATGGCGACATTCTTCCTCATCGGCTCGTCGCAGAGCTGGCCACGCGTAGCGGCCGTGTGTATCGCACTGCTAGCGTACGGGATTGGCCTAGCGCCCGTGCCTATGGTTATTATGGCCGAGGTGTTCACGTTCCAGGTAAACTATAAATCTGACACTACCTATATACCTTGCCAGTTGCTTCCCCATCGGCTTGTCGTAGAGTTGGCCACGTGTGGCAGACGTGTGTATCACGCTTCTAGCGAACTGGTTCAGTATAAGGAAACCAACGTAAATTTTAGGGTGTAGCTTCCGATAATTTTAAATTTCCTAAATTTTTTACAAAAAATGGTGTCTATCAGTATCTAATAGTAAAGTTTAGTAACAAACCGAGAACTTGCTGTAGGTAGGTATTTGAATATAAACCTATTAAGGGTATTAAATTAAAGTTTTAAGGTCCTATTGCGAGCTATGCTACGCAACTGCAGGCTGCGGACTGCACGCAGTTGCAGTCACAATGATTCCGACCGACTGCACAACCAAACGCAGCAGGCGATGCCCTTGCTTGCATCAGTCACTTCGAATAATGTGTGACATGTGGAATATTGGTGAAACAATTTGCTGTTGTCTTTTATTAGAAGAGGAAAATCAATACAGACAAGTCAAACGTGTGCCCTTTGTTATAATGCAGACTAATTGAGAGATCAACGGACGTATTAGTATTCAATACTAATACGTCCGAAAAAGCGTCTGTATCGTTTTGTATTCGCAGCACTACGCTGTCGCTGTACTTACGCCTGCATCTGCGTAGCTCGGAATAGTACCTTAACTACTGTTAAGAACAATTGCGTCATAAAAGTCTCTCTTTTCAATCAAATGCTCTTGTCGGTGGAATCCTATCCACACTTCTCTACATTCCGCCTTTTCTTTGACTAAAAACTTCTTTCGTGAACTCTATAAGGAGGAAATAATAGCTAATAAACGAACATTGAATTGAATTGAATCTTACTTATCGTTTATATTTTTCTTTTTTTGTTTAATAATTAATCATTCGATCGAGTTTTTAGCAAATAGTTTCAGGCGTTCTGCGACAATAATATGCACATATGTACATAATGAATTAAAATTCAATATTGTAGGTTTTATATCTAAATCCCTGCACTATGTCTAGAGTAAGTTTCTGATTTGGAAGAAATCATGAAAATACCAATTAAGAAATTAATTGTCAACAATTGAAATTGTTTACTTTCGGACGCTCTATTATATGACGCAATAAAGGCTGTGAATCAATAGTTTAGGATGTAGGTTAATGGTCACCATATTACGCCCGTTTCGGCAGTCTAGGTGACCGTGTTTAGTAACCCGTTACAAAAAACATTCCTCTTGCCAGTTACAAAGTAAGAAATAATAAGTAGGATTTAAAAATAGTCAAGCACTTACGATTTTCTATAAATTGCATTAAATCTTTACTTATCCTTTTTCAGGTGCGCGCAAGAATGGCGGGCGTCACTATGGCCTTCTCTTTCTTCTGCAGCTCGATGACCGTCCTCTTCTACAGCCCAATAGCAAACCAGTTCGGGGAACACGTGGTCTTCTACATATTCGCGACCGTCACTCTTCTCGGTGCACTGTACACCGTTCTATGGGTGCCAGAGACGAAAGGAAAGAGCCTACAAGAGATACAGGCGTACTGGAAGAAACCGGAACCGGTATTCGTTTGATGGCAGTAAATTTGATGGCAGAATTTTGTCTTGATCCTATTTCACAGACGCACGAATAGTCCAATCGACGAGGTGGAGGACATAACTTCCCCGTCAGTGAAACTCTGTAGTATATTAATAGAGCATATAAATTGCGATTGACGAATAATCAAAAACTGAAGGTATCAACCATTGAATTAAATTTTATCGGCGGAGGAATTATTGACAGAGTCGCCAAAGTAAATCTTTGTTCACTAGGTCAAATTTATGCTAAAACCTCTAGAGAAACTTCTCTGTCTGGGCATTATCCAGTTTCAGTTATGATTTGGGGTGTCAGATATCAAGGGGTCAGTCAACCAAATTTTGGTGAAAAAGGTATTAAAACTTCCGCCCAAGTTTACCAAGATACGATTCTTGAGAAGGTTAAGCCTCTTAAGGATATCATGTTCGATAATCAAGAATGGTTCTTTCAGCACCAGGTCATAAAAGCTAGACACAAGCGGTTGGTAAGGACTGTTTCTGACTTCATCAGAGCTAAAGAGTGAAAATGCATAATGCACACCAACGTTGACCTTTACAACATTGTCATAATCATCTGTCATACTTTATTCAGGAAGCAGCGAGTTTTTCTTGTGACAGAACAGTGGGCGGAGGGCGAGTTTGGTTTCGACTTGGGACGATTTGTACGAAGAAATGTAGAGCGCCCCTAGCGGACATATTATAAATTTCGTCCATAGATGCTGTAAAGTTAAAAGAGCAGCAAACTCGCACTACGTATACAGAACCAAATAGTTGGCTATATTACTTTAGTCATGAAAAAATACAATAGTACCTATCCCATGAAAACAAATTTCAAAGTCTACATTTTGTAGACTTGCTTACTTTAATGTTATGGATATTGAAAGATGTTTATCCATTTCTACGTCACTTAAGACTAAAATGTGTATTATTTTATAAATACTTATATATAATAGTATCTACTTAATAATTATAATAATATTTTAAGGAAAAATATTTACACTTTATAATAAGCTTGCTCAAAATGAACCGTCTGAGATTATTGTACAGGCCATTTTGTAAATCCATATTTATAAATAAATATACTATAAATATACTAAATATGCTCAGCATCGTTCTCTCCGTAGCTCGTTATGTGACCTTGAACTACAACACTATAACAAGTCGGTACTAATCCACTATCCCAATCCCATCGCAACTAATATTAAAAATTCTAAAGTTTCTGTGTATGTATGTATGTTTGTTTCCTCTTCACACCTGAACGGCTGGACAGATTTGGTTGAAATGTGGTGGAAAAGTATTCAAAGGGTACGTATTTTCTATCTAGTATTTCAGATACCATTCTAATAGAAATGTATTTGCATCTGGTATCTAAAATACTTAAGTTGAAAAGTATTTTGTATTTCAGACACTTTAAGGTATCTTGTACATCACTGTTTATAATTTGTAGGAAAATTGTGTTAATGTCGCTTGTTTTATTCTTAGTAAGTCTTTTTATGTAACACCTTTTTTTATTAAGTAAATTGTCAAGTTTGGTGACCTAAATTAACAAAATCAGTTCAAGCGTTTTGGCGATACAAATCGCACAGACAGCATAGGCTTCAATCTTATATCACCCTTCTTTTTGCATAATGGGTTAAAACAATCAGAAACAGGTTCAACACATCAAAAATAAAACATGTAATATGCGTATTTATTATTTATTTTAATACATAACTACAGAGAATCATCACTGCGACTCGCGATCGCGTCCCCGGTCGCGACCATAGACACACCATAGATTGTTACAGACGTTTTTGGTACACTTAAATCAATTAATCGATACAAAAATTATTCAAAACACTTATCACCAGCCCCATAAAACTTGTCGTGGACTTCGGAGCTGTATGAAGGAACTAAAAGCCGTTTACATTTGAACTACCAAAGCCTCCGTTACAACGAAAGCTGCGACAGATACAATTCACATCTTCTCATGAATTTATTACTACGATCCTGAATTTTTGAACAAAAACTTATACGTATTAGAGGATCGCATGACGTGTAAAAGAGATCAAAAGTAATCCAAGTGAAACGTAGAATAAAATATTATTCATCCCTCAACAATTCTATCAGTTTAAATACTTAAATATACGAGACAACAGTAGTTTATACTTCTGTCTTTGCTTCTCTTTATCGACTGCTACGAAGTCCACCAGTAGACCGTGTTTAATTTCATTCTTAGAGCTAATTCACACCGAGTGCAGCGCTCCAAAAGGTATAGTTCAAAAATTGTTTATATATTAATTGGTTAATAGCAAAGATCCTATTCATAACAATATGTCTGTGTTCGGCTGTCGATAGCTATCACACTCGCACGCAACAATATTTACTTCAATCGCGTGCTTATAACATGAAAACTTCCGATAGCAATTAACAATACAGGCCCGTATTAAGGGGCCATCCCATGAAATAACAACCGACGGTGTTGCCACTCAAGTAAATAAAATATATCTCATAAACAAAGCACTAACAGGAAAAAACAATAATTTCAACTGTCGTTGATTTAGATCACGATATTTTAAAGTGCTGCAATGATAGCTATTAACAACACATGGCCCCTATTAAGGGGCCATCCCACGAAATGACAACGACGGTGTTGCCACTCAAGTAAATAATTATATATCTCATAAACGAAGCGCTAACTGGAAAAAACAATAATTTCAACTGTAGATTTCGATATTTTAAAGTGCTGCAAACAGTTTTGTGCTGCTCAGATAACCTACAATCGTTAAAACCATTTTCGGTGGCCACCGTGATCAGTTTTAATGATTGTGGATAATCTGAGCAGCACAAAACTGTTTGCAGCACTTTGTTTAAGATATTATATATTGCGACTGACGACCTGTTTGGTGTAGTGGTTAGAAACTGACTACTGTACCAAAAGGTCGCGGATTTGAATCCCGCTAGGGGAAAATGTTTGTATGATGAATACGGACACGTGTACCCGAGCTATGGATGTTTCCATTTAAAATAAGTATAAATTCACAAAAAAGAAATGTATTTCAACCATCTGGTATCCACAACACAAGCCTAGTTGATTTGTATGGAACTAGATGTATGACCAAGGATATTTATTTATTATTTACTTGAGTGGCAACACCGTGTCATTGCATATCCCCTTAATAATAACATCTCAAGATTGAATTAACCTTAAATTGATACTTGGAATACTATTGTGTTCAAACAATATCAAAAACAATTGCATTGAGAGTGAGACTTGGTTTCAATTTGAGAACGCTTTATTAACACGGCTCTTTACTTGTTGTATATCACAATTCACAAGCGAGTGATTGCCTGACACATATTTCCTTAACCTTTAAATGCTGACATAACTTTTGTTTACACCGTTACCGACGAGGACGAGGCCCGCTCTAGTAAATCCAATATTTATTTTATGGTTGATGTTACGGTTAGTTTTTCTCGTGAATGAATAATTTTAAGTTAAACATTAAACAATTTCGAGAGATATCTCTTACCGTTTGAAATAAAAAATAAGACAATTGTGTCTATGATCTATTTAGAAAGGAAAATAACAGTTGTTATATCATGAATTCAATATTTAACGTTAAGGTATTTTGCATCCGTTTTAATATCAATATCTAAGTCTTAATTCAGTATTAATTCAATTCGATCTGTAAGTGCTCCCACGTCAGCGATTAAAGTTCAATTATGAATATGTACGAGGATTCTCGAACATCACTCATCATCGAACACTGCTAAAACATATGGATCCTCAAGAACGCTGTAGTTCCTAAATATTTAGTTACGTTTGCGCGCGAATACTAACGCATGAGGGAGAGTTCGCGAGAGCACACATAGCACACCCCTGCTCGTGCACAGAATTAGCCCTAAGAAATACATTCACGGTCTTTCTTCTGGGCCCATCCATTATTCATCTTCAGTTACATTCTAAAACGTATAAACATTACTGGTGTTCACCTCGCTCAGTACTCCAGCCGCTTTCTTAAAGACGATAAGAGTTCAGCGAAAATCAGTCAGTAGCTGAAAATCTGAGCAGGTTTCACACATATTTTTCACATTAGAAATGTCCTCAAGCCCCGATTAGGAGCCGTGTCCAAATTTAAACAAGTACAAAATTAAAAAGAAAATCGACCAGCCGAAATATATAAATTACTAACTAAAACAACGCCAAACAAATTAAAAACTTATTTTTTAATTCTATAATACAGACTGTCCTCTCTATTCCTAGATCACGTCGCATCTCGGAAATAGTTCGTAAACAAAATGAAAAACCTTTATAAAACTAAGTGTACAGCATGATTTTCACCACGCGCACCACGAAAGTATGAGCATATTTTTCCATAAACAGCTCTAATAAATAATCACTGAACTTCCAATATAGATTAGAAAGGTGATCGGTTCGTACGAGTTATTTATGAAATTACTGGTACAATGGGCATAATTTCTGTCAAATACTTTTTCATTACACTTATGTAAAATTTTAAGCCGTCTTGACCTCATCTGACGTTAAACGATGAGCTATAGTCCAGTAAGGATACACTTTTAACTTCCTATAATTTAAAGGCCGTGACTTTTGCACATGTATAGAGGTACATGTCAGTGATAGAATAAAAATGTTTTCTAACAAATCGGTAGCTTGCTTTAGATATAGTATAGGTATTTAGTAATAAAACATAGACTATATGATTAAAATTTCCTCTGTGAATTTCATTGCGTCGGAGAATATACTTAGAAGTCCTGTAACTATTTTCAAAAATCAATCAATAACTTCTTTATAATTACGAATAATTTCACCGAGGGCAAATATAACGAATAAACTATTTTTAGAAAATATTAAGTAACCATTGATTATTTTTTAGAAAATTGTTTTAGGAGATCATAGCATCTTATACAACGCAATGAAGTTCACAGTGGTGACTTTAATTTAATATAGTAGGATTTATAACTAAATATCATTTCTGTATCACAGTTCTGTACCTAAAGCAAGCTATAGAATAATGTGTACTCTATCCTTCTACAAAAAATCAGAAACTTTAAGATCATAGGAAGTTACAACACAAAAATTACGTATAATACTGGACTAGTAGGAAGCGCGCTCACTCGAAAGGATTGCCAGATCGGAAAACCAAAATATCTGGACAAATTTCCAAAATGTCGGGATTTTAGAATTAATGTCTGAACAAATAAAACTCAGTCCAAATTTACGACTCATTGCATCCACCACACGCTTCGCTCGCGGTAATAAACTATGATTTTATACTTTGTCGAGAGTCTGCACATCAAATTAACGCCGGGAGAACCCAGACGAATCCCAACCATCTGGCAACCCTTCCCGGGACCCTCCACATATTTAGCAGACTTTATTGTCATAAATTGTTAGATCAGTATAATATATTATCGATACATTCTAGAGGTAATTTCTGGAACAGTCCACAAAAATTTTTTATGCCAATTCATTTTAAATCTCTTAGTCATTCACGTGTATAAAAAATACTATTTTTCATCATATCAACTTATTATTGCTCATAGTATTACTGTAATCTTCCATGATAGACGAAATCATTATAAGCGCCCTAAATAAGTCGTATTATTAAATTAGTGAGAATCAACATAAATAGCGTTTCTGATTATGATTATTTAATATCAGTCGACTTCAGTTGACAGTAAATTGATTTATAAAGAAAAAATATTCGTAAAGGTCTTCACAAAATACAAAGGCTTCTTTAGCTTTCCATTGCTTTCGTCACTCCCTGAAATCGCTAACAAAACTATTGAAAACCCTTTTATATTACAACAGAAAATACATGAGTTTGTAAAAAAAAGTTCAACTAATGAGTGCAACGGCTGATTTATGCCATGGAGGGATTACTTCCACTAGTTAGGCTAGTTATTTGTTATCAATCTTTAAAAAAAAATTGCATGGACATTTCCGTGTGCATTTTTCCCAATTTAAAGGGCAAAGTGAAGTCAAAATAATCCTTAAATAGCCGATCCTTGAATAACCGTAAACTGCGATCGTAGTTAATGCAAAGAGACCTTGGTATGTAACGAATATAACCTTTTCAATATTAATAATTAAAAATTAGTCTTTCTAGTTCTCCAAACATTCAAGAAAATATACAATACTCTAGAAAATTACTCTGGAGAACCAATCGAATTCCTGTCCAATCCGTTAAAGTATATTCATAGAACCGTGTTACTAAAATAATCACAGAAATAACAATATATGTTATTATTAGTTACAATGACCTTATGTTAGTTACCACAAGTTTGACAGATCTCTACATCGCTGCAAGTAAGAAATTTCAACATGATTCCAATTGATCACCGAAAATAGGTGATTAAGGAGGAATTAAAGTCAACGTCAGCTCGGTCAAAAAAAGGCCTGTTTTCAAAGTATGGTTATAAGTTGTCATTTTAAAAGTAACCAGTCTTCAACAAGTTAAGCGTATCGTAACCTGACTGGGTTTAATTGTTGTCTTTGACCGCGTCGAGCAGTAGCGGGTTACATAACTGAATATTTATGAGATCAAAAATCGTTGAATTGAAAGGATGTCAAACAAGCTGACGACCCCAGAAAGAACACCGATCTAGAGAAGTTTGTGAGACGTGCAAACACGTTGACGAGAATATTGAATGGAATCAAGCTTATATTACTTATGACATTTATAAGGTGAAATGTAAAACTATTTGAAATTTCTGTAGAATTTACTCTGGAATTTTATATACTGAATTTATTTACACTAATTACATAGTCATTCTCATCAATATTCAAGTCAACATTTATAACATCTTTAGAGAAATTATTATTATTCTAATGCTTAAAATTTGGCGATGACTGCATGTCAAATAAGTAAATTATTGTTTGTCAGGACTAAAAAAGATAGCTCAAATAAGCCAACCAATTTATTTTAAATGGGAAGGAATTACACCTTCAGCCGTAAGTATGAGGCAATAAGACGAAATAGGATTCCAACAATTTTTTTCTTATGAATTTGCTTTTGCAGACATCCTACTCAATTAGAGTAAGCGATATCTAGGGTCATTTCGTTTTCTTTTTAGGGATCCCGCTATTAGCTATCCTTTTTTCGCAAAACTAGATTCAACATTGAAGAAATTATACCGCAACAAAACTAAAATTCTCAGCTCGGTTTCAGATCCTGAATTAAAAAGGTTATTCGAAAAGGTTAAAAATACCTTGTACCCGCTACTAACTCCCAACGCGTTCATTCAATAATGGTACTTGTCTTCGAGATTAGACTTAGGTCTCATTCCTCGCTGATGCTGCGCTTGGCCGCTGGCTCTTCGAGGTCTGTTTCCGGCGGCTGCTCGAGACATGGTAGTTGGATCTGTGTGTCGGATGCTTCTGATGGCTGTGGAAGAAATCCTTTGGTCAGATCTTTCATCGTGTCACGCTAACACAATAAAAAATATGAATAAACTACACTCGAGTCGAGACCTTAACAATGCTCTCGATTATCCTGTCAGCATGATAGGCATAAGTCTAATATGCCTCTGTAACTTGACCAATGAGAAAACGACAATTGCCGAGCGAGCGATGAGCAAACCAGTCATAACATCAGAACGTAATCGATGACGGTATCGATGAAGTTACATAACAGAATCCCGGCGCTTCGCTGAAGTTAAAGCCATTCGATGGGTCATTCCTATTTGGAAAGCCTCCTTTGGTGATCGGAGTAGATGGAGCTATTCTATAGAAAAGTTATTTTTTTAATTCAAAAGTCTCATTTTGATCTTTACGATATGATTATACCTACTAAAGAGTTACATTAGTAATTTTCATTGAACGTCACTTCGCTTTGTAAAGTGTTCGCCGTCACTTCGGCAGTTAAGTGTGTACTTGACACACCGTCCACTACGTTGAGCGAGATCCAGCTCCGAGGCGAGCGAATTACACCAAAATGTAGACTCTCCTCTTCACAGAATCTCGAGGTAATTTTAATTCGACGTGGATAGTGCGAATTGTGAACCTGTAGTTGCTAGTATCTATGAAGCTCGTAATCGCTCATCGCTCGACTTAGCGCGCGCTAAGAGCATTGTTCGCCACACCTCGCTAAAACACTTGTATTGCATAAACCACAGAACAATAACCCACAAGGCATGTAAACTTTTTCGAGTAATAAGGTATGGTAAGATTACAATAATATTAATCGCCCTACGAACACCCGGATCGCAGATCGTGAATCCCGAAGAGAAATAATAGGATATATCACCCTAAGAAGTGGTGCACTTTTACTGGCGTACTTTTCTCCCAAGAAAGAATCCTTGTCGAGAAAAAAACTAGATATTTCTTTGCTCTGCGATCGAGGACCAAAACGAGAAAACTTTTCAGAACGTTAGATTAAGGTTGAAGTCCTAACAGTTTACATACGACTAAATTGAAAATGTCATAGCGTGAATTCTGATGACACCTCGCTAAACTAAATCTACTTTTAATGTATTACCATTTCGTACTAGTCCATATTAGATTGATGCAGTGGAAATGAGACATTGAGAAGTACAAGTGGGATGAAGATGGAATAATGAATAGTGTGACTAAGGAATTGTGCAGTGTGAAAGAATACATAGCGACAAAGATTGAAAAAGCATTCTTAGTTGGTTTGGGCATGAGAAAAGGGTGAATTAAAGAAGATTAACGAAAGCGATATACGAAGACCACGGTGAATGTATCACGAATAAATCGGGGCGTCTTAAAGAAAGCTCAAGTCAAGAGTTCCCTAAAACGATAAGTTCAACAACTTCAACGACGTATAAGAACTTTATAAAACTGAATGAAGACGGGTGGGTCAGGATAGTAGCAAGTGGAAGTCCACCCTACGGGAAACAGGCGTGTCTTTATGTGTGTATGCATCACGTTCTGATTATAACACGAAACAAAGTCGCGACACCTCATTAAAATTAGTTTTAGTTTAGAGAAGTATCAGCAGAATCTACACCATTGTCAGATTTACGAACGATGCAATTTGCTAATATATTGGCAACCTATATGACGCGCGAAGCTCATTCTGCGAATGTAGGTTATTTATTCTGAGGTAAAAGCTTCACAGAAACAAACAGTTTGAGGTATGTATACGTTCATCGCAAACAACTTGTTTACTCGAGACTACTTCGAAGTATCGGGGTTGGGATGAAAATAGAATAATCATATTAACATTAATGTCTGACTAAAGATTTTTACTGGAAGATTATTTTTGAATCGAATAACTTAACAGGTCGTTAATCTAATGTAGCGTGTTCAGATTACCTGAGCATCAATGGTTCCAGGACGCCGAGTGACCAGCTTGTAACAATAAATGAATGGGTACATACGTAAGATCTACGAAGTTGACACCATCTCCTACAGCTATATTATTTATATCTCAGATCTGTTGGTCAACTAATTACAGCTGATGTATCTACTATTCATCGGGACTACGTGTCAGGGACATGCATGGTTGGATTAGACAAGATTTGTTCTACCGAATCGTGCCGAAAATTGAATTTGTTCGACGAAAAAAAGGAATCTGGGTGATATTTTTAAAACAAAGGAAAATAATGGTACAGGTGTTGAAAATGTGAACTGCAATTATATCCTCATTTTGGTGTGAAATTAACCTAATAGGGCGTCCGCTACGTTGAGCAGGAAACACGCTATTTCCAATTATGAAGCTTATAGATACGGCATAGGGCCTTAATTTTCTCTTTCCACCCGCTCCGAACACTTGCGAGGGCGTCATTGTAGAATCAATATTGACCCGTGACATTCATGTCGACGTCAACGTAGCGCACGCCCTTAGGCTGATTAATGATTTGCTTGCATTATAACCTCTTTAAATAATCAGTGTACGCATAAATATTTCGCAAAAAAAGGGGTCATGGCAACGTAATGGCAAGTATTCCTATAAATACTGTTAAAATACAGTAACTGAACGATACATTCAAAGCTATAGACTGTAAAATCACAGGTTTTGATAAATGAAATCAAAGGTACGTCTAACGAAAAGATAAATCAGTAATAAACAAACAAGCTAGTGTAAGTTTTGTCACCTCAATAATTTCTAGTGATAAACATTGAGCACTACCGTAGATAATATATAGATACGTACAGAATGGTGTGTATTATGTTGGTACATGCGTAAAATTTAATTTAGGCCAGTCTATACTTTTTGATTGCAAATTCAGAAAAAGGACGAGATGACTTTAGTTCCTACAAAATAGCTTACTCAAGTTTTTAGAGAGCGTGAGTAACTAAAAATTATTAAAATCCTTTGAGAATTCATTCTAAACGTCTTCGTTTCATTGTGTTCAATTATTGGTCCAGAATTGCGGCATTGTCTGAAGACGCTTAACTGGAGTGAGGTGCGTGAAAGGAGACTCCCCAAGGTGCAATCATAACCACACACCACAATAGTCCAAATACCACACGAGCAAATCGTAGATCCCCCAGATAATTCAAATGGTCCTTTTTAAGCTCCAGACTATTCTCAAAGTGACAGGGCTAAAATGTCATGTCGTCCTTTTTATCTGCCAGTAACCAAAAAACAACATGGCTAGGCTTTCTTTCAAACTGTTGCCAAGCGAATCGATACCATTCTTCACTATACATATATACACCACAATTAATGATAAAAAAAATGCCATGAAAACTGAAAGAGAAAAACAAGCCGTAGAATCTAGCATTATGTTGTGAAAATGACTTCCATAGTAACCTTCAACAATTATTTTTGGGGATTTTTGTTCACTATCTAAATTTTGTATGATGTACAGACCAACTAACTGAACAACTTTCTCTATGGGACCAACTCTGAAATCGAGAAAAAAAATCTGCTGTTTCATACCCACCCAACTGAAATATTTGAAACAGCAGATTTTTTTTCTTCTCATCTCATGTTCAGCCCGTAAACATCCCACTGCGATATAGGCCTTCCCCCGTATGAGGGAGTATGGGTCATAGTCTATCACGCTGACCCAATGCGGGTTGGGGACTTTACATGCCTTTGAATTTTTACTTCTCAGGAATGCTGATTTTGGTTTCCTTCACCGTTTAAGAGCAAACGGATAAATACACATAAGTAATTAAATTTAAAAACTCATTGGTCATGCCCACAACATGGCCTGCCTGGGAATCGAACCCGGACCTTCCAACCGCATCTGAACCGTTGAGCCACCGACGCTTCTTCTTCCCATCTCCTATTATAAATATTCACAAATGGTCAAATGCCCAGCTTTGACTTTCCATTGAGTTAGCCTTTGCTTAGTTGACAATATAACCTGCGACGTATGTGACGATATTATAAACAGTATACCAGTGAAGTGTCAATAAATAACAAGTTTTACCTCGACATCGTTAGTGTTCTCTCGCTCAGGCAGCGGCCGCGAGCGCTTCTTGGTACGAGCAATTGTCTCTGTAGCCTCCGGTTTCTTAGGTTGGAACTGTACACAGAAATATACAAATTAATAATACATTTTGTTACAAAGCAATCTAAAATATCTATTTCCTACGACCTTCAAAGATATGGCACTAGAAGAAATGTACTATCGGTGACATGGAATTTCGTACATTTGACTATTCGATGAAATGGCCAACCAATCAAATACCCATCGGTTATATAGCTCGTCGATATCTGTGGACATATACACAGCGCCATTTAGGTTGATATACCACCGAATTATATTTATTTTTGCAAAATAATACATACTAAAATTGCAAACTTCATATATTTCGTGCAAAGCGATTTTTTGTCGATATTGGCCTGCAGCTTTTAGTACAAACAGACCACATTTTCCCCGAATGACAAAGTCAAAGATGCTTTATTTTGTGTTTACTTAAAATAGTCAGGATTTAACATTATTTAAGCAACTGCTTGTTCAAAGGGTAATTTTCCTGTGAAGAACAAGCGAGAAACTCAAGGCGTTGCTCTTTTAAAAAGTTTTATATTACCAAAATGTTTTTATATTGTGAATTAATTGTGAAATAGCCTGGCATGCCAACGAGATTGTCATGTCCAGGGATGAATATCATCTAAAATAGTCTGACATTTTCTAATATGCTTTTTTAATAAGTTTCCGTTTAACAGTACGTGTGCATTGTACAGTATTCCGATTTATGTGACCTACAATGGCTAGCTATACATTGACATATTAACCTATATTCCTAGTCAGAAAATCAGCCCCTTTAAACGTTCATAAATTCGATAATGAATAGGAGAAAACCCATCAACAGTAGGTACCTGTAACGCCGGCGGCAGGAACACACGCGTATTGACGAAATATTCGGACTGAGGCGAGAAGTACATGGTGGGAATCCGGGCGTCCGACGGGAACTCCTGCAGCTCGAAGCGGGACGAGCGCGCCCATATCACAGACATCGCCAAATCGCACACGGCCCACAATTTCTGTAACAATTTGATATAAGATAAAGAGGGCCGCGGCTCAGCGATTAAGACGCTGTCTCCCAGTTTGGGAGGTCCGAGTTCGGTTTCCAGGCAGGCCATGTACCAATGAGTTTTTTTACCAATTACTATGTGCATCCGACTGCTCCTAAACTGTGAAGGAAAAGGATGACAGGAGGACATGAGGAAACTTGCATGCCTGAGAAATAAAAATTCAAAGGCATGTGAAGTCCCCAACCCGCATTGGGTCAGCGTGGTGGACTATAGCCCATACACCATACGAGGGGAGGTATATATCCCTGCAGTGGGATGTTTATGGGCTGATGATGATGATGCAGATAAAATTTATTTCAGTATAAAGTAATTTAGAATAATTTTGCTAAGTTTGCTAATTGATTATATTGGTGTGATGCCTAAACTAGGTAAGTGTTTTACCTGTACCTTATGCGTCGTAATTTATACCGTCATCATCGACCAGGCAGGATCGAGGAAATGCTCACAAACTTGCAATTGCCCTCTGATTGGCTATGTCAAGGACACGTAACGACATTGGTAAGGCCAATAGGAATGCGGTATTCCAGCTCACTCTTAACTCAGCTAGTCGACAGAATTAATTCGATACATTCAATCAAATATTAGGCGTCTATGGGCTATCTAAAAACAAATATTACCTACTCTTTCAGTCTGGAATAATAAGACAAGGATAGTACCATATTAAAATTAAATTTAGTTTAGAGAAATGTCATGAGTATCGGCAACATTGTCCTCTACCATATATTTAGTCTTATTTATCCTACTCATGTGTATAAAAGCGATTCATTTCGAAGGGATGGAATACCCTACGAATAATAATTGTATAGAATATAAACTCTCCTACAATAACCGCTTTAATTTTGGTTCCATTTACGCAAACAAAGTAAAAGCAATTACAACGAAGCACTCACACTGTAATAGACAAAGCTTGCACGCGATTGGTCGCGACAAGGTCACGCCCCGGCCGGCGACTCGGGTGTCCCTATTTTACGCCCCGCCCACCGCGGGTTCTATTTCTTAGAACCATTTTTTGGCCTTAGTAACGCTTCTATACAATTATTAATCGTAGAGAATAACCACATAAATATAATAACTCTCACATAGTTGACGGCATCGTCGGTCTCATTGAGCGCGTCCTTATGATTCTTCATGCGCTCCACCAAGCTCTTGTAGAAGCCGTAGCAATAGAAGTCGTTCCGCGTAATGAGTGGCTCCAATATAAACCAGAGGCATTGCTTCACCACCTGTCACAGAATTAATAAATATGATAAATAAATCTTCTTATTTCTGACTACAGGCAGCAAACAAGTACAATAATAAACGAAACGAGGCACAATATCAGTTTCCGTTCGCACAATAGGGACAACAATTAGATGGAAATCTGTTCTGATGGGTATCAAACTAGACAAAAAAATAATAAACACTCGAGGAGCTGAAGTTTAAGGTCTTTTAAAACCCACTCCACCAACTGACAAGTCATGAAAAAACAAACTAATATCTAAAAATATGTAGTTTAAAAAACCAAAAAAAAAACACGCTACATTTCCACCATTTGTTGTTGCAGCGTAATAGAGACACTCACCTTGAGCTCTGATACATTGTCATGGGCGGTGAAAATAGGATCGTGGGTCAAAACCGGTACGGCGAACACCAGCATGTAATCTGGTAGGATGTGAGGCAACTGGCTTACGGCTCGCTCCACTGCGAAAGAAACTCCAATAATGAATGCATTAGAACTAAAACCTCAATCTAAATGTTTTCAGACTTCATGGAGCAATGTAGATAAAATAAAGTTAATAAACTTTCGACGAATCGTACGCCGACAGAACTTTTCGTCTCAACAACTTCGACAATTTGTCGACTAACTTTCCAATTCGACCGACTTTTTAGGCGATGACCTCGGATCGTGGTTTCGATCCAGTACATGTACTTTTTTTTTATGCACAACGGGTTCGTACTTGACCTCAATCACACCTGATGTTAAGTGAAGATGAAATCGAAGGTGGAAGCGTGCTGACCCGGAAACCCCAACACATTTGGGGGACTGGCTGTCTTATCTCTGACAACCGGAACATAACAATGCTATTAACATTCCTCCTTGGCGACAGATTTAGATAAGATGGTGGTAGCTAGCCAGGCGGACATTTAAAATGCCCTACCACCAAACAAACCGAGTACTTAAACATGTACCCCGCTGGGGATCGAACCCGCGACCTCCGAATCGTAAACCCAATGTTATTTACATTGAGCCACGGAGGCGGTTTGTTGGTGGGGTTGGTGAAAATTTAAATGTCCACCTGGTTCACATCTCCAAAGTTCAAGTAACAGCAACATCTGTGATTCTTATGTTCCGACTGCGACAGATAAAATTTCGGGTCCTCCAAAGAAATCGAAGGTTCTTCCTCATCATCTTCGGCCTCATCTTCACTTAACATCAGGTATGATTGACGTCAAGCTTTAAGCGCTTACAACACTTTATTTGTCAGTACTTTTACTAGATGTTTCAGAAAAACAATAATAACAACCAGTAAAAATACTGAGAAAGATAAATTAGTTTACATTGCTTTCCATAAGTCCAGGGTACGTTCTATTCTATTTCTGGGAAACAAACAGCTAATAATATATGTTAGTTATTATATAATAAAGTTATAAGCCAAAACAGTTTCCACTAATACTAGACAATATCATGGCACCACAACATTCGCAAACGTACTCAATTGTGCATGACAAGATAAATTTGAAATTGAATGAATCTTATTTTAAATATTCAGGTTTCTGGTTGCTTTCTTTTGGTAAATAATAAAAAAGAAAAATTAGAGGCATTAGAAATTTTGCATACTAGTGAGCAAAATTAATCGAATTCATCTTGTCAAGAACATTTTCTGTCAAATTAATTATGCAAACAGTATTATCTTGGCCAAACTCTGGACCATCAATGGGAGATTATTTATATGAACGAGAAACAGAAAAGGGCCCAATATTGAGCCCTGTGGCACGCTTCGCTCGAAAGTCTGGTGACCTTGCTGCATGCATCGCCTACTTGATTATACACTGTGATCCCGAGGAACGGATCAGAATTTGACCATAATTCCTTTCAATGACTAGAGAAAAAAGTATACGTAAACTAAGCGTTGTCAGCGAGATACGATTATTTTTGTGAAATACAAAACAAAAGTGTAAATGCAACGTTGCCCTGATTTTTTTGTATATTTCAACAGGAATCGATTTATTAGAGATATTCCTGTCATATGTTAAGGTACAGTTCACTGGAGGTGCATTGAAAGGGACAGGTTGATTTTTAATTTATCGTAAACGCAGCGTTGCCACTTTTCCTGAGGTAGGTTGTAACACTGAGAATTTATTTTGTATGAAAATAATAGAAACTTTATTGTACTAAATTCGACCCATGTACAATTTTTTTTTACTTTATGACACCAGGAAGCCGTGATAAAAATCTTTTGTGTTCCTCGAACCCCGTGTATAGTGTTATTATACTAGCATAGCAAAATTACATACAAAAAGCCGGACAGGAGCGAATCGGACCCGCGCGCCGAATGTCCCGTACTCGAACGAAATATCTGCCTCACGACGGTCCTCAAGCATGTACTACATTACAGTGTACCTGTGCCTGTTGAATACCCAGCTCTCGGAGTCGACGCTGATGATCCGGAAGTACTGCGCCTCACGTCCTCGAGCATATACAGTCGACTGCACGAAGACCGTTACACTACCAGTGTAAGCTGATCGAGTGACGCTATCATATATGTGAACGCCGCGAGATCCACTTATATTGGAAGATTTACGGTCGTCATGCGACCACATGTACATATAGACGGGTGTCATACGCATTCATACTGTCCTATTTCACACGATTAATGGTAACATGCTGTCTATTTAAACATTCTACCCTAGAAATTCTATACAAATGGAAGTTTACCCACCATTAATCATGTGAAATAGCCCAGCACGGATAATTATGATGGCGACCCAATTGTCGAATTAGAGCCTACCTGTGGCCGCTAATGAAGGAGTCTCACCCTTGGTACCGACGGTGATGTTTCGGATGTACTCGCGGCGTCTCACTACGTCCGCTAGCATGTACTGCCGCACTAAGCCGCGGATGCGACGATCCGGTTCCCTTCCCGCCAGAGCGTACATGCCCATGAAGTCTAGTGGCAAGCATTTGTTTGGTATACCCTGGAAAGTTTGTTGTATAGTTGTTAAACTGCCCTTTCACGGCGGAGATTTCAGTGCAAGAAAAAGGAATTAAGGATTCAAATCCTGCATAAAAATTAGTGGCGATGTTTCCGAAATATAAGAAACTAGGGATATAATTAACTGTACGGGCTAATGCGCGTATTGCAACCATTGCAATAACGAATGACCGACGGCTAACCACTAGCCGACGAGCGTGTATGAAGCATTTGATGAGAGTGGAAGAAGCAAAAGTAGTATGTCAGGATTGTTGCAAGTGGAAATCAAAACAATCAAACAGGCGTGAGCATAATATGTATGAATGTAATAATGAATGAATCATGAGCTCTATTACAATGGCCTACGGCCTATGGCGCGGTAAAAAGATTAATCGACTTGTTCCTTACTACGCTATGGGTAATATGCATCATATTCGGCAATTTACGCCGTTACCACATTTCATCAGTTAGTTCGCCTTTTTACGATTTCCGATATCTATTTTATGTAGATATGGACATAAGTTGCTAACTTGAAACATACGGAAATAATTTGTAAAGACACTCATTAGCTTTTCCGCCATATTGACGCCCTGTTTAGATGACGCGTCTGGACAGGGAGCGACCTCATAGGTTATTCCTCACTAGTATTTTTCTTTACAATACGATAGAGGTAGAGTCGACTGACGAACCAATAGCGCGACGGCACCGTAATGTATAGTGAAAACTGCCGTCGCCCCTCTCCTCGTACTATGGAATAAATTGATAAACTGCTTACTGCGCAGATTGAGTGAGAGGAATACGGAGTGAAATTGTGATATTGTGATGTGTATATTGTGATAATTTTCTTGTTTTTATTAATATTGTTGTTGCTATAGTGAGGTGTCAAATAAATATATGTCTATGAAAAAAAACATGTATATCCCTCAAGTAGAGCTACGAAAAGTGATAAGATTTGAGACACGAGAATTTGTCGACCTTATAAGTTGTGCTAGCATTGCTGTATTTAGATTAGCAGTAAGGTTCCACGTATCCAATGCGTGTCATCGCCGGCAGTCCGCACTGGTTGAAGACTTTCGTCTTTATCCGTTGTCTTATAGTACAGACTTTGTCTAGATTTTGACTAAATAATTGGTGTGGAGTATATTAAATAAATAAAATCATATATTGGAAAAAAAAAATATGATACATATCTTACCTTCGACAGTCCTTTGTGTAATTTCGCTGCGAAAGCCTCCCTAACTTGTGGTACTGCATCCTGAAATTTTACATACAAAACAGTATTAAAAAAACGGATCATAAGTGTCTCAAAAAAGATTAACATAATTAATGCTTGCTCGATAACACTGATCCAATTGAATTAATGGCCCAGTATACACCAAATGGTACTCACAATCATGAGATGCGATAGGTTGTAGAACTGCTCGGCGGTGAATTGGTCGCCGACGCCCTTCTGTTCGCATATCTTGAGCATCGCCGCACCAGCCGCCAGCCGAAGGTGCGCCATCTCCGCTTTGGACAGCTGGTTTTGCTGAACAAGACCATTCATTACATTAGACTTTATTGACGTGAACATGCCGAGTGACCTTGAATTTTTCATTTGTTTTGATTGTATCCACTTTTTTAGGCAACAAGAAAAGAATATAAAGGCAAAGGCCGACTAATCCCATTGAGGGATTTCCTTAAAAAACCGGTGAAACTTTGTCCCCGATTTTCTCGGAAAAATATTAACCAGACGGAGTGTTATTTTTCCATCCATGCAGGAACCTCACCGAGCTCTCCACCTTACATGTCCCTCCCCCCCTCCTGCATAAGGCGCTTCCAACGCTTCGGTGTGTATCTTTGCAAGAAAATAATAAGGCTGCGCAAAACATACATTAAAACGTGCAAATCTGTAGGTGTTATTTTGGAGGAAAGAGTTCAGAGCTGAGACTGGATATGCACTTTTGAATCCAAATACAGCGTCAAATGCAAATAATTTATCCACATAAAGAACCGTCCAAAATTACCTGTAGCAAATCTCCCTTGTGTACAATAAACGCGTTGAGCATCCTAAAGGTCTTCTGCGCTGACAGCTCATCTTTCTTGAGGCCTAGCAACCAACGAGCCATGCACTTGAGGCCTTCCAGCTTGCACCTCGTCTCCTCTGGTAGGTCCTCCTCGGGGCACCAATCAGTTGTAGGAGCGTTGGGACCGCCGCCCCCTTCGCGGACCAACAACTCTTTCACTATCTGCCGGGGAAAAAATAAAGTAGTTTCATTTTTTTCGTTTTACAATACAATACAAATATTTTTTTATTGTACACCAATAATAGTTACAGTATACAGGGCGTCCCAAAGTTATGGGACATGAAGGGGAAGTACCTTAAATATTGTAGATAGTGAATTTTGCTCAAAGAAGACTTTATGTTATTTTTAAAAGTTAGTAATTCTGCATTCATAGATTTTCTAAAAATTACTTGCTTCGGCTGGGAATCGAACCGACTTAAATGTGAAAAAAAAAACACCCTACTTTTATGATGCCAATCGAAAGAATAGCTAAAAAATAATAACTCTGCCTAAGTAACATAGTATTTTAAAAGAAAGGAACAACATAAAATGATTGAGTCAAATTTCAAGAAAGTTATTTATTGCTAAAGTGATTTCTTCTTTTGGGGATACGTGAAAGATATGCTATACAAAAAGCGATACGAGAACGTAGGCGAGTTGCAAACAGAATTGTGCCATATCACATCGAGTGTTCACCATAAAATGATTAGAAAATCAACAGGCAGCGGGCTCATTAAAAGATTGGCGATTTGCGTAAGACAAGAGGGATCACATTTTGAGCATTTAATTAATTAATTTACAAAAAAATACCTACTTAATTGACTACGGCAGTTTCATGTATGTTTTTTATTTGATTAAAATGATTAATTTCACGTTGTTCCTTTCTTTTAAAATACTATGTTACTTAGGCAGAGTTATTATTTTTTAGCTATTCTTTCGATTGGCATCATAAAAGTAGGGTGTTTTTTTTTTCACATTTGAGTCGGTTCGATTCCCAGCCGAAGCAAATAATTTTTAGAAAATCTATGAATGCAGAATTACTAACTTTTAAAAATAACATAAAGTCTTCTTTGAGCAAAATTCACTATCTACGATATTTAAGGTACTTCCCCTTCATGTCCCATAACTTTGGGACGCCCTGTATAGGTACTATGACCGCCTTATTAATTTTTATTTTTCAACAAACTTTACAGCATAAATTACTTAAAATTTAATTACATACTTATTAAGCCAATTAAAAAGTTGGACATATTACTGTGCAGCCATAAGAATAGTAAACAACACTGTGTAGAATTAAGTATTACCCCTATGCATGACACGAAAAAACTCGACCGACAAGAGCAGGGCTCTTAAAAGACGATGATGCATGACACAACTGTAGGTGAAACACGAGGAAAAACAAACTAAGGTACAGACACATCACGCGTAGAATAGCAGATGATAACAAAGAAGATTTTCTACGTGTATTTACCTGTTCTCCATGTTGTGGGTATGTGAGTGTGTAAGTATATTGTCGATGTGTGTGAATGTATGGGGATGTATGTTATCACTAAATAATAATAATAAATAATAAATAAATAAATACTAATTGGAAGGTAAGCAGGTAGAGTAAGCAAAGTTTAAAATTTGGTCGGCCAACTACCACACACTAACTTTCATTTAACAGCCAAAATTTTATGCACAGCGTGAAATTTATTCGTGGAAATCCTGTTTAATGATGACTACACCCCTGATTACGAACAACTTTTCACTAGGAACCATAGCCGAATTCGATTACCCATACAAAGTAAACCATTCTAAAACCACTTTTAATATGGAAGTCTCAACAATTTTCGGCTGAATTATCGGTAATTTCGATTACCTATACTCGGCTATAGTTCTAAGTGGAAAGTTGTTCGTAATCAGCAGCGGAGTCACCAGCCGAAAATTGTTGGACTTCCATTCTAGAGGTGGTTTCTGAATGGTTTACTTTGTATGGGTAATAGCAAATATTTTGATCGAATTCGACTACGGTTCCTTGGGAAAATTTAGTAGTGGAGAATGGAAATTACACAAATTCAAATTCTAGTCAAAGTGGGGCTAATGACTTGTAACACAGGTTTTCACCTAGGACGAGCATCAGACCCTCACAAAACAGTGTTTAACTACTATTAGTCGTACCTTCCTGGAGACAATATTCTTGATGTGCACAGGGAAATTCTCAGGCAGGTTGTGGGCAATGTGTCCGAGGGTGACGATCGCAGTGCGGTACTGCTCTGAGTGGGGGGAGAGGGTCGCCTTCAATGTCTCCAATATGTCGGTGAATATCTGCGAGCGCTGTTCTGGCACGTTCACAAATAGACATCTGTGGAGAAAAACAATGTTGTTTTGACATTTACTCTTGGACTCTCAATTGGACTCCCATGTCCAATTACGTCGGGACCCATTATCCATTACTTCTGGATCCAAGGGATAGCTGCATCTTCAGGACAGAATGTCGTAGTGGGTAGTGACCTTCCCTTCGAAGCGGTTGCAGTTTGTGTGAAGAATAAAGTGTTTTACAAGGTTTGTAAAACAAAGGACAATGAAAGGACTCCACCGACAAGAGCATAGCTCTTAAATTGAAGAGAGAAAGACAAGGTTTGTGGAATTATATGTATACACACACTTTAAAAAAACGCTTCAAAATTACTGTCCCCTTGCTTAAAAATCTCACTCAGAATTCATGAACACTGGAAGCAATTATTGAAATAATTAGATTTTCACTTCGTTGGACACTTTTTTACATTTAAAAAATTCAGATAGTACGGACCACGCATTGCCTGAATCCCGACTCGCACTTGGCTGATTTCTTTTTAGTAAAATTAATATTAAATAATTCCGTTATTACCTGACAGCATTCTTCGCCTGTTTGGGTGAGCCGACCTCGGCGTACGCCTTGCACAGTGTGATCAATTTCGGGAATAGCGCTGGGCACGCTTCACCTAGAAAAAAATCATATATTAGCTTTTCATTATATTTTCTGGGGTTGAATCTTATGGGAAGTATAAACTTCTGAACCAATTTGCCGCAGAATTATAAATCTAGTCCATCAGGACTAAATATTGAAAATTTAAAAAGCCGGCGAGAGGAGTGACCAGGATTATATAATCCAGATAAACAACTCAACTGCATTGGAAACTAAATACCTCCGGAACGGCTTAACACAACTAAGACAAAACACACAAAAACGAGCTCTCGGAAGTAAAAAAATTGTTATCAAATCGATTCCGCCATTTTGGCGCTACAATTCCAGACAAATAGACATACTACTCACATGTGTTAAATATCTAAGTCATACATCATAAAACAGAAAATATTTATTATTTCTGACTATTTCGATGATAAGCATGGCCTTAAGCTGCTTGGCGATATTCAGTCTAATTATACAATATATTATTCCTGCGCTCGTAACTCAACATCGAAATACAAACCCTCCAACAAGAACTCCCCGGTATGTTCAACTAATCATCGAAGGCTAAGGCGGGCGCTTCGCTTGCTCGCTACAAAGTTCTCTTTCGTATTAGCGTTCGTCGAAGAAGTTTTCTGTGGACCAACATAGTA
Source organism: Oegoconia quadripuncta (assembly GCA_949316235.1). NCBI lineage: Eukaryota > Metazoa > Arthropoda > Insecta > Lepidoptera > Autostichidae > Oegoconia > Oegoconia quadripuncta. The sequence continues at coordinate 10,231,633 of OX438741.1, read as the reverse complement.
TCGGAACTACGATCTTTCGAACCACAGGATAGGATTAAATTTCACGTCTTTAATTAATTAATTATTATTAATTAATTATTAATTAATTAATTAATCATTAATTAAAAAGTCCTTTCCCAACGCAACAACAGTTGAAGCCTTGTGTTGTGTATTTAAAGTCTCCTCTTTATTTTTAGTACTTACTGAGCGGTCTGTATTTCCCGAGGAAAGTGAGGGCGGCCAGTATGTGAGGAGCGACTGTGTCGTCGTCCATCTCGAGCAGTGACGTCAGCCGGTCCAGGACGTCCTCGTGGAGGAAATGGGCGGGGAACACAAACGAGAGCATCACCAGGAGCTTCAGTCCGCGTTCTGCAGCTGTCTTCAAGTCTGTGCCTGCAGAGAGGAGTGGATTTGAGAAATTCTGGTGATTCTATTAGTGTTTCAAACAAACCCTGATGGAAATTGAGGAAAATAACGAGAACAGAATTTAGCAGACTGCTGAAGTGTGCACATCAAGGGGCTGTGCTTTTAAACGAATGCCCTACATTACTTAAGGGATTAGGACAAAGATTAATATTTTACATATAAAAAAAATGCTACGGATATCTCACAAGATTCGACCTGAAAGCCAAGATGATAGGTCAGGGGAGATGGTAGCTTATTAAAAATTCAGAACTTACAACATAGAATATTTTGGAGAGTCAAGTCAAAAAATGTACATTTAGAAAGAGCTTAGAGCAAGTACTATGCACAACTCTCAAGATTCGGTTTAAAGAATCAAGATGGAAGACACGGGAGATGGCTGTTTATTGAACCTAAGAATAAATATTTGTAGATATTCAAGAAATGTACATGTGGAAAGAACCCTGAGCAAGTACTACAGACATATCTCACGAGTCGGCCCGAAAAACTCAGTTTGGCATTATTTTTATGCACAACGGGTTAGCACTTGACCCTCACAATCACACTCACAATTGACAAGCACAGCTGATGTTAAGTGAAGATGAGGCCGAAGATGGAGGCGTACTGACCCTGACTGAAATAGGGGTTCTATTTGGGGGCCTGGCTATGTTATCTTTGACAACTAGAACGCAACAATGCTTAGCATGGTGGTGGCTAGTCAGGCAGACATTTAAAATGCCCTACCACCAACTACAACATGGAAACAGGTAGATTATTGAACCTTCTTATATTCATGGGCGGCAGCGACCACTTTCCATCATCCCCAGTTCAAGCCTAAGCAGAGGCAACAGTACTTCCAACTAGGGATGTTACGAATGTTAAATTTTTCGCATTCGCGAACGCGAATGTTTAGGCTGCGAATGTATGAATGCGATTGTTAAGAAGACATACGCAGACAATACTTGATTTACGCATTGATGGATGCGAATGCGAATGTCGATGAGAACCATTCGCATATGCGAATACGAATGCGTATATCCATAATATCCCTGCTTCCAACATTGAAATAGGAATATAATGTTACATAAAATCATAAGCGTAACTAACCACACTCGTCAGCGATGGAGGGATCGATACCCTTGACAGCTCCATCGATGTACCCCACCAGTATGAGCAGTGAGTCATGATCGATCATCACCGAACTGACACGTTCCAGTAGCATCTTCACTGTGTTGTAGTATAGATTCGTCATCACCGGCTGGCCGAGTTTCTTGAGGACTGCCGACTGATTGAAATAGAGAATTACATTTGATTTTGTGGGTATAATACATACAGTGTTTCAGAGGATACGCTCTTTTCCCGGTGGTTCAGACCCTCTCATTATCATCATATAACGCGTTATAACAATTTGGTAATATCATATCGGATGAGTTTTTTTACCGTATGGAATAAATAGGGCATATTAGGTAAGTGAAATAGAAGTTATTAGCAAAATTACTTTAATTTTATTTTTTTTCAAAACCATCATCGACCCACGCGCCGGCCAGAGAGAGATTGATATGCGACTGGCGGGATTCGTAGGGTTTCCTATCATCCGAAATTTATTTGTAACTCATATTTTCTCCAAGTTTTTTAAAATCATTTAATGATGTGGAATAGGCTACAAACGCAACCGTCAAATGACAAAACGCTTTATTCGATGATTGTTTTGAAAATAAAAATTAAACTACCTAATACTTTCTATTTCACTTAGCAAATATGCTTTTTTTCCTTACGGTAGCAACTCATCAGGTATAAATAATTGAATAAACAAACTGCCTGTTGTTTGCAAGCGTGCTATAATATTGCTCGGTATATACACTGGTAACCAAAGTAAATCTCTACACAATTTCCTACAAGTCTGGGTTCACTAGTTACGTAGTTTTTGGCAATAATTATTCATACAAAGAAAATTTCTCGTACATCATTTTAATTGTTGACATACTGACTGTAGAAAAGTGAAAAATCCATTCAAATCGGTATAGTACTGTTCACGTTACTATCTTCTAAACCCAGACATGTAGAAACTTGTATACAGATTTATTTGCTGGGTCGATTTTTTTATGGCCAGTATATCAGTGGAAATTGTTTTGGTTAATGTTACATACACATTGTCATAATATTAATAGTTTCTTTCCCTGAAATAAATATCAGTTACAGAACACATTAAAAGAACAACAGCCACGGTTCATCTTTCGGAACCCAGCACCATTAAAACGGACAAATCTATAGATGTTTTTTGACGAAAAATCTTTTAGTCGCCTCTTATGGAAATGCCACGCAAGAGACTGATTGATTCTATTCGTATGTGGCGCAACCACAAGACATCTTTTGTGTACTCTGGCCCAGTTTCAGCTAGGACTAGATAGATTTGATGACCGATTGGTGTAGTAGATAATGATCCTGTCAGTGAAACCAACGGTTGCGGGTTCGAATCCCGCGAGGGGTGAATGTTTGTAAGAAGAATACGAATATTTATTGCAGAGTCATGGATGTTTATATAAATATTTATGCAAGTATATCCGTTATCTAGTTTCCATAGCACAAGCTTTGATTAGGTTGAGACTAGATGATGTTACGACCTTTATCCCAAATAGGGTGGTCAGAGATATCCCAACCAATAGTGTTTGGATGTCCCAAATATTAAGAGTTTAATGATTGAAACAACATCCACGGTTCGCATTAAGAAATATACAGAAATGCACACGTGACCGGGGGTGAGTCCATCGGTGTTGAAACATGCAAATCTATGGATGTTTTTGGTGGAATGTACCTTAGTCGCCTTTTACGACACCCATGGGAAAAGAGGGGTTGGTCCTATTCTATTTGAGTGCTGAAACCACACAGCACACCAAAGTATTTATAATATTTATTTATAAGACATGCCACTTATTTGAACCTGATTGCGCCTTCGTTTCCAAACATTTCTATTATCATAAAGTTTAAAGACTAATGTACTTCTTACAGTGGTGCGGACGCACACTTCGCAGCTGACGTTGGGATTGAGAATGGTCTCCATGCCCTGGAGCAGCTCGGGAGCTTGCTTCATGTGTTGGGAGAACTTGTTGAGGAACTCTTGAGACTTCACCGACTCAGGCAGAAACTTCGAGCTGATGTGCAGCACCTGTGAAACCATTCAGCCAAGTTATAAACATTGACGACCTGTTTGGTGTAGTGGTTAGCAAAATCCCGCTAGGGGCATATGTTTGTGTGATGAATACGGGCATGTGTAGGTACCCGAGTTATGGATGTTTTCATTTATAATAAATATTTATTTACAAAAAAAAATGTATTTATCTAGTATATCAACCATCTGGTATCCACAACACAAACCTATAGTTGCTTACTGTGGAACTAGATGGATTTATTTATTTTATTTATTGTCCCAATGCGGCCAGTAAGAGACGCGTCTATGTGAGAACAAGTTATCGTTGCACTACTTCTTCTTTCCCGACGATACTGGTTCTGGTCTCAAAGAAGAGTAAAACGTATGGCAAGAACCAGAGCCAGAACAAACCAGCAATATGGAGACCGATTTTTAGCAATATCTCCGTTGCTGGAATGAATAGAAATTCAGGAAAAAAATATATATTCACTGGATTTTAAATGTAGTAAAAAACGCATTCTAATCTCAAAAATTGGTACCATGTCCATTCTAAACTTAGGTCATCAAGAAATGGAGAAAGACCAATTAGTCATCTCCTGGCCAAAGAGGTCTACCATTATATAACAGTGGCGTCCCTTACATACAGAAAAGCACAGCCTACCCTTGCAAATTATCCTACAAATATCACAAGATGAGCAAGTTATCGACTATACTATCAATGTAACAAAATTAAATACTTAGTTCAGACTTTTGCAGTGACCAGAGTGAACAGAGTAAAATAAGTTATTATTTAGTACTTAGGTGTATTTTTTCATTTAATAGCAAATATTTATTATTCTGCCTACCAAGTGGCAAAACGCTGTGCACGCCACTATTATGTAAAAGTGTAAAATGAATAGTGCCTGGCCTGGGCAAGTGGCAAACGTCCATGCAGTTGCCATTGTCTATAATGCAAACGCTAACGTTCTCTCTCTAGCTCCCTCAGCTATGACAGTGAATGAATCGATCAGATGAGAGAAGTGGATATGGAAAATCGCAAAGCTATGGAGCGTCTGTCACTCGTTTAAATCCCATGGACCCTGTTAACAAAGGCGACATTTGTAATTTACTGTAACAATTCGGCGTACATTGCTGGTCATATTTATACCATTCATATTGACAGTAATACATCCCTATTCTCGATCATGTATCCCAAATTGTTACGGTAAATTACAATTATCCAGTTCTTAAAATAAGGCTCTGCTATCTTAAGTCAAATTACTGATATTACCTTCGCGATTAATTCCCTCTGTACTGCTGGCGTAGGTGGCTTCCTGTGCAATTCAATCCATTCTGCCACAGTCCTACGCACGGCTAACTGATGCTTCTGCAACTCTATGAACGCCTTCGTCGCATTATCATCCACGTTCGTCATCAAATAATACAGCTTTTTCATACGAACATCCGGAGGCAACGTGTACGGTACTAGAGATGTATTCAATAATCTTTCGACTAATAGTCGGTCTTCTAAAGCAGTCATGTAGTATCCGTGAAGGATTTTGTCTTTGATCCATTGCACGGCTTTCTCAGTAGCCGGCGGTACGGTCTCTTCCGTCAAAAACTTTTTGTAAATCATAGCTAGGCCTGACATAGCTTCTTTACGAATCTTAAATTTCTTATCTAGGGTCCTTTCTCTGACGAAGTCTAGCAAATCTTCTGACTCAGCGACAGCTGGAAAGTCTCTCTGAGCGGTCGCTATTATAGCCATGACTACTTCGTATCTGACTTGTTCGTGAGCGTCATGCTGCCTCAATTTCAGGGTCTCCGTAATGTCCTTGCGTAAATCTGGATGGTGGACTAAGAAATGCATGCAGTATTGGACGCATTTGATTCTCACGGACACAGAGATATCGTTGAAGCGTCCTAGAAAGGCCCGCCATAAAGCTGGGTAGTGTTTAGCTAATTGCGAATCCGGTTCAGAAAACATTCTAGCTAAAAGGGCTACACCGCTGAGCCGCTCTTGGAACTGTGCGGATTTCAACTTGCATTCGAGCTGTGGTAGCACGGCTATGAGTATGGATGGACAGATTTGGTTCAGCTCATATATGAGCTCGTAGACTTTTGAAAAGATTGCGAGGTTCTTCTCCTCTTTGCCAAGGATGAGGACGTGGTTGAAGAACTGCGAAGATTTTAAAATATTAGTAATTGTCACTGATTGGAAAAATCCCTATCAATCGTTATACTATAACCCCTTCATTATCATCAGCATCGTCTGCAAACGTCCCACTGAAGGACACAAGACCAAGCTGGCCAAGTGCGTTTTAGGCATACAATTTCCTGATCTTTTACGAAAAGCCAAGGAGGCTTTGGCCAATTTGAATAAATAGTTTCATAGAATATGACAAGATCGCAATAACCACACAGTGCAAATTCAGTTGTTTGTGCTACTTAAATTAACAGTGGCTAATAATATGAATTTAAAAACCAAAAAACCGGAGAGCATTTTTGTATTTTGCGGGCGACATGTTCGATTTTTCTTGCGAAATGTATCGCATGATCCGGGATCAAGACGAATCCAACCCCATGTACTACGAAATGGGTGAAACCGTTTAGGCTACAGGAGGTTGTTAGGAGAAGATAAACCCCAGCCGAGTGATACAATATAGGTAGCACTCTTGTGGTAACGACGTCACCGCAAGAGTTAGGGTTAACTTAATTTTATGAAAACCACGCCACAGTGACAATGCCTAGAACTATGATATGCTACGTCCTTCGCGTTGTAAATTGATGCCTTACCGCCTGAATGTAAGGCTCCAGGGTTTCACTGGTCTTCACGACCAGCTCTTTGGACAGTAAATACGCATGCTTATGCTCCCGCTTGTTCGGCTCCACGAGATTGATCAGGATGACGTTCAGCAGCTCGTTGGAGACCACGTCCGACTCCGTGATTAGAGGGCAAAGCACGTCCAGCATGAATGATTTCACTTTCGACGAGTGTTCCGTACTGTTGGGACAATATTAACGATTATACATAAATATACTGATTGTTGAGTACCAGTTTTTTGATATAAGAGCAGGTGCTTCAAATTAAGTTTGGAGTTGCAAGTGAGCGCGCTTGCTCTACCTGCGGCCTCATTTTCACTTAACATCAGCACTAGTAGCATGACAGGTGCGACAAACGTTTATGTCGCGAGAGATAATAAGTATGCTGCTCATTCGCGCGCGCGACAAACGAAGTCAGTGAGGTAAAGCGCTAACATAAACATGGATTACCATTTTGTAAAAGTCGGCAACACAATTAAGGTCAATCTTGGTTGGATTTTGCAATATTTTCCTTAACTTAATAAAATGTGACAGATAAATTTCAGTTAGACTTAATTAACAGTTTCCCTTTAGACTTTTTCCTACATATATTTATAAAGACCTGATACCTTAATTGAGTTACTGACTGTATCATGCTTTAGTGTTGCATAAGACCCTTGTCTTATGCAATTCCTGTACTGTTTAAAGATCCATAAAGTTTGAAGTTTATATTCCTAAGTGAGTATTTTATTAATGTATACGCATGCCGGGCTTTAGGTCTTATATCAAGGTGCCGCCACTAAATCAGCTACAGGCTAATGTAGATTCACTTTTTAAAATCAGTTGCCGAAAAAGAAACGTTTTAAGCAAATAAACAAACCACTCACTTAACAATCTTGAACATGAGCGAGAACAGCGCGCAGAATATCTCCTGGCAGTCCTCGAGCTCAAAGCACATGTTGAACGACTTGACATACGCCAGGTTCTCCAGGAGGTAGAAGTAGCGCTTGAACGCCGGGTCCTTGGGGTCGCGGAGACCTTGCAGCTGTTGGATGAGGAAGAGGAATATTGTCTTCACCTGTGGAGAATTAAATTGGTGATGATTAGGTTATGTCATAAGAATCAATACAGGTTAGCGCTTGACCTCAATCACACCTGATGTTAAGTGAAGAAAAGGCCGAAGGTGGTAACTTATCTCTGACAACCGGAACATAACAATACTTTTAACATTGCTGTTTGGCGGCAGACTTAGATAAGATGGTGGCGTCTAGCCAGGTGGACATTTAAAATGCCCTACCACCAACCAAATCGAGTACTAAACATGTACCCCGCTGAGGATCGAACCCACGACCTCCGATTTGTAAACCCTATGTTGTTTACATTGAGCCACGGAGGCGGTTAACATTACAGTAGTAGTACATAATTATTATATATGTTTTCAACACGCCACTGCATGCAAACAAGAATTAAGACCTTCCTGTGATATCCGATACGATATATGTAGCTACTGATATATCAATTATCTGTCAACAATGCATGCTGTGTACAAGTTTGTATCAGCTACATTTATTACAAGCTCAGCTTTGGCATTCTCTCATTATGTTCATGATAATTCACTGCATAATGATGATGTAATCACTTGACGTATGTATTCAGAACTTGTATTAAATAAAGGATAACACATCGATATTGTAAAGACGCAAAGCAAATATTTAAGCGTTTACAGAGGTTTTCTCTCTCAATTCACAGGCTTATAGATGTTTTTAACTGTTATTCGTACAAGGACCAATGAAAAGCTAAAGGATTGTTATGGCAGATTAAAAAAGCGAACTATGCGTAGGTTAAAAACAGAAGGTGAATCCATTGTCAATAAGGCCGGTGTAACAAGCGGTCAATCGACGACCGGTTGGTGTGGTGGATAGTGACCCTGTCAGCGAAACCAACGGTAGCGGGTTCGAATCCCGCGAGGGGTAAATATTTGTGTGATGAATACGAATATTTATTCCCGAGTCAAGGATGCTTATATAAATATTTATGTATGTTTATCCGTTATCTAGTATCCATAGCACAAACTTTGCTTAGTTTGAGACTAGATTATTGGTGTAAGTGTCTGAAATATTTAGTACATCTGGCAACACTGCTCTACCTGAACACGTCGACTATGCATCGGGGCATCAGAAGTTGGTCATCTGGCGATATATCAGTGAGCAAGGCCCCCGGCGGCGATGCGGACCGCAAACGATACTGCGAAGACCTTGAACCACTTACCTGCTCCTGATCCTTGTAAGGTGCCTCCGGAGCGTAGACTCTGAGCATGTCAGCGATGCAGCAGGCGATCAGCAGTTGGACGTCTGGCGACGAGTGAGAGAGGAAAAACTCGTCGGCGAGGTGAAGCGCTAAAGGTATGTATTGTTGGTACATGCCCTCATCCTGGCCGAGACCTTGAAGCGTGTGGGCCAGTGCCTGTATGGAACAGAGAGAAATATTGAGTGATTCCTTATTTGGTGGTAATCTTAATTAGTCTAATGACGTGGCGTATTCGATTCGCGCCTGCTCCAACTTCAAACCTCAAGCATTTATTTCAACGTAAGTTACGTGATATCATTTGTTGAATGTTAATTTAAACTGGAAGTAATAAAAGGGTTTATTGTCTTTATATGTTAGTCAGTATGTGCAAGCTACTACCGCTTCGAAAAGGGAAGGGAAGGGAACAGAAGCGGCGCAAAAAATCTACAGGATCATTGTTGTTCTTTTTTAATAAAAAGTATACAGCTAAGTAGTTCAATTTTATAATTTTGGGGTGCTGGCTGAAGTAAACCAAACGTGTTTGTCTTTCTAATGCAAACAGTTGGGCTTGTATTATCAATCTGGATAATTGTGAAAAAGAACTTTTCTTTGTTGTCAAGTCTGGATTTCAGCGGAGCTAGCATGACCCGTAGTCAACGACGACATGAGATGAGGGTTGCCAGATAGAGGCTTTTCATCATCGGGACAATTCTGGGGTAACAAATTCGGATGGTAAAAAAATATATGAAAATAAAGAATTATTATAGTTAAATTGCAACAGACAGACAACAACACAGTGTATTTCTTAAATATTATAAAATTAAAGTTTGTTAGAAAATTAACATAAGCTACAGACAACCTAATAAAAGCGGCGAGAAATCGCTTGAACAACTGGATGGAACTGGTCAATCTGGAATTCTATTGGGGGGGCTATGTTCAGCAGTGAACATCCTGTGGCTGATAGGATTATGATGAATGTATTATGATGCATAACAATGCGTAATAGCAATAAATTACACCAGCAACTCATTTTAAATCAGGATCGCATCTCCATTCAAAATAATGATCCATTTTAAACAATATATTGAACATACAATGGGCTTGCGCGATCGACTTCAATCACAACTGTTAAACGCATGCGAGGTCAAAGCATTCATTTGCATATTTCAAATTGGTCACAAAATAACTTCGCGCTCGTCCTCTCTCTTTCTACACTTGAACTTTTAATCTTTTTAATAAATAGTTTTGAGTTCAATTCCATTTCAATGAAGTGATACGAATAATCAACTGCAATGCGTATATAGAGTTATGAATCAATGGCACGTATTAAGAGAAAGTAGATAATGCTCACGCATGTTTGCCTTTGGGGTAGGCAGAGCCTATTGATTTCCACTTGCAATGATCCTGACATAGTATGTCCAGTTATATTTGACGACCGGTTGGTGTAGTGGATAGTGACCCTGTCAGCGAAACCAACGGTTGCGGGTTCGAATCCCGCGAGGGGTAAATGTTTGTGTGATGAATACGAACATTTATTCCCGAGTCATGGATGTTTATATAAATATTTATGTATGTTTATCCGTTATCTAGTATCCATAGCACAAGCTTTGCTTAGTTTGGGACTAGATGATAGGTGTAAGTGTCCGAAATATTTATATTATTTATAGTATGTACTTTTGCTTTTTCCACACACTAGAAATTGAAGTTGCGGAGGCATTTGAAATTTTTTTCACAAATATTCCAATTTTAACCACTATATAATTAATTAGAATAATTAGAATTACAATAATTTATTTTTAACCACAGATTCATTTATCCACCTATGTATAAATTCATTCATAACAAAATTGATGTGTTAATTAAACATGCAAGTTGTATTAATCTATAAATAGTTGTGCATCCGGAATGAGGCGGTAAGTTTGAATATAGTTTAAGAAATGGTCTAATAACTGCAGATGAACCTTTTTAAATGTCCAGTGGTGGACGGATGCGCCACATTGCACGGCCTTTCAGTTTGACGACCTGTTTGGTGTAGTGATTACCAAAAGGTTGCGGGTACGATTCCTGCTAGGGGCATAGGTTTGTATGATGAATACGGACACGTGTACACGTGTAATAGACGTTTTCATTAATATATGTATTTATTTACAAAAAAAATGTATTTGTGTAGTATATCAACCATCTGGCGTAGCGTGGTTTGTCCAAGGATATTTAAAAAGATGTATCGAGTATACCGGATGAGTTTTTTTACCGTAAGGAAAAAAATGGGACATATTAGCTAAGTGAAATAGAAGGTATTGGCATAGGTAGTTTAATTTTTTGTTGTTGAAACCATCATGGAATAAAGCGTTGTGTCAATCTTTTTGTAAAATAATAAATAAATAAATATTTTGGACACTTACACCAATCATCTACTCCCAAACTAAGTAAAGCTTGTGCTATGGATACTAGATAACGGATAAATATACATAAATATTTATATAAACATCCATGACTCTGGAATAAATGTTCGTATTCATCACACAAACATTTACCCCTCGCGGGATTCGAACCCGCAACCGTTGGTTTCGCTGACAGGGTCACTATCCACTACACCAACCGATCGTCAAATATAAAAACCAATATAAAAACCTTTATGTAAAATTACAGCCTGATTTTAAAAGAGCCACCCTTCGAGTTTCTTGCTTGTTCTTCTCAGGGGAAAATTGCATGTAAAATTTACTATTTTAAGTGTCATCTGTGTATCTACAAAATAAAGCATTTTTGACTTTGACTTGACGGTCGCCTTTGTAGCCTATTCCACGTGGTTACATCATTAAATTAAATAATATAAAAAAAATTGTGGGGAAATATGAGTTCCAAGGAAATTTCGCATTACAGGGTTATTATTACGAATCCCGTTAGGGTCAATTCACACCGAGACGCGACGCGACGCGACGATACTCAAAGAGGCCAATGATTTCGCGCTGCACCTCGAGGCGCAGTGCTGCGTGGTGCAACGTAATCTGAATTCTCACAATGTAATGTGTATCTTTTCGTGTAGTGAATAAAGTATATTCTGAGTCGCTCTATGAAAAATGTGCGCGCAGCGTCGCGTCGCGTCTCGGTGTGAACTGACCCTTACTCTCATATCAATCTCCAGCCGACGCGTGGTTACCTACAATTTTGCCTACACGCGCCCTTCACTCCAGAATCGCTTGGTTTGGTTATCGGACAGCCGGTTTTAGCCTGCTAACCTTCAAAATAGTTAACGCATGACCGACTCATAGTAACAGATTATATACCTATAAAACTTTTGTCATTACTTATAACAAATAATGATTGCTGTATATAATTAGATAGGACATCAAACTATGCTATCTCTATTGTTGTATAATTCATATATGCAAGTTTATTTTATCAATGCTCAACTATCACGCTTCACTTCCATAATGTAGGTCGTGGTGTATAAAAATAAATCTCATCAAAGTTTGCATAGTGTTTCGTTTTAAAATATGCCTGTCACAGATGACAAACTCCGTGCTGTGGCATATTGTTTTTGTTTTCGTAATCGGCTGCCGTCTTAGTCTTTCTTATGCACATAACAAAAAAACAATACATTTAAAATTTAGAAAACCCTCGAAAGACTATGACATCATCACACTCAAAAATCTTTCCTAAATGTCTTCGAAACGGCTTAACTGATTGTCATCAAACATGGCTAGGAACCTTCTTTCGTTTATAGTATATTAGCTTTTCCGCCCGCAGCTTCGACTGCGTGGAATAACTTTATCGCGGAAATTTGCTTATCCCGCGGGAACTACTCACTTTATCGGGATAAAAAATATCCTATGTCTTAATCCGTACCAAATTTCATCCAAATCCGCTTCGCCGTGATTGAACACTAAACAAACAAATATCCGAACTTTCGCATTTATAATATTAGTTAGATAATGGTGTCGATTCGGATGTACAACGAACTAACTAAATTTAAAGCAGATACATCCTTTTCTAACACTATTAACATGAAAGGGACGACTATAAATTAAGGCCTGTCAAATTAAGTTAAGAGCTGTCAAAACAAGTCGCTCCATAGTATTTTAATCGTGACGTCGCTAGATGTACACCTAATATTGATAAAGAAGTGCTTGTTTTGATCCTTTTACTTAATTTGACAGGACTTAATTATATGTCGTCCTTTTCATGTATTAGTGGTTAGAAAAGGATACATATAATTTAAATTTAGTTAGTTCGTTGTACATCCGAATCGACAACAATGATGTCGATTCGGATATACACCAACTAAACTAAAACCAATTTTGGAGTGGTGCCGTCGCATCGTACTGTTCCAGGGAGAAAGAGACAGTACTACTCTAAAACTGGTTTTAATTTAGTTGGTGTACATCCGAATCGACACCAATATAATAAAATCCGCATTTAAATCGGACCACGCATTACTGAGATCTTCTTCTTATCGATAAGAAGTTCGATCAGATAGATCAACTCGAGTTGATGGCAAAACATCAAATTCTTGAGGATCTGGTGAGATAAGTCCGGATAAAGACTGAACACTGATGGACATACACACGCAAACACACCTCCGTCAAACACACTTCGTTTTTCGTCGAGGGCATAAACATTTGCTGCTTGGGTACAGACGTAGCCTACGATGTTGGTAGCTACCCACGCCCGAGTACTAAATATGTACCCCGCCGTGAATCGAATCATATTATTTATATGGAACCACGGCGGCAGCGAAATTTAAACAAAAACATTTTTAAATTTTCTCAGGTGTATGTGAAAAGTCAATTTATGATTATTTACAGCAGATTTCCTCATTTTATTTGGAACTGTTTTGTACCAGCGTTAAGCCGGGCCTTCTGCTTCAAAAATAACAAAACAAAATAACAAAACAAACTAACAAAACAGGACTTTTAAACAGAAACAAACAAAAAGCCGCTCTCAACGTTCGCATGCAACGATGAAATGAAAAATACCCGCAGGCGAACGCGATGTTTTCCGTCCACCTCGGATAACATGTTCGCTGTTTTTGCTAACAAAACAGTTGGGCCACGCCCATTTTTGGTTAGAATAACATGTTAGGTGTTAGCAGTGGTGTGCACAGCATTATGTCACAGGTTAGGCAGAATTATGAAATTTGGTATTAACTGAGAAAAATACAACTACAAAACTTTGATCATCAAAATAATAACTTATTCTTATAGCCATCTTCGCAACTGTCAATATGAATCATGTACATCAGTATGAATCAGCTGTCTTGACAATGCATTTCAAAGAAAGCTTACAGCCACTGCAAAAAACTGAACAAGTATTGAATTTGATATATTGATAGTACAGTCTGATAACTTGTTCGTCTTGTGATACTTGTGGGACAATTTACTAGGGTGGGCAGTGTCTTTGTGCCTGAAGGGCACGCCACTAGATGTTAGAAACCATAAAAACACATCGCACAAGACCCGGCATTACATCGACAAGGAACACATTAAGTAGATTTTATTTTTTTTCATAAAGTAATCAATTCTGCTGTTTCTCTGTTGTTTCTAAATTAGCGGTACAAGGAAGTAAGTAAATTATTTATTGTGTCTTTCCATAACAAAAAACTTAGTGGGTATTCTTAATATTATTGTACGGTATTCTTACAACAGCAATGTTATGGAGAGAACTGGTGCCCGAACTAGGTGACCCTGTATCTCGGGTAACCAGGTCTCCCCCTTAAAAACTTGAATCTTATTAGGTATAATACAATATGATAGGTAACGTGTTAAAATTCTTTTATTGATAAGAAAACAAGCTTAATTATAATAATAGTATGGAATTAATTTAGTAAGTAGGAACTAATAATAACAATAACTACGAGAGTCCAAGTGTAAAAAGTTGAATGATTGGTTAGTAGATGTTAATGTGATGGTATAGGTATGTGAAGGTATAGGTATGTGTGAGGATAGGTATTTATAAGTGGTGTGTGACTATAGTGTATGTGTGTGTGTGGTTACATATTATAATGTCGAAAAAAACATAATGCCTTTACTTAAAATGCATGAGACCAAAATACCCGAAATCGAAATATTCATAATACCTTGACCCAGTACTTTACTGTACAATTCCGAAATTTGAAATACTAATAATTATTATGTCAGATTTTAAAATACCGAATATTTAAATTTCAAACTCTCAATTATCCTTAAATTACAAAACCAAAATTAGAATACAATGGGTATGTTTAAAGGTCAAAAGTATTATTGGATAAATGATTAATTATTAACTATTTTAACTGAAGAGTAAATATAATTTTTGTTTTATTACAAATATGTCAACCTAACATCGTCTCCTAATGTGAATATGTGAATAAGTGAGGGTGGGGAGGAAGGTTACTGTATTAGCAATTTATTATTTCATTAATTCTTTATATCCATCGAGCATAATTTTTATCTTTCAATTAATTTTCTTTTAAGTATGTTCTATCAGTGGAATTGGCTTTCAGTTTTTTTTGTTTAAGTAATACTTTGTAAAACAGCTGATGGTCTTCCAAAGAAGATATAATAAATAAATTTACACTCGATTTCGTTGGCAACACAAAGAGAAAAAAAAATGGAAAATAAATCCCAACGAATTAAATTCTACTAGAAGACGCTACTTTTGAGAAAATGAATTTCAAATGATTTTTATAGTTATAATATTGCATTTGAATTTCCAAAATGGACACCGAGGTCTTTTGAAGACGAACTTCCCTAATTTTTTTTTTCCCTAAATTAATTCAGAAGAAAACTTGGCAACCCTAGAGCCTACTGTGAAAAATTACTATTAAATTAGTTATTTACAATCTGGCTCTTTATTTCACCTCGGAAATGAATTAATGACATTTAATAATTCCCTAGGGTATCCGCGCGGACGGAGCCGCGAGCGGAAGTCGCAATAAACAAGTCCCCTTTACACCGCATTTAAACACAGTAGTAAGACTTGTAAAACACAAAACAAGTCATGTTTCTTTCATGGTAATTATGCTGTAGCTTGCTTATTGTGATGTATTGTTGTTTTATGTGATGCCATTGATATTGCAATTTGTTTTGGGATAATGAAACTTGATGATAATTGATATTCCAAGGTTGTGACAGACATCAGGTGTGATTGAGGTCAATACTAACCCGTTGTGCATAAAAAGAAATAGTTTTAAATATTTAGAAGGAACCAAGAGGGGTTGGTTCAATCAAAATTTTTTTTTATGCACACAATGGATTAGAAGTGGACCTCAATCACACCTGATGTTAAGTGAAGATGGGGCCAAAGGTGGAAGCGTATTGACCCGAAAACCCACTCTTATTTGGGGGACTGGCTATCTTATCTCTGACAACCGAAACACAACAATGCTATTAACATTGCTGTTTGGTGGCAAACTTAAATAAGATGGTGGTAGCTAGCGAGGCGGACATTTAAAATGCCGTACCACCAACTAAACCGAGTAGAGATCGAACCCGCGACATCTGATTCATAAACACTATGATGTTTACATTGAACCAGAGGCAGTTAAGTAATTTATTGCTTACACATGGGTTCTAGACCTAAATAAATGTGATACTAAATAAATACATATGCTCACGTCTGTTTCCCATTGGGATAGGCAGAGACTAAATTGATTCCCACTTGCAACGATCCTGACATACTACTTTTGCTTCATCCAGTATCATTAAATACTTCATACACACTAGTCGGTTAGGGGTTGACCACACGTGACCTTTTGTAAGTACGTTAGTCACTTGATTGACGTACGTTCTTCTTAGTCGATCCTTACCGATCCTACCATTCACGCTTTCATTATATTGGGTCTTTATCTATGAAATTGGAGTTTTTTCTTTGTTAATCATATGTACTAATTCAAAAAAGCTATATCCAAATTTGTTTTTTATTTGGAAAATCGAATATTATTTCAGGGTTTCACATAAAATATTTTTTAATTTCTGGGCTAAATCACATAATAAAAAAAAATTGAACAGAGCTCTTTTCATGTGCTTCCCATAATCATTTCTTAGATTTGCTGAAACTTTTATAAAGCGGTTACTTTTAAAAATTAACGCTGCCTATACTTAACTTAATGTTATCCGATAATACACACAAAGTTTAGCTAAATTTGGATTTGCCGTTCCCAAAAAAAAAATCAAAAATGTTTGTATGGAGAAAATAGTCTATCATAAAAAATCACGTCACACATACTACGCAGCGAACGTATTTCTACTGCGTTGATTCTGCTCTCATGCTTCTTCTGCCATACCCAATGTTCGTTCCCATACATCAGCGTGCATACCAACACGCCATTGTGGATCGCCACTCTTATAGGTAAGTAATATAAATTATTTAAGACAGAGAACTATAGGTCTATTTAGGTAACCCAATTATTTTAAATATTAAACTTTTAGGAAAACTATCGACTATTTTTTTTTTATGCACAACGGGTTGGTACTTGACCTCAATCACAATTGATGTTAAGTGAAGATGAGGTCGAAGGTGGAAGTGTACTTACTGACCCTATATATGACTGATATACTATAATAAGTAAGCTCTTAAATAACTTACAAGGTAATACTGATACAAGTTAAAATTTACACACAAAACACAAATTAATATCACTGAGCTTAGACATGTATCACGCCTAAGAAAAAGCTATGATATTTATTTCTAAACGTGAACATATTAAACCACGACTGTCTCCAAACTATAATGATAATAAAAATGTAGAAAAGAGACTACCAATTTTTTATCATCCAAAATCTGTGATATTTTCTGTTAAAAGCTAAAAATCTTCGAAGCAACACCACATTTCGAAAATAAAAAAGAACTAGTTTCAAACCAAATACAAACAGAAACACTGATACACAGCCATACAAAAGCTTCAAACTTGTAACACCTCACTTTTTGCGTCGTTAAAAGTATAGATGTTTCGACGACTGTTTGGTGTAGTGGTTAGATACTAAAACGTCGCGGGTTCGAATCCCGCTAATGTTTGTATGATGAATACATACATGTGTTCCCGAGTTATGGATGTTTTTCATTTATACATGTATTTATTTACAAAAAGAAATCTATTTGTGTAGTTTATCAACCATCTGGCATCCATAACACAAGCCTAGATGGTTACTGTGAACCTAGCTGGCGCTGTGTGTATTTATTACTAGCTTTCCCACGGAAAGCGGATAAGGACTACTGCTTTCAATTGAAAACAACTGGGAACGACCTCCGAAGCACGGAAACAGGAACTGTGCCAGGCATAGCTAAACTACGCTAACAGGATATGAATAGCCAATGCGACTGCTCCAGGAGTGTTCAGAAAAGTCATATAAAGAGTCACTAACCTTGAGCCTCCTAATAAGTTCATCAGATCCGAGGTCATCGGTGATAGGGCGGCAGCCTTGCGGGTACACTATTTCCGCCATGCTGCCAATCTGTGAAAATTTTTTTTATTTTTAAACTGAAGTACTAAATGTATCTGCCTCTCATAGGAATTCAAGTGACAATGTCATCTTTTAGGAGGAGTATTATTTAAAGACTTACACATTACATTGCATAATAAATAATTAATTTCCGATTAGCGAAGTTAAGCACTGTACCTACATACATTTACTCATATGAAAATGCCACCAGTGATCACCTATCCAAGGACTGACTTTACAATATGTTGCTTCACTTTGCTAATTCTTACTCCTTACTAGAGAATTGTACATTTTTTTAAAATCTATTAGCTGCATCATCTGCACATGTTGCTCATTATAGAGAATTCACATACAGGTAGATTAGATCTGTATTGATCATTAGGTATAGTATCCACTCAGCACACTTCTTTGAGGCCCACTTAAGTGGATTTGTGTAGGAGAGTTGCCTTATCTCTTCTTATACCATAAAATGGCAATCTGTTAGGTAGGACTTCAGCAATATATAAAAGTTAGTTTTAGTTTTTTACAAGGTGTAAATCAAAAGTTAATTATATTTTTGGCAAATGCAGTCGTAGTTGACTCACTTTCATTTTCCAAATTTGAGAACTATTTAAATGCTATAGGTACCTATCATATAAACTGTTTTATTTACTTATATTCTCTGACTTGCTGACTGAATAGTTACAGCTGTTGTATAATGTCTTAAATTGTATGCCTACTTGTATTTATGAACACTATATTACAGTAGTTCTACTACCACCTATGTGGATAAGGAAGGAACTGATCCTCAAGATACAGGTTTGACCTAGTTTGAGGATCAGAGTCCAAGTATTAGAAATTTTAAGTACATTAGTAATTAGACTGATTTTGTTTGTAGCCCCGAAGGCTACACCGTGACTTTTTTTTTGGAAATAAACAAATACAAAGGTCTTAAAAGACCTAATTTAAGGAAATGGCTCACTAATCAGTATTGAAGTTTAACAACAACCACTGGGACAGTGGTTGTTGTTTAAAAATATGAATGCATTTTACATGTTTGTTCATGCATATCTGAGGGTTGAGGAAATAAGGCTTGTTTGAAGTAAATGTGGGCTCTAATCAATACTCAACTACACCCTGGGTCACTTTTTTGTGGGCTTTCGTGTTCTATTGCTAAGGAAGCCAACTCAGGTTCGACCAGAAAAGCAGGCTTTGCAGAGTGATCTCAGTACATCGAGTATTTGTGACTATTGGATTGCCACTGCCAATGCATTTCTATAGGCAAAACTTTCATCGGGAATTCCAACTGCAGGTTCTGGTCCTACAAAATTTGCCTCATTAGCATTAATACGTGACTAAGTAAATATAGTGCAGTGAACACATTTTCTTGTTTTCCAACATTAATATACCTATTTAATATCATAAAATTGGTATCACCAGAAAGTGAGAACGGTATTGAGCATTTTCTTTAAAACCGTGCAAAGAGCCACTATGTCCTCATCTTCACTATGGTCATAGTTTCTGAGCTAATGTGTTCTTGACCTAACCATTGTTATCATTCAAATCCCTAACCTAATTGAAACATCCTGTAAGCACAAGCAAGTTGTCAAACACAGTTGTTGATACTTTCCTTGGCGACAAGCACATATAAATTGCATACAAGCATTAAAACAATACTTATAATCTGATCGATGTCACTAATATTTCCATTCGTATTCTTTTGTGAATAAACACCTATAAAAACATGAAATGGTGGGTTACTTGTGCGCCTGAAGGTGGCTCTCGAACTTTGCATACATCACAAGTCACAACACAATCAAATTATGGCAGATCAATTTTTACGGCCAAGCTAGTTCGCAAAATTTTCGAGGTTAATCCACGTCGAGTGTTGGAAATATAAACAAAATACAACGCATCCGCGTGTAAATAGCTCGTAAATAGATAGAAATTACCGATAATAGTTGGTTAAGATACATACAAGAAGTCATAGACGTGGGCCTGTGTTTCCGATGTATACAAAACGACCACTGCACTCGTACTCGGGCTAAACGATCACATAAACCACATAATACTTCTATCAAAACATCATCGGAAATTAAATCGTAGGTCAAATTAATGTCCTATTGATCTAAATACATAGAAAATTTTATAATAATTTTTTTATCACTGTGTGGACGCCAAACTGCGGGAAAAACTACTGTGAACATAGCAACAAATTATTGCGCATTCAAGGTCGCTCTGTAAACTCTGTGGTTTTAAACGTGTAGTACGTAGGTTGTAGAGTACAGTGAGTCTATGCTGCATACATTCTACGGGTAGTGTTATTCCTCTATGATTCTACTAGGGGTGCGGGGGTGCGGCAACAGGCAAGAAGCAGTCAAGTGGTTTGAACTCAAGCACATTTTGATTTTGACTTGAATCTTATCAAATCTAATGATCGTTTACATTACAACACGCTTACATTAGGCCACTGCCGGCTTGGTGATGTAAAATTACAATTTTTCGTCGACGCGCTGCTTAATCGTGTCCATGCTTGATTTTCCAGTCAGTCTCACAGAACACTATAAAGTGCTTATTACACTATCTTATTTTAGAAAATCTAATTAGGAAATGGGAAGGTGTGTTAGGGTTTCCGGGTCAGTACGCTTCCACCTTCGACCTCATGTTCACTTAACATCAGGTACCAACCCGGAACAGTTAGATTCCTATTTAGTGGATTGTAAGGTCCCGACTGAACTACGTCCATCCTAAAAGCAGAAATCTAATTCGATATACATTGTTGGGCGCCAAATTACAATGGGGTCCTCATATCCATAAATTGGCGAAGAAGCTCAGCTCTGCAGCGTATGCAGTCAAAAAAATTAGACAAATATCGGACGTAAATACTGCTAGATTAGTATATTTTAGTTATTTCCATAGCCTGATGTCTTACGGTATCTTGCTGTGGGGAAATGCCGCGGATATAAATACAATCTTTGTTTTACAAAAACGAGCCGTTCGCGCAAATTATCAATTGAGATGTGCAGTGTCACTTAGAGACAGATTTAAAGAGTAATATTCTAACCTTTTCGTCACAGTACATTTTTGAAAATCTAATAAGTATATGTCACAAAAAATATAGCATCCTTCAGGAAAAATAGTGATAAACATTATGTCAATACAAGAAATAAAGATAAACTTGCAGATCACATTCTCGCCTCCACAAAGTCAGTAATTCATTCAAAGGGTTATGTATACGCTTTTTCAATAAAGTTCCTGTTGATATACAAAATCTTCCTTTCAATAAATTTAAAGATGCTATAAAACAGAAACTTGAAAGCATATTATAAAATTTCCGATTATTTAGATGATAAACAATCATGGACATAACCAGCCCGTTCGCATAACCAGACTATTTCACAATTAATAATGAAATATTATAATATAAAATAGTAATTTCGTAATACCTATAAAAACCTTTTTAAAAAGAGCGACCTCTCGAGTTTCTTGCTTGTTCTTCTCAGGGGAAAATTGCCTTTTGAAAAAGCAGTAGCTTTAAAAATGTAAAATCTGACTATTTTAAGTGTACCCTGTGTACCTACAAAATATAGCATTTTTTGATTTTGATTTTGATTTTGGGCGGCTTGGTTTTGTTAATTCAAATATCCTTACTTCAACCACCAATGCAGAATGTTCCTAATTCGATTTCCTAAAAGTAGGATAGTGTAATTAATAAGCGCTTTACTCCTAGCGGAGGTCAGTCTTGCGATAGCGTTCATGGCGGACATATCAAACTAAAGTGTTAGAACTAACTAAACCGGGAAATAAATAAAAATATAAGAGCTAGACAAGCTATTAGAAATTTTTTATAAAATATATAAATTATTGATATTATAATTGAGTTAATTTCATAGTTACTTTTCAATCGCTTGCCACGACGATTACTTTAATGACGCTTCAGGCGTTGCGCTAATCAAGATGACAAGTAACTAAGCCCCTGAGCATCAAACAGCGCTCGCTATATTTTGATTTACTTATTTATATTTACTTAAAAACTAATATTTTTCCGCAATCTATTGCATATAAACAAGTATGTTTGTAATTAGTAATTCATCTGTAAATGATTGCCATTGCTCTCATGTTTTTGAAGGCATCAGCGATTTTTAGTTCTAAATATCTTGGTTCCTACATAACGTGACACATGGGAAGAAATATCTTTCTTCCCGTGTGTCAAGTTAGGTATGTGGGTAGGTGTTTTTTTTTCGTTTCGTTTTCGTTTCGTTACCTCTATACAGGGTGTAATCGTTAAGTGTGCACAGGCGATTATTCCGTACTAATAGGAAGAAATTGCTTTAATTACTCCGCAAATGTTAAGGAAAGTTCATTTAGAAACTGTAAATAGAGCTCGTCATTGTATTGCGCCACGAGGACGTTACTTTGAACATCTGCTTTGAATAGGCACAATTTGTACTTACTAAGAAATAAAATGTATGGGAGTGTTCAATATATTTTTTTTTTGGATATTTCTCGTATTATTTTTAAAAAATTATTAATGTCATTTTACTCATTAGGTAAAGTACTTTCGATATCAGTTTAAAGTTTTTTTGATATCTATAATAGTTACGGAATAATCGCCTGTGCACACTTAACGATTACACCCTGTATATCTCGGCAACTTGACACTTTAGTGTATCCATATTACTAAACATTTTTTTTTCATTTAAGTATCCTCTATCCATATATACTAATGAGTTTTTTTACCGTAAGGAAAAAAATAGAACGTATTAGGTAAGTGAAATAGAAGGTATTGGCATAGGTAGTTTAATTTTTTTTCCATTTCACTTACCATAAAAATTTAATCGTGCGCGGAGACTTTGAAAAAAAAATGGCTGCAGGTGGACATGACAGTTTCCCATTTAAATGTTCGTTCCCATTTAAAAATCTACCACGGTGAAGCCAAGCGTTTAGATCTCAGACGATTTACTTGGTCAGAGGTTTCAATAGAACTAGTCTTCAATATTTATTTAAGTATCTAATATTTCCTAATTCCAGGGGTCAGGAATTGAGATTGAATACGGTAAGTAATATAAAATTGCATTGGATATTGATGCCGCACTATGGTAAATATAAGTGTAATCTCAATGCAGACTTGCACGAAATTCTATTTACATTAATAGCATTAACCTTTTATGGATTTCAATAAAATAAAATCTACCATGCTCCAAAACTTATTGCGCATATTCCACAATAGGTATTTAGGATGGCTGCCAATAATATGGACTCGTAGAAAATACAATACAATAAAAATACTCTTTATTGCGCAAAATAATTTACAATAATCAAACAACAAGACCAGAAAACAAAATGACAGCTTTTGGCTTTTTGGCGAACTCAGCGAGTGATGTAGGTAGCATTTTGTTTTTATTTTTTGAAATATTATAAAATATTTTGAGTTTTGAAGTTTAGAATATGGTGCGGCATATTTGGCTAAAGTCAATGGTGGTGTGAAAGGAAGTGCGTAACGAAACTTTCGGGTTTCCTCAAGATACCGCCTAAATCTTCCGTAAAGCACTTTGTCACTTTACTTACAAAAGAATACTACAGAAGACTAGGCTGTATAGTATGGA
The DNA here is from genome assembly GCA_949316235.1 of Oegoconia quadripuncta. Taxonomy (NCBI): domain Eukaryota; kingdom Metazoa; phylum Arthropoda; class Insecta; order Lepidoptera; family Autostichidae; genus Oegoconia; species Oegoconia quadripuncta. The sequence goes on along the minus strand of OX438741.1, from coordinate 10,208,036 downwards.
ATGCCTTGCCTTCCAACATTGTTGAAATAAAAAAGTGTCTAGCTGTCTGTTGGCTGTCATCATGACATATAAAAGTGACTGGCTGACATTGTTGTGAGTGCTGGGTTTAGGTTATGTTAGATCCTGTGAAAGTGAAGTTAAGGTTATAATTTTTGTGCTGGATGGTCAATAAAGTAAATAAGTCATGGGTAAAACTAAAAAGTTCAAGCCTTCACAATTGGGCAAAAATATAGCTCTCGCAGATCAGATAGAATCTGCGAATACAGTGAAAAGTAAAAATAGAAATAAGGAGAGGAATAGGCATGCTGATGATGAGGAATTTGTTAATGCTACCTTGTCTAAGAAGATTCTGAAAGCTGCAAGGAGGCAACAAACAGAATTAGAAGATGGCGATGGAGCTACACCTGCTAAACTTGTGGTTCTTCCTACATCTAGCAGAGATGTGGATAGTGATGATGCTTCTGGTTCCGAAAATGATGATGACCTCAATCCAGATACTTATTATGACAACATTGAAATAAATGAAGAAGATGAGGAAGCCCTGAAGATGTTTATGTCAGCTAAGCCAGAGAGAACTCGCACACTGGCTGACATCATAAAGGATAAAATTACAGATAAGCACACTGAACTTGAAACTCAATTTTCAGATGTAGAGACTCTGAAACTACAAAATATTGATCCTAGAATAAAGACAATGTATGAAGGTGTAAGAGACGTTTTACAAAAATATCGTTCAGGAAAATTGCCCAAGGCATTCAAAATGATACCACATCTCCAGAACTGGGAACAAATATTATACATAACAGAACCTACTACCTGGTCCGCAGCAGCCATGTATCAGGCAACCAGAATTTTTGCTTCAAACCTCAAAGAGAAGATGGCCCAAAGGTTTTACAATTTGGTATTATTACCAAGGGTTAGGGATGATCTCGCTGAATATAAGCGTTTGAATTTCCATTTATATCAAGCACTAAGGAAATCGCTCTTCAAGCCTGGGGCCTTTATGAAGGGTATTCTTTTACCTTTGTTAGAAGCTGGAGACTGTACTTTACGTGAAGCAATAATTGTGGGTTCTGTGTTGGCTCGCAACTCTGTGCCTGTGCTGCATTCTAGTGCCGCTCTGTTAAAGATAGCTGAAATGGACTATACGGGTGCAAGCTCGATATTTCTCCGTATTCTTTTTGATAAAAAATATGCATTACCATATAGAGTTGTAGATTCGGTGGTATTCCATTTTCTGCGGTTTCAGAGGGACTCTCGTATGCTGCCTGTACTATGGCATCAGGCATTATTAACATTTGTTCAGAGATATAAAGCAGACATTTCTACAGAACAAAGAGATGCTCTATTGGAGTTGCTGAGGAAGCAGTCTCATCCGACCATCACTACAGAAATTCGTCGCGAACTCCATGCTGCCCAGTGTAGAGATGTAGAAGTGAATGAGTTGCCCACAGCTATGACAGTAGAATAACTTTTAAATAAAAAGAATTAAATTTAAAAGAAATTTGGTTTCCTTATCTATTTAAATGAATAGCATCACACCACTCTTTCTGGTTAAGTTATTAAATATAAATATATCGCTGTTAGCGATAAGGCCACCTATTTGTGGGAATAATGAAGTACACTTTAATCATTTATGTAGTTTTTGTTAATTGTGCAATAAAGAGTATTTATTTTATTGATTGATAAATAAACACAAATATTTTCGGACACTTACAGCAATAATCCATTTAAAATTAATTCTAGCAAGACACCCATGACTTAACGGTGATGTTGTAAGTATGCAGTCTTTGTCCCATGTACCTCAATTATGTGTGCAAGTGGTTTTTATTGTATCATCAGCCCGTAAACATCCCCCAGCAAGGATATAGGCCTTCACTCGTAAATGAGGGAGTATGGGCTGTAGTCCACCATGCTGGCCCAATGCGGGTTGGGGACTTCACATGCCTTTTGAATTTTTATGTCTCAGGCATGCAGGTTTCCTCACGATGTTTTCCTTCACTGTTAAGGAGCAGTCGGATAAATGCACATAAGTAATTAAATTAAATTTAAAAACTCATTGGTACATGGCCTGCCTGGGAATGGAACCCGGACCTCCCAAATTAGGAGACCGCATCTTAACCGCTGAGCCACCGACGCTCTAAGATTAATCTAGAGGAAATATTCTTAGCCATGGTTGATAATAATAATAATAAATATCTTTGCACATACACACAGCGCCATCTAGTTCCACACTAAGCAACTAGGCTTGTATTATGGATACCAGATGGTTGATAAACTACACATATACATTTTTTTTTGTAAATAAATACATAAATAAATAAAAAACATCCATAACTCGGGAACACATGTCTGTATTCATCATACAAACATATGCCCCCCCTAGCGGGATTCGAACCCGCGACCTTTCGGTATAGCAGTCAGAATTTTTAACCACTACACCAAACAGGTTGATGAAAATCGGTTCAGCCAATCATAAGATGCAAAAGGTTGTAGAACTTCGGTGATCAATTTGTCGCCGTGCGATACGCCCTTCAGTTCACATAATATTATCTTCAGCACCTCTGTCGCAGCCGCTATAGTCACTTGACTATTATCTCATGTAATCCTTCAATTTAGTCTCCCCTCGCGTCCGGCTCACCCGTCAGATGACGCCCCGGTTTCCAGCGCACTTAATCACAGAAGCAAGATTAAATATACTAGCAGTAGTAATAAATTACCGCCTCCGTGGCTCAATATAAACCACATAATGTATACCTACATTGGATATATATCTACAAGAGATGCCTATTGGCCACAGTTGAGATTCGAAGAGGAAACGTAATCCGATTTTTTTTATATATGAGAGGGCGGCAAACGAGCATGCAGGTCACCTGATGGAAAGCAATCACCGCCGCCCATGGACACCCGCAACACCAAAAGGGTTACAGATGCGTTGCCGGTCTTATCATATTATCACAGATGCGATACGAGATTCAAGGTCACCTGATACGAGAGGAATGCAAAGACCTAGGCGCAATTATTGTGTATAATAAGTACCATACCTACATTCCATCCTCACGGATAATATTTTTCAAGCTGAAGTTTTTTGTTCGACAGACAAAAAGTCTGTCCAGTGCGCTGCGTCTGCCTACGACCTCAGACAGATAAGTTAGTCTGAGGCCTACGACACCGACCGACGCTGCGTGCCACTCCGATAAAGGATAATTGTCTACAAGGTGAAATTTAATTCGTGTAATTCCTATTTACTGGTGACGATTCCTGATTCGGAAAAACTTTCCACTGGGAACCAAAGCGAATTCATCCGAAAATTGTTGGATTTTCATACCAAAGACTCTTTCAGCTTGTTTTACTTTGTATATACAATTTTTTTATCGAATTCGACTTATGGATCCTTGGGGATAATTGTTTTGTAATCAAGAGTGACGTCAAATACACGAATCAAATTCCGCCTGTATATTTTACCTGACTGTACCACTGTATAGTATGTCTGAACCAAAAGTAGTGATAGAGAATCACTAAATTTTATTTTGCTATGAGTGACAAAAAGAAATTAAGTAAATATTTTATTTGCCAATAGTTTATTTACTTCTATATGCCTTAGTTATATAACCTTTTCAATGTACTTTTACAATACAATTTTATTATAGGTAGTTAGAATCGGATTCAAGAGTGCATAGCCAGTTCAAACGACAGATGATACCTATGTATTTAAGGCAAGTAATGCTAATCTAGGTGATACAGTCGACAGCACGACGACCGTAACAAGACCGACCAGGCGCGCGACACGAGAATGGGATAATTGTATATTTCGTCCAAACGAATGAGCAGGACAAATTTTATCTCACGCGACATAAACGTTTATCGCGCTTGTCATGCTCATAGGCCCGATTGACATGGCCTCAAGTTGACGCTCGAGAATCTGTTGCATATTAAAACAGCATCATAAAGAATGGTCTTGAGTTGACGCTCGAGAATCTGTTGCATATTAAAACAGCATCAGAAAAAATGGTCTTGAGACCGAGACGCGATCTCAAACTTAAGAACGATTTATGATGTGCCGAGTACCTAGAGATGTGACGTTTTGTATGAAATGACATTCTCAAATCTCTGCTAAATAAATAGATCACAACTTAGTTACGCCCGTATTAATAAATCGTTCTCAAAATTTAAATGACCTTAAGTTGACGCTTGAGAATCTGTTGCATATTTATTTATTTAGTGTAACTGCAACATGTACACAATAATTATACTCATCATCTCAGCCCGTAAACACCATCTCATTGCAGGGATATAAGCCTTCCCTCGTATAATGTATGAGTATGGGCCATAGTCCGCCACGCTGGCCCAATGCGGGTTGGGAGCTTCACGTTCCTTACAATTTTTATTTCTCAGGCATACAGGTTTCCTCACGATGTTTTCTTTTACCGTTTAAGTTCAGTCGGATAAATGCACATAAGTAATGTACATAATTTAAAAACTCATTGGTACATGGCCGGCCTGGGAATCGAACCCGGACCTCCCAAATTGGGAGACCGCGTCTTAACCGTTGAGCCAACGACTTCTTATACTAATAACAAAAAATAATTACAGTGTAGTACTCATGATTAAAACTAATTGAATCATTAAAACTATATTTTGTTATTAGCTATACTTTTTTATTGACATAATTCCAGTAATATATCTGCATCTTATTTAATAGAAAAAAAATTTTTTTATTGTATCAAAAAAAAAATAGTATTGAGACAGAGATGTGATTTCAATCTCAAGATCTATATTTATTAATAAGCTTGAAAATCGTAAAATTAAGCTGTCACTGTGTTTGCCCCTTGAAGCACAGGAACATAAGAAGCCGCACTGTGCTGCAAAAATAATTGATAATCCTTATAACAAAAGCAAAGCCGTCAAATTGTTGAAGTTGAATGCTAAATTGCAGCAGTCAATTTGTCATATTTTATATCATATAATATTACCTATAAAAACCTTAAGAATATTTTTCGAAGCAGACATCATTGACAATCTCAAGCAGTTAAGAATGGTAACGTGACACCACCAACGGCTGCCACTAGCTTCCTAATCTCTAAATGATAAAAATAGACAAGTTCTTCAATTAATTAACATTGTGGATATCAAAAACAGTAAGGACAGAAAATATTCTTAAAAAAAATTGAGATCTATTATTAATATTTTTGTCTTAACAAAGAAATAAAAAAATAATCATCACAATTAGCATCAAAAATAAGTATTTTGTAAGGATGTTTTAAAATAAGTAGGTAATATTTTACACATCTATATAATAATCTCACTTAAATTACAAAGCAAAGCTTAACACATCTAAAATTTTCAGCATTTACATTAGCATGTGAGGATATATATATAAAGATAATTTTTAAATTTATTATCCTGCAGATTTTATGATTTTCTTAGATTTTAAACTTATAATATACAAGGCGCATATCTGAAACGGGGTATCCTTTCAGGAATTCATTCATAGGAAAAAAACGCTGTACCATTTATCGATCTAATTTACCACTCGCGCCATCTATCGGACATTTATAAGTAGAGCTGGGACGCGACGCTAAAAGGTCATTTTAATCAGAAAATCAAAAGAACAGCTGTGTACTTTTGATTTCCTGATTTCACTCATTGTGAGACATTTTAGATATGCCATGTAATTGTTACTTTTAATATGCAAGTTGGAAAAAGTCTGCTTTTTAAGAAATATGTTAATAAGCCAATTCACTGGTGGAAGACCGAAATATTTGTATGTTTTTCTAATTTAGACAGACATCGATTAATGTTAAACGCATATAGACGATTGCTTGTATCTTAGCCTCGTATTAATAAAAAGATCTCAACATTGAGACGAACTCAGGTTAAGTTGACACTTGAGGTACCTAATGACGTGTATTTAAACAGTATCAAAAAAATATAGTATTGAGACTCGATCTCAAACTTGATCGCTTTATCATACGGGACTTAGATATAGGTACCAATTCACAACAATGTGATTATTAAATAATATTATTACAGTTATTAGTATACTTATATTGAAATTTAATTTTATAACTCAACAATAATGAGGAATAATTATGCAAGGGGAAGCACTCCACCAAGGGCTTGGTGGTTGACAATATACACCGGTGTATCATATCCTTCAAACCATGGAACTGAACAATATCTACAACTTAAATGAGTGAATAGTTATCTATTCTTAAAGTAATTTAATCTAGTTCCAGCTTTCTGAAGGACCCAGCAGTCGAGTGTATATCTTGTGTTAAATCACTCTTTTCTAGCGCATAGAGGTCGATGTTCATGTCATCCAATGCCAACAATCCATCTCGTTGTTTTATGAGATTCCGTTTCAATTCTTCGATCATGTCTTTCAGAGGAACAGTGCCACCGTATTCTTTGGGCAATATAGCTGGATCCACATGTTTCATCAGGTCATCGCAGGTACGATGAAACTGTAAGTGATAGAATTGTTATAAATACTATGCTCAATCATTTATATTTTATAGGTATCGTCGGTCGGCTATGATGTTTGATGTAGCTATTCTTTCGTTAAGGTCTTAAAAATGATAATAGACTTTATGGTAAGACAATAGAGTTCAATTTCAAAAGGACATCATTTTGACATAAGGTATTTTATTCGGAACACTCATTAGACTTATCATTAAAAAAGTAACAATAACTAAGTATTTACAAACCAAAAAAACCGACAAAACATTTTGTATTTTGCGGGCGGCATGTTAATTTTTTACCATAAAATGTATCCTATGACAATAGTGTAGGGATCAAAACGAATTGAACGACATTATGCACTTCAAAATCTTTCAAGCCGTTTAGGCTATATACAAATCTACATACATACATACACTCGAAAAACGCCTTAGAGTGTGTTATGCTCGAGGTTAAAAGAAAATATTTGTTTTATCGCCGAGGGTTTGGTGTTGAATAGATCATTTCTGTAACTATACTACAGGGTGTTTTTAAATGTTTTTTAGCCTTTTTTTTATGCACAACGGGTTAGCACTTGCCCTCAATCAGGTCCACTTCCAGGTCAGTACGCTTCCACCTTCGGCCTCATCTTCACTTAACGGTGTGATTGAGGGCAAGGGCTAACCCGTTGTGCATAAAAAATAAACAAACCGATAAGGTTATATAAGCCCTGTTAAATGCTGTCCCCTCGTTTAGTCTTTAAATAAAAAACGCACTCAAATCATCACGACCACGCATTACTGAAATATTATTTCCTTACCTATGAAATTGGCGTTTTGTATGAAGAATTTCATGTATGACTGTTTTCTCCATACAAACATGTTTGAATTTTTTTGGGAACGGCAACACCTTACCTTAGTGTCTTCTACAACGCAATGAAGTTTACAAATATTTGGGAAACTGGGTATCTTATCTCTGCCTTACATATTTGCTTGAGTAGATTTAATTAAATTCAGAAATTACAAATACGCAGTCTTGTCTTCGTTGTGCATTAACAAAACACATGAACGTGACAGATCCACACATTTAAAGTGGAAATTTAAAATCAGCATCTAATTAAATATAGATAATTTGCGCGTAAACTTTTCAAAATGAAGAATAATCAATTTTCTTTCACATACCATTACACGATCCTTTAGCTTATCGCTAAGCAGAGACACAGCGAACTCGAAGAACCGTACCCCGTAATGTGGTATGTTAACAAAGTGGGTGCGTTTGTGACGCATTGGGGTTGAATTCTGAAAAAAGAAAATGCAAATGTTATGTTTTATGTATTTATGACGACACACAGTAAAACTCAGGGCCCGTCTCACCACTTGTTGGTAAAGTTCCAGCTAGCCAAAGAAGTTTACTTGTAAAATGTACTTTAACATTTCAGTTTCACGATATCTGGTAGATTCATTTTATCTCTTCTTCTTTTTCTTCTTTTAACATATTCATTTAACATCAGGTGTGATTGAGGTAAAGTACGAACCCGTCGTGCATAAAAAAAAAGATCTAATACATAAGAAAACTGTTTACCTATACCTACGCATGGCGTACGAGCCGCCACTTTTTTTTTGAGAACTTTTGTCTGCGCACTGCGGTGCGCTTAGAAAGTGAGTGGGAGAAATTTTACATTTGCATACTTTTTACAGTCTATGGGACATAGGTACTGGTACATTTTAACTACTGGTTCAAATTATTTATCCATTTTTTGAGAAATTTACAGGCTTAAGTATATAATATATGGAGGCGTGGGGAGGGATTCCACCCGTATATAGTTAATATACCGAACATTCGCACTAAGAAGTTCGATTCTTCATTCATCATCCGAACAGCCAAGGCAAGGAACTCCCTTCCGGCGTCAGTTTTTCCGGAATCTTACAACCTTGGGATCTTCAAGAGCAGAGTGAATAGGCATTTGCTGGGATCGCGTGCTTCATCTTCGGCCGCATCGCCGCGCGCCTCTTAATCGACGTGGTAAGGACTCATAAATCTACAATTCAACAGTAGTATTGTCCAACCTGTATGCAGTTGAGCATAATCCGCACATCTGATAGCGACCACAGACTGACGTGAGGCATCTGCATGCCCGCCTCATCGTTGACGTGTGAGTAGCCGAGCAGTTGGGAGCGCGGTTCGTCCAACAGCAGTTCAACTATCATGGAGTGAACGCGAGCCATCACGCAGCTATCGAAGACGTGGGGGTCGAAACGACCTGTGGAAAACACAGATGTGAAAAGTTGAGCTATCTTTTTCTCTTCGAAATAAATACTTTGATACATGGTGATGTGTGCACCTCATGATACATAGGCCGGTATTAATAGATGGTTCTCAAGATTGAGGTAACCTTAAGCTAACGCTTAAGAATCTGTTGCTTATTAAAACAGTATTTAAAAAAATTGTATTGAGACTGAAACGCGATCTCAATAATAAGATCGATTTATTAATAGGGGCCTTAATCTTTGGACATAGGTAGTAGCCCCTTTTCGAGTAACCTTGTATGACAAACTAATTTCACTGTTGTTTGTCATAGTGTAATTTTACTTGAAAGGCATGCAAAATGATTGCATGTACCAGACACATAGGACTAACTAGCTACTTGCATTTTTTCAGGATGCTTTGGCATGGTAAACGTCCTGTATTAAGAGGTACCTCACACCATTAAATTAAACGACTTTGACTATGTAATTGGGACCCATTATGATATGAAATCCCGAGTAAGGAAACAGCTGTTCCAATACATTATCGAGTAGGTATTCAACTTTTCTGTGGAACCACTTAGTTATGCAAACACATTATGTACCAGGACACTATGGGCTAATGGTGATAAGGTGGCCACTCACCCATACAAGAAAGCACTACCCTCCTTCCCTCCGAGTCCCTCTTCGGGAGCGGCAAGAGATACCCCGCGTCGATCACGGCAGCAATCTTCGGGTCCAGAGGATCCAACTTCTGGAACCACTGGGGGTACATTTGGCGGATGGTTAAGTATCGTTCCAGCATCGAGCAAGCTTGGGGTATTGAGTATTTCTTTGTACGTAGAAATCGGAGTAGGAATGGGGCGTCTGTAGACAGAAACAAAAAAATATATAAACCACACCATAGCGGCTTAATACTAAGCTGTTAATAAGTAACAAATTGAGTCCACAACGTCCCACTGCAAGGTAAAAGTCAGTGACACCTCATGTAGGTAGGTACCTATATGGAACATTTGCTTCGTGAAGTAATTAATATAGTACACGACAGGGTATTGTCGTGTACAGATTTTCGTCGTATCTGTTATTGGCTTGTAGGTATTTACTGGTAACAAGTATAAATTGAAAAATATAGGACTCCTCCCAAAGATTATGATATCATCCAAATACGTAAAACAATTGTGTTGTTTTTTTTTTAATCTTATTTATTTTATAAGCCATACATCATATGATTAAGCCGGCTAACTATGTTGTTTTTGCGTTCGAAAAAGGTCGTCGCGGGGTTTTAGTGGGTGGTTCCACATAACCGTCTCGCCGTCCCCCAGGCGAGCGGTACGCGTAATGCGTTTCCAGCATCAAGAAAAAAAAAGGTTACGGTCGTCGTGCTATCGACTGTACCTACTGTCTTAATTCTCCTTGTTTGGATAAATTAAGTCATGCGATCACGTTTTCCTTCATGTAGTAGATAGCATACAAGCAAGACTATTCACTGTCGCAAATTTCGTGGTAACTGATTGAAATTCCGCAACGCAGAGGCAGTGGTGACGCACTTACTATGAGTTTGTAAGATTAACATTCTTCTCACGTAAAAAACGTCTCACCGCGAGCTCTAGTAACTGCTAATATTGAGTGAGTTACACATAGGTACGTCATTATTCCCGTGTCATGGATGTTTAGTTCTCTATAGTATCCATACAAATATTGTTCATCATCTAAGTCAGTAAATATCCCAGTACAGAGATATAGGCTTTCCCTCGTATGAGGGAGTATGGGCCATAGTCCACCACTCTGGCCCAATGTGGGTTGGGGACTTCACATGCCTTAAAATTTTTATACTCAAACATGCAGGTTACATCACGATGTTTTTCTTCACCGTTTAAGAGCAGTCGAATAAATGCGCATAAGTAATTAAATTAAATTTAAAAATTAATTGGTACATGGCCTGCCTGGGAATCGAACCCGGACCTCCCAAATTTGGAGACCGCGTCGACCGCTGAGCCACCGACACTCTATACATACATACATATTGTTGTAATTCCTGTTAACTGGTGACTCCACTCCTGATTACAAACAACTTGACGACCGGTTGGTGTAGTGAATAGTGACCCTGTCAGCGAAACCAACGGTTGCGGGTTCGAATCCCGCGAGGGGTAAATGTTTTGTGTGATGAATACGAACACTTATTCCCGAGCCATGGATGTTTATATAAATATTTATGTTATGTTTATCCGTTATCTAGTATCTATAGCACAAGCTTTGCTTGGGACTAGATATTTCAGACACTTACGTCTGAAATATTAAAAAAAACAAAAAAACTTTCCACTAGGAACCATGCCGAATTCAGTCGAAAATTGATGGATTTCCAGAATGGTTTACAATTATCGGTAATTTTTTGATCGAATTTGACTACGGATTCTTGGATAAAGTTGTTCGTAATAGCCTGATTACACCTACCGAGTAGAATGGCGTCAAAAGGTTCACGGGGAATTACACGATTCAAATTCACCCTGTATTACTCTACACTGTCAAGGACTCTACAAAATTTATGTCGTAGGCAGATGATGATGAATCGAAGATTTAATTGCCTAGGTGGAGCGTTATGTATGGCAGATATTTCCTGAATTATAGGAAACTGCACTACTCATAGGAGTCTCCTCAGTTGTATCCAAGGAACCCATACAATCTAACCTAACCAACCCGCTCTGAGCAACACATACATACATACTAGTCACGACCTTTATCCCAAATGGGGTGGTAATATATATCACAAACTAAAGCGTTTGGGTGTTCCAAACGTTAAAAGATTAATGCTTGAATGAAACATCATCCTGTGAAGTATACAGAAATGCGCACGTGACAGGGGGTGAATCCATCGCCGTTAAAACGCGCAAATCCATAGATGTTCTTTGGTGGAAAGTCTCATAGTCGCCTTTTACCCCATCCACGGATTAAAGATTGGTGCAAAAACCACAAGGCACTAATTTTCTGTAAAAGGATACATGTCAGCCAGACATTACCATCACCATAGGCATACAAATGCATGGCTAATTCAACGATCTGCCTACAAAATATAAAACAATTACCTTACTTATTTCTGTATTTGTAGAAAGAGTAAGTCCACACATATTGAAAATGTAGAAAACCCCCGACTATATTGATAGATCAAATGATTATATGTTCAAGTAGACCTGAACCATTAGACAGTGTTAAATGCTAAAATATATCTGCGAAATGGTTTAGAATGTATCTTCGACGTTAATCAAGACTATGATATTATAGAATGAGTGCATGAGTACTATACTATAATTACCTGTTATTAGCATAAGTATTGTGTACATGTTGCAGTTACAATAAATAAATAAATAGAAACACATCAAAAAAACTGTGTTAACACACAACGCCGTCAAACAAGTAACAGTTCTCGTTTTTCGAAAAATGAATACTTGCCAAAAGCTCCTAGTGAGATGCCAGCCTAAAGAACTTGACACATAATATCCAGTTTGGCGACCGCGCCTCGTTTTGACACTTACCAGTCCGACACTTTTTAATAGCTGGATGCTTCTCAATAAAATGCCTCATCTGTGTCAATGCCTCATCTCTCAAGGCCGGCTCCTCTCTCAGCTCCAACCTGGCCTTCTCTCTGAGTTCTGGCGGCAAGTCTCCCGACTCTCGTTCCCTGGTCTCTAGAATTTGCATTCTCTCATCGTCTGTAAGGCGGGAGTCAATGTCAGGTTTGGGTTGCTCCCGAAGACATTCATCGGGCTGATGTTGGAGGACTGATGTCGCCATTTTTAATCTGTAATACGAGATAAATATAATTAGTCGAGTACCTATAAGATGATTGGTATGGGTAGGACAGAAGAAGCATGACAGTAGAATTAATGCAGTGGTAATCAGATCATTCAATCAGATCAAAAGAGCGTCGGTGGCTCAGCGGTTAAGACACGGTCTCCCAATTTGGGAGGTCTGGGTTCGATTCCTAGGCAGGCCATGTACTAATGAGTTTTTAAATTTAAAATTACTTGTGGAAGTCTATGGTACCTGCCTACCCCTACGGGAAACAGGCATGACTTTATGTAAGTATGTTAATTACTAATGTGCATTTATCGGACTGCTCTTAAAACGGTGAAGGAAAACATCGTGCATGCCTGTGAAATAAAAATACAAAGTGCATGTGAAGTCCCCAACCTGCATTGGGTCGGTGTGGTGAACTATAGCCCATACTCCCTCATTATACGAGCGAATGCCTATATCCCTGCAGTGGCATGTTTACGGGCTGATGATGATGAATCAAATCATTAAACTTTAAAGATAGATTATGGAATAGTGGAATGGAATAGTGTAGGAGTGTAATGGAGTTAAACGGAGTTTAGTGCGACTAAATTTGAAAAGAATGTTCCTACATGTTTGGCCATGTGGAGAGGATGAATGATTCGAGGCCAATATGGACGGGCAGTATTGGAAGGGGAAGACCATGTCGAACATACCACGATCAAATCGAGGACGTCGAAGGCCATGTCAAGATTGAGTACCCTAACCCAACGGAGTGTGCCGTGAACAATTTTATGAGAGTAAAGTAAAAGAGGATTTCAGGGTTTAGCATAGCGTTGCCAACCGTCATGTATTTCACGCGACGGGATTTCACGGGTTTTTAGCAGAAATTTGAATGTCTTGGCCGGGACAGGCCATGAGTCATGGCCCATGAATAACGTGACCATACGTCTCATTTTGAACAGGACACTCCCGTTTTTATGTAATTGGTCTCGTTGTCCCCGAAACAATAGTCGGGACGCAGTTATGTACCTTTCATAAAAAGACTGGAATACTGAAAATGTTTTCACTGAAGCTCGTTTGGTGAAAGTAGGTACTCAAAGAACGAATACCTAATCTGAAATATAGCAAATTTTTTTACAATTAGAAAAGGGAAGACATACCTGTAAGGAAATGTCATAATTTCATTTTTTTCTAAACACTAGACCAAACATTTCAAAGTCGTCCGAAAATTATTTGAAGTGCGCTTTTATGGATGAACTCGCGAGTTCAGTTTGCCATTGTTACATGGACTTAGGTAATCAAGAATCGGACAAGTATGTACACCCGCCATTCTGACAGACAGTTTCATTTGACACCGTTACATAAAAATGTGCTGTCCCGTTGCAGGGAAAAATTAAACGGTCACGTTACCTATGACCCGTATTACACGAAAATATTTGAAACCGATCGCGATCGATTACTCGGCTTGCATCGCTCGCTTCGCGCTTTGTCGTGTTTTGTCATTTAGGCAAGAAATGCAATGAATTTTATTTTGTTCACGATCTTTGGGCCTATAGTACCAGCCTGTTTGTATAATAATTGGTGTTATGTGTTTCGCGGCGATGTGTGTGTTTGTGTGTCCATTTTTTTGTCGGGATCTTCTTCTTAGCAAACCATGAAATTTTGTACGGATGTATCTCAATAATTCGTGGTTTAAGTGCGTTTTTTTATCTTAAAGTCCGTTAGTTACTCCGATAATGATAGACATGTAAATACAAGTAGGTATACTTGTACTATTATAGATAGCGTGGGAAGAGGATGATAATAACCATAAACCGACGGACAGGTTACACATAGAGCTTGTTTATTTCGCAAAGTCCAAAGCTGCTACAAATATAGAAACATATAGAAAAGTGTTTCATCACGATTCTATCAACAGACTTAATTGCGTTGCTCAAAGTGATATTTCTTATGTGCCCTAAAAATTGTACCTCTTAGTATTTATATCTATGGAATCGGCCATAAGACAATGGTAGTATTTATGTACATGTTGGCCTGATTACCTACTTTCGACCTTTAGTTCTCTAAAGTAGTCAGGCGATACGACGTTGTTATGTATGTAGCTACTTGATAGATGTGAAACAACTTGTTACAGTGTAATATTAATACTTTAGTGTTTATTTATAATACTAAACATACACACAGCGCCATCTAGTTCCACAATATATAACTATAGGCTTATGTTGTGGATACCAGATGGTTTATATACTACATAAATACATTTTTTTTTTGTAATTTAATACTTATTATAAATGAAAACATAAATGAGATAATGATATTATTATAAATGTAATATTATAAAGTTAAACATTAAAAAAAAAGTGAACTAGATGTAAAAGGCTACCCAACGATCGTGAACCTAACCGTTTAGATACAGTTCAGCAATGGGGAGCAGTGATATTAATGCTGGAGCTCCCAAAAAATCGGCAAATCCTCGCTCTATGGGAGAGACGTAGGTCCAGTAGGACTTCTATATTTTGTTGATGTGCGTGTGTACGTTGATGTAAATGAGCAATTTAAGCACCAATCAGGTTGTTAAGCCGGCCCATTCGCGCTTCGAGTTTTTCAATGATCCATACATAACCACGCGATTCTGTCTGCTCGCCACGTAACGCTTCGGCCTTGTATAGTGTTGGCTCTATTGTAGTACCGCACATGAGACCGCCTGATCACCTTTGTGTCTAATAAGACACAACCGGTAAAGCATAGTAGACCCCCACACCGAAAACGCATTTTAAATGTCCGCCTGGCTAGCTACCACCATCTTATCTAAATCTGCCGCCAAACAGCAATGTTAATAGCATTGTTGTGTTCCGGTTGTCAGAGATAAGATAGCTAGTCCCCTAAATGTGTTGGGGTGTCCGGGTCAGTACGCTTCCACCTTCGACCTCATCTTCACTTAACATTTCCATTTCCATTTTTTTATGCACGACGAGTTCGTACTTGACCTCAATCACACCTGGATGTTAAGTGAAGATGAGGTCGAAGGTGGAAGCCTCTTAAGGAAGGGATTTCACGGATCCGTCATCGGTTTATGTGTAGATGGGTGACTTCACAATTCTATCTTGTTACGTACCTATACAGTGCATTATCTGACCGGTTTGTACTACAAATTATGAATAATAATGATTATTATTATTATAAAGCAGAATGCCATAATAATATCATTTGCCAATGAATAATGCAAAATTACAATACAATTTTCACACACAATCTCTGAGTCTTCTAGAAGAAAGAAGAAACGAGTCGATGACAAACACATAAATTCTTGAGGACCAAAACGCGGCCGCGCGTGCACCATTGACGTACCTATTGATTATATTTGACTTAAAATTGCATCCACAAGAAGGCGTGGCGGGTCGCTAATATGCAATAAGCAACCGTATATTTCATAATAGGTAGCTACATAAGATAAATTAACAATAACTGTATTTTACGTAACAGACAATTAATTTCTCTATACGATTGGCATTCTGACGTTGTCTGACCTTCAAACTGCGTCTACGCAAGTCACGAGAGCTTTCACTCAACGACTCTCCGTCATGGTTTCGGGACAACCCGGTTTGGCTAGCCTAGAATATTTATAGTTTGTGTATCTAATTTTGTTGAACTGTCTAGGTACCTATTCGAGGTTCATGCATGACACTGGGAATTGGCCTACACTTAGATATAATAAATAAAGAATCAATAAATGCGAAAGTAATTCTGTCTGCCCGTTAATTTGGCGCAGAGATGTAGTCTGGGAAAGGAAAGCTATTTACAATATTGTTTCATGATTTGCTGGATCTCTTTTTCTTCCTGGATCTTAATCCGCCTCCGTGGCTTAATGTAAACAACATTGGGTTTACGATTCGGAGCTCGCGGGTTCGATTCCGGTTGGTGGTAGGGCATTTTAAATGTCCTCCTGGCTACCTACCACCATCTTATCTAAGTCTGCCGCCAAGCAGCAATGATAATAGCATTGTTGTGTTCCGGTTGTCAGAGATAAGATAGCCAGTCCCCAAAATGTGTTGGGGTTTCCGGGTCAGTACGCTTCCATCATTGACTTCATCTTCATTTAACATCAGGTGTGATTGAGGTCAAGTACCTACCAACTCGTTGTGCATAAAAAAAAACTTCTTTGTGGAAAATGACGATGTACTTATATCCGAAGATGAAGCACGCGATTCTAGTAAACGCCTATTCACCTGAAAGTTGGAGAGCTCAAGATTATGAGAATCAGCGAACATCAATGTCGGCCGGGAGTTCCTACCGTCCGCATTGTGAAGGAAGAGACTATGCGAATATTCGGTATTGTTGACAACAAACGGGAACCTTTCACATGTAGGTAACTAAACTGTTGATCCCTCAGAAAATTTATGGCATTAAAAAGAAAAACATAATTATTCTACGACTTTCGGACATCTTCATACAAAATTAAGTAGGTATTAGGAAATTGAAAATTGGTAGGTAGGTAGTTGTATGAACAGAGTAGTGGCTTGGGCATATTGACTGACAGATAAATGCAATAATAAGCCCTTTCCTTATTTCAGTAGATTTAAATTGGCATTCAACAATTATAATATCGTGTATCTGACGTTGAAATAAGATACTTGAAGTTTGTATAGTACGTGTGTTCCTAGTACGGACACCAGTCTCTCTCAAAAACTAGTTAATATACGTCATAATTTTAAGCACCTATTGTTAAGTATTGTACCTACATTTTTGTGAGATAATAAAAACTTTTTGTATTGTATTGTATTTATTACCGCAATTAAGAGGGTTTATTCCGTCCAGTGGCGCCCTCATTGGGTAAATTAAGATTTAATATTAAATAGTAGATATAAATCAAAAATATTGCTCTGAGCTACGCTCGAAAAGCTTTTAAAGCTATTAATAAAAATTATACCTAAATAGCTTATTTTCGAAAATTTGAAATTATTCATAAAAACGGACCCTTTTGTTTATAAATTATAATCTTGAATTCTCAAAAATAACCGTTATAAAAACTATAAAGGTATTTCTAATAATTAACTTTTAGCCTTTTCGAGTGCAGGTCAGAGCGATTTTTACGATTTATTCTGTATTTAAAAGGAAATCTTAATTTATCTTAAGAGGCCACTGGACGGAATAAACTCTCTTAACATCAAATTGTGGCATACATTCCACAGTTAGCTCGCTGTCCGGGAAACCACGCGCACGGAACACTATAAATTAATTCATTATATACCTACACTTATTGCGCTGTAGTGTTACCCCATAACTTACGAAGTTTCACCGTTTCACAGGATTGGCTCTTTTGAAATGTCTTAAACAGCAACTGCCTTCCAATTCGGTAATTTTGCAAATAAATTTCTATGATATAAGTATTTTGCCACTTGTGAACCTTCGCCGGGTCCTAGATGACGCAAGGTACGGGTGGAGGTTGAAACACCGTCATGTCATGAGTTAGTGTTGTAATGTGTCCCTTACGTTATAACTTTCATCATCTTAGCTTAGGTCATGTAGTACTAGTACGGGTAGTAGTAGTAAGATACAGGTATACAGTATACTTGAAGAATATGGTGAACAATGTAAAGGATAAATAAAAAAATAAAAAATTCGGACACTTACACCAATAGTCCCAAACTAAGCAAAGCTTATGCTATGGATACTAGATAACGGATAAACATACATAAATATTTATATAAACATCCATGACTCGGGAATAAATGTTCGTATTCATCACACAAACATTCACCCCTCGCGGGATTCGAACCCGCAACCGTTGGTTTCGCTGACAAGGTCACTATCCCTTACACCAACCGGTCGTCGCCGATCGAATAAGAGCGCCGATTGACAACACATCTGTACCTGGGTAGGTAACTAAAGATAGGAGGGCGTGTGGTGTAATCGGAAGCTGTGTGGTGCAGTGGAGAGTGAAGAGTTTAAGGTCCTGTGGTGAGACACCCGCAAAGGACATGTATGGGAGTTTCCTCCTCACCACAGAATCTACATTTTTTTTTGTTTATGTACGAAGGATTCGTACTTGACCTCAATCACACCTGATGTTAAGTGAAGATGAGTGGAAGCGTACTGACCCGGAAACCCCAACACATTTGGGGGACTGGCTATCTTATCTCTGACAACCGGAACACAACAATACTATTAACGTTGCTGCTTGGCGGCAGATTTAGATAAGATGGTGGTAGCTAGCCAGGCGGACATTTAAAATGCCCTACCACCAACCAAACCGAGTACTTAAACATGTACCCCGCTGGGGATGGAACCCGCGACCTCCGAATCGTAAGCCCAATGTTGTTTACATTGAGCCACGGAGGCGGTTGCATATTGCAGTCTCTCTCTCTCTTATATTTAAGAGCTATGCCCTTGTCTGTAGTCCTTTCTACACTTCTCTACATTCCGCCTTTTCTTTGACTTCCTGATACGACACGGCATTTACTTTTTCTTTTACTTGTACAGTACATATTGCAGTACAAGAAAAATAAATAAATAATAATAACATGTTTATTTGTAACTCTCTAGTCACATAGAAAATCAGAATAAAGCAGAGGTTGGTTTGTACAATTTTATAGTAACTTAATTAGCTGTGACTCCTAAACTAGGATGTCCCTTATGAGTGAGCGCTCTTCACAATTTAAAATATAGTCAAGTACCTATCTAAATGGCATGGAGTAGCATATGTATAATGTTAGGCAAAAGTAGAGTTGATTACAAAATAAATACTTATAGAGTAAGTTTGCGTAACACTTAAAGTGTTAATTAATTAACACACGATAGTGTTAGCCTTCGAAGTACTAGGGGCGTAGGGAGGGATTCCACCCGTATATAGACAATATACCGAACATTCGACCTAAGAAGTTCGACTCTTCAAAAAAATCAAAAAATCAAAAATATTTTATTCAATGTAGGATACAAAAATATCACTTATTGAAAAGTCAACATGTTATTTTTTTTAAACTACATCGCTTCACAAAGGTGTTATGGTTAGGGAGAAGAAGCGACAAGAAACTCCGCAACAACACATCTTTTCAATTAGTTTCCATCTTTACAATAATGTTACATTTTATATTACATATTACAAAACAATAGCAATTAACATAACGACCAGCTAACACCAGACCTCCTTATCGCCTAAATAATCATCTATCCTGTAATAAAATAACCCTTCTTACACAGAGTTTATTTAATGTGGCGTTTAAATTTCTGCTCTGTTAAACTCAATACATGTTCTTCATTCATCATCCATACAGCCAAGACATGGAACTCCCTTCCGGCGTCAACCTTTCCTGAATCCTACAACCTTGGGATCTTTAAGAGCAGAGTGAATAGCCATCTACTGAGATCGCGTGTTTCATCTTCGACCACATTTCTACCAGGTGAGATTGTGGTCAAACGCGTATTCCGTCACTCATAAAGAAAATAAAAGCTAAATATCCTCGAAATGGCTTACCCGATTTCCATGGCTACGGATCTCCGGGTTTAATATAATAATAAAAAAATCAAATTTAGAAAACCCTCGAGTCATCATGAAATTCATTATTCATTCATCAACTGTGTTGGCTTAACCGATTTTCATAAAACATGGTTAAGAACCTGCTGGTTAAGAAGAAAAAGTGTTCAGTCTTTGTCCGGACGAGTAAACGAAGGACTCGTCCGGACAAAGACTGAACACACACATACACACAATTTCGTCGGGGTTAAAAAGCAGACGTAAACCATTTTAACAATTTTTCTTTGGTTAGTTTGGGAGAAACGTGTGCTTAAATTATACGGTGACTCATGATCACTGTAAATAGCAGTCGGTAGCAAACTTTCACCTTCTTTAGAAGTTCGCAGATATGTTGACGTATGTATACCTATTCGTATATACCACTAGCTTCCCGCCCGCGACTTCGTTCGCGTGGAAGTTTTCATCAAAATCGGTTCAGCAAAAAATGATGCAAAAAACCAAATTACATCCAAATCCGTCCAGCCGTTTAGGCGTGAAGAGGTAACAAAATTTGCAACTTCACTCGCCGAGATCCCGCCAAAAACGAACTTATTATAGGCCGTACAAAACGATCCAAAACAAGTTTTAAACTTCTCCATTGGTTACTATTTAATACTATTTCAGTACAATTTTGTGACATCACCAAAATAGGTGAATTCGAATCGCCAAAATAACTGCCGAGGAAGGTCGCCGCGGGGTTTTAGTGGGTATCCCTCCCGACAGGGAGGGGAGTCCCACATAACCGTCTCGCCGTCACCCAGGCGAGCGCCGCGTAACGCATTTCCCCGCGTAAAACAAAAAAAATATTACGTAGTGTGATTGATCATTATTTATTTTTCATAAAAGACTAGCTTATCATCCTTGTCATACCTCCACGCCAATTCCAGTTTTATTATGTCATTGGTCAATAAAGTGAAAAAGCATCTCTGATTGCAGACCGGACCAAAGAATATCAAATAGCCAGTTTATGGGTACAACGCTCCTGCAACTATTTTACGCTAAGAGCAAAATCATGATTAGATTGGAGTAGCGACATTGTTGACCGCTGGCTTTCTTTTCGATGATTTTATATGTATTTATAGTAGATACATTATTGCAAAGGCCGGGAAATAGGCAATTGCAGGTCGAGTATGAGTTTGAAGGCCGAGCCTACGACACAGGCAATTGCCATTTCCGCCGAGGCATATATAGTGCTTTTCTCAAAAGAATGCAGGGAAATAATAAATATTTTAATAACGAATCAAGGCGAATTTTCAGCTTTGCCGCCGATTTTCTATTTATCATCTGTGCCGAAAGGCAAACGCATTTACGCATACAGCCATCTGAACACAATTTGTACTAAGCAAAGAGATTTTGGTATGCCAAGAATGATAAAAGAGATCTAATCAAAGAGTATATGTATAATAACCCCAGCACGCCGTTTCATACAACATTGCTGGAGCGTCGTAATGTTCCAAATTCAAAAAACGCTCCTGCAATGGATTTATTTTTCGCTGTCCGTAAATTAGATACTTCGCGTGTTCTTTTTTCGAAAATAATGACAATATTTCCATGCATGGTTGAGAAAAGTTTATTTTTGTATATTTTTTAAAGCTTATATCAAATCATGTTTAAAATTATTTGTCACTCTTGTGTTAATAAAAATATAGCTTTCTTAGCTTTCCACCCATGGCTTCGCGTGCGTGGAAAAACTTAATCGCGGTAATTAGTTTATATCGGGATAAAAAATATCCTATGTTCTACCTACATACCAAATTTCAGCCAAATCCGTTCCGCCGTTTCCCCGTGATTCAGCAACAAATAAACAAACAAACATCCAAACTTTCGCATTTATAATATTAGTTAGATATTGACATGACAGGCGCGACAAATGTTTATGTCACGCGAGATAATATTTATCCTGCTCATTCGCTTCGTCGAAATATACAACTATCCCACTCTCACTCCTACGTCAAGCGCGACAAACGATGTCATGCTACGGGGGCTGGTGTGTGAACTTTACTGCAGATTACTTCCCTTGTAGGTGACTTTTTATTTACCTACAAGAGAAGTAATATGCAGTATTACCAGGATTTGTCCTGGTAACAGTGTTAGTCCCAATAACACAAATAATAAACTATATCTATTGACGTTTCGAAGTTGATGATTAATTTACATGGGATTTTGTGGATCGCGGACAAATGCTATGAGCAAAGTCATCCTATGTTTAAATTGTTACATCGCAAAATCAGTTAAGGCCATTGTTCACCAGTGTGCCTAATCGGATGACTCGTCTATAATTAAATTATATCCCGCCATTAACTATTAGGTACAGTCGACAACACGACACTGGAAACTTAGCAAGATATGCTTAAACTGGAAGACGAGGTGGTCAATAACCCGCAGACATAGCAGTATAATCGACGTAAATTGGATTTTAAGTAAATTGAAAATTTAGGAAACCCCGACGAAATAAATGATTATGTCATCTAGATAGACTAAACCAACGGTGTTAACAGTTAAATATCTTCGAAACGGCTGAACCGATTTTGATAAAACATGTCTAAGAACCACCGCTAGAAAAACCGCATCCAAATCGGTTCAACCGTTTAAAAGCGACGGTGCCACAAACAGAGACACACAGCGGTCAAACTTAACATTTTGCGTCGACGGTTAAAAAGACGACGGTCTCGTCAGACGTTACCTAACGCTAAATTAATTTTATAACGTATAAATTTATACGACAGACGTGGGTCAAGTTTGTATTTCGTTAATTTTGCCAATGCGTTATAATGCGAACAGCCAAGGCATGGAACTCCCTTCCGGCGTCAGTCTTTCCTGAATCCTACAACCTTGGGATCGTCAAGAGCAGGGTGAATAGGCATCTACTGAGATCGCGTGCTTCATCTTCGGCCACATCATCACTTCCCATCAGGTGAGATTGTGGTCAAATGCGTATTCATTTAACCATAAAAAAAAATTTTTTCAATGAAATTTGTTTTGTTCCGAATAAATAAATCGATTAAAAAAGATAAGTATTTATTGCACAAGACTGATACGGAAATAAGTATAGGTTTACTATATTACGCACCAGTTATCATTCTTTTCTAATACATAATTAATTTCTACTTACAAATTAGTATAATAAATTGCATTACGACAGTTTTAAATCTGATTTTTTTATGCATAACGGGTTGGTACTTGACCTCAACCACACCTGAAGATGTTAAGTGAAGATGAGGTCGGAGGTGGAAACGTATTGACTGGATGTTTGGATTATATTAAATTGGATTAAATCGGAGTAAACCTTGGTCGAAATGAATCGAACCAAGAACTTCACGCATTATCTCTACCTACTTACGGTTGCTACTTCCTTCACCACAATATTAACTCAGTTGTAGTCGTTTAATTAGGGTAAATTTGATCACATTTTAATTGTCCGATAATACAAGGTAACAGCGACGCACGTCGCACAATAAACGTTGGCCAAGTACGACTGGCCGGTCGATGCACTTTCCTCACCGAGCCCGTTAGGACCCGAAAGTCCGAAATATTGCGACATAGTCGATTTAAGCGTTTTTATGCTCTTTGTGAAAACGAGTATGAAGCAGTTGCCAAAGCCTTTTGCAAAATAACGTCACGAACTTTATGGGGTGCTCATAGATATATGCCAAACATTGATTTGGGTGTTCCAAACGTATAGCCCAAATATGCTAGTCTCAGTGGAGATTATATTTTTTCTCCGTTTGGGGTGGAAACCCTTTGGCCGTGAGGGCCAGGATCTCATTTTCTTTTTTTAGAGATATCTCTGATCGAAGCTTCAAAGGATCGGAAAGCTGGCTTCAATTTCGCTCAGAGTCTAAGTCTGGCTGTCCAAAGAGGAAATGCACTTAGCCTCATAAGCACCCTTCCGTTTCAGCAAGATCTGGGACAAATTTTTTATTTGTATATGTGTGTTTTTTATTTGTATATATTTATTATTTTTTAATTTGTAAATATGTACAAAATTCTTTGTGTACTTATGGTAAAAAGTATCGTTGTAATTATCTTTTTGTGTATCCAAACATTAGTTTGATTCTTAAAACAACATCCATTTCCATCACCTTTCGAAATATACAGAAATGCACATGTTTTTTGGTTTAAAAATCACTTAGTCGCCTTTTACGACAACCACAGGAAGGAGGAGACGCTATATATTGTGTCTTCAGGGCTGCCTCAATCAGGCCTGTCAGTTCCAGAAGTGCAGATTCTGTAGATTCGTCACTCTGTCATATGGTAACAGTATATAAATCAATTATTTAACCTCTTTAGGATGCAGTTCTCTTTTCCGTTATTACAGAATGTTGCCACCATCACAGATAAATTCTGCCATGGAAAACGGAAAAAGGGCATTGAAATGCATAATACGTGCAAGAGTATGTAACGTAACACAAATAGGCAATCGTGGCCTAGATTAGGTCAAGAGATAGTTATGCAGGCAGACACTGTAACTAATATTACTTTACAAAACCAACCATCAATTTTAACAGCATAATGACCGTTTATCTAAGTCTACTGTTGTGTTTCCACTGTTTGAGATAAGATGGCCAGTCTAAACTTTTTAAACATAGTTCACTGTCAAAGACACGTGGTGATACGCTTTGAAATGACGTCACAAAATTACATACAGAAACAATTTTAAAGTACTATCCTAATTCATCGAACTAAGAACAAACTAACATTATAAAATGCCAAAGTCGAGTCCAATCCCAGTAGATATCTAATTATTATTCAATCCATTCAACTTCCAACTATCAACCCAACTAAATATGAGAAATGCGAAAGTTTGGATATCAGTGTATTGTTGAATTTTGTATGAAATTTGGTACATATACAGGGCGTCCCAAAGTTATGGGACATGAAGGGGAAGTACCTTAAATATCGTAGATAGTGAATTTTGCTCAAAGAAGACTTTATGTTATTTTTAAAAGTTAGTAATTCTGCATTCATAGATTTTCTAAAAATTATTTGCTTCGGCTGGGAATCGAACCGACTCAAATGTGAAAAAAAAAACACCCTACTTTTATGATGCCAATCGAAAGAATAGCTAAAAAATAATAACTCTGCCTAAGTAACATAGTATTTTAAAAGAAAGGAACAACGTGAAATTAATCATTTTAATCAAATAAAAAACATACATGAAACTGCCGTAGTCAATTAAGTAGGTATTTTTTTGTAAATTAATTAATTAAATGCTCAAAATGTGATCCCTCTTGTCTTACGCAAATCGCCAATCTTTTAATGAGCCCGCTGCCTGTTGATTTTCTAATCATTTTATGGTGAACACTCGATGTGATATGGCACAATTCTGTTTGCAACTCGCCTACGTTCTCGTATCGCTTTTTGTATAGCATATCTTTCACGTATCCCCAAAAGAAGAAATCACTTTAGCAATAAATAACTTTCTTGAAATTTGACTCAATCATTTTATGTTGTTCCTTTCTTTTAAAATACTATGTTACTTAGGCAGAGTTATTATTTTTTAGCTATTCTTTCGATTGGCATCATAAAAGTAGAGTGTTTTTTTTTTCACATTTAAGTCGGTTCGATTCCCAGCCGAAGCAAGTAATTTTTAGAAAATCTATGAATGCAGAATTACTAACTTTTAAAAATAACATAAAGTCTTCTTTGAGCAAAATTCACTATCTACAATATTTAAGGTACTTCCCCTTCATGTCCCATAACTTTGGGACGCCCTGTATACCTCGACCTCATCTTCACTTAACATCAGGTGTGATTGAGGTCAAGTACCAATCCGTTGTGCATAAAAAATTATGCCCTGGAATAGTATATCCTGACGTGAGTGGCTTCCGCGGGAGATACAAATTAGGTACCTATATTTAAAAGAAACATTTACGACTTCCTCACGGGGAAGCCGCGAGCTACTGGTACTGTAACAAAAGATGATAGTTGGCTCCAGGTGCACAAATGTACAAAAACAAATACTAAGTAGATCTCAAGAGCGGGTCGATGCACTCGGAATGCACCGTTACTGCCGAATTGTGCGCCCATCCCGTGGGTCTGCCAACTTTGTATGCGGCAACTGGTATACCTGTTTTAGGCACTCGCGAACAAAACGGTTATTGTGTTTTTTTTCTTTGTTTTAATTATTTTAATGAGGGCTTATTCCCGCTTCATTTGGGCATACTTACTATTAGGGTTTAGGCTACGTTAGTTACTATATTAATTCTGTGGTTCCGTACCAAAAAGGTTTGTATTATGGAACGAAAGTCGCCGACAGCCCAGCGGATTAGTAAATTGAAGTGCAAAGGGCAAGTGTAGCTCGTAGAACTTATAGCCAGTTCTAGACTGGTGATCACGCACCGGTAAAAGCAGCGCGGGATGCCCACCCACAAGGTAGACGTATGACGTAATAACCTCCATCTCAAGAACTACATTATGTATAAATAAATAAATATCCATAGACATACACACAGCGCCATCTAGTTCCACAGTAAGCAACTATAGACTTGTGTTGTGGATACCAGATGGTATCGAAATGAAACTTGGTATGTATATGTAATTCGGATGACAATACTATAAGTTGGTATCTTGGAGCTTATCTGCTGATGGAGCCAGGAGGTGGATGGTGGAACTCTTCAGTGGCTACTAGTAAACCCCTCGAGTTTGAGTTCATATGATTCGTTTTGACGAGACCAATATATTGCACTTGGTGTCGTGGGTCTGATGATGGAGCCAGGAGGTGGAAGGTGGAACTCTAACTTGTTTTTTTAGACTAAATGAGTGAACAGGTTCTTAGCAGGTTAATATAAAAAAAAACCGCACTGAAATGGGGAACCACGAAATACTGAGTTAGGTTCAAAGACAACTTCTGTCGTTTTTCGTCGAGGGTTAAAAATATCTACCTAACTAAGTGCGTACTCGACGCATCCGCAGTGTATTGTACTATACTTGACTTATTGTCATTGATCATTGGCTCATTGGCAGAATATAGACTGTCAATTTATTAAATACAATGTGCAGTTAGTACGGATCGGAAACATAATGAGCACTCATTAACAAGTTCAATATACTGGCTCGTTTTCCTAGTTCCTGGATTCCGTCGAAATTATTGGCTTACATAAAGGCTAAGTGAGTACTTACCTATAGTTCCTGTGTCGGCTTGACCTCTACCTCTCATAAAACCAAATCCTTTCTCTTAAAACTGCAAGGTTAGTGCATGCTGCATGTAATGTTCTTCCACCTTATTTAAATTATTCCGTTAAAATTCTTAATTATAGGTACACAACCTTTGTACCGATTAGGTATAGGTATCAGCGTGCGAAGTGCGAGTTTTGTCTCGTTTTTAACTTTACCATCGCGTTCGCGTTTACGCAAAAAGTATCTATGAAAAAAGTCGTCATGCAAACTATCCACGAGAGGCGCTGCACATTTCTTCATACAAATCGTCACGTAAACATGAACGCGGTAGTAAAGTTAAGTCGAAACAAAACTCACACTCCGCCCTCTGAAGCATTCGATGCCCAGCAGTCGCTTTCGCTATTCGTCTTCGATTAGCGAAGTTAAGCAATGTCTGGCGCATTCTGTCCCTGGATGGGTGACCTAATGTCATTTTAATTTTAACTTTAAATAGTCGATTCCGGTTGTTTTCAATTAAAGCCTTAGCCAACAGTTACCGTTGGCCAATTGCCTCTAGACCTCATGAAAACTTCCCCGTCGCCAGTTACATAACGACAAATTTATGAACTGACCCAGAAACCGTATCTTGAGTCTCGAGTCGACGACGTATCAAGACGAATCCGTTTATAGGCACGCAGTGAAAGTCTTAGCCAGTAGAGCAGAATGGGTACGCGCTGAGACTCCGTTTTAACTGTTGTTAAGCCCGGCGCGCTCGTCTACAAGAAGCCATCTCTTCCCGGGGTTATATTGTATAGGGGTAGGTGCAATAATTAGTTCTATATCTAACTAATATTATAAATGCAAAAGTTTGGATGTTGAACGGCTAAAGGGATGAACGGATTTGGATGAAATTTTGAAATGTGTACCCGAGTTATGGATGTTTTCATTTATAAAAAGTATTTATTTACAAAAAAAAATGTACTTATGTAGTATATGAACCATCTGGTATCCAGAACACAAGCATATAGTTGCTTAATGTGGAACTAGATGGCATTGTGTGTACGTCCAAGGATATTTATTTATTATTATTATTATTTAATATACCCTGGAGACATAGGATATTTTTTATCCCGATAAAGTGAGTAAATATCTTCAAGACGGCTATTTTTGAATGACTGGCTACGCGTTTGACCACAATCTCACCTGATGGAAAGTGACGATGTGGTCCAAGATTACGTGATCTCAGTAAATGCCTTGCCTTGAAGATCCCAAGGTTAGGATTCAGGAAAGACTGATGCCGAAAGGGAGATCCATGCCTTGGCTGTTCGCATTATAAATAACGAGTCGGACAGCTTAATCAAATAGAACCGTCTCGTATTTATCGCGAACTTTGTCAGGACGAAAAGTAGCTTTTATCTGTTTTCGGTTCCCAGGCTACCTCTCTGCCAACATTCAATGTGATCAGTGTTTTAAATATACATAATGTCACGACCTTTGTCCCAAACGTGGAGGTCTAAGTTAACCCAAACATCAGCATTAGGTGTTTCAAATACTAAAAGTTTAATGCTTTCATCAGAGGGTGAGCTCATCGCCGTACAAGTCTATAGATGATTTTTTGTGTAAGCCCGTTAGTCCCCTTTTACGATACTCACAGGAAAAGACGGGCTAGTTTTACCAAACAGACAGCATTTATGATATGATAGATAGATAAAGCAAGATATGTGACTACACACATACATTTAACTTTTAGCCGCAATAACAATCGTACATCGATACAATTAATTTAATGACCTGTGCATTTTATCCGACTGCTCTTAAACGGTGAAGGAAAACATCGTGAGGAAACCTGCATGGCTGAGAAATAAAAATTCAAAGGCATGGGAAGTCCCGACCCGCATTGGGCCAGCGTGGTGGACTATATGGTCTATGGCCCATACTCCATCATTATGCGAGGAAAGGCCTATATCCCTGCAGTGGGATATTTACAGGCTGAGGCCATATATGTGCTGCAGCAGCACAAAAGTGCCATAGCTCAGTGTATGGGATTGCTCAAAAAGCAAAACAATGATTTTCAGTTATACCCAAGGAGAACATGGGTGAAAGTGCAAGTGATACCCATGTGTATATTATGAAGTATGGATAACGGTAGCGAATGATAGATTGTATAATTTTGACCCGTTTAAGAGTCTATAGTAATAGGCCGGTACCTACTATGACAAAATTGCAAATTTCCTTTGCGAAATAGCATGTTATTAACTGAACTGGAATGTTACGTAAATTTTACCGTGCGTCTTACCCATTAACCGACTTCGGCGGGTTTTATTTTAATTACCCAGAGATAGGTCTACATTGCATATTATTGGTCAATATGTCAATGTTTACGTGATTTAATATTTTTCAAACATGGGCCACACAGCACGGCCCATATACGTTGTTCAATTTACTGTACCGAAGTAATTCTATCTGTCAACTAGTTGTCAACAACTATGCGGGACGCGGGGTATTGCATTCCGATTGGCTTCTTATTTGCGCGTCCGTGATCGCGCCAATCAGATTAATTACTAACTTAACTATAGCCAGATACAACAACACTAAGGGGAGTAAGTGACCCAAGAAATGATAGTCGACGATGATGCCACCCAAGTAAATAATAAAGAAAACCATAACAGAGCAAAATAATAATGTCAAGTAGTAAGTAGTTGATTCAGATTCCGATGTTTTAAAACACTACAAACAGGTGCTGCTCAGATATAACGATTTTCGGTGATTGTGGATAGTATAAGCAATATTGCAACGATTAGCATGAATCCAACCAAACTACAGCTTGACGTTCTTGTTTTAGGTTACGCTAATGCGTTTCCAGGTCCTCTCTAACTGCCGAGGAAGTATCCCTCCCGATAGGGAGGCGAGTCCCACATAACCGTCTCGCTGTCCCCCAGGCGAGCGGTACGCGTAATGTGTTTCCCCGCGTCAAAAAAAAATGTACATAATTATTGCTTTGTTTAAGAGATATATTTAATTTTCATAGGGACATTCGCTCACGATTGACCACAAAGTAGACGGGAACACTATTACGGGGACGGGTACTTTTATGTAGGTACTCTTGCAAACACTGCTTATTAGTTACAACTCCCAAAGTATTTCGCTCTTTGAGTGATGTGCCACACTTAGTTATGTCCTTTTGTGCTACTGCAGAACACACTCTCTCTTTGTATTTTCAGTATATTTATTTTGTGTGTTTATTTAACTTTTTAGTTTTTTGTTGTGAGTGAACACAGTGACGTATCTAAGTAATACATTATCCTATCTATAGGCTGACGGGATTAACCGTAACTAAATCGAATGCTTTGGTTCTGTGTTGACCGATACCCCGCTATTAGGAGAGTAATAAGCATTGGAGTACCCAATCGTGAAAGTTTTAAGCAGTAATATTACTTGAACTACATAGTTAAACCACACTCTACTTATTTACTATAATGGTTATGTGGATTTACATAAGTTAATAATGGAGATCATGTAACAATATATGGCTTCATCTATGTATTACATAAATTTGTATACTGACAGTTAAAGCACTGCATGGTGTACTCGCTATTCGTTTTCGATTAAGAGAATAAGCCATGCCTGGCATTGTCAGTCGATAGGTGACCACTAGTAGCGTGTTAAAATGAGTGTTCGATTCCGGTCATATGAAATAGTCAGTCACGAGTTTTCAAGTCGATGGTCTACAGGGGTGGCTTGTTAGGTAGCCACGAGTTTGACACAAATCTACCAATCCGCACTGGGTCCATTATGGCCCGTACCGTCTCCCAGTGAGAGGAGGCTGGGGACGTGTAAGTCATGAAGTAATTCTACTTGCTACTGTAAGTATTATTTATAATTGGCTTTTATAGGCTAGTATACAGGTCAGAGCGATGTTAAAAATAAATCTTAATTTATCCAATCAGGGCGCTACTAGACGGCTTAAACCCTCTTAAACAATTTGATTAAGTTTTTTTTTAAGTTTAGCACGCAAGTATGTATGTAACTAAGTATACCTATGCAAACAGAGAATAACCAATTCTGTTGCCCATAAAGAAAACAAGGTAACGTTCTTTTTAGCCTCCGACGCAAAGAGGGGTGTTATAAAGAAGCGTAATGTATCTGTTAAATACTGCGGCCTAATGTTTTAATGGACTGTTTTTTGATAAATAGGTATACTTCCACATGTGGTAACATTTTTTAGAATAGGTTTTTTGTATTTGGTTGTTACATATTATAGAATATGCTTTCGATCTGTATATAGTCTATGGAAGTTTAGTTAATGGTGTGACCCTAAGAGCAATATTATGTAGATCCAATAATTTGTAAGTTTGGAATGTGAATATTTAACATTGTGCGATGTGGGAGCTTGGAGAGACGAATGAAAACGAACTATCTTCTTTGACAACAGTGTATTGACTGCCTTTGACGGCACAACTAACAATATGTTAATACTAACTTATAACCTAATAAGAGCTAAGTAGGTCGGTCCGTGACTCACACACTACAATTTTGTATCAAGGAGCCAATAGGGCTTAGAAGAGGAGCATCCCGAATGATCTCTTCCCGATCTAATGGCATAAAAATCTGAAGGGATGAATCTCGCCGGAGCCAGCTCCAACCGGAATCAAAACTGAGCCAAAAATTGGGGTGTTGCTCCGGGGTAGAATATCTACTAAACTGGAAAAATTGTACGGCGCGGGTCAGACGGGATAATGTGGGAAAGTGAAGCAAGATCACGAAATAGAACCAGAGAGGAAAATGACCTGTTTCAATACAGTTCACCATAGTATCTGTGTATCAGTTTTGTAACACCAAAACGACTAAACCTTTTCATAAGATGAAGAACTTCTAGTCAAAAGTATTTCAGCATATTTTGGTCGACTCTACATAGGCACTTAATTGGTCAAACAATGGATAAACTTTTAGTTTCTATTTGCCAATAAACATAAAACAGGTTGGTCTACGTATCTACTATTCAACTTCGTTTCCATATTTTTGCATGAATAACGAAATATTTGTGGCTTAATGATTACAAATTACAATATTCGTTTTAAAATGTCACGAAGCTAGCTTAGCCATTACGTACCTATAGTACCGTATTTTAACCGCCTCCGTGGCTCAATGTAAATAACATTGCGCTTACGATTCGGAGGTCGCGGGAGGAGGTTTAAGTACTCGGTGGTAGGGAATAGGACATTTTAAATGTCCGCCTGACTAGCTACCACCATCTTATCTAAATCTGCCGCCAAGCAGCATTGTTAATAGCATTGATGTGTTCCGATTGTCAGAGATAAGATAGCCAGTCCTCCAAATGTGTTGGGATTTCCGGACGCTTCCATCTTTGGCTTTATCTTCACTTAACATCGGGTGTGATTGAGGTCAAGTACCAACTCGTTGTGCATAAAAAAAAGTACCAATGGAAGGATTTGATTTGTCCGTGTATAATTTACATTGTATTGTATTATACCATAATTTCCAAGCACTGATACAGGACGGACAAAGATATGGGGTGTCCTCTAATCACGTGATGTGAACCCCCCACCCATTTACTGACCTTTTATTAAATCTCATGTCTTTGTCTATAAACTACACACGATTTTTCTTTCTATAGTAAAATTACCTGTGATTTTTTTGATATTTTTCCTACAATCAATTATCGATACTATTGAGTATGAGATGAGTGTTAATTAATTCTTGATACCAAAAGATAAGTAGGTATATGTACCTACTTAAGATTACAAACAATTTACCCAAAGAAAGAATTATTTAATTACTTTTTTATGAAGATGTTAAATGAAGATATATTTACTTAGGGCCGTATTAATAAATCGTTATTGAGATTGAGATCGCGTCTCGGTCTGCGCGGAGCAGCGAAATACGGAGACAATCCTGTATGGTGTTGGACGTATGACAACACTAATTATAGTCAGCTAGCTGTTGTAGGTAGATCCGACAGGTACACATTTATTTATTGTCGGTGACAATTGACTACAAATATGGTAGAGATCGTTAAGGCACTATGGTACTGTATAGGAAGTGTACACGAGTGATAAAACAAATGACGTACATAGTAGTCCAGCATAATGACGTAATTTTTGTGGTGTAGGTAACTTAAAGTTACTGATTTTTTGCACAAAGATAGTGTACCCATCAGTAATAGAATTAAAAAAATTCTAACCATTCTTTGCTTTGGTTATAGTATATATTTATAAAATCTACAATATTAAAAAGCTAGCGCTATTGCCCCGCTGAATGCATAAGCTATACCACAGCATTACAATACTATACTATGCGTCACGGAAGCGAGTTGGACGGCGTATTTTTTCTATAAGATATATGTATTTTCAATTGTGTTTTATAAAGTTGTTTCATGTACATAAATAAAAAAATATATAACATTCAAACTCCTCACAAAATAATTAAGTTACCACTGGGATCTTCATTGCGTTGTAGAAGATGATAAGATTAAAAACAACTTAAAAAAAATTATCAATAGATACTAAGGCCCGTATTAATACACCACTCTCAAGATTGAGAACAGTTTTGTGATCGGTCTCAAGTAAACGTGTTTATTAATAAACCTAACTTGAGACCTGAAAAGCACGTGCATACTCAAGCAGTACTCACTTGAGAGGTGCGCGTATTAATAAACGAAACTCAAGACTATCGGTCATTCGTCGCTGAGGCGAATACTTGAGAAGTGATCTCAGCTGAGTAGACCTCAAGATTGGTTTATAAATTGAGATAGCGTCAACTTCTTAAGATGCATCTCGGGTGATACAGCCTCAAGACTTGTATTGAGATTGGTTTATTAATACGGGCCTTAGTATGTTTTCTAAATATAGTTGAATGAATCGTGACATTTTCCTTCGGTGAAATTTTTCATTAATATCAAGAAGTCATTGATCGATTTTTTGAAAATATTTACAGGAGTTCTATGTATATTTTCCGACCATTTTATAGTATCACTGACAGGTAGCTGTGCAAAATAGGAAGTTAAAAGTGTATCCCTACTGGACTACATTAAAGCACAGGTTAGATTGTCAGGTTGTCAGAGATAAGATAGCCAGTTCCCCAAATATTTGGGTTTCCGGGTTCCACCTTCGGCCTCATCTTCAAAAGTTGTTAAAGGGAAAGGACTCAGCTTGGCTATATGCCGAGCTTGTATGAGCTTAACGCAGATTTACTGTCGCACCCTGAGCATTTAGGACGATTATAATATGCAGGGCATTAGATTACTCCGCCTCCGTGGCTCAATATAAACAACATTGGGTTTACGTTTCGGAGGTCGCGGTTCGATCCCCAGCGGGGTTCATATTTAGTACTCGGTTTGGTACTAACCAAACCGAGTACTAAACCAAATGCCCTACCACCAGGTAGGGCATTTTAAATGTCCGCCTGGCTAGCTACCACCATCTTATCTAAATCTGCCCCCAAACAACAATGTTTAATAGCATTGTT
This sequence comes from Oegoconia quadripuncta, assembly GCA_949316235.1. Classification (NCBI taxonomy): domain Eukaryota; kingdom Metazoa; phylum Arthropoda; class Insecta; order Lepidoptera; family Autostichidae; genus Oegoconia; species Oegoconia quadripuncta. The sequence continues at coordinate 10,173,488 of OX438741.1, read as the reverse complement.
GTGTTCCGGTTGTCAGAGATAAGATAGCCAGTCCCCCAATTGTGTTGGGGTTTCCGGGTCAGTACGCTTTCACCTTCGATCTCATCTTCACTTAATATCAGGTGTGATTGAGGTCAAGTGCTGACCCGTTGTGCATAAAAAAAAGATAATAGTTAAGACGCTAAAGTCTTAAGATATTCTTTACAAGAACATAATTTACTGCGAAATAAAGTTGGTTCGAATCCAGCCAGTTAAGGATAAAATGTGTGTGTGATGATGAGATGAATAGGAGTAGGTACTAAACATGAGGATATAACCCGCGAAATCCGATTCGTAAACTCTGTGTTGTATACATTGCGCCACGGAGGGGGGTTATAATATAGTAAGAAGTTTACCAACTATTTGTAACCTAATTTATTCGGCGTGTTTTATGGAAATTACATTACCTACCTACACAAACCCATAATAAAACCATCGCAACGACTTGAACTCACTGGTATTCGCATAATTTAATTTTTATTATAATAGGTAGGTACCTAGTTAAATCCGTATTTGTGTAAAGCCAGAATTTCCTGACATGTAGTTTAATTAAATTTTAAAGCAAATTAAACTTTAAGTCTACTCGTCAGAGTCGACTGTTATCGTTTAGGACTGGTTAAACGTGTCATCATTCTCGTTAGTTTGTTAAGGCACTTGTACCAACATATTAGGGATGTTATGGAGCTTCGTAACCGAAACTATCGGATATATACGAAATAAAATCTATGTGTGTAGTTTATGAAAACAATACAGAATTTGTAATTAGATCTTTTATTTCGGAAATTATCAACACCATCCATTAGTAATTATTTGACATAAGGAAGCGCCAAGTCAGTGCTGCGTTCTGTTGCAACACATATCATGTAATGGATGCATTCATTATAAACAAAGACAGGATGCTTCCACTACACATCTTTCCCCTTAAGTATACAGTTTTCCACCTAAATGGAATACCATTCAAATAAAGAACAAACAAGTAAATTCTTATGAACTAATTAATCAACATATTCATTTAACCACTGTGGTTTTTTAATTAATCTACCACTTCTTGAAGTTACCCTATTTTGATCACAACTTTGATTTGGAACATACTCTTGACCAACACTATGATGATCATCATCCTCATTTAACCCTTGACTCTGAGATACTTGATCTGGTTGCAATCCGGCCATGGTGGTAGGACCTGTTAGCCCCTCTAGTTGGGTTGAAGCTCCACAATGATCATCATAAAGTTCCACATCAAAATTATTATTATTAAGAGAATGCCTTACATGATTAGAATTTCTTTCAAATATTTTGCCATCATACCTCCTCACCAAATAAGAACGTGGCCTCTGTAATTTTTTCAGTATTTTACCTGATTCCCATAGTTGGGTTTTAACATTCCTTAATACAATATTGTCCCCCTCTTGAAAATTTGTCTGTACTGAAGCATTAGCATTATAATATTTTTGAATAACTTCTTTTCTACCCATTAACTGTTTATGAGCCTCCTTTAGAACAATTTTTGGTTCTAAGTGACTCTTAACTGTAGGCAAAACCGAACGTAGCAACCTGCCCATTAACATTTGGGATGGTGAATAATCGATTCCGGCTACTGGTGATACTCGATATTCTAATAAGGCCTGATACAACTGAGACTGTGAATTACATTTTTTAATCATCTTTTTTGCAATTCCTACTGCTTTCTCTGCTAACCCATTCGATTTAGGATAGTACGGAGAAGAGTGCATGATATTGATACCTTGCTGTTTACAGAAATCATGAAATTTCTTACAATTAAATGGGCTGTTGTCACATACTAATTGTTTCGGTATTCCATGTATTGAAAATAACTTTAATAAATTCAAAATTATTTCATCTGCAGATTTATTATTCAGTTGATCAACATCAAACCACTTAGAGAAATAATCTACAGTAACTAAATAATACTTCCCGGCATATTCTGCAATATCCATACCAAGTTTTGCATAAGGCAATTCTGGTATATCATGATTCATTAAAGGTTCTTTTCTTTTCGCAGTTTGATGTTGCTCACAAACATGACATTTTTTAATATAATTTTCTACCATATTTGACATTTTTGGCCAATACAATAAAGATCTGGCTCGTTTCTTACTTTTTTCGATTCCCAAATGGGCACTACCATGGATTTGTCTTAACATTTCTCCTATCATATTTTTTTGGTACAACCACTTTATCATTTACAAATAACACTTTTTCTTTAACATGAAGTTGAGCACTAAGTTTATAATACTGATGCAGTTCTGCATTCATTTTTACATAGCCAACCCAACCTTTATTAACATATTCAACAACTTTTGACAACAATGAATCTTTTTCTGTCTCTGATTTAAACATTTCTAACTTACACTTACTAATAGGCAGATAATCATCTAATTCTACTATATGTACTACATCCACCATATCTGGATCATCCTCAACCTGTTCTTTTAAGTAATTTCTGGACAGAAAATCTGATACAAACATATATTTTCCTGGAATATACTCAAAAGTGAATCGGTATTTTAATAATTTTAACAACATTCTTTGAATTCTATTAGTAGATTTATGGATATCTTTATTTAATATACTTAATAAAGGTTTATGATCCGACTGCACTTTGAATATATGACCATAAACAAATTGATGAAATTTCAAAACACCAAAGCAAATACCCAGCAATTCTTTTTCCACCATACTATAATTTTGTTCCGCAGTTGTTAAACTTCTAGAAACATATGCAATAGGCCTACCCTGTTGCATCAAACATGCGCCTAACCCATCTTTACTTGAATCTGTTTGAACTGTTAATTCTTTAGTAGGATCAAAGTAACCTAAAGTGGGAGCCTTACTTATTGCTTGTTTTAAGTTGTCAAAAGAGACTTGTTGTTCCTTATTCCAATCCCATTTGACATTCTTTTTCAGCAACTGTCTCAAAGGAGCAGCTAATTTAGACATGTTAGGAATAAATTTATGCAAAAAAGTTACCATTCCTAAAAACTTTTGTAAGGATTTCTTATTCTGTGGCTCCTTAATTTTTTGAATTGAACTTATTTGTTTGGAATCAGGTTTGATACCCTCTTGTGAAAAAATGAAACCCAAATATGTTACCCTACTCACTCTATACTGAAGTTTGCTAGGATTAAATTTCACATTATATTTTTCTGCTTTCTTTATCACTTTATAAAGAACTTCTGCATGTTCCTCTTTGGTCTGTGTTGCAATTATTATATCATCGTAGTAAATTTGAACTCCTTTAATGTCTCCAAATATTTTTGTGTTTTCTCGTTGAAAGATTTCTGGGCTAGAACAAAGACCAAAGGGTAACCTATTAAATTTGTATCTCCCAAAGGGTGAATTAAATGTACACAGTAAAGTAGAGCTCTCTTCTAGAGCAATTTGATGGAAGCCATCCTTCATGTCTAAAACAGTGAAATATTTCATTCCTGAAAGTGTGGCAGTTAATTCATCCAAAGTAGGTATACTGAAATGTTCCCTCATTATAAATTTATTCAAATCTAAAGGACTCAGACATAAACGTAAAGACCCATTAGGTTTTTCTACTATAATTAAATCATTTACCCAATCAGTTGGCTCTGTAACTTTCGAAATTATATTATTTTTTTCTAATTTATTTAAAGCTTCTTTTAATCTACCCTTAAGAATTTCAGGCACTCTACGGGTAGGTTTCACAACTGGCACGGCATCATCTCTAAGTCTAATTTTATATTCAAAAGGAAGTTTACCTAAACCTGTAAATACATTTCTATTTCTTGCTAGAAACTCACCAGTGTCCTCAATATCAGGAGCAAAGCCATCATACTTTAATTCACACACTCTCTTGATTAAGTTTAACTTTACACATGTATCTCTTCCCAGTATTGGAGTAACATTACCTTTTACAACAATAAATGGTATTATTCCAGCTGGTTGGCCTTGAGAATGACAAAGAACTCTTACTACACCTTCAGGTTCGATTGAAAAACCACCAAAGGTCAATATTTTATGGGTATTTTTTAACAATTTCACATTTTGACATGCCTGCTGAAAATGGAAAAATGGCAAAATATTGACATCGGCTCCTGAATCAATCTTGAAATTTATATTTAATCCATTAATACAGAGAGAGTGCATCCATCGCGGTGTCATGTAATTTTGGTCAATACAGTCGTCATTGATAGATTCTATTTTAAGTACACTCAACTCCTCATTAACAATTTCCTGATCTGGTAGTACATTAACAACCTCATTTAACTGTTGACTTTTTATCTGGCTCCTACTTCTACACTTCACAGCAAAGTGGTTCATTTTCCCACATATGAAACATTTTACACCATAAGCAGGACATTGATTTTTACCATGTAACTTTCCACAATTGTAACAATTAAAGTTATTCATTTTGTAAGGGGTAATTTTTTTCTCTTCTTGTTTACTTTGCATTTTACTTCTTATTACATCCACTGATGACGACTCACCGTCCCCTCTCATAGCGTTCATTTCTCTCTTACTTTCCTCAAAAGCTCGACAAATTAATAATGCTTGTTTTAAAGTTAAGGTGTTCTCCCTTAACAATCTTTCTTGAAGTCCTGATTCTCTCATACCTAATATCATGACATCTCTAATTAATGATTCTTGTTGTTCACCAAATTCACATTTATCAGATAATAATTTAAGTTCAGTGTGAAAATTGTCACAAGTTTCCCCTTGCTGTTGAGACCTTCTAAAAAATTTATACCTGTGAAATATTGTATTTTTCCTAGGCAAACAATACTCTTCAAATTTTAGCATAACACTTTTTAAGGTTATGTCTTCCTCAAATTGGAAGGAACTATACACTCTCATGGCTTCTTGACCAATACAATTCAACAGCATTGCCACTTTAACTCGCTCAGGTTTATTTTCATATTCGTTTGCCGTCATGAACACCTTAAATTGTTGTTTGAATACAGACCAATTATCAGCTAAGTCGCCGGTTAATGGCAATTCTCTTGGTGGTTTGAACTCCATCCTTCACACACAACGTTTAACACCTGACACCATGTGTAGTTTATGAAAACAATACAGAATTTGTAATTAGATCTTTTATTTCGGAAATTATCAACACCATCCATTAGTAATTATTTGACATAAGGAAGCGCCAAGTCAGTGCTGCGTTCTGTTGCAACACATATCATGTAATGGATGCATTCATTATAAACAAAGACAGGATGCTTCCACTACACACTATGCATAACCATAACGGTGTCCGGTTATAAAAGTTTCTAATAATTTCGGATAGTGGCGGTCTAAAATAGGCTAAACGAGTGAGACATGGTGACAGGTTTATGTTTTTAACCGTCCAAGCCGAGTACCAATAACCTAGAATAAAGTCAAATCATTTCATCCTTAGACGTCCCCAGTTCCCACCGTTGGGGCGCAGCCTCCTCTCACTGGGAGAGGTTATAGGCCATAATCCACCACGCGGGCTCAATGCGGATTGGTGGATGTGTGTCAAGTGGCCATCTGACAGAGTTTTTAAGCCACCGACTTAGCTTGATGACTGCCTTCAATTAAAAACAACCGGGACCTATTTAACGTGCCCTCCGAAGCACAGGAACCATTGTATTAAAATGCCACTAGTGGTCACCCATCCGAGGACGGACCGCACTAGTCATTGCTTAACTTCGCTAATCGAAAACAAATAGCGAAAGCGACAGCGCCACGAGTGTTTCATCATTTACCTATTTGTATTTTACTTTTACAATTCATTATAAATCTATAATATCCGTAACCGAAACTAACGGATAATCGGAAATAATTTCACATCCATAACCGTATCTGAAATCGGTATAAAATTCTGATCTGTATCCGTATCCAGATCCGAAATTTCATATCCACAACATCCCTACTACATATTGTCTAACAACACTGTCTCGCTAATGTCATTGCGTAATATTCGGTGGTTATGGGTATCGCAACGAGAATTATGTTTACTAGCCCAATCACCCTGACAAACAACTGACAATATGCCGCAATGTTGCAATTTTTATTTTCATATTTTTTATCATTTGACATTGTATTTTGTTTAACAAATGTGTACCTGTACTATAGCTTTATTGGTTGACAAAAAATGATTTGTATGTATGGAAGGGTACGGTAGGTACCTACAGTTCTCAAAAAATCTTGCCGTTTGTACTGCGTGTGTGTGTGTTTGTGTAGGTAAATAGTGTTATTTACCTACACAAACTATTTCGAGTCACTTTTTCATCCGCTCTATCTCAGTACCTATTTGACAAACATTAAGTTCAAACTTGGCAAATTTTAACTCACCAGTCAAAATTAAATAAGTAGCTTTATAATATTACAAAAGTTGCCATATTTAAAGTGAATTAATGTTGTAATAATAAAAGGTTAAAAATTTTAAAATAAATCGTACAAATAGTAATTATCACCTTAAGATATTCTGCGACATATCAATTTATAGATTTATTGTTCAACAATTAGGTCTCATTGAAGTCATTTATTCGAAACTCTTGTTCGTGTACTTTGGTTTTGTTTAAAAACGTAAGTCTAGATACTTGAAGTCTAGACCTAGGTTTCAACTCTTTGTTGGTCTAAATGACAGCTGAATTAAAAGTTGGCCTTTTTTGCGGTCAGGTCTGCGTACAATAGGTATGTCAAGTTTTCTAATTATAATAGTGTTATAGCTAAGTTTAAGAGTTTTCTTTTTCCGGCGTCAGTCTTTCCTGAATCCTACAACCTTGGGATCTTCAAGAGCAGAGTGAATAGGCATTTACTGGGATCACGTGCTTCATCTTCGACCACATTGTCACTTTCCATCAGGTGAGATTGTGGTCAAACGCGAATCCAGTCAATCAAAAAAATAAAACGTTTGTCCTAAATTTTATTACAAGTAGGTACTCTTGTAGGCAACAAATAAATAAGTTTATTTAAAGTTAATAAAATTGGTAGAAAGACCTTGTGACTAAGGTCATCATCTGATTTCAAGAAGCTAACTAACTGAGTATACTTTTTGATAGGCACATTCACCGACAAAGATTTCCTTTGTTCGTCAAAAGTGGAGACCTTGCTATATCTATGTTTGTAGTACTTTAAAGTCCCAAGATATTCTTTACATGAACATAATTTATTTTTATAACTGTTTACGTTTCACACTTGCTAGGTACTTAGCTTGCAACCTATTTTATTAACGACTTTAGTAAGTAGGTTTAATAGGTGAGTTTCTATTTATTTAGTTAACTATACAGGGTGAATTTGAATTCATAATTCCTATTAACTGGTGACGCCACTCTTGATTACGAACATCTTTCCCCAAAGAACCATAGTCGAATTCGATCAAAAAATTACGATTACCCATACAAAGTAAACCATTACCACCTTTAGTATAGAAGTAAAATATAGCCGAAAATTGTTGGACTTCCATACTTAAGATGGTATCAGGTTTAATTCGAAATTTTTTTGATCGAATTCGGCTATGGTTCCTAGTGGAAAGTTGTTCGTAATTAGGAGTGGAGTCAGCAGTAAACAGGAATTACACGAGTTGAATTTCACCCTGTATATTATTTTGAGATTCAAATGTATTGCTAGGTAACAAAATTTAGACAACCTATTGTTTTACGTTGCGAATCGAATGGGGTAATGTTTGTGTGATGAATACGAACATTTATTCCCGAGTTATGGAAATTAATACGTGTATATTTACTTAGCATCCATAGTACTACAAGCTTTGCTTAGCAAGTGACTAGATAATTGAGTCCGAAATATTTATTTGTAATTACTTACTACCCACAGAAATACAACTTATAAAGCGGGTTATTTAACTTTCTTTCACGTACGCCTCCTAAATAACATTTCTATTATGAGCTTCCATAGATACTGCAATTAATTATTATTTATTTATTTGAAATAGATTCATAAGGTTCCTAAGGAGCTATCTATTTTCAAGCTTATTTATTCGCATATTTCGTGTGCCACTAAGACAAATTAACTCCTATTCTAATCGTATATACCTACAATAAATCTGAAAAAAAAACTAAACCTCAAACGTGTTAAATTCTAATGAATAGGTAAAGTTAAACATGCCGCTTTTGAGAATTTTATCTTCAAATATTTACTTAGTTACACCATTCGCCGTATTCGAAGCATTTTAAAATCTGTATATCCTGTACTAAATTTAAAATGGACAATAGAATAAACACTATTATGTACAGATTATTAAAAATAGAGTTCCACATAATTTTTTACCTTTAAAAAGTTGTGGCTGGCTGATTCCAATTTTCCGTGTCAATTTCCAACCGAAACCAACGTAAGTAATTTTCACAGATTACAATCCCAGTAAATGCCACTTTTTGTCACGTAAATATATCGTTTTTATTGTCGAAATACTTTACGACGGTAAACAGTACCCACCGCGCCGAGTGTCGGTTTAACACTAACAGAAGCAGTAGACGTATCGTGCGACGAGTCATTCCACGAATTTTTTTCCATTACTTTCTAACTAAATTACTGAATACCTAGATGAAATCTGTGCATTCTAAATAACTTTTTCAGTAAAGAAAAAAGAAATATAGTGACGTTCCATTTTTGAAAAGGCCGTGTGGCTCTCGGCTTGAAGCAACGCAACCGGTTCTCATTGGTTCATCTCGCCAGTATTCATTCAACTTTCTTTGACCTCGATAATTCCGTCTGGGTGTACATTTTCGTAATTTCTATTTAATTGAGCTACACAGTCAGTTTGAACGCGTGGTTCCAGCTGTATCATAATCATGTTGTTATTATAGAGAGGACACTATTTAGGTGATGAGATTTCTGCCCCAACTTTAACAGAAGCGTCATCTATTGAGAAGAAACTTCTATTGATGAAGAGACGCTGTCGGGCGAGGCGTTTGCATATGCATAACCGGCCAAGTGCGAATCGGACACATGAACTATTTATTATCTAGTGTTTAAACGCTAGTGTTTGGGATGTCTTTCTCCGACTACTATTTGGGCTGAGGGTCATGAAGTTATGTACAGTTATAAACAAGATAAACCTTTGCAATCCTGCATACCTATTACAAAATAAGTTTTCTTAGCAAATCATAAATATTTTTAGATACCTAGTACATTTTTCAATAATACTTAGCTTTTTTTTATGCACAACGGGTTCGTACTTGTCCTCAATCACACCTGATGTTAAGTGAAGATGAGGTCGAAGGTCGAAGCGTACTGACCCGGAAACCCCAACGCATTTGGGGGACTGGCTTTCTTATCTCTGACAAGCGGAACACAACAATGCTATTAACATTGCTGCTTGGCACCAGATTTAGATAAGATGGTGGTAGCTAGCCAGGCGGACATTTTAAATGCCCTACCACCAATCAAACCGAGTACTTGAACATGTACCCCGATGGGTATCGAACCCGCGACCTCCGAATCGTAAACTCAATGTTGTCTACATTGAGTCACGGAGGCGGTTAAATAACTAAAACTGTACAGCGGCATAGTTACAGTGTTAGCTGCAACTAAATAAAAAAATATCGAATTATTCTGTGACGTAGTATGATGCAAGCCTGTAAAGGTTTATCTGTTTCCTACTGTACATAGGTAGGAAACAGATAAACCTAGGTATTAGACCTACCTACCTAAGTGCGAAACTAATTATCCTTACAAGTCGAGTTCTGGGGGAAGGACGGGTGGTTCAATCAGATCGTATATAGGCTGACAGGGCTGCGATCATGATCTCTTTTACTGTTAGCCTGAGATGCATTTATGTACAGCATTGTCTCCTTTAAACTGATTGCATCTTTTATGCACAACGAGTTAGCATTTGACCTCAATATCACATGATGTTAAGTGAAAATAGGTACCGAAGCGTAATGACCCGGGAACCATTTGAATGGAAATGAGGACATTGTGGCTCCCCTCGACAAACTTATAACATACGAAGCTTTTGGGCGGGGCGCTTAGATCTGTTATATTCACGGGTTCCAGGATATGCGCTGATAGGTGTCCCTCGCCTATTATTAGGACTCTATGGACAGTGTGGTCCGTAAAACGACACGTAAAATAATACCGACTGTCTACTAGTAGTAGGTACTAGTATGTTATAGTGGCAATGCAAAACTGCTAAGTCCTTGGCTCTTTTATGTAAGGCCACTATTATAAGCGATAATTTCGCAATTCAGATTATTTTGTAAACTTAGTGGACAACATGCAATTATAGGCCTACCCACATTAGATCAAACTGGCACTGACCTAAAGATTCACTGCGCATGTGTTACAAGGCCAGCGGATCATGCAACAATAGGCGACATCTTCACACTAAAATAATGATCGTTTTTTCGTTTTATAGTATTATAAAACTATATAGTTTTATAGTATTACTGAATCGAAAAAATATAAAAAGTAAAGAAATAAAGCATATAATAATAATTTATTTTATTTTTATTTTAATATTTCGGACACTTACACCAATCATCTAGTTCCAAACTAAGCAAAGCTTGTACTATGGTAACTTGATAACGGATAAAGATACATAAATATTTATATAAACATCCATGACTCCGGAATAAATGTTCGTATTCATCACACAAACATTTACCCGTCGCGGGATTTGAACCCGCAACCGTTGGTTTCGCTAACAGGACCACTATCCACTACACCAACCGGTCGTCTTCGTCGTCGTCAACCATAAATACAAATAACATGTACAAAATAAAATTAATTGTATTTAAACAAGCCTTATTTAGTGCTTTTTATTGCCTTAATTAGTGCAATTTGCTTAGTGTGGAACTAAACGGTGCTGTGTGCATGTTCAAGAGTGTTTACTTATTTATATACGTATGGTTCAGAGAATTGAAAAAGTTAAGGAACATCACAAACAAGGAGTATATACTCATGAAAAATTATCAATTTTGCATTACCTTAGTTTTTTTTTTAAACAAGAATACTGAATAAGGTAAAGGTACAGGTTAGTTTTGTACATTTTAATGTTAAGAAATGATATCCCCTACAAATAGTTAAGAATAACAATAATTTATTTAGAATAGTTATACATATAGTCTGTTTTGGCAATGAATCTTTATTAATTAACAATGAACTTATACAAAAATATTGCATTAAAATAAAAAATATACAAATTATTACAGGAAATTTAAAAATTAAACAAAAAATTTGGCTTGTGAGATATTGTGTCCAGATCCTTGGTAGAGTTTCCACTCTGCATACAAATGACCAAACATTGAGCGAGGATATTGCTAGCTCTGAAAATTAAGAATCTCTCATTGTGACCATCATCATGTGACTACCTGTTCGGTGTAGTGGTTAGAAACTCTGACTGCTATACCAAAAGGTTGCGGGTTCAAATTCTGCTAGGGGCATATGTTTGTATGATGAATACAGAAATGTGTTCCCGAGTTATGGATGTTTTTCATTTATATATGTATTTACAAAAAAATATGTATTTGTGTAGTATATCAACCATCTGGTATCCACAACACAAGCCTATAGTTGCTTAATGTGGAACTAGATGGCATTGTGTGTATGTCCAAGGATATTTATTTATTATTTATTATCATCATCCCCGCTAGTATAGTGTAGTGATAGGCGCGATAAAAGTTTATGTTGCATATTTGTCCTGCTTTTTTGCATAGCCGAAATATACGACTATCCCACTCTTACTAACAAACAATGTCATGCTATGGGGGCTGGTCCCAATTTATTAGATAATGTCTAAAAATAATGTAATTTTTAAATTGCTGTATAATTTGTATAGTTTATCAATCACCTGGTAGCCGTAACACAAGCCTAGATGGTTACTGTGGACCTAGATAGATACCATGAAACCTTTTATTTGGCAACACTTTCATTTGATGACAGGTCATTGGCATGAAGTTATACATCTATAAATTCAGGCTAACACATATTATACATGGGAGTGATATTTACAAGTTATGGTTGATTGAGTTCGAAGGTTATGTGGATTGGAGTTCTAGCTTTTGGGCGTCCTTTATCTCATACAATCTAGAACCACCACATCTGCAAACGTTTTGTGTGCCTCGAGGATTCGGAAATGACAACAAATAATTTTATATTCATATTGGTCTGTCAACTTGACTTGATATAAAATGTACTGGTGGTAACACAGAGTCCCCGCAATCACATTTTCTTCCTGAAATGAAATCAAATGAGCCTACTTTGCAGCCACAGTTTTCACAATGTAACTTCCCTTTTGTCCAATGCTCGCTTTCAATTTTTAAACTTATCCAAGGCGGTAATGTCTCTTCAAGCAGGTATATAAACTTTTGAATGTTATAGCTATTACAACGACTGTCATTACAATTTCCACTACTCGTAAATATTTTTGGATCTTCACATAAAATATATCTACATTTGTGGCACTTTATAAACCCTATCGTAGAATATTGGCTGGCCATATTCTTTGTAAAGAAAGATTATACAGAATACAATCCAATCGGACGCACCGCAGTGAGGTTATAATTATAAATCATTTACGCCATGCTCAGAATAGTTTTTTCTGTGGATCTGACGAATGAATTCTTCCCTTTTTACTTTATTTAACGTTAGGTTAACGCAATTTCATTCAATTGATCGAGTAATTAGATTACGAAATAATTTGCCGTAAAAGAGAGATTTTTTTCGTTTTATTCACTCCTTTCGGGGAAAGCAAAGGGATGTAAGCCTATACAACCATGTCTTATTTCTGCTTTTTCCTCAATTTATTAGTCAGAGAGAGAAGTTTTCTTCTTCCTTGTAATAGGAAAGGCTCAGAAACTAAAGCCATACTGCCTCTTTCAAAATATATTGACATAAAACAGCAAATGACAAACATTTTTTTTGTATAATTCACTCCTCTCGGAGTAGGCATAGGGATCGAGCCATACAGCCATGTCTTATTTCTCTTAATTTTTCAGTTTAATGAAGTCAGTTCCTGTCAAAACAAGTCATTCGTCGTATACAGAGTCTAGTCACGGTCAAATCATCAAGTCACATCAAACGAATAAATATTTGTATGGGCTTAGACTACTTTGCCTTCTCACAGAAGAGTGAATTTAAACAAAAAAGGTCAGTCAGTTCAGTCAGTTGAGTTGTCAAACAAAACCTCAAAAATGGCGAATGTTCCGCTCGGTATAAAAACTCATGCTCAAAAAGTTTGTAGCCTTTATAAGAGGGCTTTGCGTAATTTAGAAGCATACTATGACCGACGGTAAGCTTCATTATTAACTAACACAACCAACTAATAACAGACTTGTTTTTCCCATTACGTAATTAACTCACTGTTTTTAAACTTTTAACTATGTTTTCCTTTTATTTTGCAGATATTTTCAAGTTATTTAATTATTAGCAGCCTCTATTATTATTTTTGGGACACCCATAAGTCCAAAAAGGTTACTTTATTTGTTTTTTTTACCTAACTTTTTGTTAGGTATGTTTTATCGTTTCACACTTTCATTGATTTGGATATAAATAAATGTCCTTATGATATGTTGAGTTAAGTCGCAATCTCCACACCGGAAGGGATAGTGTCGGATTTTTCTATGCTTTCTTAATACTCCTTTAACATGTAGAGGGCAACCCATATAAAAGTCCGATTTCATTGAATACTGTGATGCGGCAACCCACGTATTAACCTCACTCCAAGGCTTAATAATTCTAACATTGTGCAATGATTTCAGTCCTGTATACCGATATCAGGCTGTGCTGCTCCGAAACCGTTTCGACCAGAACGCCAAGGAGCAGGACATCCGCAAGGCCAAAAAGATACTGGAAGCTGGAGAGGAAGAACTGTTCCTGACCCAGCACCCTCTCCCAAAGAAATGTAAGTGATGAAAATAATAGAATAAATTTTTTTATTTTGTTCAACTCAATTTTAGAATTTAGAATAATTGATTTAAGATAATTTCTAATTCAAAGAGATGTTTCTGTCATATCAATATGTCACTTATATTCATTTTTCCCTTCTAATTTTCATTTAGGGACTATTGTACAAAGACTATATGCCAGTCCCATTGTACCTCTTACCGACTTAATCTATTTAAAATTAATTCTATTCATTAATTAATTTTATCTTTCCCTTCCTTTCCCCTTTATGCTACCGTAGTTATATTCCTCGTTTTTGTGGTTCGACATCTATTACTTCTCTGTAGTTGCCCTAGTCTTCATTTCAGAATCCGCTTGCTCCACTGTTCATCGATTATACAACAGATATGTTTCACACCCTCTTCACACTGCTAACAATCTAAAAACTATGTCGACAATGATAGTTCTCTGGTGGATCAACTTGTTACGAATCATGTCCCTTTGAGTAACTCCAAAAATATAAGTCTGACATCATGCGGACTATTAAACCAAACTATGACTTTTTTACAAGCTTTTAACATATTTCGTATGTATGTATGAAAATTTGAAAGTAAAATTAGAACCAATTTCTGTTATACCTAAAAAGCTGAAATTTTCTGAAGCAGTTCGGATGACAATGCTGTAGCCAGGATCGTCTCATTAGAGGAATTTCTTATTGGTTAATAGCATGGATATGAAATTTTGATAGTTAAATGTGATTTAAATTATTAAGTATTATACTATTATATTTTATTTATTTATTTATTTATTTTCAACAAACTTTACAGCATTTTACAACATTTAGGCATACTTATCTATAATTATTTCTTTAGTTGATAGTATCGTGCACCCTACCTGTTTTTCTATCTACAAATTTCCCATAGCTGTAGGTTGTCTGGAAGCTTTTAGTGATAAGACCACCTAATTGTGTTCTATCGTTATCATAAAAAAATATTGTAAATTATTTTATGCAAACCAAAGTCACTTGTATTGTGTTTTTGTAATGATCGGATGCTGCAGCCAGGATTGCCTCCCCGAGAGGGATCTCCTCTATGGTTGAAAGAACGGATACGTGTTTTTTCAGTTAGACTAGAATAATATGTGATTGATTATCACATAAAATGATGGAGCAATAAAAGCTTGTTTTTTTTATTTATTTTTTTTAACAATACACTAGCTTAGATATAGCACATACTGCTTAATCTATAATGAATGTCTCTGGAGTATAGTAATGTTATGTAAAAGTTTCTACCTATGCTGTTTGGATTCCTTGATCATTCATTGTAGTTTTTTGATCAATCAATATCCAGTACATTTTACTTTAGGAAAAACAAGTTTTAACAGGTACAATGAAAAAAATTTCGGTGTAAGATCTCTACGATATGTTGCGCCAATCCCATATAAAGTGGGATGTGGGCAGGAAGATGGTATATTAAGAATGTGCAAGAAAATTTTAAAAACTTTGACTAAGTACTTATAATGTATCTGTTATTTAATTTTTTTTAAGTATACAATATAATACTGTTTTCAGTTCCGGGCAGTCCAGGTGGTGTGGCACACGAGCGCGTCGTCTTGCCCACTGATTGGGTGCTAGACTACTGGCATCCACTAGAAAAGGCCCAGTATCCTGAATACTTCAAGAGACGCGAGCAAAGAAAGAAGGAATTCATAGAGATGTGGGAGAAAGAGTATGGCAAGGTTGACCCGAAAGATAAGCAGCACCATTGAGTTATGTAGTGATTGTATTATAGTGAAATTAAAATTATGTTATTGTTTAACTTCTTGTTTTGTTTCTGATGAAAAGTAGGGAGTAATTTTAAACAGGAATATTTTATAAGATTCACTTTACCCAATATGCTTTTGTGGAGCTTTTGTTGTATCTATGGTAGGTATACAGAACATCATTAAGCGGGCTGTATGGTTCAGTGCCATTGCCTATCCTTTGCTGAGATAAATTAAAACAACAACAATCTAACTGTAAGCACTTGTGTTCCGATTTGTAATTTTTGGTTGGAAGCACTAAAAATAAGAGAAAATGGCACGAGTTTAGCAAACTAAGTCTGCCGCCAAACAGCATTGTTGTGATCTAGTTGTTATAGATAAGATAGCCAGTCTCGCAAAATATTTACACTTCCCTTCACTTGTACACCATCACTAACTTTTGCTGCACAATATTCTGCCATTATTAACAATAAAACATTTTAAAGGGCACTATTGGCATACCAAACAAACGTGGCTTGAGAAGGCCACCATTAAATTACAGACTGCCATTTTAAAATATAGTTAATTGGTCAACAGTCGCAAAAAACCAGTTTTAGTAGGGCCATCGTAACATGTATATAATTTTGCTGTTGTAGAAAAAAAAACAGCCAAGCTGCTGAATACTGTGAAAAACATGCGGAATTGCCAGAATTTGTTGGTATGCAATCTTCGATAATAATATACTGGTCGAAGTATGCAATGCAATTCAAGAAATACATATTTCTTTAATAGGTATAGTCTAGGATTTACACAGCATAATTTGTGATAAACTGTTGCTTACCAAAATAACTATGTTAGAGTTCATTTTAATACGTAGGATTTAGGCTATAGGGCGCCTACACGTATGAATTGCAGTCTTAAACGCTTATTTCACTATCCTGTATTTAGGAAATCTAATTAGGATGTAGGAAGGTGTGTAATCGAAGTTAGAACAGTTAGATTACAATTTAGTGTATTGGAAGGTCCCGACCGGACTATTTCCATCCTAAATGCAGACTAATTCGGCATACATTGCTGGCTGGGAGGCTTGGTTTTTTTCAAGTTTAAGTGACATAATCCTGCACTACGCAGTCTAATACTAACCTCATTCAGCGTTTTAGCCATACAACCGGACTCTGGCAGTAATAGTCGATCGTAATATAGACGATCGATTGCCATAAAATAAAAAAGTTGAAGTTGAATAGTAACGTCACAATAAGGATTTAAAAAAAGTTTGAACGGGTCATGTTGAGTGGAGAGAGAGAGAGAGAGAAAAATTACAAATATCTAAGGACCACACAGCCCATCGTTCATATTTTTTTTATTCGACAAAATATTTTGTACCATAGTAATGTAGAAGCACTCATGCCGCAGCATGCTCATTCGCTATTTGTTTTCGATTAGCGAAGTTAAGCAATGTCTGACGCAGTCAGTCCTTGGATAGGTGACCACTAGTGGCATTTTAATACAAATGTTCCCGTGCTTCGGGGGGCACGTTAAATAGTCGGTTCCGGTGCGCACTGCCGTGGGGAAGCCGCGAGGAGCGATCGGCGCACTGGCGTTTGGCGAGGCCGCGAGGGGGCTCGGGCGCACAGCCGTGGGGAAGCCCTCTTGGCGGCTGTCAGCACAGTCGTAACGTTGTTTTTCTAAACCGAACGCCAGTGCGCCGAAGCCGCGTGGTCGCCTCTGGTTAGCACACGTGGCTAATGTCTAATTTTGGGTTAGCAGTCATCGTGTTTAATGGTGTCAATTTGGATGTACACCAACTAAACTAAAACCAGTTTTAAAGTAGTACTGTCTCTTTCTCCCTGGAACAGTACGATGCGACGGCACCACTCCAAAACTAGTTTTAGTTTAGTCATCCGAATCGACATCTATCAACACCCTTTCGGCTTAGTACCCCCTTCCTCACTAACCTTGTATTGAATGTCAAAAAGGTGTACTGAAATAGTGACTAAGATAAAATAACTTGTATAAAATTTGAATTACGCGCCATACTAAGTGTGTTCGGATGTTAGCCGAAATAGTTAGGAAATGATAATTACGACTTTAGAAATTATAAATTTTATTATATTTAATTATGCTAGATGAATTATGAGAGCGCGTGGTTTACTTGCTACCTATAAACGCGAGCTGATTAATAAATCGTGGTATCGGCGGAATATGCATTTTACCCACGGTAAGGAACAAGTCGATGGATCGTTTTAGCGCGTCATCGACCTTATTCCATTCTAATAGAGCGCAGGACCGCTCATTCATTATTATGATGCGAATTGTACGTGCTAGCCCGTACAAAGTGTCTGTGATTACTTTTTCATAATCCGAAATCTTACTACTTACGCACAAATGGGTAACCAACCCTCAGAGTACGATTGAGATTTGAATGCATACGTGAGACACATATTAACTTTCTAAATAGAAAATTTATTGAAACATAACGTAAATTATTTCTACATTTAGGTATATCGATTCGTAGAACTTAAAGATTTTTCTTTTGAGGTCTGTCTAAAATTCTATGCACATTTGTGGCTTGTTGTGTGTAATGGTCTTGGGGCTCAGGCAAAGAAAAGTAAAGTTGTAATTGTTTTATTTTTTAGTTAAAACATTATTAAAATCCTATTATAGTTTATTCATTCCAACAGGCAGCCAGCGAAACATCACTAGCAAACTGAACTGCAGCTACACACACAATTTATATTTATTTTTAAAGAAAACTTAAATTAACTAAATACCAATGTGCATAACAACTGAGTCCACAAAAGATCGATCAGATTAATGAAATTATTGCAATAAATATAAGAATTTTTGTTAATAAAGGGTTTAAGTTTCGATTTAACTTTACTACTCACAACCGCGTTTTACTCAGGGTTACCAACTCCTCAAAAAAAATTCCCCTAAGAAAGAAACATCCCAAATCCTATAATTTTATAAGCTCCAAAAAATACCGTACCGCTTCAGACGAATTTTTACATTTTATAAGGGTAAAATAGCCCTAAAACCCCCAACTTGCATTTTGCCAAAAGCCCTAACTTGGAAACCAGGTTAATACTACAGCGCCTCTAGCGGATAGAACATAAGTTTCAAGTGAACGTGGTAAAATTAAAAAGTCAAAGCAAAACTATCACTTCGCCTACGGGTACTTACATTAGGAATTACGTTACGTAGATTGCGAACAGACACCCCTTTTATCAATTTCCCAATTTCCTATACTAACTTACTCGCAAAAAGTACTAAACCGAAGAGGGTTCCTAAATATCGTCAGTAGAATACATTGTCATGGTTCAAAATATTATTTATATCGAAGAAAAAATTTTCAACTTGCCAAATGATCGATATCTGTACCTACTGGTATATTTCACCGGAAACGTCTTCTTCTGTTTGCAATACCTAATAATCCCGTGATTATTAGGTATTGCAAACAGAAGAAAACGAAGAATTTTTTCTGGGAGGCGATTTTAAGACTCGAGATGTATCTCACACTATCTCACACGCAAAGTATGTGATGAGGATTCGGGCAAGTAGCTTTCTATTTAAGTATTTAAAACAAACCAAAAAACCCGACAGCATATTTTGCGGACACCGTGTTGGATATTTTACCATGACACTTTAAGGATCACGACGAATCGAACGACATCATGCACTTTAAAATCGGTCGAGTCGTTTAGGTTGGAGGAGGTAACATAGAAATCTACATACATATTTATACACATACGTTCGAAAAACATTACCCTCATTTTTGGGGCTATTGGGTAATAAAAATATGTTTGGGATGTCAGGCTTATCATGATAATTTGCGCATGAGGTATATTTCTCGAGTGTCCCAAAATGGCCCCCTTGCTTAGTACCCCCTTTGTGACTAAGGTTGTTTATGTTCCGTTCTCCGATTCGTTACGACGTTATATCGGCGATATATAAATATTATTATTATTATTATTAAATTCGTTATTGCACACAAAAATAAAATACAAAGAACATTTAACATAGATGATGAAGTGTACAAAGGCGGTCTTATCGCTGATAGCGATTTCTTCCAGACAACCTCATGTATTTATGTATGTTTATCCGTCATCTAGTATCCATAGTACAAGCTTTGCTTAGTTTGGGACTACATGATTGGTGTAAGTCGTATGAATATTCTTGTGTGGACTCAGAGGATCTCCAAAATTTTTTGCTATACTGAAATTCATTAAGTCGGTGACATACTTATTGACGTCCCACCCAAATACTCAAAAGCTATTTAACTTTAAGGGCCGTATTAAAAAGCAATCTTAAGATTGAGGTTGAGAGACTCACTCTCAGGCCCGTATTAATAAACCGGTCTCAAGATTGTTATGGCCTTAAGTTGACGCTTGAGAATCTGTTGCATATTAAAACAGTATAAAAAAAATGGTCTTGAGACTGAAACGCGATCTCAATCTCAAGAACGATTTGATAATACGGGCTTTAATACTATATTTTTGATACTGTTTAAATACGCAAGAGTGTTTCAAGTATATAACCTAAGTTCACGTTGATCTCGAGATTGTTTTATTATTACAGGCCCGAGTCCATGAATCATGCTTTTTTAACATTCAAAGCGACCGAATAATTACTACAGGGCCGTTACCTGTAAGAACCGTTTAAATATTCGGGCATTATCTATTTATTAGTTGATGTTTCCAAATTCACAGAGACAAATTACATCCTACCCTACCGCATTAAATGCATGTCTCAGTGGGGTCTAAACAATTGGGTACAACATGTTAAAAAATAAATATACCCCATTTAAATTTTTATACATAAAATTTGTACAAAAATATACAAGGTATATGTTGAATCAAATCGATAAATTTTATTTTTTAGCTTTATGGTAAATTGCTAATAAAATGATGAGCATAAAGTCTAACGTATTAGAATTAAACATTCGACACCTGATCAATGGTATTAACCAGCACTTTTTGTGGGATATTCACAACTAACCTGTAGACAGAGTGGGAGATCTTGGAGTTCAAACCACTCCTTCCTTGCCAGTACCAGGAAAACGTAAACAGGTTATTTATAAAGCAAGTTTTAGGAACTGGACATTGTCACAAATAGATAATATACAGATTCCGGCACTTGAGCACTGTGAGTACAGCAGTCTGAAGGAGACAACGAAAGAATAAATGTAACACGGGGATTGGCTAAACCAAACACCTAATATTTGGCTTAAATGATACACAGTGAACGGATTTTCAGTTCCTACCTCGCAACTACAAACACTTGAAATGCGACTTCACAAAGGGCTTGATATATATTAAGAGTGAAACATGAGTGAAGAAACTCAAAAATCGAATAATAGGCAACAAACAGGGTGTTGCCAATTTTACAAAGTTTAAGTTATGTGCCGGGCAGGCCCAGTACCAGTAGTTCCAGACTCCCAAGACTGTCTACGGGTCGGTTTTACAGGTAAATCAGACGACCTTTTAAAAGAAAGGATATTAAATCCGAGGTTAATAATAAAAAAATTATGAAGCTACCAGGAAATTATTCAATTTCATTCTTAAAACAAACATCGTTGATCAATTAAAAAAGTATTTACAAGAGACGAGAAATGCTTTAAGTCTACAGGGTGCCAAGAAAAATACTATGAAGCCTTAACCCACATGAGATGCTGCTCGAGATTTGCAATAATTCCTTCCGGGGCGTTCCGCAGGGGTCACATTTCGGACCATTACTTTTCAACATATCTGTTCACGACTTAGGCCCCTGCAGTCAATAGTGTGAGTTCAGCACATTATATTAAATCTATAAAAAACTAGGACAGGTTCAGTGAGCCTCACTATGAGCATAACACTTTCAGCATCACCTGACTATAAGACCAGCTTACATTTGTTGAATATATACCTAAATTGATACAGCTACTGATACTACTGTCCATTTTTTTTTGTACACCTTATGGGTTTAACGAAATTAAGGCCCATATTAATAAATCGTTCTTGAGATTGAGATCGCGTCTCGGTCTCAAGACCATTTTTTCTGATGCTGTTTTAATATGCAACAGATTCTCAAGCGTCAACTTGTGGCCATGCCAATCTTGAGAACGGTTTATTAATACGGACCTTATTCAACTCTACTATTTATGTGGTTTAAGGGTTCAAAGTACGTTCGCTGACACATGTAAGGGGACTTAGAGCCACTGTCCCAGCATGCTTCGGGTTTAACAACGCTCAAACGTAATCGCGCATATCGCTTTCTATTCTACCCGCAAAAATGTGAAAATATTTCACGGCTGTAAGTGTTCTAATCTCATTCCTGCGAGCGGGAACAGGGCGGACATATTATGCGCGAATGTGTTTGGATTCGTTTAGGCGCGTCACACACAGTGAAAATAAAAATTAACACAAATAATACATGGAAGCCCTTATTCAAAGAAACTAAGGCGATCCTAACGGAAATCAAGTCTAAGATAATGCCTTGTTAATTAGTTACAATTTTATGCTCAATTTGACTGAAGGAAAACTGAATGACGTGGTTTGATTGACGTTTGACTATTGAATAATGTATGTCGTCCGTCAATCAAGTATCAATCAAAATCGGTTGGTAATCCACATGTAATCCACCAGTCCGATTGTCTAAAAGCAACCTTATTTCTTGGAAAGATCAAGTTTGATTCAAACCGAACTTATTCGATAGAGGCGCAATCGTTTAAAGGAATACGAAGGAAGGCACAGATGTGTGGATAATTTTTTAGCGCTTGGAAAGCTTTTAATTCCATGCATTATCCGCGTTCACTTCTCTCTCATACAAAGTCATACACGAGATAAAATATATACTTATGAAATATAATACGCCAGTACAGGTACAAATCATTGAAGTATAATTAGTTATTGTGTAATGTTAGTGTCAATTCTGTGCAACATATTAAAGTTAAACTAGTCCTATCCTATGCTAATTACGAGCAGACATTATAGTCGCTATTACGTTCGTTTTTTTATTCGTCATATTCGTTCAGAAGTCATAACCTCAAAGTGCGTGGGTGCGCCAGTACACCAGCCCTGAGCTCTTCTGTATAACCGAGTCGTTTCCCTTTCGCTGCTGCGACACTTATCTGAATGTTCTGTTGTTTTATTAATTGTTTGTATATGTGTCGAAGTGGCGAATAAACTGTTTGTTTCTTTCTTCTTTTCTTTAAAAGTGATTTAATTATGTTTAGTTGTCATTTGTACACAGGCTGTGTAAAAACCTTTGAGAATGTAAATATCATCACGTCGTCTAATACAGTTTGCCCAAATAGAGTGGAAAAACAATTAGGGCACTTGTTTGCAGCGCCGTAACTAATCACAAGTACACAAAATTCTATGTTAAACAAAATGTAGTTATTTGCCTTACCGTTTTCTAATCTTTTGGTCAAGCTGACATCTTCTCTTAGAAAAGGACAAAACTTTTTAATTTAAATGTGACATAGAATCGACACCATTGTCTCTCTCTGTTTAATATTTCGCATATCACTCAATACAAAAGGGAATAACAATAAAATATTAAGCATTTATAGTATACATCATGTATCTAAGGATATGCACTTTGCTAGATGGTTCAGACCATCACCAAACTGAACAACTCATAGCCACTGAGTAGCCACGTAAGTAGCCGCTACGATAAAAACTTAATTTATTGCTCTCTTGAGTAAACACTTAACAAAAGAACCACTGTCTCCTTATAGTTAAACAAACGTAGAATTTGTTTCAAGCATTTGTTCAACCACGTTGAGTAGTAATTTTTTTACATCTGCTTGTAAAGTTGAGGACAAGAAAAAATTTCGAATTATTTAAGTAAATATGTTTTAATTCAAATCTAAATCGATAACATATAATTTTTTAAATAGAAAGTAGTTGAGATTGTCTTCTTATAACGGGGCAAACTTTGAAATCACGAAAAATAATCTGATTTTAACCTTAATTTTATTTTAGACCAATCAGATGATTCAATAAGTTCAACATACAAAAGTTATAGGCATTCGTCCAACGTCATTTAAATTAAGAACAACCTAGATGTTGGCGGCGGCTAACTTTTTTATCATGATCTTTTTCCTTCGTACTGTGCAATGCAATGAACCCTCGACATTTCAACCAGGCGTATAAGGCTCTTTGGCGGGATCTCGGCGAGTGAAGTTGCATTTTTCTTTATAATTCTTATAATTTGTGCATTCTGACTTTTGAAGCTAATAATGGCAGAATATTGTGCAGCAAACGTTAGTGATGGTGTACAGGTGAAAGGAAGTGTAAATTTAAGTGCGTAACGGAGCTTTCGGGTTCCCACAAGAAGCCGCCAAAATCTTTTGTAAAGCATTCTACCACTTTACTGAAGAATGACTTGACCGTGACTAGACTCTGTATACGCGAAGTATACGACGAATTACTTGTTTTGACTGCGACTGACTTATAAACTGAAGAAATAAGACATAAATAATAAGACACGAGAGGAAAGAATAAAACGAAAAAAAAAATACCAGGCGTATAAACTCCAATTAGCAAATTTTACATATTTTCAATTGACAATGCGAGTATCTCACATGGCTGTGGTATAATGGGTTCCACCCACAGCACATGCTAAGTCTACGCCATTTCATTATCCTGATATGGATAGATTGTATGACTTACTTAACTTGTGAGGGTTGATGAAAAAATTTATTCCTTTCATTAGCTTTTGGCGGCTTCTTGTGGACACGAATATCATCATAAACTTTTATTTTCACTTGTAAACAATCACGGACTTTTGCTGTAAAATATTCCATAATTTGCACCTTTACATATAAAAACTAGATATATGCAAATTTCAGGAATTACAAAGAAAAATATAACATCACCCGTCAAAAATCTAAACATGAAATATAAACAAATGTCGCAAGACAAATTGAAAAAAATATAGCAGATTACAAACCCAGCATAGTGCAATTTATCTTTCGTGATTTCAAGTTATTCAGTTTGATGTTGTCAAGTTTGGGGTTAATAAAAAAAAAACAACCGGCTTCAAAAAATCTCTTGAATCTGTCACTACAAAGTAAAAAATAATTTTACTGAAATGCTCGTATCTCTCAATCAGTAATTTCCTTTGTACATTGTCGTAATTATTATTATTTCTGTATGAAAAAATTTCTTTCGAAGTCGGTGCCCACGTCTACAATGCTTATAATGTATATTGATTTTCTTTTTAACCGACTTCAAAAAAGGAGGGTCTTAATTCGGCCGTTTGTGTGCTTTTAACAGTAAACATTGGCGCCGACTACGAAAGAAATTGTTTCATACAGAAATGATAATAATTGCGAGAGGGAACAAACAAAATTACTGAATGAGAGATGCGAGCATTTCAGTAAAATTATTTTTTACTTTGTAGTGTCAGATTCAAGAGATTTCTTGAAGCCGGTTGTTATTTTTTTTGTATTTCCAATTCGCAGTAGTTGTCTATGGATCGAAAACACAAAAATGACTTCTCATTCGAGAGTACCCCACAAGAACCATCATATCCTCAGACACAGTGTACATTCACCGTGTGCGACGAGTTCCACTCAGTTTATCATAAGGTCACCACACTTCAAACACATAGTCGAGATCCAGTTTCAGTTTCCACCGAGCGCTTGCCCTCTGCCCCAGTTGTGACCCCCGAACATTGTGCCCGCTGGCCGAGTGGGCACACGGGCCTGCGGGGCGGTGCCGAAACCCCCCACGTATCTGGTGTCCGGGAATATCTGCTTCCTGAAGACGGAGACGTCGCTTTGTAAATAAATATCCTTAGACATATACACAGCGCGATCTAGTTCCACAGTAAGCAACTATAGGCTTGTGTTGTAGATACCAGATGGTTGGTATACTACATAAATATATTTTTTTTTTGGAAATAAATACTTATTATAAATGAAAACATCCATAACTCGGGTACAAATGTCCGTATTCATCACACAAACATGTGTCCCTAGCGGGATTCGAACCCGCATCCTTTTGGTATAGTGGACAGAGTTGCTAACCACTACACCAAACAGGTCGTCAAATTGTAGATGGTATAAGTACATTACTTCAAGAGACCAGTTTTTATTTTTGTTAGCGTTATCATGCGATCAATCGGTGACTATGAGCAGATTTGTCCTAAGGGCTTTGTTGGGAGAGTGCATATCTCAACAATGGATAATGGATCAGTAAGTAAGCCATCCTTTTATACAAGAGCCTAGGATGGTGATTACGGTCGAAGAATATGTAGGGCTTTTCTCAAAAATAAACGGCTCTTACGGCTTTTTTAAATTCGCATGCAAACTTGCAGCATTCATCTCTTTAGTAATTTAAAAATTGTTTCAGTCATGGATAGTTAGTGACAAATTCAAATAATATGGTACATAATGAAATCTCTTACATCAGCCACAGGACGTCCACTGTTGCACATAGGCCTCCCCTATACATACTGGAGCTTTATTGATTCACTATCTCCTGGAGACCACTAAATGTGGTCCAAGAAGCACAGACAGTGGCATTCGCTATTCGACTATCATTAGCGAAGTTAAGGAACGTCTGGCACTGTAAGTCCTTGGATGGATGACAACTAGTTCTTCGGAGGGCACTTAAATAGTCTTCAATTAAGCGAAGTTGGTTGCCTACAAGAGCGTCTTGAACATACTGGCTTCAAGGTGCTCACTAATCTGACAAAAATCCATCAATTCGCGCTTACTGGCCTCCATGGTGGATCTTGGTCCACAGTCTTTCCCAGTGAGAGGTGGCTGTGCTTCAAAGTAGTGATGTAAGGCTATAGATGTGATAACTTAAGTTATACTTACAAGAAGCTGGGCGGCGCAAGCAGAGCTGGTCCCCCAAACTCCTGTGGGTATTTGAAGAGCAAGAAAAAGGACAGGTGACCAATCAAGATGCCCAGCAGTTCCATCGCACCACTGTAATATAAAAAGTATAAAGATAAGTCTAGAATAATTTATGTGTGTTGAATCCGATGTCACTTTTTGAAACTAAAGCTATAACTTAAGAAGTTAGAAAACCCCCAGGACACTGCCAATTATTCAATCAATCAATCAATCAATCAAGTACACTTTATTGCACAAAATTTTACAATACACTTCTTAATTATTGTATCAACCAGATAAATAAACAACTGTGTTAGAAGCTAAAGTTCTTCCAAATGGCTTAGCTGATTTCCATCAAACATGGCTATTTAAACCACCGCGCAACTATCAGCTTTTGTAAACAAAAAAGCATTTTTATATCAGTACAGCCATTTTAGTGCTGCAATGCCACTAGACATAGACTTTAAACTTTAACTCAATTCTATTAGTCTTTGCTTGACAGCCGCTGTGAGTCATTAGGCTGCAGAGTTCTTAAAAACGTAGGTGAAGATATTTTTACCTCAGATTATATGAAAACATGGAATGTTTTAATACCGGTTGATTTTTTTACCGTAAGGATAAAAATAGGGCATATTAGGTAAGTGAAATAAAAGGTATTGGCATAGATAGTTTCATTTTTTTTTACAAAACTATCATAGAATAAAGCGTTAATTGTGTCATTTGACGGTCGAGTTTATAGCCTATTCCACATAATTACATCAATAAATTAAATAAATAAAGAAAACTTGGAGAAAATATGACTTCCAAATAAATTTTGCATGCTAGGAACCCTAAGAATCACGCCAGTCGCATATCAATGCCAGGCGGGCGCGTGCGCTTTTGACAAAAAAATAAAAATAAAACTACCTATGCCAATACCTTCTATTTCACTTACCTAATATGCCCTATTTTTTTGTCTTATGGTTAAAAAACTCATCCAGTATAATAAGTAATATAATATGATTTGTATAAATTGGGTAAGCCTAAGACACTTTACGAGGCTCCACACAAGCAAGTGTCATGGTCCGTTAAACTCAACAGGACCAGGACTCAAGTAGAAAGCGAAGCAGACAAGTAACTCATGTGGCTTACTGGATATCTATCCGGATATATACCAAGTATATAAAAAAAACTAGCGGATTTAATTTGTTTATCCCGCGGGAACTACTTACTTTATCGGGATAAACAATATCCGAGTTATCGAAAAGCTGTTGGAACACGTTAGTCACAACTAAAAAATATTCTTCTCTAATATTCCATTAATCATTACGCTTTTCATTTTATTTTAAGGATATTTTAACTTGGTTCATAATGTTTGGGTTTGTACAATCCATTGTGTCTGGGGTTACAACAATTATATTTATAGATAACCAAATTAAAATAATACAGCAAATTTCGTTTGTATTTAAAGTTTGACCAATGCTGTGTACAGCTCAAATTGCATGCACGTAAGATATGTTACCATGTATGTTTTATTCATTCACTCAAGACTATAAAGTAATGCTGTTGGTGTGCCTAATAAAATAAAGACAACATTTGAATATCTTGGGCATCTTCTGAATGACTGGTAAAAAAATGGCATTAAAAAGTCATTTTCAAATGTAAATTTTATTTATGAAAATAAAGGCACTGGTGTTGATTTTGATGAGACTTATCTATTCTAAACTAAAACCAGCATAATAATAATGCTGTCATCTTCCTGGAATAATATCACATAGTAGCACCAGTCTAAGGCCCATAATAAACCTCACCATTCTCAAGATTAAGATAAGTTGAGGGTTGAGAATTAGTTGCATCTAAAACCTTGTATAGAGACAGATGCGCGATCTCAAATCGAATTATTAATACGGCCCTAAATTAATTATTAATACTTAAAGAATTTATATGAATATGGAGCTCTACATACAAACGGTTTTATGGGGCATTGTTTAATAAAGACCATGTAATCGATTTAATAATAAAGCCTAATAATAAATAAATAAACTGATTTACCCTCCACTGATGACGAGGTTGAATGCAAGCAGCACCCATGGAAGGTACATGGCCTTGAACCGTGTGCCGAACCAGAAGGAGACAATCACATCCTTGTTCAGCTGACACCACACATACAGGACCGATAGCACCATGGGGTCCATTAGGATCTGAGGGAGCACACATTTCATTTGAAAACTACAAGATTGAGGTATTTGTGGAAAGAGCCAAAGATAAAATAAGTTAAAAATATATTAAGAACAATTAAAATTATTTAAACTTACTGGCAATTTAACGAGGAAGCCGATGATGACGCAACAGGCCCAGTTGAACAGGAGCATGTAGAAGTAGTCCGCTGGCTTGCCAGCAAACATGCCTGTCTCCAGCCGTTGCGAGTAGTTGTACAGGAAGTAGCAGTTGATGAGAAAGTGGAACCCGGTTGAGGGTCCAATAGGGTAGAAGAATAGTGCAGTTATGGGTCTCCATATCTGGAAAGGATTGATAATAACAATTATGGTGCTGTGTGGTTTCAACACCTAAAAACTCATCTCCTCTTTTTTGGAAGTAGTTAAAGGAGGTCCCAGGCTACCACACTGGCAAATTTCAATATAATCGGTTAAGCAGTTTAAGCCTGAAAGCCATAAATTGAGAGATACAGACATAAATTGCATCTAACATGGATGTATGGATCTTCATTTGAAGCATTTCATCCTGGGTGACTATGCCAGCCTCATTGCTACATTTATAGGGATATGGATAGAGTTGAAAAACTTGCCAGAGAGTGAATGAGGAAGTGAGGCAGCTTTACTTTTGTTTTTTTGATACCACATCCTTAAAATAGAATTATAAGTGGTTAAAAGATAACAAAGTATACAAGCCCTTATCATGTTGCATAAAATTAACGTTAAGAAGTTATCACTAAGTGCTAATCTAAGTGACAATTTTGCTAAAAGGGTTAACTTTTTTCAATTTCAAGGTTCCACACCCAAAAGGCAAAATGGAGCCCTATTGCTGTCTCTCTGCTATCTGAACATATGTAACTAACAGATCTCTAATTCTTAAATTGAGTCACAGGCTTAAATTTGGATAATTTGTGTAGAATATTGATTTTAATATTGATTAAATTAATAATTAAATTATTTAATTAAAGACTACAATATGATTCAATATTGTTACATGAGCACTCTGCTATTCAATTACTGATATTAGAGTGAGTCATGGATCAAATGAAATATGATAATAGTCAAAGTCACTTCCAACGAAAAAGTTAGCAAGTCCCACTGTTGTGTGTATTAGAAGCTTTTTCTTAACAATGTTCATTGACGAAAAATTACTTGCATTAGTGAAGCTACTATGTAAAAATGTAGCATAAACAGTATATAGTTTAAGAAAACCATGTTGAATTTCAGTAAGTAACATTTTGTATCATGTAAAAGAATATTTTGTTATGGGAAATATTTTATTAAATAAAGCAAGGTTGCTATGAAAATGGATATCAACAACTAAGCAACAACAATGGGACCTACAAGTTACTTGACCTCTTCCATTTGAAATGATTTCAGCTAACATCCCACTTCATTCAACTTATGCCTTTTGTTTGAACTACCCTGTACACAAATTGGAACATAGTACTTAAATAAAGTTAAATTACGTACTAACAGTCATCCATGATGCAATATTGTATAATTACATGAAATAACATTTAAAACAGACATTGGTATCGATTCGGATGTACACCAACTAAACTAACCTAAAACCAGTTTTAAAGTAGTACTGTCTCTTTTTTCATGGAATAGTATGATACGACGGCACCACTCCAAAACTGGTTTTAGTTTATTTTAGTTGGTGTACATCCGTATCGACACCAATATTTCCCTAAGTTTCTCAAGTTGATGAGTGAAGGGTAAAGCTTTCTGTTACTGTTCTACACTTTGAAAGCTGGGTAGGTCTTGTTAGAGGTTAGTAGTGTGGCTGTTAGAAGTTACAGGGCTGTGATAATGTGAACAAATCAAGATCAGATGTATAAGGAAAATGTAACTTGTGTAAATGACAGTTTAAACCAAACTCTGTCTCATAAACACAATTTATTGTAAACGGGATAACTTACTGAGAATGTTAGGTGACTTATTATATTACACTATATCTATGTAACATAACCAGCAATGTTTGCCAAATTGTTGCAGTAAATTATCTTGTATATTCTTACTTGCAGGGGAAAATTGCCTTTTGTACAAGCAGTAGCTTAAAAAAAAAAAAATCTGACTATTTTAAGTGTACCCTGTGTACAAAATAAAGCATTTTTTACTTATTGTAAATACAATATAATTTGACTGCTAACCATAGTTTAAAAAAAATAAAAGGCAATAGTAAGGTAATTAACTGTCTAGTACTTAGAAATTAGGCGAGTTTAATAAGTTCTTACCTGGAACTGGTATATAAAGAGATAAAAATCTAGCATCAAGTAATAGTAATTAAATATCCCAAATCTGCCGATTAAACTGAGAGCTATCGTGAAGGTAAGCCAATAACGCGTGAAGAAAGGAACACTGTTGTAAAAGTCCCTGAATTCAGACATTTTACTCCTTTTTAGTATGTAAATAAACACTATTAAAATTGATAGAGTAGGTACTTTGTTATAAGCAACTTAACGAGAGGTTACAGTGCACTCAAACTTTATCTTCAAGTACTTGATGTACTCAGAACGTAATGTAAAATGTTAATTGTGATACAAACAAACAGCTCCAAATAGCATATTGTCTAAAGTACACGTGTCCTGAGAGAATTTGTCCAGAAAATTCAGATTGACAGGACTGTTAGGAAAAATCACCATGGCAACATAGTGCACAGATAATGTTAGTGATGTATTCCAACAAACTCCTCCTCATCACTGGCATAATCGCTATATTAGTCCAAGTGAGGATCTCAACTCTTTGAGCCTTGGGCCAGGTAAACTCTTCGTCAGCATATCTGCCTCCATGCTTATGCTTGGTTGATACTCCACTGTTACTTCTTTCAACTGTCGTATGAAATGTAGCTTCGTATCGATATGCTTCGTTTTCGAGCCAACCACAGGGTTCTTAGTTAAATGTATAGCAGCCTGGTTGTCATTTAAAATTTTGACGGTGGGCTGCTTCCACTCTGACATGCCGTTTATCAAACGTCTTAAATGAACTGCTTCCTTTGCAGCTTCAGCCACACACGTGTATTCGGCTTCAGCCGTTGATAGGGCTACGCTCTTTTGCTTCCTGCTTTCCCAGCTAACGGGAGCACCGGCGAGCTTAAAACAGTATCCACTGTACGACCTTCGATCTATTGTACATGCTGCAAAATCTGCATCAGCTTGACCATACAAGTCCATTTCGGTTTTCTTGTAACACAGGCCCATGCCTTTGGTTCCTTTCAAATATCGGAGTACACGCTTCGCATTCTTGAAATGTATTTCTCCGTAACAGCTGTTAAATTGTGACAAGTAACTTACAGTGAACATAATATCAGGCCTTGTAGCCACAGCTAGATACATTAATGTACCGATCAATTGTTGATAAGGCAACTTCTCATCACACTTCTCATTCTTTTCTAGCTTTAGATTTAATTCCATGGGTGTAACTGTTGGGTTACACTCTTCCATATTAAATTTCTTTAAAATCTTATCAATGTACTTTTCTTGGTATAATTTGACTTCCCCTTCTTCTTGTCTTTTAATTTGCATTCCCAGAAGTAGTTCAGGCTCGCCTAGATCCTTCATTTCAAATTGCTTATTTAACATTTGCTTTACTTCCTTAAGTTTTCTATCATGAGAATAAGCTATTAGCAAATCATCTACATATATTGCAATTATAACTTTAACTCCTCCTTTCTCTGATATGTATACGCAAGGATCAGCTTCCAATGGGACGAAACCCATTTTCTCTAATTCGCTACTCAGTTTTAGGTACCACTGTCTACCCGACTGTTTTAAACCGTAGAGGGCTTTTCGAAGTAGGCATACTTTCTCTCCTTTTATATATTTTAAATCTTCCAACATTTCTTTGGCTTTATTGAACACGGTCAAGTCATCGTTGCCGCTTTCTTCAACCATTATTTCTGTCACATAGTCTTCTAAATAATCTGGCATCTCCATTATTATATTTTTATCTAGTACTCCATTCAAGTAAGCTGTTGTGACATCCATTTGATTTAGTTTAAGATTTTCTTCCACTGATATAGCTATAACGCTCCTAATGGAGCTAAGTTTAGCAACTGGGGAATATGTCTCGTTGTAGTCGATCCCAGGTCTTTGCCTGAATCCCCTTGCAACCAATCTCGCTTTCTTTATCTCTGTGTTTTTGGGTCCAGCTTTCTTTTTTAAAATCATTTTGTAATCTACAGGCTTCATGTTCTTTTCTCGTTTTTTCACTTTCCACGTACCATTCTTTACGTGCGCTTTAATTTCTGCTTTAATAGCATCATGCCAATATTTATTATCTTCCTCCTCTTCTTCTTCTTCACATAAATGAACAATTTCACTGATGGATATTTCCTCGTCGTCTCTGCCTGCCATCTCATAATCCTGAGCCCAAACTGGCATTTGTCTTTTCCTTTGAGATTGCCTTCTGGTATTGGCATCATCATGAACTTGATCAACTTCAGGTTCGTCATGATGCTCGACTGCTATCTCATCAATATTTCCATGTGACTCATCAACCGCATCAATAAAACTGTTATCAAAAACATCATGCGGTGGAGTTTCATTTTCCATAGAATAACTAGGTGCTATGTCTAGTTGTGGAGATTTAATGTTCTTTCTTATCTCGACTTCCATGCTGTCGACGCCTGCTTTCTGTCGCTGTTGCATTTTCGGTTCTACTTTTTTATCAGTATTCTTTTTATTTATGACTCTTCTGTCTTCCCTTCCTTTTTCTAAATTAACAGAATCCTTCTTATAAAACATGGTGTCTATAATTTTCACATCTTGAAGCAAAATGGAATACAACGTAGACTAACGTCACCCTATACACCACAAAGCAACGGACTTGCAGAGCGCAAGAATAGAACACTTGTCGAAAAGGCGAGATGTCTGATGATTGAATCAAGTGTTCCTGAAGAGCTGTGGGCAGATGCAATTCACACAGCGAACTATTTAACGAATAGATGCCCAGCAAAGGCCCTGAGTGGACTGACCCCCTTTCAAAAATGGATTGGTCGTGAACCATCCGCAAGACACTTACATATATTCGGTCACAAAGCTTTTGTCCTAAAGAAAGGCCCTAAAAGAGGAGGAAAATTCGCTCCTCGAGCCACCGAAGGTGTATTCGTGGGATACGCAAAATGTGCCAGAGGTTATCGAATCTTCATCCCTGACTTGACACAAGTGATAATAAGCAGAGATGTGAAAATTATAGACACCATGTTTTATAAGAAGGATTCTGTTAATTTAGAAAAAGGAAGGGAAGACAGAAGAGTCATAAATAAAAAGAATACTGATAAAAAAGTAGAACCGAAAATGCAACAGCGACAGAAAGCAGGCGTCGACAGCATGGAAGTCGAGATAAGAAAGAACATTAAATCTCCACAACTAGACATAGCACCTAGTTATTCTATGGAAAATGAAACTCCACCGCATGATGTTTTTGATAACAGTTTTATTGATGCGGTTGATGAGTCACATGGAAATATTGATGAGATAGCAGTCGAGCATCATGACGAACCTGAAGTTGATCAAGTTCATGATGATGCCAATACCAGAAGGCAATCTCAAAGGAAAAGACAAATGCCAGTTTGGGCTCAGGATTATGAGATGGCAGGCAGAGACGACGAGGAAATATCCATCAGTGAAATTGTTCATTTATGTGAAGAAGAAGAAGAGGAGGAAGATAATAAATATTGGCATGATGCTATTAAAGCAGAAATTAAAGCGCACGTAAAGAATGGTACGTGGAAAGTGAAAAAACGAGAAAAGAACATGAAGCCTGTAGATTACAAAATGATTTTAAAAAAGAAAGCTGGACCCAAAAACACAGAGATAAAGAAAGCGAGATTGGTTGCAAGGGGATTCAGGCAAAGACCTGGGATCGACTACAACGAGACATATTCCCCAGTTGCTAAACTTAGCTCCATTAGGAGCGTTATAGCTATATCAGTGGAAGAAAATCTTAAACTAAATCAAATGGATGTCACAACAGCTTACTTGAATGGAGTACTAGATAAAAATATAATAATGGAGATGCCAGATTATTTAGAAGACTATGTGACAGAAATAATGGTTGAAGAAAGCGGCAACGATGACTTGACCGTGTTCAATAAAGCCAAAGAAATGTTGGAAGATTTAAAATATATAAAAGGAGAGAAAGTATGCCTACTTCGAAAAGCCCTCTACGGTTTAAAACAGTCGGGTAGACAGTGGTACCTAAAACTGAGTAGCGAATTAGAGAAAATGGGTTTCGTCCCATTGGAAGCTGATCCTTGCGTATACATATCAGAGAAAGGAGGAGTTAAAGTTATAATTGCAATATATGTAGATGATTTGCTAATAGCTTATTCTCATGATAGAAAACTTAAGGAAGTAAAGCAAATGTTAAATAAGCAATTTGAAATGAAGGATCTAGGCGAGCCTGAACTACTTCTGGGAATGCAAATTAAAAGACAAGAAGAAGGGGAAGTCAAATTATACCAAGAAAAGTACATTGATAAGATTTTAAAGAAATTTAATATGGAAGAGTGTAACCCAACAGTTACACCCATGGAATTAAATCTAAAGCTAGAAAAGAATGAGAAGTGTGATGAGAAGTTGCCTTATCAACAATTGATCGGTACATTAATGTATCTAGCTGTGGCTACAAGGCCTGATATTATGTTCACTGTAAGTTACTTGTCACAATTTAACAGCTGTTACGGAGAAATACATTTCAAGAATGCGAAGCGTGTACTCCGATATTTGAAAGGAACCAAAGGCATGGGCCTGTGTTACAAGAAAACCGAAATGGACTTGTATGGTCAAGCTGATGCAGATTTTGCAGCATGTACAATAGATCGAAGGTCGTACAGTGGATACTGTTTTAAGCTCGCCGGTGCTCCCGTTAGCTGGGAAAGCAGGAAGCAAAAGAGCGTAGCCCTATCAACGGCTGAAGCCGAATACACGTGTGTGGCTGAAGCTGCAAAGGAAGCAGTTCATTTAAGACGTTTGATAAACGGCATGTCAGAGTGGAAGCAGCCCACCGTCAAAATTTTAAATGACAACCAGGCTGCTATACATTTAACTAAGAACCCTGTGGTTGGCTCGAAAACGAAGCATATCGATACGAAGCTACATTTCATACGACAGTTGAAAGAAGTAACAGTGGAGTATCAACCAAGCATAAGCATGGAGGCAGATATGCTGACGAAGAGTTTACCTGGCCCAAGGCTCAAAGAGTTGAGATCCTCACTTGGACTAATATAGCGATTATGCCAGTGATGAGGAGGAGTTTGTTGGAATACATCACTAACATTATCTGTGCACTATGTTGCCATGGTGATTTTTCCTAACAGTCCTGTCAATCATTTACTTATTAATAAACATAGTTATGATTCTTACAGTATACAAGAGAAGGCAGAATGACGGACGATTTTTTTTGACTAGGTACACTCTATGGTTGGTTGACAATTTGACATTTACGGCTAGGGTTTCTCCATTTCGCATATGTATTATTATAGCAAACATTTTTTTTTCTGGCAATACCTTCTCCTTGTTGTATGGCAAAAAGCCTGATGGAGGATGTATATTTCAACAGTTAAATACAATTACAATTGTAAAATGTAATTACTATTAGCAATAGTGATTATAAATTGTACATTTCAAATATTATGTTCCCAGCTGGTGTCTATGCTAAGCATTAAAAATATTTGTGTTATGAGCATCAGCTGCTAACTCTTCAATGGACTCACAAACTGGAGGATGAGGCATTGCTGCGTTCTGTCTTTTCTTCTGTACGTAACCTTCTTCTTTCTATTTATATTGACAATCGTTAACGTTTGGGTGACAAAGATCTAATAAGCTCAATGATCGAGCATAAAAGTATAGTAGCTACCTACTTCCAGAGTATTGTCAGTAATATTATAATAGAATGCTAGTAGTGTAGAAGATTTCGGTTGCTTTTGTGGAAACACATTTAGCTGACTTATCTTTATTTATACTCAACACTGATTGTAACAAGATAAAATTAGAAGGAATGAAAACCGTGAAAATGGGGTTGATGTTTTTATGGACACCTACTGGATTTTTAAAAATATCTTTAACACTGATGGTTGGACGCCTTCCATGCGGAGCCATAAAAATCTTTATAAAAAAAAATATACCATCTTCCATGTCTCAAATGGAGTAGTATTCAGAACCCAAAAAAAACATTAAAATTAAAAATAAAGACGTCTTCCAGTTTGTTTTTGTTTTGTATTGTATTTGTTAAAAATGAGGATTTTAATTCGAAGATTCATCTCAGCCATTAATGACTTATCGTTCGCAAGAGCAAATACTGTTCGATACAAATCAAACTCAAGCGAAAGTCAGAATGCAGAAGAGGAAAATAAAATTGAGGAAGTCAGAAAGAGTAAGGTTATTTTTGAAAATTATGTACCGAAAGTTATTAAATAAAAATCGTCGAAATTTAACCCAAGCCCAGATTAAAAGCACATTACAGAAACCACTCATAAATGTCACAATGTTTTTAGTGCTAGTTAAATCCTGTGAAATATACCTAGTTTTGTTTTTACTCTATCTATAATCTGTCTTTGCATACGGTATAAAAAAAAATAACATACAAACCGCCGAATTGAGAACCTCCTCCTTTTTGTAGTCGGTTAATAACTATCTTTGAGTATAAATGGAAAATATTACTGGTCAGGGCGCAGGACTTATATATTATATAAATATATCGGACACTTACACCAATCATCTAGTCCCAACCTAAGCAAAGCATGTGCTATGGATACTAGATAATGGATAGACATACATAAATATTTATATAAACATCCATGACTCGGGAATAATTGATCGTATTCATCATTTACTTTAAAATAATGCTTTATGGATAAATAAACTTAAAAAAAACCCCTCACGGAATTCGAACCTGCAACCATTGGTTTCACAGACACGGTCACTATCCATTACACCAATCGGTCATCATTATATTAATAAAATGTTTTCTTTCTTTTATCTTTAGATATAATAGTAGAAAAGTATGGCGGTATTACAACCCTCAACATCGATCGCCAGGGTACTCGTAACAGCCTTGATGAAGCCACCTTGAAGGAGATCAATGCAGCAGTAGATGCCTTCGATAAAGATGACAAGGCAAAAGTGCTAGTGCTGAATGGAGAAGGAGGGAACTTCTGCTCCGGTTTTGATGTTGATGAGATGGATGA
Source organism: Oegoconia quadripuncta (assembly GCA_949316235.1). Classification (NCBI taxonomy): domain Eukaryota; kingdom Metazoa; phylum Arthropoda; class Insecta; order Lepidoptera; family Autostichidae; genus Oegoconia; species Oegoconia quadripuncta. The sequence continues at coordinate 10,135,708 of OX438741.1, read as the reverse complement.
AAAAGGTTATAATGTCTTAAAGGATGCTGCAGTAAGTATTTTAATTTCAGTTCAATCAGTCATATGAGTTAAAGGGTTATGTCATAAAATGACACATATGCAGATATACCAGCCAGATCATTGCTTATCTATAATGTGATGATAATTTAAAACTATGAGGATGTTATTATAATCACATTGATGTTAAGTGAGATGAGATGAGTAGGTGGACGGATACTGACCCGGAAACCCCACTGTTTGTGAGGGACTGGCTATTTTATCTGACAACAGGAACATAACAATGCTATTAACATTGCTCTGACTCAGATAAGATGGTGGTAGCTAGTAGCTAGCCAGGCTGACTTCTCTTTGCAATGCCCTACCACCATCTGAACCGAGTACTAAACATGTACGTATCACTGTACGTTTGTCAAGAAACTTCTTACCACGTACAACCACCCTGTGGATCGGACTTCCGGCAGCGGTATTCCCGAATGAGTACGACATTGGAACCTTCAAGAAACGAGCCTACACCTTCCTCAAAGGCCGGCAACGCATCTGTGACCCTTTTGGTGTTGCGGGTGTCCATGGGCGGCGGTAATTGCTTTCCATCAGGTGACCCGCATGCTCATTACCGCTCTCTCATATAAATGTGCCCAGCTGGGGTCCCCGCAACATCGGCTTCGTAAACCCTTATGATGTTTACATTGAGCCGGTTGGTGGTGGTTGTTTCAGCTGCATTCATTAGTGTTGCAGATTTTCATTTTAACAATTAAGTTATCACCTTACTGTAGCTAAGTATACATATCGAAACATGTAATACAAGGACAGGACTTCTTCTTTGAAAATCCTAGACAGCAAAAACAAAGTATCAGACTTTTTCCTTTTCTTTACCAATACACCAGCTTGGATGTAGGTACATCAGCATCTGCTGCTCGCCTATTAATCTATAATAATAATATGTAATTATTAAGTAGGAATAAATACAATGGTGGAGGTTTTGGATTCAGTTATTTTATTATATTAAACAATGAATTGAAAATAGAAAGGGAAAATCATGTAGGCCTTGAAATACTAAATCTTCTAAATATTATGTGGCTCACAAAACTGGGGCAGTGATCCTAGCAAAATTCCCTCTTGCCACAAGGTCCAATAGCTCAGTCCGTTTGGTTGGATGACAAGAATTTTTTAAACACTGTTCCATGAGTCAGACTAATATTTCTAACAGTATGATAATTTAATTTACAACTTCTATTCTAATTACCTACTAAAGTTGTGAAAATTCAACTAGAAATCGCATAGGTGTTGGCAGATACAATTCACACAATTAGTATTGATTTAGTAGGTACTTCTATTTTTTGAGGTTTACTATTGTTTATCTGTGAATAACGTTAAACATTATTATGCCTAAATTAAATAGCTTTTATTTATTTATTTTCAGGAAACTGACAGTTGTTACATTGTAATATAAAGTAGTACAAAATAGTCATTGCATAGACAAAAATAGTCTCCACAGATAGCTTTGATGGGTATTATTGTGTAAAGTGGCCGTTTTTATTTAAAATTGTCGAAAATAACCACAATTAAAGCTATTTAGGTATTATTTATAATTAGCTTTAAGGCTTTTTGAGTGTAGATCAGAGCAATATTTTTGATTTATTTAATTTATCCAATGAGGGCGCCACTGGACGAATTAAGCCCTCATAACATGGGTGATATATTTGGATGAATTTTCTTACAGAATTTTCAAAATTTTCAGTTTATATACATTATTTTTTTTGGTCGCATATAGCGTGAACTATGTCTACTAGACTTGACGTAAGCCTATAACCACGACGACGGTGGTGCGACATGCATCTCTTTCCTTAGAAGGTAGTTTCTTCAGGAAATCTGCTTTATTTGACGCTGCTGTTTTCACTAGTTACATGTTAAGCTCACATTCCCTTAGACACCTTTTACGGCACGGTTGAAAGGGTTGGTCCTATTCTGCTCTGCTGGGAATCACACGGCAATTTACAGGCTATATAAACAGTATTTCTGGTATAATGTCCCTTTGACAAACAATATTTAACTATTCCAGCAAGCCCGTTTGCTTCGTCGGCCATTGTGCGATAAGCCGACGATAGCTGCCGTCACCGGCTATTGTGTGGCCGAGGGGTTCGAGCTGGCGCTGGCTTGCGACCTGCGGGTTATCGAGGATACCGCCGTTATGGGCTGCCTCGGGAGGAGGTTTGGTGAGTTTATTGAGCATGGTATGGTAGTATGGTGCAAAGTGATGATGGGTACGAATGGCTGCTACTAATCATAGCAGCTACAAGAACACCTCTTTGGAGAATAATCTAGCTTTCGGAGTCTAGCTACTTCTACAGGTGGGCATAATAAAATCTTTTTCGGACTGACTGTTTCGCAAGAAATCTTATTGATAAGGCTCGTCGGCCGATTAATTCTAGTCACTACCCAGTTAATCTGTTTTAGAAAACCAACAGTTGTCTGGTCAATATAATGCTTTTCGCTTGGTATATATAATATCACAGGGATGAACACGAACACTTATTTATACCTAAGGCTTGTAAGATAGTTGTATAACTTTTTTTTATTAAGAACTGGAGACGCGTTTGCCCATAATCTCATCTGATGGAAACTGACGGTGACGATGTAGCCGAAGATGAAGCATGCAATTCGAGCAAATGTCTTTTTCTTCTAGACTTAATGAAGTCCCACGATTATATGGTTCGTTGTTATTTTATTAGATAACCGACGCGTATAGTCGGTCGGCAGTGACACTGCCTTCCAACAAACTTCCAAGCGCGTTCGGTCCCTGCTTCGGGTAAATATCCATTACTAGCTTTCCGCCCGCAGCTTCGCCAGCGTGGAATAACTTTATCGCGCAAATTTGTTTAACCCGCGAGACTTTAACACTTTATACCTATTATATGTTCTACCTATTATACCAAATTCCATCCAAATCAGTTCATCCGTTTCGCCGTGATTGAGCAACAAACAAATAAACAAACATCCAAACTTTCGCATTTATAATATTAGTTAGATTAGATTCACTTCGCCAATATCGAGCAAATTACCGCGTCCCATTTGACTGTAGGTATTCATACAAGCAATTTGCACATTGTTACTGGTTACAAAAATGGGAACCGATTCTATTTTGTTACAAGTTGCACTAATCGTTGCCGATCGGTTCACACCACACTGTCACCGTCCACTGTTCTTATGCAATGTACAACACCGTCCGCATATAAACCGGGCATAATAACCATGTACCGGTGACCGACTTTTTGTCGGCAATCAATGTTTTATTTTCATAGGTAAAATTTACACTTGAAAATAGTAAATTTTTGAATCTACCAGGAGTTCAGAATTTACAATCCTCCTTTAAGGCAAAAAATGAAACCAACAGATTGCAATATTGCACCACAAGTCGGCCACAAAATCGGTGATAAAAATGTCGACGAAAAAATCGTCCTGATTGTCGGACTACTAAAACTGACAACAACGAGGGACAAGGGTGGCTTTATCACTAATGATATAAAACTAAACTGTATATTATAGAAGTAATAACATATTTAGTACTCGGTTTGGTTGTTTTTTTTTTTTTAATATGAGAGGGCGGCAAACGAGCATGCGGGTCACCTGATGGAAAGCAATCACCGCGGCCCATGGACACCCGCAACACCAAAAGGGTCACAGATGCGTTGCCGGCCTTTGAGGAAGGTGTAGGCTCGTTTCTTGAAGGTTCCAATGTCGTACTCGTTCGGGAATACCGCTGCAGGAAGTCCGTTCCACAGGGTGGTCGTACGTGGTAAGAAGTTTCTTGAGAAACGTACAGTGGTAGACTTCCACTCATCCAGGTGATGTGGATGGAAATCTAATTTTCGGCGTGAAGTGGTGGTACGGCATTTTAAATGTCGACCTGCCTAGCTACCACCATCTTATCTAAATCTGCCGCCAAATAGCAATGTTAATAGCATTGTTGTGTTCCGGTTGTCAGAGATAAGATATATATATATATATATATATATGGATGGGGTTTCCGGGTCAGTCCGTTTCCACGTTCGGCCTCATTCTCACTTAACATCAGGCGTGATTGAGGTCTCAAGTGTTAAACAACTTTTGAAGGCGAATTTGTGAGTTTACTGCTCAATAATATTCATACGTTTTCGATACCACTACGCGTCTTAAGAATGAGGTCTTAAAGACCAACCCGTTGTGCATAAAAAAAAAAAGACGCCGAAGGTCATGTTCGCAATTTCTCGATGTTTTGGCGAACGGTGCTCTCTATGGGATGGGTGGTCCGTGTTCCTACCTAATGGTATCCAATTGTTCCAGGCGTCCCACAGACCATATACGGCGCTCGTCGGCTCACAGCCCTGATCGGGCTCTCACAGGCTTTGGACTTGTTGATGACTGGTCGCCTGATCTCTGGCGTCGAAGCCAATCAGAAGGGACTCGCTTGCAAGCTCACTGCCACCGGCACAGGTAATAAAATAATAGATTCTAGCAGGTCAAATGTCGAGTATACCATTCCTTAACGCGACGCGTTGTTAATGGTAATGTCCCCACCTCCTGCAAGCCGCCCAAAGTAGCCAAAACTTAATAAAGTTTTATTTCATAAGTTATAAGAATAACATTTGAAATCGTCATGACTTCAGTCAGCTTCAGAGAAACCAGGACCCCGTACATACAGTCATAATAAAAAAAGGTATAATATGACACATATTTCTCTGCAATTGACTGTACATTATTGCTCATACACAAGGCAGACTCCCCAGAGAAGAACGAGCAAGAAATTCAGGGGTTGCTCTTTTTAAATAAGTATTTTTACATTTTATGATTTGACAAAGGAAAAAAATAATAAAGTGGATATTGCCATATTATCTATAATTTCATCAAACATAACTAAGCACCTTTCCACTCAAATGGTATCACCCATTACTGAGAAAAACTGGACACACACACACACACACACACACACACACACACACACACACACACACACACACACACCCACACCACACACACACACACACACACCACACACACACACCACACACACACACACACACACACACACACACACACACACACACCACGCACACACGCATACACACATATATACAAACCGCCGTCAAACATAACACCCGTAATTTTTCATCGGGGGTTAAAAAGGGTACTGAAGGCACCATGCTACCAGTTCTTTCTTATCTCATCCCATGTCCCAGGCTAACTCTGCCAAAGTTGTAATAAGATCAGATCAGCAGTTTAGATGTGCCAGTCTGACAGATTTTCTCATTAATATATTATCATGGATGGATCCCATTACTAGTTAGGATTCCTTGGTTCCGCACTATTAATCTAAGTCATTTCCCTCTTAATTCCAGCTCTAGGTGAAGCAGTGAAACTAGCAAAGTCGCTAGTGAAGTTTCCTCAGAACGCATTGATAATGGACAAGCTGGCTGCGATAAATTCTCAGCTGAACCCCAACAGTGAGGAGAGTATGCGGGACGAGGCTGTCATACAGAGCCTCTTGGGGAATGCGATCGAGGACATGAAGGAAGGCGTTAAGAAGTTTCAGCAGGGTATGCTGGAAAACTTTTAAATCTACCGCTGGATATGAAACCTCACCTATATGGTGCGATTTATGTTTCCATGGGAGAGTTGCCTTTACCACGTTGGGCAGGCGGATTGGTGAATGTAGAATTTTGAGAGCCGACCAATGACGTTGCTGCCGGCACTGGTATGTGCTGTTAGGGTGTTACCAGACCAATCGATCGACGGCATCGGTCAACGTCGATCGAAGTTGATCGACTGGTCTGGTAGCTTTAATTGATGGACAGATACCGTTCGATTAATCAATCGATCGCTTGCCGTTCGATGGCACCGGTCGGCGTTCGGCGCGGCTGATCAAGCAGCTCGATCGACGTCGACTATTCCATTCTACCATCGATTGACTAACGATCGATTGGTCTGGCAAAACTATCGATCGACGTCGACAATTCCATTCTACCATCGATCGAATGGTCTGGTAACACCCTTACGCTTACGACCCTTAGTAGTCTTCTATGGCATCCACAGGAAGAGACGTGTTGGTCTTATTTTTTATGCGCAACGGTTTAGCACTTCACCAGTATCACCCCTGATGTTAAATGAAAGTGAGGCCGAAAGTGCAAGCGTACCCCGGACCCATGGGTGACCCGGAAACCCATTCCTATTTGGGGAACTGGCTATCTTATATCTGACAACCGGAACACAACAATGCTATTAACATTGCTGTTTGGCGGCAGATTTAGATAAGATGGGGGTAGCTAGCCAGGCGGACATTTAAAATGCCCTACCACCCACCAAATGGAGTACTAAACATTTACCCTGCTGGGGATCGAACCCACAACCTCCGAATCGTAAATCCTATGTTGTTTGAGCACGGAGGCACGGTTAATAGTACATTAGTGCAAAGGCTGGGAAATAGGCAATTGCAGGTCGAGTATGAGTTTGAAGGCCGAGCCGTAGGCGAGGTACAATTGCGTTCACGTGGCTGTATACGTTTGCCTTTCGGCACAGATGATAAATAGAAAATCAGCGGCAAAGCTGACAATTCGTCTTGATTTGTTATTTAAATATTTATTATTTCCCTGCATTCTTTTGAGAAAAGCACTATACATGCCTCGGCGGAAATGGCAATTGCCTACGGCTCGGCCTTCAAACTCATACTCGACCTGCAATTGCCTATTTCCCGGCCTTTGCAATAATGTACTGTTATTCTACTCCCAGAGCTACATGACCATAAATAGGACTCATCTAGGAAGTCGATTTTCACCCACTAATTGACGTATCCTTCTGAAACTTTCCAAATATATGCAATTCTGATGACAATCAATAATATGGACCATCAAGCTGATCTCATGATGCAGCAGGAAGGTTTTTTTTTATTTATATCTCATTTCTTAACAAAATGTGGAATGTAGCTAGTATTCATAGACTTTGGGGTCGTTTATTTTGATATGATGTACAAAGTGATTGAGCGTTTTTAGGGTGCTGTATCAGAAAAAAAAAAGAATGTGTGTTATCTGTCTCACCTGTTAATATCAGGAACGACATGTTGACTTGACGGCTTGACTTTGGCACATTTATAGAACTCACATCTGGTTTTATGTAACTGCAAAGTAATGCCTTATTACGTGGTTGCATCTACGACAATACAATCATCATCATATCAGCCGAAAGACGTCCACAGCTGAACAAAGGCCTCCCCCAGAATCTTCACAAGGATCGGTCTTGCGCTGCCTGCATCAGCAATACAATAAGTAAAAAAATATGTTATGCATTCGTGTGCCATCCAATCGACTAGCAGCTTTACAGTTGTAATGAAATGTAACAAACACTTGAGTGCAACATGTGATTTTCAATATTTCCTTCGCAGGTATAGGCAAACACGGCAAGTTCTACAAGCTAACGGAGGTCCCTCTCAAAGACTGGGAGCTCGAAGAAACGATGGAGGAGATCGCGGTCACTGAAGAGAAAGACCTTAAAGGCAAAAAAACTTAGGTGTTGTTTATTTAAGGTTGTTATTTATTATTAAAACTTTTCTAGTCGTTGAACAAGCGTTTTATTATTGGTATGGAGTCTAGTAAGATCTAGAGGTGTATTTAGAGGCAATGGAGGGTCTAGTGAGACCTACAGGTGTATTGTAGGAGCAATGGATGGTCTAGTGAGATCTAGTGTATTGTAGGGTAATGGCGTGTCTAGTGAGATCTACATGTGTATTGTAGAGGCAATGGAGGGTCTAGTGAGACCTACAGGTGTATTGTAGGAGCAATGGATGGTCTAGTGAGATCTAGTGTATTGTAGGGCAATGGCGGGTCTAGTGAGATCTACATGTGTATTGTAGAGGCAATGGAGGGTCTAGTGAGACCTACAGGTGTATTGTAGGAGCAATGGATGGTCTAGTGAGATCTAGTGTATTGTAGGGCAATGGCGGGTCTAGTGAGATCTACATGTGTATTGTAGAGGCAATGGAGGGTCTAGTGAGACCTACAGGTGTATTGTAGGAGCAATGGATGGTCTAGTGAGATCTAGTGTATTGTAGGGCAATGGCGGGTCCAGTGAGATCTACATGTGTATTGTAGGGGCAATGGTGGGTCTAGTGAGATCTAGATGTGTATTGTAGGGCAATGGCGGGTCTAGTGAGATCTACATGTGTATTGTAGGGGCAATGGCGGGTCTAGTGATATCTAGAGGTGTATTGTAGGGCAATGGCGGGTCTAGTGAGATCTAGAGGTGTATTGTAGGGCAATGGCGGGTCTAGTGAGATCTCATGTGTATTGTAGGAGCAATGGCGGGTCTAGTGAGATCTAGATGTGTATTGTAGGGCAATGGCGGGTCTAGTGAGATCTACATGTGTATTGTAGGGGCAATGGTGGGTCTAGTGAGACCTAGAGGTGTATTGTAGGAGCAATGGATGGTCTAGTGAGATCTAGATGTGTATTGTAGGGCAATGGCGGGTCTAGTGAGATCTACATGTGTTTTGTAGGGGCAATGACGGGTCTAGTGAGATCTACATGTGTATTGTAGGGGCAATGGCGGGTCTAGTGAGATCTACATGTGTATTGTAGGGGCAATGGCGGGTCTAGTGAGATCTACATGTGTATTGTAGGGGCAATGGCGGGTCTAGTGAGACCTAGAGGTGTATTGTAGGAGCAATAGATGGTCTAGTGAGATCTAGATGTGTATTGTAGGGCAATGGCGGGTCTAGTGAGATCTATATGTGTATTGTAGGGGCAATAGCGGGTCTAGTGAGATCTACATGTGTATTATAGGGGCAATGGCCGTCCAGTGAGATCTAAAAGGTGTATTGTAGGGGAAATGGTCTAGTGAGACCTAGAGGTGTATTGTGGGGCAATAGAGACTATCATTTATGTTATATGTTCTTTGTATTTTATTTTTGTGTGCTGAGAAGATCCGAAAGTGTATTGAGAGATTAGGGTGATTTTAGAACGAGGTACAAGATGAAACGGCACTACAAAAGGTCCAATAGTGCCTTGCCACTGGAATCAAGAGAGATGATTGCTTGGTGATGCTACTATCGAGGTTCCTTATTTAGGTTAAAAATAGTCCTCAAAGTCAATATCGAAATAGTCAAATTTCCTCAATCTGACAACCTTGAGATCTTCAAGAGTAGAGTGAATAGGCGAACTGAAATCGCGTGCTTCCATCTTCGACTACATCCTCACTTTCCATCAGGTGATATTGTGGACAAGCTCGAATCCAGTCAATCATAAAAAAGCCTATTTACGACGTAAATAAGATTGGATTTAGTTTACGACATCTGCTAGATTTGTTTGTACACTATCGTGCATTAAAGGAACAAAAATTAAACAGCAGTTTAATTAAACATATTTATATTACAAAAGGTCCATCAGAGATCACTCGCCACCCTTCTCCGCTTGATACTGGTAGTGGAGCTCGCTGCAGTCCTGGTTGGAGATGTTGACCCAGCCACTCTCGTTGATGTGGTACACGCGGACGATACCACCGGAGTATGCGTCGCGATGGGTCGCGTGGTATATCGCGCGGCGGCCCAGCTCTGTCGGTTACAATTTAATATTACGTTTTATAAGTGAAGATTTTTTTTTTTTCTGTTTATTGGCAATCGACTTTCCCAGCCATAATCAGATGTGGTCTTGATTTGTGTCAATGTGTGGGTGACCCTCCATCGAAAGTCATGCACATCATTAGAGTGTCTGGTCCAGATTTAGTATGTGCCATCTTTTGAAGCGCATCATATCTTCGCTGACGTTGAGCAGGTTTCTAACTAGAATATTTTTGTGTCTTGCTAGTCTGTCTTTATCCTTCTTAAGGTATCTGTTAACCTCCTCTTTAACAGTAGGAATTTCCAGATATTCATGTATTTCAGATTTCCTAGTGAACCATGTTTTAAAATCTTTGGAGAATTTCGAGATTGGAGTTGCTAGCTGAACTGAGTTCCATGCCTTATGTCCAGATGCGTTTTATTATGCTTTTAAAATTAACAATTTGTTATTTAGTGAGAGAGGAGTATATTTAAGTAAAGATGAGGTGGAAGATGGAAGTGTGCTCACTGGTAACCCCAACTTATTTGGAGGTTTGGCTATCTTATCTCAAACTGGCGGTACACAAGCAGACTTAGACATTAAAAATGTCTTCTTGTACATGGGCCCAATTATATTATATCCACAATGAACTCCTGTTCAGTGCAAGTGGAGGGACAAGCCCTATGTATACTACTGGGCAGCATACTCTTCTTGGGGATTAATTTTGGCTAAATATCTATGTAATGGAAAGCCACAAAATTCCTGGTTGATGTAAATCACACTTACCCTGAGCCTCCTCGTCTTTGAGATCCCACTTGTAGCCGGAATCGAGCACACCAAATGCGTACACAGATCCAGAGCCAACTGAGAACACTTTGCCTGGTGTGCGAGTGCCTTCACTGTCTACATAATACAACTGTGCACCCTGTAATGAGAAATATAAAAAGGTTAGATGCATAACAATACTCAAATAAGTAAATAATTTGGAGGTCTGTCTGTAACTGCACAGATCCTAAACAAATTCCACCTTCATATTCACTTACGAATCAATTTATGCAGAAATAAAAAAAACTAGAAAATTTATGTTTTCCAAATAGTCTGACTGAATAGGATGGAAATTAGATGTCACTCTCCAACCTTTCTGTTTGGCCTGCCTGCATAGAAATTTAATTGGGAACAAAATTGCCCAAGTATAGAAGAACATGGGCAATTCAATTCTTCTATAATCTTTCTACTATACTAGTGCCGAAAAATTAAGTAATTCTGATGTTCCATAACGACGGGAAGAGAAGGAAGAAAGAAAACATACAATACCCCTTCGCATTTATAATATGATCTCATGAAATATATTGTAGTGGATAGTACCTGTCAGCGAAACCAACAGTTGCGGGTTCGAATCCCGGCAAGGGTAAATATTTGTGTGATGAATACGAACATTTATTCCTGAGTCATGGACGTTTATATAAATATTTATGTATGTTTATCCGTTATCTAGTATCCATAGCATAAGCTTTGCTTAGTTTGGGACTAGATGATTGGTGTAAAGTGTACGAAATATTTATTTTTATTTATATAACTGTCATCAAGATTTAGGCCCTGTAGACGTGCCAATCTGTCTAAATTTGTTGGGTTGTCCATTGTAAAAAGAGAGAAACTTGAAAATGAGGCTGGCATGTAGAAAATCCTCAAAAAATGTGTTTTTTTTTTAAATCTTGTTTTTATTTGAGGCTTTTGTACACCCTGGGTGACTATGCCAGCCTCATTGATACATTCGCCTTTTTAAACCTCACTCTCTTTTTGCAATGGACAATCCAACAAATTTATACAGACTGACAGCACTCCTACAGAGCATATCAGCCAAAACACAGCTGTGCTGCCCATAGCATAGCTCCGATGACTTAATCAAAAGTCATTCTCTAATATGTGCACTTCGGTCACACTCCAACAAAAAGTGTAACATGTCATACAGTAACTGTACTGTACACAGTAAAAAAAAGTGATAATAAAAAAGATTTAGGAAATGGGAAATGTAATTTAAGCTACCATTGTCCTTCAGGCTTACTCCGTCTTTTTTTTTCATTAATAATAATAATAAAGCTTTTTATTTCCTTAAATTGTTACATTTTATGGTTTTATATTGTTTTTCATTTTTAAGAATTTCTTTGGAATCCCTGTTGGGTATAAGCCTCCTCCAAGCCCTTCCATTCCTCTTTGTTTTTTCCTATTTCCATCCAGTTACGTCCTGCTATCTCTATTATTTCATCTGCCCATCTTTTTTTGGGTCGCCCTATGTTTCGTTTCCCTAGGGGCCCTTTCCAATTGGTACTCTGTAGTGTCCATCTTTTGTCCAAGTATCTTGACACGTGTCCTGCCCATCGCCATTTTAGTTTCATAGACTGTTCTAGTGCGTCTGTTAGTTTTGTCTTCTCTCTTATGACTTCGCTTCTTATTTTGTCCACTTTCTTCAGTTTCAATATGCTTCTCTCCATAGCTTGTTGTGTTGTTTTAATTTTGCCTTTTATGTTATCTGTGAACACCCATGTTTGGCTCGCGTAGGTTAGTGTTGGTAGTATGCATGTCTCCATAATTGTTTTTTTCATTTTCATGCTATAATTGCCTTTCAAAAGCTCTTTATGGCTCCAAAACGCTTTCCATGAGTTGTTCACTCGTCTCATAATTTCCTCTTCGTTTCTGTTTGTATCAAATGAGACCCTATTTCCGAGGTAGATGTAATCATTTACATAGTCCAATTGTTTTCCTTCGACTCGCACTGGCCTTTTGTTGCTGTTTGTCATTATTTTAGTTTTACTTGTGTTCATTTCTAGTCCTATTTTTCTACTTTCTTTGTTTAAGCTCTGTAACATCTCTTCTAGTTGTTTAGCTGTTGTTGCAAAAATTGCGATGTCGTCTGCAAATCTGAGATGTGATAGGTGTTTATCTATTATCCAAACTCCTTTGTTATGCCACTCTTTCTTAATTCCTTGGAATATTTCTTCCAGAACAGCAATGAACAATTTTGGTGACAGTGGATCTCCTTGTTTGACACCTCTTTGGATGGCTATTTCATCTCCTCGGTCTTCTAATTTTATTCTACTAGAGCTTATTTTGTATAGGTTTCTAATAATGTCAACATACTTTTGATTTACATTGCAAGATTTTAATGCTTTCCAAATATATTCATGTGCTATACTGTCGAAGGCTTTGGCATAATCTACAAATCCAATATATAGGTGTTGATTATATTCTTTAAATTTTTCGATTACCTGCTCTATAGTGTGTATGTGGTCCATAGTGGAGAACCTAGAGCGGAAGCCTGCCTGTTCTACTGGTTGTTTTGTATCTATATCTGTTGCTATTCGATTTAATATTATAGATGAGAAGAGTTTGTATGTACTTGGTAGTAAACTAATCGGTCTATAGTTTCCTATATCATTTGGGTCACCTTTCTTGTACAGAAGTGTTATATCTGTTTTTCCCCATTGGTGTGGTATTTTTCCTGTTTGTAGAATCATGTTGAAAAGGGTTGTCAGGAAACTAATTAGTATTGGCATTCCTATTTTAATGGCTTCATTGCTGATGTTATCAGGACCTGGGCTCTTTTCTGCTTTTAGTTTCATTATCTGTTTGTGTACTTCATCTGTCGTAATATTTTTTATTTCATGATTTTCTGCATTCTTAGTTACGCTTTCTTGTTCGTCGATATCTTCACATTGTTTTTTGTAGAGTTGTTTATAGTAAGTTGTTGCACAGTTCATAATATCCTTTCTTGTCTTTGTTTCTTTTTGACCATTTTGTAGTTTTATTATCCAATTTTTGTGAGTGTTTAATTCTTTATTTGCCTTTTTCGCGCTTCTGTAGTTCGTTAGGTTCCATTCAATTACTTTTTTTCTATAGTTGTTATAATCATTTCTTATGGCTTTATTTGTTTCTTTGAATGTTATCTTAATCTGTTGTTTTACTTCTTTGCTTTTATTTTGTATTTTTAGTAGTTCAGTGCGTCTATTTATCAATTCCAGCGTGCTTTCCTTAAATATTTTATGTTTTTGATGTTTTTTCTCTGGTTTAGACTTTAAGCTGACTTTTATTGCATCTTCTATCTTATCGTAATAGTGTTGGACATCGTTTTCCTTTTCCAGGATTTCTATATTTTTTGTCATGTTCTCAGCTAGTTTAGTTTTGTAATTTTTTATTTCTTCTTCTGTTTTTAGTTCCATTTGTATCATTTCGAAGTTTTTTCTACTTTTTTTTGATATTTTAATTGATAAGGTTGTTTTTTTTTCATTATAACATTTCATTATGTGTATTTTATTATTATTATTTTTTATTTGAGAGGCCGGCAAACGAGCATGAGGGTTACCTGATGGAAAGCAATCACCGCCGCCCATGGACACCCCCAACACCAAAAGGGTCACAGATGCGTTGCCGGCCTTTGAGGAAAGTGTGGGCTCGTTTCTGGAAGGTTCCAATGTCGTACTCGTTCGGGAATACCGCTGCAGGAAGTCCGTTCCACAGGGTGGTCGTACGTGGTAGGAAGTTTCTTGAGAAAGCATACAGTGGTAGACTTCCACTCATCTAGGTGATGTGGATGGAATTTTAATTTTTGGCGAGAAGTGTAACGGTTAAATTGAGCAGCGGGTATTAGCTCGAACAGTTCTTCAGAACACTCCCCATGAAATATGCGATGGAGGATGCAGAGGGACGCGACGTCTCTTCGCAACGCCAGGGGATCCAGTCGGTCAGTGACAATCAACTCTCTTGGCCGATAATTCGGACTGCGCGACGTTGAACGCGGTGAAAAGGAAGAAGCTGGTACTGAGGTGCCCCAGCCCATAGGTGACAACTTGCTTGAAAATGGTAGTACGGCTTTAAACATCTTTTCCACTCACCCTCTTATCATATCCGGCTAGCATCATCCCCATGCTAAGCCCCATCCCCTTGTAGTTGTATACCATGTTGGCCATTAGCTTGCTAGCTGCCGCCACAGAGATCCGTTCCCTGTTCCGGAGCTCGTACAGACGACACTGCTTCGATAGAACTCGGTCCCAGTACACGCAATCAGCCGCGCCGCCGGCGAGGGTACCTATGACAAGTGCAGAAGTTAATGCTGGTTAATTCAGATATAGCATAACAGAAGCTAGATAGTCTAGTTGGTTAAATTGATCCACTACAAATATTTTTTAAACTTTTCGTCAAATGCCGTCATAAGATAGATGCATAGATATTTGCTTTTATACACCTAACTCTGTTTTGTTTTTTCTTAACGCAGAGACATGACATGTTGATTTCATAGTTCGGAGGTGGGGTCAATATGAAATGAAGGATGTTATGTTACTAATGAATTGATAAATAATTTAAAGGTTCTACTTTCTTGTTTGCTATGTAGGAATTTCTATGTTGTGCAAAGAGGATTTTGACCATAAAGTCAAAACATGATACAGCCAATTTAAGTTACCTCTATTTCATTATTGTTCAGATAGAAGTAATTTGCTTCTCTTCCAATTTATTTCCGTAATTTCAAAGTACAATTTAAATTGGAAATTCCTGGTACTGATTTACATTTGTGCATAATTATGTGTATGCCTCCCCCTCCTGAGTGAGGAATGTGCAAACGAGACGTTCAATCTCGCTTCCACATATCTTATAAACTTTTATCTTATGGTGCAAGATAAATAAATCTCCTGTGGGTTTGTGCTGTGACCAAACTGGAATAACTCGTCGTAATTTATTATTGATTCATAACAACATAAGACTTGGTGCTCAGACGAAGCCAAGCAAGCAATTGAACCATCAGTACCTAATAATATGTAATGCCTGCTCAATAAAGTGATTCACGAGGAGCAACGCAGTCGGGAGAAGCCTTTATCTCAAAATAAGAGTGACCTTACCTAACAAGTAGTTGTTGATTTCAACAATCTTCTTCATGGATTGTGAGCCAATGTACTGACCACCAGTGGCTCGAGAGTCTACTGCCAGTAACACTCCACCCTGAAACAGATGAGTCATATTTGTAATCCTTTAAAAACATTATGCAATATTAACTTCATATTGTAACATAATAATTTTACCAAGTTAATAAGTTACTAGACCTTTTCCCGCCGAGCATCAATGCCTGGTTTGTTGTTTCTAGTATGAAAAATAAGTAACAGAGAAGAGTAAGTAACAGCTACCACCATCTGATCTAAATCTGCCGCCAAACAGCAATTTTAATAGCATTGTTGTGTTCCGGTTATCAGAGATAAGATAGCCAGTCCCCCAAATAAGATGGGGTTTCCGGGCCAGTATGCTTCCAACTTTGGCCTCATCTTCACTTAACAGCAGGTGTGATTGAGATCAAACATTAACCCGTTGTGCATAAAAAAAAATTATAGACCTAAGAGGCATCCTTTAATATTCAGGGACGTAACATGATTCATGGGCAGTTGTAATCACTTCTTTACCATACTGGCATATATGTTGTTTCACTCTTATCACAACCTGTTGTTAAATATTTGTATGCATACCTACATTATTAAACTTATTTCTTTACTAATAATAACAGTGAACAAGATATACAATTTCAATTGTGACTGTGATAGCTGCGCTGGACTTTTTCTTTTGCTTAGAATCTTTAGGCAAACGGAACCAGGGGTCTACTCTCTAACGAAAATAGCTTGGGACTGCCGTAACTGTGGACTTTTTCTTTTGCAGTTTGCTGTGTCAATTATAAACCAATCGTCATTATTTTACTTTTGTTGTATATAGATGGATACGACTCAAAAGTTGAAGTTATGCAAATAAAAGATTCTAAGCAAAATAAAAAGTCCAAAGTTATGGCCGTCCAAAGCTATTTTCGTTAGAGAGTAGACCCCTGGTTCGGTTTGCCTAAACGTTTTAATATTGCTTATTCAAATTATACAATCCGCAGTTCTCTAAATTAACCATCTATGTGAGGGTGTGGTGCTAGTATGCTCTCAAACATCATAAAATTATCGGAGCATGCAGGGGGTGCCTAGCAGGAATGGAAGTTCTCATAATTATGTAAGGAATGGTCAGATTGTCGATAAGGCTCTATGCAAGGTCAATGCAGGACAATTGACCACTTATGGTGGGGGTCACGAACTAATGGACGTTGGAACAGTTGCCCTAAAATCCCAAAATAAAATATATAATGTAACTTTTGTCCTAAATGGGGTGGTCAGAGATATCCCAGACATTTGGGTGCTCCAAACATAAAAGTTTAATGCATCCAAATGTGTTTTTTTCAATAAACATCCAAGACACAAGGCTCTATGCAAGGTCAATGCAGAACAATTGACCACTTATGGTGGGGGTCACGAACTAATGGACGTTGGAACAGTTGCCCTAAAATCTCAAAATATATAATGTAACTTTTATCCTAAATGGGGTGGTCAGAGATATCCCAGACATTTGGGTTCTCCAAACATAAAAGTTTAATGCATCCAAATGTGTTTTTTTCAATAAACATCCAAGACACATTAAGTGTTTTGTGGCACTAGTTTCTTAAGACTCCAATGTGGAATTGCAACTACAATATCGGGCCGCTCCCGCAGGATCCGGGACGGTGAGCCGCCTTATATAAGGGGATGCAAATAAAGTCTCTTTAATGACAGTCTAACCTAAGGAACAAACCTTTTGTAACTGTAGGTATGAAGTTTGAACAGTTTGTAGTTTGAACATATATTATACGCCATAAATATCTTACTTCACCACTTGCATCTTGCTGGCGCCAATGCACGAAAAACATCTATGAATTTATAATGACGCCAACCTTATAATGTAGTGGTTTAAGCAAGTCATTAGTAAATTGAACTTTGAGAGTGTTGACCGGCTTTGTTAGGCATATACTACGTCAGTTATAGCAAAATATTTATTCCAAATATATTTTATACACTTACTTGGTATCGAAAGCCGAGGGTTGTGGTACCATGATCGAACTGGATTTTTATGTCTCTTCCGGTTTCATCTTTCGTGTTGAACTTGGCTAATGTTTCCGCAGGCTGAAAATAGACATTCACCTGTAGAATATACTGAATTTACAGAGAAACATTTTGAATTGAAATAACCTTACATTAGCGAAAGGTGGAGTGGCCAGTTGAGCGCTGTGTATGAAGTTTTGGCTGTACCCAATCACGTCATTTTGGAACGATGCAAGGGAGTCGACAGGCCTCAAGTTAATCTTCTCGTTCAAATGGCAATAGTCTAGTAAAGCCATTGTAATTTTTCAAAATAAACCTAGAAACTTTTGTTGGATGACAAGCGAAAAACGTAAAACTGTTTAGTGTTTCCGTCAAATCATTATTTCTATGACATTACTGACAGTGTTGTCAGACACTATATCGAATATCTTCCAACGCTCTAAATCTTCAAAACTAAATGTTGTTGCTGGAATTCTGCGGGTAAAATGGATTTTTTCTTTTGCAATTAGGTAGGTACTTTGTATATTTTATTGTGTAATGAAAAAAATTATCGGCCCGAAATTAATATTTTCATATGTACTAGCGCCATCTAATAAATGTATAACATTTTTAATAGTTCTATTCACCACTAGATGTCAATACTGTGCTTAAAATTTGGGCAGCGCCATCTTGTAATAAGTAGTTACTAATTTTATTGTTCAGTTTCAGTTTGTTGTAGGTAGATTCGTAGGTAGGTACGGTTTAAGTAAATCTAGGTAATTATTAGATCGAAAGAATTCTAAATCCATATCGACATTGTTATCAACTTGAAACAATTTAATTTCAAACAAACAATACTCGTAAGCAAATTAGCAGTTACGTACACTTTCGAGAAACCGTTCGTAAGCCCGAATTATAAAATTCACCGAATACAAACTATATCCAATAAATAGCGAGGAGTTAGCCAACCTATCATTACGCTATGACTCAGAAACAACGATAAAATCTCCAATAGCAGCTTTAATTCGAATCCCCTTAGCTTAAACTCTGTCATTACGACTAAGATGGGAATAGATACATGATACAAACGTATAATTTGTATTAGTGGTTACTTTAAATATTGCTGCAAAGTTGACCATTGACAATTACGGAAAGTTGACCGGTTGGATTCGGTTTCAACTTCCTAAAGTAAAGTAAATGTCAATTTATGTATGTATATCTTTATTTTTCATACAAAATCGTAATTTACAGAGAAGAAAAATACGTGAAACTCAGGATTTTTTTTTTCCAAAATACAGTATTACACTTTGTGTTTCAATAAAATAAAGAAAAAAAAATAAGTGAATTGATATGTGATAGTAAATTTAAAAAAAATCTTTATTTTGTAGTACAGTACAGTACAGTGACAGTACAGGATATTCTAGTCTATCCCGTAGGAATATTTAACCGCCTCCGTGGCTCAATGTAAACAACATAGGGTTTACGAATCGGAGGTCGTGGGCTTGATTCCCAGCGGGGTACATGTTTAGTACTCGGTTTGGTTGGTGGTTTTTTTTTATGCACAACGGGTTGGTACTTGACCTCAATCACACCTGATGAGTGAAGATGAGGTCGAAGATGGAAGCTTACTCACCCGGAAACCCCAACATTTTTGGTGGACTGGCTATCTTATCTCTGACAACCGGAACACAACAATGCTATTAACATTGCTGCTTGGCGGCAGATTTAGCTAAAGTGGTGGTAGTTTGCCAGGCGGACATAAAATACCCTACCACAAATCAAACCGAGTACTTCAACATGTACCCCGCTGGGGATCAAACCCGCGACCTCTAAATCGTAAACCCAATGTTGTTTACATTGAGCCACGGAGGCGGTTGTAGGCGGTGGTAGAAGATTGGTTATAAATTAGCACGGAGCTTGAGATAGCGTCAACTTCTTAAGACGCATCTCGGGTGATACAGCCTCAAGACTTGTATTGAGATTGGTTTATTAATACGGGCCTAAATTTTTGTAGGAATACATTGTTTGACGACCGATTGGTGTAGTGGATAGTGACCCTATCAGCGAAACCAACGGTTGCGGGTTCGAATCCCGCGACGGGTAAATGTTTGTGTGATGAATATGAACATTTATTCCCGAGTCATGGATGTTTATATAAATATTTATGTATGTTTATCCATTATCTAGTATCCATAGTACAAGCTTTGCTTAGTTTGGGACTAGATGATTGGTGTAAGTGTCCGAAATATTTATTTATTTATTTATTGTGGCATATGCCTAGTGGCATTTTAATATGAATGTTTCCGTATTTGGCAGTTTAAGTTAAATAATCGATCCTGTTTGTTTTCAATTGTCCAAAGTCAAAGTTGGTGGTATGTATACCACCTTTTTTAAGCTTCGAAATGTTAGCCGAAACATAACAACGCTATATTTAGCATATGCACTAATTACTAGTGTTTATTATAAAGATCTGGCGCCATATCCAATGGTGGGCCCTCCCACACATCAAAACGTTAGCATTACGTCAAACAAATTCAGAAATCGTGAACCGAATCCGGAGGAAAGTCACGACCGCCAAGGCGAACGTTCACAAGTGCACATTAGGAGGTAACCTAGTCCGACGAAAATGATAGCCCAAATACGCATAATTGCAAGTTAGAGTGGTCGTGTATCACACCGTAGTGTAATTCGGCAGTAGAATTACCCTGAGTCGCTATGTAAAATCTATTATTAAAAATGGACATAACGTCACGAGCTTTATCGCAATTGAGGTGGTCGGAGAGATATCTCCGATTTGGGATACCAAACTAAAGCGTTTCGGTGTTCCAACCATTAAAAGTTTTAATGGTTGAAACTACATCCACGGTTACATTTCGAAATATGCAGAATGCACATGTGAGGTGAACCCATCGCCGTAAGACGTTGAAATCTATAGATGTTTTTTTGTTGAAAAGACCTATAGTCGCTTGACGTTCAATTATTTTTACGTGCCGAAACCTGTACTTATTCGAAACTCAAAAATACTCTTACCTATTTTCATGGGACGAAAAGACTGATGACAGCAAGGTTATGTACGAGTATGTCAGTCTTTTAGATAAAGTCGCGGCCCCATTTAGGAAGACTGAAATCTATGTCTATTGATCCTGTATCCAAAAATTTATCTCTAACTTAAAATCTTTTTATTAATGCATTCATTTGTTTTATTAAATCATATTAGGGAATCATTGAGCTTTAATGTAAAAGAGTATATATAGGTGTTGCAATAAGGTTTCGGTATACGATGAAAATTTACCTTTAAATGTGTTGAAACTGCAATTATACAAATATTAAACGTAAAAAATATATATTTATCTTCATTTTTAATAAGAGCTATGCTCTTGTCGATGGAGTAATGATCACGACTCTCTGCTTTCCGTCCTCGCTTTAATCTCTTGGTATGGTACGACGCGACATTTACCTTTTCTTTCACTTGAGATCAAAATAATTGCGCCTAGGTCTTCCTTTTCTTCTCTTTCCTTCAATCGTTTTCTCAATTATGTTCTGTCGTATAGTACCAGGTTACCTATCATCTTTCCTCTTCGGTTCTTAACTATGACCAACAGGCATCTCTTCTCCTTTACCATAATTAACACCTCTTCATTTGTTCTATTTTTTGTACAGTTTATTCACTCCATTCGTCTCCAGCACCAAATCTCGAATGTCTCTAACCTTACCCTTATCCCTTTGTGTTAATGTCCATGTCCATATTGTATAGTCGGCCAATAACGTGTAAAAGGCTGTTACATTTCTTTATGTCTATATAGATGATAAATACGGATACAAGTAACCGTTCAGCATTATTTGGTATATTCGACAAAGTTTATAATTTTTTTATCGTTGCGTTAAATTGACGATTTGAAAACTATAACAATATTTTTTCGTCGTTGTATACGCCTGCACCTGTCTTGGGTTTTAGTAGACAATGTGGCCTGTTTGGTGTGACGACCTGTTTGGTATAGTGGTTAGAAACTCTGACCACTATACCAAAACATCGCGGGTTGGAATCCCGCTAGGGGCATATGTTTGTATAATGAATACGGACCTGTGTACCCGAGTTATGGATGTTTTTATTTCTAATAAGTATTTATTAAAAAAAAAAATGAATTTATAAAGTATATTAAACCATCTGGTATCCACAACACAAGCCTATGGTTGCTTAAAGTGGAACTAGATGGCATTGTGTGCATGTCCAAAGATATTTATTTATTTATTATTTATAACCTACCGATATGGCACACTCATTTAATTTCACTCAATAACTAGCTACACGCCATTATGTAGCTAGATCATGATTTTAAGACTTTTATTTGGTTTTATTTCTTTTCTATTACGTTGAAAAGAAGACGGTGTAACAGGCGGCCTAATACACGACTTATTAGCGCATTCCCGACAGGAATCCTTGCAATTTATCGGTCAGCGGCGCTGTTAGAACGAGGTTCCCATAGGAATTGGGCAGCCGAAAGTGCCTGGTTGTCACGCGAGAAGGTTCCCTGCTCTGGTATTGTATTCATATTAATCGGGTGGCAAGGATTTTGAATAGTGTCAGTTGTAAGCGATTCTCTAACAGACTGCGAAAATTTAGAAAAGCTTGAGACAACAAATTATTATATCATTCAGATAAACGAAACCAACTGTGTTTAAAGCTAAATATCTTCGAAACGGCTTAACCGATTCCCATGAAACATGGCTAGATATCCCCGATATTAAAAATATTAAACAATTGAAAAAATCCCCTCTTCACACATCTGTCATTCATATTCGTAATATTTATTTATAACTAATTATTTTTCTTTTTTTGGTTTTCATAATTTTCCTGCCCTTGTCCGCACATATGAGTAAAAATACAACTACCTAAAAAATAATACCTTACCCTTATAAGCAATGCTTGCAACTGTTTACATATTTCTGTTCACATCAGCATGAATTAGCTGTCTTGACAATACATTTCGAGGAAAGCTTCCAATTGCTATGGTAGGCACTGCCTTTCTGCCTGTATGGAGGGTACGCCACTTTCACATACGTTCCTGCACGCAGTCTACCTACACACAGCTTCTTCGGTCTTCCTCTACCTCTATATCCCTTCACATTTTATACTTAGCACTCATCTCGTTACGTGCCGTTCATCCCTCCTCATAATATGCCCAAACCACGCTAACCTATTACTCCTCAACTTTACTGTTATTGGTGCTACTTTCAGACTTCCTCTGATATACTCAGATCATATCCATTCTAGTCACACCGCACATCCATCTCAGCATTGCATATTTATGCATTCTACTTTCATTCGTCTCTTTCATTGCTCAACACTGGTGACAGGTCTTATGATGGGCTTTCTTTCTTTCTTTTTTGGCTTTGACTTCTTAAATAAAATAATGCGATTTGAAGAGAACTGGCCCTACTTCTAAGCATTCAAATATTTCTAAGTATAATATTGAGTGTGACGTAATTATACCTACTGAAATCATTTGCTACAAGTAATAAGCATGACGACCTGTTTGGTGTAGTGGTTAGAATCTCTGTCTGCTAAGGTTAAAGGTTACGGGTTCGAATGCCGCTAGGGGCATATGGTTGTATGATGAATATTGACATTGTGTTCCCGAGTTATTGGTGTTATCCATATATATATATATATGTACTTATTTATATAAAAAAAATGAAATTATGTATTGTATCACCCGTTTAGTATCCATAATACAAGCCTAGTTGCTTAGTTTGGACCTAGATGTCTGTGTGTATATGCAAAGATAATTATTTATTTAATACATGTGTGTGCACAGATTAGTTGGATAAGTTTGTAAGGAGAAACTTTTGTGGGAGAAGCTCTATGAGGTCCAAGGAACACGATAACGTGTGGTGACAACGCGCTCAACAGTTAAGTGTACAGGGACCAATGCCCGCGGCTGGGACACTGTCATGCAACCGAGGCACGTTAATTGGCCCACAAAATTGTTTATAAATTGCTATCAATCACAAACGAATGTAAATTATCTAAAAACATATCGATTGCGATGTGAAAAGCAATAAATCTATTATTAATGTCGTTTATATGACGATCGGTTGGTGTATTGGATAGTGATCCTGTCAGTGAAATCAACGGTTGCGGGTTCGAATTCATTCATTTGTGTGCTGAATACAAATATTTGTTCCCTAGTAATTTTATTTATTCTTACACATACAGTATTACAGTAAAATTACCGAAGCACAATGGATGTTTATTTACCCCGTCAGCGAACCAACGGTTGCAGGTTCGAACCCCGCGAGTTGTAAATGTTTGTATGATGAATACGAACATTTATTCTCGAGTCATGGATGTTTATATAAACATCTATGTATGTTTGTCTGTTATCTAGTGGCACCGAAATGGTGGCACTATTTATGAAGTCGGTTAAAAAACTAGCGTAACCGAATGAGAGATCGTCTCCTATTTGGCAGCTTGGACTATTGCTTGCTATGCTGTTCTAGCATATAGCACATAGTCCACCACGCTGGCCCAATGCGGGTTGGGGAGTTCACATGCCTTTAAATTTTTATTTCTCAGGCATGCAGGTTTCCTTACGATGTTTTCCTTTATCTGACATTCGAGGTGTAATAATACAAATAACAATATGAGTTTTAAAACCAAAAAAGCCGACAGCTATATTGAATTTTGCGGACGCCATGTTGGACCTCTTACCATAAAATGTATCCTATGACAGGAGTGTCATAGGATACATTTTATGGTAAGATGAATTGACCTCCGGTTACAAGATGAATCTAACGACACCATGCACTTCGAAATCGATCAAACCGTTTAGGCTACAGGATGCGCCAAAAGAACGGACGTACATACACACACACACACACACACACACACACACACACACACACACACACACACACACACACACACACGCACGCACACACGCACACGCACACGCACACGCACACGCATACGCACACACACACGCACACATACATACATAAACTCGAAAAACATTACCCTCTTTCCTTGGGTAGTCGGGTAAATATACATAATTGTTCTAATTGTAGTTTTATTGTTCCACGCAGTAAGGTCAGTTAGGGTCGATCCGATTCGATCGTACCAACTAATCGGCGGTTTTACAACGGTCGGAACTCAAAGTGATTGTCTTACGATTATTCCTTTTAATTGGTAAATGTAAACTGGAGGCCAAAAATAAGTGTAAGTAATTGAAAACTTGAACTCATACAGCATTATCAGAGTGATAGTTAAAGGAGGATCCTCCATTTTATAGAAAAAAACAATGAATCGTTTTTTATGTCCCATATCATCATTCATAGAATTTTTTTAATAACTTATCATTTTAGACTATTCCTTATACACCGAATTCGTTACTTATTTTTAATTTCATTTTTTAACACTTTATTGAAAGAATCTGTATGAAAGTATATATGAAATCTATTCACGTAGTTTGTATCTGTATTCCTATTTAATACCGTACAACTTGCCTACTTAAAATACTTTAAACTACAGTGTCCTTATACTCAAAGGTTGATGGAAGAGATTGCTGTTAGTGATAAGGTCGCCAAATTGTACGTTCTACTCTTACCACTCTCTGTATCTGTATTTTTTTTCCGTTATGCAAAAAGTGTATTTGTATTGTATTGTAGACACATCAAAATACACATTAAAAAGAATTAAATACAAATATACAAGGAGGGAACTTATATTAGGTCCTCACCTATGATATTGGCGTTTTGTATGAAGAATTTCATTAAGACTGTTTTCTCCATACAAACATTTTTGTTTTTTTTTTTGGGAACGGCAAATCCAAATTTAGCTAATCTTTGTGCGTATTATCGGATAACATTAAGTTAAGTATAGGCAGCGTTAATTTTTAAAAGTAACCGCTTTATAAAAGTTGCAGCGAATCTAAGAAATGATTATGAGAAGCACATAAAAAGAGCTCTGTTCAAATTTTTTTATTATGTAATTTAGCACAGAAATTAAAAAATATTTCATGTGAAACCTTGAAATAATCTTCCATTTTCCAAATAAAAAACAAATTTGGATACCTATAGCTTTGAAAATCGCAGGAATTGGTATATATGATTAACGAAGAAAAACAACTCCAATTTCATAGGTAAAGACCCAATATAAGAGATATCTTCCTGTAAAGCCGCGAAAGCGAAACAATGTTGGAAGGTACATAGTGTGTACGCGAAAATGAAAGGTAATTAACGTAACTAAATTTTTCATTTTTTGCTTTAATGTGTCAGCGAAGTGTTTCACATAATTCTTAGTTCTATTACCTATTCTGTGGTTCCATTTAACTTCCATAATTCCCCTTTTAAAAATCAAATCTTGTTTAACTAATGCCAAGGCATACGAAATGGCTCAACGAAAATCATTTAGCAAAAATGAAACTTGAGTCTCAAAAAGCGCACTAAGCTGAAGAGTGACGAGCGAAGCGAGCGAGCAAGATGGATTGGAGCATAACGGACTAGGATAATTTGCAGGTTTTCTCACCCGACTTAGTTATTTTTCGCAATGTTAGGTATATTTTGTTTGTAACAACCCAAAAACCAGTAGTTTTTCCCATAATTTAAGTTCTACAAGCGAGGAAAATAGTGCAGCGAGCGAGCGAAGCGAGCGAGGAAAATGGGTCGGAGCGGAATCGACCCGGATAATTTAGGTTCAGACTAGGGCTAAGATGCTTGAGAAATATACAGAAATGCGTAATGACAGGGTGAAAGCAAGCCCATCGCAGTTGAAACGTGCAAATCTGTAGATGTTTTTCTTTGGTGTAAAGTCCTTCGAATAATAATATTAAATACCTTTGCACATACACACAGCGCCATCTAGTTCGACACTAAGCAACTAGGTTTGTATTATGGATAGCAGATGGTTGATAAACTACAAACATACATTTTTTTGTAAATAAATACATAAATAAATGAAAAACGTCCATAACTCGGGAACACATGTCTGTAATCATCATACAAACATATGCCCCTAGCGGGATTCGAACCCGTGGTATAGTAGTCAGAATTTTTAACCACTACACCAAACAGGTCGTCAAATTTGAAGTTCAATGAAAGTTGAGTGGAAAAGAATTCCATTTAATTGAATTAGGAACAAACGCCTGTTTTCCTCAAAAATTCGTCAATACTGATTAAAAAAAAAATAACTGCTCGACTAAGGCCAGCAGTGTACACACTACACAGGTTGTATTACGTGTCGTATAACTGGATGGCGACTATTGTGTTTGCTGCCTTCGTTAGCGGATTACGTAATAACTTTAATACCTAATTGAGATCCGATTGTGCATTTCGTTAGCTTATAAAACGTGGCTTTCTCTTTGGGCTTGAAATATGATAATACAAAATATTATTATTTCGCAAGTTATAAAAAGTCTGAAATCATTATCCACAGGGGTGATTTCCCAAAGAAGAATGAGCTAGAAACTCAAGGGTTCATCTTTTTACCCGACTAACCCACGAAGGATAGTAATGTTTTTTGGGTGTCGCCCTCATTGGATAATTTAAGAATTTATTTGAAATGCAGAATAAAAAAATCGCTCTGACCTTGCACTCGGAAAGAGCTAATTCCAACTAATGATGCAAGTATGTTTGTTTGTACCTCTTCCCGCTAAACGGCTCGACGGATTTGGATGCAATTTGGTTTGTACACAGACCTGGATTAACGTATAGGCTCATTTTTTTGCTGGACCGATTTTGATGAACTGGTCCACGCGAACGAAGTCGCGGGCAACAGTTAGTTCTAAATAATATCTAGATAGCTTTAATTACGGTTACTTTATAATCGTGAATTCTGAAAAATAAACGCCTACAAAGCTATTTAGGCATTATTTATAAATAGCTTTTAGGCTTCTCGAGTGTAGGTCAGCTTTTTTTGATTTATTTTGTATTTAAAAAGTCTCTCTGTAATAAAACATTGCAACGCCCAGTTGCTCGTCTGATTTAGTAGTAGTAGGTTGTGATCGTAGTTTCGTGGTCTACATATTCTTCAGCTATTTATTCACAATTCACATCACATATTCGTATCAGTACACAGAAAATCCGTAGCACACGCATCCGTGAGAGTTCTTGAGTCGCCGTTTTCAAACGAAGTCAAACACTTCCTGTCTCACATGACATGAATAATTTAGTAGTTTATGTTAGGATACTGATATATACTGTGATATATAATATCACAAGTATTAAAAAAATTACAGATATACTAAATCACGCGGGAGAAAGTGCGGATAAATACTTTGGAATCATTCTGTATTTAAAAATAAATCGTAATGTATCTATGGGGGAGCCATTGAACGGAATAAACCCTCTTTTTAGTATTACGTCTTTTTATTAATATATTAGGTCCTTACGTTTGAAATTGGCGTTTTGTATGAAGAATTTCATTAAGACTGTTTTCTCCATACAAACATTTTTGATTTTTTTTTGGGAACGGCAAATCCAAATTTAGCTAAACTTTGTGTGTATTATCGGATAACATTAAGTTAAGTATTAATTTTTAAAAGTAACCGCTTTATAAAAGTTTCAGCGAATCTAAGAAATGATTATGGGAAGCACATGAAAAGAGCTCTGTTCAAATTTAAACCAAACCCAGAAATTGAAAAAATATTTCATGTGAATCCTTGAAATAATATTCCATTTTCCAAATAAAAAACAAATTTGGATATAGCTTTGAAAATCGCAGGAATTGGCACATATGATTAACGAAGAAAAAAAGCTCCAATTTCATAGGTAAATACCCAATACTAATAAACGAGTTTTGAGTTAAAATCTATGAGAAAGCCTATATTCAGCAGTGATATCCTGTGTCATCTTATAGCTATGATGATTAGTAGCTTACTAAAATAATCAAGACTAAAGTTTAGTGTTTAAGTCGCTGTTAATTTGGCCCGGAGTTTTATATTTCTATTTTGAATTGTACGAAAAAAAAAACAAGTTCAGCCGTCGTATCACATAAAAATGTTTGCGTCCGATCGCTATTTTACTCGATTGCGTACAATTGCAAAATTTCGTACCAAGTAACTGCCTTAGCCGTTTATAAAAATGGGCCTGTTCGGTCCTTCTCTACAGTTCCAGAAAGGCACACACATACATACATAAATAGTATATAGACTGATAAGTACATTACCCGTCCTTTGCGCAGTCGGGTAATACGTTTCCTTGGCGGCTCTTTAGTTTGTGCCCTGAAGTGAAAAGTACGCACACTTGACACAGACAGCTCTACCCACCTACTAGGTCTTATATGCTTTCCGTAATAAAAACAGGTGATGCCTGGTAGGTAAGTATTAATTTATGTTTTTAATAATAGTAATTATTATTAGTCATTTATAATATAAGTATACATTTATTATCTTTGGGCTCGTTAAAACTAAAAATCATATCTACCATCGGGCACCAAAAAAGGTCGTCATTATTCGAATTTTGACCATTAGAGGAGAGCAGATTATCGGATTATAGGCGTGTGTGAGTAAGAAGGAAGATTACATGATGTGAAATACGGTGTAATGTTGCACGCTCCTTATTAATATTCGAAAATAAAGAATGTTGCCATTTCGCCTCGGGGTTGGGGAGTATATTTTTATGTTAGTGCTGTATTGCTTTTATATTTGTCGATATATGTCTAGTCAAGTTTAACACGATCTACATGTTATTTTGTGTGTTATTTCTGTTAATCTCGATGCTTTGTATTCAGTGATACCGTGCCTAGTAATAAGTTTTTGTACCTACTCGTCTATCAACGTGTAACTAATAAAACTTGGAAGGGGCCGTCCATATATTACGTCTTTCTAAATTAGGGGGGGGGGGGGTTGGTCTGCGGATGACGGTAAATGATAGATGGGGGGGGGTGTTTTGACGTCATTCTTATTTATTTATTTATAGTTTATTTTTCACATACAAAAAGATTATTTCTAAAAAGAAATTTCTTCCAGCACACCTAGTAAAATACTAGCTGCCCGCCCCGGCTTCGCCCGTGGTACTTACATGTATTATACATATAAACCTTCTTTAAGAATCAGTCTATCTATTTAAAAAAACCGCATCAAAATCCGTTGCGTAGTTTTAAAGATCTAAGCATACATATATGTTTTAATCATATAATACCCTATTTTTCTCAAATCTGCAATGTTTTATTTTGTCAAACTAGTAATGACGTCAATTTTGGGAGAAGGGGGGGGTCATTAAGAAATGACGATAGGATGATTATAGGGGGGGGGGGGGGTCTAAAATCTGAAAAAATCGATGACGTCATTTATGGACGGCCCCGAAGTCAATTTTAACCCTTATAATTGTCGTATCGGAATGAAACTTGGTAGTAGTTCGGATGACAATCCTAGGCCCGTATTAATAAACCTTTCTCAATATTGCGAACAGTCTCGTGATCTGTCTCAAGTAAACGTTGATAAATAAACCTAACTTTGAAACGCACGTGAATACTCAAGCAGTACTCACTTGAGAGGTGCGCCGAGTTTTACGTATTAATAAACGAAACTCAAGAATATCATTCATTCGCCGCTGAGGCGAATACTTGAGAAGTGTTCTCAGCTGAGTAGACCTCAAGATTGGTTTATAAATTAGCACGGAGCTTGAGATAGCGTCAATTCTTAAGACGCGTCTCGGATGATACAGCCTCAAGACTTGTATTGAGATTTGTTTATTAATACGGGCCTTATAATTTCATATCTTGTAGCTGATCTGATAATGGAGCCAGGATGTAGATGGTGGAAGTTACTACTAGTAAACCCCTCGAGTTTGGGCTCATATGATTCGCTTTGACCAGTCCAATATTTTACACTTGGTGTCGAGGGCTTGATGATGGAGCCAGGAGGTTTTTTGTTTATTTTCTTTTAAATATTCAAATTTTATTATAAAGTATGTCCAAGTACAAAGGCAGACTTGTGCCAAAGAATTTTTCTACAGACAACCATGGAGCTAGAAGGACAGTAAATAAGCTAGATACATAGATAACTATAATATTCAACTTTTTCAAATTTTCGAGCCCTTATAAGAAATTATGAAAATAAAATCAACTGCATCCATTCAATAAGCATTTTTTGACCAACTACGAATAAAGGTCTAATAACAAACGGATAAAGAAGTGTATGTAACTACTTACATTTATGTAGTTTTGGTTAAACCTATTTATTAATTATTTTGCAGACTTATCTACCTACCTTTAATATTTTTAACGAGATCTAACAAGATAACAGTATATCGATATTTGAGTCCCCACACTAATTCAGCAGTCTCGATGGTGAGCGATAGTAGTGGTCGCGCCGCGGGCTGCGTGTGCGCCACCCTTTCATTTTCTAATTATATAACTGGCAACACCGGCCCGTGCGCGACCGCTGATCGTAACTTCTTCAATTTTGAATTTAGAATTATCGCGCATTATGCCCTCGACCGTCGCGGTGGACGGATGTGCGTGGTTTTAAGTCGTTATTGTTATTTGTGGGACACGTTTTGCAATTTTACGCTAGAAGCGGTTTGCTGATGTTCAGCTTTAGGGCACTTTTATCTTTTTAAATTGGTGTCCTGCAGTTTATTAGGGTTCTTACTCTTGATTTAAAAGAGCGATCATATGAATCTTTAAATAATGCTTTTGATTTTAAGTTAATCGTGACATTACTAATAAGTTAATAACAATTAATAGGTATTTGCCTACCTACTCAGTACATTTAGTTATTGTTTATTTTTAGTCATTTATAAAACAACTAGCTTTCCGCTTGCGGCGTCGCCTGCGTGGAATAACTATATCGCGGAAATTTGTTAATCCCGCGGGAATTACTCACCTTATCGGGATAAAAAGTATGTCTTAATCCAGGGTATATTCTACCTATGTACTAAATTTCATCCAAATCCTTTCAGCCGTTTCGCCGTGATTGAGCAACAAACAAACAAACCCCCAAACTTTCGCATTTGTAATGTTAATTAGACATTTTTTGCCGTCATCTTGTTCGAGCCGCTACCCTCCAACCGCCAGAGCCTTAGGTACTTCTTCTAA
Organism: Oegoconia quadripuncta; assembly: GCA_949316235.1. Classification (NCBI taxonomy): domain Eukaryota; kingdom Metazoa; phylum Arthropoda; class Insecta; order Lepidoptera; family Autostichidae; genus Oegoconia; species Oegoconia quadripuncta. The sequence continues at coordinate 10,104,218 of OX438741.1, read as the reverse complement.
TGAAATACATGAAATCCTCTTATATTAACCTCATATCTCCGTTAAGCCAAAAACCAACGTTGAGAGATAAATAAATTACACCATAATTAATGCATATTTGGTGATAAGCCCAGTAAGAGATCTTGTTTCCAGTCTCTAAACTATAGTTTAATACTCATTGTAATACTATGTGTATAAAATTGTCGTCCCTAGACTACTCCTCCTCCAATCTTCTAAGATTGGAGTAGAAATAGCGTCAGTTGGTGTAAGTATTCAAATTGTTAAAATGACGCCTGCGGCAGGCGGATGGTGGATCCGCGACGCACGCGTCACGCGCCTGCGCAGTGACGTGCGAGTAGCGACCACAGTGTGACCATGATGTAGAATCGGAACGGACGTGAAAATTGTAGAAATAACACCAACCGCAATTTACCATAATTATTATTTATGTTATGGATGATTCTTTGATCTTTGAGTCGACTGCACTAACCCAGTATGTAACGATACGTAAATATTTGGGTTTACTTTTCCTACACATAATCTTAAAGTTGTTGATATTTGGCAAGTATAGAGTTTAGAGTTGTTATCAGTGGTAGTATTAAAATGTTTTATAACAAACCGGAGGCCTGCTTTAGATGTAGTAAATATATAACACCTGTATAAAGTGAAGTTTCGACTTTATCGACGATACCTAAGAGCGGTGCGCTGGTAGAAGAAATAACTACTCGTTTTCGTATAGACTATGTTAATAAAAATAAAGAATATATATACAGAGAGCAACTATAGCAAAAACCGAAACGCCAGATGCCAAAAATGATTTGTTGCCAATTTAGAATTTGCTCGTTCTTAAAAAGTTAATATTGGTGGCCAGTTATAGGCCACCTAAATCGACCTCCACGCTCTTCGCGTGGTCTGCGGTGTCCACGGCCTCCATCTCTGACAGACTTCATGCCTCAAACAAAACATTGACATAGCTAGTTAATTTTCGCCTACACTGCTGGATATCTCATACGTGCAAGTGTACAATAACATTATTAATTATAGTTTATCGATGTCGGATAGAAATGACAAATATAGTTTGATAGTTCCAAAAATGACTTGAGTTCTCACGAATTACATCCGAAAATCAAGCCCATATCAAATTATCCTTAAAATATTTCCTTAAAATATTATCAGTATCCAATGATTAGTCGTAGCTCATAGCTTACACCTTAATAGATATTAAGAACTGATGACTGAAAGATGATCTCTGATAGGTATAGGTTCCAACGTACTATATAGGATCAGAGGTCTACTCAAGTAGGTCTATAATAATATGCCATAGTCTTAAGTTCCACAAATATTACGATGTAGTTAATTGTGTCGTATGTAGAAGTCCAAGAAAAGGCGGAATGTGGAGAAGTGTGGAAATGACTCCACAGATAGAGCACAGTTCTTAAATTGAAGAGAGAGAGGGAATTGATTGTAACAGATGCATTTAAACGTGCATAATGTCACGACCTTTATCGTATATGGGTTAATCAGAGATATCCTTTGGGATATCTCACCAACACCCAAACGCTAATGTTTGCATTAGCGTTTGGGTGTTCAAAACATTAAAAGTTTCATGCTTCAAATGAAATGCACGGTTCCCCTTACTTTAGAGAAATGTGCACGTAACTGGGTGAGCTGGTCCACGTTTAAATATGCATTTGTATGTATGCATGCATTTGTATTTGTTAAAGTCGTATGGCTCTTATTGTTTTCATGTATGTTTGTTTCTTTCTGTTTATTGACACACATAGTGCCAGTTTATGCAATAAACTTTTTACTTGTACATATATTTTAAAATTTCTTTGTATCTATACAAATCTGTAGATGTTATTTGGTAAAAATTCAATCAATCAAATAGGCTTTAAGGAAGGTACATGTAAATATCTTATAGAAACTACAACTTAGGCGGCCTTATCGCTAACAGCGATCTCGTCCCGGCAAATCTATATCATCACGGAATTCAATACGATTAATTTTGTCCTATAGTTGCCTTTAATTTTTTTATGTGCCGAAACCATACAGCACACGCATTGTAAAAGATGATCCAGATAAATAATTTGTAATCTATGTACAATGGTAATAGCTATTTATGGTCACCCTGCACAAACGGGATAAGTCGGCGGCGGTCGGCTTTGATAATTTTATAATTTCCTTCTCATATTTGCAGCCTGTTGCCGGCGGTGTACCAGTGGGTGGTAACTGGTGTCCGACATCTAAGTGGCCACATTGTCGCTGTTTAGAAAATGACAGATCAAAATAGTCTTAAGACTCGTCCCTCGTCTACACTTGGGAGCATTTCTCGGCACAGCTTAGCAAGTATGTTGCAGCATTTAAGCCGCTTTGTTTGTGCCTCATTCATAAAACGTTTAAAGACTTTTCAGATACATGTGGATGGTAATACCATTTTGAAACCGATGGTCTAGTTTGCGTGAATGAAATAGGTTTAAATTTATAAGTTATTGGTGGAATTATTTCCTCTTTTTTGTGTTTTCATAGAAATAAATAAAAATATAAACAGAGTATATTTTTTGAAATATCAAACAATCAAACAAAACATTCTTTATTGCGCAACAATAATAAACATAACACAAGGAAAAACAGGCAAGAGAACTGTACAAGTTGGCGGCCATATCACTAAAAGCGATAACTTCCAGGCAACCTTTGGATTAGGAAGCATTACGTAGGTAATAGGTAACGTAGCGTGTCCGATAAGCTAATTTCAATAAAACAAATTGCATAAAGTACGTTAATTAAATACTTATCAACAGACATACACAACATATAAATATAATATAATTTGTAAATTTATACAAAATAAAAGATACTACAAACTACTAACGCGGTACGTACACGTAATGTATATGGAACGAAAATCAGTAAACAGTAGCCAATTTCAGACAAAGAATCAAGAAAAGACAGGTGAAAGCAGAGAAATAGAAGAGTTAGAGCGCTACATTTCATTCGCGGAAACTAGTCTTTAATCTTTAATATTTGCGTATAACATTGCGTGTACGAATCGGAGGTCGCGGGTTCGATCCCAAGCGGGGTACATGTTTAGTAATTAGGTTGGTTGGTGGTAGGGCATTTTAAAATATCTGCCTGGCTAGCTACCACCATCTGATTTAAGTCTACCGCCAAATAGCAATGTTAATAGCATTTTTGTGTTCCGGTTGTCAGAGATAAGATAAAGTACTCTTCCACCTTCGGCGTTATCTTCACTTGAAATCAGGGGGTCTACTCTCTAACGAAAATACGGACTTTTTCTTTTGCTAAGAATCCTTTATTTGCATAACTTCAGACGTTCCTTGCGTCCCGTACTAACTTGTGATGTCCAACTATATAAGTACAACAAAAGTAAAATAATGACGATTGGTTTATAAATGATACAGCAAACTGCAAAAGAAATATTATTTTTTTTTTAACTATTTCGGGCACACCAATCATCTAGTCCCAAACTAAGCAAAGCTTGTGCTATGGATACTAGATAACGGATAAACATACATAAATATTTATATAAACATCCAAGACTCTGGAATAAATGTTCGTATTCATCACACAAACATTTACCCCTCGCGGGATTCGAACCCGCAACCGTTGGTTTCGCTGATAGGGTCACTATCCACTACACCAATCGGTCGTCAAGAAAGAAAAAGTCCGAAGTTACGGACGTCCGAACCTATTTTCGTTAGAGAGTAGACCCCCTGGTGTGATTCAGGTCAAATGCTAAAATTGTGCCTAAAAAGTTACTAGGGTCTATGTACCCTTAAAGAACCAAGCTGAAGTCACTCTGTAATTACTTAAAATTCAGACCTGTTATATTCATTCTGTAACACAAAACTTTCTACATAAACACTTTTATTACAGTATTGCTCTATATCAGCTTGACCTTTCATTGAATTCTCGATCCATACCGTGATTGTCCATAGTGCTATAATTATGTTTTTAATCACTCACTAAGGTGTTATGGATTATATTGTTAGTTTGCTGTGCTGACAAGTTGCCGCCGCAAGCGAAGTACTAAATACCTGAGGCTAATCGCGCTAAGTTTGAATGGTAATAACAAAAGTAAACCATGACCAAAAACGTTACTCGTATCGCGTTAATCTTGAAAGCCTAGCTTAGTACTTTTTAATTTGTATTTATTTATTTATCTAAAATGTTACAAAGATATACTAATTACAGGTGTTACAAAACCTATACAGATATAACCGCCTCCGTGGCTCAATGTAAATAACATTGGGTTTACGATACGGAGGTCGCGGGCTCGATCCCCAGCGGGGTACATGTTTAAGTACTCGGTTTGGTTGGTGATAGGGCATTTTAAATGTTCGCCTGGGTAGCTATCACCATCTTATCTAAATCTGTCATCCCTAACTTATGCTGCACAATATTAAGCTTCAAAAGTCAGAATGCACAAATTATAAGAATTATAAACAAAAATGCTACTTCACTTGTCGAGATCCCGCCAAAAAGCCGTAGGTATTTAATTCAATTCTTTGGTTTTTATCAATACTTCAAATTTGCCAGTATGTCAAGTGCCACAGAATATAAATTTTTAGCCAAAACAGTGCGTACTCCCATCTATATTGGCTTAGTATTCACGTTGAGTAAAAGCGACAAAAAAATATAAATATTACCCGTGTTTAACCTCCTGCCCGTTATAACAAAGCGGAGCGGAAGAAACATGTGTTGTTATGCAATTGGATTCCTTTACGAGAGAAGCGGTATTGAAATGTCAGTGCCACACCACGACCACACTGTGTGTATGCTAAGGAGTAGTATTTGCTGGTTAGTTCCTGCGTGACATCAAAAAGCGCGCGAACTCATGAACCATAGATAATTTCGCGCGCGAAAGATCACTATCTTGTCTGTGGTCGGAGGTCACGTGACCGCCGCGGGTTGGTCACGTGACTATATTTATACAGTGATGCGCCCTTTATTAACTCCTCCTTGTAGGTACTTCGTAGTCAAGAATCGAAATTGCGAGGGCGAATTCAACAACGTATTGTCGTTAACTAGACTATAATATGGCTTAGGTATATAATTTTACGTCATGGGAGAGTTCCAGCCACTGAAATGATTTATTTTTTCATTTTGGAAAACTTACAGCTTGTTATAACTAAGTAGATACCTACCTATATAGTGAAATTAATTTCAGAAAGTCACTGACGCGTTTGCTACATAGATTGGGCAATGAGGAACACAAACAATGTTTCAAAACACAGATTACAAAGTGTGTAACTTAACGAAATACAGTAGTTGTGAATAAGTACTTTATGGAAAAGGATGAAATGATTAAATTACTGTAATAGAATAAACATTTGTAAAATGCTCACTTGGAAGGAACCAAAGAACAAAAATAATAAATAATAAATAAATAAATACTTATCCTTGGACACACACACACTGCCATCTAGTTCTACATTAAGCAACTATAGGCCTGTGTTGTGGATTTGTTTTTGTAAATAAATACTTATTTTATATGAAAACATCTAAGTGTCAAACATTTCGATATCAACAGACGCCAACGGTGACAATTGCTCGCGATTTATTAGCATCCAATAAAGTGCGATATTTTCGTTGTAGAAACGTTTGGCACGTTTACTCAGCAAGGCCTATTCAGCAATGGTTAATCAATGCGGGACTTTCTTGTATGTCTTCTCCTTTTAAAGAGTTAACTTTGTGCTGTAATGTCGATAATGAGTGACGTCTTGGCGGGAATCAGCAAGTGATGTTGCATTTTAGTTTTTATATCTAGAAATTTGCGCATTCTGAGTTTCGAAATTTAATAACGGCAGAAATTGTACGCTAGTGATGGTGTACTTACAAGTGAAGGGAAGTGCAAATTAATGTACGTAATAGAGTTTTCGGGGTCCCACAAGTAGCTGCCAAAATCTTTCGTAAGCATTCTGTCACATTATGTTTTTGTAAAAACAACATCTGTATGTTTTTTTCTTGTGTGCAATAAATGATAAATAAAAATAAATAAAAAATAAATTAGTGAAGCCTACTTACGGAAGAACGCTACAAGAAATTAGGCTGTCAAATCCCTTAGCCTTCCAACATTGTTCGAGATTAAACCAAAAAAAAAGAACGCCTTTATCCGTATGGCCATAGGTGCTAATTTTGAATCAGCAATTTATGTTTCAGTAACTAATTTTGTGTCTATAACGATACCGTTGGGCTTCGCCGAATTTCCTTATTGCGTCTAAGAATGCGGGTTCGATCCCCAGCGGTGTACATATTTAGTACATACAGTAACATCAGGTGTGATTGAGATCAAGTGCTAACTCGTTGTGCATAAAAAAATAGAAAACTCAGACTTTTATATAAAGCACCTTACTATATTACTTATTTGTGGATTTTGTTGATATTATGTAATATTAAATAATCTTAATGTTTTATTCATTGATCACTCTACAAAAATGTGCACATAATCGTAACAAGCTATATTCATGGGGCAGTTATTTTGGGAGTCGGGTCATCCGCCATAATCCGCTGGGTCAACATTTCGCGCCAATTTTGAGTGACACTTGACGTTCAGAAAGCGCTAATCCCGAAGGACTACTTGGATAATAGAGGTGATGGATGCGGCATTATTAATACAGGGTGAATTTGAAATTCCCATTAACTGGTGACGCCGCTCTTGTTTACGAACAACTTTCCCCAAGGAACCATTAGTCGAATTCGATCAAACAATTTTCGATTACCCATACAAAGTAAACCATTCTGAAACCACCTTTAGTATGGAAGTCCAACAATTTTTTACTAAATTCGGCTATGGTTCCTAGTAGAAAGTTGTTCGTAATTAGGAGTGAAGCCACCAATAAACAGGAATTACACGAATTAAATTTCATTCTGTATATAGGTAACGTTTCTCGGTAATGAAAAACACAGCAAGGCGACGGGATTTACAGAGAGCAAAGAGCAGAGATGATCCTTTGGAGCAGTAAATAAATCATAGTCAAAAATACGGTCGTTTACGCCGCATAGTTTGACACTCGAAAATAAATCAAAACCTTTAGGGTAACCATTCATTTCAAAGTATGTCTCTTTTAATCCGTTTAGATTCCCTACTTTACATTTCTTTCATTTTTTCATAAAGTTTTTCTAAATGTGAGGAATGCAGGGTGAATAACGATGGGTGAAAGCGTTGTGCTTGGATGCTTTTGGCAGAAGGGAAGTAAAGAAATTCGTAATTCAAATACGTACTATGTACATAATTACGACATACTACAACAAAAGCTAAGCTTCTCCTAATCTGATTTACCTACACATATTTTGTATACATAACGAAATAATTAGTAGTGCTTATCTTTAAGTTATTGTCCCATTTAGACTTAAGTTTCTCTTTTTTAATGTTTGCTACTGTATTAATGTAGACACTCGTTGATGAGCCTAAATAAATAAAAAAAAAAAAAAATTCAAAACCCACGTGGATCTATTAAATAAATAAAGAAATAAATATCCTTAGACATACACACAGCGCCATCTAGTTCCACAGTAAGCAACTAGAGGCTTGTGTTGTACCAGATACCAGATGGTTGATATACTACATGAATACTTTTTTTGTAAATAAATATTTATTATAACTGATAACATCCATAACTCGGGTACACATGCCCGTATTCATCACACAAACATATGCCCCTAGCGGGATTCGAACCCGCAACCTTTGGGTATAGTGGTCAGAGTTGCTAACCACTACACCAAACAGATCTGTATTGCGAGACAAATATTATTTGCGATTAATGTCATTAGATCGTCGTAAGTAACTAAACATATACTAAGTTTATCGTTTTAAAAAGGTTGTCAATGGGGATGTTAGATACGAAAACCGCAGGGCACTATTCCTATTTTTTTTTATGCATAACGGTTTGGTACTTGACCTCAATCACACCTGATGTTAAGTGATAATGAGGTCGAAGGTGGAAGTGTACTGACTCGGAAACCCCAACACATTTGGGGGACTGGCTATCTCATCTCTGACAACCGGAACACAATGCTATTAACATTGCTGTTTGGCGACAGATTTAGATAAGATGGTGGTAGCTAGCCAGGCGGACATTTAAAATGCCCTACCACCAACCAAATTACTCCATCACCTACACCAAAAGGCCTTCCTTCGTGCCAAATTTTAAGTTTGTGGAGCATCGGGAACTACTGTATAAGTTTCGTTTTATTTGTGAGTGTCAAAATATGCGGCACAAATTGTATTTTACTTTACAGTTTTAAAGCTGATTTTCTTAACAGTTCCAAGGTACCGCAGACATTGGATATTAATTTCAATTTAATGCATCCACATGTTCTTTGGAAAAAGGATCTTTTGTTTGTCAATGGTGATGTTATATACGGAACACTCAGGGTTCGAATTCTACTTTTACTGACCATCTTTTTTGTAGTACCTGTCTAATTTACCACTAAATATATTCGTAGAAGTATGAGTAAACTTACTCACGGGAGATAACTGTCGCTCGTTCCGGACGGAATGGGACGAGTTACATTGTTAGCTATAAAAAAAAAATATTTAGTGACACTATACATATACCTGATGGCAACACATGATATCGGACGTAGTCTGTCCCATACGAAATCGTTCCACTTCGATTGAGACTAGAAAAAATATATGCCACATCCATTCCTTCTCGATTACAGTTCACCCAAAATGAACAACTCACTCGAAACTGTTGATTTTTGTTCTCAACTGGATCGAGGGACACAATATTCACTCAGCGCTTTCCCATGCCCACTACAAATGTAATATAGATCCTCGAGGGACCGGGGCGGCGTGGACAAATTTCCCGTCTAATAGTAAGCTTGTTAGGACCCCTGTGCGGCTTGCGGGAATTAGGTATGAGGTGAATTCATACATAATAATCACGAGTGCTATTTGAGCGGTTCTGATCAAAGTTCAAGTGTTTATAACGCGCGACGCAAAGAGTAGAGTTCCAAATTCAAATAATATGGTAAGTGTCGGCATCACAACCATAGACTTTTATATGTATATACATATATTGCTGCGTACGGGCTTTTTGGCGGGAACCCGGCGAGTGAAGTTGCATTTTTCTTTATAATTCTTATAATTTGTGCATTCTAACTTTTGAAGCTTAATAATGGCAGAACATTGTGCAGCAAACGTTAGTGATGCTGTACAAGTGAAGGGAAGTGTAAATTAAAGTGCGTAACGAAGCTTTCGGGTTCCCGCAAGAAGCCGCCAAATTCATTTGTAAAGCATTCTGCCACTTTACTGAAGAATAACTTGACTATGACTAGACTCTGTATACGCTAAGTATACGACTAATTACTTATTTTGACTGAGACCGACTAATAAATTGAAGAAATAAGACATTGTGTGTTGGTATGGCTGTATGGGCTTGTATCCCTTTGCCTTCTCCGAAAGGAGTGAATAAAACGAAAAAAAAAATTGCTGCGTATGTACCGAGTTATGTGGTAGAAATCGCTTAATAGCGATAAGACCGCCTCGTTGTACAATTCTGAAGCCTTCAAACGTATAGCACCCCTCTTTTTTGTCGGGGTTTCAAAATAGGTATACCTGCATAATGTAGGTACTGAATCTATAAACAAGGTTATATATTGTATACCAAAAAGCCGATACATCCCAATTAGATCATATATTTCGTAATCAATATGGCTAGAAAAAATAAATCAAAAATAAAGGATGATTGCGAATTCAGTTACTGATGTTTCCGCTTGTAGGGTGTTTATCATTCCTTAAAAGGAAAAAATATAATCCCATATTTTCATAGCTGGAATCGATTTTATACGTGATTCTGACCAAACTAATTTTCAGGTTCAAGGTATACAATAAATAAGCTTGTATTAGGCTTAAAAAAGCTTACATCCATCAATCAAACGCAGCTAATTCTGTATCTAACTGTACCTTACATTATTTCTCTTCCATAACTGACCATGAAAATGAATGTAAATTGTACAAAAAAGACCACATCATCAATGTACAACCGGCATCATTACCAAATCTGCATAACTGCATTCGGTGCGGTATTGTCGCAGGTTCGATTCCCCGGGGGGCTCGCTCATACCGCGAAACTGAATTGTCGATGTCATTTTATTCCCCACAGATGTCAAGAGATATCCGTGTTTATGTTAGAAGGAATAGCGTTGAGGGTAGACGAAGAAGTTTCATTAGTTATGACGTTTTTACACTAGGCAAGTCGTTATCTCATCGGAGACGGTGCACAATGTTAAAGGAGGACGCTTTACCAACCTTAATTTTTCGAACAACTTGTATTGCGTTATTAGGAGTAAATTGAATTTCCAGGGCATTCCTATTTGCTATATGTATCCGGTCATAAGCCGTCCACTGAAAAATGTAAACTCTGTCTAATTTTTTTTAATGGATTTCCAGAATTTTATAAAAATATTTTCTTCTCTATTCGCTGCCAACATATCTAATTAAATTGTTTCCTGACTACCTATTCAGGATTTTTTTATTTATTATAATTTTATAGGAATGGAATCATTTTCCATAACATTGTTTTCATCGTCGTCGTTATACTTATTAGCTACAGGACATCCACTGTTGAACATAGGGCTCATTTTTCCAGAGTGATCGGTTAGAAACGGATTTCCCACGATTTTCATTAGATCAATATGCTGCGCTTGCCGGTGAATGATCTCCACTCAAGGACTTTTTTTTTCTTTTTTTTAATAATAATAAATCAGTAAATATTTTGGACACTTACACCAATCATCTAGTCACCGAACTAAGCAAAGCTTGTGCTATGGAAACAAGATAATGGATAAACATACATAAATAAACACCCATGACTCGGGAATAAATGTTCGTATTCATCACACAAACATTTACCCCTCGCGGGATTCGAACCCGCAACCATTGGTTTCGCTGACAGGTTCACTATCCACTACACCAACCGGTCGTCGTAATAAAACTAAACATCTTCTAAAATGGTGCAAATTTTTAGCCCAACTCAATAGAGACTCCTTGATCGCGAATTACTTTGTTTCATTCGACAATATCACCCCTACAGTTATTATATGCAAATAATACGCATAATTTAGGGTTCCGTGTTTTATCTACTTATCTGTGAAATGGCTCAATTAGTGAAGCATGCTTACGTCGGGTTTCGTGGTTATTTCGAGGGGAGGCATGCAAATTGTGGCCTATCTGTTATCTAAAGTTGCATGAAATATGCTAAATGATTTATAGTAGAGATACATCCAGGAGGAGGGGCGGGGGGATGATTTAGATAGTACCATCTAACTATTGTATTAATATCTTATTATTTTAATTTCTTAATCTCTGGTGTCTGTGATGCTCACAGTAATTCAGCTATCTTGAAATGTTAAAATAATGTGCTCATATACTGTACACTGTAGCTTATGAGTTACTCAATATTTTGACGACCTGTTTGGTGCAGTGGTTTAAAACGCTGACTGGTCGCGGGTTCGAATCCCGCCAGGGGCATAAGCGTGTGTGATGAATACGGACACATGCATCTGAGTTATGGGTGTTTTCACTTATAATACGCATGTATTTAGAACGAAAAAAAAAAACAAAAGCATTTGGTATCTATAATACAAGCCCAGTTGCTTAGTGTGGAACTAGATGGCGCTGTGTTTATGTCCACGAATATTTATTAGTCAGGATTCTGGCGTCACGTGCTGGAATCTTCGTTTCTCATTGGAAGATAATGTTTTATCTATGGATACAATTTGTATCTCAAAAATCTGTGCCCAAATAGCCCCACGGAAATACACAAGTTCCATAAAAAATACTCCAAAAACAACGATGGTTATCAGATGTCTTGCACTGAGACTTTTTTCTTTCCTATGTGGGTGATTGTCAGAGGATTTCATACTATTTGTCCTCGCGGACAAATTAGTCAGGCCCGAACTAATTTGGCCGCTGGTCAAAAACTAATTTTTCTATAAAAAAACTATAACTGAATTCCGAGGAATCTAGCATATATTTTCCATACAAACATTTTTTTTTTTTTTTTTTTTTTTTTTTAATGCATAACGGCCAACCCGTTATGATATATACTTGACCTCAATCACACCTGATGTTAAGTGAAGATGAGGTCGAAGATGGAAGCGTACTGACCCGGAAACCCCAACACATTTGGGGGACTGGCTATCTTATCTCTGACAACCGCAACACGACAATGCTATTAACATTGCTGCTTGGCAGCAGATTTAGATAAGATGGTGGTAGCTAGCCAGGCGGACATTTAAAATGCCCTACCACCAACCAAACCGAGTACTTAAACATGTAACCCGCTGGGGATCTAACCCGCGACCTCCGAATCGTAAACCCAATGTTGTTTACATTGAGCCACGGAGGCGGTTTTTTTGGGTACGGCAAATTCAAATTTAGCTAAACTTTGTGTGTATTATCGGATAACATTAAGTTAAGTATAGGCAGCGTTACTTTTTAAAAGTAACCGCTTTATAAAAGTTTCAGCGAATCTAAGAAATGATTATTGGTAGCACATGAAAAGAGCTCTGCTAATTTTTTTTTATGATGTGATTTAGCCCAGAAATTAAAAAATATTTCATGTGTAACCTTGAAATAATATTCCATTTTTCAAATAAAAAAACAAATTTGGATATAGCTTTGAAAATCGCAGGAATTGGTACATAATGATTAACGAACAAAAAAAAAACCAATTTCATAGGTAAAGACCCAATACTATACGTAATCTCTGGACGCGTTCATTACGTACATTTCATTTTATTTATTCACATAGTTTTAAGGCATAAATCAGTGGGATATTGCAATAATATCTAATTATGTAAGTAAGTATACATATCTATTGTAGTATAGTAGGTATATAATATGTAGTATAGGTCCCATATTATTATTCTAGCCAATATTCATAGTTTTAATGGAAATGTTTAGCTTTGTGTACGCCCAGTCAATGTGTTCTTTTATATATATCTACCAAGGTTGCCTGGAAGAGATCCCTTTATGGGATAAGTCCGCTTTTGTAGTTAATTTTAAGTTACATTTAATTTTTTTTTATGCACAACGGGTTGATACTTGACCTCAATCACACTTGATGTTAAGTGAAAATGAGGTCGATGGTCGAAGCGTACTGACCCGGAAACGCCAACACATTTGGAGGACTGGCTATCTAATCTCTGACAACCGGAATATAACAATGCTATTAACATTGTTGCTATAATCACAAAATTGAACAAATTATAAAGTGTTGATTTTATACATACAACGGAGGGATAAGGATAAACCGTCTAACTTCACATTTATATAAAGTAGGTAATGTATATGTCGCAGGCAGATCGTAGAATTATTTGATAGGCGGATCGTTATGTATGGCCGACATGTATTTTACATTATTGGAAATTGGCTCCTAAGTAGTATTCAAAGCAATCTAACACAACCTTACCAACCGCTCTGAGCAGTGCAGTTTCCAATAATGTAGCAAATATGCACCATAAACAAAAAGGTTAATTCAACGATCTGCCTGCGACGTATATGTATACATATATAAAGAACATTGAGAGTAAGTTACTATATGAATTGGAGAATTCGTAAATCCTTAATATCATTTCGACTAAACCACACAGATCGTTGTTATCAAATCAAAATGACTATAAAAAATGACCCTAAAACGATGTAGAGCGGTCACACACATTTGTAACCATTAGCGGCCAGCACAAAAACGTACGTAACCACTAATTTCACCGAAATCTATAAAACTAAATAAATCAAGAAAAACATACACGACTATTAATATCTCTATCCTTATACTTAGGCTCGCAAACGCGACGATAATTACAGTTTTTGGAACGTCGAGCTTAACGTTCGAAAATTAAAAGAGTTGGGACGTTCGTGCGTAGGGCTTGTTCCCTCTTAGAAAGAGCGAGCTTTAGAAAAAATATTCTTATTTATAAAACCCAAAGTTTCACTTGTATACCATCTACGTAGATAATTCTTAATAATCCGAGGCTTTATTTTTAGGATTAACTGAATACACGTTTGGAAAGTGAAGATGAAGCACGCGATCCCAGTAAATGCATATTCCCCTGCTCTTGAAGAGCACAAAGTTGTAGGATTCAGGAGGTTCGCTTCTTCAGTGAAATACTGTAGTAGACCACTCCTGTTATGAGCTGAAACTTTTTGTGTGCAATATCAACATAGCTGTTTATTGAGTCATTTGGCCTTAAAAATTGACTCACATTATTCACCTAACACGTTATACTGACTCCTCGCAGCCCGACATTCCTATACCCAAAAACTTCGAAAGCCCCACGTATCATTATGTTTGCATTGCTTTGTTCTTTTTAAGCGACCTAAGGTTAAGTTGGGTCACGACACATCCCAATTAGTGGTGATTAGGCGTCGTAATTTATTGAGTGCGTCAGTTACACGGCTGTGGCACTGCGGCGCGCTTTGTGCTAATGTCATGGCGCCAAAACTTTTTTTTAATCTTTACGTGTTGATTTGCGAACGCTTCTTAGAATGCATAATGATTTTTATATAGTTCGTCGACCGTATAAAATTAGTTAAATAATACAAATTAAATAAAATTCTCTCCAAATTGTTTCCATTCGTATGTAAGGAAAGACTTGCATTACCGTAGATAGTTTCTTAGTACCTAGGAATAAAGCTGTTTGACAAAATTTTGCTTTAGTAATTCGCGGGCAAACGTCGACCTAATACTTGCAGGGCTCGTATTCTAAATGCTTCAAATTCAATTCGGCGTCGGGAAGTTTCAAATTTCGAATAGATTTTACTTCATGGAAACGTATTCACTTTCCGATATCGAATATAATATCGATTGTTGAACTATTGACAACTTGTTTGGTGTAGTGGTTAGAAACGCTGACTGCTATACCTACAGCCTACCCCAAAAGGTCGCTGGTTCGAATCCCACTAGGGGCATATATTTGTATGATGAATACGGACATGTGTATCCGAGTTATGCATGTTTTTCATTTATGTATGTATTTATTTACAAAAAAAAATGTATTTGTGTAGTATATAAATCATCTGGTATCCATAATACAAGAATAGTTGCTTAGTGTGGAACTAAATGGCGCTGTGTGTATGTCCAAGGATATTTATATTTATTTATGATTATGGAGGCAGGTCTCATTGCGTTCACATTTCTGTTTATGGTTTACACTGGCAGAGGGATATCCTAATCCCAACTAATATTATAAATCGGAAAGTTTGTGTTTGTGTATGTATGTATGTTTGTTACCTCTTCACGCCTAAACGGCTGGACAGATTTGGTTGGAATTTGGTTGGTAGAGAAATTAGAACCTGGATTAACATATAGGCTACTTTTTATCCCGGAAAAGCGACTGGTTCCTTTTTTTTTATGCATAACTGGTTCGTATTTGACCTCAATCACACCTGATGTTAAGTGAAGATGAGGGCGAAGGTGGAAGCGTATACTGACCCGGAAACCCCAACACATTTGGGGGACTGGCTATCTTATCTCTGACAACCGAAACACAACAATGCTATTAACATTGCTGCTTGGCGGCAGATTTAGATAAGATGGTGGTAGCTAGCCAGGCGGAATAATAATACTTATCCTGTAGGATAAGTATTATTAGTGGGATTGCTTTTGAGTCATAGAGTGACATTTGGTAGTAGAATGAATTCCATGCGTTACGCAGTCGGGGGTAATAGCTAGTGGGCTATAATCCACCAGGCGACCGGGCCCTGTATGAAGGCCAATTGCGCTTTTTTTTCAGCGGTTTTACCGTTCGAACGGAACGTTTTTAGTATTGGTTTAGCTATAGTTGAGCTGATGTAAAAAATTGTATCGGGCTATTTTTTATGGACAATTATATCGTTAACGCTACCAAAGTAAAACCAAACCCAAAATGTTTAGAGCTAACCACGAGTACTTTTCTTTAACCGCCTCCGTGGCTCAATGTCAACAATATAGGGGTTACGATTCGGAGGTCGCGGGTTCGGTCCCCAGCATGTACATGTACCCCACATGTTCAGTACTCGGTTTGGTAGGTGGTAGGGCATTTTAAATGTCCGCCTGGCTAGCTACCACCATCTTATCTAAATCTGCCGCCAAACAGCAATGTTAAAAGCATTGTTGTGTTCCGGTTGTCAGAGATAAGATACCCAGTCTCCCAAATAGGATAGGGTTTTTTCGGGTTAGTACGCTGTCTCCTTCGGCCTCATCTTCACTTAACATCAGGTGTGATTGAGGTCAAGTGGTAACCCGTTGTGCATAAAAAAATGTATTAAAAAAAAATAGGTTCCGTTCAAATGATTAGCGCGATACGAAATGTGGTTAACGTAACGTTTTTGGTTATGGTTTAGCTTTGGTAATATCGTTCAAACTTAGCGCGAACGGCCCCTAGGACTAGTGGGCACCTGACTGTCAGTGTTTCTAAGCTGTCCCTGTAGGCCATCGACTTGGGTTAAGTCGCGACTGATTATAGAACACCCCCTCCGAGCCACGGAAAGACTCGTATTAAAATGTCACTATCACCCATCTAAAGAGTGACCGCATCAGACATTGCTTAACTTCGCTAATAGAAAGCGAATATAGTGAATGTGACTGTGCTACCACATTCTTGCTTCCGCATTTATCATACAAACATATGCCCCTAACGGATTAGAACCCGCAAACTTTTAGCGTAGCAGTCAGGATTTTTAACAACTACACTAAATAGGGCGTTATATATTCGTTATCTAGTATCCATAGCACAAGCTTTGCTTAGTTTGGGACTAGATGAATGGAGTAAGTGTCTCCTTTTTATAGTAATTTAGTAATGCGGAAAATGAAGCATATCGCATGCATTTCGAATGAAAACATTAAAATACATCACAGACAGTATAAAAAAAAGAGATCACACGTTAGAGGTTTGTTTAAGGTGCAATAAAACTTTACTCTCCCACAAGTCGGCCCGTGTGCTGTCATCAATCTCTTCTCGTACTAAGCCGCCCTGTGATTAGTCACCGCCCACATTAAATTCACGCTTTTACTCAACGTTTTGACTCACGACTTAGTATTATTTAAAGGGGTTAATTTTGGGATGTTAACATTGTGACGTCAGCATCTAAATAAGTTGATGAATTACCGAAGTCTCAAAACAAACCTTTATACCGCATGAGTTTTTTTACCGCTAGGTAAAAAATACAACATATTAGTGAAATAGGTGTTATGGATTATTCTCAGTAGTCCTCTCTAGCCCTGTCCTTCGGGGTGAAGTGCCTGGGGGGGGGAGGGGGGTGCCAATTGCTTTCATTCCTTCCCAGAAAAAACATGTAATTAATTACCATAGATTTCAGCTTTTATGTTTGTTGTGTTATATAGAATCAAATAATAAGTCAAACCACATTATGATTCGCTTACTTATAGGTACAATTATCAAACAATCACAGATCGGGACTCGTAGGGTTCCTATCACACGAAATTTATTTGGAACACATATTTTCTCCAAGTTATTTTAATTTATTTCATTTAATGATGTAATTATGGGAAATATGCTACAAACGCGACCGTCAAATGACACGTTTTTTTATTTTTTATGGTTTTGGCGAAAAAAAAATTAACCTACCTATGCCAATACCTTCTATTTTACTTACCTAATATGCCCTATTTTTTTCCTTACGGTAAAAAACTCATCCGGCATATTATAGTCTAGTGATAAACAATTGGTTGGTGGTAGGGCATTTTAAATGTCCGCGTGACCAGCGCGCACCATCTTATCTAAGTCTACCGCCAAACAGCAATGTTAATAGCATAGTTGTGTTCCTGTTGTCAGAGATAAGATAGCCAGTCACCCAAATGTGATAGGGTTTCCGGGTCAGTATGCTTGCACTGGTAAGAGCGTCGGTGGCTCAGCGGGTAAGACGCGGTCTCCCAATTTAGGAAATCCGGTTTCGATTCCCAGGCAGGACATGTATACAAATGAGATCTTAAATTTAATTTAATTACTTATGTGCATTTATCTGACTCTTCTTAAACGGTGAAGGGAAATATCGTGAGGAAACCTGCATGCCTGAGAAATAAAAATTTAAAGGCATGTCAAGTCCCCAACCCGCATTGGGTCAGCGTGGTGGACTATGGCCCATACTCCCTCATATACGAGGGAAGGCCAGTATCCCTGCAGTGGGATGTTTACTGGCTGATGATGATGATGCTTGCACTTTCGGCATCATCTTCACTTAACATCAGGTGTGATTGAGGTCAACTGCTAACCCGTTGTGCCAAAAAAAACCTATCCCATGAGGAATCTCTTCCAGTCGATCCAAAATTATCTAAGATATAGTTTGACGACCGATTGGTATACTGGATAGTGATCCTGTCAGCGAAACCAACGGTTGCGGGTTTGAATCCCGCGAGGTGTAAATGTTTGTTTGATGAATATGAACATTTATTCCCGAGTCATGGTTGTTTATATAAATATTTATGTATGTTTATCCGTTATTTAGTATCCATAGCACGAGCTTTGCGTAGTTTTGGACTAGATGATTGGTGTAAGTGTCCGAAATATTTATTTATAGTTGTTTGGGCGCGTCTATATTCTTGTTGGTAACCTTAAGAAAAAAGTTTCTTGAATGAGAGCATGATTTTTTTATTGTCGGCGAAAGAAAATGGCTGCATGGTTGAGTGAGCAGTGTTAGGTACCTACTTTTTTATCGACCCGATTTTTCGATGCGTGTACGCATATTTCCTATACTAATTGTCGTTGGGCCGATAAGTATAACGGTGGGTCGTGTGGGCCATAATTGTCGGTTGTGGATCGGTTATAGTTATTACTAGTTATTAGTCTATCTCTAGCGAGCGCGTGCGCTGCCCCAAAGGCGATAGTTTGGTGACTCGGCAAACTGTGGAGTTGAGCAATTTTTCCGAGGACTGGGGTGTGTTTACAGCGCCGGAATGAAAAAGTTCGTCATATTAATTGTCTTACGACGATATATACTTACTTATATACGAGAATTTCTCAAAGTGTTACTTTATCTCTAGAGACGTGGAATGATTCGTGTTGAATGAAAAATATGAAATACTAGCTTTCCGCCCGCGGCTTCGCCTACATGGAATAACTTTATCGCGGAAATTTGTTTATCAACTCACTTTATTGAGATAAAAAATATCCTTTGTCTCAATCGAGGCTATATTCTACCTATGTACCAAATTTCATCCAAATCCTTTCATCCGTTTCGCCGCGATTGAACAACAAACAAACAAATAAATAAACATGCAAACTTTCGCATTTACAATATTACGAGTAGTTAGTTTCATTTTATCATATTATTAAGAATTTTATTTCGTATTGTTGACAGATGTTCCCACGAGGTACTAGGCTAAGTAATGTATTCATTGTATTTACAATAATAATTTTCTTACACTTCTTTCTACTTAACCTAAACTTAAGTGCGAATGTATGAGACAGAGTAGCCACAAACTGTTTGCTCAATAAGTTTGCGATGTGAAGAGAACAGGCTCTATAAACATTCAAACAGGAATAAATGATCGAAGTGTAACATCGAGTGTGACGCAGTTATACTGAAATTATTTGCTACAGTAACAATCATGATGACGACCAGTTTGGTGTAATGGTTAGAACGCCTGGCTGCTCTTTTTGTATAGTATATCAATAATCTGGTTTCCATAATGTAGAAGGCAAATTAATATTATATGTGGCAACGCATCTGTGACCCTTTTGGTGTTGCGGGTGTCCATGGGCGGCGGTGATTGCTTTCCATCAGGTGACCCGCATGCTCGTTTGCCGCCCTCTCATATAAAAAAAAAAAATCCATTTGAAGCTGTTGGGGACTGTAATATTGTATTGGCATTCCCTATATCCGAAATGGCCAAAGCAATATATAAATTAGTCAGAGTCGGTATAAATAATAGGGTGTAAATATCCACTGAGTCATTACAGAGCGACATAGTCATTAAAATGATTAAGCTCTTTAAATATTGAAAAAAAAAAACTAAGGAGCATAATGTAAATACGAGTATGTATGTATGTGAGTATGTTTTAGATTTAAGCATAGTCGTAGTCTTTAGAGTATTAAATGTAAAAAGAAACAAGTTAATTTATAAATTATATTTTTGTAAACAAGAGCACGGACCATGATTGTGATTGTGGTGTGTGTGAGTGGTGATTTAAATTACTCTTAATTAAAAAAAAATACGAGTATATGTAAACCTACAGACCCGTGTTCACAGCTTTTGTAGTCAAGCGATATATTTCCGGAATGCTGATCCGTAGGCGAATAAAAAGTTTAATGTATATTCTATATGCACAAGATTGCTTAAAAATATTAGATAATCGACACTCATTGTAACATTGAATGAAACCTCTATTTAATAATGTATTTTTGAGTATATAAGGAAGAGCGTCGGTGGCTCAGTGGAAGAGACACAGTCTCCTAATTTGGGTGGTCTAGGTTCGGTCCCCAGGCAGGCCATGTATCAATGACTTTTTAAATTTAATTTAATTATTTATGTACATTTATCTGACTGCTCTTAAACGGTGAAGGAAAACATCGTGAGGAAACATACATGCCTGAAAAATAAAAAGAAGTCGAAAGCACGTGAAGTCCCCAACCCGCACTGGCCCAGCGTGGCGGACTATGGCCCACACTCCCTCAATATCAGGGAAGGTCTATATCCCTGCAGTTGGATGTTTACGGACTGATGATGATGAATTATAAGTAGAGACTACTAGAGAGTAAGTCAATAGACCTTGTGTAACATCAACGTCTTTATGCGACATTGTTTCTACTGCAGTAGAATGTGAGAACATAGCCTCCCCTCACTGGGATTAGAGTATGGATCATTAGCGTGTTTATGTCAACGTAGGGTACGAAATTGGGAATTCCATTCTCGAAGTTGTAGACGAAAGAGATTCAATAAGTCCAACTTCGCAAGCAATGTTAATAGCATTGTTCTGTTCCGGTTGTCAGAGATAAGATAGCCAGTCCCCCAAATAAGATGGGGTTTCCGTGTCAGTACGCTACCACCTTCGGTCTCATCTTCACTCAACATCAGGTGTGATTGAGGTCAAGTGCTGAACGTTGTGCATAAAAAAAAACTACTTAAATTTGGGAGGTACCTAGTTTATTGGTACACGACATCCGCTATTGAACAAATTTTTGCGCAATAACCAACGGGATTTTTGTATAAGAAATTTAAAAAAAACATTAATTTCCACTGGAACGGGAAAAACGTTGCAGGTAAACACTCGTTGAGGTAATTTCCATTAAGAATTTTTTGCTTGTTCAATTTCTATATATATCGAGCGAAGTCGCGGGCGGGAAGCTAGGATATAAATAAATTTGCAACCGCAAACTACTGAAATTAAATAAAATCCGTTATAGTCATAGCTTGCCACATTAATAAGTAGTAAAATCTAAGCTACATTGTGCCCACGCGCCTGCGCCGGACGGCTAATGTTTTTTGTTCAGCTCTTTGATAGATTTGTCGATTAGATTACAGTTATTTATTGAGTTGTTATTACAGACTGCGGTCGGAGCTTTCTCTGAAAACTCACGTTTTGCTTACTCTTCGACTCACTAGACAGGTAATAATAATAATAAATCAATATTTGGAACACGTCGGTGGCTCAGCGGTTAAGACGCGGTCTCCCAATTTTGGGAGGTCCGGGTTCGATTCCCAGACAGGTCATGTACTACAGTCGGCAACACAATTAAGGTAACAGGCTTAATTTTTGTGAGATTGTTGTATTTTCTTTTATGCCTTTATGCCATTCATGTCATGTTCACTTAGACTGGAATAACAATTTTCCTTTAGACTTTCCCCTATATATTTATAAGTAAAGACCTGCTACCTTAATTGTGTTCCTGATTGTACCAATGAGTTTTAAATTCAATTTAATTACTGTAATTAAGACGACCTGTTTGGTGTAGTGGTTAGAAACTCTGACTGCTATACCAAAAGGTTGCGGGTTCAAATCCCGCTAGGGGCATATGTTATATATTCAATATAGACATGTGTTCCCGAGTTATGGAAGTTTTTCATTTATATATTTATTTATTTACAAAAAAATGTATTTTTGTAGTATATCAACCATCTGGTATCCACAACGCAAGCCTATAGTTGCTTAATGTGGAACTAGATGGCGTTGTGTGTATGTCCAAGGATATGTATTTATTTATTTATTAATCACGGGACAAAGTGGTAAAACAAACCTTGAAATAAATTTAATTACTAAAGTGCATTTATCCGACGGCTCTTAAACGATGAAGGAAAACATCGTGAGGAAACCTGCATGCCTGAGAAATAAAAATTCTTAAGCATGTGAATTCCCCAACCCGCAATTAGGCCAGCATGGTGGATTATGTCCTATATTCCCTCATTATATGAGGGGAGGCCTATATCCCTGCAGTGGGATAACATACATCTGGACAAAGACTGGACACACACACACACAACAACGCCATCAAACACATAATACTCGTCGTTTCTCGTCGGGGGTTGAAAATGCAGAAACAATTTAGGGTTATGGTCGATTGTCGTTTGTCTGATAACTAGTTATTAGCTTACACACAGCTATACACATCGTTCAGAAAAGAAAATTCACATAATAATTAGTCTAGCTTCGATTTTCCCGGTTTCCCAATAATTTTCAAGTACTAAACGACTAATTTCTAAGCATTACTAGAATAGCTATAAATTACCCGCGACCCAGGTTAATGATAATGTATGACCTATTACGCAGACATACCTATTACGGCTGCGTTGACATCGCAACGAAGGGGTCACGCTGACAAATTGTTACTTTGAGCAATTTTCATTGTAATAACGTGATTGAATTATGGACGGTGTATACCTCATGCTTTTATTATGAAACGATTTTACAATGCTTTGATGTTAATTGGGCTATTTAAAGTTTATGAGGGAAAAGCACAATAAATAAATAATTAAACAAATATTTCGGACACTTACACCAATCATCTAGTCTCAAACGGACTAGATAACTGATAAATATATTATTATAGACGAACAGCATTACTGCTGGTATGTCTATGTCACAGTGTTGGAAGAGTTCACATTGTTCATTATGTTGTTATTCAGTCAATATTTAAGTCATCACTAGTTTTTTTAAAATTTATCCAATCTATTCTTGAACGAATTCACTGATTGGGCGGAGACAACCCCTTCCGGCAGCTTATACCAGGCCTGAACAACACGGTTGCTCAGAAACAGATATATGTATATAAATATTTATATAAACTTCCGTTACTCGGGAATAAATGTTCGTATTCATCACACAAACGTTTACCCCTCGCGGAATTCGAATCCATCACCGTTGAAACTTTGCATACTCGTTCAGTTCTGATTACAATACATTTATACGCTAGACTTGAACTGATGCTGCTTAATATGATTTTCGCTATGACCTGATGCTGCAGCCAGGATTGTCTCCACAAGATGATCTCCTCTACGGTTAGTACGGATACGCAATTTTGCAAACGCGGTTAGATTAGAATAATGTGCTAATCCATAGATAATCATCATCAGCCCGTAAACATCTCACTGAGGGATATACAATTATCTAATCTAAATCTGCCGCCAAGCAGCAATGTTAATAGCATTGTTGTGTTCCGGTTGTCAGAGATAAGATAGCCAGTCCTCCAAACGTGTTGAGGTTTCCGGGTTAGTACGCTTCCACCTTCGACCTCATCTTCATTTAACATCAGGTGTGATTGAGGTCAAGTACCAACCCGTTGTGCATAAAAAAAAATATATGAGAGAGTATGGGCCATAGTCCACCACGCTGGCCCAATGCGGGTTGAAGACTACACACGCCTTAGAATTTTTATTTGTGAAGCATGAAGGTTTCCTCACGATGTTTTCCTTCACCGTTTAAGAGCAGCCGGACAAATGCACATACGCAATTAAATTAAATTTGAAAACTCATTGGTGCATGGCCCGCCTGGGTATCGAACCCGGACCTCCGAAAATTGGGAGACCGCGTCTTAACCGCGAGCCATCGACCTCTTCGTGATCACCGACGTGACAGGATAATCACTAGTACCCTACCCTCGCTTTCTCTCGCAGGGCTCTAACTGAAAATCAGTGTCTTACCGCTATAGGTGAGGATCCACACTGAGGGATGGCCCATTTGTGGTACAGATACACATACAACCCTATTATGAGTTGTAACAGTTGTACTTAATTTTAGTTTTCATTTTTATTACTGTGAAATAAGGCTACATTTTGTAAGAATAACACCAAGCATATTGATTGTTGCGTCGAATATTTTTGTATGTGTTTCTGTAATATGTAAATAAACGCTTTATCTATCTATCTATCTAATCACAATATATTGATAGAGTGTTAATAGCTTGTTTTTAAAAGTATTCCTTTTTCTCCTAAAGTTGTACAACTATGTTCATGACAGCCACAGCACTATTGTAGCAATAATCTTTAATAAGTTACAAGTTAAATTGTTTTACAGTAAATTACCTTAATTATATACACATTTATCTACATGACATTTAAATAAAGGTCGAAGTAACATTGACAATTACACCGACATTGTTGGAGAGTTATTTATTAGCTTCTCATTATGGATTTAAATGTACCTATTATCTATGGATTATCTGATCAGCCGCAGCCTCTGTGGCTTAATATGGACGACATATAGGGCAAATATATATGTATACGACGGCGTCAGTGGCTCACCGGTTAAGACGCGGTCTCCCAATTTGGGAGGTCCGGGTTCGATTCCCAGGTGAGCCATTCACCAATGAGTTTTAAAATTCAATTCAATTCAATTCAATTCAATTCAATTCAATTCAATTTAATTTAATTACTTATGTGCATTCATCCGACTGCTCATAAACGGTGAAGGAAAACATCGTGAGGAAACCTGCATGCCTGAGAAATAAAAATTCAAAGGCATGTGAAGTCGCTAACCCACATTGGGCCAGCGTGGTGGATTATGGCCCATACTCCCTCATATACGAGGGAAGGCCTATATCCCTGCAGTGGGATGTTTACGGGCTGATGATGATTATCTGATTAGAGCCGCAGCCTCTCTTGGCGAATCTAACTACGCAATTTTCATATTGCGGACGCTATTTTAGCATAAAACTATCCTATCCTGTGCCATCCTATGATATTCTGGTGGCAAAGATAAAAAGGCCACCTTGCAATGCAGTTCAATATCGGTCAAGCCATTTGGGAGGTTTTTTTTTTATGTGAGAGGGCGGCAAACGAGCATGTGGGTCACCTGATGGAAAGCAATCACCGCCGCCCATGGACACCCGCAACAGCAAAAGGGTCATAGATGCGTTGCCCTCCGTACAGGCAGAAAGGCAGTGTCTACCCTAGTAAATTGTGAGTTTGCTTCGAAAAGCATTGTCAAGACAGCTGATGGAACAAAAATATTTTAAGAAGGAGTAAGTTATTGTTTTGTAGTTTAATAGTAAATTTTATCATTCTGCCTACCCTGTGACGTATACAAATCTACATTTTCACATATATATGAACCCGAAAAACACCGCCCTTCTCCCAATCAAAATATAAAAAAAATACAAAAATCTTTATTTCATTCTAAAATAACAGTGACTATGAACAGTGGATGGAGTCAACCTAGTAAGCATAATAAGTATGCTTGTGGCAGGTGACCGCGCTTATCCTTATTGCTAGCTTACGTGGACTGCTTAAAGTAACATATATTATAGGTAGTGTATAGCACACATGTCACCATATACATACTACATTGTACAAATGTACACATGTGAACAAAAGGTATAATTTAATAAGATGGTAATGAGCGCTTCTGAGTAAGTGTGAATGTTGTGTTTTGGTGTGAGTATGTGTGTGTATGAGTGTGTGTGATTGTGTGTGATTATGTGTGTATCTAATCGTTCGCTTACTAGATTTTAGGCATGTTCCTTATCACGCCACGCTTCCATAAACGTACTTACATACACTATTAACAAATTACTTACATTAAGGCGACAGCTCTGCGGGTAGCCGATTGGCAAAATTATCAATCGTTGCGTTCGTGGGGGCTTTAATCACACTTTCGATGAAAAACCCGTTGTTTGTGCATTGAACCCCTTTTGTGGGCGAGGGTGTTGCGTAATTACGGTGTCAAAGTTTGGTGTGTAAAGTAAACTTGATTTTTATATATTACATATTACAGAATTACATACAAGTATTACAGAATCTTACTCAAGCAGAGATCTCCGCTTGAGGACAGTTTTTTTTTTATGCACAACGGGTTAGCACTTGACCCCATTCACACTTGAAGTTAAGTGAAGATGAAGGCGTACTGACCCGGAAACCCCTAACACATTTGGGGGACTGGCTATCTTATCTCTGACAACCGGAACACAACAATGATATTAATATTGCTGCTTGGCGGCAGATTTAGATAAGATGGTGGTAGCTAGCCAGGCAGACATTTAAAATCCCCTACCACCAACCAAACACATACATACTTAAACGTGTACCCCGCTGGGGATCGAACCCGCGACCTCCGAATCGTAAACCCAATGTTGTTTACATTGAGCCACGGAGGCGGTTAAAACAGTTAAAATTGGAGAGCTTTATATAACTGGTATAGTGGTATCTCTAACTATACTCAAGCGGAGATCTAAGCTTCTGAACATTCTGAAATACGAGCCTTAGTCTCAGTGTTTTCTTTATTTTGTAATTGTTTTAATAAAAAACGCCCCCGTTAGATATCGCGACGATTTAAGTCAGACATCTGAAAACGACTGCAGACCGCGATCCACGATTATAATGTCAATGATCGAGCTCTGAGGTGTGTTTTGAGAGAGGTCTAGGTCCAGCAGTGAACAGGGACGTGATACTGATTGACTCTACCGGATTACTAACTATTAAAGACTCCTATTGCTGTGTGGTTTCGGCACTCAAATAGAATACAACCAACCCGTCTCTTCTCGTGGGTGTCGTAAAAGGCGACTAAGGGACTTTCCACCAAAAAATATCTATAGATTTGCACGTTTCAACGGCGATTTGCTCACCCCCTGTCACGTGTGCATTTCTGTATATTTCATAAGGTGAACCGTGGATGTTGTTTCAATCATTAAACTTCTAATGTTTGGAACGCCCATACACTATTGTTTGGGATAACTCTGACCACCCCATTTGGCATAAAGGCCGTGACGTTTTGTTTGTATATAAAGACCTATCCGGTACAAACCAAAACATTTTTCTCCCGGATTCTTGAAGTATCAACCTGTGTTTTATTGTTTTATTTGCCATATTTAGGATTATGATGTTTGTAAATGTAGATGATTATTAAACTTCAAAATAATAAAAAGTAAACTGTGTACAAAAATGTCCAAGGAAGAACACTCAGCCACAGTTTCAATGTACAAGCGGCACATTCTGACTACGGGACTATAAAAAGAAGTATTATTTCTATACACTTGAAGAACAAACAGTCTGGAGACGGTTTACGGGATCTAAAGAGAATGTGCCGCTTGTACAATGAAACTGTGGCTGAGTGTTCTTCCTTTGACATTTTTGTACACAATTTACTTACGTTTAGAAGACAAACAAAGCTGATATTTTGTAATTAAGTTTGGCTAAGTTTATTTTGTAACTCAACTTTAGAACGATTAATTACTTCTTTCATACTTCATCACCGATAACGAATGTCTGTTTGATTGTTACACTGCTAGCATGATATTAATATTTCATTCTGTGCATGCATACCCAGAGTTATAGTCTAGTTTTATAAGTTATAGCTATTCGGCCTCTTTATACTGTAACTTGTTCTGTATGCCCAATAATATAAATAAAAAAATAAGATGAAAACAAATACTTAACTATCAATCTATCTGTAAGATTAAACCAATAATTAACATAAAGGATGAACCAAACTCCGGCAACTGCTCGCCATGGCAGCAGTTAACATTAGCGAAATGGTAGGCGATCCCCAATGTACGTACTCCGCTAAACAACCACTTGATTAGTAGGGCTATTCTCCCTCCGTGTTTAAGATTTACTTTATGTTTAAATTTAGTGGTGCGCCAGTAAATATATCGACAGTTTATAATGTTTTACAGGGCTCAGGATTCTCACTATGACCTATTATTTATTAGTACCGTAATCGCACCTTAATCAACATCAAACCATGGAATTACGAAGCTATATGTTAAATATGCATATAAAACAGAGATAAGATAGCCAGTTCCTGAAATAAGTTGGGGTTTCCGGGTCAGTATGCTTCTACCTTCGGCCTCATCTTCACTTAGGTATGTGTGATTGAGGTCAAGTGCTAACCCTTTGTACATAAAATATTGTCTTGTTAATAATGTAATTGCGTTTTCCGGAATGTAGAGAAGTGTGGAAAGGACTCCACCGACAAGAGCATAGTTCTTAAATTTAAAAGAGAGATACAGGTAAAAAGAATTGGATCAACCCGTCTCTTTCCGAAAAAGGCGTAAAAAACAACACCAAAACTCATCCACAGACTTGTGCGTTTCAATGGCGATGTACCCTTTTCTGCCACCTGTGCATTTCTATATACTTATTTCCAAAGGTGAACCGTGGATATTATCAATTATTATTACGTAAGTATTAATATTTAATGTTTGAAACAACTAAATACTACGGATTTCTAACGTTTTGATGCTATAAATATTATGTGTAATTGCTTATGTCTTTATCGTGTAGCTATACAATTTTTAAGAAATGCTTATTAAGTTAATAAATAAATAAATTCCTTTATTCAATCAATCAAGTTACACGTTATTGCACAAAAATGCTACAATACACTTCATAAATATAGCATTAAAATAATAATAATTGTACAACCAGGCGGTCTTATCACTATTAAGCGATTTCTACCAGACATCAAAATCAAAATCAAAAAATACTTTATTTTGTAGGTACACAGGGTACACTTAAAATAGTCAGATTTTACATTTTTTAAGCTACTGCTTGTTCAAAAGGGTCCTTTGGGTAGATAAAAAAGTAGAACGGGATAAAAGCAAGTAGGTTTTCTTTATTCTTTATTCTTCCCAAGCACTTTATCTCAGCTCCCAAAACTGATAAGGTACTCAGTTTGACAGTGGATAGATAGCTCTCATCTCATACCATTGACAACATTTTAATAAGTATTTTTCATTATCTTGTGAACAAAAAAAAAAGAGTTACACAATGAGTATTCTGGGGAAAGCCTATGTTCAGCAGTGGACTTTCTATGACTGATATGATGAAGATGATTATAGCGGATGAGTTTTTTTCCGTAAAGAAAAAAAAATCTTTTTCTTCAAAACCATAAAATATAAAGAAAAACGTTGTGGCATTTGACGGTCGCTTATGTAACCTATTGCACATAATTACATCATTAAATTAAATAAATTTAAAAAAGTTGGAGAAAATATGAGTTACAATTAAAATTCGCATGATAGGAACCCTAGGAATCTCACCAGTCGCATATCATTCTCCGGCAGGCGCGTCGGTCGATGATGGTTTTGAAAAAATAAAACTTTTTTTTTTTTTTTTTTTTATATGAGAGGGCGGCAAACGAGCATGCGGGTCACCTGATGGAAAGCAATCACCGCCGCCCATGGACACCCGCAACACCAAAAGGGTCACAGATGCGTTGCCGGCCTTTGAGGATGCCTATAACTTCTATTTCACTTACTTAACACGTTCTATTTTTTCCTTAAGGTAAAAAAACTCATCCGGTATATTACTAATGGCAGGGAGAGACAGAACATATATAAAAGCCTCATAATTTCTTCTCGCGGATGCAGATTTCGTTCCTCGAAGCTTTTCTTCATCAAAAACCTAACACTTTGACATCAGTAACGATAAAAAGTAAACAAAATGTAGCATTTTAAATAATCTAAAAGCTATCTTATATATAAAAAAATATTATCCACCTACTTATCGATATTAGCATTTTTACAATTATTCACCCCATCACTAGAAGCCGCATTTTATTTCATTGTAATATTATTTGGACATTATTTTAATACGGTCTTTGATCTTCAAAGCGGATGTATTTCGAGCTAAAATTATTCTTATAATGAATTTAAAAAACGATTTGTATGTTTATTAATTTTCTACTACAGATTGTAAATTTGCAAAAGATACTCTTTTGTAATGTGTGTTTTTCTCCTGAGTTTGTTTGATATTTTTGAAATTTCCTGAAATTATACAGGGTGAAATTTAATTAGTGTAATTCCTGTTTACTGGTGACTTCACTCCTGATTAGGAAAACATTCCACTAGAACCATAGCCGAATTCAGCCGAAAATTGTTGGATTTCATACTAAAAACGGTTTCAGAAATAGTTTACTTTAAATAGGTAATCGAAATTTTTTTGATTGAATTCGACTGTGGTTCCTTGGGGAAAGTTGTTCGTAATCAAGAGTGACGTCACCATTTAATGGAAGTTACACGAATACATTTCGTATGAATATAATCGATTTTGAAATAATAATAATAAATAATAATAAATAAATATCCTTAGACATACACACAGCGCCATCTAGTTCCACAGTAAGTAACTATGTGCTTGTGTTGTGGATACCAGATGGTTGATATAATACATAAATACATATTTTTTTTTGTAAATAAATACTTATTATAAATGAAAACATCCATAACTCGGGTACACATGTCCGTATTCATCACACAAACATATGCCCCTAGCGGGATTCGAACCCGCAACCTTTTGGTATAGTGGTCAGAGTTGCTAACCATTACACCAAACAGGTCGTCAATGTATCGACATTCCAAAATTATTTAATTAATGGTTTATAAATTACATGAAACAACAAATTTATGAAACCCAATTGAAAATACATAATATCTTATAGAAAAAATACGCCGTCCAACTCGCTTCCGTGAGGCATAGTACCTAGTACGCTAGCGCTATTGCCGCGCTGAATGCATAAGCTCAGCTGCTGAGCAAAGTAGGCACCAGCTCTCACATCTCCAGAGGCGTGGACCAGTCTAACGGATAAATCCTTTACAAATTGTATTTAGTTAATTTTCATTTTATCGTAATGAAATATCGTTCAGAAATTCCTCAAGAATGTTTCCAGGCTTTGAGAATGTTCCTCGTTCTATCTCACATCCTTAGGAGACAGAATACGGTAAATAAATGATGTTGTTTACCGCAACACATAACAATAATATAAATACTTCTTGGACAAATTGACTGAATCGGCATTATTTAATGTTAAATTTAATAAGGATTTATAGTTTTGCTCTTGTTCAATGTTACCTACGTTAAGGGATCTGCTTATTCAGGTCGAGTTCTGAATTCTCATCTAGAGACAGCTCTTGAGTTTCTTGTAATATTCGTCTAAGAAAATGGAACAATAACAAAGGTACAGTTGCCTGTAATTAATCTATTTGTTAAGATAACAAACGTTAGATTTAATTATAGTTCTCATTTACATTTATGTACTTCTGATATTATACCTTGTTATGATTACTGAATAATTTCATTCACTAACTTTGACGACCGATTGGTGTAGTGGATAGTAACCCTGTTTGCGAACCCTACGGTTGCATGTTCGAATCCCGCTACGGGTGAATCGTTAGTCTCGCATCGCATAGTAAACTCTTTTAAAGAAATAAAGGTAATTATAGTATATTATAACTCTAAAAATGTTAAATGTAAAAATCATTTATTGTTCAAAATCAGAGTTACAATACAAACAATGAGGTTAGGATTCCCTGTGTAGTGGGTAACCAGTGTCTTCCCCATCCAATTAATAAAAGTATCAGAAATGTTGTACCTATTATATTTTTTTTTACTACTTTAGTGCCTTAAATATATTTACTATTTTATTATTTCGACGATTTAATCGACGACCTGTTTGGTGTAGTGGTTAGCAACTCTGACCACTATACCAAAAGGTTGCGGGTTCGAATCCCGCTAGAGGCATATGTTTGTGTGATGAATACGGACATGTGTACCCGAGTTATGGATGTTTTCATTTATAATAAGTATTTATTTACAAAAAAATATGTATTTATGTAGTATATCAACCATCTGTTATCCACAACACAAGCCTATAGTAGCTTAAAGTGGAACTAGATGGCGCTGTGTGTATGTCAAGGATATTTATTATTTATTTATTATTATTTCTTATATAAAAATAACACCTTCTCATTCTATAATCTAAATTCTCATCGATTTCGCTTTCTGTGCATGGTACAACCATTCAGAAATCATTCTTCGTTTCTTCCTACTACGGCAATCGCCAGCCTATTCGGGCAACATTTCTGACAGTGTCGAGTATAATAAAATTCCAGTTATAAAATTATTCATAGTAAGGTGATAATGACTTACGGAAGACTTTGGCGGCTGTATGTTCTGTATGTACATACTTATAGTTGTGATTATATAATACTATGTTAGGTATATTTATTATTCATATTATGTACAATGGTATTGACAGCATAATGATGTATCGTATTTTTCGTTTATATAGTTTTGCTTTGCTTTTATGCTGTGTACAATAAAATTTTTCTTCTTCAACGTAATACACTTTTATTTACGCTTCCCTCCACTTGTATCCAATCGTTGCCTTTTGTTGCACAATATTCTGTCTTTATTACACATCACAGCTCGAGATATACAAGATAAATAAAAACGCTACATCAGTCGTATAATTCCCAAAAGCCATTCGGGTAGGGTTATCAGATCAAAAAACCGCCAAGTAATTTTGTCATTCGGCTACAGATCCCCAAAAAGCGGAATGGTAACTAATATAGCGGCGGCGGCATTCCCTTAATTCTATGCTTGTTTGATGATGTTTAAGTACCTTATTTGAACTGTTCAATATTACACTCGACACATCTCAATACGTCAAAACCTTTATGACCACTATATACGACCATTAACGTCAATACATCACCCATGTACACCACAACAACGAACCCATAAGAGCACGGCGCGTCATTACGCGAAATGCCTGAAATATCCGAACGCGCCCAAATTGCCCGGCCGTATGCGCGGAATGCCTTAAAACAGCCAATAAAGAAAAAGAAAAAGAGTGTTTTTGAGCGAAAAAGTCGTGATAGTTATTCAAAAAAGGAACGCTCGGCAATTACTGGCACGCGAGCGGGCAGTCGCGCGCCGCAATCGGCGTAGTTCACACTGAACAGGAGGTCTTTATTCATTTCCTTCAGGCGGAGTTTAGAACTACATCGTACAAATGGTTTGGTCGCGTTGTTCTACTTGCTGTATGTCGGTCAAAGCAAGGATTAAGTATTTCAATGCAGATAGTGCGAGGTTTAAACGACCATTTGATCGGATCAAATCTAGAAATGAATCAACAGAATTGGAGACTAAACCGACTCTATACTAGCGAGACAAGTGAATCTCCCTGCTGATAGCATCGTTTTCTTGAAGATAACGTCTACCGGTGGACATTATATCTTTACACAGCCACACTCTTGCTCATATACAGCGTGGGGAGCCGTCCTTCTGGCTACTTTGAAATCGACTCTCAATGACGGCGGAAATACACCTCCTGACATCACTTTCTTTTCTATGGTAGTTTCATCTTCATGCAAAGTAACCATCATACGTCCGGTATCCAAAAAAAATTACCGCAGTAATTTATCTAATTACAGGCGTACTGCAATTATCTCTTAGTTCTCCAAAGTGATGGAGCGGAACGGGTAATCAATACCCGCAGCTTCGTAACTACCTGGAGGAGTATACTGGCTAATCAGTGAATCAGTATTGAAATACCTTAGTTTTAATTTACCCTGAATAGTTTTGATCCTGGATGACAATGTTCTCATAAATGCTGGCTATGTTCTAATAAATGACATGTTGCGAGGGAGCAACATGAAGTGATATGTGGATGATAGAGCATTTCTGGTTTACTGGTCAAAGATAGCAGACTATTTGATAGGAAGATTAAATGTACTTAGTTTAATTTAATAACACAAAATTCCCGTTTACTGCTAAGACAACCCCCATTTATCAGAGCGCCTCGAACTTCCAAGATTGGATTCCAAGTATTGGATTCCCTGGAGTCGACATCGCAAACGAAGCATTTCCGTGCGCCTTTGGAAGTTGATATGCCAAGTACTGATCCAATTTCTGTGTTGGTGGACCCCAGTGCCAGCTTCTTTCAGTAGACCCTATTCAAAACGGGCTGTGCGAGTTGTCGATGATTGGAAACTCACTGACATCTTAGACTCTCTCTGACTATGTAATGGGCAGTGTTCTAAGGAGCTATTGGTCCATTATCGTATACAGTCGTCGCCATGGAAAAACTACACCCACACTACTTTGAACGTCTGGTGTTTAATCACCGCACTC
This sequence comes from Oegoconia quadripuncta, assembly GCA_949316235.1. Taxonomy (NCBI): domain Eukaryota; kingdom Metazoa; phylum Arthropoda; class Insecta; order Lepidoptera; family Autostichidae; genus Oegoconia; species Oegoconia quadripuncta. The sequence continues at coordinate 10,069,920 of OX438741.1, read as the reverse complement.
TTTTCATGAACTTTCATTGTAGATATTCTGGAATGAACTACCCTTCAATATTTTTCTTTATGACATAGTGATTAGAGCTCTCAAGGTCGGTAGTATGCGCGGCTCCCTTTGCATGGTTTTGCAATTTTTTTATAGACGGAAGTGACCACTTCGCATTAGGCTATCTACCTCTATGTTGGTTCCCTGCAGGGCAGGGTAATGATGGGCAGCAAGATCATTGACAGCATATGGTGATTAGGGAAAACCCAATCCTCCCATGACAAGTGATACATAAAATTCCGGCTTGGGAGGTGTATTAGGTCTAGCAGACCTTTCTAAGCTATTGATTATGTTGTAAGATCATTTAATAATCTAAATGGGTGCCATTTTTGGTATAAACATGCCCTAATTAGATTATCATGTATAGTCAGACTTTGTGTCTGTTAATGCAGGCTTGCTATATTTTATTCTAAGTTACTTTTTATCCACGTATGACTCTGCAAAGTAGTTGTAATTGCAGGCAGGTGTATTTCTAATTCCGTTTTGCAAAATATCCAACATTTATGAATACTGTGTCCATTTGCCCCCAGCCTTAGGTCGTCGCGCGTCGTGACCGCCGCGAGCCGCTGACGGATCGCCCCCCGCTCCGCCCCGCGCACACCGGGCCGGCCCCCTCGTAGATATGTACGCCTGGTACCTGCTTGCCTGCAGGTAGGCACTAACCTAGCCTACTAGGATACCTACAGGCTCATTATTCAGACCCAGATACTGCCCGTAGGCTTTATTATTGTGTTAGACAGCGTCTGCAGCTTTCATATGGAGGATGTCAAATCGATAAACACTGAATCGATATTGAAGTTATTTCACTAAACTAAATTAACGATGTTTGGCAGATAAATATGTAAGTATAATACTTAGGTAGGCATGTATTGTATATCTAGTATAAAGCGGGGATTTATTTTTCTCTACAAAAAACGCACTGTTATTATTTTTATTATCTTTGTGCATAAAGGTTAATATTCTACTTGCAGTACCACTCATTGTTGCCATGTTATTACTGGGGCCAGATTGTCTTATTCCAATATGCCTACACTCGTCCAAAACCAAATACCTCGAGGCTACGCGGTCCCCATTCATATCACCCTAAAGTTTCCTCTAAAAACCCAGCGTTGGTTGCCAAGCGATTGATCTACGGGAATATGTTCCAATTAAAAATAAGAATTCTTTTTTCACTGCTGTGGCGTTGGAAAATGAGAAGCTTGTTGCAACGCAGCAGGGCGCTGATAGAGACAATAGATTTTTTTTAGCTCACGTGACTCTATTATAATTATTTCGAGTAGGTTACTACAACAAGAAAGTCGTATTGGGATTTAATCGAAAATTTTAGACGAACCGAGTGATTGAGAAGAGAGATGTTTTTAGTCATGTCAGTGTTCATGGATAAGATAAATACCAACATTAGAACAATATCACTTAAATTGGAAAGTAATAGTCAGATTGCTCAATCGACCCACTCATAGCGTACCTAGTGATTATTCTCTTTGGTAGGTAGATCGTAGATAGAGGATAATGTAAAAAAAATCATTCTTTATTTGAATCACTTCGACAGCAAAAAATAATCCAAGATTCCGAATTTAAAATCCCCTCCGCAAATTCGATAGGTCGAGTTCGTACGCTGTTTCGCCTCAGGTTATTTACATTGCGAACGGAGCACTATACTCGGATAAAACCAGGATTATTTCGATCTTTCATTACCTAATGTAGGGGAGAACGCTTGATTTAGTTTTGGCAGTTTAGTTTTGTTGTTGGTACTTTTGTTCAATCAAACAGTGTGCCGTAAATAGGAAAAGAGTGTTGACCGGCGGAAAATAATTCTATAGCTGTCATTCAACTATCTTTAACCCTATTTTTATTATTATTTCTATATTATATTCTTTGAAAATAAATATTTTTTCAGTAATTTCCAATGTATCAAGCTCGAAGTATTGTAAGTCTGTGGTGTCAAGTCAGTTTCCGGAAGTGAAAAAGGTTTATCAAATTCTTTTTTTAAGGAGCAACTTAATCAAATCAATATGTCTTCAAAATAAGAACGCGGTAGCATTACGGTCGTGCCCTCGCTGTTGGAAGCCTGCTTCCCGCCGCGCGGTGCGGTTAACATGCTTGTAAGCGTGTTATGTGTGTTGGTACCCCTGCGTGTTCGATTATTGTTTTTTAAAAAGGTTTTATATGTCGGGTTGAGACATGAGGATGTTGATGACATTCGAAACGGTATTTAACGAAAGGTGATATTTTTATTTGTAAGGTATCTACTACCTAATAGGTTTTCGAAAACGGTAGCAAACCGCTACATCCACGTATAGACATAGATTACAAGTCTATAAATCTTCGGATCATTTTATAGGAGTACATGATCGTCACGTCATGTCACGTCACGTCACGTCATGCCATTTTGTTTAGGAAACGCATTCGTTCCATTTAAATTAAATTTGTCCCAAAATTCGTTAAGAGGGTTTATTCCGTATATAATTAGCTTTAGGCTTCTCTAATGTAGTTCAGAGTGAGGTTTTTGATTTGTTCTGTATTTAAAATCCATCCATCCATATTATCCAATGAGTGCGTCTCTTGAATGAATCTTAAGAAATTGTGTATTAACTGTAGATGATCCTTTTTAAATAAATAAAATATAAATCCAGAGATAGCAAACCCTGTTCTGCCAACGACTGTATTAAGTGGCGAGCTTGCACTTACTGTAGCCTCGCTTAACTTTGAGTAACGGGCTCGCAATGTATACCAATGCTAATATAAAACCTACCATCATCAAAACAGTGATTAAAACAGCGTTGAAGTGTAGTTTAAAAACAATAACCACGCTCGAAAGCCTGTCGCAATTTTCAATTAAAAATGTTTTGAATAAATGATTGGAGGACAGTCCAATACAATGTGTACCAAGAAGACAGTAGAAATATCAGAGATTATTCAACTGTATATTACACTTTATTTCAACGGATAAAATAACGTTGGGATATATTTGGACAGTAGAATGGTCCACGACACAGGGAGAGTTTGCCCATTGAGGAACTGAGCATGTTCATTCAGCGGGGCAATAAAAAAATTACTTGCAAGTGAGCAATATATATTTTCAAGTAATAAAATGCGATAAATCTTATAGTTTATCTAGGCTGGCTACATTGCGCCTTTTACAGTGAAAACACCGCTTTATGCGAATTATTTTGAACGTTGAAAGCTGCTAGCTATTATGTGTAGTTTTTGGGATTGTAAAACGAATAGAACCAATCCGGCTTTTCCCGTAGGTGGTCGTAAAAGGCGACTATGGAGCTTTGCTCCAAAAACATCTATAGAGATGTTGATGATGTGGAGCAAAAGTCCATAGTCGCCTTTTACGACCATCTACGGGAAAAGACTGATTGGTTCTATTCGTTTTTACACGTTTTAATCGTTCAATTATTTCTTTATGTTTATGAAAAATTTCACCAAGGGCAAATATCACGACTAAACTGAACTGGAAAACTATTTCTAGAAAGTATAAAGTAGTCGTTGATAATTTTTTTAGAAAATCTTATTGCAGTATCTTCTACAACGCAATGAAGTTCACAGTGGTGACTTTAAATTAATATTGTAGGTTTTATAACTAAATACCTATACTATATATAAAGCAAGAGCAGAATGGTTAGAAAACATTTTTTCTCAAACATGCATGGAAATATTGTCATTACTTTCGAAAAAATAACGCGCGAAGTATCTAATTTACGGACAGCGAAAAATAAATCCATTGCAGGAGCGTTTTTTGAATTTGGAACATTACAACGCTCCAGCAATGTTGTATGAAACGGCGTGCTGGGGTTATTATATACTCTTTGATTGGATCTTTTTTATCATTCTTGGCATACCAAAATCTCTTTGCTTGGTACAAAATGCGTTCACGTGGCATTACACTTTGTTGTATAACCCTGTCCACCACAACGCGTATAATCACAGTAATCAAACCCTAAGCATCGAGGGTACGTCACCCCTTCAATTGTACAATCACTCAAAATGAACTTGCCAAATTGCTAAACTCCACAATGAACTCTACTGAAATATGTTAGCGTCTATTCTTGCACGATTTGAAGGATGCATCGTAGTGAGTGGATTAGTGTATAAATTTTAACCAAGGTAGGTGCGGAGTTCTTCATTATCAGCCTAAAATATAGACATTGTTGAATATTTGTACGTATTACCAGAGTGTATAGCTTGAAACAGGAGCAAACAAAAACCTGTCATTTGATAATGGACAAGTTACTACATTAAAATTTTTACCTTTACAGTTCATCCACTACGCTGTAATCTCAGGAAAATAATGAGTGAGCGTTACTTATTTGATTGAGTTGTTTATGTGTGTGTGTCCAATATTTGTTCAAATATATCTCGGTAATGCGTAGTCGGATTTTAGTTTTAATCGCTTATTTTCTCGAGGGTTGTCTATATTTTCATAACATAGTTTGCTTGGTCTATATAAATTTTCAATTTAGATATACTTGTATAATGTATTTGCATGTTCTGTTGTTATTGTGAAATATATTTTTTATAGTTTAAATAACATTTTGTTTCTTTCTTCCTAGCCTATCTACTGGACAAGAAAGTTTGTGTTTGAAATATTCCGTTTCATTTAAATCATTGCCGTTGTCCATATATCTTGGTCGTCGACTAGCAATTCGCCTATCATAATAACTAATTGAGATACATGACGCTATATATCTCGGCGGTAACTTTGATTACTTGGGAATTAACTAGGCTTCCAAACGGTGCGACCATTTATCTATGTTAGATGTTAGACGTAGATACGTCTTGTTTTTGTGATATTCATTTGGTTTTCCAAAAGTGGTCATTTTGGTACAGAGATACAATTTAAATCTTACTGCTAAATTGCCGACATTTTTATATTTGAGACTAGCTTTCCGCCCGCGGCTACACCTGCGTGGAATAACTTTATCGCGGAAATTTGTCTATCCCGCGGGAACTACTCACCTTATCGGGATAAAAACTGTCCTATGTATATTCTACCTTTATACCAAATTTCATCCAAATCCGTTCATCCGTTTTGCCGTGACTGAGCAACAATTTTGCATTTGTAATATTAGTAGGATAGGATTTGCCAGCTAAAGTCCTACTATTGGCCGAAATTGATAGTTAAAACCCCGCTATAGTTGAAATCTAATACTTAGTGATGAAGTTCATTATCATTGAAGTTACATAATAAAGGGGGCAGGCACTGTGCGATAATGGTTCGATATTGGATTCGACTCGACATCGGAAAGTTTTCGAGGAAACTCCGTACGTGACATTCACATCGATTCACAAATGACAAAATGTGACATTTATATTTTGAATATTTGCTCCAATTCGGCACCCTTCGTCCATTTCCCCGTTCGTCCTTGTGGCGAGTAATATTTTTCTAAGTGGCACTGACTTCAGTTTCTCGAATCACATTATGTCCGTTTGACATATCAAATCGATTTCTACTATCAAAATAATACAGGCCCTTATTACCTGTCTCTTATTTGCCGTAGTCTACGAAAAGTTTATAAAAACATTACACTCCTTTCTTGTGCAGTCGGGTAAAGAGGATCTAAGCCATAACATAGTTGCAACCATTATATTAATAAAATTATGAAGAAATTATGGTTCAAACAAAATTAAAAATATTTATTAGTATAAATAGGCCTGCAATAAGCTGCCGGAAGAGGTTGTGTCCACCCAATCAGTGAATTCGTTCAAGAATAGATTGGATAAATTTTAAAAAAAGTAGTGATGACTTAAATAATAATATAATAAATAAATAATAATAAATAAATATTTCGGACACTTACACCAATCATCTAGACCCAAACTAAGCAAAGCTTGTACTATGGATACTAGATAACGGATAAACATACATAAATATTTATATAAACATCCATGACTCAGGAATAAATGTTCATATTCATCACACAAACATTTACCCGTCGCGGGATTCGAACCCGCAACCGTTGGTTTCGCTGATAGGGTCACTATCCACTACACCAATCGGTCAATATTGACTGAATAACAACATAATGAACAATGTGAACTCTTCCAACACTGTGACATAGACATACCAGCAGTAATGCTGCTCGTCTGTAATAATATAATAATAATAATAATAATAATAAAAATAAATATTAGTATAAATTTAAATATGGGTATTTATTACATGTATTATTTTTTATATATTTTATGTATGTATCTATGTTTGTATGTATTCAATTAACGTATGTATTTATATGGGTGATTTATATATTTTATTAAAATTAGTTTACCGCGCACGCTACCTACATAATATCATGTGCGTAATGCTTCCTAACCCAAAGGTTGCGTGGAAGAGATCGCTTTTAGTGATAAGGCGGCCAAATTGTACTATCCCCTTTATTTATCTCTGTTATGTTTCTTATTGTGTACAATAAATATTATTTTGTTTGTTTGTTAAAAAATAAATACTACAACTTATTTATCTTGTGTATTTGTTCTTTAGTGTAATTTCTTTAGTGGACAAATTGGTCGAACAAAAAGGTTACATTTATATAACTACTCGATATTGTGCTTGTCTATCTCGGGCTTTCTCTCTATATGGACATAAATCAGTTACTTGATCTTAAGAAATACGTAGTGACTAAGTACTTGTAGTTTAAAAAATCTCTATGAATATCTCATTCAATGGCACTCGACGTATAACGCTTGCCGGCGGCAATGCCATCTGTCAGTGTTTCAAGAAGTCTATGAGATGTTCTGCTAGAGATGTACTTGGTTATCGATACCGATACTTTTGCCAATGCACCTCTTGGCTTTATTTTAAATCGTGACCGCTTATCTGTGATATAATATTTCATTGGTGGAACAATTTAGATTCAACAACGAATAATTTTATTCAATCAATCAATGAATCAAATACTTTTTATTACATAATCAATAAAACTACATAAATTACAATACAAAACAAATATTCTTTATTGTACATCAACAGTAGTTTCTGTATAAACCTCTTCAAAATATGGTAGATACAATAGCGGCGTATATAACAATCGCACAATAAGGTGGCCTTATCGCTCACAGCGCTCTTTTTCAAGCCAACGTTAGGGTTAAGACACAAGATCTGGTATCTTGTATCTTTTGGGTTTGTACTAATAATAATGATTCAATTCATGTTTGTAACAAAGTAGCAGACAGCAAACAGCAAACAAGGTAAAGGCAAATAGCGAGTGACAAGAGAGACCAATATTATGGGTTACGCTGCACATCTTCGTAGACTGAACATATTTTTTTTATGTAATAATATTACAAACAATCGAGCAGAAACCTGCTGGAATGTAATTAAGGGACCGTGACATCTGCAACTTCCCAGACATACGAGTATAAGGTCGACACTTGTGATCTCAAGTCTTGTCACACATGCGTTGTCACCCTGAGGACTAAGATGGAATATTAAGCCTGTCAATTTATTAGCTCTCTTATCCTCATCAACAATGCGAGCATTATTGGCGCTTAGCAGAAATAGATAATATAAAAGTTATGTAGCCCAGCTGGCATCTGGCAAAGAGATATTGGCAAACATTATTGAAACATATAAACATTGTTTGGTTTGACGACCTGTTTGGTGAAGTGGTTAGAAACTCTGCTGCTATACCAAAAGGTCGCGGGTTCGAATCCTGCTAAGGCTATATATGTTTGTATGATGAATACAGATATGTGTTTCCGAGTTATGGATGTTTTTCATTTATATATGTATTTATTTACAAAAAAAAATGTATTTGTGTAGTTCATCAACCATATGGTATCTATAATACAAGCCTAGTTGCTTAGTGTGGCACTAGATGGCGCTGTGTGTATGCTCATAGACATTTATTTATTTATTGAATGAATATTCGCTTACCTCTCAAAATTATTTGAATGACATTACACTTGTTAAAGTATCCGAACGTACCTCGTAATATTTTATCTGCGGTGTTTAAAAAATATTGCTTTACCAAAAAATATGCCCGACGAAGCTGTGTCGCTTCCCTAATTACTTTAATTTCTCCCAAGAAAACACGTTAATCAACAACACTCGTAGTTCTGTGATATTACGAGTCACACTTAAGTAGCCTCATTAGGAGTTATCGATAACTCTTCCCCAGCACTATTCATCTCAAACCGTTGAATAATTCATAGTGTAGTTTTTTAGTCATCATTTATCGTTCACCGTGCTGCGACAGATGGTGATGTTTACTGAAAATTAACCGTCAAATGGTGTGTAAAGAAGCTGGCGTAGTGGGACCGCCAATTACGAGGAGTATTTGTTGTAAATGATGGAGATTTTTCGATTCGGTGTTGGGACATTTTTGAGCTTCAAGGGTTGGGACCAAAGACTTGACAGTAGGGTCTTACGGAGCTTCGATTCCGGTTCCGATAAGCCGGAACTTCCGATTGATATTATACCTCCGATTCCGACTTCGATTCCGATACTTTTAAATCACAGGTTTTAATCAGAGAAAAACTTTTTAGTGGTGCTGGCCTGATCTGTGACCAGTTAAGAAATAGATTGATTGTTGATTATTAAGCTGCGATACTTTTGTTCAATAAATATATATTTGATAATTTAGGAGTCAATTTTGAAGATTTGATTTAAATTTAATTTAATTGAAATAAAAGAGACTGACTGAATAATATTTGTACTATTTCATTTTATTAGGTCTGCTCTACTAGAAAAATTAAAAACTCCGATTTTGAGTTCCGTTAAATCACCTCCGTAACGTAGGGACTTTCACAGCAATAGGAAATCCTTGGATGTTGCTTGAATGTACAAACCATTGGGTTTACGAATCGGAGGCCGCGGGTTCGATCCCCAGCGGGGTACATGTTTAAGTATTCGATTTGGTTGGTGGTAGGGCATTTCAAATGTCCGCCTGGCTAGCTACCACCATATTATCTAAATCTGCCGCCAAGCAGCAATTTTAATATCATTGTTGTGCTCTCATTGTCAGAGATAAGATAGCCAGTTCCTCCAAATATGTTGGGGTTTTCGGGTCAGTACACTTCCACTTTTGACCTCATCGTCACTCATCAGGTGTGGTTGAGGTCAAGTATAGTAGGTACTTGACCCGTTTTGCATAAAAAATGTCAAGGGCTGATAGTTGGTATTTGGCGAAACCATCCCAAAGGTGACAGCAGTACTCCAACATTATTGTAAGTCAATTTCATTCAAATTGAGTTAAAATTTTGCATGTGCACCGCTTAACATAATGCAATATGCTGGACATGATGGAGCCAGTAGGAGGTCGATGGGACGCCATGATGGCTTGACGTAAACCCTTCAAATTTGGGCTCGTTAGAATCGTCTTGACAAGTACTTTGATATCAGATTGTAACTTTAATTAATCTCTAATTGTAATGAATTTGTAAGCCAGAAATAACAATGAATTATGGCATTTAAACTTTTCGCGGAACACCCACTTTATAGTTTCACAAATTACTATAAAATTTGCGTGGTGATAATTACCTCGTTGTGAAATATTAGATAGATGAAACGTTATTCGTTTATTTCGATTCGAAAAATGAAAATCGACACATCGATCGATAACAGAGTTGTGCCGGTGACACCTACATCATTAGGAATCTGTGCCGTGGTTCCGCTTTTGTCAATTGGCTACGGAATCCTAAAAAATAGTGGTGAAATAATCAGGTAAATAAATAACGGCGATAATCTTGGAATTTAATTAGGTTACCCCGTCTTGGAATAAGTATACATCACAGCATGCGGCTCGGTAGCGTGTACCTTTCGTTGCTACATGTGTATGAATGCAACTTGTTGTAGAGCCCAGCAAGGCTCCAGAGTAGTTTACTTGGGCCTATTTCCAGACAAAGTTGGACGGTAAATTGAGTAGGTATAGGTACGTCAAACAGTAAGTATAATAGAATACACAAAGTAGAAGTTCAATTTAAAAAAATAAGAAAATTAAAACCTAAACCCGCAGACCAAGAAGTCTAGAAGTGAAGCGTGTGCGGATGCCGAATATATTGACGAGGTTGTTCACGCCCAAAAATTTTATACCCTGATTATACTTCGGCGAATCGTTCTTTGGAGAAGCATAAAATGAAAAATATATGTAAGTAATTCGGTATTTTGCATTCTACAGCAGCGCGTTAACCGCTAGAACCGTCTAGGCGCAGGATGGATTTCCACCCGTTCCTTGTCGGCACACTGAACACTTGTACTAAATGCAGACGGTTAAGGTCTTGTCGGCGTCGGTTCCTCGAATCTTGTAATCTTGGGTTTTCAAGTCTAGGATGTATATGCATAACGGAATTGCGTGCTTCATCTTCGACTACATAGTCTCTTTCCAACCGGTAATTGGGGTCAACAATTCTTCATAAAAAAATGACACTATGTCTTCCTTTTTTTATTGGTTTCTGATTAAACCTCAAACGTATGTATTATTCTAACCTATACCACCCTCTACCTTATACTTTGTGAGTAACCAACGTGCTAATGTAGGTTAACAATGACATATCACTGCATACAGTATTCAGTAAAGCAATGTATAAATCCAAGTCTCGTCTTTTAGCTGTGACAATGCTCGTAATTCCCCAACTAAAAAGACGCACAAGCATTTAGACGGGAAAAAAGGTTCTTTGAAAATTCACCTGGATACTTGTGCATTTTTTAATCATACATCTCTAAACTTGATTGTAGATTCCACAAAAGGCGAGAGGTTTACGATCTTGGTACACGAGCAAGTAAAGTAATTGAATTACATTTCTGCTAACCCTGTTGTCGTGTTATTGGGTCATATATCAGCGGTGCCAGCTCAGCGTGGGGCACAGGCTGGTATGAGGTGGCTACTTCATAGTATCACCTTTTTAGCTTGCAACTAAATGGATAGCTGTCTCTAGTTTTAGATATTATTGGGAAATTGTTTGCTAATATTTAAAAAGAAAAGCCCTGTTTTCATCAACATTCTGATCATTCGGGGTAGTTTCAGTCATTGCAATAAGCCTGATAATGTTGTATAAACATCTACATCTGATTTAAGAGCCATGCTCTTCTCGGTGGAGATTTTTCCATATCTCTCTGCTCTCCGCCTTCCTCTTGACCTTCTGATACGACACGACGTTGTATAAACACCAAGCTGAAATAGTGATAATATTCAGTCATGCAAAGACGTGCGTCTTGCTGGAATTCAGCTATTTTGACAATGTCAAAGAACTGAAACAAAGAAGACACTGCAGTGTAGTGGTTAGAAACTCTGCTGCTATACCAAAAGGTCGCGGGTTCCAATCCCGCTAGGGGCATATGTTTGTAAGATGAATGCAGACATGTGTTCCCGAGTTATGGATGTTTTTCATTTATTTATTTACAAAAAAAAATGTATTTGTGTAGTTTATCAACCATTTGGTATCCATAATACAAGCCTAGTTGCTTAGTGTGGAACTAGATGGCGCTGTCTGTATATGTCCAAGAATAGAGATAATCTTTTACAGAGGTTTTTTTTTTGTATGGTAGCCAACCCTTTCACCTTGCTTCTCCTCAAGTTTGTCGTGGTACTTTCTGGACACCATATATATATATATATTATTTCAGTCATTATACTACCTTATAATGATGTTCAACCTGATTGGTATTAGTTGTATTATTTGGCTGTTGCAGGATTATCAAAGCTCTGTTATCACTGCGACTGCTGCCGATCAATTTATGATCGCCACTAACCTACAGTTTGCTGTTTAGGGCTCAAATTGCAGTACTTTAATGGCAGCGACAATTTTTATCTTATCCGGATGCAATTCCTAAGTATCCACCGCCACCGCAGTGGGTCGCATTCACACAGCAGATATAGGTACAAGTGTTTCCTTTGCAAGGAGACGGAATCTGCAGCTCCCTATGTGTCCCGAAGCTCCATGTTGATCTGCTCAAACTAGTTGTGATATTCATAGAGTAGAGTCATGCACAACTTCCTTGCATCGCTGAATTAAGTGGCAACCCAAAATAAAAAAATATTACGGCAATACTTGCTAGAATTTCATAAAAAAAAATTTTTTTTTTTCTATCTCCATAATTTTGGCATTAGCAGGAACTCAGCGAGTGCTGTTGCATTTTAGTTTTTATTTCTTGAAATTTGTTACTTTGCTCAGCAGCTGAGCTTATGCATTCAGCGGGGCAATAGCGCAAGCAAATTTATAAATTTGTTGTTTCTTTTAAATTACTTCTCTTTAAATTTGTTCATTCTGATATTTGAAGCTTTGGCAGAAATTGGCAGAATATTTTATGAATTTATATAACACTTTATTGCATATAAGTATACACACATATATTGATAAAAAAACATACGACAGAAATTACAATACACAAAATATTGTACAGCAAAAGTTAGTGATGGTGTACAAGTGAAGGAAAGTGTAAATTAAAGTGCGTAACGAAGCTTTCGGGTTCCCACAAAAAGCCGCCAAATCTTCCATAAAGCATTCTCCCACTTTGCTAAAGGATGACTTGACTGTGACTAGACTCTACATATACCCAGCATACGAAATGACTTGCCTGAGACAAAAAAAGCAACTACAATTTTCTAATTGTAATTAATAAAGAAATTGTTATTTGACAGCTCAATCAGTTCTGCCAGTATAGAGTGGAAGCTTAGTGGAAGTAATACCACAGATTACTTACTAGTTACTACGGTATTACTAACTAGAGTATTAACTACTACAGTGAGTTGGATTATCATATTTTATTTTCATGGATCTTCTGTAAGGCGACAGAGTAGATACTTTATAAAGATTTTGACGGAATCTTGTGGGAACACTAAAATTTAGTCATTCATTTATATTTACATTTCTCCTCACATGCAAACACCTGACTTTGTCAAAGCTCAAAATATACCAATTCTAGGAAATAATAATGTACATACCTATACAAAAATGCAACATCACTGGCTGAATATCCGTCGAAAAGATCAAACTGTTTACTATCAAATCTGTACCTATATTTATAATAAAGGTAAAATTTGATACATGACATGGATCTTATTCATTTTATTTTTTGATTATAGAATAATCTATTTCGAAATTTCATCGATATCGTTATAAATTACGTTGATGTCTGTTGTTATGGTGAAAATCTAGAAAAAGTACAAAAAAAACAGAAAGTAGAAATAAAACTACTAAAAAAGTAGTTTTTTCACATATCACAGCATATAAGCAAGGTTTTTTACATAAAAAAACTACGGAAACTTACAATTTCTGGAAATGTACTCAATTTCAACACTATACCTGCCAATTTTGACATCTATACAGGTACATACATGTAAATGTTTTATAAAGTATTGCTACAAATAAAGTATTGCAAAGTGGTATTGATTTATGTGACGGTCATAGCAGTCATTTAGGCTACTGCATAGCCAGCTTTCTACATATCAATGTGACAACATGAGCAGGTATAGTCCATAGTCACCTTCTACCTTTGGATGCACACGGACACCGATCGGTGCCAAAAAATTTTGATCCTGTCAACATTCCCGTAGCTGTTATATTTTACAGATTGCAAATACACCCAGTAGAAGTTTATCTATAAATGTTTTCAGCACAGCAGGTATTTTCGCAGAGATGACAGGTGCGCCGCGATACTTGACGGAGATATTTGCACGTGCGAAAGAAGACAGAGATAGAGATCATAACAACTAAGTGTAGAAATAGGTAGGAAATAATTTTCCATTCATTTGTGAAATTAAACTGTACTATGGCTCTAACAAAGTGTCCCATGGCCTTAGCAAACGGGTCCGTAATCCACAAAGGGATGTCACTTGCACCCGAGCACGCTTTGATCTCTGTAAACCTTTTTGAACTTTGCATACAAAATGTTATATGTCGGGCATTAATGTAATCATCCAAAGTGAAGGATCTTTAATATTACTGGTACGTTGTAATTTGTGTGACAACTTAGACAAATATATACCTTGCCATATATCTCTTAGGACTTACTACCTACCTACCTACTTACCTACTATCAATTTAGCGCTGTCCACAACTTGCTATATTTTACTAGAAAAATCGACTTCACTGAATCAGCCACTACAAAGTGAAAAATAATTATATTGAAATGAAGTGAAATTATTGAAATTGACGACCTGTTTGGTGTAGTGGTTAGAAACTCTGCTACTATACCAAATGGTCGCGGGTTCGAATTAAATAAAAGTATGTATGATGAATACAGACATGTGTTCCCGAGTTATGGATGTTTTTCATTTATACATGTCTTTATTTACAAAAAAAAATGTATTTGTGTAGTTTATCAACCATCTAGTATCCATAACACAAGCCTAGATGCTTACTGTGGGTCTAGATGGCGCTGTGTGTTTGTGCAAAGACATTTATTATTTATTTATTTATTATTGAAATGCTCGTGTCTTTCAATCAGTTATTTCCTGTGTTCACTGACGTAATTATTATTATTTCTATACTATAAGAAAAATGTCTTTCGAAGTCAATATGTTGGTATATACATCTCATTGGCCTCATCCCTTCTATATCCCCATCTTCTTGAAGTGCCTTAACAAGCAATAAAGTCATTGACGAACATAAATGATTATTAAACACTGTGATTGCGCCTTAAAATCGCTGGTAGTTAGAAGTGCGCGTGCGTTAACACGGCCAATAACGGCAGTACAAATTGATTTGTGCGCGCTCACCGCGGAGAGGTTATAATTTTCGCGCCATGCCGCACGTTGCTGCGCGCGAACCCATGCTGTGCCGCCAACCGTATCCGATTTTTTTAAAGCACTGGCTGTATGCTCATAATCAGGGATGTTACTGATATGAATTTTACATCTTTACTGACATCTGCGGAAGCGAGAACGGATTCAGTTTTTGATATCACAGCTGCTGAGGCGCCTTATAAGATATGGAGAGGGCGTGCTCGGTATTATTCTACGTGATCGAATTGGGAATGAAGAAATCCGTAGATGACAGAAAGGAACGAAAGTCCTCATAGTCCAGCGGATTGGAAAGCTGAAGTGGCAGTGGGCAGGGTTAGCTCGAAGAAATGATGGCGGGTGGGGCAGGATAGGACGTCTTCTCACAATGGTGCAGGCAGCAAGTCCTCGCTGGATGCAGGCCGCTCTGGAATTCTATGGGGGAGGCCTATGCATCAGTGGACTGGCTGATATGATAAGCGGATGTGTAAAAAATAAAACATCAATTATCAATAGTACGAGTACTCATTAATAGGCTGCACACTATTTTTTTTATGCACAACGGATTGGTACTTGACTTCAATCACACCTGATGTTAAGTGACAATGAGGTCGAAGCGTACTGACCCGGAAACCTATTTGGGGGATTGGCTATCTTATCTCTGACTGTTGAGCCACGGAGTATTGTGACTCCAGTAGAACTCACCTGCAATAGATCATGACACCACGACAAAGTCATGGGGTCTGAGACGAACTTTGTCAGTTTCAGAAAATATGTGCACGCATCACACCGGATACGAGTCCGGCTAGAAATGGAAGAAAACAACATTTGTAGCGTGGTGTTAAGTCTGGACGCCAAAACACTATGTGTATATAAAAGCAAGGCCCAAAAGGAGAACTGCATAAGGGTCTTAGGACAGAGTAAATATTTGTTGACAGTCAAGAAATGCGCGTAAGGTATAAGATGTGAGTACCTCTCTCAAGTTTCGGCCCGAATAACGAAGAGGGTTGATGGGGCCATAGGCGGTGGTGAGTTGAGTAAAACTTAGCATTTTTTAGTACGTCGTAATTAGACATATTTGTTTTCTTCCCAAGTATATAACATTTTCATAAAATCCAGAAAAAAACAAATTATTGCCAATATTGTTTCACTTCTATTGAGAAAGTATTTATTTTCATCACTCCAATCAATTATTGTAATCACGGGTATTATGGAGGTGATTACATGTATTTCTTTGATCCATGTGATTAGGCAATGGTATCGATTCGAATGTACACCAACTAAATTAAACTAAACTAACGTCAGTTTTAAAGTAGTACTGTCTCTTTCACCCTGGAACAGTACGATGCGACGGAACCACTCCAAAACTGGTTTTAGTTTAGTTTAGTTGGTGTACATCCGAATCGACACCAGTATGCATACAAATATTTATATCATGACAGATAGTCAAATTTAAATATTACCGATATGCTCTTTCAACTACCATAATCCTCTTTGTCCTCAATAATTTTGTAGACTCACGTCACCTCCGCAACGATTGTTGTTTGCTATGAATGCGGATGCAGACATCAACAACATCCCTACTTGTATTACCATATATGTTTAAGAATAATGTTATCATTATCAGCACGATCATCTATAAATGTTTAATAATTTAATGAAGCTTACTTATCCAACAATAACACTATATCCAGTTATACAGCCACGTACATACCTACATTGGACTTTAATAGTGTTTGCTGCCATGTGCCGTGTACTTTCGTCATGTAAAGAGATAGAATGAACCCATCATCATCAATCAAACAGAAACAATCATAGTCACTTGTAACGACACATATAAAGTGACTATGAGAAAAAACATCTATAAACTTGCCTTTTTAATTTGACGACCTGTTTGGTGTAGTGTTAGCAACTCTGACCACTATACCAAAAGGTTGCGGGTTCGAATCCCGCTAGGGGCATATTGTTTGTGTGATGAATACGGACATGTGTACCCAAGTTATGGATGTTTTCATTTATAATAAGTATTTATTCACAAAAAAAAAAAATTATGTAGTATATCAACCATCTGGTATCCACAACACAAGCCTATAGTTGCTTACTGTGGAACTAGATGGCACTGTGTGTATGTCTAAGGATATATTTTAGCTTTTGCTAAAATATATCCTTAGAAATACACACAGCTACTTGTTTTGTTAGCTACTTGTGCATTTCTGTATATTTCGAAAGGTGAATTTGAAAACTATTACTGACAATATAATGTTATATGGAACATTTGACATCAACAATGACTCCTTGGTATCCTTTAGGGATTTCACGAAATCCCTGGTTTGCTCATTTCCCAGTGGCGTTTTAAAAGAAAATCTAGACGGTCTTTTTTAGTTTCTTTTTACACTTTGATAAGGTCTTAAAACCTTTGTGACTGAAAGGGGCTCCCATTTACAACATTCTTCACTATACCATCAGCATCTCAGAAGAGAGAAGCTCTGCGTGAAACATTGTCCGTCACTGTACTGTGAAAAGGAAGTCTAATGACCGTTGAATTTTTTAGTGTGTTGCACGACTTTCTTGCTGTCCTAGTAACATGACGATACTGTAACTATTTGTAACTTATCTCACAGAATATATACGTAATCGAATAAATTATCATAATTATGGTAGACCGTATTTCAAAAAATTTAATTTACTTACATTGCCATCTATACAGGGTGAAATTTAATTAGTGTAATTCCTGTTTACTGGTGACTCCACTCCTGATTATGAACAACTTTCTACTAGGAACCGTAGCCGAATTCAGCCGAAAATTGTTAGATTTCCATACTAAAGGTGGTTTCACAATGGTTTACTTTGTATGGGTAATTGAAAGTTTTTTGATTAAATTCGACTGATTCCTTGGGGAAAGTTGTTCGTACCTAATCAAGAGTGGCGTCACCGTTAATGGAAATCATATGAATTCAAATTCACCCTGTATATACAATTATTACACTATACGCACTGTACTATATATTCAAGATATTTGCACTTTCGTATATTTGTATTTATTTATTTATCTAAAATGTTACAAAAATATACTTACAGGTGACATCAAAACCTATACAGGTTTATCCGAACACCGTACTTACTCGTATGTTATCATCATCGGACACTCATGCATGACATAGTGACTTCTATTATAGCTTATAAACAATCATCTATTCATTTATCACCCTACATACAACTAGGTATATCACTAATAAGTCTAAACGAAAGAAATATAAACATAACAATTTTACTAAATTAAAAGACACTCATACCCGTTATAAAGAAAGGCTATATCCACCCTCATTTAGAATTAAAATTCTAAATCAAAGTCCCACATGGCAAACAATAGTACATTGTTATCCTAGGGATGATAGTAACTTATCGTATAGTTCGAGGGACTAAATAAGTCTTTAACCCGAGTTACTGTGCTTTTCATTACGAATACCTACAAGGAAAGTAAAAATAAAAACATGAGTTAATACAAATCTCTGCTATACGGAAGTATAAACAAAACTCTACAACTTGAAAAAACAATTGAAGATCGGATTGCCGCTTTCCCGCCTATTTTGTTTTGTTTTTTTTTCTGTGGCAGGCCGGCTATTCAGCCATTATTTTACATGTTCATCATTGAAAAAATGGTAAATATTTTGCCCAAATCTATGTTATTTTAAAGAAATAGTTGAAACTAAATTAGAATAATCATTTAAAAAAATATATTCTTTAATTTAATACTTAACTTTATGTTATTTCAATTTTACATCGCGTTGTTATTGAGGGGCTGTAGAGAAAGTTGGAACATGGTGTAATAGAACTTTGAAAATAGAACTAGTTTTTTCAATTTGACAGCTGTCAGTTGACAAAAATTCTCCCATAGGGCTGAAAAGTATTACTTTCAACCCGCTCCTTAGGCAAACTTCAGACCTACTTTCCGAGTATGAGTAAT
Source organism: Oegoconia quadripuncta (assembly GCA_949316235.1). Lineage (NCBI taxonomy): Eukaryota > Metazoa > Arthropoda > Insecta > Lepidoptera > Autostichidae > Oegoconia > Oegoconia quadripuncta. The sequence continues at coordinate 10,051,251 of OX438741.1, read as the reverse complement.
GACAAATATTTTACTCTACAGATGAATACTTCTCTCGGAATAATATACTGGATGAGTTTTTTTACCGTAAGGAAAAAAAGATATTAGGTAAGTGAAATTGAAGGTACCTATTGGCAAAGTGGGGCCGCGCGCTTCAAGTACTTTGGTATTGGCATGGATAGTTTAATTTTTGTTTTTCAAAGCGATGATAGAATATTGCGTTAATTGTGTCAATTATAGCCTATTACATAATTAAATTAATGAAATAAAGAAAACTTGGAGAAAATTTGACTTCTAAATAAATTTCGCGTGATATAAACCATAAGATCGCATATCAATATCCGACGGGTGCTTGTGTTTTTGAAAAAAAATAAACTACCTATGCTACAATAACTTGTATTTCACTTACCTAATATGCTCTATTTTTTAACTTATGGTAAACTCAACGACTCATGCAAAGGACACTGAGGACAAAAACTCTGGTGGACAGAACCTTTGTCCTCTACGTTGCTCCTTGCATTGTTGCAAATCGATAACACTTCTAGAAGTAGATGAAAATCGATTTGATAGATTTAATCAAACACAACATAGAATAAGATAAAATAAAAGCGATTAATAAATAAAGGGCTACGCAAAAAAAAAAAAAATTTTATAATAAAACAATCCGACAATGGTTTCTTTTTCCAAAAAAGTACTGGCCAAATACATCTCGATTGTGAATAAAATAAATCCGCAAACACACCCGCACAAATTCGATATTCCGTGTTCAAAAATTTTAAAACCCTTGACGTTTTTATTGTCCTATTCACAAACACGTTTATTCAGGCATTTATCAGATTTTAAAGCATCAAATCGAGCATAGAATCGATGGATTGTATTCGTTTTTGAAGGGTTGCCCACTTGTCTGGTGCAATACAAACAAAAAATGCGTGGTATAGAAGGATTTAACTTTTTCGGAAAAATAAATGTTAGTTTGTGTTTTGGGTAAAAAGTAAGTCGTTGTTTCAGAACCGCCTCCGTGATTCGGAGGTCGCGGGTTCGATCCCCACCGGGGTACATGTTTAAGCACTCGGTTTGGTTGGTGGTAGGGCATTTTAAATGTCCGCCTGGCTAGCTACCACCTTATCTAAACCTGCCGCCAAGCAGCAATGTTAATAGCATTGTTGTGTTCAATTGCACAATATGCGGACTTAGACTTAAAAAGTCGCTCTGATTAGAGAAGCCTAAAAGCTATTTATGAATAATACCGAAATACCTGTGAGTAAATTTTCCTTTTAACTTCATTATTTAAGAGCGTCGGTGGCTCAGTGGAAGAGACAAGTCTCCCAATTTGGGAGGTCCAGGTTCGATACCCAGGCAGGCCATGTACCAATAAGTTTTTAAATTTAATTTAATTACTTATGTGTATTTATCTGACTGCTCTTCAACGGTGAAGGAAAACATTGTAAGGAACCTACAAGTCTGAGAAATAAAAAAAAAATAACAATAATAAATATCTTTGGACATGCACACAATGCCATCTAGTTCCAATTTAAACAACAGGCTTGTGTTGTGGATACTAGATGGTTAATATACTACATACATACATTTTTTTTTAAAATAAATACCTATTAAAAATGAAAACATCCCTAACTCGGGTACACATGTCCTACAAACATATGCCCCTAGGGGGATTCGAACCCGCGACCTTTTGGTATAGTTGTCAGTTTCTAACCACTACACCAAATAGGTCGTCATCATGTAAGTCATATGAAGTCTTCAACCCGCACTGGGCCAGCGTGGTGGACTATCATAATGACCCATACTCCAAAACCCAAACGTTGAGCTGGCGAAGGGGGAGACACTTGACTCAAACAAAATTTAGCACTTTTAAGCTTAATGGGTCGTAAACAGATACCTGAATCGAAAAACTGTTCTAAATAACATGTAATATTTTTTTCAACATACTTGCTTGTAAAGTGGATCTAATTTCATTGGTTTTAGATGTTTCAAGCAGCTCATAAAACACGCGTGTGTTATAAACGCAAATAGTGAAGTTATATTATATAACCGCACTATTTGCTACGGCAAAGGACATAAGTCTCACACAGCCAAGTGATAATACCATCAGTCCGGTGAATAAAATATCGTTGATCTCCAATCTAAACTGTCAAACATTGCATCTTTATATAAAAACACCATGAAATTTTGATCTTCGTGGAAATATTGCGTCAAATAAAAAAAATATCTACCTGCTAATCCTAATACTGTTACACGCATGGTACATGTGTCGAATTGATAGCAAAATAGGAGTTGTAACACAATACCCTCCTTTACGTCTCGTATCCCGGTAAAAATGAGGAAATAAAGCAAAAGGTATTTCGTAACTAATGCTATAGCTAATTCTATAACTATAGCTTTTGCAATTTTTTTTAATTTATTCTGTACTAGTTTTTCGCCCGTGGCTTCGCCTGCGTAGATAGTTTTATCGAGGATATGTTTAATTTGTTTATTCCGCGGGAACAACACTTTATGGGGATAAAAAATATTCTATGTCTTAATCCAGGGTATATTCTACCTATCTGCAAAATTTCATCCAAATCCGTTTATCCGTTTCGCCGTGATTGAACAACCAACAAACAAACATCCAAATTTTCACATTTATAATATTAGTTGGATTTAAAAGGAAATCTAAATTTATTCAATGAGGGCGCCACTGGACGGAATAAACCCTCTTAATAAGAAATTTGGTCAAAACTTAATTTAAGTTAACCAAACATACGACAGCATATTTTGTATTTCAAAATCGGCCTAGCCGTTTGGGCTACAAAAGGTAACATAGAAATTTACATACATACATTACACCCGAAAACCATTATTCTCCTTCCCGGGGCAGTAGGGTAAAAATCAAAAATGTTTAAGTTGAATAAGAAGAAAGAATATGTAATGTAATGGGTCTGTAAGAATATGTAATGTAATGTGTCTGTAAGAATATGTAATGTAATGTGTCTGTAAGAATATGTAATGTAATGTGTCTGTAAGAACATGTAATGGGTATGTAAGAATAAGTAATGTAATGGGTCTGACTGACAATCGAACAGGGAACGGCATGCGCCGTGATACAAAACTGCTATACGCCACAGATATTGCTATTCTTATATCCTAAATTACATACTTTTAAGCCCGAATTAAACCGCTCTCAAGATTGAGATCACCTTAAATTGACGCTTGAGAATCTGTTGCATATTAAAACCGTATCAATAAAAAATTGTATTGAGAAAAATAGTCTCAAGACCAATTTATGCATCTTCAGGCACACCCCTGAAATATAACTCCCGTCTATGTGGCTGACTATACAAGGGGAAATCAAACCAAGTTGTTATTACAAATTACATTTTTTATTCAACTTTAGGGGAAGAATGTTTGTAGGAATCTTTAATAGAAACGTAACATTGGGATGAAAAAAAAGCCTCCTTACATTCAAAGGAAAATAAGTCTTGTTTATTTTGTGAATAGGATTTGTGTTTGCTAAAGAGGGAAATAATGTAAATTCGAATGAAACATGAAAGTTTTGGACAGGTTTATTAATTTCCATTTTTCATCAAATTTCCTTGTACTTTTTGTTTCGATTGTTTTGTCTTTAGGGTCGCTGTTCGAATTTCAAATGTTTTCAAATTATATAATTACCAAAAAATCAAAGAAAAGGTTAATAGATAATGAGACCGATTGGTGTAGTGGACAGTGACCCTGTCAGCGAAACCAACGGTTGCGGGTTCGAATTCCGCGAGGGTTAGGTAAATGTTTGTATGAGGAACACGAACATTTATTCCCGAGACATGGATGTTTTATAAATAGGCATTTATGCTTTGCTTAGTTTGGGACTAAACGATTATAGATATACGAGATATCAGTTGGACGTAATAGTGTCATTCTTGACGTAGCTCATTACTTAAAAGCTCGAATTTTCATTAATGACTCGAGCTATATACGTGGCGTGCCTAGGGTTTTGAACTAGGGCAAGCCGACAATATTTTTGTATTTTTACACATCTAGTGAAATTATATTGAACCGCTCGGCAATATCCAATGTATTTTATTCTTATTTTTCTTTGTCGAATCATAAATTTTCCAATTAGGTATTTCAAATTGTATTTGTATTGACTTATTTAAAAAGAACAACCCCAGAGTTCCTTGCTCGTTCTTCTCTGGGGAGATTGCCTAGTGAATGAGCGATAACTGTATGACGATTTCAAATGTTATTCTTATAAGTTATATAATGAAACATTTTTGATTTGATTTGATTTGTAACCACGCACGACGTTTCAGTTTGACAAATGTCAATGTTTAAATCAAAGATTACCCATTTAATACTGTTTAAATGGGTTATAGTCCTGACCAGTGTTTAAGAAGACGGGCTTTTGGGCTTTTTCGAGCAATGCGGTCCTCTACAAACATAGGAAACTTGAGTCTTTTGTTATCCACACGATATGGAAAAAAAAGGTGGGTTTGACTCCTCTCCGGCACGTGGCATCTTGCTCCTTGAACAAGAGCACTAATTGGGTGATGCGACGACTCCCTTTCCAATTCCTGTAGGTAATCACATATTATTCAGTTTGTAACGAGACGCCATGCGACTCGTTGGTTCTCTTTTTTCAGTATTCTCTTTGTTTGTTTCTTTTTCGGTTAAGTCATAATATTTTAAATTCCAAATTTGAACTCTGCCTGTTCTTTCTCTCTTTCTGTGTAGCTTTTGTTTAATGACTGAGTTGATAATTTACCGATGAAAAGATTGGACGTATACTTTTCTGTTATTTTTGTTTCTATTCTATTTTATTCAATCTAAATATATTTTACGTATAAACAGTGTAAATTTCATCAAGTTATTTGTGTACGTGATTCCCTTAAAAATAAAAGTTGTCATTGACAACGATATCAAGTGTCCGCCGGCTCATCATACTGTACTATTGTCTTCATACTGTGGCCTACTCCTGGACATCTACACCATCAGCCCGGGGAGTAGTGCTTCATGTTTATAATTGCATATTCTGAGACAAATTCTACAATTTCAATTGTAATCGATCAAAAAATGTGGAAAATAAAAACTAAATATTGAGTTCTACCTAATCAATTGTCGCACCTTCGCATCTTCCAACTAACAGGCAGTTCCACTGCCGGCTCAGCGCAAAATGTGCCGGTCTCAGTGGAGTTCACCTATTTGCTTAGTTTGGTGTAGAAACGCTTGAGCCACGGTTGGCTGGCCAATACTTTGGACATAGAATGCGGTCTTGTTATACAGCGAAACATATTAGCGGCTAGCCTTCTGAATACGATTCCACCGACCTGGGACTTGGGGCTAAAATTGAATTTGGAGAATTTCAATTTATCGTAGTTTTATAGGTCGTCTTTCCAAACTCATACGTGGGTATATCTATCCAACTTTCATTAATGCGATATTAGATACGCGATGTTGAAAGATTAGCGAAATCACAGATCTACCTTTACAGTAGCTACATTTAACACGAGCATACAATAAATATTGTTGTAACAGTGCAAAGTGTCGTATCTGCAAATAGGTAGGTAACTGTAGGTTCACAAATTTCAACAAAGCTCCCTCGTCTGACAGCAATTCCGTTTTAGAGCTTTAATCCCGACTCTAGTACGAATAAAAGGCATATTTCGTTCGCCGACGCTCGCGAAATTGTCATCGCAAATAGCTTTTGCCCGAGGCGTCATAACGTCCTAAGTGTACAACGCTGTATCTTACAAAACAGCTGCAAAAGAACTTACTCCCTTTAAACAAGACGTTACAGTTACAATTTCTTTGTACACAAAACTCGTTCAGAAGTGTAACAATGAAACTGCCAGCATTGCACACGTAAATACGATTCCGTTCAAACATTCTTTACAGTTAGATTTAACGCGTAACAGAATAAGGTTCACAATCACTTGAATGGGAAATCTGAACTTGAAAATCGTCGCCTGCCTGACGCTCGATATCAAATAAACATCAACGCAGCAACAAAAAGGCGTAAATGTAGTTCGATCGTACACAATGAAAGCGACTTTAGTTCTTAAGCAATGCAGTGCAAAGTGGAACAAAGTGATCTCTTTGCTAGGATTTTCGCCGGGGGAGACGAAAAAGATGACCGGATGGAGTTTTGAGCGTGTGTAAATGGGACAGCGATATAGCTCGGAGCGCTGTGATTGGTCAGGAAGGCCGCAGGCTGTGAACAGTAGCCCGCCCTATGTCTACTGTAAACGGTTACGTACTTTCCGCAGAGAGACGTAACTTTTATTCACTCTCTGAAAACTGTGAACTCAAAGTATATACCATATTTGAATTACTTAATTCACAATTCATTATTATTTTAACCGCCTCCGTGGCTCAATGTAAACAACATTGGGTTTACGATTAGGAGGTCGCGGGTTCGATCCCCAGCGGGGTACATGTTTAAGTACTCGGTTTGGTTGGTGGTAGGGCATTTTAAAATGTCCGCCTGGCTAGCTATCACCGTCTTATCTAAATCTGCCGCCAAGCAACAATGTTAATAACATTGTTGTGTTCCGGTTGTCAGAGATAAGATAGCCAGTCCCCCAAAATGTGTTGGGGTTTCCGGGTCAGTACGCTTCCATCTTCGACCTCATCTTCACTTAACATCAGGTGTGATTGAGGTCAAGTACGAACCCATTGTGCATAAAAAAAAAGACTCATTTTAACATGCTACTAGTCACCCATATATCGTATAATTCTGTCTGTCCGTCAATTTGGCAGAGAGGTAGTCTGGGAAAGGAAAGCTAATTACAATATTTTTTCATGATTTGCTGGATCACTGTTTCTTCCTGGAACTTAATCCGCCTCCGTGGCTTAATGTAAACAACATTGGGTTTACGATTAGGAGGTCGCGGGTTCGATTCCGGTTGGTGGTAGGGCATTTTAAATGTCCGCCTGGCTACCTACCACCATCTTATCTAAATCTGCCGTCAAGCAGCAATGTTAAAAGCATTGTTGTGTTCCGGTTTTCAGGGATAAGATAGCCAGTCCCCCAAATGCGCTGGGGTTTCCGGGTCAGTTCCTATATTATATTCTTTATTGCACCAAAATATTACAATGACAGAGTACAAACAATAGGTCACGTGCAAAGGTGGACTTATCTCTTTAAGACATCTCTACATACAGACATGCACACACACAAACTTTCCCATTTATAATATTAGTTGGGATAGTTGGGATAATTCATGTTTAAAGTGTCCAATAAATGTTGCAATAATTTTCAGTTGCCTCCTGTAGGAGCCGCCGGCGTCACCGAGGGCACAGGCTCTGTCGCTCGGGGCGGGGCGCTCCCCCACGCTATACAGGGTGCTTGTTCTATAAACACACACAGTATAAGGTCAATATATGTGTATGTTTCTAGTATCACGCGAATTGAAGGAGTTTTCGTATTTCATCTCGGAAATCTTTGGAGTTTGAAGGTAGAAGAAAAGTTGTTTTTACAAACAAATGACACAATCTACTTCGAAAAAGAGGTGTCAATCGATATAGAGATTTTTTTATGCACATCGGATTAGTACTTGACCAATCAAACCTCAATCACATCATTTTCAACCGCCTCCGTGGCTCAATGTAAACAACATTGGGTTTACGTTTCGGAGGTCGCGGGTTCGATCCCCATCGGGGTACATATTTAGTACTCGGTTTAGTTGGTGGTACGGCATATTAAATGTCCGCCGGCTAGCTACCAACAATTTAACTAAGTCTGCCGCCAAACAGCAATGTTGATAGCATTGTTGTGGTCCGGTTGTCAGAGATAAGATAGCCAGTTCCTCAAATAAGATGGGGTTTCCGGGTCAGTACGCTACCACCTTCGGCCTCATCTTACTTAACATCAGGTGTGATTGAGGTCAAGTGCTACACGGTGTGGATAAAAAAAATCACCTGATGTTAAGTGAAGATGAAGTCGAAGGTGAAAGCGTACTGCCGCTAAAACCCCAACATAATTGACTAAAATGCATATAAAAATTAAAAAAGAGGTTGTACTTTAAAAAAAGCGCGTATCTTGTATTTGTATTTATTTATCTAAAATGTTACAAAGATACTAATTAACGGTGTCACATAAACCTATACAGGTTTATCCGAATACCTATGTCATTATTGGTAATCATGTTCAATCAATTTTGGTAGTTTCAAGCTTCGATCAACAACGCACAGTATTGGATAGAATTTAAAACGTTTTAAAATCAGAATGTTCTTTCTGCTGAAGTAACAATTTCGAGACCTCTAAAAAGGTTGAATAAAAACATGTCCTTTTTTACAAGCTATTATTTAGTTTGCAATGTTTATTTATTTATAAGAAAACCAACGGCGTTACATTTTGTTTGAACATGGTATTAGAGTACCTATACATAATGTATACTTTAACATGCATTGTATTCTCAATAGTAAAGCGAATAACAGGTTTTCCTCAACTTGACAGATAGTAATCAGAATGGGCATCGTCCTAGGTTACAGTTAAGATTAAGTAACTACATGAGTTGGTTGTGAATCTATAAACATAGTTGAACATTATACAATAATAGATTATAAATAGATTATAAAAACCCAATATTCTGGCTGGCTAGCTACCACCATCTTATCTAAATCTGCCGCCAAGCAGCAATGTTAATAGCATTGTCGTGTTCCGGTTGTCAGAGATAAGATAGCCAGTCCCCCAAATGTGTTGGGGTTTCCGGGTCAGTACGCTTCCATCTTCGACCTCATCTTCACTTAACATCAGGTGTGATTGAGGTCAAGTACCATCCCGTTATGCATAAAAAAAAAAAATTCTCGTATTATTTTCAAAAAATTAATTTATGTTTAGGTATATGTTTTACCAGGTGGTACACCTATCCCTACCAAAGTATCGTGGGATTACTTTAATAGTGATAGGCGTCAGTCTGAACCCAAATTTATTATGACCCATTGACCATTAGCTTTTCATCTTGTTGTACAGGTTATAAGTTTCTTATAGGAATTTTTGTATGATGTGTATAGTTTATGTATAGTATATATTGTATAATAGTCTAATATATATATTTATATATAATGATTGTATATATGTATTTGTGTATTCATGTTGGGTAATTTTTTCGTTTAATGTATTATTTTGGTTTTATTCTATTAATATGATATTTTTAAAATTTTTTGTTTCTTCTGTTTCGTGTACACTTTATGTCTACCTTCTGAATCAAATTTCGCTCTCACGGGTTTGCTGGAAGAGATCTCTTATAGAGATAAGTTCGCCCTTTGTACATTTTTCTTATATCTTTGTTAATGTCCATTTCTTGTGTGTCTAGTGTACAATAAAGTGTTAAAATAAATAAATAAATAAATAAAACCAACTGAGAGTTGGTCCGAAGGGTATAAAATTATGTAATTTTTCCCCACGAACCAACTAGTTGGTTTGTAGGTCAGAAATGGAAATAACCTTTATAGTAATTTTAGTTAGTGTCATTATGTCCCCCCTGCCCATTTTGGATACGTGTACAAATTCACGATAGTAGTATATATTATGTACTCGGTTTGGTTGGTGGTAGGGCATTTTAAATGTCCGCCTGGCTAGCTACCACCATCTTATCAGCATTGTTGTGTTCCGTTTGTCAGAGATAAAATAGCCAGTCCCCCAAATATGTTGGGGTTTCCGCGTCAGTACGCTTCCACCTTCGACCTCATCTTTACTTAACATCAGGTGTGATTAAGGTCAAGTACTAAACCGTAGTGCATAAAAACAAAATATAACCAAGTTAAAAGGAAAACTATCACAGCTAAGTAGGCTCTCCAAGTTAATGAGTAATAGGTGGTCGAAAACTAACAAATGTACTTTCCATTGGAAATTCCACCTTAACTTAATAAACAATAAACTTAAATTCCACCAACACCACCTAGACAGTTGGAAATCCACCACGGTGCGGTTCAGTAGACATTTCCTTCCACGTACCGTTACTTTTTGGAATAAGCTCCCGGCGGATGTCTTTCCGAACCGATACGATCTGGGAACCTTCAAGAAGCGAGCATATTCCTTCCTTAAAGGCCGGCAACGCCACTGTGGATCTTCCGTTTCCGTAGATGGTTATGGGCAGCGGTGACACTTACCATCAGGTGCGCCTATTGCTCGTTTGCCCACCTCTTCAATAAAAAAAAAAAAAAAAAAAAATTACTTATCAAACAACGAGCAACAAAACACTTGGCCGGTTTTTCACGTCTGCTTCACGGTTGTAACATTGTCTGCTTACTTTGGAAAACCGGGTATTTTTCTTATTTTTTTTATGCACAATGGGTTAGTACTTGACCTCAATCACATCTGATGTTAAGTGAAGATGAGCTCGAAGGTGGAAGCGTACTGACCCGGAAACCCCAACACATTTGGGGGACTGGCTATCTCATCTCTGACAACCGGAACACAATGCTATTAACATTGCTGTTTGGCGACAGATTTAGATAAGATGGTGGTAGCTAGCCAGGCGGACATTTAAAATGCCCTACCACCAACCAAACCGTACTTACACACGTACCCCGCTGGGGATCGAACCCGCGACCTCCGAATCGTAAACCCAATATTGTTTACATTGAGCCATGGAGGCGGTGTATATTCCACTTTTTATTGAAGTAATCTAATTTTGACCTAAACCACTATTTTACTTTCAATTTTGCACATCAAAGAAACATTATTTAACCAAAGTAGAATAAGAAAAGCCGAAAGGTAATCATCGTGGCCTGTAATCTCATTACGAAGATGTTTGTAAATATATAAAAATCCTAATTGTTTAAGAAACTCCCGACAAAAGGAAAGTTCCCCATTGCTGCCCCCTCAAATACAAGTAGATACCTACGCTGAAAAGCGGGAGCTACCCTATTGTAATTATTTTTCTCTGAAAACTTTTGCGCTACCAGTTTATTTTGAGAAAAAGTAAGGCAAGGTGATTATGGATACGACTGATATTGAAATTGATTCATCTTCTTGCCTTAGTGCCAATTTCAAAAAAGATCCAAAAAAATTAGGATCCTTAAGCTTGTTCAAAGAACACTTTAGGGCACATTTAATGGAAAAACAAAAAATTGGAATTCCAAAGCGCTACCTGTAGTGGAACTTCCTATGCACTTCTCTTTTTCTTTTTGTCACATCATACGGGATAGTCAAACTCTTGACGTTTTTAAAGCTAGAGTTAAAGAGCACTATCTTGAGGTCTCACGTCAAGTCAATTAATGCTATTAAATTATTCGAAATTTCGTAACAATATTTAAATTTAGCTTTTCATCTTGTTGTACAGGTTATAAAGTTTCTTATAGGAATTTTTGTATGATGTGTATAGTTTATGTATAGTTTATGTATAGTATATATGTATAATAGTATATTATATATATTTATATATAATGATTGTATGTATGTATTTGTGTATTCATGGTGGGTAATTTTTTCGTTTAATATATTATTTTGGTTTTATTCTATTATATGATATTTTTAAAATTTTTTGTTTCTTCTGTTTCGTGTACACTTTATGTCTACCTTTTGCATCAAATTTCGCTCTCACGGGTTTGCTGGAAGAGATCTCTTATAGAGATAAGTTCGCCCTTTGTACATTTTTCTTATATGTTTGTTAATGTCCATTTCTTGTGTGTCTAGTGTACAATAAAGTGTTAAAATAAATAAATAAATAAAATCATTGTCATTCATTTAACTTGTTATCATAATTACTACTCAACAGTAGCTGTATCAACAACGGACACTTTTCACTCACGATTGACCACAAATGTACACGCAGACGGGAACATGCGCGTACTTTCATGCACTCGTACTTGTAGGGGTTGTAACTGAAAACCATAGTGTTTCGTGCCATGTGCCACACTGAGTTATAACCCATTTGTGCTACTATGGCAAACACTCGCTCTTTGTACTTTGTATTCTTTACTTTTATTTGTATATATATATTTCTTTGTCATTTAAAAATTGTGTAGTTGTGTGAACGCAGTGGCGTAAATAAATGCTTTATCTATCAATTTATTTGGTGCCGGCGCAGTACGTCTTTTCCTTCCAATTTCTCTATCAGCCGTTACATCATTCACGCCCTTTTCGTTCAGATCACCACTCACACACTCCATCCATCTTGTCGTTAGTATTCCTCTTCCTTTCCAACCATCAACATACATATTCATCACTATCTTAGTAACATGCGTTTCATCCCTCCTCATGACATCTCCATACCAAGCCAAATGATTTCCTTTCAACTTTTCTTTCACGGGTGCCATTTTTAAACTCCCTCTTATATACATACTCATTCCTTATTATCCATATTCGTCACTCCGCTTGAAATTGATTGTACTCTATTCACTTTAAACAAGTGTGAACTTAAACATTATTTCTATAAAATCCATATTTACAAGCCGCTTCCGATCCGTGAATCGAGAATGATAATAAATTCTCACAAGGCCATAGAACATCTCTATCTGAATAAATTTGAAATATGTGCTTGTGTAGTTTCGACACGCAAAAAGAATAGAACCAACCCGTCTCTTCCCGTGGGTGTCGCAATAGGATTTTCCATCAAAAAAATCTATAGACTTGTAATGTGTTAATTATCCTCTGGAAGGCAGGGTGCTACACGACCAGGAAACGCAATTCACTAATTTTTTAGTTAATGTATTCAGTAGAACGAAAAACGACGAACGTACCATGATCAAATCGGGGACGTCTTAAAGAAAGGCCAAGTCAAGAGTACCCTAAACCGACGAGCTTGTATGTGTTGGAATATAACAAAATATAAATCTATGTACAGTTTCATAATAATTTAGAACAAGGGTCTCTTGTTCTCATTCATGGAATCAATGCACAGCGGAAGGATCTACTTTTGTTAGGTCAGCCCCCTTACTTCGTTACATGCGCTTTACGTGTGCGGTTCAGTACTGTAGTGCACCTCTCCTTATAAATATATATTCAAATATATTTTAATTATCGTCGAACTTTAATAACTCTGTTTTTATTCAAAAGCCCCTCCATAACCTACAGGTTATGGGCCCAGGGAAATAAAATTAAATAATAATAAAAAAAGGGACACTTTTTGTGCCTAGTGTTTAAGTGACATTTTAGTGATTTAAGAAAATGGATAATTTAAAAATGAAACGTAATATTAAACAATTTGACGGTGAAAAGTACAGTGTTTGGAAAATGAGACTTCGTATTTTGTTAAGTGAACTTGAAGTGATTGACGTTATAGACAATGACTTTCCTGGAGAACCAAGTAATGAGTGGTATAAAAAGGACAAACTCGCAAAGAGCACAATTGTTGAGTATTTATCCGACTCCTTTCTAGGATTCGTCAAAAGCGATTATAATGCAAAACAAATTTTCGATAATTTGGATGCAATTTATGAACGAAAAAGTCTGGCTACACAATTAGCTTTGAGAAAAAAATTACTCAGCCTCAAACTCCAAACTGATACACCGCTAATAAAACATTTTCGTAATTTCGAGGATCTTTTGTCTGAATTGATTGCTGCTGGAGCAAAGCTGGAGGAAATGGATAAAGTTTCCCATTTATTATTAACATTACCTAACTCTTACGATGGAGTTATCACGGCTCTTGAAACGTTAGCTGAAGATAATTTGACATTGGCATTTGTCAAAACAAGGTTGTTGGACCAAGAAATAAAAATATTAAATGAAAATAGAGACACAAGCTTGAAAGTTCTACAAGCTGCAGTTCCTCATTCTCCTCAGAATTATCCGAAGAAGCCAATGAAGTCTTGGAAAACAAAGGCAAAGTTTAAAAATACAAAAATAAAATGCCACCACTGTGGAAGAAAAGGGCACTTGAGAAACGATTGCTATTATTATAAGAAAAAAAAAGGACAAAAATTCAATAATTATGAAACAAAAAGAACGCTTCAAACTGTCCAAACAACCGAGCCTACCAATTCTTCAGACTTTTCAGGCTTTGCCTTCATGGCCGGCGGATATCCAGAAAAAGATGAAAATTCTAACAAAATTTCATTTATATTAGACTCGGGAGCATCAGATCATATAATTAACCGAGAAGATCTAACACAAAACTTCACGTTGTTAGACAAACCATTGAAGATATCCGTAGCAAAAAATGGGACATTTATAATGGCCATAAAAAAGGGTACACTTGAAGTAACCAGCAATTTAGGCGTAAGCGGAACACTTCAAGATGTTTTATACTGTCCCGACGTACCCTATAACCTACTTTCCGTAAGGAAAATACAAAATGCTGGATTAACGGTGATATTTAACCAAAATGGCACTGTTCAAATAAATGATCACCGTGGTAAGTCGGTTATAACTGGTACTGGTAAGTGCTTGAACAATTTTATTACTATTGATTTCAAGATACATATAAGCATGTTAAATGTGTCTGCATTGCATAAGACCGTTGAAAATAATAGCGATTTATGGCACCAACGTTTGGGTCACATTAGCAAAACAAAATTTTTGCAATTAAAAGGAAATGATATGTTTGGTGACACTGAACGAATAAGTCAAATCAAACCAAAAGAAGACTTATGTGAAGCTTGCATAAACGGAAAACAAGCTTGTTTGCCATTTAATAAGGTTAAAAATAAGGAACACTTAAAACGGCCCCTATTCAATGTTCACACAGATGTGTGTGGTCCCATCACTCCTTCGACACTTGACGGCAAAAACTACTTTGTGATTTTTGTTGATGAGTTTACTCACTACTGTGCAACATACCTGATAACGCATAAATCAGATGTATTTGTAATATTTCAAGATTACGTTTCTAAAAGTAGTGCTCATTTTAATTTGAATATAGTTAATCTATATTGTGATAATGGAGGTGAATATTTGTCAAATGACATGAAAAAATACTGTGTGCAAAAAGGTATTAGTTATCATTTAACAGTCCCACGAACACCTGCTTTAAATGGTATCGCAGAACGTATGATACGAACTGTGACAGAAAAAGCTCGCGCTATGCTGGTTGGTTCCAAATTAAATAAAACCTTTTGGGGCGAAGCGGTTTTAACTGCTACATTTTTAATAAATATTTCTCCAACTAGAGCTTTAAAGGTTTATAAAACTCCTTTTGAAATGTGGCATGGTAGAAAGCCGCATCTTAAATTTTTGAAAATATTTGGATCAACTATATTCATGCATAACAAAATCAGAAAAACCAAATTTGAAAATAAGTCCTCAAAGGGTATACTGGTTGGTTATGAAACAAATGGATACAAAGTATGGGTTGTGGAAACTGAAAAGTTTGTTATAGTAAGAGATGTGGTTGTGGACGAGATAAATTTCTTGTCTAGCAGACCTTCACTGAGCTCTAAGGGGGTGGCTCATGAAAACTCCTGTAATCCAAGTGACTCAATGCACACTTCACCCGCTAAGAAGGTGTGCAAATCTGATGAGGTGAAATCAGATATACAAAAACAAACAAATGATAACTTAAATGAAAATACCTCATTAGGGCAAGTACCTAATAAATCTGTAAGAGAAACAGATGAGCACAACGGGTCTTCCTTATCACAAGACAATAAGATGTTGCCTAATTTAAGACGGAGTGATAGGATCAAAGATCTTCCCAAAGTTTCTTATAATGAAGATAATATTTTTCAAGATTATCTGTTGTGCGCTCAGTCATTGGTATGTCAAGTACCAACATCCTACAAAGAAATCGAAACAAGGGATGATAGGTTACTATGGGAACAGGCTATAAAAGAGGAAATTAATTCACTCATCGAAAACAATACGTGGACCTTAGTACCGAAACCTAAAAATAAAAATATTGTTGATTGTAAGTGGATATTTACTATTAAAAATGACGAGTTTGGAAATCCACTTAAATACAAAGCACGGTTGGTCGCACGAGGCTTTAGTCAAAAATATGAGATAGATTATAACGAAACTTTCGCGCCAGTGGCGAGAATTTCTAGTTTCAGATTTATATTAGCTTTCGCGAATCAATTTAATTTATTAATTCACCACATGGACGTGAAAACCGCGTTTTTAAACGGGGAATTAAAGGAAGAAATCTTTATGAAAGTTCCAGAAGGTATTCCATGTCAAAGTGACCAAGTATGTAACTTGAATAAAGCCTTGTACGGACTAAAACAAGCAGCACGATGTTGGTTTGAAACTTTTGAAAAAGCTCTTATAGAAATGGGTTTTAAAAATTCATCAGTTGACCGCTGTCTCTATGTGCTAGATAAGGGTGATATTTCGAAGAACATCTACATTATTCTTTATGTAGATGACCTAGTGATAGCCACAGCCGATCTTAGTTCAATGAATAATTTTAAAAGATATTTGATGAACAGATTTCGTATGGTTGATCTAAAAGACATTAAACTATTTTTGGGCATAAGAGTTGAAAGGTGTGGTGACAAAATTACTTTGGATCAGAGCAGGTATATAAAAACAGTCTTACACAAATTCAATATGAATGACTGTAAAAGTATCGTCACCCCACTTGAAACGAAGTTGGATTACAACGCGTTAAATTCAAATGAAATCATTGTGGCCCCTTGTAAAAATGTTATCGGTTGTTTAATGTATATAATGCTATGCACTCGGCCCGATTTAAGCGTAGCAGTAAACATCCTTAGTCGGTTCAGTAATAAGAACAATGGATGTCTTTGGACCTACTTAAAACGTTTACTTCGATATTTAAAAGGATCCATTGATCTAAGATTAACTTACGTTCGTGGAACTTATGAGAATGTTTTGAGTGGTTTTGTTGACTCAGATTGGGGAGGTAATGACTTAACAGACCGAAAAAGTACATCTGGTTATGTATTTAAATTATTTGAGCGTTGTACTTTATGTTGGCAAACCAAGAGACAGTCATCAGTAGCTGCCTCATCGACTGAAGCAGAGTATATGGCTCTTTTTGAAGCCGTCAGAGAAGCTCTGTGGTTAAGGTCTCTGTCTAACAGCATTCATTTAAGTATTTCAAATCCTGTTCCTATTTACGAAGATAACAATGGATGCATAAGTATTGCCAGTAACCCAACAAGTCATAAACGCTCTAAACACATCGACATTAAATACCATTTCTCTAGGGAACAAATAGAGAAAAATGTAATTAAAGCAATTTATATTCCCACAGGTAATCAGCTGGCCGATATTTTTACAAAACCATTGGCGGGACCGAGGTTCATTGAACTGAGAGGAAAACTTGGACTTTTGTAGATATTCGGCTCAGTAATATTGTGCAATTTGTGTTGACTGTTTACAATTAATAATTATAATTGAATTTCATTGGATTACTATTGAGGAATGGCCTGATTAGGTTTTTCTGGGTTTTCCCTAATCCTGCGCAACGAATGTTGGGTCATTTAGTGTCTGTATCCCCAGAAATAAGGAGAGCGTGCTAATTTTATTGTGTAAACTTAATTATAACAAATTAAGTAGTATAAAAAAAAAATATTTCATAGATTTATTTTTGAGGGGGGCGTGTTGGAATATAACAAAATATAAATCTATGTACAGTTTCATAATAATTTAGAACAAGGGTCTCTTGTTCTCATTCATGGAATCAATGCACAGCGGAAGGATCTACTTTTGTTAGGTCAGCCCCCTTACTTCGTTACATGCGCTTTACGTGTGCGGTTCAGTACTGTAGTGCACCTCTCCTTATAAATATATATTCAAATATATTTTAATTATCGTCGAACTTTAATAACTCTGTTTTTATTCAAAAGCCCCTCCATAACCTACAGTATGAACAACCTTATGAGAGTGAAGGAAGCAGAAGAGATGTGTCAGGATCATAGCAAGTGGAAGACTGTGGTCTCTGCCTACCCCTACGGGAAACAGGCGTGACATTATGTATTTATGTATTCAGTAGCACAAAACGACATCTATAAAACACCAGACGAAAATAAAACTGGTCAAACAATGGTGACCAAGCTGCCAGTCTACAACAAGTTGCATGTTTCAACGGCGATGGGCCAAGGAAGCTCTAAGAGAAGTATACTAAGGTATTTCAGAGTAAATAACATGCACCTATGCTGTGTCAAAAGATTACAACCAAACCGTTTCTTCCTGTGGGTCTCGTTAAAAGAGACTATGGGACATTACACCAAAAAATATTTTGCACGTTTTATTGGCGTTTGGCGTCACCTACGCTTCGAAGGGTGAGCCGTGGTTTTTGTTACAATGTTTAGAGCACCCAAACGTTTATATTTGGGATATCTTTGACAACCCCGTTTGGGATAATGTATGTAATAATATTTTAAAAGGAAGGAAGAAGTGACGTAGTCCAATATAGAAGGGGTATGTCCATATTAATTCAACTCTAACAAACGCCTTGTTATCAAAGTTTTTATAACGAACACCCAGTCCTAGCACTGAGGTTGGAAACTTTGCCGACCCCAAACATTATGTAAGTAAGCGTAGGACCTATATACAGGGCGTCCCAAAGTTATGGGACATGAAGGGGAAGTACCTTAAATATTGTAGATAGTGAATTTTGCTCAAAGAAGACTTTATGTTATTTTTAAAAGTTAGTAATTCTGCATTCATAGATTTTCTAAAAATTACTTGCTTCGGCTGGGAATCGAACCGACTTAAATGTGAAAAAAAAAACACTCTACTTTTATGATGCCAATCGAAAGAATAGCTAAAAAATAATAACTCTGCCTAAGTAACATAGTATTTTAAAAGAAAGGAACAACATAAAATGATTGAGTCAAATTTCAAGAAAGTTATTTATTGCCGACGACGTTCGAAAAGTAGCGATATTATCATTCCAAAGATAGCATTGATTATTCGTAAATAAGTACCCACTTCATAAAATAGGTACTAACATAGTACATAGATTTCTTCTTTTGGGGATACGTGAAAGATATGCTATACAAAAAGCGATACGAGAACGTAGGCGAGTTGCAAACAGAATTGTGCCATATCACATCGAGTGTTCACCATAAAATGATTAGAAAATCAACAGGCAGCGGGCTCATTAAAAGATTGGCGATTTGCGTAAGACAAGAGGGATCACATTTTGAGCATTTAATTAATTAATTTACAAAAAAATACCTACTTAATTGACTACGGCAGTTTCATGTATGTTTTTTATTTGATTAAAATGATTAATTTCACGTTGTTCCTTTCTTTTAAAATACTATGTTACTTAGGCAGAGTTATTATTTTTTAGCTATTCTTTCGATTGGCATCATAAAAGTAGGGTGTTTTTTTTTTCACATTTGAGTCGGTTCGATTCCCAGCCGAAGCAAATAATTTTTAGAA
The DNA here is from genome assembly GCA_949316235.1 of Oegoconia quadripuncta. Lineage (NCBI taxonomy): Eukaryota > Metazoa > Arthropoda > Insecta > Lepidoptera > Autostichidae > Oegoconia > Oegoconia quadripuncta. The sequence goes on along the minus strand of OX438741.1, from coordinate 10,032,032 downwards.
AATCTATGAATGCAGAATTACTAACTTTTAAAAATAACATAAAGTCTTCTTTGAGCAAAATTCACTATCTACGATATTTAAGGTACTTCCCCTTCATGTCCCATAACTTTGGGACGCCCTGTATATATATTTATACCTTCTGAGTGAGCGACACACGTAACATTTTGTTAGGTTTTTGATATGTTTCCAACTAAAAAACAGTACATCTGAATAAATAACATTTGAGTTGACTTTTTTGAGCGGCGGTGGTTCAGCGGTTAAGACGCGGTGTGCCAATTTGGTAGGCCCGCGTTCGATTCCCAGGCAGGCCATGATACTAATGAGTTTTTAAATTTGATTTAATTACTTATGTCCGTTTATCCGACTGCTCTTAAACGGTGAAGGAAAACCTCGAGAGGAAACCTGCATGCCTGAGAAATTAAAATTCTAAGGCATGTGAAGCCCCCAACCCGCATTGGGCCAATAACGAGTATACATAAGGTTTCATTACTTCTAATCGATGTAACAAGCGTTTCTATAACTTATTTAATAAAATTAAAATAAATAAAATATCCCTTTCATATACCTACATACAAGGATTTTAACCCAAGTCTTTACCGCATAGTTGCAAATAAATGAAGCGAAGAATGTCACCAATTTGTCACTAAAGAAAGGCTCTAAAAAACGGAGCAAACTGAATAGTGTCGCCTGCCACCTACACCGGTAACGGGCCGTATTGCCGGAAATGGACCGGCCGGCCGGAAGGCGCAATTTACACGGAAGGAGGACCGCTTTGTTGCTTCATTTGATCAGGAAATACACTTTATTCGGTGACGCCTTCGTTTATTTAGTTTTCCGATTAAGGTGGAGTGTTTTTTTCGGTAGCGCGGAGATGTTTTCGATTAGCGATGTTAAGGAACATTTAGCGCGGTAGAGGATACGATTAGTGTCATTTTTAAACAAGTTTTAAATGTCCGCCTGGCTAGCTACCACCATCTTATCTAAATCTGCCGCCAAGCAGCAATGTTAATAACACTGTTGTGTTCCGATTGTCAGAGATAAGATAGCCAGTCACCCAAATGTGTTGGGGTTTCCGGGTCAGTACGCTTCCACCTTCGACCTCATCTTCACTTAACATCAGGTGTGATTGAGATCAAGTAGCAAACCGTTATGTATTAAAAAAAAGTGTTTTCGTTATTTCAGTACGTTAACCTTTCAACAAAGCTACCAGAAAGGTTAAAGGTTTTTTGCTTAAGGCGTTATGATGGTTAAACCAATGACTGATAGAGAACCTTTCTCATTGAGAACCAATTGCTGTTTGGCGGCAGATTTAGATAAGATAGTGGTAGCTAGCCAGGAGGACATTTACCTAATATGCCTTACCACCAACCAAGCCGAGTACTAAATATTTACCCCGCTGGGGATCAAACCGGCGACCTCCGAAACGTAAGCCCAATGTTGTTTACATTGAGCCACGGAGGCGAAGAATTTCGACTATATTAGCAGTTTCCATCAAGGCAGTTGCAATGGCAATCTTCTGGCTCCATCTGCGACGCTCGTCATCATGTGTCATTACACTTTCCATTGAAAATGCTCATGGGCACAAAACAGACTGGCCCAAATTCGACTATCTTGCCATATCTATGTTCCAGTCTCTTCATTCTATATTATACAATATATATACAATATTATGTCACCGAACTTACATAAATACGCCAAATAGCTCAATCGGATACCAGCAAGTATTGCAAACTAAATAAAAGCTAGTTAAAAGGAGAATAAATAAATCTAATCACTTCAAATACATTTTTTAGTTGAAAAGTAGATGTTAACCACAATCAGATAGTGTCAGACATTATCACCTTGACCGACCCCCTAGTTAAGCAAGCGTGACGAAGCATGACTAAATGATTATTTTTCACTTGCTCGTTTAATTTGAGATTATTGCCTTAATGACTTATGGATTATAAGGGATCATAGTGAGATAGTAAATACTCTCAAGAATTTGAACCAGAAAGTTTCGTGCAATACCACGATTTTGTGACTTTCATCAGACACAGTACGTCCACTGCCTCCCTTTCTTGGGACTTTCTTTATTTCCTACTTTTTCACCCTTAAATGCTTTCTTTAATTAGTCTGGGGTCCAAGGTAGGAATCGAGTCATGTAGGGCACCGTCTACCTTCAGTAGGCGCCGTGCAAAGTACCACTGTTGATCCTGGTTTACAGGAGTTACAGTGGAAGGAGTGCGGAGGTGAGACCTGCCTCCCTCAGACTCCCAGACCGCCTTCTTCCAGCAACTTCCAATGACTTTTATGAGGTTATTTGTCCATTTTATGGGTGGACGTCTCATGATGCGCTGGCTGGTGCAAGGTTTCCGCCCACTCTAGAACTTTTATGTCCCAATGGGCATCGGTCCTAAGCATATGTGCCCTGACCGCCTACACCTTAACTTAGTAATCCGCTGGAATATGTCGGTGACTTTTGTTTTACTATGGATTTGTTAATTCCTAATTAAATCTGGTAGTGAACTGACCTTGTATGACCTTGAGCTTTCTTGTGAGGCCACGAGATTTCTGTGTCATAAAGCCTACACCAAACAAAGGGCTGCGAGCGGTGCGGATGACGGCAATGCGATCTGTTGAGCTGTATTGGCAACGTTACTTCAGGTAGACATCAGTCATCAATGGTAGCTCACATTCCTTATAGACTGTCGTCTTTGAGCTCTGAGGGCATGTATAGACGTCACGCTGTTTCCCGAACCCTGCCCATCTGAGTTAAATTTGACTACTGACCTCTTTCTCGAAGTTGAACTTATCTAATCGGATTCCTTATCCTAAGTATAAGTACTCGTCTACGCCGAGAATGGAGTTTCCAACCAATTTTGGAGTAGTATTCCGAACCGCCTCCGTGGCTCAATGTAAAAAACATTCGGTTTACGATTCGGAGGTCGCGGGTTCGATCCCCAGCGGGGTACATGTTTAAGTACTCGGTTTGGTTGGTGGTAGGGCATTTTAAATGTCCACCTGGCTAGCTACCACCATCTTATCTAAACCTGCCGCCAAGCAGCAATGTTAATAGCATTATTTGTCAGAGATAAGATAGCCAGTCCCCCAAATGTGTTGGGGTTTCCAGGTCAGTACGCTTCCACCTTCTTCCACATTCAACCTCATCTTCACTTAACATCAGTTGTGATTGAGATCAAGTACCTACCAACCCGTTGTGCATAAAAAAAAAAGACGTGTTTTATATTACTACCTCTATAAATATGGAGAGTCAGAGGATGCAGATCAGCAAAGAACTATTTTTATATGTTTTTTATCTCACAGCTATGTTATTCTGTAAGCCCACAGACACAGCTCGCATCGGAATTCATGGTGAGATCCCAAACAACTAAGAACTTTACGGTCACAGCTTAAAATCGATGGCCTCGTGAAACCTTAGTCCGGATTCGGACACGATCCGCAAAAACAAGCTTAAAAAACCACCACCGCCCTGTACCTTTGTCGTGCCGCCGTCCTGTCGGTATCGTCCACTAAAAATCGCCCATTAACATGTTAATTATAAATGCTACTTGCATGGTTAACTTTTAAATCGTGTAGAACACAAGCACAATAAACCACCGATCGTTATCAGCTCGCACCCTCGTAGTGTAAGTAAGCTTGACTAAATGGTTGGTTTGTTGCTTACAAGGGGGTAATTAATTTATTAAAAACTGGTTTCGCGTTTGACTACAATCTCACCTGATGGAAAGTGACGATGTAGCCGAAGATGTATCACGCGCACCCAGTAAATGCCTATTCACTAATAGCTACCGATGATACCTCCACACAAAGAGAATCAGTAACATTAGGTAATCATTTTATTAAAAATTTAGAAACCCCAGAGAAAACAAACGATTATACATATACACATACATACACTAACTAAATACTATAATTATTCATTATAATACTGACGTAGCATCCGTGTGCCACTGCGGGCATTTGAGAACATTGAAAACCAGTGTTGCGATCCGTAGCAGCATGAGCTGAGTGCTAACCCATTTGTGTACGCCCGTACACGTGACAGCATTGTGCGCATTTATTTATAATTGAATTTCTTTTTAGATATAATTTACTTCTTTCTTTTTTGTATCACGGCGAAACGGATGAACGGATTTGGATGAAATTTGGTATATGGTTGGAATACAACCTGGATTAAGACATAGGATATTTTTTATCCCGATAAAGTGACTGAAAAATATGTTTTTTAAGTAGTAATATTATGAACTATTATATGCAATAAAGAGTATTTGTACTGTTAGTAGTTCATACAAACGAAATTATTTATATAAACGAATTCCACGTGAAGTCGCGTGTAGTAAGTAATAAAGTAATCTAAATAGAGACCCAACGTATCACCGCACCGGTGGAGGTAAGTAGATTGTTCACGGTCGCTTATCAGAGCGATGGAAAACTCAAGGTGTAACGAAGTATGGACGTGGCCAAATTGATTTTGGCACGGTGTTTTGGGGCGAACCCCTGATGGAAACTGTATAATAGAATTGAGGATGGGATAGTTTATTATATCGCATTACCGTTGGCTTATTTAGAGGGGACACCATTACTTAGCCAAGTCTTGCTCAAGTTATTATTTCAAAATAGCCATCGAACCGTTTGGATGCCACGAGATAAAGAATCTCACACACTGACGTCGAAATAAAATGTGAAATGGCAAACAAGTGTCCTTCCCATCCCACCTAAGCCCAGCTGGGTCGAGTAACGAGGTGTATATGTACAGAAGGGGCGGGACAGCTCAGGCCAGGGTCAAAACAGAACACGGATCACCACACCAACTTATTTATTGAGAGAAACAGGTAGTACAGAGGATCGAAAGGGCCTTAAAACTAAAAAATTAAGTATTGAGATGTAAGAAAATGATTAAAATAACGGTGCGACTGAGTTGAAATCTGAAAATCAATGTGCCAAAAAAAAGGATCCGTCAGTTCATCAGTCAGTCAGTTAGTTTAAAATTTTGAATTTGAACTCCAATAACCCAAACCCACAACTCGATGGTTGCATAATATGACATTGTCACCGAACTTACATAAATATGCCAAATTTCAGTTCATTCAGGTACAGGTTAGACGACCTGTTTGGTGTAGTGGTTAGAAACTCTGCTACTATACCAAATGGTCGCGGGTTCGAATCCCGCTAGGGGCATAATATTTGTATGATAAATACAGACATGTGTTCCCGAGTTATGGATGTTTTTCATTTATACCTGTATTTATTTATATAAAAAAAATGTATTTGTGTAGTTTATCAACCATCTGGCATCCATAACACAAACCTGCTTACTGTGGACCTAGATGGCGCTGTGTGTTTGTGCAAAGACATTTATTATTTATTATTTTCTTTTTCTTTTATCAAACTGTATTTTCTTTTCTATTGTGCAATAAAGTGTATTTGTATTGTATTGTATTGTATTTATCTGGTTGAAAAATGGTTTGCAATTTTTAACATACAAACATTACAAGCTATACATATAAAACCTTGTAATACACATCAAAGTCCCGCTCATCTTACCGTAGGCGCCCGCGGTTCGTGAGGCGATAATAGGCGAGGCAATGACGTTTCACGCTCCCGCGTCACCATGGCAACGCGTATTGCGATCGATTGCGCTGCGATTGATTTCTCTGACGAGACGTCACGTCATAGAAAGATAACTGTCAAATTATAGTGTCCTAGTCGCTGCACTCTGCAATTGTAGTAACACTTTATCCTTTTTTATCCATGGTAAGTATTACTAATCATCTCATCATCATAATGTGAGCCACAGGACGTCTACTGAACTGAACTGAAACCTGTACTGTAGGGTCTCAGAATAGTCTAAATATAAGAAAGACTCGAAGAGCTGATGCTGAAGGGCTTTTATAACAGAACAGGAAAGCCAGCTGACAAAAATTGAAAAAAAAAAAACAAAACTAATAATAATATCTAGGAAAGTAATAACATTTACAAAAGGTTGACTGATGAAGTTGCCAAGTCACAAATAACAGGCTCCTCATCATCCAGTTATTGAAAGCATCCAAATGAAAACTGTACCTATATAGGATAGCGAGACATGGTACCACAGTAAATTTGTATATTATCTAAGAGCCTTAAAACCCGTTTCAATCCTAGTTATTTTATATAAGTATTATTGAATATGGAATACATTAATCTGGGGTGGTAATTAGTTAGAGTCTTGTCTAGTAGGTATACAGTCTACCCCAGGCCTCGCATTCATCAGTTCCACAGGACTGCGGAATACGGCCAAACGATTCTGTCTTCATTGGCCCGCTAGAACTGCCTCTTCAGAGTCTTCAAGAATGGTATGGCGTGGTTTTCATTTATTTTTCAAAAGTCATCTATTACATTCTCCGTACCTTTAACTATCATTTTACAAAAAAAGTTAAGTCATTGTGATGCACTGTAATGATGTGCATGAAAAAACAATCAAACATACTGTCGCATTTATAATTTAGTATGAGTATGTTTGTTAGACCGCAGTCTATTGATCTGTAACAAAGCCCTGCGCGGGAGGGTAGCCCATTGCTGTGCGATGTGCGCTGAGCTACGAATTATTTAGATAGGTAAGGCAATTGTGATTGTCAAGTATTACTACCTAAAAATAGTTAAAGTAATAATTTTTTTTTTAATTTTTTTATTGAAGAGGTGGGCAAACGAGCAAGAGGCGCACCTGATGGTAAGTGTCACCGCTGCCCATAACCATCTACGGAAACGGAAGATCCGCAGTGGCGTTGCCGGCCTTTAAGGAAGGAATATGCTCGCTTCTTGGAATAATGGAATAAATTCTCGCTAATAATGGAAGATAAAGGAATTTACTGAACGACACAAAGACAGGTACATAATGAAACGCTTTTTTAATAAGATTTGTATTTCAATACATTTTAAACTACCACTAAACGGAAACTTTGTACTAAAGACTATTGTAAATGACCAGCAGTCAGATCTCCTAACTCAATTGCTTTGGAAATTGTTATCGTTTATGACGTCAGTGCACCATCCATCCTTGTCATATCGTAACACAATGACAAGGACGGACAGCATTGCTATCGCTATAGCTGCAGCTTTCAGCTAGGTGGTAGCGATATGTCGCTATGTAGCAAAAAAATTTCGCTAACCCTTCAGTTTCTTGCTCGTTGCTCGTTCTTCTCTAGGGAGCAATGCAGCCTTGTATATGAACAGTAATTGTCAATGTTTTAAGACAATTTCAGATGTCATGTCTGAATGTATATATGTGTATCTTTCTATCATTTTAGAACTAAAACGGCTAAATCGATTTGGATTTGTTCTATTTTCGAACCGTGCATGGTGGTGGCGAGGTGTCTTAACCATACCTAACCATGTTTAGTTGAACACAGTTCGTTGGTTTTTACGGATGATATTAGTTAAATCATTGCAACTTCGGGGATTGCAAAATTTTCAATTTATTGTTATTATTGTTTTTCAACTAATATTTAAGTCGATCCTAACAGTGGAAACCTCTAATTGGTTTTTAGTGTAAGTGATTTGTAAAACATCTGTTGGCTTTCCCAAGAAGACAAAATAAAATAAAGAACTATTTATGTATTTAAAAACAAAAAACCCGACAGCGTATTTTGTATTTTGACGGACGCCATGTTGGTTTTTATTAACATAAAATATATCCTATGACACTCCGGATATTATTATTTAAAACTTATTTAAAAGAGCAACCCTTGTCTTTCTTCTCTGGGGAATCAGCTTTGTGAATGAGCAATAATGTCAATAATTTTAATATTGACATAAAATAAACGTTTTCAACTGATAATTTTTATCCTAGGAAATAAATATTTTTTGATTTTCATATTAAGACGAAACTCGAAATCGGTCAAGCCGTTTAGGCTACAAAATTGCGACAAAGGAACGGACATACATCCATACATACACTCGAAAAACATTATCCTCCTTCCTTGGGCAGTCGGGTAAACGGTATATCTCATGAAATTTGTAAAATTTAATCAAACCTTCGAGTTTTTGCCCTATATCTGCGAAAAACATATTATTTATTATTTCATCTTTATGTATTTATGTAGTATATCAACCATCTGGTATCCACAATACAAGCCTATAGTGGCTTCCTGTGGAACTAGATGGCCCAGTGTGTATGTCTAATGATATTTATTTATTTATATTTTTTATTTATCTTCTGCTACATCGACTACTTCCACCAGTGAGATTGTGGTCGAACGCAAATCATCATAAAAAAGGCCTTTTTAACCGTACATTGGTTGAGTATCAAAATAAATATTATCTCTAAATATTTGCCACCTCTAACCGTACCGGCTCTATAGCGAGCGAAGGGCTGGCCAACCCTTTCCCTTTCGCCCTCCATTATGCCTCATACGGTCCTTTGTACCGAATACCTACACTGTATTACCCAACTTTATTCAATGTAGAGCCCAGACTTTAATTCAAATTCTTTATTGCAAACTACCTAGTTATATTTTTTATCCTAATAAAGTGAGTAGTTCCCGCGGGATAAACAAATTTCCGCGATAAATTTATTTATTGCAAACAAATAAATATACTGAAATAAAGCCACGACTATTATCCCAAATGGGGTGGTCATGGGTATCCCAAACTAAAACGTTTAGATGCTCCAAAAATTTAAAGTATAAACCTTGAAACATCTGCGGCTCACCTTTCGAAATATACAGAAATGCAGACGGGACAGGCGGTGGCACTCCAGTCACTTCTGGCCAATTTTCTGGTTTATGCCAGCCGAGTCAATCCCATACTGAGCCTTATACTGTATTGATACCAATCGATGGTGCTCCGAATGTCCATAGGCGGTGACCATTTTCCATCAGGTGGCCTGTAACCTTTTTGCTATCCTTTTGTTATAGTATATAAATTAGCCTTAGCGAAGTGTGTGTTGGCATATTATATAGGGTTCTGTAAAAATTTATTTTGTTACATTCAGTAATTGAAATCGTTTGAATTTAATTCCAACTAATATTGTAAATGCGAAAGTATGTGTGTGTGTGTATGTCTGTATGTATGTTTGTTACCTCTTCACATCTATACCGCTGGACGGATTTGGATGAAATTTGGTTGGTAGACAGATTAGGACCTGAATTAATATATAGAATAATTTTTTTGCTGAACCGATTTTGATGAAAGGGCGGAAAGCTAGTGAAGTATAAAATATACCTAGGCACAAAAGTTACCACGGTTTTATGATCATGATTGCTTATTGTTAACGTCATTACAATGTCCATACAATATTGCGTTTGATATTGGAATTCGAAGATTAAAATTTTTTATAATTTTCAGAAACATTGTCCTAATATTTTTTTTTTATACACGAGTTAGCGCTAGACCTCAATCACACAATTTACGAGGCAAGGCCTATATCCTGCAGTGGGATGTTTCGTCTACTTCGCTGGGGAACCATACGGCCACTCTTAACATGTTGTAGGAAGGTCGTTAAATTGGCCACTTCACAAATTGCCTCGGCCTAGGATATTTCCTAAATTATTGGAAACTGCGCTAACTAGAGGGGAGCCCCATTGCTTGAGGCTTCTCAGTAGTATTCAGAGCAACCTAACACAACCCACTCTGAGCAGCAGAGTTTCAAATAATGTAGCAAATATTCGCCATACATCGTTATGTAATGTACATAACGATGTATGGCGAATATTTGCTACATATGGCGAATATTTGCTACATTATTTGAAACTCTGCTGCTCAGAGTGGGTTGTGTTAGGTTGCCCTGAATACTACCTAGGTCGTTGAATTAGCTATTTCATAAATTGCCTAGACAGATCCTTATCTGTCTAGGCAATTTATGAAATAGCTAATTCAACGACCTGCCTACGACATATGTTTTAATACCGGAATACCATTGTTATGGGCTTGATTTGCTGTCTATGGCTTGGAAGCTCATTCATTTATAAGGTTTATCAATTTGACCACGAATCTCTAAAACGTGGCACCAGTATAGTTTTATTGCGGGGATATTTTTCGTGGCCCGGCAGCGAAGACGCCCGGGGCACGGATATTTTCAAAATAATAATTAAGCGGATACATTTATTATACCGTGCATATATAATGCGCACAGATAAGCTCCTACAGGATGTTCGGTAATTTATCGATTGGGTTTCGATAAATCAGTGGATACACTTGTATAATGGGTGTTTTAGATGAGGCGGTTACATAACGATTCAAAGAAGTGACGCCTGGTTAAACGACTCTAAAAGTTTTATGTATAGGTCCGATGGCATGTATAGGAGTTCCAATGTCATAATAAAAGATAGGTTTTCGAGTAGCAGACAGCATTGTACCATATAAAGTGCGTACATTCAGTAATTATAACACCGAATTGCCAACTTAATACTCGTATTGGGTAGGTAGGTAGATACCACTATTAGACCAATTAGTAGACAACACATTACTATACAATTGTGTATAGTAATGTGTTGTTTGTATTGAGGTAATATCCATCCCTTACATAATATTGTGTACATGATTATAGCGGCTATATATTTATATACAACATATATTATTTTTCATATATATTGCTATTCAAGTATTTTTATAAGGCATACTACATATTCTAGTAAATACATTATGATTCAAGAGTGCATATCCCATCGCGGTTCGAACAACTTAGTTGGCAAGTAAGCCTCTGAATTTCCTTTGCCTTTGAAAATATTTTTAATTCTTGTATAGTCAAACGTACTACATGAAACCAGCAATCGATATTTGCTTTTATTACAAGTGCGGTTTGTGAACAAGTCTACTCATTGTTTTATATAATTTGTGGTTAACTTTTATTAGTCTATACAATTTAAATAATAACTAGTTGTATATCAGTGTTTTAAGGCTGTTGTTAACCTGAATAAATATAATAAAATAGAAATACACTATCAGAAGAAAAGCAAAACCCGTGCAGCATCTTGCTACACACAAATCTGCCGCCGAGCAACAATGTTAATAGCATTGTTGTGTTCCAGTTGTCCGAGATAAGATAGCCAGTCCCCCAAATGTGTTGGGGTTTCCGGGTCAGTACGCTTCCACCTTCGACCTCATCTTCACTTAACATCAGGTATGATTGAGGTCAAGTACCAACCTGTTGTGCATAAAAAAAAATGGCTAAACCTAGCCTACCTTATTGCCTTACCTACACATAAATTGCTGTAATGTTATACTATATATTTCTACAAATTCCTTTTAATATACATACACAACGTCACGACCTTTATCCCAAATTGGAGTCGGGAACGTAAACTCATATTTGACGATTTAAATTTCCTTCTTCAGCCTTCTGCGAACCCACCATCAACGCTTACTGCGGTATGGCGCTGTCCGTGGTGTATTAGTCGAGCTTCACTTGGCTCACTCCCCTTTTTCGTCATCTTAGCTACACTCCTAATTGCTGGGGGGGAAGTAGACTTTCAATCTTTCCTATCTTTTTTTTATGATTAACTGGATAACGATGTGACCGAAGATGAAACACGTGATCTCAGTAGATGCTTATTCATACTGCTCGGGGAGATTGCAAGGCTGTAGGATTCGGGAAAGACTGACGCCGGAAGGGAGTTCCATGCCTTGGCTGTTCGCATTATGAAGATTATATTTATTTAAGAAGCATTAAGAGTCGAACCGCTTAGTGCGAATGTTCGGTATGTTAACTACATACGAGTGGAATCCCTGCCCCGCCTAGCAGTCCGAAGATGAAATGGAGATGGTGGAATAAGATTGTGTAATTCCAACGCACAGTCACCGAAGTGCATCCTGTAAAAGTCTGAGATACAGGCGACCTTTTCTTTTCATTTCATCTTATCATCCTTAAAATCTTTCTTAAATTAGTCTGGGGTCCAAGGTGGCAATAAAATAACGTAGGGCACCGTCTACCTTCAGTAGGCGCCGTGCACAGTACCACTGTTGATCCTGGCTTACAAGAGTTAGAGTGGGAGGAGTGCGGAGGGGGGATCTGGCTCTACAAAGGTGTCCTTACGTGTCCATGATAGAGCCAGAGTGCAGTAAGCTCACAGGAAGTTTCTGACTATTTTGGAGTGTGAAGATTTGTAAGTTGTTGATGTGTGTATGTGTGTTCTTTTACCTCAAAGATAATTTCATTACATACATACCAGTATCACATCATCACGCTGTATACAGGCTGTGTATCAGAGGCAAGGCGAGCCGGCACTGTACAGGGTGCGTTCATTACCCGGCGCGGCAGCTGCGCGCGCCGCGTCGCCGCGGGCCGCGATTTGTGCGGTGCGCTCTGACGGACGGGGTATATGGCTCTCCGGCGCAAGCGCAATGCATCGCTAAAATTATCTCTACATTAAACGTTGTGTTGATCGAAGTATAAGAATTTATATTAAAATTACGATTAAAAAGGTTTTTATAGATATTATGCTGCGTGGTTTCGGCACGTAAAAGCAATAGAACCATCTCGTCTTTTCCTGTGGGTGTCGTAAAGGGCGACTAAGGGACTTTCCACCAAAAAACATTTACAGATTTGCACGTTTTAACGGCGATGGGTTCAACCCCTGTCACGTGTGCAATTCTGTATATTTCGTAAGGTGAACTGTGGATGTTGTTTCAAGCATTAAACTCCATAGGCCGTATTAATAAACCATTCTCAAGATTGAGAACAGTCTTGTGACCGGTCTCAAGTAAACGTGTTGATTAATAAACCGAACTTGAGACCTGAAAAGCACGTGCTTAATCAAGCAGTACTCACTTGAGAGGTGCACGTATTTATAAACCAAACTCAATACTATCATTCATTCGCCGCTGAGGCGAATACTTGAGAAGTGATCTCACCTGAGTAGACTTTAAGATTGGTTTATAAATTAGCATGGAGGTTGAGATAGCGTCAACTGCTTAGGACGCATTTCGGTTGATACAGCCTCAAGACTTGTATTGAGATTGGTATTAATACGGGCCTTAGTTTGGATCACTCAAACACTAATGATCGCGATATCTCTGGCCACCCCATTTGGGATAAAGGTCGCGATATTATGTAAATAAATAGTGTAGAAACTTAGATATAGATCTCTAGAGAGTGCGATTATTGAGTCCCTTAGTTGCCCTATACGAGACGAGTTGGTTCTATTCTGTTTATTGATCTTAAATATTAACATAAAATTTTCTATAAAACAAAAAAAGACTCTGGAATACATGTTCACGTCATAGAAATAAATCCATGTTCCAAGGAACAGTTCTCAGGCACGGTGTTGCCCAGGGGAAGATTGGCGGCGTTATATTTGATATACTACATAAATACATTTTTTGGAAATAAATACTTATTATAAATGAAAACATCTATAACTCGGGTACACATGTCCGTATTCATCACACAAACATATGCCCCTAACGGGATTCGAACCCGCAACCTTTTGGTATAGTGGTCAGAGTTGCTAACCACTACACCAAACAGGTCGTAAAGTAGATTTGTATATCTACATATCCGTAGTAAATATTAACTAGTCTACCAATTATCTAGGCCCAAACTATGCAAAGCTTGTAATATACTTACGTGTATATTTAAATAAACATCTATTACTCGGGTTTGTATAATTTTCACCTAAACATTTACTCCATAGTGGGTCTCGAACCCGCAATCTTTGTTTTCCAAGATAGGGTCACTACCCACTACGTACACATTAATGTATGACATAACATATCATACCTAATTTTCGTTTAATTTTCTCCATAGTTACCCAGCAATAGAAATTAAATTCTCCGTAATGCAAAATAATTGCAAATAATTGTATGAGTTACTTTAATATGGTAAGCGATCAGTGAAATAACCCAGCGCATGCTGTCGGGTGTCCTGGGGCGCATGCGCTCAAAACACTACTGACGGGGGGAGCGCATGCGCTCCCGCACATTACTCTCAAGTCGTGCGCCTCATTATACCGCGTCCTACGACTAAATTATTATTTACTATCTCTTTGATCTCCGCCTCTCTTAGGTATACAGGTTCTAATATTTAGATATAAAAATTATTTAATGGAACCCGGGTGAAATAAATTACTTATGAACATGAAATATTTTAATGGACGGCACTGGTGACCCGAGAGATGGCAGTTTCCTTCAACGAGGAAATGCTGTCAAAGTTTTGAGAATCATGGCTCGGAGCCTAAAATTTTTGGCCTACTGGGCGACAGCAAAGATTTCTTTATGGTATCAAAGCACAACAACGGCTGTATTTGTCCGGGTAATGAATAGCCTAGGTTTTGTTTTAATAAAATCAAAATGGTGGCCGTAACATATAAAATGGTGGTAGAGATGAAAGACAAATTGCGTGGCATATTGAGCGGCATATTACTGTATAGGTTTTACAAAATCAACGCAATGATTCCTCGACTATTTTACAACCATAAGCTCTGTTTAAGGAATACATAGAACCTGAGAGTCGATGTAGTAGGATCTCTACATATTTCTTGTTGCGTGTAATGAATGAATTCTTTCTACGCAGTCGCACGTCGTAAATATACATATTTTTTTTTTATACACAACTGGTTAGTACTTAACCTCAATCACACCTAATGTTAAGTGAATAGGACGCCGAAGGTGGAAGCGCACTGACCCGGAAACACCCCATCTTATTTGGTGAACTGGCTATCTTATCTCTGACAACCAGAACACAACAATGTTATTAACATTACTGTTTGGCGGCAGATTTAGATAAAAAGGGGCTAGCTAGCCAGGTGGACATTTAATTGCCCTACCACAAACCAAACCGAGTGCCAAACATGTACCCCGCTGGGGATCGAACCCGTGACCTCCGATTCGTGAACCCTATGTTGTTTACATTGAGCCACGGAGGCGGTCAATGTACATACATACACACACGCACAAACCCTAACTCATACTTACTTTAGTAACTTATTAGTAATCTGTGCTCATACACACATTTCACCAAAAGTCAAGTACAGTTTCTTTATAATTACCTATACTTCTTTTGTAATAATTTTTCATATATTTAAAAGTTTATTATAGAAAAGCGAGGCTTCCTGTCTTAGGTATTATATACTGACTAGGAAGCCTCAAGCTTAGGTATGAATTTAATTTGTATGTAGAAAAAGTTTTTTTTTTTTTAATATTAATATCTCCGGTCGTTTCCGAGAAAAAAGGGCCTTGACACACAGACAAACGGGCAACAAGTGATGCTGTAATGGTTCATTTTTTACCGTTTCACTTAAAGAACTCTAAAAATCGCTGGTAAATGAGTTCTGCCTCATTCGGTTTCGCAGCCATGTCTTTCTCTAATTTAGCATTAGGTAGAGCCACGAATATAACAGCGGAGTTAAAAAAATCCATGGGGCGGTGCCGCAGGCGGAAGCTAGTTCACAATATGCCATTACCATAATTAAAACAAATAAACATTCTAAAATTATGATCGTTCGATAATGACGTAATTTATAACTACTAAGTTATACGACCTCTTTTGTCTTTGACATATCAAAAGGTACACAGTTTGACTTTTACAGCAGTCTCTACAATTCTAACTCTATGCTTCGGCATTAAGGCTCATAACTTTGTTAATAATAGTATTATTACGTTGACTATTATAATAATAGATGATCAATATAATAACGGTGAATCTGTCTAACGATAATGATATATACCAAGTTGGTAAGATGTCAAACTGGGATCACGCAGTGCTTCGCCTAGTATTTATTATTATTCAATTAAATGTATTATGTCAGATAGGTAATGTCGGAATTTTGCCTTGTTTTATACCTAGTTATAAATTAACCCATACTTAACTAACTTAAGAGCTCGATACAATACTGCGATCTAAAAGTTAGGCTCCAGAGTATCTCTGAGGAATAAAACAGAAAGTATATTAACATTACTAAGGCCCATATTTCAGAATGATGCTCAAGCATTGATCTGCGTTTAAGCATAGTTAGAAAGATGTTTTTTGGCGGAAAGTCCCTTAGTCGCCTTTTACCACACCCACGAGAAGAGACGTGTTGGTTCTTTTCTATTTGAGTGCCGAAACCACACAGCACTAGGAGTCTTTAATAGTTAGTAATCCGGTAGAGTCAATCAGTATCACGTCCCTACTAAAGTCCTAGTCCACTGCTGGGCCTAGACCTCTCCCAAAACACACCTCAGAGCTCGATCCTCGACATTATAATCGTGGATCGCGGACTGCAGTCGTTTTCAGCTGTCTGACACAAATCGTCGCGATATCTAACGGGGGCGTTTTTTATTAAAACAATCACAAAATAAAGAAAACACGGAATTTACGGCACGTATTTCAGAATGTTACTCAAGCTTAGATCTGCGCTTGAGTATAGTTAGAGATACCGCAATACAAGTTACATAAAGCTGCCCCTTTTTAACTGTCTTCAAGTGCAGATCTCTGCTTGAGTAACAAGAAACGCAAGAAAGAAATTGCAATTGCAAAGGACAAATAGTGAAATACATAATGTAAATAATAATAATAATTTATCTTTATTGTTTTTCACACAAGGTAAATAGGTAAATAGTAACAAAAGAATTATCATAAAATTCTAGTTTCCATATCTATTTCACTTGTGAGAGACTGACTTCTGAACTATGAAAATAAACCTGTTTTTCATAGTGTCAGGCTATCTCCCTAGATACAGATAGAATGCCTATATGAAGTTAAAGTTATTAAAAACCGAAAAACTGCGACAGCATAATTTTGTATTTTGCGGACGTCATGTTGGATTTTTTACCATAAAATATATCATATGATAGTTCGTATTTAGACGAATCTAACGACACTAGGCACTTCGAAATCGGTCAAGCGCGCTTAGGCTACAGAATGCGCCAAAGGAACGGATATACATACACTTGAAAAACATTATACTCCTTTTTTGGCCACACGGGTAAAAATAAATATCAGTTGCTTACACAAAGTCACGAAGTCATTCAAGGGACAATGGTGTCGATTCGGATGTACACCAACTAAACTAAACTAAACTAAAACCAGTTTTGGAGTGCTGCCGTCGCATCGTACTGTTCCAGGGAGAAAGAGACAATACTATTTTAAAACTGGTTTTAGTTTAGTTTAGTTTGGTTGGTGTACATCCGAATCGACACCAGTGTATACGCTTTTACAATAAGTTTCCTGTAGACATTAAAAACTTGCCATTTAATAAATTTAAAACCACCATTAAACGGAAACTAAATGCAAAAGGCTATTATAAAATTTCTATCTACATGATAAGAATACATGGACATGAATTGCTCGGCGGTCTACAGTTTATCATTTTCTTTTTCTTTGTCGAGTCATAAATGTAAAAATACTTGTTTAATTACCCTACCTTTCTGGGGCAGTCGGATAAAAAGAGCAACCCCTGAGTTTCTTGCTCGTTCTTCTCTGGGGAGTCTGCCTTGTGCATGAGCGATAAGTAACTCAACAGATCAATCACAAATACTAAAGTTATCCCACGCTCAATTCCCACAAGCATTCCGAAACATTTTCGTTACGCGATTTTGTGAAATTATCGTCAACATACCTAATAGTATTTATGTTGGTACACCCTAATGAGTGGGTGCAGTGTTGCCAACGTCTACCGAACTGCACCTACTAATTGAGCATTATTTCGCTTTGTCTTCGGGCGGTCATGAACTAGCGACTTTGAGCACACGAGTCCCCCACGGCATACGTTAACAGATTACTACAAAACAATACAGGTACGGAGTTGTCCGTCCGTCTCTTAATTAGCGACCTCTCTAAGAATTCTTTAGCGCCTTACGTAGAAACACAATAGCATTATTTTTTCAAGGAAATCACGCCCAATAAACTTGAACGAAAATAGCTAAAATAACTATCTATAAATTGTGGAATCGAATCGAAAATTTGAAAAAAGATTTTGAATCTACGCATTTATCAATGGTCTATGATGATAATACAATTAGATAATTTCCAATACTGGTTCAGATAGATGTCTGCTGCTGGCGTCCGCTGTCCATGGCGTCTGCGATTATTGCAGAGTAACAAACCCAGGTGGCAGTCTCAGCACAAATATTCGTGAAGTAGATACTTGACTAATAAAATTAAGTAAGCCATGTAGTTTTTATTTATATTTTTGAGTACCTCGCTATCGGTGTTGTCTATTCGTTGCAACGAGCTGTAAGGTATGTCATCGTATGACAATAATTAATAATAAACTTTAAAAGTAGCGATAGGTTAAAATCAGCTTCACATTCACACTAATTTAAACATCAACAAAACATCACACACATCTTTAAGAGAGTCTGTAACAACTTGTTGACTTTAAGGAAACTTATCGGATTGAACATAGAATTCCACGCCTTTTTATTGCATCCTACATAACGAACATTATCTAAGAACTATGTGAATAGGATTGCAACCACATGGTCATGTCCTTAAATCAATTAATTATATAAAATGAAATACTTAAATGAAGGTTCCGTAAAACACAGTTCCTGACTCCTTGTTTACTATAACTTACTACGAAAGTGCGCCTCTACCTAACTTCTTCCCTGGCGAACCTACTCGATCCTTTAAAAAAGTAAAGTTCTGAAACCGGCTAATATAATGAAAAGGTCGAGCAAACTTGATGTGTTTCGCGAAATTCCGTTCTGAAATGCCACGAATTTGAAACGTGATGACTGCGAGCCCGCGATTTTTGGCATATTCGTGAGTTTTCGGGCGTTTAGCCTTAGGCAGGTCATCGGAGAGTGTAATTAGATCCTACGTTGATTTATTATTACGCGAAATGTTCTGAGCGACGTGTGAATCGGTTTTTTTCGACCGTTCACGAAACTTCGTGACACGCATCCTCATCAAACGTTGTTAAATTGGTTAATTTCAAAATTGGTGGCGTGCTTTTCTACTTTTATTTATTTTCTCATCTAATAAAACTGTGCGTGTGGCATGATATTGCAATATGACAGGTTTCGATTGATATCCTACACACATGCACTTTTCCTACTATCTGAATAGAAAATATAAAAGTATGGCAACATTGATCATAGATATTTCCTACCAATGAATAGTTCTAGGTAAGTCCCAAGTGAAACTTCAAATTAGGAACGTTCCCTGCTCGGAATTCAAAAAGTACATAATTAGAAGGCAAAAAACCACTCATGTATCGTGTCCGTGACAGAAAAAGGGCATATTTCAAAATAACTGCGCGGCAAAGCTTCATACATAATCGGAAATAAAGAGCGATTTTTATAAGCATGAAATTATTTTACAGTATGGAGGCGTATTGTTTCCATTGTGGGTCCTGTTGTAGTTCTCCTTTATTTCGTTTTCGACGGCCAGTATTGAGGTATGGATTATTATAAATTATGTTTACGATGACTTATAGGCTGTAGAAGAATAGGGAGAAGAAGCAGATTTTTGTTTGTGTTTTTGACTTGTCGCTGGCATTCATGCCGATTCGGTTGGACGCACGACTAAACTAATTTTTAACCCCGACGAAAAATGACAGGTGTTATGCTTGACGATGTTGAGTGTGTGTGTGTCCAGTCTTTGTCCGGCCGTACCTATCTCATTAATGCGTGGCCTGATTTTAGTGCGATTTTTTGTATATTGAATACCGCCTCCGTGGCTTTCCAATGTAAACAACATTGGGTTTACGATTCGGAGGTCGCGGGTTCGATCCCCAGCGGGGTACATATTTAAGTACTCAGTTTGGTTGGTGGTAGGGTATTTTAAAAATGTCCGCCTGGTTAGCTACCACCATCTTATCTAAATCTGCCGCCAAGCAGCAATGTTAATAGCATTGTTGTGTTCCGGTTGTCAGAGATAAGATAGCCAGTCCCCCAAATGTGTTGGGGTTTCCGGGTCAGTACGCTTCCACCTTCGACCTCATCCTCAGTTACCATCAGGTGTGATTGAGGTCAAGTACGAACCCGTCGTGCATAAAAAAAAATAAAAAAGAAACTAAAGGAGGGGACAGGTTCTTAGCTATATATATTTAATGAGAATCGGTTTCCAAGATAATTAGCTTATAACACAGTTTTTTCGTTGATATCGTAGAATTTAGATAAGATCAGGAATTGGAATGAGTATATCAGAGGAAGTCTGAAAGTGGCATCAATAACAGAAAAGTTGAGGAGTAATAGGTTAGCATGGTTTGTGCACATTATGAGAAGAGGTAAAAGGCACGGGATGAGACGAGTGCTAAGTATGAATGTGGAGGGATACAGAGGTAGAGGAAGACCGAAGAAGGTGTGGGTAGACTGCGTGACGAATGATATGTGTGTGAAAGGGGTGGGTACGGAGATAACGGTTGATAGCAATGGAAGAAGAAGACATGTTGTGCCGACCCCACCTATGAGTGGGATAAGAGCAGGATAATGATGATGATGATGTTATTTGGAGGGTTTCCTAAATTAGAGAACATATAACATACATAATTAAGAATATATACTTTATCAAGAACATGATTGAAGGAAAAATGGAGGGGAAGAGGAAGAGAGGAAGGCCTAGAAGAACATAGATGGTACAAGTAAAGGAAAAACTAAATGCCGTATCGTATCAGGAAGTCGGAATGTAGAAAAGTCTGGAAAGGACTCTACCGTCAAGAGTATAGCTCTTAAATTGAAGAGAGAGATAAATTCAGAGATATTCCAAACATTAGCATTTGGGTGTTCCAAACAATTAATTAATGCATGAAACAACATTCATGGTTTACCTTTCAAAATGTTCGGAAATGCACACGTGACAGAAGGTGAGCCTATCGCCGTTGAAACGTTCAAGCCTATATATAAGATTTTTGATGGAAAGTCCTTTAGCCGCCTTGTACGGCACCCACGGGAACGGTATTTATGTATTTGTGTAGTTTATCAACCATCTAGTATCTATAATACAAGACTAGTTGCTTAGTGTGGAACTAGATGGCGCTGTGTGTATGTGCAAACATATTTATTTATTATTTATTCTTTTTGCATGCCGAAACCACTACATCTTTTACTTTATATTTACCTCAACAGTCACGATTACATACGTATGTATATTGCACAAATAAGTACTCGTATACCTACATACAGACTTACTACAAGTAATGCACCTTGTGGGAGGCGTGGCTTGCATCCTACCGCTCAACTGCACTTATCGTTTTGTTTATGTTTTGAGATGGAGTAGTGTTTATATCGAAGGCATTCTAATGTGAAATATACAGCATTTATAGTACGGGTTTGTAGGGAAGGTTAAGAGAAAGAGTAATGGTGAACAAAAATTTTCACACTTACTAAAAAAAAATGCATTTAAGCTTATAGTTTTTATATACTAGCTTTTCGCACTCGGCCTCGCTTGCATGGAATAATTTTATCGCGGAAATTTGATTATCTCACGGAAACTATTCACTTTATCGGGATAAAAAATATCCTACGTTTTATTCCAGGGTATGTTCTATCTAACTTTGACATTCATAATATTAGTTAGATTGATTTTTTTTCTATACGAAACCTTAGATAATCTCATACAATTTTTGAACAGCTTTGTAAAATTTTCTTATTTTTATTAATACATGTATGTGAAGAAATGGATGTGGTAGCGACACGTGATATTGACAGTACAGGTTAGATACTTTGTGTGCCTGTATAGGTACACTATTGTACAACATGAAAAAAAAAACATAAAAGAAGCAGCAATCGGAATGCACAAGTAGGTATAAAGGCGAACGTATCCTATTGAGTAATTACTTCTTTAGAGTAGGTAGCCGAAAGAACATTAAAACAGGCACGTAAATTAGGCATATCTCACAATAATGTTTACCTGCATACTAAATAATATTTAGGTCCTTACCCATGAAACTGGCGTTTTATATGAAGAATTTCATTAAGACTGTTTTCTCCATACAAACATTTTTTTTTTTTGGGAACGGCAAATCCAAATTTAGCTAAACTTTGTGTGTATTATCGGATAACATTAAGTTAAGTATAGGCTGTGTTAATTTTTAAAAGTAACCGCTTTATAAAAGTTTCAGCGAATCTAAGAAATGATTAAGTGTAGTGTAAGTTAAAGTAGTGATAAGGTCGCCAAATTGTACATTCTATTCTTACCACTTTTCTGAAATTGTATTTTCTTATCTGTTGTGCAATAAAGTGAATTTGTATTGTATTGTATTGTATTGATTATGGGAAGTACATGAAAAGAGCTCTGTTAATTTTTTTTTTATTATGTGATTTAGCTCAGAAAAATAAAAAATATTTCATGTGAAAGCTTGAAACAATATTCCATTTTCCAAATAAAAAACAAATTTGGATGTAGCTTTAAAAATCGCAGGAATTGGTACATATGATTAACAAAAAAAAAATAACTCCAATTTCATAGGTAAAAACCCAATATTTACATACAATACTACAATGAATAGTTGGGACGTTTCGCGATATGAAATAGCAGCTTTCAGACCACGTTCACGGCTGAGTGACACGTCAGAAATTTGTGGACCCGAAATCAAAATGGAGGACACTTGGTGGAATTACAGTGACAGTAGTAGTTTGCACAAAAAGACAGACAATTGCGAGCTCCACGTTTATCCAGACTGTAATACTGATTTCCGAATTACGGTACGTCGATGTTAATCCCGAAATAACGTTACCACGAATCATTCTACAAAGGAAAAAGTTGCAACGTATATTTATACTACCAAATATTATTACTTCGAACATCCGTACACCTAAAACATGCTACCACGAAAAATGATACAATGAATTAACGGTATTACTTTATTAGTGGATCTCGTAAATTCTTGGCACCGAATTGACAACGTAACAATGAATTTGATGTGCGAAACGGACTAATAATACTAGGATTACTATAAAACTGTAATAAATAAAGTAACTTAAGTTCTGAAAACATTTGCTTAATAGACAATAAAAAAAATACATCATTACATTAAACATAGATAACCAAAAAGAATACAGAAAACCATAAACAAAACATTTTGGTTTACCGTCAGCGTCAGCCTTACCGCCCGTCTGAATAGGCTCATAATAGTTGTACATACTTGGTATTCAGATAGGCGTAGTGTAAGATACATATCTCATCTCGTTCTATATACAATACAACTCTACATACAGGCTGTTATATTTGATTAATTCACAACTCTGTCACTCTGACTGTAGGTATACAAGAGACTGAGGGGAACAAAAAAAATCAGCGTCAAGTCAGAGTTTGAATCACAGTAACGACTGACTGCGGGATAAATAGGAATGTGGATGTCACATTCACAATATTGGCATAATATCAGTGGAAATGTTCAGTAATGACGACCAATTAGTGTAGTGGATAGTGACCCTCGCGAAACCAACGGTTGCGGGTTCGAATCCCGCAAGGTGTAAATGTTTGTGTGGTGAATACGAACATTTATTCCCGAGTCATGGATGTTTATATAAATATTTATGTATGTTTATCCGTTGTCTAGTATCCATAGCACAAGCTTTGCTTAGTTTGGGACTAGCTGATTGGTGTAATGTTCGCAGTATATATTTTTTATAAAAAAAAACCTCAAATTGGCTTTCAGTTTTTTAGTTTAAGTGAAAATTTGTTAAACAGCTGTTGGTTTTCCCAAGAAAATAAAATAATTAGCCTTATCTGTGTGGTATCGGTACGTAAAATAGTACCAATCCCTCTCTTCCCGTAGGTGTCATAAAAGGCGACTATGACATTTTTTCCCAAAAAACTTTATAGATTTAAACGGCGATGGGCTCACTTCCTGTCAAGTATACATTTCTGTACATTTCGAAAGGCGAACCGAAGATGTTGTTTCAAGCATTAATCTTTTAATGTTTGGAACACCCAAACGTTAATGTTTGGGATATCTCTGACCACCCCATTTGGGATAAAGGTCGTGACGTTATGTGTGTAATGTATGTATTGTATGTTACATAGTATCTACCGATGCCTTTTAAAGAATTTTACAATATAAGCTGCCATTCATTTTCAAATCAAGGGAGAGGGGTACTTATGTGTGTTTTTCTATGGCCTTATAACGGGAGCACCAATTGCCTGATTGAGATTTTTTCTAAGCATTACTGCGAGAAGGATTTTCTTAGCCATAAACATATCGCGCTATAGTCCATGATCCAACATTTTTTGGCTTTATTTGTACATTGCACGTTTAACAAATTGCAGTTAGACGTGCTCAGTCACTGAACGTATTCAAGACACAAGTGAAGGAGTTGTATCTGGCCATCTAGCTCCTCTATCTATCCTCTTTTCGTTTCATACTTGCATTAATTACTGTGTGCTTAGTTACGTACTATTCTATTTATACTAAATTCAAATATTGGTATATATTATATGTATTATTTATATATATATACAGGGCGTCCCAAAGTTATGGGACATGAAGGGGAAGTACCTTAAATATTGTAGATAGTGAATTTTGCTCAAAGAAGACTTTATGTTATTTTTAAAAGTTAGTAATTCTGCATTCATAGATTTTCTAAAAATTACTTGCTTCGGCTGGGAATCGAACCGACTTAAATGTGAAAAAAAAAACACCCTACTTTTATGATGCCAATCGAAAGAATAGCTAAAAAATAATAACTCTGCCTAAGTAACATAGTATTTTAAAAGAAAGGAACAACATAAAATGATTGAGTCAAATTTCAAGAAAGTTATTTATTGCCGACGCCTTCAAATTTTAAGGGATAAGATAAGAAACCATTCCGCGGCGGAGCAAGAAAACTTAATTTTCCAACAAGATGGAGCTCCGGCTCATAATAGTCGGAGAGCAGCAGATTTTCTAAATGAATGTTTTCCTACATGGATTGGTACAAATGGACCGATTAGATGGCCGGCCAGATCCCCGGACCTCACACCATTAGATTTCTTCTTTTGGGGATACGTGAAAGATATGCTATACAAAAAGCGATACGAGAACGTAGGCGAGTTGCAAACAGAATTGTGCCATATCACATCGAGTGTTCACCATAAAATGATTAGAAAATCAACAGGCAGCGGGCTCATTAAAAGATTGGCGATTTGCGTAAGACAAGAGGGATCACATTTTGAGCATTTAATTAATTAATTTACAAAAAAATACCTACTTAATTGACTACGGCAGTTTCATGTATGTTTTTTATTTGATTAAAATGATTAATTTCACGTTGTTCCTTTCTTTTAAAATACTATGTTACTTAGGCAGAGTTATTATTTTTTAGCTATTCTTTCGATTGGCATCATAAAAGTAGGGTGTTTTTTTTTTCACATTTGAGTCGGTTCGATTCCCAGCCGAAGCAAATAATTTTTAGAAAATCTATGAATGCAGAATTACTAACTTTTAAAAATAACATAAAGTCTTCTTTGAGCAAAATTCACTATCTACGATATTTAAGGTACTTCCCCTTCATGTCCCATAACTTTGGGACGCCCTGTATATATATATTATATGTATTATTATGTATATATTATGCATGTGTGTTTGTATGTATTCAATTAACGTATGTATTTATATGGGTGATTTATTTATTTTATTAAAGTTAATAATGCTTCCTAACCCAAAGGTTGCCTGGAAGAGATCGCTTTTAGTGATAAGGCCGCCAAATTGTACTATCCCCTTTTTCTTATTTCTTTTTATGCTTCGTATTGTTGTACAATAAAGAATATTTTGTTTGTTTGCATCTCAAGAAAAATGGATAGATTTGGATGTCGTCAACTTCCCAAAAACGGAAAAATAAAGTATTTACTACCACTGCTAACTTGAACACCCTGTGGAAGCAGGCACATATCGTAAAGTAGGAATTATCATGGTATATGACGCGGCCACTGCCCGTAACATGACTTGACGCGAGCTGTAATAATGTGCCGGGGAGCAGCACTTGTAATTTGTAATTTACTTAGTTGCTGCTTCTAGCTGGTGTTAGTATGTTATATTATGTACAAGTGAGCCTTACAAGTTATTTCCTGGGATCTATCCCAGCTTGCTTGAACACGCAATCCAAATGACGTTCCATTCTATTTGAAGGTTGCCAACTATATTATAATGATATGTAGGATTATATTCACAGACGTATTTAAATAGTAGAAAATATGCAGAGTTGCCAAACAATTCAAAATAATCGTTTTAGATAACCTATAACTCCATACATAAATAAGGACTTAAACCTGAAAACAGGCCCAGCAAGTATTAATCTTTACATTTGATCAGAGGGGCAACTAAGGTTTCTTATTTCCATTCAAATGGCGCTCAGTTTTAAGTGATATGGGAGATAAACGCATAATAGTAGAATAGTGTACATTCAAAAATATATGCGAAAATTCGAAGTTGCCTATAGAAAAAATATTTCAAATATTTTTGTAACAATAGTTTCAGTCGAAATAGGTATAAATAACCGACAAAAATTTGATAGAGGTCAAAGTGTCCAGAAATATTCTTGTAGTAAGAAATAAATATATACAGACTAACTTACTGTTTTCGAGATAGTGTATAGTTTTTTTTTTTATTTCTATTTTAAATAAACTTTGAATAAAAAGTTGCCAACTCTAATTCGTAGTCTAGATCTAGATTTAGAGATCCCACGAACTTGCGTTTCTGGAACAACTGGCTTCGGCAAAGAGTTTCATAGCTTTATAAACCCTCAACCCTATGATGACTTATCAAAAACTCGACCCTTATCAATGGTACGAAGCTAGAAAGCAATCTCAAACTATCTCTACTAAATTGCAAATAACAACAACAACTTTCCAACTTACGGCTGAATAACTTGAAGCAGGGCGCAAAAGACTTGTGAACTTAAAAAGCTATCAGTGCGTTGTCAGGGGTGACAACGTTCACGGACACTGCACATTGCGACAACCCTGCCACATCAAAGGCTACGGTGCGGTGGGGTGGGATTCAATATGCCAATGCACTGTAGTGAGGAGTGTAGCGATAATTAATCTATAGATAAATCTATTTAGTTTTTAATTTAAAAAAATGTTATATTACATGTGGTAAAGTTGAAGCTTGTGAAGTGAAAAAAATTCCAATAAAAATTAACACAGCATGCATAACTTCTTATGAAAATTTTATTTATTGTTTTAGATACTAACATATATGACTATCCGGCTATAGAATTTAGTAATAAAAGCAGTAAATTAACTTTACAAATTATCGATAACGTTCACGAACATTCACAACACTATTCAAAAAACGAATGCATTCTGATAGAAATTTGTTTTTAATCGACCTCAAATTGGGCGCGAAATGAGTTCGGACCCTCGTGGGGTGCGTTCGTTTACTCGATGATAGCTTCATTTAAATAAGAAATTAATTCTCGAGCTTTTGTAGTGGTAATAGAACTAATTAGTGCACAACTTTTCGAAATACAACCATTTATTATCTTTGTAAGTGAATATGCTCTCTTTTTCCATACAGGGTGATTTACAATTTACTTCTTGATACCAAAATAGATATTCACCCTGTTCTTCAGAAGTATGAAGGATATTGGAAAGACTGATAATATATTGAGACCTGTTTGGTGTAGTGGTTAGAAACTCTGAATGCTATGCCAAAAGGTTGCGGGTTCAAATCCCGCTAGGGGCATATGTTTGTATGATGAATACAGACATGTGTTTTCATTTATAATATGTATTTATTTATAGAGTGATAGTTATTGATACCAAAAGATATGATTACAAATAACTTTCCCAAAGAGTAGTTTCTTTTTTCATAAAGGTATTAATTTTTTGAGAGCACGCTGCCATCTTAAACCTTATCTTCACTTAAATCAGGTGTGTTTGATATAGTCTATAGTTATTTTTTGTGTAAAGTCCTTAGACCTATGGAAAGAGACAGGTTAGTGCTAAAACAACAAAAATAATATGTTTTAAATAATAATGGTTGAAAGTACTACGTTAAACATTTTTGAGCATACCTACCATAGACTAATACTAGTGAAATTTATTTGGAAATCATGTTTTCTCCAAACGCGAACGTCAAATGACACAAGGCTTTATTCGATGATGGTTTTGAAAAAAAAAATAAACAAAAGTATGCCAATACCTTCTATTTCACTTACGGTAAAAAACCCAGTATACATTCCTAGTTCTCGAGGATTGTAAAATTTTGTGTGTGTGTGTGTGTATGACGCATGTTTGTTACCTCTTCACGTCTAAAAAATTGGACGGATTTGGATGAAATTTGGTGGGTAGATTAGAACCTGGATAAACCTATACCTTCTTATTCAAAAAGAAATACAATCGCTTATAAGCCTGTTTTAGTTAAAGTATGTTTTGTCACTTTTTTCATTGCAACATTTCCTTATGAACGACAGAGACAAAACAAAATTTCACTAAAACAGGCTTATACAGCGTTTGTAAATTTTTATGAATAAGACGGATAGACTACTTTTTTCCTGAACCGATCTTGATGAAATGTTCCACGCGAACGAAATCGCTAGTTAGCATATATATATAAATGATACCTACAAATTATTGGTAAGCTAATTTAAACCATGTGCATTACCAGATACAGAATACAGTAGAATATCTTTACCTATCCATAACTACGGTGATGAAAATTGTGATCCAACCAGCCAGGCTTTAGGGATATACATAATACAGTCCAGTAATCTAAATACGAAATAAAACAAGAAAAAAATAAAGGCAAACGACAAGTATTTTTAAATTCCGAATACCTACTTACGATTGTTTTTCCCTCCGAAATCTGACAGCTCAATTACATTGTCCGTGACGAGCGACATTTGTTCAAATTGCGTATATTTTTATAGACTAGTCAGAATTGCGTTAGCAAATGATACACCTTTTATCTTATTCTCTAGACGTATGGTTGAAATTTCATTGGCAATATTGTTAATGACATGTAAATTAAAATTGTGGACTGGGTCTTTTTTCGTTCCATTTCGCGGTTAATACGCCGTGTAAATGAGTTCTTTATCGCAGCGTGTTTTAAACGTCCTGTTTGTATAGTTTCAGATGGCGTGAAAGGGTGAATAAATTAAACAGATTGTTACTGGTGTAATAATTAAATACAACAAAATAATATACATAAGTTAGAAAAATAAGTCATAGGTTGTTCTACAATAATTATATTGAACTAGCTTTCCACTTGTGGCTTCGCATGTGTCGAATAACTTTATACCAGAAATTTGTTAATCCCGCGGGAACTATAATATCCTATGTCTTGATACCAAACTTCACCCAAATCCGTTTAGCCGTGATTATAATATTAGTTACATTATATTAGATATAAGTTTTCTAAATGAATACTTATAGGTTATGTATAGTCGCGTCCAACAGTGTAGGCAGTCATTGATTAAATTCAAACGATTTCAAAACTACTACTACTACTTCGCCGACTCCTGCGCACTCGTTGTATCTGCGCCCCAATCCAAAACTAAAGTGCTAGAGCAGTGCCTAGACGCGCCAATTACCAGCAGCCTGTGGAGTCCATCATCAGGGATAGGAAGAAGACGAGGACCTTCGATCTGGTGAGTGATTATACAAAGCGGTTGTAACTAACATAAATTCTGTTTATTCAGTATAAAAGTTATTTTAAATATTTCATCGAGTTATTTGTTTATGTGATACCTTTTAATTATAAGTTGTCACTGCCAATGATTTCCAAAGATTTCGGCCGGCTCATCTTCATCTGTCGTTTTCTACATACTGTGGCCTACTCTTGGACATCCTCTACAGCATCAGCCTGAGAGTAGTGCTTCAGAGGAGACTGTGCCCCAACAATAAGGCGTGTAAGGCTGTAGATGATGAACTTGATAAATAATGTAAGAACTAAAGGTAAGCACATAACTAGAAATGGCTTCTATTTTGTACCTACCTCGCACGGCATTTTTCCATAATAGGTACATACCTACATAAAGACATTCTGCACTGAATGCATATACTCTCATCATCCACCTGCCATTCAAATCACGCCTACAATATGATCTTACCAAATTAACGTTTCACTTCAAAATTCAAAATTACCTACATTTTCAACCTTATGCCTGGGTACTATTGACTGTGACGTGCCTTTGTTAGAGTATAAAAGCCTTGGTATAGTAAAAAGAACTTATCAAAGAATAAAGATGAAGCAGAAATATTTATAAGGAAACTTGTAACTGTATTGCTCGCTTGTCATACCAATTATTTTATAAGAAAAAACCACTGATTTTTTTTAAAGTGTCATAGTTTCTTACGCCGCATAAAGTAGGTATAATTTCGCAGAAATATTTCTTGAATTTTATTAGCTACAAAAATATTTGTTGTTGCAGAAAAATCAATTTTGTGGAACGACGTGCCATGCCATGAGACTTATAGGTGATAATTCGATGATAGCAAAATTGCAGAGCCGTGAACACCGTCGCAAAGTCGCCTGTGTCTCAGTTTTTTACACGATGAATTTCGGGGAGTGTGCGTTGGAATTACATAATCTTAATCCACCGTCGCCCTTCCATCTTCGGACGACTAGGCGTGGAGAGGGATTCCACCCGTATATAGTTAATATAACGAACATTCGCACTAAGAAGTTCGATTCTTCATTCATCATCCGAACAGCCAAGGCATGGAAATCCCTTCCGGCGTCAGTCTTTCCTGAATCCTACAACCTTGGGATCTTCAAGAGCAGAGTGAATAGGCATTTTCTGGGATCGCGTGCTTCATCTTCGACCACATCGTCACTTTCCATCAGGTGAGATTGTGGTCAAACGCGAATCCAGTCAATCATAAAAAAAGAACAACATTTTTCATTCAAAACTTTTGACGCGTTTTGTTGTTATACGAGTATCTACTTATACGAGTATCTATTTTACAGTATAGGAGGACATAAGAAAATTTTCACATAATTGTAATACCTGCAGCAGGAATCAGGTGGCCTCTAAGCTTATGGTATACTGGGGCCCGTATTAATAAACCATTCTCAAGATTGAGAAGAGTCTTGTGATCGGTCTCAAGTAATGTGTTGATTAATAAACCTAACTTGAGACCTGAAAAACAATATACTCACTTGCGAGGTGCGCCGAGTTTCACGGATTTATAAACAAAACTCAAGACTATCATTCATTCGCGGCTGAGGCGAATACTTGAGAAGCGATCCACAGCTGAGTAGACCTCAAGATTCGTTTATAAATTAGCACGGAGCTTGAGATAGCTTCAAGTTCTTAAGACGCATCTTGGTTGATACAGCCTCAAGACTTGTATTGAGATTGGTTTATTAATACGGGCCTTAGATTGGATGTTGAGAGGTTTTACTGTAGGTCGTGAATGGAGCCAGAATGCGCTGCTAACTCCTACTCCTAACGCATCAATCTGTGCTCGGTTTAAATTCAGACCAGCCTCTTATTGTCTAAAGGTCTTAGCATACGTGACGTGTTTATTCTCGTGCCGGACGGAACGGGACGATTTTTTGACATCGTTGCATTTAAAAACATAGCAATAAAATACACGTGGCGAGAAACACGGGCGGAACGGGACGGCAACAGAAAAAACATCGTTATGGCATCATCTTCATCTAATACTACGGCAACCATTGCTAGTTCTTCAAAAGTAAAATCGAACATTTTGTGCTGAAATATGGTTGCAGCACTAGCACGACTATCGTTGAACACCGTCCTGTACGTATGTTTTAAAACCACTTTCACGTTAGGAACTATACCTGTCCCGTCTCCGTTCCGTCCGAGAAATTACCCGTCACGTATGCTAAGACCTTTACTTTAATGGTAATCGAACTCATCGCCAATTTGATAATTGAAGCCTTACTATTGGTCGAGTTGGTACTTACTAGTAATTGGAGATACAATTCATTATCATTGAAGTTAGACAAGAAGTTAGATCAGAATCAACTTTATTCTACAGAGTGAAATCAAATTCGTGTATTTTTCTTCTACTTCTACTACTTCTATCACTTATTCACGAAATTTTAGTTGAAAAAAAAAGAGTGCGCGAGAATCGCTCCAGTGCAGTGGTCAGCGGTATCCCATCTGCTGTGTTACTCTTTGCGTCGCCGTGGCGTACACTTACCGAAGTGGCAGAACGTAAGCCGACCGTCGCCTGGAGCCATCACGAAGTGCGCTGCGCCTTTCTACGCACCAGAGCGCTTTGTTTCGGCATCTCTGGCGCTGGGCTTATTGAATTGTTCCAATATGTAAGCAGATGTAGAAATCAATAGGATATCTAAGTGGAGGCCATGTGTGGTAGAAGGCCATGTTCAAGCGTCCCTGGATAAGTATCTACTTATGAAGCACTGGCTTCATTTACTAAAGTTCAACGCGCGGTTGGATTCCGGATTCGCGGATGATTGTTTAGTTATCTTTTACGACCCCCACGGGAAGAGAATAGAACCACTATTCTTGGAGTCACATGACCAGTGACACAGTGATACAGCCATTTCTTTTACGCTTGTACTGAATAAAACAAAACACTAAACATCTCATGAGTACAAATTTTGCTGGATGTGACATTAGATTGAAGTCGCTGACTATTGGTTTGTTGAAAACTATGCTCTATTATTATTGAGATATATAATAAATATGGCCATTTTTCTAATCTTTAGGATCTTAAGACGTATAAAGGTCAACTAAAATGTCATTGGCAAGTTTTAACCTCGTAAAAATAATTATCGCTTCGAGAAAACCTTAACCAAAAGACCTACGATGTAGTTTCTCATTTAAAAACTATTTTAGATATGATTAAACGAAACAAATATGAGAATAGACATCTATATTTTATTATTAGTTATTATCCTCTTTTTAACACCCGTGTTATATGATTGAAGCCTATGTATGTGTGTCTGTCTGTGGCATTGTAGGGTCGAACAGCTGAAGCGAATTGTAAACAGTGTTTTGTTTACGAAAGCTGGTATTTTCAAGATGATTTTTAGCTATGACTGGTGGAATTCGTTTCAGTTGTTAAACTGAAGATATTTAGCTTTTAACACAGATGAATTTTTTATATGGTAAATAATAATAATAATCTTTATTGAAATACTTAAGTAATAAAACGTAAATCACAAAGAAAAACCTACATATAGGTATATGTAAAACACTGGTGCCTGAACTAGGTATTCCTGTGTTTCAGCCTCGGAGAAGAGCATAATTGACTATTTAATTTCAAACTTGCTGGACTTCCATACTAAAGGTTTTAGATTTACTTTGTATGGATAATAGAAAATTATTCAATCGAATTCCACTCAGGTTCCTTGGGGAAAGTTGTTGGTAATCAAGAGTGACATTCACCCTGTATAGATGGTATTTTCACAATCTGTCGGGTTTTTCTTTTCAATTTATATATAGATAAAAAGTTTTTCTTTTACATAGAGTAAAGCTGCATCTAGTCTAGTATCAAGATTACTTTTTGTACTGAAACACGCCTCCTTCTCCGACGTGCTACGAAATTAATCATCAACATTATATGTATAGATATAGGTAGGTACACCTCGCTTGGCTTTTGTTTTCTTTATATTACTGCCTGTGTACTAACCAGTGTGCCTATCTATTTTTAATTCATAAAGTATTGTGTGGTTTTGGTACTTAAATAATTGAGCCATGCCGTCTCATCCCATGGATATCGTGAAAGGCGTAGGAGTATAAATCAATTAAATATCTACACTGGAAAAAGATAGTAAAAAAAGTGATTACTTGCACATAAATGTGATATTCGAACTCGTAGCAATAATTGTAAACTCTGACCTTAGATTATGTAACTTCATCGGTATCGTCATCGATTACGTTGACCAATGAGAAGCCGTCAAATTGCCGAGCGAGCGATGAATCAACCAATGGCATGTCAGAACGTAACCGATGATGATAACGATAAAATTATGAAATAGAGCCCCTGATTTGTTAGTTGTATGCAAAGTTTGATTAACAATGAATAAAGTCTCTGTTAACCAAATAGATCGGTAAAATTGTCTTTTCTCTTCCCGTGGTTATAAAATGCGAGTAAGGAATTTTGTCACCAAAAAAGATCCATAGTTTTGCACGTTTCAATGGCGATAGGCTCATTTTTGTGTACTTCATAAGGTGAACCGTGGATGTTGTTTCAATCATTAAACTTTTAATGTTTGGAACATTGTTTGGGATATCTCTGACCACCCCATTTGGGATAAAGGTTGTGACGTTATGTTTGTAAAGTTGTATTTTCAGTGTATAGACTTGCACCTTGTTACCTTTGTCTTGTGTGTACTTCTATATTTCGTAATGCGTATGTACCGTGAATGTTGTTTTAAGCATTTAAATTTTAATGTTTGCAACACTCAAACGGATCTTGACGTTATATATGTATGTAACATACCAAAGAGTGTGTATATCAATGAAAAAAATACAAATGGACAGTTTTCTATATCCCGTCGTGATCGACCTTAGCACTATCTTAATTAAAACTATACAACTTGATTGATGCAAAATTGCAATAAAAACGATGTAGGTATAATAAACAAAGTTTAACTTTTTAAAATTACCCTGACCGGTAATAGTCCAATAGTTCACGAGTGGCAGAACGTAAGCCGCACGCGCCTCGGGCCGTCACGATAAATGACCCAGCGCTCGCCGCCCATAGACAATTTCACTGGTCTGCGCTCATGAAAAGACCTCTTTTTATTCTTTTCAAGTTTTTGAAAAAAGAACGCGATGCAGTTCTTTTTTAGAGCGTGCAGCAGCCTATTATTATTATTTCCTTTGATATAGAACCTTTTTGCAACCGCATACTTACGGTCACGAGTAAAAAAATACATAATGCCACATAAAACATTAACATTTATTTTTGTCATTAACACCTTCGAACTGTATAACTACAAGGTTTTATGTTAGTAGTATCAAGAGAATTAATGAGTAATATTTTGAATTAAGAATTTTATATGGCTGACCTCCTTTTCAAACAATGCAAAAAAAAAACAAAAGCGGTCAACTTATCGCCATCGTAGCTAAAAAAGCGGAGATAGATCACAAAGGGAACCCTCCGTCGTCAAACCCCAAAATTACACGCCAACCGTCTATAATTAAGGAACCCTATATAAGTTTTTTATCACAATGAACGAGACGTATCGGCCACAAATCTAATATAGCTAATGATGGGATTCGTCGCGCGATAGTCCGTTGTAATAGTATGTGGCCATTCTAGTAGGTACACGATATCACAAGAATTCTAAATTATTATAATTCTATTATTTTTTTTTATGCACAACGGGTTGGTACTTGACCTCAACCACACCTGATGTTAAGTGAAGATGAGGTCGAAGGTGGAAGCGTACTGATCCGGAAACCCCAACACATTTGGAGGACTAGCATCTTATCTCTGACAACCGGAACACAAGAATGCTATTAACATTGCTGCTTGGCGGCAGATTTAGAAAGGTGGTGGTAGCTAGCCAGGCGGACATTTAAAATGCCCTACGACCAACCAAACCGAGTACTTAAACATGTACCCCGCTGGGGATCGAACCCACGACCTCCGAATCGTAAACCCAATGTTGTTTACATTGAGCCAAGGAGGCGGTTAGTAATTCCAATTATGTTTAAATTGAAACTTCAAGCATTTACGTAAGATATTTACATGATATCATTTTTTTGAATGTCAATTTAAATCTGCTGGAAGTAATAATAGGGCTCATTGCATTTATTTGTAATTCAGTATGTCCAAGCTACTACCGCTTCGGGCAGCGAAATCATTTGTAGGAATACTAATAGATGGCGTTGAGAACCTCCTCCTTTCTTTTGAAGTCGGCTGAAAACTATCTTGAATTTCTATACTTATAACTAAGTATTTCAAAACCAAAAGACCCGACAGCATATTTTGTATTTTGCTGACGCCATGTTGGAGTTTTAACCATAAAATATATCCTATGACACTCCGGGTACCAAGACGTATCTAACGACACTAAGCACTTCGAAATCCCTAACTCGGGGACACATATCTATACTCATCATATAAACATATGCCCCTAGCGGGACTCGAACCTGCGACCTTTAGGTACAGCAATCAGAGTTTCTAACCACTATACCAAATAGGTCGTCGATCGACGATATTATAGAAAACTCTGTGAAATGTTGCAGTTCTTTGTTAAAGGGGAATGGCTCAGCTAATATAAGCCGAGCTTGTATGAGCTTAACGCAGATTTACTTTCGCACCCTGAGCATTTAGGACGATTATAATATGCAGGGCTCAATGTCATTGGGTTTACGTTTCGGAGGTCGCGGTTCGATCCCCAGCGGGGTTTATATTTAGTACTCGGTTTGGTACTAACCAAACCGAGTACTAAACCAAATGCCCTACCACCAGGTAGGGCATTTTAAATGTCCGCCTGGCTAGCTACCACCATCTTATCTAAATCTGCCCCCAAACAACAATGTTTAATAGCATTGTTGTGTTCCGGTTGTCAGAGATAAGATAGCCAGTCCCCCAAATGTGTTGGGGTTTTCGGGTCAGTACGCTTTCACCTTCGACCTCATCTTCACTTAACATCAGGTGTGATTGAAGTCAAGTACCAACCCGTTGTGCATAATAAAAAATTATTGCATTTTTTCACTAAACAGCCCTGTTTTCAAAGTTTATTCCATGTGTTAGAACAATCCTGCCTTCACATTCCTCCCACTGTAACTCCTATAAGCCAGGATCAACAGTGGTACTCGACACGGCGCCTACTGAATGTAGACGGTGGCCTACGTGACTCGATTCCTACCTTGGACCCTAGACTAATTAAAGAAAGAATTTAAGGGTGAAAAAGTAGTAAAGAAAGAAAGCCCCACTTCCACCCAGCAAATGGGAGTGTAGCTAATGTGAAGCTCGACATACGTGCTGACACTAAGCTCACCGCGTGGCCCCGAAATACGTGGGTGACATAAAGCAGGTCTTCCATTATAACAAGATCTCAGCAGTGAAGGTACCCGTGATTATTAAAACAATGACGTCCCGTAGCGAACCATATTGTTAACCGCACGCGCCCCGCTGTGACGCCGGCGCACGCGCACCCCAAACGGGAGTAGGCACTTAACTCAATTAGTGCAATGCCCTATATGATCGATGGAACGTGCTGATGAGCTATGTTCGCCGTCGAATGTAATGACTTCACAATGGGTGTACTTATTTGTAGTACCTATCTATACTACCTAATAATGGAAACCTTAGGAAGTCGTACTATCCGATGTTCTATTAACTTTATTAGGTATATTTTATTAATTGAAATTGAAAGGTACGGGAATAATCCAATATTCAGTTCACAGTCGTAGTAATATAAATCTCTTACACTAAAATTAATTTACCTATTATGTTTGTTTTTAAATCTAATAATTGAAGTAATAATATTATAGTATTTTGATTTGAAGTTAATTATTTTCACTTTTTTCTTGGTGCACGTATGTATGTCTATCCTCTCGAACCTGTTTTCCTTCACATTTGCAGGGCCTTGGAGGAAGAAATCTAGTAGTAACAAGTACCTTTTGTATATCCTGTATCTAGTATATATTTTTATGTGTACTCGTATGCAATAAATGATAAATAATAATATTAATAATAACACCAAACACATTTAAATTCCATCTGTACTATGTGGCCAACCCGCAGGTTCCAGCAGAAAACCATCCACACACTGAGCTGAAGTATTTTTATATACTGCGGCACACACATAATATTCTGATGTTTCTGTACCTGTGTTTTATTGTTTTAGTTTTTTTCTAGTCCCTCCCCCGCCCCGATCATAAGGGCAGGGTCCAATACGACGACAACGTTACGTTAAGCACATTTCGTATCGCGCTGATCATTTTTTTAATACTCGTGGTTACCTCTAAACATTTTGGGTTTGATTTTACTTTGGTAGCGTCAACTATATAATTGATGCTATTTTTACATCAGCTGAACTAAAGCTAAACCAAATCCAAAAACGTTCCGTTCGAACGGTAAAACCGTTGTGAAATAGCGCGATTGGTCCCCTGGACATATATATGATCTCGCGCGTCATAAACGTTTATCGCGCCTGTTTATGCTACTAGTGCTGGATAGCACTAGACAATAATTTTTGATGATACCAATAGAACACAATTAGGCGGTCTTATCACTAAAAGCGATCTCTTCCAGATAACCCACAGCTTTGGGACATTTGTAGGTAGAAAAGCAGGTAGGGTGCATGAAACTACCAACTAAAGAAATAATTATATATAAGTATGCATAAATATAATAATAATATCATATTAATAGACTTACTTAATAATATTAATATATATAAATAAAATATATACAAATACTTAATATACAAACAAACACAATCGCTAGAAGCACTTATAGATAGTCAAGTAATGTTCACGAAGCGGGAGTTAACGAAAGTCAGAGACCTAAGTAGTGGTTTATTAATTTTTTATTAATTTTGGTTAAGTAATTAATTATAGTAACATTTACTAACTTAGTGGACAAATAGGTTGGAGCCTCAGCAAAATAGCTGTTTTTCAGTCTCCACCTCGTGCATACACTGATACAGAACGCATAACACGTCAGAAGTTGTTGCACACTACAATACTATTGGCTACAAGCTACATGCAAGCAAGCATTATATGACTAAAACTTGGGAGAGAAAAAAAAATGAAATAATAATAATTGGCGAAAGACACCCACAATTCCTATACAATTAGAAAGTCAATCTCACTAACAAAATCTCAAAAAATAGAACTGGCTGGCACGTCATACTTCGGTGTCACAGAGGCCCAGTTACTGGATGACCTCTGTTTGCATAAAAGCCATTCCTTACATTTTCTTTTAAATGTGCAAAACGAGCCGGTTTGTTTGATTGGTGGATGTAAGTCGTTCCAGCACTTGGGCGCCGCGAACCGAAAACTTCCCCTGAATGCAACCAATACGAACAATGCAAACTAAAATGTTGTAAAAAGTTCCTTCTTTGGGAAAGTTGTTTGTAATCATGAGTACATGCATATCTTTTGATATCAATTAAAACTTACCCTATACACCTTTAAAGCACACTAAATTATTGTGCATGCCGATAAAACTTTATTTATGTAATAAACATTATCATTGATAGGCGTAACAGGCCGTAAGTGGATCGAACTGGGACGGGGATATAATTTTCAAGTACCTCATTAGAATAGAGAGGGTACACTGATCCACAATTATCTGTATTCTAGATTGTTCTTTATTCTCTATTGCACCGTTCGCTCAGAAAATCAAATATCCAAGTACACAGTCCAGAGGAAATTCATATGAAGGTAGCTTGCTTAAGAGACCGGCCATGCCAGACCCTGTCAAAAACCTCGCCATGTTTCTCTATGGCTTCAACCCAGTAGTGAGTAGTAAATATTTTGAGAAGTGTTTAGGTCGGAACATTTATAAGAATTTGGCCTTAAATATATTGTTTAATTTCTTACGACTACTCTATTTCAGGAAAATGCACTTAAAAAATCTACCTGAGATCTTTTTCTTAGGTCGACTGTACAGTACATATAGCTACCTACGCCAATTATCTTTCGACACAAAATACTAATAAGCTAATGCGAAAAGGAGCTGTCAGAATTAATAAAGTAGTGATATCGAGTGTCGCCACGTGCTGAAAACGAGGAAATGTTTTTTATCTGTGCCCGCCGTAATGGGCAGCGCGTGGCTGTCGGAGTGCGTATTGTATGGACACCCCCTAAATGTGCACACTATAATGGCAAAACCAAAACCCATGTGGAGTAACTCGCTCTACCATAAACGTGGATATTTCTTAAATCTAACCACACTTTGAACACATTTTAGAGTATTTATTAATACTATTTGCGCCTCACATCGATTTTTGAGATAAAACTTCATTTAGGGGTTAAAGCTAATCTATTTAACACTGTGATTTTACCAGACTTTGAGCAAAAACTAGAGCATTTATTAATAGTAACGTCAGACTCCTAAGACCTTTTGGCCCTTCACATTTTTTTTGAGGATTTAAGATGGAATTTCATTTAGGAGTTTAAGGCACGTATTTCGGAAAGTTGGGTGAAGGGGAGATCTGCGCTTGAGCATAGTTAGAAAGAGATGCCGCTATATAAGTTTCATAAAGCTGTCCCCTTTTAACTCTCCTCAAGCGGAGATCTCTGCTTGAGTAACATTCTGTAATATGGGCCTTAGACTCCTAAATGAAATCTCAATATGCTAAAGCACTTGGCAAAGCGCAGATTGCGAAAGCTGCTCTACTATTTTACTATGATAATATTTTTTTAAATCAATTTATAAACCAACCTTTGGATAGATTTTGGAGTATTTATTTAGAATAGAATAGAAGAGAATATCTTTATTTGCTTTAAGTGTGGTTACATTACATTACATTACATTACATTACATTACATTACATTACATTACATTACATTACATTACATTACAGTGGGTTTACGATTCGGAGGTCGCGGGTTCGATCCCCAGCGGGGTACATGTTTTAAGTACTCTGTTTGGTTGGTGGTAGGGCATTTTAGATGCCCGCCTGGCTAGCTACCACCATCTTATCTAAATCTGCCGCCAAGCAGCAAAGTTAATAGCATTGTTGTGTTCCGGTTGTCAGAGGTAAGATAGCCAGTCCCCCAAATGTGTTGGTGTTTCCGGGTCAGTACGCTTCCACCTTCGACCTCATCTTCACTGAAGTGTGTTCAACATCAGGTGTGATTGAGGTCAAGTACAAACCCGTCGTGCATAAAAAAAAAGAAAACATTGCATTGGTGGTAATATTGGTAATAGTATAGGGTCCTCACATTTAGTCTTTTCAGGCATGCAAATATGTCGCTGAATATAATTCAACACAAATTATAATACTTTTACAAATACTTAATTAATACTAAACTTTTCAGCAATTTATAACATGTTGTCCAATATTAATGTCAAATTATTTCATAATATAAATTATAATTATTTATTACACATCCAATGTTAAAATAAATCAATGAATTTTAAGTAAGTCAATTATATGTCAAAGTAGGTGAAATGAAATGTTATTCCGAGTATATATATAATATGTCAACTTCCATTCATTTTCATTTCCATTCCAATATACACTTAGATCAGCCATATTTAACCGCATGCCAATTTTATCGACAGGGCTAAATCATATAATTCACTTAACAATGATTTTTATGAAAACGTCAGAACAAGAAAAAAGAAAGACGGACTAAAATTAGAATTGACTATCCGTTTTTGAATAATTGCACACAAAAATGACGACATGACATATTTGTCCTGTTATTTTAACGCAGTGCTAGCATCTAAATAACATTGATGGGGGTTATTTTCCAGAATTTAGGTACGATTATAAAAAAAGGCATGTTGCCACGAATTTGTAATTCTCAAAAATAACCGTAAAAAAAGCTATATTTTATTTATAATTAGATAGATACATCGTTTATTTGTATCTCCAGTCACACACATACCATAAGTTCCAAAGCAATTGGATAAACATATTTATAACAATTCATAAAAGTAACATCAGGATACACTAGAGTATGTGTGTGCTACAGCCGTACAATTGGGTCATAGCACAGTGTGTATAATTGCTCAGAGAGCAAGACACTGATTAGCTTATAGGCTTCTCGAATGCAGGTCAGTGATTTTTTTGGTTTATTCTGTATTCAAAAAGAAGTCTTAATTTAGTAAATAATTCTACCTCCTCTCAAAATGTGAACGTAAATACGTACTCTCAACATAGACACGTGCCGAGCCCTAACTTTCACCTCGAGTAGATTGTTGTAGCAATTTTAATTGATATGTCAGTTACTAAGCTTTGTTACTTTTATAACTGGCTATAATTATAGCCATTAAAGATATTAATGATAAAGAACGAGACAGATTCAATTTAGTTCCATACGCCTAGAAAAAATATTAAGTACAAAAAAATTGCTTGTTTAAAATGGAGATGAAAAAAAAATAAACGATGTGAAGAAGCTTTCCAACAACATCTTATAAAATAATGTCTATTTAACTCTTGTTTTTTTTAACTTGTAAGCTTTTATTTCACTTGCAATATTCCAATGTCGGTAAGTTGTCCGTTTCAAAATTTGCAAATCACTTTTCAACCATGTCTGGTAAGGTAACTGATTGAGCTGAAATTTGGCACATGTATGTAAGTCAAAGTTAAAGTCAAAAATGCTTTATTTTGTAGGTACACAGAGCACACTTAAAATAGTCAATTTTACATTTTTTAAGCTACTGCTTGTTCAAAATGCAATTTTCTCCTGAGAAGAACAAGCAGAAACACTTTTAGGCTTTGATTTTACATAAAGGTTTTTATATTTTATTATTAATTGTGTACGTTATTACCTAGCATGCGAATGATCTGGTTATGTCCAGGGATGATTATCATCTAATCTATCAGTTGGATGACAATGCAATATTATGGTACCATCGAGCTGATCTGATGATGAATCCGGTATGTACATAAATACATACATATGCTCACTGTTTCCCGTTGGGTTAGGCAGAGACTATTGATTTCGACTTGCTACGGTCCTGACACACCTCTTTTGCTTCATTCACTCTCATAAGCTTGTTCATGGTCATTTTAGGAAATATAAGAAACTAGCTATCCGCCCGTAGCTACGCCTGCGTGGAATACCTTATATGTTTAATTTGATTATCCTGCGGGAACTACTCACTTTAGCCGAATATAAAATAGGCTGCTTAATTCAGGGTATGCTCAACCTAGGTAGGTAGAGCATACCCTGGAGAGGTAGATAGGTAGGTAGCTCTACCTAGGTAGGTAGAGCATATCTCTCCTCCAAATTTTATCCAAATCCGTTCATCCAAACTTAAACTTTCGCATTTATAATATTAGATTAGATAATTGCCCCCAAATAGCCTCAAGTAACTAAAATGTGAAACAAATTCAATGTTTTATTGTTTACTCCATAAAAATGTTTTCACTGAGTGTTCATTTTCGCGTCAATATTATGCAGAATAAAATTTTGCCACGTGTCGAACACCTGCCTCTTCAAATTTAAATTTGGAATTTGCGTTCGAAAGCCACCCACCCGCGCGCGCCATTTCCCGCACGCGAGTGCGATATGGCGCGCGAATGAGCGAATCCGCGCTTGAAATCGCATTTGAATTGCAATTTGCTCCGATTTGAAAAGAAATCTTCGATGATGTAACTGGATTCAAATATATTCTAGGGGAGGGACGATCCTTTTTTAGAGAACAATTCGAATTCATCTAAATTTATGTACATATTTGTTGTATAGGTATATATAAATAGTGTTTTGGGCGGTTCTCGGGCAACGAGCTGCCCTCGATTTACATAAAAAATAGGCCAACTTCTCATTCAGCTGTCATTTAGACATACAAAACAGTTGAGATATAGATGTAATGCCAAGATAAACTTCCGTATTTAAACGAAACTAAAGTAAATTGTCTCCCTTTGAGTATTTTCTCAAGAATTTCGAATAAATGACTTGAATGAAATCTTGAGCAATAAATCTATGAAATGGTATGTCGCAGAATATCTCAATGGTGATAATACTATTTGTACATTTGAAGCTTTTATTATTATTAATTTAATTAAGTTTAAATCTGACAAGTTTTGTACTAATAAGCAGTTGGTCACTTAATTTTGACTGGTGAGTTAAAACTTGCCAAAATCTGCTTTTTATGAGAGTCATTATCTCAAAATGTTAATAGCATTGGTTGAGTTCCGGTTGTCAGAGATAAGATAGTCAGTCCCCCAAATGGAAAGAACGCTATTTGGGGGACTGACTAAGGAAAGACACGAGATCGTATTGTTTGCTGATGACACTTCTTTAATATTTAAAGTTGACAGATATCAATTAGCATATGACGAAGTGAATAATGCTGTCTCAAAAATAGTCGAATGGTTCACAGTCAATAACTTGCTCCTTAATGAGAACAAAACGAAATGTCTTAGATTTTCATTACCTAATGTTGAACAGGTTGCCACCAAAATAAGAATTAAACATGAACAGTTGGAACTTGTGGACACAACTGTATTCCTTGGTATGACTTTAGATTCTCGGTTACAGTGGGGACCCCATATTAAAAAACTAATGAAAAGACTCAGTTCTGCCGCATATGCTGTTAAGAAAATTCGAAATATCTGTGATATTGAAACAGCGCGCTTAGTCTACTTCAGCTACTTTCACAGCTTGATGTCATATGGTATCTTGCTGTGGGGAAACGCTGCTGATACAGATAGCATATTTCTCTTACAGAAACGAGCTATTCGTGCAATTTATAAATTAAGGTCAAGAGATACATTAAGACAAATATTTAAAGAAATTAATATTTTAACATTTTCGTCACAATATATATATGAAAATCTTGTATATGTTAAGAGAAATATATATTCATTCGAGAAACATTGTGACCGACATAATGTCAATACAAGGAGCAAAAATCAATTAGCTGTACCTTTTAGTAGACTTAGTAAAGTTAATAAGTCATTCAGAGGTCAATGTGTGCGCTTCTACAACAAGGTTCCCATGGATATACGGAATCTTCCGCTTAATAAATTTAAACTTATTATAAAACAAAAATTATGTAAAAAGGGATATTACAAAATTTCAGACTATATTAATGAAAGTAATCCATGGGATTAAACGGCTCCTCTACTCGATATATAAAATTGTTGTAACCTTTCTTGATTGTACATGATTTATTGAAAAGAGACAAACCCTCTGAGTTTCTCGCTAGCTCTTCTCAGTAGTGGTCGCGTTCCGAGCTAGTGGTAGTTTAAAAAACAAATGACGTTCATAAGTGCATATTGTATTGCCTACATGAATAAATGATTTTCATTTCATTTCATTTCATTTCAAATGTGTTGGGTTTTCCGGGTCAGTACGCTTCCACCTTCGACCTCATCTTCACTTAACATCAGGTGTGATTGAGGTCAAGTGCTAACCCGTCGTGCATAAAAAAAAAATATTAAAACTACCGTTTTGTACATTGGAAAATTGTGTAATGTTAAGCATCACATAAAATCATAAAATAGTACACATGTATATCAAATAGTTACTGAGATAGAGACGGTGAAAAAGAGGCTCGAAATGGATCCAGAAAATAGAGTTTTTTTTTTGAAA
The DNA here is from genome assembly GCA_949316235.1 of Oegoconia quadripuncta. Lineage (NCBI taxonomy): Eukaryota > Metazoa > Arthropoda > Insecta > Lepidoptera > Autostichidae > Oegoconia > Oegoconia quadripuncta. The sequence continues at coordinate 9,987,074 of OX438741.1, read as the reverse complement.
TTGTTTACTATACCTATCATCAACATATAAGCCGAAAGACTGCACCACACCCCGACAAAGGCCTCCCCAAAGGATCTCCACAAAAGAAACGATTTATATATATATATCTATACCTATACATAAACTGAAATCTATCGCTTGTTGTAAATTCACAGTGATATAATACTATCGCCAAGTCGTAATTTGTATTTTGGTTTGTGTACACCGTTACATTGTCATATATTTCTATTTCGTGGGTTTATATAGGTGACATTTTGTAGGTTCGGTTTCTTGCTTGTTCTTCTTAGGGGTAAATTGCTCTTTTAACAAGCGATAGCTTAAGATAACTTCACGTGTTTCATCTTGTCCACCAGGTGACATTGTGGTCAAATACATTCAAAAATAAAAAAATTGCTACAATATAAAAAAAACTGCTTTTAACTAAGCATAACTATACTTATCTCTATAAATAAGTTCGTCCTATGTACGTTTGTGATCAAAAGTCCTTGTTAATATATATTTTTAAACAAATCGTGTACGGTATAAAGTGTTTAAAATAATATAATAGTTTAAAAGTTTCTTATTTTCCATTTTGATTTGAGTTTCTTCGACTCGATAAAATTCTTTAAATAATAACGGTTGGGTAATTTTCCCTAAATGGGTAATTTCCCCTTCCTTTATTGGAATGCATCGATATGCACCTGTTCGATATGAAGGGAATTTACTTAATTTCAATATTTTACTAAATCACGCGATGTACAATATGGAGTTGGAGTTTGTATTAGCCATATGGAGATGAACCAAACTGAATGAAATTATGTGTTAATGTGTTACCATTTGGAACAAATAAAATATTTTATGTCCATTTGACTCAAGTCAGTAATCGATTTCCACCTTAGAACTATGTACCAGGGAGGATCTTTGTATAAAAACAAATTAAAACTGAATCAATCTATACGATCTTCAAATCAAGAGGAGTAGGTAGTAGAGCAATTTATGGCTACTCGTCTTCAGTCAACATCTTCTAAGAACAAACAAGCAACTCGAGGTGTTGCTCTTTTAAAAACAGGTTTTTATATTATAAAAAGATTTTATATTTAATTATTAATTGTGAAATTGCCTGGTATGCGAAGGACATTGTCCGGGATCATTGTCATCTAATAGTCTGAATTTTCTCTACCAACAGGAACCTTATTGAAAAAACGTATATATACCTATAACCCTTTGAATGAATTACGGACTTTGCGGAGGCGACTTATGTAACCTGCAAGTTTATCTTTATTTCTTGTATTGACATCATGTTTATAACAATTTTTCTTGAATGTTGCTATATTTTTTTTGCAAAGTATTACATTTTCAAGAATGTACTGCGAAGAGAAAGTTAGAATACTAACTTAACTAAACTTAACTCTTTAAAGTCTCTAAGAGACAATGCACGTCTCAATGGGTAAATCGTACAAATGACTCGTTTCTGTAAAACAAAACTTATGTTTTATTTAAATCCCCACAGCAGGTGGTAACGAAAGTGTTTATTAATACCGTTATACCTAAATACATTTTAAAATACAATACCAATTACTATGTGCTTATGAGCGGTAAATGGTATTTCATTTATTCTCGACCACATTATATTTATCTCGTTTCGAGGTTACCGAAACGATTAGTTCAATTTGACCGGCGTTATCCAAAATTGTGATTTATCTCTCATCATGGCGGATCAAATAACTTGAACCTTACGAGAACTCGGCCAATCACCATCACTTGTGATTTATGAACAAAATTCGCGAGTTCGTCTAAAATGAAACATATAAATAAATAACAACTTTAAAGTTTAGTAAGGTTATCAATTAACTATCTGTGTATACTTGTGGAGTTGCTTTGTGTGTGTTTCGTTGTATGGTTTTAGCTTGGATCAACTTCAATGGTGTAAATTAATTAATAACCACATTAAAAATCTGTCAACCCGTTATCTGCAATGTTGTCACTCCCATGACTGACTTGATGCTGACACAATCATAAAAAGGAAAGCCATTACTTAAAATAATTGAATTGAAGGTTATCAATACACGTATAGTACACTTGTATGTAGTAGGTACTTGATTTATGGAAAGGCCAGAGCACTAGATAAAAACATGAACGTTACCTGATATTAATTGTTATAGATCATGACAAACGAGCAATCTAAGTTTTAACGATCATACCGAAACTAAATCATAACGTTAACCAAAAACTTTAAGCACATTTCGTATCGAAATTATAGTCTAGTATTATTTAATACTTTAAACGTTTTGCGTTTCGTTTTACTTTGGTAACGTTAACGATTTAGTTGTTCAGAAAAAAATTGCGTGACACTATTTTTTACCCGACTGCCCGAGGAAGGAGGGTAATGTTTTTTTAATAAGTTTTTGGCTATTACTCATTAACAAAGGTTGCATGGAAGAGATCGCTTTTAGTGATAAGGTTGCCAAATTGTACATTCTATTCTTACCACTTTTCTGAAACTGTATTTTATTTTCTGTTGTGCAATAAAGTGTATTTGCATTTGTATTTTGTAACTTGTGAAATCTATTTATTTATCATTTATTGCACACAAGAAAAAAACATACAGATACAACATAATAGAGACGACACAACAGGTTCTGCTTATTTCTACAATGAAATTTCTTCCAGCAGACCTACGAAAGAGAGGTATGACTGGAAGAGGCAGATCTAATGTAATACTTTTCCTTTTAACTTCATTATACCATGAATTTTTCCACGTACCTATCCAAAACTAATAGGTTTTTGTGGGAGAACGACGACACTCGACTCGTGGTTTCTTTGGGAAAGTTGATTGTAATCATGAGTATATATTTTGGTATCTAGAGTTAATTAAAAGTCACCGTATATAAATGTGAGTTTGTTTGTTAGGACGTAACCTTTCAGAATTATTAATTAGATTTGAAATGGGCCAGTTATAAAGTATCTACTTCAATGTTGGAAGTCGTTGCTTATCTACGTAAGTCGTAAATCGGCATTTGATACGAGAGTTCGCGAACGAAGTAGGTGTATGACTGAATTCCCATTGATTCCAAACTCCCGTTTAACACCAGTGAAATGGTGTCATTTTGATTGTTTCAACGGCTGGTCCATACGCAGTAATATATCTATGCTCCGTCACCGCCGTCGCCTCCGTGGCTCAATGTAAACAACATTGGATTTACGATTCGGAGGTCGCGGGTTCGATCCCCAGCGGGGTACATGTTTAAGACTCGGTTTGGTTGGTGGTAGGGCATTTTAAATATCCGCCTGGCTAGCTACCACCATCTTATCTGCCGCCAAGCAGCAATGTTAATAGCATTGTTGTGTTCCGGTTGTCAGAGATAAGATAGCCAGTCCCCCAAATGTGTTGGGGTTTCCGGGTCAGTACGCTTCCACTTTCGACCTCATCTTCACTTAACATCAGGTGTGATTGAGGTCAATATGAACACGTCGCGCATAAAAAAAATGCTGATTGGTCTCTTTCCCAACCTAAAAGTAATACCTTCGAAATAAAAGTTCTGAACCATGGAAATATTTTCAACTGACCATATAAAATCATAGTTACTTAGCTTTCGACTATCTTCGCTAGACAAGCGTAGGCCCCAAAAATCTCTCGAACCCCTTTCCAAATCGACATTCCCTCGATCACTCGGGATGCCAGAGCTCGCGTGCGGCCAGCTCCGGCATCACGGGCAATCAATCAGTCAAATTATATTGTCTTAGGGATCGGCCAAATTGTCCCGAACTGCTCCGATTGTGAGGCAAATGGGCCATTTAATTCTATGTAAATGCTCCGGGTACGTTATACCTCAATTCTGTAAGCCAGAACTGTTTCTATTTTTCCTAATGGAGTATTACTTTGTTTCCTGACCTGAGCATGCCATATTCACTAAGACCCTCTCGAAAAATCTATTGGTTCCTCCAAAGTCTAACCTAAAAATGCATTCGTCCGGCACACTATCAATGTCATCTGGAATATTCAATAAGCTACCTAATTAAATCAAAAACGAAGCGAAATTCATACAATTATTAAAACAACTATTAATTAGAAAATGCTATTACACGATAAATGAATAGGTACAATTTAAAGAGATGAAATAATATAAATAAATGTCAAATAAATAATAATACAATATAAATAGATATATAATATCATATTAATAAATAATTTAAAAGAAAAATAATATATAATTGGAATACAATGGTAAAAATACATATGATAATATAATAGGTTAAATATCTAGCCGGTAAATAATGTATTGAGAATTTTATGTAATTATTTAAATTAGTGCATGCTACTCTCTCATGTTGCTGTGCCTTCACAAGGTCCTTATTGATACAGTACACTATAATGTCATCAAAACAAAACATAAGGAATGCAATAAATGATTTGAGTTTGAGTTCCCACAGATGCTTGCTCTTCCTAAGCGGTCGTTCATTGGATATTCTGAGTGATAGACATACTGCAGACCCTAATAGTATTTCCTCTAGATACAAAGTTACATTCATTAAGTGATACTAAACATTATGCTGCCATCAATCTAGGTACCCGCAAGATAGCGATCTTGGACCAGTTTTCTACATTGCTTATATTTCGGGGCTGAATACATGTTTTGGAGTCTTTGGGTTGCTTCGCTTTCTCCTATTTTTCTAGTTTTAGATATTTTGAATTTTGGTGAGTGCTTAGTTTATATAGAAGATAATATATCCCAACTAATATTATTATAAATGCGAAAGTTTGTGTGTGTGTATGTCTGTATGTATGTATTTACCTCTTCACGCCTATACGGCTAGAGGGATTTGGATGAAACTTGGTGGGTAGATAGATTAGGACCTGGATTAACATATAGGCTATTTTTTTGCTGAACCGATTTTGATGAAATCTTCCACGCGGAAGCTAGTATGTAATAAACTGTATAAACTGTCGCTAAATTTCAATGTTAAATGCTAAAAATTTAAATCTTGCGATAAGTCGATGTTGTTTACATAAAGTTTACAAAACGCAATGTTTTTTATGTTGTTAAACGTTGAATTGCCATATAATTCCCGACAAGGAAAATGCGTGACCAACCCTGTGACCTCTTTATGTGACTAAGTTTTAACATTTTCAAACCCTGTCACTGTAAAAAAAGATTTTATTAAAAAATGAAAGGCCCAAGCCAATTAGGTGATTATCAGATTAGTCGAGATGATCCATCTACAACGAATTATAATAATTTGGCTCCGTGATGCAATATCTCGTTTTTGTTACAAAATGTTTGTACTCCGCTAAATACTGTTGTTTGGAGCATTTATATTGAGAGGAAATTGTGATTGATATGGGTAATCTACGGTTAACAGCGTTTATATAGCTATGGTATGACTATGTGTGCATCGACCACACAAGCCATAGATTATATAGCTATGGTATGACTATGTGTGCATCGACCACACAAGCCATAGATTATATAGCTATGGTATGACTATGTGTGCATCGACCACACAAGCCATAGATTATATAGCTATGGTATGACTATGTGTGCATCGACCACACAAGCCATAGATTCCTAGTGAAAAAGAAGGGCATCTGTCAATAGACAGGCTTCCGACTTGACTTCACGACTGCCCTCAATGAAAAAGGAAGGAAATATTCGTTTGAAAATGTCACTATACCTAGTGGTCACCTATCCAAAATAGCGAATGCGCGACTCATCATTTTCCTGCCCTTATCCCACTCTAGGTATGAGGTTGACACTACATGTCCTTTTCCACTTTGCTCTATCAGCCGTCATCTGCGTACTCACCCCTTTCACACACATATCATTCCTCACGCAGTCTACCCAAACCTTCTTCGGTCTTCCTCTATCTCTGTATCTGTGAAAGTGACGATGTGGCCGAAGATGGAGCACGCGATCTCAGTATATGCATATTAACCCTTCTTTTGAAGATCCCAAGGTTGCAGGATTCAGGAAAGACTGACGCTGGTAGGGAGTTCCATGGCTGTTCGCATTCACATGTTAACTACATACGGGTAAAATCCCCCCTCACGCCCAGTCGTCCAAGATGAAATGGTGATGGTGAAATAAGATTATGTAATTCCATATGTGATTCTGTTTTTGTATACCTGTGATATGGCAGAAGATAGAAATAGTCCTGGAAGAAGACAGAAGTTTTTATACAAGTTATTGGTAAACCTAAAGTATTGACTTTACACTTGTGTTTGATGAATTAAGAAATCTAATTCCACGCCACTCTGTCTGTTACCCCAACACCCAAACATCTATAAGTCCACTTAACGCTTTCTCGAACAAAAACTTTAATGTACCTATATTTTTAATGCCGCATATTTAAGTATGGGTTGGCTCCTCGCACTAATGTCGCGCTTATTATTATCATGTGATGATGAACATCATCTACATAATCACTTCGGAAAGATAGGAATCACATTTTTGGGAAGACTATATCGTTATTCCGAAAACTTTGATTTATAGGCATCGAGACAAAATATTATTAATTATATACCTACAACAGCATCTATTTTGTAGGTATTAATCTATATATTAGGTGGAGATGAGATCATTGAGAAGTATGAATGTGGTGACTTTGAAAGATAGAATCAGGAATAGTGTAATTAGAGAGTTAAGCAGTGTGAATGAAGACGTAGTAACAAAGATTGAAAAAGGTATGCTGAGATGGTTTGGACATGAGGAGAGGATGAATGAAAGAAGACTTACGAAAGAGATATACAAAGCGAATGTGGATGGTAGTGTTGGTAGGGAAAGGCTACGACGAACGTACCATGATCAAATCGGGGACGTCTTAAAGAAAGGCCAAGTCAAGAGTACCCTAAAGCGACATGCATGTATGAACAACCTTATGAGAGTGAAGGAAGCAGAAGAGGTGTGTCAGAATCGTAGCAAGTGGTGGTCTCTGCCTACCCCTATGGGAACAGGGGTGACATTATGTTTGTATGTATTAGGTCCTTACCTATGAAATTGGGGTTTTGTATGAAGAATTTCATTAAGACTGTTTTCTCCATACAAAAATTTTTGATTTTTTTTTTGGGAACGGCAAATTCAAATTTAGTTAAACTTTGTGTGTAATATCAGATAACTTTAAGTTAAGTATAGGCAGCGTTAATTTTCAAAACTAACCGCTTTATAAAAGTTTCAGCGAATCTAAGAAATGATTATGGGAAGCACATGAAAAGAGCTCTGTTCAATTTTATTTTTTTTATTATGCGATTTAGCTCAGAAATTAAAAAATATTTCATGTGAAACCTTGAGATAATATTCCATTTTCCAAATAAAAAACAAATTTGGATATAGCTTTGAAAATCGCTGGAATTGATACATATGATTAACGAAGAAAAAAAACTCCAATTTCATAGGTAAAGGCCCAATATAAAGGAAAATTAAAAAAAAAAACTAAAAAATACTTACAATTACATATTCATTAAATAAGTATTTTGAACAATAAATCCATATTAAAAACTGGGACCATCGTATTCGTAACACAAACACCTCTAGCGGAATTCGAACCTGCAACACTGCAACCGTTAGTTGCGAAGGAGGATTAGTGACCCCTACACCATTCGGTCGTCTTGACACCTATTCATCTATAAATTCAAAATTCCAAAATCCAATCCCTTTAGTTTTAAGATCATGAAGTTGTTGAATCAATTCTAATCTACTTAGTTAATTACCTATTTCTATTGGACAATCATAAAAATTGACATTTTCGTTTTAAATATTTCATAAATTATCCTCCAAACATAAACCATCCTCTGACACTTAAAAATGTCTACAAAACAAAGTTTTCTTTAAACAATACTTTTAGCAGCCATAAAATATATGAAATGACTATGTTTTGGGCCACAATTAGAGGTGGCGGGCCACTAACAACCGGCTTTGCTCGCACGATGCAATTATAAAGCATTTTGTGATATACGGAATAGGACCACGGACTATTATCTTAGGTCAGGTCAGAATTAAAGCTAACCGAGAACGTACGATATTTTTATTTAATACAATGATTTATTTAGTTTTTATGTGTACATTCGGCGAATAGTGGAAAAATAGTAGTAGTAGGTAACGGTTAGGTCCGTGGCTCAATGTGAGGTTACGAATCGGAAGTCACGGGTTCGACCCCCGGCGGGGTTCATGTTTACTCGCGTTTGATTGGTGGTAGGGCATTTTAAATGTCCACCTGGCTAAAAGTCTGCTGGCAAATAGCAATATTAATAGCATTGTTGTGTTCCGGTTGACAGAGATAAGTTACTCCCTTGGTCTTCACTTAACATCAGGTGTGATTGAGGTCAAGTGCTAACCCATTGGAGAATAACCACGTGAACAAAGCCGCGGGTGAAGTTGAGATAATTATATACCAAGAAGTCTCTAACAAATAAAATTAAAAAAAGTTACTTCTCCGTTGATCATAAACAAATCTATGGTTTGTTTCTTTTCCGAATTTCTTTCAGTCACTCAGAATATAACAAGAGATGTCATTGCTAAAGTGTTCATGTGAACAAATTAATATAATTTTGTATTACTTTTAGATAATGTAGTTAATGAAACCGTTACATATCAATCATTTATTTTACTAATGTGGCTTAAAATTTCGGGATCTTCAAAATTTATCACACCATTACTAAATTATGCTAAGTCAATGTACTAGAAATGTGCAGTGGCGACATAGGAACGCAGTTCAAATTATCGTTTGTGGTATTTTTTATTGCATTCTTGTAATATATACCATGGAGTTATACTACAAATCCAATAAAATTAAAACAGCAGATACGCCTTTCGTCCCATTTAGCACACCAAGACGAATCAGAAAGAGCCATCCCGCGTTTCCTGCTAAAGATATGAAATATATCCTTGTATGGCCGCCAGGGTACAATCCGTTTCACCTTGTAAGAATTGGTCAAGAATCTTTCATTGATGCTAAATGCAAACATACCAACTGCTACATTTGCCATGACAGATTTTATTTAAAAGACAGGGATTTTGATGCTGTTGTCTTTAGTTCGCTTAGTATAACAGGTACACAAACACCTATATGTATATTTAGGTAAACCTCGGTCGTGGAGGCAGAAATATATTTTCGGTTCTTTGGAGCCGGCACCTCTCCTGCCAGTTGCAAATCCTGCGTACGATAACTTCTTCAACTGGACATGGTCCTACAGGTTAAATTCTGATATTATGTGGATGTGTTAAAAAGTGAATATAAATAAACACATTATTTTCCAAAAACATTGTCACTCTTTGTAGTAGCTTCCGCCTGGCTAGTTACCAATAGGGCTACTATTGCTGTCGCTCATAATATGTCGTATGTCCGCCTGTCCGTCGTCTGTTGAAGCTTTAGTCTTCATATTTGCACCAAAAGTGTCTTACCAGGTAAAATATAAAAAAAAGAAGTGGAGAGGGCGTGAAATAAAATTCTTTACCCGAACGTTTGGGTTATCATTGTTTACGTTGACAACTTGTTTGGCGTAGTGGTTAGAAACTCTGACTGTTATACCAAAAGGTCGGGGGTTCGAATCCCGCTACGGGCATATATATATGTACCCGAGTTATGGATGTTTGTCATTAATTTACAAAATCTATTTATGTAGCTTATCAACCATCTGGGTATCCGCATAATACAACCCTATAGTTTCTTAGTGTGGAACTAGATGGCGCTGTGTGTGGAAAGGTATTTATTATTATTATTTTATTATATATTTAGAGCTTCTTATGGGGTGACTGGGTTTTATGTTATAAAAAATATTTGAGAACAAAGGCATGAGAAGCCGTCAAAGAATGCTTTTCCAAAATGTTGTTCCAAAGTATTATTGAACTTCCCAGTGATCTATGAACTTGAAATTTGGTGATAATGTTTATAATTACGTATATTTTACCAAAATATACCAATATTTTGATAAATCTGAATTTTTCTTTTAAATTATCTCATTTTACTATTTCATAACAATTTCATTTTGCGGACAAACGCATAGCACAGGAAATCCCCGTTCCTTACCCTAAATGTGCGAAGGAGGACACGTTCTTGACGGTTTTTTTTTTTCAAAACTACAGCACTAACGTATAAGTATGGAAACTTGCTCCTCTATTCATATTTGCTTTGTTTGCTTTTTATTTAAAAAGTCCGTTTATGAGTCACTCATTCTTTATGATTTAAATTTAATTGATCTATTTAACAAACCACACTTTGTTATAAATAACTAACATCCTCAATATTACATTCGGATACATTAAGGCATAGCCATAAATTGTACCACAGCTTTACAATAAATCAATCAAGGTCCAATTTGGTTCAATTATTATGGTCCTCCACAGATTGATGATTTGGAATTTGTTAATATGTAGTTTGATGCTTTTTATCGCACAACACGTATACGTCTAATACGGACGAATTAAGAATAAGAATAAAAATAATTTATTATGAACGCCACAACACGATACAAAAACAAAGAAGTAGTAAATTATAGCTAAAAAAGAAATACAATTATGAAGAAGATGTGCATAATGCTGTCACGTGTTGCGGCGTGCACTCAGCTCATGCTGCGACGAATCACAGCGCTGGTTTTCAGTGCCCCCAAATGCCCGGTGACGCACGGACGCTACTGCAGTACAATAATGAGCAGCATAATAATAAATAATTACAGTCGTTTTAGTGTATGTATAGTTTAGTGTAAATATACAAAATAATAATTACGCAATGTTATTATATTACATAAATACGTCAGAATATAGATATAGTGAGACTATGGATAGAGTAGTATAATATTGGGTCTTTACCTATGAAATTGGAGATTTTTTCTTCGTTAATCATATGTACCAACTCAACGATTCTATAGCTATTTCCAAATAGAATATATTTTCAAGGTTTCACTCACATGAAATATTTTTTAATCTCAGAGCTAAATCACATAATAAAAAAAAACTTAAACACAGCCCTTTTCATGTGGTTCTCATATTTTTTATATCTTAGATTCGCTGAAACTTTTATGAAACGGTTACTTTTAAAAATTAACACTGCCTATACTTAACTTAATGTTATCCGATAATATACACAAAGTTTAGTTAAATTTGGATTTGCCGTTCTCAAGAAAATTTCAAAAATGTTTGTATTGAGAAAACAGCCAGAATGAAATTCTTCATACAAAACGCGAATTTCATAACTAAGGGCGGTCGCCCACGGCGACTTTTTGTAGCGATGCAGTCGCGCGTGCATTGCTACTAACGCGCGTTAGTCGCATTTGCAACGCGCTACTAACGCGCTACAGCATCGCGACTGTATCGATGCGGACGCGCGACCGTGACGGACGACATGTTGCTTTCGTTGCCCACGCTTCGGCTGCTTAGGTAAAAGCAGCACCAAAGACAACGTGACCAATGTTGCCTCAACGGAGTCCATCTTGCAACTGTAGCGATCGCAGGGTGCCGTTACTGAATCGCGTTTGCATCGCGACAGAAGCGCGACAGTATCGCGTTGGCATCACAACGAATGGGCGAGGGCACACAGCTAGCGACCGCATCGCGACTGCATCGATGCGAACGCGCGACGGAAGCGCGACAGCATCGCTACAAAAAGTCGCCGTGGGCGCTCGCCCTAAGGACCTAATATAATTAGGCTACTGCTTCAAGCCAGTCTGCCGAGGCGGTTGCCGCAGGTGACAGTGATACGCCTAAGATAGGTATTGCCGCTGACAGTACCGCCGCTGTGACAAACCCACACACCATAGTATGAGTCTGAAACCAGTGAGGTAAGTGTACCCTATCTTGCACTGTACTGACTTCACACTACGCATAGGCAGCGGCAAGTATTAGACGTACTGTTATTCCTCTATGGACGTACGTACGTACGTAAGTATTAGATATACAGGGTGAAATTTAAGTCGTGTGATTCCTGTTTACTGGTTTCTCCACTCCTGATTACGAACAACTTTCCACTAGACCATAGATGAATTCAGCCGAAAATTGTTGGACTTCCATACTGTGGTGGTTTCAGAATGGTTTACTTTGTATGAGTATCGAAATTTTTCTGATGGAATGGTTCCTTGGAGAAAGTTGTTCGTAGCGTCACCAGTACAGGGTAGATATATGAATTAAAATTCACCGTGTATAGGGTTTGCCATACGTCCAGACATATCCGGGATCGCGGCTCTTGGTCCGGATTGTGGTGGGAGCTCAAAGGCGTCCAGAATTTAGTAGAAGCTACATAGGTAGTTTTTCTTTATATTTGTTATTCCTAGAAATACCCCATGACAATGCGTCTTGCGATCATTTTGCAGAACGCAACTCATTTTTTTTTTTTAATGCACGACGGGTTCGTATTTGACCTCAAACACATCTGATGTTAAGTGAAAATGAGGCCCAAGGTGGAAGCGTACTGACCTGGAAACCCCAGCCTATTTGGGGGATTGATGGGCTTATTTCAAACTAGTGTTCTTAACTATCCGTGTTTTCAAGTCTTATAGACAGGCCACTGACTTGGCTTAAGACGCATGTAAATCCCACTTGGTTCATCCAAAGATTCGCAAATGCAAGACGAATAGCGAATGCTATTTCACCGTCTTTAATTATTTGAATCCGGAACGTTTGCGACACTCGTTCTTTATAGGACTGCTCGTCAACACACAACATTTCGTGTATCACCATTTTGATTACAAAACCTTTCTCCAACGTTCGTTTCGTCGACATGACAATTCGACGAACAAACATTCGTCGTAGAACTTATCGAAGACGAACGATACGCTAATCAATAATTCGTCGACGAACGTTTTAAGCCAATTTTTTCGCGGTACCTATACTCGTATAAAAATTCCATAGTATTTTATCTATCAAATTGCATACACGGAGACACCCACATTCCACAAGCACCATTCTTATATCATCATCAGCCATCATTCTAATTCGTAAAAGATGATAGATGCCCGTCTAAAATTACATACACACCACATAATGCCGCGTAATGGGGAACCTCGCGTGCCAGAGCACGAATAGGTATGTCTCGTAACGTATCGAAATGCCAGGGTAATTGTCCTGCTATGAAATGTTTGGAATTTTTTCGGAAATTGCCCTGTAATCTTAGTTTTAGTGCTCTAGTATAACGTGGCTGGAGGAGTCGTGATCTCAATAAGACGGTGCGGTTCTGAATCATCATAATTAGCCTGTAGTTTCTTAGTTTCCCGCTTGGGAAGTCAGATTTGTGATTGGACAGAAATTCAAATTTTCAGAACATACTTTTTCCCCGACAGCCTCAAAAAGGAGGGTAACGGTTTTCGAGTGTATGTATGTTACCTCCTGTAACCTACACGGCTCGACCGATTTTGAAAGGCAAAGTGTCATTCTATTCGTTTTGATCCATAGAATGTCATGGGAAACATTTTATAGTAAAGAAAATCCAACATGGCGCAAATATGCTGTGGGGTTAAATAGTTATTATGATACAGAATAACCCCTCTGCAGCAGAAGGACAGATAAGCAAAATCCCGGAATAGCAAAATCCCAGATTAGTAGAAAACAGATTTGCATAATGGCAGAAGTACTGACCCACACCGAAATCAAAAATAAAATTGAAAATAAAAAGAAACAAGGCATTGTGTGTACGTCTAAGGATATTTATTTATTTATTAATGCTTGGGATTGATTATATGAAAAACTTACATTTCTAATTTAACTGGTTAAGGAACTCCCGGCTCTAGATTATAATAATAAATCTATTGTATCTGTATCTGGTGCTGTGTCCTTGAACGTTTTGAATATTGCAACTACCAAATTACAGTATGATACTAAAACAAACACTAAGATCACGTTCGTGGAAACAATACTGTCCCCACTAAAATAACTAAATTGTAATTTAGATTAAAACAAATTATGATTCTAAATTTAAAAATATGCCGTTACACAAAAAAAAAGAAAAAAATATATAGCTTAACGGGACCGTGATGAATCGGGCGGCTAAAACAAAAAGGCGTAACTTCCAAACGCGAGAATTCATCAAAACCGAACTGACACTTTTAGTAATTTTTAATTGATGACACTCGGGTCGGGTCACCGTGGTGAATTAGTTACAAATGAGCTGTAAACGTGTTATGGTTTTTTTACAGGTAGTTCGCACGATTTAGGGAAATAAAATCGGTTAATTCATTTTTAATAGTGTTAAAAAAAAATATAAAATTGTAAATTAGACAGTATTAGTCATAGTAAGTCAGTAATATCGTGTGCTTTCACAAATATACTTGTAAATTCAAAGTATACCTACCTAGTAGTAATTATAAGGAGACTTTAAACTTTTAAACGAGATAATTCCGCCTCTGTGTATAAATTGAAGTAAATTTGTTGCACAATATTATGTAGTGTTTACAAACAAAACAAATCTGAAGAACTGTTCGAGCTAATACCCGCTGCTCAATTTAACCGATACACTTCTCGCCGAAAATTAAATTTCCATCCACATCACCTGGATGAGTGGAAGTCTACCACTGTACGTTTCTCAAGAAACTTCTTACTACGTACGACCACCCTGTGGAACGGGCTTCCTGCAGCAGTATTCCCGAACGAGTACGACATTGGAACCCTCAAGAAACGAGCCTACACCTTCCTCAAAGGCCGGCAACGCATCTGTGACCCTTTGGTGTTGCGGGTGTCCATGGGCGGCGGTGATTGCTTTCCATCAGGTGACCCGCATGCTAGTTTGCCGCCCTCTCATGTATAAAAAAAAAGAAAAAAAAATCTTATTTAATACAAATCGCACGCCGAATTTGCACATTTATAGCACAGTTACACTTACTTCACTTTATTGCCCGACTGCCCCAGGAAGAAGGCTAATGTTTTTTGAGTGTATGTCTTTATGTACATTTCTATATTAACCTCCTGTAACCCAAACGGCTTGACCGATATTGAAGTGCATGTGTCGTTCGATTCGTCTTGATCTCCAGCGTGTCATAGGATAACTTTTATAATAAAAAAGTCAACATAAAAATACAAAATATGCTATCGGGTTTTTTGTTTTTAAATAGATACTTGAATTGTTATTTATTTGTGAAAACTTAAATACTGGTTTATGATTTCTTCTTCTTCTTCTTATTTTTGAGGATGGCAACCAGTCAACCTCACCGTCGAGGGACATTACTGCCAGTTTCGAGTGAAAAATTTTATTTCTCTTATTTCTTCAGTTTAGAAGTCAGTCTCGGTCAAAACATGTAATTCGTCGTATACAGAGTCTAGTCACGGTCATGTCATTCTTCAGTAAATTGGCAGAATGCTTTACAAAAGATTTTGGCGGCTTCTTGTGGGAACCCGAAAGCTCCGTTACGCAGTTTAATTTACACTTCCTTTCACCTGTACACCAACACTAACGTTTGCTGCACAATATTCTGCCATTATTAAGCTTCAAAAGTTAGAATGCACAAATTATAAGAATTATAAAGAAAAATGCAACTTCACTCGCCGAGATCCCGCCAAAAAGCCTGGTTTATGATTTATTTGCGGTTGTAACTAGAGTTTTTTTTTTCAGACATGTCACTTTCACTTTATACATATAACAACTGGAAATTTAAAATTCATTCACATGTGTAAAAAGGAATGCCACAATAATGTTTTCCAAACTAAAACATTGCGAGCAAACAGGCGGCAATCCTATAATTAGAGCTCAAAATAACAAAAGAGTGAACAAAAGTGAACTTTCGTTATAATTTTAAGCTAAATATCCAAAACCGCTGACCAAATGTTCAACACCTCGGGGTGTATTGAAACATACGGAAACGTTTCACCAAATTGATATAAATACATGTAATCGACTTGTATATTTACTAGCAACATGCCCTGGCTCCGCGTGGATTTTTTTCTTGATTTGAAATTGGAAGTATAGAAAAACAATACAAATAAGTGTTACGATTTTTATCATAATATCTACAGCCAATTTAAGCACACTGCTGGACGTCAAGCTTCATCATTGGCGCGATTTCTATCATTTCCATATGGAAAGATTAGCGCTAATCGCCAAGCTGATCTGAGTTGGTTAGGCAGAATTTTGAGAGTCGACCAATGACGCTGCTGCCCAGCTGTATGCTGTTCAAGATCCCTTACGATGCCTTTTACGACAACCACGGGAAGAGGCGGTCCTATTCTGCTCTCCGGGACACGCAGCTTAGGATTTCTGTGAACCAAAAATATGCCCTGTTTTGAAAAAAGCGCTTTGTTGACCAACAAATAGTAGGTAGTCTTCTGACAATTCATTCGTGACTGGACTAGTTTTTTGTCTTTAGTAAAATAGATGGATATGGTCTGTCCGGTCTGTCCTCTGTCCGCCAACTGCACACACTTCTTCTTTTATAGAACAATTACACAAATCAATGAGGTATATAGAGGCATGAGGAGATTGACTTGTTCGCAACAAGCATCCCGGGTGTTCGGAACCTGATGATAGCTGATCACATGGACTCTTTGCCCTAACATTATGGCAAAACAACATTGGTGTCGATTCGGATGTACACCAACTAAACTAAAACCAGTTTCTGCTTTCTACTGTTCCAGGGAGAAAGAGACAGTACTACTTTAAAACTGGTTTTAGTTTAGTTTAGTTGGTGTACATCCGAATCGCTGTCATAATAAATAAAATAAAATAGTTCTTAATTTTATCATTAGTACCATTAGAAGCTCATAATTTTGTAAAATCTGTGGGTGTAAACTGTTTATGTAATATCACCTATGTACCACAGGGCTACAATAAATTGATTCTGATTCTGATTCTATTGGCATTACAGTAAGCTACTGTTATTATAATACTATATTTATATACATGCTGTAAATTTACCAACCAATCAAAATAATTCAAAATAAATAAATATACCGAAACTACTTTTCTGAAGAGAAATAAAGCCTGCTGGTGGAGTCATATGATTTCTAAAATTAAGCCTATTTTACTTACTCATAATATTAGAGAAACTTCCCTTAAAAAGTTTATATGAGGACAACCACCAACAATAACTTGTAACACGATGCTTGTAAACAAACAGACAGTCATTTTGACTAACAATATAAAGAGATGTAAAAAAGTTGTACAAATCTACAATATTCCCGCCGCAAACACTCAAATTTTAGACCACACAATGGATTGACAGATGTCATTGGAAATTAAAATTAAATTATCGCTGGCGGTTTTGGGAAGGGCCTTCACCAATGTGACTTCCTTGAGTTTTTGGTCGAAGACGTGTTGGTTTACTGCACTCGTACTACCTTCCTATTTCCACTGGCGTAATTCGCAGGGTTCATATCATGCGAAATTTATTTGGAACTCATATTTTCTCCAAGTTTTCTTTATTTATTTTATTTAATGATGTAATTAATTGGAATAAATAAACTACCTAGGTATACCAATACCTTCGGTTGGTGGTAGGGCATTTTATATGTCCGCCTGGCTAGCTACCATCGTCTTGTCTAAATTTGCCGCCAAACAGCAATGTTAATAACATTGTTGTGTTCCGGTTGTCAGAGATAAGATAGCCAGCCCGCCAAATAAGATGGGGTTTCCGGGTCAGTACGCTACCACCTTCGGCCTCATAGCCACATCACTCACTCACATTCGGCCACAGTTGCTTTGTTATACCTGGATGATACCGTTATGGTTAGTTCCGCTGGGAATTTCTAAATTTTCAATTTATGTTACTAATGAAGAAGTTTTATATCATTTTGTTCAATATAGGTAATAAATATATACTTTTGGAATAGTATGAACTTTTTCTAATTGCCTGGACTCACTTAACATTTACACCATGTATATTACATATCGGTGGTTACAGTTTGCTACGTATTTTCACCCGACTGCTCCAGGGAGGCGGGTAATGTTTTTCGTGTGTCAAACAACTGCCTACTGACATATTTGTACGAGGTGATAAATTGGACCTTGTAGGTACTACTGTCTTTTTAGAACTGACATTGGATGTTAAGCTTCAGTGGGGGCCTCATATAAAAAAACTAGCGAAAAATCTTGCTTCTGCAGCGTATGCAGTCAAAAAAATCAGAAATTTAACAGACGTTCATACCGCAAGACGGTTTACTTTAGCTATTTCCACAGCTTGATGTCATATGGCATATTGTTTTGGGGAAACGCTGCTGACATACATATCATTTTTGTTCTGCAGAAACGTGCTATTCGTGCCATTTATAAATTGGGACCTAGAGTGTCTCTTAGAAATAAGTTTAAAGAAATTAATATAGTAATCTGTTTAAAAGAGCAACCCTAGAGTTTCTTGCTCGTTCTTCTATGGGAAGTCAGCTTTGTGAATGAGCAATAAATTTAAATGTAAAATTATCACTTGTATAGTGACGTTTTCAAGTGATAATTTTATCCTATGAAATAAAATATTTTGATATGATTTGATTTGTGTAATGTATGTTATGTAAATTTCTGTTACCTCCTACGACTTAAAAGGTGTGACCGATTTTGAAATGCAAGGTGTCCATTCGTCTTGGTCCGCAGATTGTCATAGGATACATTTCATGATGAAGCACCCAACATGGCGCCCGCAAAATACAAAATAAGCTGTCAGATTTTTCGGTGTTTTGATACTTACTTAAATCGTTATTCCCCTATAGTCGTCCTCTTAGTTGAAATGTCTTGGAAATCTATGCACCCTGGAAAGTACGCACATATTTGGCTTTCAAAATATTTATTTAATAATCAAGAATGAACGAATGAATTTATATATCAAAAATCAAAATAAAAAATGTTTATTTCAGTAACTGATTCTTATTATCTATGACAGCATTAGGGGTCTCCTTTTAAGTAAAAATTTTTACCTGTATTAGGAGGCTCTGACCTGGAAACCACATCAAATCGAGGGACTGGCTATATATTTCTGACAACCGGTACCCAAAACTGCTTAACATTGATGGCTGGCCGCAGACTTAGATAAGGTGGTGGTACCTAGCAAGGCGGACATTTAAAATGCCCTACCACCAACCAAACTGGGCACTAACATGTAGGTACCCTGCTGGGGATCGAATCCGCGACCTACGATTAGTAAACACTATGTTGTTTACAATGAGCCACGGAGGCGGTTCAATTTAAAGCCTTTCTGCAGTGTAAATAATTACCTGTGTTACGCTTGATTCGCCGTCGACTGTACCTGCATTAGCTCATATCCCTACTCTCTAAGTATACCTACCCTCATGATCCCTACCGCGCTGGATTTTATTCATTACATTAATTATATCAATAGTGTAAGGCACAATAAGCAAATAGTGTCAGAACATGAAATGTTTGCCTTGTACATCATAATTATCCAAAGCAAAAGATCTAGCGCGCTATAGGGGTTATACTTTTAGGCAGGTGGCATACCTACCACAAAATTAAGGACATTACCTACAATCGCTATACTTCTTTAACCCTTAATTACTCGCGCGGGGTTCATTTGGACCCCAGTGCAGATTCAAAGTTGTTTCATTCCTCGAATTTTGTAACTATCTTCTCTACGCGCCTAGTAGCTTTCTAAAACGCTCATTACTTAAAAATTCACTAGCATGCCTACACCAGGGTTGCTTTGTTGTGTCTGGAGAGTGCGTCTGGAGTTCAAACAGATCCCACGCGAGCACTTCCGTGAATTTTTTGACTTCCGTGACTTTTGCTGAACCATTTCAAAAACATATGAAGCGAAGTATGGAAATTGAGAGACCCGAATCTTCTACGACACCCTCTTCATCAATTTCCACAGGCACATGCATCTTTTGTTCAAGATCTAGTGTAAATGAAATCACGATGCACTAAATTTGTACCTAATGACCATTTGACTTTACTATGTGCTGATTGTCTAGAAAATAATATAGTTATTGATTATTTTAAGTTCTATAGATGCTAATTGTTTATGTTGATTTTACAGACTCCAAAATAAAAAACTCTAATTTTGTAATACAAGTAGCTCAACTTTGATTTTGAAAATTGGATCCGTAAGAACCCCACTCGAAGTAATCTAAGTTTTTAGGCGCGAGCAATTAAGGGTTAAACGCGTCTTAAGTTCAAAATTATCCGCCCTGTAAATACGTATCTACACATAATGCAAGTTTTAAAAGGGGGAACAATATTGTATCTGTTGTGAAATAAAAGAATTACGAGCCCAATCGGCAAAACGCAATGATCGTGAAATTTACTTTTTTACTTCTACATCTTTGCAAGAACCGTAGGAAGTTATTTCTTTACACATTCTTTTAATAAAAGTAATACTTCTACCTCAACGAAATGTAAACAGGTGTTACAAACTAAAACCCAAAAAGGTAGCGTTACGAATCTAAACATACTGACACTAACCCAACCTATTCAAACACAGACAAAAAACCAAACAAAACCATCACTGAAAGCCCTGCGTCTGCGCAAATCTAACACAAGAGAATCACTACAAACAAGCTATTCAAATAGATCACAAACGTCACGTAATAACTGCTCACTTAACCCTACAATAGCCGTAAAGAATTACAATTAATCGCCGCGACGAGAAATGCCACCGCGCTGGTAAAAAAACGTCAAAATATTGTCCGTGGATGCGACACGGTATCCCCACCGGGGGCTACTGGGCAGCCAATAAGGAGGCGCATTCAAGACCCGCTACCGCTTTTTAGCCAATGGCACTACCCGGGGCGGAGCCTCGAGCTACGCACGGAGTTTCGCCCCCAGCTAAAACCTTTTCGCCTGCAGTCGTTTACAGATAAGCCCGCGGGATGGTCGATTATTATTACATTTCGTACGCGTGATTCTGTGATCTACGCGCGTCGCCTCGGGCGTTTACCGAATCGATAGAGATGTACAAAGCCAAGTGCGATTCTAGATCTAGCAACAAAGTTAGACTTTTGTCGTTGTGATATGGGAGATACATTCAGTGTGTTCTGTGATATGTTTGCCTTAGTATAGATAGATTACGGTGCAACGGTATGAACCTATACATGCAGTGCCATCGTGAGGTATGGATGTTAAAATAATAATACAAATAGCCACGCTTTTATATGCATATAAACAGACAACACGTTGGACCTGTAGGTAGGTATACAATAATAAGAGTGAAGTGAGTTGCATTTGTCCATATTTTGAAGAATTTAAAGGTGTTAATATTATTTGCAACCCATTTTAACAAATAATTAAAATATGTTGAAGAAATGTTTATGAAAGTTAATAAATTTATTGAAAATGAATAGGTAATAACACATTTTAACCAAAACACTTGTTAGGTTCTGAACAGACGAGATAATGTTCCGCATTAACACCCATTAGCCCAAATTAGTAACGAAGAAGCATCGACGGGTTAAAACTTTTACATAACTCTTTCGTTTTGATGCTTTTTGGTGGAATAAAAAGAAAATTGCAAAAGTTTATTTTCAATTGTTGTCTGACTAACATCTCTTTTTAATTTTAAGAACCTTTTTTAAAAACGATTATTAGTTTCTTATAAATACAACTTTATATCCTTATTATCATTATATTTTTGAGTGATATAAAAATAACTTAGTTTTAACATTAGTATTACGTAGTCGTCGTTTATTATAATTAATATTGATAAAATATTTGTCATTTATTTTATTTATTACGTGGTTACTGGTGTAACCAAACATTTAAGCAAGCAAAATGAGTGCATTTCATACCTCTGAAAACTAAAATGTCCATTTACAGATCACTATGACATTACTTGCCGACGGCAGACTGTTATAATATTTAGTTAAGTGTTACGGTTTTCGTTGAATATTTTATTTGTAACGGTAGCAACTAAATTCAATTAGAAAAATGTTATATGGTATTTTTAAGTTGAGTTTTTTGAAGAATAAGCTGTGACTGACCGAAAATTATATACTTTTACACACACATACACAAATGACACTATTAGTTTACACTATTTGTACTACAAGTTAGATTAAGTTTATATCTCTATTGATTTTATTAATAATGTTCAGAGTTGGGAAGCATGGTGACTTACAATACAAGCAACAAAGTTTAATGCAAGCACTGATATCCACAAATAAAATGCTTACTAATTTGCTTTTTTCCATTCAGTTCTTTATTAAATTCCATGTTGTACTTGCACGTGAAAAATGCTACTTAATTATGTCTTATAATCCACCCCTAAAGTTCCTAGTGTAAATAAAACAGAAATTTATTTATTATTATTTACTCTATTAAAAAACTCATTTCTCTTTTTCACCCAAGTACCAACCTGTTACCCTGAAAAGACCAATCTTAAAATAGAACAGCAATCTACCAGTGCATCGTAAAGGATATTACCTATTACCTTCACGACTGCAACTGTATCATTAGCTATTTTTTCCTTTTTTGTCCAATCACCCAACATTTTAGTCTTTTATCTTTTACAATGACAATTTTACGTTTCGCGACGAAACTGTGTAGTACCTATAGTCTAGGAAAAAAACAAATAAGAAGTTTGACAAGGGAAAGAAATCTTGCCACATTTAAAAGATTCTTTCGAGGTATAATTATTGGTCCCTCTATTCTCGGAGTTACTTTTAAAACTCTATAATTGCCGGTCCTTCGTACAAAATTACACTTTGGACGCCCTTTTGAGACAAAGTTAACTTTGTTAATCTTTTGTGGCGTTTTGATTATTGCATTTGAACGGAATTAGAGTTATTTACAATATACTTTTCAAAATTCTTGTAAAATGTGACTAAAGCATTAATTTGGTCTAGGTTAAGTTAGCTTGTTGTATTTCATAATTAAATTGGGCAAATGATAACGTTCGTAATGCTCTAGTTAATTTAAAATGTTATCACAATTTAATAAGCACTACCTACTGCGCGTATTAAACTTAATTTGTGCAATCGACTAAACTTATTTTTATTTAGTTAAAAGGTTAAAGTTCTCAAGTGCCATAATTTATAGAGAATATAGGGATATAATATGAAGATAACAAATAGTTAAATGTAAATATACAATTATCAGAACATCATCAGATTAGATCTTAATTGGAGCTTAGCTAAATTTGCAAATCCTAATACACATACTATTTACACATACTTACATACTTCTCTATACCTATTATTTAATATATTTTGCTTTACTACCTATATAGTATAGTATCGTGCACCCCACCTAATTTTCGATCTCGAAATTTCCATTAGCCATAGATTATGGCTAATTATGGATATTATGACTAATTATGGCTAATATTATGAAAGAAATCACATTTAGTGATAAGGCTGCCTACTTTAATTCTATTCTGTTCATCATAATTTATTGCAAATTAAATTGCGCATATTTGTATTGCATTTAATTTTTTATGCCTATTTCTCAATTTAAATCAATAAATTCCAATAATTCTTATTTATTTGTAAATGTTATTTTTCCTGTATTTCCTCTAATAATCATTGTGACTAAGTTGCAAATAATTTATTTTGACATTTACACTATTAATGTAATTTTAATCAATTTAGTTACAATGTTATTAGTCTTTACAATCATGAATGATCACGGTGAATGACAGTTTTTATGTCTTTCCCTGTATTTCATTCCTGCTAAATTATTTTTATTTTATGTTAGTAGGTATACCTAATTTTTCTATATACATTTATGATACATTGTAAGGGTAAGATAAATAAAATCTATTTCTCTTTCCAGAATAGTGAAATATGCACTTACATCGTTTTGGCAATTATCGGGTTTTTTATATTCTTTTCGTTTATACACAATAGACATTTAATATAAAATGCTAAATGGTAATAAATAATAATATTTTTTATACACTTCCAATAATTATTAAAGTCAAATAATTATATTATAGATAAACAGGGTACTCTTAAAATAGTCAGATTTTACATTTAAGCTACCGCTCGCAGTATCTATTAATTTAGTCATTATCTCGATCTAAACTAGACAGAGAATTTGGTCAATGACTCATGTATTTATTTATTTAATACTTTATTGCCTAAACCAGGACATGTTAAAAATCGACAAAAGGCGAGCTTATCTCTATAAGAGATCTCTTCCAGCAAACTTCATGTGTAATTTTTTTTGTTTTATAAATCGATCAATAACTTTTAAATTCTTAAAAAAATTCACCGAGGGCAAATATCGCGACGCAATAAAGAAAAATAAAAAAAAAGAATATAGGTATACTAAAACTAAAAGTACCCACCTGCTCATCTATTGCGAAAATGAAGCTAATAGTTATCTCACAGCCAACCTGTCTCTTCCCGTGGGTGTTGTAAAGACGACTAAAGGATTCACCGTGAGCATAATGACGTACACAATGGATGCGCAGGCGCAGCAGTCATTAGTGCTGACTGAGCTCCCTAGAAGCTACATGGGCCAACATGGCGATAAGCCTGGATCCGAGTCACTCCAATAATTTATCATCCCCATAACTCACCCATAGGAGTCATATTCGTGATGGAAATTTTTGAAATTTTTATTATTAGAATTACAGAATTCTCCACTTTATAAAATATTACAATAATGTCTCTAATTTTAAAATAAAAATCTAGGTAAGCGTAATTTTAAAATCACACGAAGTGATTTCGACACGTCGTCGCAAAAGCGTAGAACCAACCCATCTGTTCCCGTGGGTTTCGTTAAAGATGGCCCAAGGACTTTCCTCCAAAAACCTACAATTTAATAATAATAATAAATATCTTTGCACATACACATAGCGCCATTTAGTTCCACACTAAGCAAGTAGGCTTGTATTATGGATACCTTTTGGTGTTGCGGGTGTCCATGGGCGGCGGTGATGTGACCCGCATGCTCGTTTGCCGCCCTCTCATATAAAAAAAAAAAAAAGAAAAAAACTAGATGGTTGATAAACTACACAAATACATTTTTTTTGTAAATAAATGAAAAACAGCCTTAACTGGGGAACAGATGTCTGTATTCCTGTACTATGTAGATATGTAAATAGGTAACATAGGGACCCCGGGGCAAAATAACTTTTACTAAGACGAATCTTAAGGGCACCTTGCTCTTCAGAATCGGTTAAGCCGTTTAGACTACAGGAGCTAACATACATACATATATACACCCGAAAAACAATACACCAATTCCTGGGTATTCGGGTAACATTGATGCTCCATTAATGAGACTCTGATCATCACATATTATTCTGGTAATGTCAAGTTTGGGTTTACCTTCCTCAAAACGAACGAAAATCAAACGAAAGGTTTACTATATGCCGTTGCTGAGTCCCTGTAATCACCGTCCGGCTCCACCATCAGACCCTGTCTAACATCTGCGATCAGACTACTTGGCAAGAAAAATCAAACGAGGCCAAACCCGATGCTGCTTTGTTTTATTACAGAATTCCTATAGGCACCTTCCAGCTCCATCAACAGATCAGCTCAAAGACAAACATTGCATAGTCATCTGACTTATTATAATACAATACAATACAAATACACTTTATTGCACAAAAGGAGAATATACATTTTACAAAGCACAATACTGAAAAGAGTACAATTAGCTGGCCTTATCGCTAAGAGCGATAATTCAATTTGATTGATATTATAATTCAATTGATTACCGGGAAGTGAGTCAAAAACGCCTAAGTTATACATACAGGTTGAATTTAAATTGGTGACACCACTCTTGATTACGAACAACTTTCTTCAAGAAACTATAGTCGAATTCGATCAAAAAATTTTCCATTACCCATACAAAATTAACCATTCTGAAACCACATTTAGTAGGGGAGTCTAACAATTTTCGGCTGTTTTCGGAATGGTTACTAGTGGAAAGTTATTCGTAATCAAGAGTAGCGTCATCAGTTAATGGGAATTCACGCTGTTAAACATCGAGGTGCAGGAATCTATCCCGCGAAAACCATTCATAACAGGTAGTAGTACCTACCTAGGTACCCTTTTTAAGTTTCGATGTGTCATTCATTCCCAGTATCAAAATATGATTTTCATTGTTTTATGTACATTGCGTTACGGAAATGTTTGCCACTGATCTTATTATTTATAATATTAGTTGGGATTGGGACTAATTTTAACTGGATACCTCCCTCTAGTCTTGCTAGAGAAAAGGACAACATTTCTAGATACGGAACCACAAAGTTGTAACTAGATCCCATTATAGCAATAGTCCGCAATTAAGAAATTGAGAAACCATAGAAACAGGTGCATATATCTAGACTAATTTAAAAATTCAAAATTACACATACCTACTCATGACAAAAGCCGGGGCTCATAATGGATCTGTCAGTGCAGGTAAATGATGCGTCGGCCGCACGCGCGCCAGGAAAATGAGGACTACCTTAACACAAGAATGAGAATACGCTAAAATTAAAAACAGAAAAGTAGAGACAAATTTATAATTTACCATATGGTTCCCAATTGAATAAAGTAGGACTAACATTTGTTTTCGTGGGCATCATAAAAGGAGATTAAGAAATCGTGAGTTTAACAGCAAAGTCCAATGATGGGCAGTAGGGTCGAAGTTCTAAAAATTCGCCTTAGGGCAAATCCTATGAAACTGACGCAAATCACGTCATATAGGTGAGGCTTGTGTCCAATAGCGGACTTCTAAAGGCTGTAGGTACATGATGATGGATGTCAAATATTACATTGGAAAATATTAAGCACAGAGTAAAGGTTTTGTAAACTGCTGATATTGAACCTCTCAGAGGACCGGCGAAGTCGATTGTTTTATAAATATTATGTGCTTTTAAAAAATACAGCATACCCCGTATTCTAAATGATTCGACAGACGCCATTCGATTCGGTAAGTTTTGAATTTCGGTAAGTTTTCGGAAATGCATTCGTAATTTGAAACTTTCGGATACCGAGTCGAACCATTTCGAATTCCGGCCCTAGGCAGTCCCAAATCTCGCGTAGACAGACAGACATCGATAGATCTATCAGTTTTGCAAGCGCATATACAAGTGTAAAAGAGATAGACATGACATCTATCGACAGTGAAATCTCGAGGGCGCGAGAGTAGGGCTCCTGTTACTATCAAATTTTCGGCGCCAATTCACAATAACGCTATCCGTCACATCCGCTGGTTCATTGTAAAATCTTACGCTTACGAATCGGAGGTCGCGGGTTCGATCCCTAGCGGGGTTCATGTTTAGTAATCGATTTGGTTGGCAGGTAAATGTCCGCCTGGCTAACTACCCCCATCTTATCTAAAATAAAGTATCACCGTCTTAAATTAAAAAGAAATCTATTAAAGTAATTCATTCATTTCTTTGACACGGGTAGATTTCCTTGAGAACTAATTAAGGAACTAATAAGACTGAGACGGGCGTCTAAGTTAGAGTTAGTTTTAAACCACAGATTCTTCTTTCTTCCTACTCTTCATGAGTAGGTCAATTTATATAGAATAATGGTGTTATTAATTAGTAAGCGTCTGAAACTCAGCGGTTAAGACGCGGTCTCCCAATTTGGGAGGTTAGAGTTCGATTACCAGGCAGGCCATGTAACAATGAGTTCTTAAATTTAATTTAAATAATTTGTGCATTTATCCGACTGCTGTTAAACGTGAAGGAAAACATGGTGAGGAAGCCTGCGTGCCTGAGAAATAAAAATTCAAAGGCATGTGAAGTCCCCAACCCGTATTGGGCCAGCGTAGTGGACTATGGCCCATACTCCCTCATATAACGAGGGAAGGCCTATATCCCTGCAGTGGGATGTTTACGGGCTGATGATGAATGGTGTTATTTTTTATTTATTTTTTCTTTATATTTATTTATAGTTATAGACGACAAATACACCGATTACCCACTTTACCTTTCAACTATTCGTATACAGGGTGAAATTTAATTCGTGTAATTCCTGTTTACTGGTGACTCCACTCCTGATTACGAACAACTTAAGCACCGTAGCCGAATTCAATGAAAAAATTTTTCATTATCCATACAAAGTAAACCATTTTGAAACCACCTTTAGTATGGAAGTACAACATTTTCGGCTGAATTCGGCTATGGTTCCTAATGGATAGTTGTTCTTAATCAGGAGTGGAGTCACAAGACGAACACCAGTTGGACTTCCAGGCTAAAGGTGGTTTCAGAATAGCTTACTTTGTCCAGACAAATACCCAGGTATCGAAAATTTTTTGATCGAATTCGACTAAAGTTTCTTGGGGAAAGTTGATCGTAATCAATAGTGGCGTCACTAGTTAATGGGAATTACACGAAATCAAATTCACCCTGTATATCTACTCAAATGTATAGTCGCCCACAAGTTAACGTAGGTATTATTACTCTGACATTTGAAAATGTGAATATTATGGTCCACTGTCTGTTCAGTAAATATCTAGTATAGTATTCTAGTCTAGTATAGTATAGTAGGCTTGTGTCTATTACTTAATATTTACTAAACAGAAAATGAAGAAATTTCATAACAGAAAGAGGTCATTAGTTACTTCCAGAATTTGGTAGCCGGCCGCATTAGCGTAAAATGATATTTTTTTTATCGCAAGATCGATTATAATATCCACAGATAAAACGTAATTTCATTTCAAAAAGTTTTCATTCCATTCGGGGCGGAATTAATTTCCCTAGCCTAATAAAAATAAAGAGCACAATCTTGAAATGAAATGAAAGGGATTATTCTCAAAAACAACCGCGATCCCATTAAGACGCTGTCATCGCGCGTTGATAAGATTTAAATTAGCCGCACAATAAAGCTCCTGTCAAATCCGCCATTAATTTCGAATTCCAAATTTTGAATTTGGAACGGGAGCGAGTGAGGCAGGGTTGCCATGACCAAAAAAGTTTGATAACTAACGAGGTCTTATGAACTAATTAGAATATTAAATAGTATGAAATCTAAAACTACAAGGTAATTACAACGAGTCACAATTTCCCAATTGCAAGAGCCTTAAACACTGAATCCTTGCTATGATTTATTCGCAGCTCACCGACTGAATTATCGTTTATTAGTGTCAGTCAAACAGTTAGCAGCCCTAAATCAATACCTTACTTGCGGCCAGTGTTGTGCCGTGTTATTGAATGTAATTTTGACAAATTAATTTTGAAACACGGCGTCCTTTTGTTGCAATAACAGTATTTTGACATTGGACAGCAATCGCTCGATGTTTTGTGACATTTATGTTACTTATTGTGAGTCAATTTAAAATTACGTGCCGGTCTAAAATAATGTTGCTTACTCGCTTATAATTTATTGTATTTGGCATTACTGGTACGCATTATAAGCTCGGCTGAAGTAAGTATTTCAAATTAACATGCTAAACCACACCCTTTTATTTCAAAATAAATATGAAGGCATAATTGTTACAAAAACCCCGTTTGGATTTATATCTCATTGTCATTTTATGAATTTCAATTTAAAATGGGGCTCTGGCACTATCCTATGACGACGAGCATCAATATCCACATTGTTGTGTTCCTGTATGAGAGGGAAAGTTTTAGATCCATTACTTCTAATATTTAGGGGAGGGTTACGATTGCAAGTGTCGATCCTCTCTGGAAGGTGTCATTGAGCTGGATGGAACCGGAAGGTGACCATCGGAACTCTGTAACAAAACAATGCGACCCCATCGAGTTTGGGGTCGACTGATTTGACTTAACATTAGTCTGATGATAGAGTCGGAAGATGAGTACAGAATTTCAGCAACGGCATTGTTATAATACTCGTTTTTGTGAGTACTTTATTAACATATGATGATCAGGGTATCATGATGAAATATTAAAAGCTTTATTTTAATATTGAATTTGTTTGAACTTGGCTTGGATAATATTAATTATATCTTACACAATAAGCCTATAATAATTTCAATGTAACATGCTTTGTACAAGAATAGCAATTATATTCTGTTTTTAAAGCCCAAAACTTACATAATAATATTTAAAGAGCAGTGATTTTGTCGAGATTTTTAAATTATTGATAAAAACGGCCCCTTTATAAATTTATAATTCCCGATAATGGCAGGCATCAAAGTATTATTTATATTTAGGTTTTATGATTTTCGAGAGCATCCTACATATACGTGATTACATTTTGGATTTAGTTTGTATTTGAAAAGAAATCTAGATAAATCTAGATTTAGATTAATAAATTAAATGAGGACGCCACAGGACCTGGTGTACCCTCTGTTAGAAGAACTTCATATTGACTGCGATGCTCAGTACAGTAGGTACATGTTTTGAAATGTAAGTCTTGCCCAGTCTTAGCACCAAGAAGCTGTGTAGCAAACTTAAAGGTATTGATTTTAATTTTAATATTATATAAATTGCTATTTGAAATTAGTAGTAATAATTTAAATATTAGAAATATTTGAACATTACTAAATAATTTTAACGACATGTCACTCGTGCACCGCCCACAATAATCGAGCACATTCAAAACAGCATACCTAATTGGCTATTTCGAAATTGGATTTTCAATAAGCATTGGCGATATAATTTTAATAGGCAATAAGAATGAGGATACTGGCAGCTTTGTTTTTATTCTCTTTTTTTAAATTTTATTTTTTAATAGTGTATACGGCACGGGGCAGCCAAATGAGTGCGTCGTTCTTTTTTAATTTTTTGATTTATAAGCAATGAATTGTGAACAGCAGTTAATGAAGTATTGAGTAATGTCACGAGGTGAACTACGGTGCAGTGTTGTTTTATTTCAACCTTTAAATGGCCGACAATAATCGTAAGTCGTATTGTTTTTATGCACTTGTATATATTCAAATGAGGGTTGGATTTAATATTATGTGCTTGCCGGTTTATGATAAAATTGATGCAATAATAGTTAATAGTTCATGATCTCATATAATAGTATGAAGACTTTCGAACTGCCACCTATCTGACCTGATGTGACAAATATCTTTCTTCCACAGGATGCAAAATTGTGATTTAAATAATATTATATTTACAGGAAGCCCATTAAGAGTTTTTTTCCAGAAACGGCTTGAGGTTTCAAATTAAAAGTAATATAAAATATAATATAAATATTACCGACACCATACACCAATCGTCTAAGTCCCAAACTAAGCAAAGCGTATATTATATACAATGGGTAGTAGATAACGGATAAACATACATAAATATTTATATAAATATCCATGACTCGGGAATAAATAATATATATACGGAATAATATTTGAACGGGATTCGAACCCGCAACCGTTGGTTTTGCAGACAGCGTCACTATCCACTACACCAATCGGTTGGTAATGTAATTTAAAATTAAAATCGAATGTCAAGGTCCGTAGCTTCATTTGTATTGGTAGAGAGAGATGAACGGACTATAAAAGTGGTATCCCATTCTGGAAATAAAAACCCTTGCAGGATTTATTCCCAAATCGAGTTATGAACCCTAAAAACACCGAATATGAACGCGATCCTATCCTATCGATTTTTATTCGAATGCGTTTCCTGCAGACACGTAATTGCAATTCAACTTCTTCAAAACAGCACGTTAAACTTTCACTGAAATGGATTGAAAAATACGTTTTTGTACAAAATTTTTGTAATTACAAATAGTCTTTCTCAAGAATTTTAATTTGAAACGTAATATTCTAATGGAATCGCGTTTTACAGGTCAAAAACTGGATCTCAGAGCAATTATTGCGGCCGGTTGAACATTTTTAACCAAATTGCTGTCGCGTCAGTGTCACTGTACAATATACAGGATGAATTTGAATTCGCCAGTGTTGATAACGAAAGACTTTTCACTAGGAACCTTAGTCGAAGTCGATGAAATAAATTTCGATTACCCATACAAAATAAACCATTCGGAAACCACCAGTACGGAGTTCGACAATTTTCAGCGTACTTTTTAGTCAGGCTGATAACCAAACGGCGTGTTTATACAGGGCGAAATTTATTTCGTATAATTCCTCTTTACTGGTGACTCCACTCTTAATTACGAACGACTTTCCACAAGGAACTATAGCCGAATTCAGCCGAAAATTGTTGGACTGACATTTCCATTGCATTGTAATCGAAAATGTTTGATGCCATTCGACTGAGGAATTATACGAACTAAATTTCGCCCTGTATAAACACGGCGCATGGTTATCAGCCTGACTTAAAAGTATTTCTATAACACTTCATCCATGCATGCTATAAAAGGAATTCCTTGCAAAACAATCAGATACTCAAAAGTTTTACATTTCAACTTTTTTACTTATGACTAATCCATAACAATATAAATATAAACATCCTATTATTCTTTAACTGTAAACTCTATGCCAACAAAGGCTTACGAAATAAACTACAAGGCTCTAGCCATTTCTCATCGTTTATTTTTTTTCGGAAAAGCAATTTGTTACAGCAAACACAAACCTATTGTGCCATTGATACAGAGGTCAGACTCTGGGCGATCACTTTTCTAAGCCGTAACTGGAATTTATACCCAACATTACTCATAACATCCCGCTCAGGTTGTTTTCCCCTAATTAGAATCCATTCAACCGTATCCCATTAAAACTCGTCTAAATTAAAATTCGAATAACTTACTAACTAGATATATAAATCACTAACGTACAGAAAGACAATAAAATATATTGTCCATATCCAGACGATCCGGGCGAACAACAATAATTATACAACAATACGCTTACCGAGTAATTAAAATAAACTAATTTCTAAATGTGAGTGGCTGGTTTATGAATGAATAGTCTATATGGTTGTTTTTTGTGGCTGGCAACATTTCTCATTTTCCGTCTCGCGTACCTACTGACAGTTCGGTTGACGGCGCGTTCTTTTTTTAAAGCGCGACCTCGCAGCGGGCGGTTAGCGCATCCGTTCGAATTATCTCGTTTTAATTTAAGAATCGGCACTTTTTTCATATCATTATTAGATTAATAATTCATATTGAAACTGTAATACTTCTTCGAAAAGGATATTAAAAGAAATGGACGATTTGACAGCAATTACCGAAAATATGAGGAAGATTTTTCTAAATCACAATTTCAGGTTGAAACCTTTCTCACGCTAAGCAACAAAATGCCGAATTCACGACTCCCACGAATTAGTCTATGGATTTTTATTTGTGCTAACATCGGATCGAGATGAGCAAATCGGCGAACATAATTACAACCCTCCTTGTGGAATTTGGACAAGAATCGGCGCAGACGCAACTGCCGCGCGCACAGTAGCAATAACGTGCAATTTAAATGTTTCAAATTTCGAACGCGGTCTTTTTTTTAATACAAATCCGCATTGCGTGCACGCAGCCTCCGATATACAGAGATTAAAGCTGACCTTCATTTTTTCCTTTTTTAAATTTTTGGGAATTTTTTGTTGCCATTATTTACAGGAAATCTTTAACATTTCTTTATTTTAGCCTTGCTAAGGCTATCTCATAGACGTAGGGATTCACTTCTTCATCAATCATCCGAGGAACCTTTACTTTTTTAAGTTAACGTGAAACTACATTTTAGTCGACAATCGAGCCTAACTTCATTTAACATCAATCATCTCATCACTCAACCACCGCTTACTGAGTGACTGGTAATCTTATCTATCTGATCATCCAGAACACAACATGCCATAACAACTCTGTTTGGTGACGTCAAAAAGCGTTAGGTTCTAATGATAAAACGGAACGTAGGTAACTACAGATTACTTAGGCCCGTATTTCAAAATGTTGCTCAAGCGTAGATCTGCGCTAGAGCATAGTTAGAGAGAGGCCAGTAAACAAGATACATCCAACCGCCTCCGTGGCTCAATGTAAACAACATTGGGTTTACGATTCGGAGGTCGCGGGTTCGATCCCCAGCGGGGTACATGTTTAAGTACTCGGTTTGGTTGGTGGTAGGGCATTTTAAATGTCCGCCTGGCTAGCTACCACCATCTTATCTAAATCTGCCGCCAAGCAGCAATGTTAATAGCATTGTCGTGTTCCGGTTGTCAGAGATAAGATAGCCAGTCCCCCAAATGTGTTGGGGTTTCCGGGTCAGTTCGCTTCCATCTTCGACCTCATCTTCACTTAACATCAGGTGTGATTGAGGTCAAGTACCAACCCGTTATGCATAAAAAAAAAAACAAAACATAAAGCTGTCCCTTTTTAACTGTCCTCAAGAGGAGATCTCTGCTTGAGTTTACATTCTGTAATACGGGCCTTAGTTATGAATTTATGATGTAACTCAATGTACTAATCAACAGTGTACAAAAAGTTACGATATTCGGACCGCTAATGAATGAAATCTAGGTACTGAACTGACGATTACTATTCGAATCCAATAGTATGACGTCACACGCTAAACGTCAAGTCTTTAGTGCTTCCAGATTTTAGTTCTGCTATTCGCCGCATTAGCGCTGATTAAGTTTTCATACAAAATTACTCGATTTCACTTTTCGATTTGAAAAGTGAAAAGTCCATGCTTGTAAATAAATTAAAATTAATTAAATTAAATTTAAATTAATTTGTTACTGTAAATTTTGTATGCATTTAAAATCGAATGATATAAAAATCACACCATGAAAGATATGGGCATTTTATTTTATAAACGGTACAACGAGTCTCGGCTTTTGGCGGGAATATACGGCGAGTGATGTGGCGCAATTTATAAATTTCGGTTTTGACGGTTAAAGGGACAATATTGTGCAGCAATTTTATTGTTCAGCGGGTAGGACGCGGTCTGTCAATTTAGGAGGTCCGGGTTCGATTAACAGGAAGGCCAAAATACCAATGAGTTTTAAAATTTAATTTAATTACTTATAAGCATTTATTCGACCACTTAAACGGTGAAGGAAAATATCGCGAGGAAACCTGCATACCTGAGAAATAAAAATTCAAAGACATGTGAAATCCCCAACCCGCATTGGGCCAGCAATGAGGTTATGGCAGTTGTCGCCACCATTTGTGATTAATTGTACTATCCCCTTTTTTTATTTATCTTTCTGTTATCATTCTTATTGTTGTGCAATAAAGAATATTTTGTTTGTTTGTTTGTTACTTGTTGTTTAGACGTTTAACTGTCAAGTTCAGAAAGGCGAAGTGAATAACACCAATTATCTAGCCCCAACTAAGCAAAGCTTGTACTATAAACATTAACATAACGGATAATCTCGACTCGGGTCATCTTCTTCATCTTTTCGAGTCAATGGAAAATTATAATGACCTAAAGGAGTTTGGTCCAGAAAGTAGCAACGTCGATGGCTCTTTGGTTTGCTTCAAAAAGGTGCTCCAAGTGCGCCATAGATTCCGTGGTACCGCAGTCACACTTGTCATCATTAGAGAAGCCCCACAGACCGCCGTGTGGTATATCGATGTACACTACCCCGAAAAACATTTGACCGAAGACCGTTTGATCGAAAGCCGAGTAGATATAAAAATAAACTTGCTGTCCATAGCAGTCGCTTACACAAAGTCACTAAGTCATTCAAGGGACAATGTATACGCTTTTATAATAAGGTTCCGGTAGACATTCAAAATTTACCTATAAATAAATTTAAAACAACCATTAAACGGAAACTAAGCGCCAAAGGCTATTTATATATATTATAAAATATCTGACTATCTGGATGATAAGAATGCGTGGACATGAACCGCTCGGCAATATCCAGTAAATGTTATTCTTATTTTTCTTTGTCGAATCATAAATTTTACAATTATTTCAAATTATATTTGTATTAACTTATTTAAAGAGAGCTACCCCGGAGTTTCTTGCTCATTCTTCTCTGGGGAGACTGCCTAGTGAATGAGCGATAACTGTACCTATGTCATGACGATTTCAAATGTTATTCTTATAACTTACGAAATAAAACATGTTTGATTTGATTTGATTTGGTTTATTATAACTTAGCGTTATTATCTCACTCGACACTGGCAGAAATGTCGCCAGAACTGTATCAAGTGTAAAATAAAAAGGTTTTCAATAGATATCAGTTTTATTACTCGCTGACATTTCATCCTCTTAAGACATTGGGGTGTGTTCCTCAAGAACAAGCTGACGATTGCCAATAGTAGCAAAGAAAAGAAGAAGAGTCTCATCCATAATTTTACAATTACTTTGGCAAGTAAGTGATAAGGCGATAGGCTATTGTAACAAGAATTATGTTCCTTGCTCAAGTCATCGTTAGAGTCAGGACAGTCTACTTAGGAATCTACAGAGCTTAGGAGGTAGGTTAAAATTAGAGACTTCATTATGAAATAATAGGTATCGGGACGGTCCTCAGTCCCCCGTGTTAGTGACCACGTCCGCATCAATAATACGGGCACGTACCCACGAAATAAGGCACTTTCTTTAATAACAGCGTTTCGTTACCGAATGTGATTCGAATTATATTTTATCGAGGGAAATAACGCTTGGCAATGAATCGACTAGTCGTTTTTATTTAGCCTTCGACGTAAAGATCTTACAAGTTTGGAGCTTATGTATTGTATGGCTGTGGCATTGTATTGATGATGCTGTGAGTATATAAATAAATAAATTAATTAATTAATAAATAAATATTTTGGACACATCAAGTCCCAAACTAAGCAAAGCATGTACTAGATAACGGATAATATTTATATAAACATCCATGACTCGGGAATAAATGATCGTATGATGAATACGATCATTTATTCCCGAGTCAAACATTTATTCGTCGCGGGATTCGAACCCGCAACCGATGGTTGCGCTGACAGGGTCACTATCCACTACATCAGCCGGTCGTCTATCGGTCGTCTATATTATGTTAAAGGATATTTATTTATGTAATGACTGTAATAGTCTCTATTTAGTGCTTCGTACTAAAATTAACAAAATGGGACACTTACTTTAAAAGCCCATACCTGATACTTCAACTAATATGAAGGCATCTTATAATGCTTTTAACGTTGCTGCTTGGCTGCAGAATTAGATATAGAACAATGTTAATGAGTAGGGCTAATTTTAAAATAATTTACCAAATCTTTACCTCGACCTTGTGAATAGAACCTCGATGTTAATAGCATTGTTATGTTCCGGTTGTCAGAGATAAGATAGCCAGTCCCCAAATAAGAGGGGGTTTCCGGGTCAGTACGCTACCACCTTCGGCCTCATCTTCAATTAACATGAGGTGTGATTGAGGTCAAGTGCTTTGAGCATAAAAAAATCCTCAAAGCCAAAGAAGTTGTTAAATATTTATGAAAACCCCCAAGAAACAACGATTATTATCATCTAGATAAACCAATTGTGTTGAAAGTTAAATATTTTCGAAACGGCTTAAAAGTGAACCGCGGCATACTATACAAATTTTCCACTCCATATTTTCCAAAATGAATGGATATTCTGATGAAACTTCGCGTGAATTACTTAATTTAATAATTAGTAAACTAAAAATCTTTCAATAGATAGAGAAGGCTATCAAAGAATAGAGAATTTTTGATGATGAGAATTAAACTAACTTTGCTGGCGTTGTCGAAATAAACCTCATGTTTAAACAGACTAACTGTATTGTGTCTAATATGCTTTATCTTGCACTTGATATTTCATTCGTTAATCAAATAGGGAGTCTGTCCCGAGAGCTAAAGCAAATCCTTCCACTATGTTATCCCTCCTCGTATTGCTCCTTAAGCTATTCTGAGCTTCATGAATTCATAAAGTCCGTCTCTGAAATCAGATTTAATTTGACTACATAGGTAAGTTTCGATGTTCATCTTTCTTTTTACCTCATCGAGATATTTAATAGAATAAACGGAACAAATCTTTATGAATAGACCCATCCTTTATTACATTATTAATATTAGCCAAAATCGAACTGTCATCGATGACTAGAATAATAATTAAAAAAATAATAGCGGCGGCATCTTGAAACAAAAGCTTTGACTTAAAAAAATAAATCATATTTCGAACGTCCACATATTTATCGTAACATACTTCAAAGTATCGAACTCTTTTTTTTATTTCCAATACCGGAAGACACGACACCTCTAGATTTACAACCATCAATTATAATAATAGACTTTGTCTGTCCCTTTCTTTTATGTCTCACTCTATTCATTTAGTTTGAAGCAAGGTTTGAAAGGTTTCTTTTTGTTTTTCTATGGCCTGTATTTCTCTTTTTAGGAAGGGTTTCAAAAAGTAAATAAGTAGTCAGGATATTAGTTGAGGTCTGAACAGATCTAATCTAAATTATATACCGGTTGCGTTTTTTTTACCTTAAGGAAAATATAGGGCATATTAGGTAAGTCAAATAGAAGTTGAAGATGAGCAGTTTTTTTTTTTTTTCAAAAATGCACTGTGGATATGCGACTGGCGGGATTCGTTGGGTTCGTATCTTGCGAAATTTCTTTAGAACTCATATTAACTCCAAGTTTTCTTTATTTATTTAATTTAATGATGTAATTATGCGGAATAGGCTACAAACGTGACCGTCAAATGACACAATTAATTCATTATTGAATGATGGTTATGAGAAAAAAAAATTAAGGTACCATATGCCAATAGGTACCTTCTATTTCACTTCCCTAATAGGTTTTTTTTGTTTTTTTTTTAAATAAATAAATAATAAATGTCCTTAGACATACACACAGCGCCATCTAGTTCCACAGTAAGCAACTATAAGCTTGTGTTGTGGATACCAGATGGTTGTACTCCATACATTTTTTTTTGTAAATAAATATTTATTATAAATTAAAACATCCAGGACTCTGGTACACATGTCAGTATTCGTCACACAACCCCTAGCGAGATTCGAACCCGCAAGCTTTTGGTATAGTGGTCAGAGTTGTTTATCACTACACCGAACAAGTCGTCAAATAGGTATGCCCTATTTTTTACTTACGGAAAAAAAACTCATCCGGTATTGTTGTTGACTCTCGATACCATTCGATCATATAATTTTATGATTTAATCCAGTATCCGTTGAACAACGGCCTTTACTATTTTATAGAAAAATTCTTGATCTACGTCAGTCAATGACCTACCTACCCTCCCTCCGCGAACACCGCACATTTCGACACTGACAGATCGTTTGTTTGCAGCAGAGACCTATTTTTTTTATTAGAGGTCTGTGGTTTACAGAAATAATCAGCCGTCTTCAAATTTTGTATGGGGAAGCTTTTTTATCTTCTTGCAATCTATCTTTGTTATTCAACAATATTTTCTTAAGCGCCTTTGTACTCGTACTCCCGTTTCTACAGATTTGGACTCTTTCTGAGTTCTATTTTGTTCATGTTTAGTAAAAAAAAAAGATTGATTTTGTTTTAAAACTTGTCAAGTGGTGCTTTCTCTTCAGTCTACTACGATCCTTCTATTAGTCCTCAATATGTAAATTTAATTCTCTAATTATTTCTCACGGATGATCTTTGAAATATAACTTAGAGATATTAGATCACAGATAAACATATATTTAAATAATTATATAAACATTCATGACTTGGGAATAAATGTTCGTATTCATTAACGTATACTGCGCCGACCCCTATAAATTGGGACTAGGGCAAGAAGATGATGATGATGATGATGATGATGATTCATCGTTTGTGTGAACGACATAGCGTTCACCGGATTAAACAGTATAGGAAATCTTTGCCTTTATCATATTTTACACGATATGCACCGCAGTATATCGCTGAAGCATCATACCCCCCTATAGGTCATGTCCCATCAGTCTAAAATGCATTTGCAATATCCATTAGAATTGCAGAATTCACACATCTACAATTCAAATTCTATAGGGATCACGTACCTACACATCAAGTGACATGATAATTGACATTTATGAGGACAACATGTGTATCAATTTCATAATTGATATCTGGGCTTGTATTTATAACGGTTCACACATGCATACACATCAGCAGCGTATAGAAGTCCACTACTTGGCGTAAGCCTCTTCAAAGGAGTAATTTGCATCGTTTTCATGGGAGAATTTGCCCCATTCGCCACGTTGGGTAGGTGGGTACCTATATTTTTTTGAGAACTCCGTGCCAATGACATCTGGGCACTGATGGGCATCATTGATCTGTTCTATTATTTAGCTTAGTCGTCTTTTACGACTTCCACGAAAAGAGACGGGTTGGTCCTCTCTGCAGATTCGATATCAGAAAATTTCAAATTAAGAATTTCTAGGTCTTCTTTCGGTATCGGACCGAATCGATGGAGTAGATTGTTTGGTAAAATTATGACATTCAATATATTATGGTAATACCATAACACGGACCGAGTTAGACCACTTGAAATGGCAAGCTTCGTTTCAGAAGTACAGACAGTTTTTTTTTGTATATACATGTTAGGGGACAGTTTTGAAGATAAAGAGCCGCATGCGCTTGTAGCTAACCCAGGGAAAATACGGTTTGACCTTGGAATAACAAATAAGCGCGATTTTCTTGAAACAATCAATAAAGTGTTGTAAATGTAGTAACAATTGCTAAAAATTAAGTACTTTTAAGAAACGCAAGCACCTATATATTTTTCCAGTTAGTTATTATTATTATTAAGAGCCCATAGTATCCCACTGCTGGGCAAAGACCTCCCTCATCTGTTTTCAAATAAGTTAAAGTTGAAAAATGTGTTTCTTTAAAAAAAAATGCTCAATTTATGGGTGTTTCTCTAAATTCAAAACATTTAGGGAAATTATCGTTACAAAATATTAGGTCTCATTTTTATTTCATACCTGCACCTTGGGTGGGATAAGGGCAGGAAAATGATGGTACTTTTCGTTTAGTGTTTCTGTAACTAAATAAAAAGATATCGAATAAGTTCATTATTTTCTGAGAAACCTTAATTTGTAAAGGTTTAACCGTTTCAGACTGTACAAGCATAAGCTGTGGTAGGCAAAATCGTCTTAGCATTAAACCTACTTTGTTTAAATTGGGTTCCTTTAGATCTACAACAAAAAACGAAAGATAATCGTATTGCTTAATCAATTTCCGTGGATCGTAAAGCCCGCCTATGCGCGCCGAAATCGTTAAGAAATAATTACTACAAGCGTGCCCGGTTACGTGGTTATCGGTGGTTACCGGTGGTTACCGATGGTTACTGGGTTACGAGCAGGCGTGCTCCGTAACTCGGTGGGCGCTGGCCGCTCGTGCCGCGTCTCGGCCTCACGCCGAAATAAATTTTGGAATCTTTCGAGGCAATTCACACTTGGAAACATCTTTGTTTCGGGTGTTTTTCACGTGTTTGTTTTTAGGCTCCGACATAGTTGTGTTTTTACAAAATTTTAAGCTTTTATCAGTCTGTGGTGTAGTAGCTCAAGATCCAGAGTGTCCTGAATTATGGTGTGGAAATCGGTTCCCGTTTCCAACGTGCAACGTGACCAGGATATAGCTTAAGATATGGCACTGATATAGCGCTACTTCAAAAAAAGTCTCTGTTGAAACCAAAACTATTTCTTGCTGAATAACCCTATGTATTTTATTATATTATTACAATATTATATTATTATACTTCTACGCCTGCGTTGAATAACTATGGCGCATATATGTTTAATGCTCTTATCCCACGGGTACTACTCACTTTATCGGGATAAAAAAATCCTGTTTTAATCCACCTAATATACCAAATTTGATTCAAATCCGTTCATCCGTTTTAGCATAACTAGTCACAATATCTGCAAATACTTGCATACTGGCACATAAGGGATGAATAAACACTAAGACATCTACATAATGAAGCATTTTACCTCTGATCTCTAGCTTTGAAATTCCAAAGTTTTATTATTAGCTCAGTATAAGTAATATTGTTCCGTGAAGTGGTAACACAGTAGCATTTCGTGGCAACCCAGCCCCGGGTTCACGGCCGCACCCATTCTCGTGAACAAGCAGCTTTTAATCAATTTTTCGAATTACTTTTACTATATTAGACGGTTACCGTATTACGATGGGGCGTGGTTATACTACCCAAGATCCAAGCCGGTCACGAATCGTTTAGAGGATAACAAAATATCTGACGAAATACGAGCAAAATCTTATCTTATTACCAAATGATTCTGGTTTCCAAACATATTTTTAAGAAATCGAGACGGAGCACGCCTTTATTCGTTATTCGTTGGTGTAATCATTGATATTGAAAATTTATATCAACTAATTTTATAAATGCGAAAGTTTGTGTTTGTTACCTCTGCACACCTAAAGGGGTGAATGGATTTGGATGAAATTTGGTTGTTAAACATATAAGGACCTGAATTAATATATAGGCTACTTTTTTTGCTGAACCGATTTTGATGAAATGTTCCACGCGAACGAAGTCGCGGGCAACAGCTAGTCATTAATAAAGCAGATTACACATTATAGAGATTATCCTGTACTAGAGCTTAAATCGACAATTTGTGCTAGCGGTATGTATACCTACTATAATTCTTTTTTTATTTTTTATATATATATAATCTGGCCCAATGCGAGTTATAAAGTAAATACCGTGTCGTATCAGGAAGTCAAGAAAAGGCGGAATATAGAAAAGTGTGGAAAGGACTCCAACGATAAGGGAAAAAAATGTCTTTTTATTTATTTTATTTATATGTTATTTTCCCATTGAACAAAGTTTGTTTCTAAAATGTCCTACCACAACCTAACCGTATATTAAACGTGTACCCCGCTGGGAATCGAACACGTGACCTCCATTTTGTAAACCTTATGTTGTTTATATTGAGTCACGGAGGCGATCAAATAACTTCTTCACGCATAAATCACGAGAAGCTAACTTAACCATACTTCAACCGATTTAACCAAACACTCGTACGGCTAACCCACTTCCTTCATTAGCAACAGAGTTAAATTAACCAATCGTTCGTACCTTTTCCCCAAAAGGAGACTGTTACAAAACTTCCAACTGTGTTTAAATAAAATTTAACACATAAAACACCTTGAGTTCAATACTGTAAGGTCCATGTTAGAGGATGTTAAGTGTAAAGGCATTTGGTAGGTGTTTAATAGGAAGTCAAGAGTGAGTGTGACATGGTTTTGTCGACTTAGAATCCTCAGCGCTGAATAGTAACTAAGTACTGGTATAATACAGGGCTTTACTCTTTCACTAACGGCCACACAATGCGAGGAATACTAGTAAAAACTTTCTTGAACTTGTAACCGTCTCCGTGGCTCAATGTAAACAACATTGGGTTTACGATTCGGAGGTCGCGGGTTCGATCCCCAGCGGGGTACATGTTTAAGTACTCCGTTTGCTTGGTGGTAGGGCATTTTAAATGTCCGCCTGGCTAGCTACCACCATCTTATCTAAATCTGCCGCCAAGCAACAATGTTAATAGCATTGTTGTGTTCCGGTTGTCAGAGATAAGATAGCCGGTCTCCCAAATGTGTTGGGGTTTCCGGGTCAGTCCGCTTCCACCTTCGACCTCATCTTCACTTAACAAGTGTGATTGAGGTCAAGTACCAACCCGTTGTGCATAAAAAAAAAGAAACTACCCTCTCGTACCTGCAAAAAATTGTTAAAACCGAAGGCTACAAATTGCTATGGAATTGGGGAAATTAATTGCTTCCAGGTGAATTGCGTAAAGTGGCCTTTTCGGACTCCCATGTCGTTTGTATGAAGAATTTCATTAAGACTGTTTTCTCCATACAAACATTTTTGATTTTTTTTGGGAACGACAAATCCAAATGTAGCTAAACTTTGTGTGTATTATCGGATAACATTAAGTTAAGTATAGGCTGTGTTAATTTATAAAAGTAACCGCTTTATAAAAGTTTCAGCGAATCTAAGAAATAATTGGGAAGCACATGGAAAGAGCTCTGTTAATTTTTTTTTTATTATGTGATTTAGCCCAGAAATTAATAAATATTTCATGTGTGAAACCATGAAATAATATTCCATTTTCCAAACAAAAAACAAATTTGGATATAGCTTTGAAAATCGCAGGAATTGGTACGTATGATTACCCAATATTAGACATTAAAATAGCAGATAGGTGAAGGGAAACAGGGCAATATCACCATTTGTTTGATTGAAATAAATTTTAATTTTAAGACTATTATAGTTAGACACAAGAGTTTAAGCTCCAACTTTGAATATTTGCTTTACATATAATACAGCACTGT
The DNA here is from genome assembly GCA_949316235.1 of Oegoconia quadripuncta. Classification (NCBI taxonomy): domain Eukaryota; kingdom Metazoa; phylum Arthropoda; class Insecta; order Lepidoptera; family Autostichidae; genus Oegoconia; species Oegoconia quadripuncta. Next base: position 9,943,233 of record OX438741.1, on the reverse strand, counting down.
CCAGCTAGTTGGTTTGGGCCTATGGTCTGACACGCGGTACGACGTGGTACGACATTCAATCTCAGCTGCGCCCGCGCCGGCATCCATCACCCGACCACGCCCCCGGCGCGCGCGCCGACGACGGTGATTAAAAGTTTAAAAGCGTTTAGATGCCGATTTGTTGTGTTGAGTTGAGTGGATATTACATGATGTTACATTTGGGATTACTACAGAATCTACACAAGTGGAAATTAAGCATTAGTGGCTTAGCAATAAAACTACGTGCGATCGAGGGGAATATCATTATCTGATTCATATCTCAAATTGATGGAGGCCGCTTCCAACCGCTCACTCTGGAATTCTATGGGGAGACCTATGTTCAGAGTGGACGTCTTATGGCTAATATAATGATAAAGAAATGTATATTTTATGCTCAAACGTTTATTTTTTTGACACACTTTTGACTCGACTAATGTCCAAAGGAATAACCAATTATACACGAATTAAAAAAGACTGTTCTAAAATTAAGTATGTATATGAAACAACACATTTATAAAAAAAAACAAATGAAAATACCTATATCTTATAGAAAAAATACGCCGTCCAACTCGCTTCCGTGAAGCATAGGACCTAGTACGCTAGCGCTATTGCCCCACTGAATGCATAAGTTCAGCTGCTGAGCAAAGTAGGCACCAGCTCTCACATCTCCAGAGGCGTGGACCAGTCTAACGGATAAATCCTTTACAATTGTTTCGTATCAGAAGACCAAGGGCTAATGTCTCCACTGCGCCGCAAAAAAAATCATTGTTCATTAACAAAACTGACTCCCCAGCGAAGAACGCACAAGAAATTATATTATAGAACAGTATTATATTGTATAATTAGATTGATTATTACCGAGCGGCCTATGTCCATCCTTGCTTATCATCCAAATAGTCAGAAATTAATAATAAGCCTTTTGTGAATAATTTGTTTTATGACATTTTGGAATTTATTTTAAGGTAAAAATTTAAGTGTAAAGCGTTTGTTTTTTATTATCCCATGTTCCTAACTGCGAAATGCGAAAGTTTGCATGTGTGTATGTATGTGTGTTTGTTACCTCTTCACGCCTTGACGGCTGGACGGATTTAGATGAAATATTGTTGTTAGATCTGGATTAATACATGGGCAATTTTGTTTGCAGAACCAATTTAAATGAAATGTTCCACGCGGACGTAGTCTCGGGCAACAGCTAGTAGGTAATAAATACCTAGCTATTTTCATATTTCCTATTTTCTGAGGTAGGAAGTTACATAATACATATATTTGTTATAAAAATAACAGATATAAGTATTTTGAGATATAACCTCTTTGTTATAAAAATAACAAAAAAAAGAGACTATGTTAAAAAAGTTAAATTACAGATAGAATTAACAAGGCAGTAACAGATTATATTATATTTCTTTAGGCACAACCAAATACTGATGACAAAGCAGTGCTCAGCGCATCGTGAGGTCTGGCCCTAAGCCTGTATCTGAAGCAGTGCTCTTCAGTCATGAATCAGGTGACAGGTGCGACACATCATGTTCCATGCAACATTCAAATATGATTGTAAACGCTAAGGTACAATCACTAAATAAATGACCCTGTATTACAAAATAAATGTACCAGGAACGCATACTACTCTCGCTGCCCCCTGTTCCCTCACCGCAATTACTTAATGATCGTCCGTCGAGTCCTTTCCATGGAATTCACTAATAACAACTGAGTTCCTTTTGTTTTTGTCCAACCTATTGTTCTTTATTTGAACTTTTGTTAAGAAATTGACTCTATTGGAGCTAAACTCTATTGGCCTCTTTTCGTGTTATGATGTCCTGGTATTCCAGCCGAGTGATGATCCTCCCTACAGCGTTTTTAATTAGATGTTTATTTGCCACTGCTGTTGTGGCTGTCTGGAGTAACAAGGCGTTCTTTTCTTAAAACATTTCTTGACAATCGCTGTTTTAAAACTGCTTACTATTTTATAAATAATTAGACAAAAACTTCTCGTATATGCGTCAAGTAAATGAACTCGAATGCTTAAATAACAAATTAATAAAACTCTAATTGCGCACGCATTAAAGTTCAAATTGTTATTTTCATCGCCAGCGTAAAAACGGAAGTCAATAATTTGAGCCCTCAGCGAAAAAGGCTTAAGAGCAGACTTTTGTAACAACTGAAAATGGATAGTAGCTTTTAAAACATAATGTTCAGTATTGTAGGAATCGGAAATGCGTATTGTAGGTAGCTGATCGCTTCAACATTCCGTAAGTTTCTTTTTTAATTCAGGTGGTTTTTAACTGCCAGTGATTCCTTTTGTTTTCTTTTTTTTATTAATGTAACGTTCTGTTGGTGCTAAGGAATGTTACACGGAACGGTGTAGATGTGTATAATGTATAAGATGAATGCGGTGATTATTAAATTGAAGTTGAATGAATTCAAATTTAGAACATTTTTGGGTGGTCAAATATTGCCAGTTCTTGCATTGAAAAAATCACATACCAGGAACATTGCCAAGGACAGAGACCATATGGTCTCTGTCCTTGCTGCTGCTGCTGCTTGCTGCAGCCCTCGTTCATAGAGGTTCGTTCCTCGAACTAAATTTTCATGGGAACGCCTCATCATTGATTCTTTTACAACTAAGACACCCGCGGAAAAATGGTACTACTTTTTAATTTTGCTATTTCATCATTCTGTTTACGGACTGGGGGCTATTTTGCTCTCTTATTTCCATTCAAATGCCACTCAGTTTAAGTGAGATAGAGATAATCCTATACATAAACGCATAAGTGCATCTCAGTTCTCAATATAACAGTAAACTGCATGGGTATGAGAGGTCATAGTTAGCCCACCTGGTGAGCCTAGGGGCCTAGCCTAATTATGTGGGGTACTTCTGTCACTACTACTGCTAAACTAGAATCAACAGTGGTATACTCTGCACAGTGCCAAACCTACTGATAATAGACGATGCATTGTGTGACTCTACTGGGTGAAATTTAATACGTGGAATTATACGTATTAAATTTTACTGGGTCGCTCCACTGTTGTTTATACGAACATTTTCCACTAGCCAAATTCAGCCGAAAATTGTTGGGCTTCCATATTAAAGGTGGTTTCAAAATGTTTTACTGGATAATCGAAAAGACTACGGTTCCTTGGGTAAAGTTGTTCGTAATCAAGAGTGGCGTGGCGTTAATGGGAATTACCACGAATTCAAATTCACCCTGTATATTTAGTTACTTTGGACCGTGGACCAGAATGAAATTAAGAGGATTTATCCCGCACAGTATTCTATACCAACTTTTAAATCAAAATTTTTCGAACCGAATAAACCGATTTTTTTATCCACCACCAGTTGAAAAAGAGTATTGAAAGTAAATTAGAACGATTTTAAGTTTTGCATGGTAACAGAAAAAATGCAATAATATATTTTGTTAAATTCCAAAATTTACAAAAGTATTCTACTAACTTTTTAGATTTATGTATCCTACTAATACGTATAAAGTTTCATTAGAATCGGTCTTTTTATTTCGAAAGATTTGCACTTGAAAATTTGTATGCTAAGTCGTGTGGGATAAACCCTCTTAAAAATGAGGTACTTAAAGAACTTAAGCTTTGTTACTGGGAGTCCATGATTTGAATAACTTATTTTGTCTACATCTTAATGGCCAATTACACCATTAAATGATCTTTTTCGAATACCTCCGTAATAATACGCTGTACCTATAACATATAGGTACAGAGTAAATCAATGAGCTTAACATTCTTAAAAGTAAAGTTAATACCTAAAACAATTTCGAAAGATATCACATAACTATACCTACTTGTACTAGAATAGAGTACAAAATTCATTGTAACTTTCGTCCTTTTTTTATTAAGTTGGACGGTAAAAAGTTCTGGACACGACGGTAGTATAACTAGATACCGTAGTGCCGCATAAAACTTTAAACCTCAAGCATTTATTGTAATGTAATATATCTGTCACTTTTAACCGACTTCAATCAAAAAAGGAGGAGGTTCTATATTCGGTTGTATGTATTTTAACCCCCGATGCAAAAGAGGGGTGTTATAAAATTGACCGCTAAATATGTGTGTGTATATCTGTCTGTGTGTCTGTCTAATGTTCGAGGCACCGTAGCTCTTAACGGCTATCGCCTTTTGAGTTTCTAGACATTTTTAAACTAAGCTTTTCAAACGGTTTCTCTAGATTTCTTTTAAACTAGCATTCGGCTCGCGATTTCGTCCGCGTAGAAGATTTCTTCAAAATCAGTTCTGCAAAAAATTTGTCTATATGTTAATCCAGGTCCTAATCTGCCTACCAACCAAATTTCATCCAAATCCGTTCAGCGGTATAAGCGTGAAGAGGTAACAAACATACATACACACACACACACACACACACACACACACACACACACACACACACACACACACACACACACACACACACACAAATTTATAATATTAGTTGGGATAGATAGTTTTTGAAAAAAAAAACAGGATACAGTTTTCATTTTAATATTACCATAACTTTGTTAACTAACAGGGATTCGGTTATTGAATATCTTTAATTTACAAATGACAAAAATATCGCCGACTCGACACACGTGATGCTAGAGTACACAAAGTGAAATTGAGCTATATGGGCTGATCATTAAGTCGTGTATTTCAAAAAATTTGAGTTTGAGTTTGAGTTTGAAATTGAATGGGGCTCACTCCATTCAATATCCCAGTAAGTATGATAGGTAAAAGTTAAACTTTACCCTTGAAATCTTTAAAGGTTTTTTAATAATAAATAAAAATATATTATTTAAGTTAGTAATAAGAATAAGCTATTGGTTTTCCCGTAAATAAATAAAATTATTTCTTAGGTCACGTGTATGACGCAAAAATACGCAATTTTAGAAGGCGATTACATTTAACTTTTTTGTTGATATTTTGTTAGGAACTTGGACAAGACGATTTTTTTTTATGCACGACAGGTTTATACTTGACCTCAATCACACCTAGGTCGAAGATGGAAACGTACTGACCCGGAAACCCCAATACATTTGGGGGACTGGCTATCTTATTTCTGACAACCGGAACATAACTATGCTATTAACATTGCTGCTTGGCGGCAGATTTAGATAAGATGGTGGTAGCTCGCCAGGCGGACATTTTAAAATGCCCTACCACCAACCAAACCGAGTACTTCAACATGTACCTCGCTGGGGGTCGAACCCGCGACCTCCTAATTGTAAACCCAATGTTGTTTACATTGAGCCACGGAGGCGGTTGCCACGATGATAATGATTTTGTTGCCTACATTGTTACGTACTACTACCATGTAATTACAAATATATTCACGTGAGTTAAATATGGAGAAGGCGCGATTTACATCGACACGGTTTTTACTAAATGCCTTTTTCTGTATGGCCGTGTACCTACTGTCTGCCTTATACCGTGCGCAGCGCGTGTAGCCCCGGGCGTGGCACGGGCCGGCCCGGGGTCGGCTAGAAATCACCGCCGATCCGTAATCACTACGGCCGCGTACAATCAGTTATGTACGCCATTTTTAAATAGTTATAAATTTTCAACCAGACTTATCGACCTGTTTCGAGAACACCTACTTATCGTTAGACGGAGGTATTTTAGCGGCTGCAAATTTAGTCCTTTTCGATGAAATCTAGCCTTGAATTGAAACATTTTTTTTTAAGAATATGAAGCTTAGTGCTGTGTGGTATCGACACTTAAATAGAATAGAACCAACCCGTCTCTTCCCGTGGGTGTCGTAAAAGGCGACTAAGGGACTTTCCACCAAAAAACATCTATAGATTTGCACGTTTCAACGGCGATGGGCTCATCCCCTGTCACGTGTGCATTTCTTATTTCATAAGGTGAAACATGGATGCTGTTTCAATGATTAAACGTTTAATGTTTGGAACACCCAAACTATTAAAGTATAAACTATTCTGAATGTTGAGTATTTTTATTAGCAAACAGAAACAGCAAACAACGTGATACAAGTAGGAAAAAGTACGGAATGACTTAATTTTATAAATGGAAAAATAGAACGATAAAAAACAATATTTCAGTGGCCAGGCTGTTCGTATTAGGTTGGAACCATGAAGTTTCTACACGAACATATCTCTCGATCTGTTTGGAATATCTGTGACCACCCCATTTGGGATAAGGATCATGACGTTACGTATGTGTGTAGTATGTATGTAATTAGAAGCTTAGAAGCTTTTCAAAGAGATTTAAAAATATAGGGTAAATATAGTAGAAAATACACTAAGTCTCTACTAAGTCAGACAATATGGATGGACATCTAACTTTTACTTTTAATTCAATTTTTTGTATCCATGTAATCATTTATGTAACGTTTAAATACACTATGTCGGTATATTATACCTACCCTATCATTTACAATAATTAAAATGGCTCTTAAATTTGTATCACTAAGTATGTGTTTCGTTTTGTTCTAGGTAAGCTGTGAGAAAGAAATCCAAAAAAACTGACCAATAGTTTATAGAAATTACATGAAAATGACTTTCCGCTGCGTTCCCACATTCCAAGCGGTATCGAACGACAATAACGCCACCTGGGTAAGTCAATTGAACTGTTGTAGTCTCAGTGCTGCTATTTAATAAGAGATGTCGCTGCGTGATCGCAATTTTATTTTTGAATTTTGTTTAAAGCAGTAAACCAACAGTAAGTGTAGTGTAAATTACAATATAAAGAGTAAAAATACATGAAATTATATATTTAACGAATTTATTTTGCTTTGTGTAGAATATGAAAATTTTGTTAGAGACCTCTGTGGCGCCATCTCTTATGTACGGGTGTTATCTAGTTACTCCTACTCATCACTAGATGGCGCTGTACAATATAATTTCTCTAACATCAGCACAGATGTCGCTAGCTGTTACATACACAAGCAATTTGTTCTTTCTTGTACGTTTTTTTTTATTTACTTTAAATTGTAGTCAACGAATATAGGTAACGTTTAAATATAGATATGAAAAGATAGCTTCGGTAAGGTTATTTCAGTAAGTAATAATTTATAGTTAGCTAAGTATTGTTATAAAATAATGAAAAGACAAAATAATTTGGAACACTTTCTACTGTTCTTGTTCGTTCTTGTGATGTCGAAACTCTGTCGTACCTGGGACTGTTATTTTTTTTATTGTGCTTAGTTTTGGCGTGGACAGAGAGGAGGGAAGGCCTTTGCCCAGCAGTGGAACAGTATGGGCTCCTAATAATAATGGTTTTGTCAGTATGCATAATACAAACGATAATAAGTAATATTGATCTCACCCATTCACTCAAAATACTATTTGATTTGATAATTGTTTGAGTATTTAATAAAAAAAAGTATTTTTTTTATTTATCTAATGAGGGTGCTACTGGACGGTATAAACCCTCTTAAACACTTAAGGTTTACTTAATGTTTATTTAGTAATACTGCTACTAATCAACCACATAGGTACTTAATACGAATTCTATGTAAGTAAGTACGTATAATACTTACATTTATTCTTATGGAATGAAATACCGCTCCATATATAGACGACTCAATAACCGTAAAGAAGCGAACATATCTATGACGAGTACCTAAATAGGTACCACTACGTAGGTACCGTTACAAAGTTTAAATTGCTTTTTGATTTTAATTGCCTCTGTCGTCAACTGAATCATTCACTGATCCGGCTCGGTACTTGGTGTGATGGAGACCTACTCATTCATAATGTACTGACAACACCACCGAACCGAGGACCTATTTTTACCCGTAACATATATAAAGACACGACCTTTATCCCAAATGGCATGGCCAGAGAGATGTGCGTAATGCTTCCTAACCCAAAGGTTGCCTGGAAGAGATTTTAGTGATAAGGCCGCCAAATTGTACTATCCCCTTTTTCTTATGTTTCTTATTTGTTGTACAATAAAGAATATTTTGTTTGTTTGTCAGAGATATCCCAAATATAAGCGTTTGGGTATTTAAAACTTTAATGATTGAAAGAACATACACGGTTCACATTTCGAAATATACAAAAATGACAAGGGGTGAGCCAATTGCCGTTAAACCGTGCAAGTCTACATGTTTATTGGTGTAAAGTCCCTTAGTCACCTTTTACGACACCCATTGAAAGATATGGGTTTACAATTATTTTTTTAAAGCTGATGATGATGAATGAACAGCCTCGGTGGCTCAGCGGTTGAGACGCGGTCTCCCAATTTGGGAGGTCCGGGTTCGATTCCCACGCCAGCCATGTACCAATGAGTTTTTAAATTTAATTTAATTACTTATGTGCATTTATCCGACTGCTCTAACGGTGAAAGAAAACGTCGCGAGCAAACCTGCATGCCTGAGAAATAAAAGTTCAAGGGCATGTGAAGTCTTCAGCCTGCATTGAGCCAGCGTGGTGGACTATGACCCATACTCCTTTATTATACGAGGGAAGGCCTATATCCCTGCAGTGGGATACTTACTGGCTGATGATGATGAAACTATAAAATGCGTAAACTAATCTTACAAACTATGAATAGGTAGTATTTTAACTGCACACACAGATAGATATAATATAGGTATATATTTCAGGGTTCGCTGATAAGTTGATATATAACATATTAATTGATATTTTATCGTCTCAGCTAGAAAATTAGCATTGGCTTGTCAAATTTTCACGCCTAAATTACTAACTCATATCACGAATCAATAAAATTGTATTTTTACTCGAACGCCCTGGAAAGGAAAGTAATAATTTTTTATGTGTAAGTATGTATGTGTAAATATGTAAATTTCTATGTTATCTCCTGTAGACTAACTGGACTGCCCTAGGAAGGAGAATAACGTTTTTCAGGTGTATAGTAGGTATGACAATATGTAAATTTCTATGGAACCTCGCGTATGTCTAATCGGCTGAACCGATTTTGAAGTGTAAGTTGTCATGTGTACAACGGTAAAAAATATAACATGGTGCCTATAAAATACAAAATGTACTACATACATACATACATAATGTCATGCCTGTTGCCCGTAGGGGTAGGCAGAGACCACAGACTTCCACTTGCTAAGATCATGACACACCTCTTCTGCTTCCTTCACTCTCATAAGGTTGTTCATACATGCTCGTCGGTTTAGGGTACTCTTGACTTGGCCTGTCTTTAAGACGTCCCCGATTTGATCATGGTACGTTCGCCGTGGTCTTCAAAATGTACTGTCGGGATTTTTTGTTTTTAAACACTTAATTTGTATTTCTTTGTATACTCTTATTTTGATATTATTTTATTACACAAAAGTATCTTAAATGTCGACGTAGATTCAATTTTATGAATTATCCGCCTGTCCAAGGAAGGAGGGTAATGTTTTTCGAGTGTATGTATGCATGTTTCATGCATGTATCTTTATTTTAGTCGACCTGTTTGGTGTAGTGATTAAAAACTCTGACCACTATACCAAAAGGGCGCGGGTTCGAATCTCGCAAGGGGCATATGTTTCTATGATGAATACGGACACGTGTATCCGAGTTATGGATGTTTTCATTTATACTAAGTATTTATTTACAAAAAAAAAATTATTAATATTATATACGGTGGTATTTAAAATGCCCATTTTAAATGTCCGCCTGGCTAGCTACCACCATCTTATCTAAATCTGCCGCCAAGCAGCAATGTTAAGCATTGTTATGTTCCGGTTGTCAGAGATAAAGATAGCCAGTCCCCCAAATGTGTTAGTTTCCGGGTCAGTACGCTTCCACCTTCGACCTCATCTTCACTTAACATCAGGTGTGATTGAGGTCAACCTCATTTTTTGCATAAAAAAAAATAATATAAATAATTTCTATTCTACTTATCAACCATCTGGTATCCACAAGACAAGCCTATTGGTTAAAGTGGAACTAGATGGCGCTATGTGTATGTCCAAGGATATTTATTTATTTATTTATATGTATTTATGTATGTCCGTTCTTTTGGCGCATACTTTAGCTAAAACGGCTTGATCGATTTCGAAGTGCATGGTGTCGTTAGATTCGTCTTGATATCCGGAGTGTCATAGGATGTACACTCTATAGTAAAAAATCCAACATGGCGTCCGCAAAATACATAATAGCTGTCGGGTTTTTTGGTTTTAAAATCCATATATAGTTTTTTAGTTCGTAGCAAAACAAGTCTTTTTCAAAATTACCGTGAGCAAGCGTCGAACCTGTTAGATGAAACTTTAAACGATATCACCTCGGCAATAATGAAATTACTAAATATCTAGTTTTATTGGGATCCATAACTGTTAAAGCAACGAAGGTACAGCGTTCCTCACAATGGCGTGTCATCGACACGTGAAGTGTGTTGGTGTTGACACCTCGTTACACTGACCCACGCCCACGTCCACTAGTGAACTTTGCCTCTCGACCGGGCAACTGTTTGCTGCTCCCATGAGGTACTTGAATAACACACTTGAGATAATGAATCACTGAATTTTAGCCTTCTTTCCTAGCCAGTACTTAACTGTTTCAAAAAGCTTTGATGATGATGATGCTTCCGACCGATTTCGGCCATGGCAACCAATTCGACTCCTTATCTGTTTGGCGCTAACATAACAAACAAACAAACAAACAAAATATTCTTTATTGTACAACAGTAAGAATCATAAAAAGAAATAAGAAAAGGGGATAGTACAATTTGGCGGCCTTATCACTAAAAGCGATCTCTTCCAGGCAACCTTTGGGTTAGGAAGCATTATGCACATGACATAACATAGCCGAAGCACACCCTCCACGTAGTGATAGCGGGTGGAGGGGTTTTCAGCTCGTCGCGTTTAGCGTCGAAGTCAGCTTTACGCTTCCCCTCGAAATCGCTTACTCTCCTATGCACTACCCCGCGCCATTCAGGACGTTTTGCTGCCATACCTTCCTACTGAGATGGCTCAATGTTTCATCTTTTCATATGGCGCTTCTGAACATCTTTATAACTGAGAAGTTGACCGCCATGCTTTCGCTTGCCCTATTGTGTGTACAAAATAATTATTATACAAACTCTTTGTTGATGCGGGAGCTAGCCCGATTAAACACATTTGAATCCCCGACTTAAAACAACGGGTATTATATGTTTGTGTGTATGGCATTTTCGATGGCTGCCTGGCTAGCTACCACATCTATCTAAGTCTGCCGCCAAACGCTATGTTCCGGTTGTTAGAGGTAAAATAGCTATTCCCCCAAATAAGATGGTGTTTACGGGTCATTATATGCTTCCACCTTCAGCCTCATATGTGATTGACGTCAGGTGCTAACCCGTTGTGCATAAAAAAATGCGTGAACCGATTTGAGTGCGATTCTTAGCCATATTTGATGAAAATCGGTAAGGCCGATCTACGATATTTAGGTTTTAACACAGTTTTTTGCGGTATTTCGATGATATTACGTACTTTCGAGGTTGATGTAATATTATTTTCATTTAAGACTAGCTTTCAGCCCGCGGCTTCGCTTGCGTGGAATAACTTTATCGCAGATATGTTTATCCCGCGGAAACTACTCACTTTATCGGGATAACAAATATCCTATGTCTTAACTAGGTTATATTCTACCTATATACCAAATTTCATCCAAATCCGTTCATCCGTTTCGCCGTGATTGAGCAACAAACAAACATCCAAACTTTCGCATTTATAATATTAGTTATGTTAAACCCTTGCATAGGTTCATAGCTAATTTTTTTTTTCTATTTATATGAAAAAGGTTTAACATAATACAAAAGTGCGCCACAGAAACCTATTCAAGGTTTATACGCAACACACTGAACCTCATCGCTTACCACTTACTGTCTATTACAAGTTACAGTATCGGTTAAGCCGTTCCAAGGACAGCTAGCTAGATAGGTAGTTGTTTGGTGTATGAGTCTTTCGAGGGTTTTCGAAATTTTCATTCTATATTTATTACAATAATACGAAAATACTGACACTAATCACACTACTCAGTATTGGTAAAGTACCTACCTACATTATAAAGTAGGTAAGTACCTATTCATTATGCCTAGTATCGCGACTGCAGGAGGCAGTGATATTATCGTATCACATGCTAATATTAATGATTGCCCTAAACAATCGACTTGAGACCGCCCGCTAGATTGACCACTCGTGTCGGTAGGTACATACTTAGGTAACTTTTGACCAGTGAAAATTTTTGCGTTCGTCGTACTTTTACATTAATATTATTATATGGGTATCAATAAAACAATCCTCAGTAATACACGGATCGTTTTATTGTGTATTTATTTCATTATTATTTAATTAGTAATTATGTGGAATAGCATACAAACGCGACCGTCAAATGACACACTTATTAACGCAGTATTCGATGATAGTTTTGAAAAAAAAATAAACTAACTATGACAATACCTTCTATTTCATTTACCTAATATATCCTTACGGTGAAAAACTCATTCGGTATATGCTGAGTCACTTCCTTTTGCCTAATAACAATACCTAAGTTTACTTACCTGAGTTTACTAACCTAATTCTATATAATACCTCTACGTCTATATACATAAATAATTGTTGTGACTTTGTTATTAGAGAAACAAAAAGCATTTGTATATGATACATCTGTATGAACAACTGTAGAAGGTCCGGTACCAACGTGGTTTTGAGGAAATTGATGGAGGCTTACCATATCATGGTAAATAATCTGTTTTCTTCAAAGCCAAGTGTTTTCCAGGATAATTGGCAGAGAAAATTGCTATAATATAATAATAATAAATAAATATTTCGGACACTTACACCAATCATCTAGTCCCAAACTAAGCAAAGCTTGTACTATGCGGATACCAGATAATGGATAAACGTACATAAATATTTATATAAACATCCATGACTCGCGAATAAATTCGTATTCATCATAGAAACATTTACCCCTCGCGGGATTCGAACCCGCAACCGTTGGTTTCGCTAACAGGGTCACTATCCACTACACCAATCTGTCGTCATTGTATTTTGTATTTTAGGTACACAGGGTACACATAAAATAGTCACATAAATAGTTTGGTTGGTGGTAGGGCATTTTAAATGGCCGCCTTCGGCCACCAAACAGCAATGTTAATAGCAATGTTGTGTTCCGGTTGTCAGAGATAGTTAGCTAGTCCCCCAAATAAGATGGGGTTTCCGGGTCAGTACGCTTCCACCTTAGCCCCCATCTACAATTAACATCACGTGTGATTGAGGTCAAGTGCTTACCCGTAGTGCAGAAAAAAAAGTCAATTTTTACATTTTCTAAGCTACTTCTTGTTCAAAAGGCAATTTTCCGTTAGGTAACTATTTCGATATATAATAAAAATATTTTCTCATGGTTTCATTACTTTAAATATTTAAAGGTCTAACACAAAATCTGTACAAGCATAAACGAAAATCATTACAAGTACACTCACACAGCCACATAATACTGTGTAAATGTAACCTACTTGAACAAACACACGCGCACGCTCACTAACACAGGCACACTGGCCACATTCAAACTGGATACGAGAGAAACAATGTTATAGATTTGCGGCGCGGTGTGAGCAGGAAGCTCTCGGAGAAGTATACCATAATAATTCAGATGAAATAATAAACGATTATTAAAATCCGATAATTAAATACGAAATTTGAATACATATCCTGTAGGATATTAAGCTTAGTTTTAAAGAATAGTTTTTAATTATAAATTTAGTAGGTTTATATAAAATTCATAAGTATAAAGGAACGCACTCGCATCCGTCTGCCATGTTTGTGACGTCACTTGCTTACCCATTTTTGTCTTATCTTACTTGTCGACTCTAACGTAGCCGCGCGTGTTTTATTGTCTACTAATTTACTCCAAAATTCAATAAATTACAAAGTGAAGGTTGCTTTACCGATTAGCCTCTGTATAAGGCCCCGTCCTAGTGTCGAAGACCAGTGGAAGACCAGGCAGCTCCCGAGAAGATCCTTCTGAGGTAACAGACACAGGACCACGAGGTACCTAGCTTCCTTCATAGTTTTTTCTAGAAGAAAGTGATATTTTTACAGTCCACTGCTCGTTCTAGCGAAGTAATATACATATCCCATGTATGACGGATTGCAGTATTTTGATGGATGGAGAAAAAGTGGAGTAAGTGCGTGAGTCTGTGTATTTGGGTACACTGACAAGGGATGGAAAGTGTGAGAATGGAGCACTACATGCTTTTATGAGGAGCCAGAATGTGTCCAATAAAACTCGTCTGGCAACAACCAGCACTGATTTACGGGAGTGAATGCTGGGTATGGCAGGAGAAGAATGAATGCAGGTAGAATTAATGCAGTGGATATGAGATCATTTAGAAGTATGAGTGGGGTGACTTTGAGAGATAGAATCAGGAATAGTGTAATTAGCAGTATGAATGAAGACGCAGTGACAAAGATTGAAAAGGTATGCTGAGATAGTTTGGGCATGTGGAGAGGATGAATGAAATAAGGAAAATTAACGAAAGAGATATACGAAGCATGGATGGTAGTATTGTTAGGGAAAGACCACGGCGAACGTACCATGATCAAATTGGCGACGTCTTAAAGAAAGATCAAGTCAAGAGTAACCCTAAAGCAACGTGCATGTATGAACAACCTTATGAGATAGAATGAAGCAAAACAGGGGTGTCAGGATCGTAGCAAGTGGAAGTGTGTGGTCTCTGCCTACCCCTTGGGTTTACGTTTCGGAGGTCGCGGATTCGATCCTCAGCGGGGTACATATTTAGTACTCGGTTTGGTTGGTGGTAGGGCATATTAAATGTCCACCTGGCTAGCTACCACCATCTTATCTAAATCTGCCGCCAAACAGCAATGTTAATAGCATTGTTGTGTTCCGGTTGTCAGAGATAAGATAGCCAGTCCCCCAAATAAGATGGGGTTTCCGGGTAGTACGCTTCCACCTTCGGCCTCATCTTCACTTAACATCAGGTGTGATTGAGGTCAAGTGCTAACCCGTTGTGCATAAAAAAAAGGTGATAGGACGGCGACTATGTGAAATTAAAAGACTTCATTCATTTTCGTGCGACAATGCCATGGATATAAACAATAAACAGAATGGCAAACGCAACAAACTAATAACTCCCTTTTCGAAACACTATTTTGTTACTTCAATTGTGAGGAAAAATAATTCGACAAGGATTTGAAGTTGAGATCTCCTATAAAGGGAGATTTTTATTATGTAGGTACATATAGTAGACTCAATTGGTGGCTGACTCTGACTGCATGCAAAAGACATTGGGCAGAACGTCTCCGCGCTCGCATCCCTGCCCGGAAAAGCTGAAAAGCTTAGCTAATCAGGAGTTAGTCAGTAAAAGCAGTGCCACGGTTTGACGGGGTCGCCTTAGAACTTTGAATTATTTTTAAATTTATTCATCCTCCCATTCTCATTCATATAAATGACATGCCAAAAGGCGCCGAAGCTCTTTTCTTAGTAGAATCCATTTTTCTTGGTTACTGATTCAGTATTATCTCTTTATTGAACCTTGAAAAATACTGTGCCAAGCATAAAATTTCCCAAACGCTAATTTAATTAATTAATTAATTTAACACTTAATTAATTAATTAATTAATTAAACGCTAATGTTCGGGATATCTCTGACCACCCCATTTGGGATAAAGATCGTATGTATGTATTCTCTCTACATTCGCCTCTGTAATCTTCGTGTATACTGCACGGTCCTACTCCCCGTCTTTATCATGTCTCGAGGCTGCGCGCGCGCACTCGGCTCCATGTGATAGCCCCGAGCGACACGGCCGGTAGAGCCTCGCTCACGTGCGCGCACCACCAAATTCCAATTTTAAATCTAGCCGTTCCATTTTCTAAAAAATATACCGGACATCTTTGTAGTTGGAAAAAGTTTTCGGACTTCTGTGACGTTTTAAAAGTGTTGTGAAACGGAAAATACGATTCGTTTAGAACTTTTTATTTTAATTAGTTTTTTTCCATATTTTGACCGGACAATTTATGTGTGTGCCAATTTTAATAACAGCCATATTTGGATAACACTAAATAATCAACTTTCTTCATTATCCACTTAATTTTTAATTTCTATCAGAAAACTCACCTATCCGAAATAAGTGTGTTAATTTTAAGGTAAACATAACGATAAAGTGATTATCTACCAGTAATAGCTTTAAAACAATCGTAACGATTCCATACGGAACTAATCACATATTGGATGTGATAGACCGCAATTTTCTTCACCAATAACGGGGCAAGTAAACAATAACATTACTTAACCTCAGACGGAGACGCAGCTATACAACAGAAAGAGCCAGAGATAATCATCGATCCAAAGAAAATAGAATTCTCATACGAAATGTAATGATGGTACAATAATCGTGTAAAAGTTCACTATAGTTGCCCAACGTTGCGGCAAGAATAACAATACGGAAAAACCAGTTAATGGTGACCTTACAGTAATCGATTTTGAATAAGAAGCGATTGTTGTATCGAGGGTCAGGCCAACCTGGCCGGTTATGGTCGTCATGATCGCTGAGATAATGATCTCCGATGATTTACGCCGCGTTAAATCGACAATGGTCCGAGATAGTCCAGTAACAATGTGACCAATTAGAATGCGCAAAGCCTTTCGCCAAGATGACCAAAATGAACGGAATCCCGGATATGACCGAACAAAACTTGGTCGTCGATGACATATTCAATGGAAATTTCAACATCAAAAGAAAGAAAACCGATGAGGAATATACAGTTGTAGAAGTAAAGGAATCAGATAACACAAATATTACAAATAAATTTATAAACAATAGTAATATGAAGTTTATTGATGGAACTGAGAGCCCACAAAAATTAAAAAGAAAGGTTTCTAAAAACGATACATATGTCATAGATAAACTACCAACAGAAGTAAATATACATATTGATAAAGAGTCAAACAAAACTATTAGGCTTGAATTACGGTATCCTGAAGACGACACGTATAAAGTTGCTTCAAATAAAAGTGAAGTTGAAGCTGTATTGAATGGAGACATAAGTGCAGATATAGGAATAGATAGTGATGAGAAACATGTAGCATGTGATACACCTAATGGTGATTACAATATTAATGAGGAGGACGAGGAAAATACAGTGAGTAAAACAGCTGTTTTTGTAATAGGTAATATGACAAAATGCTTCACCGCAAATTAGTAAGACAAATCTTCTGAAGGCATTAAAGAAAATAACTTAAAACTATTTGTTTAATATGCCTTGACAGTGTCTACCATTAAACAGCATAAAGCTGTCAAAGTGCAACAAAGCTGGTATTTTATTTCCCATACTTATTTCTTTAAAATCTTTATTTAAAGAGCTTTGTCACTTTTGTGACTATGTCGTTCTATACGTTAACATAACTGTAGACTGAACTTAAGCTTGAAATAAAGACAACGAGGAATTTATCAATTTCTACCCCAACTGAACTATTTCATGCAGCACTCGAGCTGTTCCCGATAGTAGGGAGGTCAGAGCGGCGTATTACATCCTCCAACCTCTTTAATAATATTATATTCTACTCGCATTTGTTGTATGTAGGACTCGTTCCGGACACACTTCATCATTACGTGGTATGAATCTTCTATCACATCACACTTTAAGCAATTTGGCGACTGAGAAACAGTTTTAGTTTTGATAAAATAAAATATTGCTTGCTCTCAGTACCACAGAGTTCTTATATCTTACTCCGTACAATCCGTATGTAGACAATGTTAAAGGAAGGTTACTTGCATGAAATATTGCCTTAAGATGACAGTGGCGTACTGTTTACTACTTCAATTACTTCTGCAATATTAACAAAATACCAAGCGCGATGCAATCTCAAAATTCTTGACATCGAACTATCGACAAAAGTTGCAGAAACTTGCCACAAAACGTTCCATTTCCCAACAGAAAGCTGTTATTTGATTATTTTTATTGATAACATTATAAAAATCCACCAATCGGTTGACCTCACGATCACAATGGGTTTTACTTTACTGGTATGTACGTATTTGGCAACCTCGAAACCCATCCAATGAAAAAACTTATATTTCATTAGTTAATTTATTTTAGTTTATCTATTATTTATTTTAGTTATCGTTTATCTATATTATTATCGTTAGCGTGTTGCAAACCGGATAAGTTTTATTCTATCTACACCGTAATCATATGCATATAAGTTTTCATGATTTTTTATAAATGCTTTGGACTCTTGTATAAAATACTTATATTATGTAAAAACTAACTCATTTTGTTACTTTATTATATGTCAGAAATTACTTCTTCTTTAACGAGTCGATGACAAACACATCAAATTCTTGATAGCCAGATTTACTGGGTTCATTCCTAGCTAAATGTTGCTACTGAAGAAATCTTTATGTTTATTGGAAGCGAAGGAAACAAAGCATTTCTTCTAATATTCTTTATAAAAAGCTTATGATGTTACTCGCCTTTAAATAATAGTAGCGGTTAGCACATCATACCTTTATAGTTATGAGTAACCAAAAATTGGCAAAAGAACCGCATTCCGTTTTTTACCTTCGGAGTTTTACAGACCTCAACCAAATTTTTATGGGACCAGCTAGGACGAAAAGGTCTGTCTATAGACAGTGGAGTCCCAGATAAAATATACAGTCGAATTAAGATCCTCCTGTGTTCTAGTCGTTTATTCGTCTTCTGGGAAGAGGTTCCAGCAGTAGACTTGGATATTCCGTTAATGTGTGCGTGTTACTCACAAATTTTAAAGACATTATGTACAAAATTAATACTTTCACCACATACTAGGTTGAATTGGGCGAGCCTTTTCTGGTTTCGATTCACACCATGAATGGAAGGATTTGCTTCAGCGAATACAATGATCCTAATTGGCGGATTATGGTAGTCGTACCTATGTTGTAAAACAGCGTCACAGAATTCACAGTCCATAGATGGGGAGCAGTGACAGTTGTGCGAAATCTCTAAAAATCTGCTTTCTCTCTAAAAATTCAACTCATTCAAAATCAAAGTAAAAAATGCTGTATATGTAGGTACACAGGGTAGGTACATTTTTACAGGTATTTTACATTTTTTTAAGCTACTTCTTTTTCTTTTTTTTTATGATTGACTGGATTCGCCTTTGACCACATCTCACCTGATGGAAAGTGACGATGTGGTTAAAATGCAATTTTCCCCTGAGAAGAACAAGCGAGAAACTCGAGGGGTTGCTCTTTTAAAAACCAGTTTTTATGTTACAAAAAGGTTTTCTTTATTATTATGATATAGCCTGCATGCGAACGAGCTGGTTATGTCCTGGGATGTTTATCATCTAAATATTCTGATATTTTATAGTATACTTTAGTATCCACTACACAAATCGGTCGTCGATTATTATATTGGCGACCGATTGGTGGATAATGACCGTGTCTGCGGAACCAACGGTGGTGAGTTCGAATCCCGCGAAGGGTAATTATTTTTGTGATAAATACGAACATTTATATATGTTTATGTAGCTTACTTTGGGACTAGATGATTGATGTAGGTGTCCGAAATGTTTATGTTTATACAGGGTGAATATGAATTCCTGTAATCCCCCATTAGCTGGTGACGCCACTCTTGATCACGAATAACTTTCCCCAAGATACCATAGTCGAATTCGATCAAAAAAATTTCGATATACTAAAACCACCCTTAATATGGAAGTCCAACAATTTTCGTCTGGTGACTCCACACCTGATTACGAACAACTTCACTAGGAACCATAGCCGAATTCAGCCGAAAATTGTTGGACTATTCTTATAGTCCAACAATTTGCACTCGTTTCTGAAAATGTTTGCACACTAGTACCCTACCCTCGCTTTCTCTCGCAGGGCACTAGCTGAAAATCAGTGTCTTACCGCTATAGGTGAGGATCCACACTGAGCGATGGCCCATTTGTTGTACAGATTTTTTTTTTATTCGGAAAACCAAGAGCTGCAATAACACTAATGGAAACTATTATAGGAAACAGAGAGCCAATTACAGGTCTTCACAAATAGTAAAGACAGACACAGATACACATACAACTCTATAAGTTGTAATAGTTGTACTTAATTTTTGTTTTTATTTTTATTACTGTAAAATAAGGCTACATTTGGTAAGAATAACACCAAGCAGAATGATTGTTGCGTCGAATATTTTTGTATGAGTTTCTGTAATATGAAAATAAACGCATTATCTGTATATCTACCTCTATAGTAATTATTGTTATATTATACGTAGTTATATTAAAAAACCATAAGTTGAATTTCTAACAATTGAAGAAGCTCCAAAAACCCAGAGACTTGTACATTAAGAACATTATACAGATTATGTCAGCAGCAGATGTCAGATACAAGAAACATGTAAGAAGGACCCCAAATTATCCCCAAAGTCATTAAATACCCAAAATTTACTGTCATGTTAACACATGCTAAAGATTTCTGTAATTTGAGATGCAATAACTGCTAAATTTCTCAAAATTACAATGCAGTAAAATTGCGTAAGTTCATTATAATTTGCATAATATTACCAGTGCACGAAGTTGTGATTGTCGTCCGGCGCGTTATATTGTGACATTTTGTGTAAAGTATTGATAAAAAAGTGAATTAAAAAGTATAAGATACGACCAATGGATACGAGTTGAATAACGTCAACGCACTTTGGCTTAAAGCTGTTGCTACACTGCAGCTGTAAGTTTAGTTTGTGATGCATCATAAATTTTAGACAAGCCAAAATAATACATACATCTGAATCCATAACCAATACAATTGTTCATTGGATTTTGTTTTTCCTACACGGCATTCTATACAATCTTTCAACTATAAATTAAACGAAAAGAATAGACCGATTCTAATGATACTTTATAGGTATAATATAGGATGTATAGATCGAAAAAGTTAATAAAAAACATTTAAAAAATTTAGAATTTAAAAGAAGATGTTGCATATTTTCTGTTAGTATGGAAAATTTAAAATCGCTCAAATTTTGTAGTTCCACTATTTTTCGAAAATATGCTCTGTTAACTTTTAGTGCGTGCTTTATCCTTAGTAAGTGTCAGTAGAATCGGTTTACTCATGTCGAAAAATTTGGAAATTCATATCGAATACCGGACGGGCTAAACCCTCTTAAGCAACAGACTTTTTTCAAAAGAAGATGCAACGTTTCTGAGAAGTTATAGCTTCTAATTTAAAAACAGCTTATATTTTGGAAAAGCTAACGGCTTCAATATATTTGTGAGACAAAAATCATTCGACCCCGGTAGAGCTAATTAAGTCTATGTGTCGGGCATTATCAAATAATACGTCTGTACTGTGTGTCCATATTGGCTGTGTCAGTCAAAACTAAATACTTAGAAACAGAGAAAGACTTGCCGCATGTGTGGTCACCTTTATCGGTTGGGACGAGTCGTGTCGGTCAGAAGCAAAGGTTGGCCGAACTGGGTCGGCGGGTGACTGCCAGACCTTTTATGCACTGGGGTTCCGTAATTCCTCAGGTCCATCAATATAAACTTTTTGCAATATTTACGTCCAGTTCAACGATCTCAGTTCTCATTCGCAGTTTATTCAGAAAGTATCGCGTGTGTTCGATACATTTTCATCTATTGTTTCATCACTGCTTTTTCATAAATTTTCGTCATCATTATCCTCCTTCCCAAACATCTGGGATTGACGTTGTTTGGCTTCACTTTATCGTGTGCTAGTCTAATCTCTTTGTTACACATGGCAATTTTATTTGAAAATTCCATCGAGAATCCGACAAAATAATTCGTATTCGTATGATTTCTGGCTGTCGCTATTTTTTGTAGCCCAATGAATCGATTGGAAAAATTTGGTAACACATCAAATGACTAAATTGATTGATCAATTATATCTAACAATCAACTTACCAAATTCAGAGTCAAAAGCAAAAATGCTTTATTTTGTAGGTACACAGGTTACTCTTAAAATAGTCAATTTTACATTTTTTGCGAAGACCAAGCAAGAAACTCGAAGGGTTGGGAAATAGCCTGGCATGCTAACGATCTGGTTATTTCCAAGGATGTTTATCATCTAAACCTGGAGATCAAATTATGGAGTATTAACATAGATAGTCTTCTTCGAAATGAAGAATATTTGATAAGTTCTAGTGAGAATATATATTTTTTTTGTTTTATGAGTATTTTCTTTCGTTGACTCATTTCCCAGTTAACAATTTACACACGGAACCCCCATTAATCCATCCGAACATACTTGCCCGCATTTTTTGCGCACCTGCATTTGCCCAAATACCTGATTTTACTTTCCGTTACCCTTTCGTCGTGGCTCGTTACTTACTCAGACTATTATCAAGAAATTTATTCTGTGCGCTCACAGTGACCGCCGCAAAAGAGAGAAAAGATAAGTATAAAACGTTATTAGTATATTATAACAGGAAGGATACTAAACCTAGCGGCTTACTGCATCCAGCCTAGCATACCCCACAGTTTCTCTACAATGACACGAGATAGAAGTTTTGGTTCTCTTTTACTGCCACAAAGGGTGAACGTGACAGCAGGCTTCTGTCTTGTGTCTGCGTAAAGAAACTACGGTTGATACTAGCCCTGCTGGATATGTCTTTTCCAAAATGCGAAGGTTGGTTCATCACAAATCCAATTGCAATAAAAGAATGAACTTGTATCATCATCAGTCAATCACAGATTGTTCACAATGTTTCGCAGTCCACCATACAAAGTAGAAATGTATTTAAAGTTCTCTTTTGGGATTCAGGTTTATTTAGTGTTTTTCTCCGAAATGACAGTGATACAGACTGATTTTTAGGTGTTACTCAGCTAAAGCTAGTGTCGTAACATCGTTAGCAGTCTCGAATACCATTGAAAGACCTTAGCTACCTTATTATACTGGACTTGTTGATTCCATTTGATGTAGAGACGAAAATTCCACACGTATGACTCAATTTTCACGTTACGCATAATATACTGCTTCAAATACAAATCTTCTTGTACAGTCTACACTTGTTCTTCTTAGCGAGTCGATGGCAAAATTCAAATCAAATTACATATCAGTCTACACTCGAGGAAATAAAGACTGAAGTTGCTTTGCAATAGGCACTACCCCTGCTCTGCTTACGTATAGCATCCGTATAAATACCATTTTCCCCTGAAATCCGCCCAAACCCGAAGAAATGGTTGATAAGTAAAATTGTCATTCCTCCAGTCTAGAAAAGAGTATGGCCCATGAGACCGTGGGGATAGATGGATCGTATCAGACTAGTGGCTACCTAACTGTCAGTGTTTACAAGTCACCACTTAGCCCACCCACTGGGTTTACGAGCGTTTATCCCGCACGGCATTGCATACAAACTTTAAGAGCGTTTATCCCGCACGGCATTGCACACAAACTTTAAGAGCGTTTATCCCGCACGGCATTGCATACAAATTTTAAGAGGGTTTATCCCGCATGGCATTGCATGCAAACTTTAAGAGCGTTTATCCCGCATGGCATTGCATACAAAGTTTAAGAGCGTTTATACCGCATGGCATTGCATACAAACTTTAAGAGCGTTTATCCCGCATGGCATTGCATACAAAGTTTAAGAGCGTTTATCCCGCATGGCATTGCATACAAACTTTAAGAGCGTTTATCCCGCACGGCATTGCATACAAACTTTAAGAGCGTTTATCCCGCACGGCATTGCATACAAACTTTCAAGTCCAAATTTTTCGAAATGAATGAATTGATTCTAATTAAACTTTATACCTACGGTTAAACAGGATACATCCTTGGATCTAAAAAGTTAATAGAAAACTTTTCAAAATATCGAATTTAAAAGAATATATTGCATTTTTTCTTTTTTTTTCTTTTTTTCTTTTTAATTTAGTAGTTCTACTCTTTTTCGTAAATATTATATACTAACTTTTTAAATTATATGTCCTAATTATACGTATAAAGTTTCATGAGAATAAGTCCATTCATTTCGAACAATTTGGACTTGATAGTTTGTACGGAATGCCGTGTTGGATATTGAAACAACCGAAACCAGTATTTAATATACCCTTCAAAAAACTTAAGCACTCGTATGAAAATGTCGCCATGGTAACATAGTAACAATATAAAAACTATTAACAAATGCTATTGCACCTCGAGTGCCTCGACACATGGGTTCTCTAGACTTTAATGTTCAAAAATCTACCTACATTATACAATCTGTCGGCGTAGTGTGTCTGCTTATACTGTGTTGGTATGTTATAAAAACTTGTTGCCGAATGTTGTCGACTCAAGGCACTTCATTGGGAGGGAATTAAAGTTTTACGATTTGTTGCGAAATACACGGTTTACAGTTGATTCATTCTCGGACAAACTACTACCTATACAGTAAATACAGGAAACATGTTACTTATACCAATAAAGGTGGGTGGTTCTCAAAACTTAATTATAGAGAGGTACTTACCTACATTGACTTCTTAAAACAAAACGCGTTAGCGTTTGACCTCAATCAGATGAGGCCGAAGGTGGAAACGCTCTGGCTTAGTATCTTATCTCATACGGCTGGAACATATGCCATCAAAATTACTACTTCGCGGCAGAGTTAGATGATAGGTATAGTCATGCAGATATTTAAAAATGATCTACAAACCCGAGTATTAAATAAGTTTTCACAGGAAATTTTTTAAACTATTCAGAGGTTAAAAGTGGTACATATGAATATGAAAACTAGCTTTACCTATTATGTGAACCCTTTGTCGTAATGGTTTCCTATTTTCTAGATATTTCCGATGAGTTTTTTACAGTAGGGAAAAAAATAGGGCATAGGTACGTGAAATAGAAGGTATTGGCATAATTAGTTCATTTTTTTTTTCAAAACCACTTTATTTGTGTCATTTGACGGTCGCGTTTGCAGCCTGTTCCACATAATTACATTATTAAATTTAATAAATAAAGAAAATTTGGAGAAAATAAAAGTTGCAAATAAATTTCGCATGATAGAAACCCTACACATCCCGCCAGCCGCATATGATATTACGGCCGGCGCATGCGTTTTTGAAAAAAAATAATTTAGCTACCCATGCCAATATGCCCTATTTTTTTCCTTACGGTAAAAAAATACATCCAGTATAATTTCAATAACAAAAACGTAAAACTAAACCTTATTGAACTGAGATCAGTTTTAATTATGTTTCTAACAAAGTTAAGCACGTCGGTACGGAACAGTTGAACTTAAATGTCTGTAGGAAACGATACCACGCTGATTTTTTCCATAGTAACACGATTATCTGCTCCATTTGATTGACCTTCGAAATAAAAACCCTCAATTAGCAACTAGGATTTTTTTTACGCGTCAAGTTAAATTCGGATTGTTTATTATGTCTTTTGGGAGAGAGCATTAACCTCCAATGATGATAAACTACGCTTTGGTTTATAGACTGGCAGTCACTTATATAGTACAGGAGTTTCAATTACGTAGTATTGGATAAATTAAGATTTCTTTTTAAATAGAGAATAAATCAATAAAGGCACTCTGACCTCCATTCGAGAGTTATCAATAATTTGAAATTTTCGAAAATAACCGTAATTAAAGTTATTTAAGTTTTATTTATAATTAGCTTTTAGGCTTCTCGAATGCAGGTCAGAGCAATTTCATTTATTTATTCCGTATTTAAAATAAAATCTTACTAGACGGAATAAACCCTCTTAAACAAAGAGTCTTCTTTCAGCTTAAAAAGGCTTGCATAGTTTGCTATTCATAACCATTTCTTACTATACCGGATGGATATATGGATCTCATATTTTTTCCAAGTTTTCCTTATTTATTTAATTTGATTATGTGGATTAGGCTACAAACGCGACAGTATGACACAATTAAAGCTTTATTCGATGATGGTTTTGAAAGAAAAAATTAAACTATCTATACATACCTTCTATTTGACTTACCTAATATGCCCTATTTTTTTCCTTACGGTAAAAAAACATATGCCCCTAGCGGCATTCGAACCTGCGACCTTTTCAGTCAGATTATATATACTGGATATATAGATATTACTTACCTAAATTGATTCTAAATCGTGTTTCACTTAATTACTGCTGTTGTCACAGGTTTATAAATAAATAAAACTTACACAAACATTGAATCCTTTAAAATTTTATGAATAAATTAAGCAAAAAAAAACAATCTTTATAACGATATAAGTACACGCATTATAAATAAGGTATCGAATTTGTTTCAAAACTCCGACAAACTGGTGACACGTTGTGTTTAAAATATAATTCCTTAATTTTCATACGTCATTGTCTAACTCTACCAATCTCTATATAAAATGTGTCACAGCACACCAATCAGGTGTTGTAGTTTTTGCCTCCAACGTATGTGTGTATAAAACCTGATTGTTAAATTGTAGAGAGTCGTACTAAGATTGATGTCAAGTGTAAAGTTCTGTTGGTCCAGTCTCAATATATGCAAATATCGCTGTTTATTTATCGTCATAATGTCTGTCTGCGTGGTTGTAATTGGTCATTATGAGTAATTAGTTGATTGCTCCCCTGACATCTATAGTCTCCATCTTGTTGTGATTTTAACTCATTTTAAATGCATACATAACGTCACGACCCCCTCAAATGGAGTGGTCCCAAACATTAAACGTTTAATGCGTGAAACCGTTCGAAATATACAGAAATACACACGTGACAAGGTGAACCCATCGCCGTTGAAATGTGCAAATCTATAGATGTTTTTTGGTGGAAAGTCCTTTGCTGGCCTTTTAGGACACCCACGGGAAGAGACGGCTTGGTTCTATTCTTTTTACGTGCAGAAATCACTCATCACAATAAACATATTACTAGATAACTAACTAATATTATACATGCGAAAATTTAGATGTTTGTTGCTCAATTACGGCGAAACGGATGAACGGATTTGGTTGAAATTTGGTACATAGGTAGAACATACCCTGGATTGAGACATAGGATTTTTATCCCGATAAAATGAGTAGTTCCCGCGTGATAAACAAATTTCCGGGATAAAGTTTTTCGAAAGGCGAAGCAGCGGGGGGAAAGCTAGTTTATTATAAAAATCTAAGTAGTTCTGGAGGACCTATCAAGAACGCACTAGCCTAGACCTGCATGATAGGACTGTGTGTGTCCCGTCAGCCTATCAACTACGAGCCTCAAGTAGGTTTACTTATATCTGATTTCCTTCACAATATTAAGCAGCCATATTTCCAAGATAAACAAATTCAAATGATAATAGTGTAAGAGAAATTCTAAGAACAAAGTATGCAATAAAAACATTCCGTAAAGACCTATTTAAGCTGGCCAATGTGTAGTCACTAGTCACCCACGCATGCACGCCTCTACTGTGTACCAACATTTCACAATAGCGCAGATACTACCATTGGTTCTCGAACATTTCTCACATATTAATAACGTATTGAAATGTGTTTATAGGAATTGCCTTAATTTTTTAAAATTTAATTTGCTTACAATATTTAAGCAACCATGTATTAATTTTAAATTATAATTAATATGTTTACTACATAAGCATTTGCACGCCGTATTTGGCTAGATATGTTGGTTTGACAATTTTAATAACTTTGTGTACCATATTCTTGCAAATAAATTCAAAATTCAAATATCCGACTGGAATACCTTTCGTGGAAACCTAACTTTAAAAAATACTTTAGTGTATTTTGCATATTTATGCAACATCCAGCTTCAACTTGGCACCAAATTGCTTACAATATTTAAGCTACCATGTATTAATTTTAAATTATAATTAATATGTTTGTATATATATTAATATTGCAAGGTATTTGTTACATGAGGGTTACGTATTTGTTATTCGTTATGCGCTCGAAGTTACTGAAACTAAGAATAATAGTGTAATCTGGCATTTTTGCATATCAGCGAAGTCTATGACAACTATATTTAAGTAGTTAAAAGTAGTACAGAGAGGAAGTTTGGGTACTCAAGGCTAATTACATTACGTCTTTGTACAGTGAAACAGCTTCTTTGCCGTAGCCTCAATAGGTAATTCTAAATATCAACCGGACGCTTGGATATCTGCCTAAGAGAACACCGAGAGCCTGTCCAACTCTCCAAGCCCACATAATAAATAATCGATAACAAAAAAATATCTTCAAAAACTTTTAGCGACTTCAAATCGAGAACTCTTAGTAACACCAGGTGTATTTAATTTTTTCAACAAACCAATGGCCGAATAACAATAATATATGGCCAGTTCGTTTTGAATACAGTGCCATTGTGTTTTTTACACATAGCTCTCTTTGATAGATTGCATAGCTGTACATATCTCAGTAGCTTTCCTATACAAAAGAATTCTTAATTGTAATAGCTGAAACACTACATTATAATCTTTAAGCATTTCAAATGAAAATAAACAATCTTATAAAAATAAATATAAAAATTTAGTGTACTTATAAAATTCAACTGACCATTGTTGTAAGATGTGGCCTTATATTTCGCCAAACGCGCTCATGGTGTCGATTCGGATGGACACCAACTAAACTAAACTATAACTAGTTTTAAAGTAGTACTCTCTCTTTCTCCCTGGAACAGTACGATGCGACGGCACCACTCCAAAACTGGTTTTAGTTTAGTTTAGTTGGTGTAAATCCGAATCGACACCAGTGTAACTCATTCGTAATTACCTTTGGCTATATTTAAAAAGAACATAAAAAATTGTGGAGCTTCGAGTCACTTTAAGTCAGATGTCATTTGTATGTGTGTGTGTGTGTTGTATAACATTAGTATATTCCATTATACCTGATGAATTTTTTACCGTAACGAAAAAATAGGGCACATTAGGTAAGTGAAAAAAAAGTTATTGGCATAGGTAGTTTATTTTTTTTTAGGTAGTTGAAATCTAGGTATAAGCCCTGTGTAGCGATGTCCATTTCTTTCCATGGGAAAATTTGCCCTAATTGCCACGCGGTTCGCGATTTTTTGGGAGCTTCGTACTACCTACTATACTGCTACCCAATCGCTTTTTAGTTGGATACGCGTTTGACCACAATCTCACCTGATGGAAAGTGACGATGTGGCCGAAGATGAAGCAAGCGATCTCAATAGATGGCTATTCACCCCGCTCTTGAAGATTCTAAGGTTGTAGGATTCAAGAAAGACTGACGACGGAAGGGAGTTTCATGGCTGTTCGCAATATGAATGAAGATTCGAACCGCTTAGTGCGAATATTCGGTATGTTGACTATATACGGGTGAAATCCCTCCCCACGCCTAGTAGTAGATGAAATGGCGATGGTGGAATAAGGTTATGTAGTTCCAACACACACTCACCGAAATGTAATATAATGTTATGCTCACGAAATACGACCCTTAGTGAGCTTTTACGATACCAACGAGAAGAAGGGTTGCTTCTATTCTACGCCGATACCACACTGCTATAAGCTTATGTATAAGGTTGTACTCTACTCATTCAAGTCCTGACTTCCAAATCAAGATTTTTTTACATATCAAGTTTAAAAAAGACAAATCATGATTGCCAAAACTTAATATCTCTATATCTATTCGTCACGTAATAAATAACTCATATAAGGTACTTTCTATCTGTTATGCCGGTAGTAAATCAAGATAGTGCCTAAATCTAATCAGTAAAATGTTGAAGTTAGTATTGTGGTGTCGGAGAGTTTTGTCACAAATTTTATCTTTTAATTGGTCCACGGAATAAATTGTTGTGTCGTAATTTATAGCTTCAACGCTGTGACTTTGGACTTAAGACAATTTTGAATTACATTTTTTAATTTCGCTGAACGCAGGCCGCTTCTAACTGGTCGCTGTGGAAATCTATGTAGAAAGCCTGATTTCACCAGTGTACATCCTGTGGCTGATAACGATAGATGTCTTCCTTATTGACTATCCCTCATATCCACTTTAAAAAATGGGTTTAAATGTCAGAGGTCCTATGGATAAAATATTACCCGGGAAATTTTATGTCACCGATTTCTAAAATTTCGTATTTTGAAAGTGAAGGCCTTTTATGTAATTTAAACCTCATATGAGAAATGACATGCGCTGTGATTTTCAAACATGCGACTTTCCGAATATTGTGATCTCCAAACTCATCGCTGATATTTTTATATTCAGTAATTTTGAAAATTTGATACCCGGATTTGGCATTTTATAAACCATAAAACTGAAAGTGTTAAGTGTAAAAATGCTTTTATAAGATTAAGATTATTTAAATGACAAGTAAAGTATGCATGTAAACTGTTTGGTGGTTTTGCTCGGCGAACTATGTGTTAAATACTTTCCTCTTTTAGTGTGCCCGCCCACGAGCGACCTTTTGTAGGACCGATAATCGGGCCGACTTTTTCCTCAATACTTTTATCACCGATATTGTGACCGATTTTTTGCAAGACGTGGGCGTTGAAACATTGCAATCAGTACGTTCCATTTTTGTCCTACAAAAAATCGGTCATCGACTATCAGCCGTGGGCGGGCAGCCTTATATGGTCGTAATTTTATTTATTATGATTTTCTTGAGTTTAAAAAAAAATACTCTTCTAGCGCCTAAACGTTCCTACTTGTAGCTATGTATAGTAACAGTAAAAAGCGTTGAAGCGTTTCATAGGCTGCTTACCAGAACCTCTAAAAAATATGTTGCAACTTTTATTAAATCTACAGTTTTAGTAGTGGCGCCGCATGTGTAATTTCGTCAGTGTCGTTGCATATCACAACGTACATATAGTCATACTTGTTTATATATAGAAAGTTGCTCCCAAATCACTTGGCTTGTCAACATTACTCAATAATTTAACCACTTATCTTAGCATCTACACTAACACCTATTTACACGAAAACGAGCCTTATATCAAAGGTGTTTAAGTCGAATGAAGTTCAAATTGTAATACAAAAACTAGGTATGTTTAACACACACCTTTGATTGGGACATGTGCGGTTTTCGGATTAAATTTGAATATAATAAATGTAACAATAAATGTTTATTGGGGCTTAGTTAATTTGTTGCAAAGCTCTTATTGTAATTTTTAACTGATAAGGAGAAGGCTCTATGTTCGGCTGTATGTATTTTTTATATGTTCACAAGTCTATGATGTACCCATATTTTCATCAAATTGTTAACCTATTTTGATGAGTGTTTATTTCATAGAGTTTACAATGTGTTCCATACAAATTATCTGCGGAGATATACCCAAATAGTGTAATTATTTGTATAGGTACTTTGATGACATAATAATAATAATATAAAAACAGACAGCGCCATCTAGTTCCACACTAAGCAACTAGGCTTGTGTTGTGGATACCAGATGGTTGATACACTACACAAATACATTTATTTTTGTAAATAAATACATATATAAATGAAAAACATCCATAACTCGGGTACACATGTCGGTATTCATCATACAAACATATGCCCCTAGCGGGATTCGACCCACGACCTTTTGGTATAGCAACAGAGTTTCTAACCACTACACCAAACAGGTCGTCAAAAATACAAAATCTTCGTTTCAATAAATATAATTATTTATTTTTTTTATATGAGAGGGCGGCAAACGAGCATGCGGGTCACCTGAATATAAAACAATAACTTATTAAGTAAGCATATTATAAAACATCAGACTATTTAGATGATAATCATCCCTGGACATAACCAGCTCGTTCGCATGGGCTATTTCAATGAAATATAAAAACCTGTTTTTAAAAAGAGCAACTCCTTTGACTGTCTTGCTATTTCTTCTCTGGAGAAAATTGCCTTTTTAAGTGTAAACTGTGTACTTACAAAATAAAGCATTTTTGATTTCGATACCTACGCTATAACAATATTTCTACAATATTCGTGGATAGCCCATGGCATAATGAAAGAACAATCAGCATTTCTTGTTCTACAGTTGAGACAAAGAGAAATCAGCCATCACTAACAATAGCTATGATAGAGTTGAGCACTAAATATATGTGTTAAAACCGAAAAAAGTAGGCACATTTTTTTTATCTGTGATAAAGCCAATGTTGCGTTAAAAAATGTCAAACTGCGATCAGCTGACCACAATGGGCGGGCTGGCAGAATCAATCACGCGCTTCCTCGAATAACGGGCGCCCGCGCACCGGCCGGCTTTCTTGATGCGTTCCTTTTTTGAAATTTTTCATAATTAACTCCCTTTTTGTGGCCAGCCGTTGTTTTATTGGGAAAATTTTATATGAAGTATACTTCCTTTAATCGTATTCACTTTGTGGTTCCCGATTCTCACGAACTTACTTTCGGCATATCTATCCGAAATGATTTTTATGGAAAAAAGTACACATGCGAGTTACCAATCCCTCGAGAAAAATACCCCTAATAACGAGACGAAATACCCCTAAATAGCCCGACCTAAATCCTATATTGAATGGGATATAGTACGTATATTTAAATGAGTTTTACCTTTTATTAGAATAAGTACAATTTTAATCACACAAGTACAATAAGTTGAAATAATTTTAACAATGTAAAAATGCATTAAAGAAGTACTTTATAGATGGAAATATGTAGGAAGTGCCTTTCCAACAAATTTTATTTCGATAGCGAGACACATGTCTACTTGCTTTCGTATATCATCTTATGTATTATGTATGTAGATATTTTAAGTTGCTTTTGTAATAATTAATAACGTGGCGGGTCAGTGACCTCATTCGCACTACACACAAACCTTTACAGGTTTTCGTAGGCGTCTTATTGTGAAGATTGTTCAAATAATGTTTTATTGAAAAATAAATATTAAAAAAAAAAAATCGCCTCGTGACTCAATGTAAACAACATTGGGTTTACGATCGGAGGTCGCGGGTTCAATCGGGTACATATTAAGTACTCGGTTTGGTTGGTGGTAGGGCATATTAAATGTCCGCCTGGCTAGCTACCACCATCTTATCTAAATCTGCCGCCAAACAGCAATGTTAATAGCATTGTTGTGTTCCGGTTGTCAGAGATAAGATAGCCAGTCCCCCAAATAAGATAGGGTTTCCGGGGCAGTATGCTACCACCTTCGGCCTCATCTTCATTTAACATCAGGTGTGGTTGAAGTCAAGTGCTAAAGGCCCTATAATAAATAAATATGAATATATAAATATCTTTTGCTGAGGTTGCTGCTCATGCTGAAAGGAAACTTGTTACCTATATAAAAGCAATAATTCAACGCTAAAATGTTTGAATAGACGCCTATTATCTACATTTGTATTACCTATAAATTTAATTCACAGACATACATACACAATAATAATAATATATGACGGGTTAGTGGCTACCGGTCGGATAGGCGTGGGTCTTTAAGGTCACTGGGAGAGTCGTGCGCGGGCACGTGTAGACTGGTCAGACTCGGGTGTTGGATAGTGATTTCATATGGGGATAGACGTGTATTAATAGCCGTAATCAATTAAGTTGGGTTCTAAATTATATGTGTAATGTGCGTGCATTTGACAAAGTAATGTGTTCCTTTAAGTTTAGGAGAAGACAAAAATACACTGAAAAGACAGGTTATATAGAACATATTAGATACCTATATGAAATAAAAGTGATTGGCATAGGTATATACTTTATTTTTTCAAAACCATCATCGACACGCGCCGGCCGCAGATTGATATCCAACTGGCGGAATTCGTAGGGTTCCTATAATGCAAAATTTATTTTAATCTCATATTTTCTCGAGGTTTTTTTATTTAATTTAATTTAATGATTAATAATATGGAATAGGCTACAAACTGACACAACGCTTTAATCGGTTATGGTTTTGAAAAAAATTATTACACTACCTATGTCAATAATTTTTATTTCACTTACCTAATATGCCCAATTTTTTTTTGTATTTTGTTGCCTCGAAGGTCTACCCATCGTGGTAACAAACATTAATCCCACTGCTTGTACTAGTTGTAACCATTGTAGGTAGTTTTTTTAGTTACTGTGAAATAAGGCTACATTTATATGTATTATATGTATTCCCACAAAACAACACTTGCAGAGATGTTACATTTTCTTCTTTTCTTTAAATTTAATATACAAAAAAAATCTTTATTTGCATCACAGATTGTATAAAAATGTAACTTGGCTACTTATTTGTTTTTCTACGGTAGCTGTCTTCCTGCGATACGGTTCTAGGACTAATGTAGGAGACAGAGTTTAAGTAATATACCTCTTAGATAATGATGCCAGGATAACATTTGTTTAAATATTATACTACCTATGGTAAAAAAATGTGAGTTCTATAGTGTTTAATGGCATAATAATAAAGATATTCATTTTCATTTTTTTCATTTTCATTTCGAAAACCATAACACCAAGGAGAACAATTCTGCAGTGTAATATTTTCGTACCTGTTTCTATAATATGCAAATAAATGTTTTATCTATTTACTTTCCCTTAATCGTTGATCAATTTCAAAAAATTTCAGACTATTATATAAAAATTTACAATGGTCAGTATTCTAAAATGGAGGTCAACGTGACACATTCACGCATTGTTATGTTAATATGAATGGGTGAATTCTTTTGAGAGACATTCGTGATAATTGACTGAGTTGTTTTTCACTCAAATTGCAGACGTAGTTTCTGAGATTGGGCAGGTTTTATGGCGGGTATTATTCTCTGGTTCCGAGTAACGGATGAAAGTAGTGTCATAGTACAATCATGATTCAACGAAGCAGTAAGGCAACAACGATACGCTTTCATAAACGTAGGCCTATAACTCTACTTTCTTTTCCGTTGTTTAACTACACTAAAAAACTAATTTATCGAATTATTTGCACCACATCTCGAATGCCAAAGTTAGAGGCATTCGAGATGTGGTGCTGGAGATGAATGGAGGGAATAAGCTGTACAGAGCAAATAACAAATGAAGAGAGTTGGCCACAGTTGAGAACTGAAGAGGAGAGATCTTTTTTGCAGTAAACCATTTACAAACAAACATAATTGAGGGAAAGATTGAAGGAAAGAGAGGAAGGGGAAGACCTAGGCGCAATTACTTTGACCAAGTGAAAGAAAAGGTGAATGTAGAGACGTTCTAATCTTATAGTCACAGTACATTTTTGAAAATGGTATGTTAAAAAAATATAGCATCATTTAGGAAAAATACTGATAAACATGATGTTAATACAAGAAATAAAGATAAACTTGCAGGTCACATAAGTCGCCTCCGCAAAGTCAGTAACTCATTCAAAGGGTTATGTATACGCTTTTTCAATAAGGTTCCAGTTGATATACAAAATCTTCCTCTAAATAAATTTAAAGTTACTATAAAACAGAAACTTATTAACAAAGCATATTATAAAATATCAGACTATTTAGATGATAATTATCCCTGGACATAATCGGATGGTTCGCATGCCAGGCTATTTCACAACTAATAATGATAATATATAAAAAGCCATTTTGTAATATAAAAACCTTTATGCAAAATCAAAGCTTGATTTTAAAGAGCAACCCTTCGAGTTTCTTGCTTGTTCATCTCAGGGAAAATTGCATTTTGAACAAGCAGTAGCTTAAAAAATGTAAAATTGAATATTTTAAGTGTATCCTGTGTACCTACAAAATAAAGCATTTTTGACTTTGACTTTGATCATTACTCCACCGGCAAGAGCATAGCTCTTAAAGTGAAGAAGAAGAATTTGGTTAAAAGTGACTTTGCTCTTGTTTAATCAAACTTTGCATACAATTAATAAAACGGAACTTTGCATAAAAGAAATAAAATTGTTACGGATCCCTAAGACTTCTAATGTCATTTTTTCTGTTAATCTTCTCCATATTTCTTTCATTGTACGACTATTATACCTACATATTCTATTTATACATATATACTAACTAATTCGAACTCTAATTAACTCTTGTACTCTAAGGCAATTAGTGTGACTTATGCATAGATTCATTTATCAGTATCTACCTTAGCTTGCCTTTCAACATTAATGTAAGTCGACGGAATTTATCTCTCTGACATTCCCTTGTTTCATAATGTAAGAATCTACCTATTTTATAATGAGTAAATAGGACGGATTTACCCATTTGCCATCATCAGTTTAAAATGCAGTTTTGTAATTCATACCAATGGATCTTTATTATTCATAAATACTTTATGGGTGCGTTCCATTTACGCAAAATGCACAACAAAGGCTAATGTTAGCCTCTTGCCCTAATCACAACGAAAACTGTATTTTCCCAATATTCTCTGCGCTGTGTTGCGATCGATATAATGTTTATCGATCACATCGATGTAGCCAAATCACTGTATGGCGTCAAGTAAGCCTGTTGAGATACTGTTATCCTATATACTGTGATTGTATGTGTCGACCGTCGACTAGGTCATACATATAACTGAATAATCCAATGAATTTTATTTTCTTTATTAGTAACCTTGACATTGACGGCAGATTAATTGGATAGCTCGATGGACATAGTCACGTTGAGATGTCAATAAAGACACCCGACAAGATCTGCAAAAATATATTTTTAACCCCTGACGAAAAACAACCAGTGTTATGTGTATGTGTGTACAGCCTTTGTGCATGGTCCGATTTGAGTGTTGTCTTTTTGTGGATTATGTTTTTTATTCATCTTTAAGGTTAAACTCTGCGATAGATTCTTAGCCATGTTCGATGGAAATCGAAAGCCGTTTTGAAGATATTTAGCTTTAAACATAGTTGCTTTGATATATCTAGATGATATATTCATTTGATTTCTCGGGAGGTTTTCTAAATTGTCATTTTATAGTTTAACTTTCATATAAGTATTTAGG
Organism: Oegoconia quadripuncta; assembly: GCA_949316235.1. Lineage (NCBI taxonomy): Eukaryota > Metazoa > Arthropoda > Insecta > Lepidoptera > Autostichidae > Oegoconia > Oegoconia quadripuncta. The sequence goes on along the minus strand of OX438741.1, from coordinate 9,906,557 downwards.
ATTACATAGGAAATCTTTGGTAGATATATTATCATTATTAAAAGGTCTACTCAATCATCAAAACTCAAAAAGAATATAGTACGTAGTTAGCGTGCACGACAATGCACTTCCAGTATAAGCAGGTCTCGATGCGTTCACAATATCAGAGCACGACCAGCTTAGAGCGATGCCTCGCGATGCGGTGCAGGCGCTGCGTCGTTCATATACCTAATTCAGGAGGCAAATCGCGCTAAGTCAAAACTAAACCACAACCAAAAACGATACGTTAAGCCCATTTTCGTATCACGCCAATCAAAAAGAACTAAAATTAGCTAATTTTTTTTTTATATTCGTGATAAGCTCTAAATGTTTTGCATTTGGTTTTACTTTGATAACGTCAACCGTTTTATTGTTCAGGAAAAATGGTTTGCTGAAACAGACAACTTACACACGAATATTTGTAAAAATAGCGCGATACCGTTTTTTAAACCAGCTAAATCAAAACCCAAAACGTTTTGTTCCAACGGTAAACGGCGATGGGCACCAGAGTAAACATTTTTGCGCTGTATTAATACGAGTCTAAGGAATGCATTAATGAAGTAATCTTAAAATTGCGATCGAAGCTCACTCTCAATACTATTTTTTGATACTGTTTAAATTACCAAGTATATCTCAAGTATCAATTAACTTTATCCTAATCTTATTGTACTAATACGAGCCTTAGAGCCGTATTGCGGAATAAGATGAAATGGAATAATGAAATTGTGTTTTATTTCTGATCTTTTAAGGGCGATAATGCACTGATTTAAAATAAATAACGAAATTTTTCGATGTTATTTGTTCGTAAAATAATTAGCCGATCGTATTTCCGGATGAGTAACTGGCAACATTCGGCACCCCGCCATCTTGCCCGAGGCGATCCAACCAATCAGGGCACATACTTCATCCAAAAAACAGCTTCAGTTTACAATGGATTTATATGTTTCTTTTAGTTCGCCATTGTAGCTATTCAATGTTTCATTGCTAATGCTTTTAAATTATTCTAAGTGTACTCGGGCAATATTAAATTAAGCATCTGTAAAGTTAGACCTTACGTACCTATTTATTTAATGCATGTATGATTCTAAAAATAATAAATAAATATCTTTAGACCTATACACAGCGACATCTAGTTCCACACTAAGCAACTAGGCTTATTATTATGGAAACCAGATGGTTGATATACTTCTTCTTTAAGAAGAAGCTTCGCTGATGCGAGTCGATGACAAATACATCAAATTCTTGAGGATCAGAATGCGGCCACGCGTACAGCATTGTCTGTGACATCGTAGACGTCCTGTAGCGTACAAGATAATATATATATATATGTACGGGCTGGAGCCGCTTATGCGTTCTCAGGTCCTCCTACTGCCGAAGAAGGTCACCGCGGGGTTTTAGTGCAAGGCCCACATAACCATCTCGCCGTACGCGGTACGGGTAATGCGTTTCCCTGCGAAACAAAAAGCATCACGTAGGTACGTGTTAATTAATCGCATATTTATAATTGAATGAAATGATTAAAATAAACGTTCCATTTCATGGCAAAAAACTTGGTAAAATTTGAACTGCTAACATTCACTTCCAATTAGCTTTAACTCGTCGAAACTTAGCCATTTTAGCCGACTGCACCAGGAAGGAGGGTAATGATTTTCGGGTGCACGTATTTGTAGATTTCTGTTACCTCCTGCCCCATACCATAACATCGTTTGTCGCTTGCGACGTAGGAGTGTGAGTGGGATAGTTGTACATTTCTTCTACGCGAATGAGCAGGACAAATATTATCTCGCGCGACATAAACGTTTATCGCGCCTCTCATGCTACTAGTGTTGGACCGATTTTGAAGAGCCAGGTGTCGTTTTTGTTTTCGATAAAATTCAACATAGCACCCGGAAAATACAAAATATGCTATCGGGTTCTTTGACTTTCAAATACTGAAATTGTTATAGCAAATAGAGTTCCAACTCATATTAGTATTACATATGTATTGGGTCTTTACCTACGAAATTGGAGTTTTTTTTCTGCGTTAATCATATGTACCAATTCCTGCGATTTTCAAAGCTATATCCAAATTTGTTTTTTATTTGAAAAATGGAATATTATTTCAAGGTTTCACATGCAATATTTTTTACTTTCTGGGCTAAATAACATAATAAAAAAAATTTGAACAGAGCTCTTTTCATGTGCTTCCCATAATCATTTCTTAGATGCGCTGAAACTTTTATAAAGCGGTTACTTTTAAAAATTAACGATGCCTATACTTAACTTAATGTTATCCGATAATACATACAAAGTTTAGCTATATTTGGATTTGCCGTTCCCAAAAAAAAAAAACAAAAATGTTTGTATGGAGAAAACAGTCTTAATGAAATTCTTCATACAAAACGCCAATTTTATAGGTAAGGTATATTATGTAGAACTACATAGATTTCTGTCGATCCGTTAATAAGTCACTAGCACCCAAACGCCCGGGGCTATGTGATCCCCGCTGTGAGCTTCCAGTGGGGTTGACTGTTGAGGATATTGGAGAAAGTGAACAAATTGGGAAACCATTCCGAGAATTTAGGGGGACACGTGAATTAGTGTTGCCATGTGAGTACAGACAGACTTAATGAAAAGTATATACATAACAAAAAATCAAAATTGAATAAGATTTGTAAGTAGCAAAATAGTGATAAAGATGATGCCAATAGAATAAATATAGAATATTATTATACTCTTTAAATCTGTCTCTAAGTGACACTGCAGGTCTCAATTGATATATTGCGCGAACGGCTCGTTTTTGTAAAGCAAAGATTGTATTTATATCCGCGGCATTTCCCCACAGCAAGATACCGTACGACATCAGGCTATGGAAATAACTAAAATATACTAATCTAGCAGTATTTACGTCCGACATTTGTCAAATTTTTTTGACTGCATAGGCTGCAGAGCTCACTACTACATAAATACATTTTTTTTTGTAAATATATACTTATTATAAATAAAAACATCGGGTACATATGTCCGTATTCATCACACAAACGTATGCCCCTAGCGGGATTCGAACCCGCAACCTTTTGGTATAGTGGTCATAGTTGCTAACCACTACACCAAACAGGTCGTCATTTCACTACTATTTCAGCGCAGGTTTTTAACATTGCCAAAATAACTGAATTCCACTGTGCGAATTCTAACATCACGCACATAATTTTTGGTGGTTCAATTAAATTAAATAAATAATAAATAAATCGAGAATGTAGAGTCTGTAGCTATTCTATCTTGATGCAGAAAATAATATAATAATTTACTATTGCGTACCAGTCGACTGTCTGTTTTGTCAAATACAAATTAATATATAACTTTATTATAACAAAGCCAAAATGTTCTGCTTGACAGAGTGTAACATCAAATAATCGAGATAGTCCACGCCAGAAGTTTTTACTTGATTTCCTTGTATGCCTCATTAGTCCACATTGACTTTAGATGCTCACCGTACAGTGGTTCGCGTGTGCAATGTGTAAAGTTCATCGCACAGTAGACTGATCACCAATCGGCGGCCGTTCGCAATACCTACTAATTAGAGACTCGCCGGAGGGTGGGGCGACGGTGCTACTTTATATTCTCGATCGTAACTCGAACCTATAAATTGCGAGAACATTTAAATAAAATTAGTAACAACGCTTCGTTTTTGATATAAAAACATATTGTTGTTTTTCCCAATTCCCTGTAAACCAACCTGATTCTGAATAAATGTGAGCTCTATGCTCTACCTCTAAACTTATTTAGAATTAGACGATGTAACTACAAACTTCAAGGATTTATTTAATAATAATAATTATGAATTAGTTCGGACACTTAACTAAATAGATAACGGCTAAATATACATTAACAAAAATGTTTACATAAACATCCATGACTCGTGAATAGACTGATGGTGAAAACAACTTATGACGAAACTAACAGTCGATAATCTATATTTTAGGGGATGTGATTGGATTAAACCTTCATAAAATCTATCGCTCATTCATAAGGCTACTTCCCCAAAGAATAAGGAGCAAGAAACTTAGGGGTTGCTGTTTTATTAGGCAACTACGACTACAATAATTTCTGTTAGGCCTACAACAGATTAAAAATAAATTAACAGAAAAAAAGTTTGTTCAAAGAAAACTCACCAAATTCTCGATCTTACACAAGTGTGTTCTAAATTCGCAAAATAAAAATGGGTTAAACACACACTGAGTATCACCGTAAGGCCGAGAGCACATGGTACCCCGAGGGCGGATCGCCCGCCCTCCGGCAGTCTGTACCGAGCACGCGGCGCGCGCGATCGTAACACGATATTTAACTGTAATTCTTTAAAAAAAACGGCAAGGCTTTATGACATAAGCTCCCATTGCCTCTCAACGAATTAGGAAACAAAAAAATATTCTCAAGTTATTTTTTTACTCACAGTGATCAAAGTGACTCTATTTTTTATATGTTTGTCCGCAATATTTTTATATATTCTTCTTTGAATATAGTTATTCTATTATTATTTAAATCTTTTGAAACAACGGCTTTAATCTGTTAAATTAATGTTACTAATTCGATACCCGCCTGTGTACTTCCGATAAAGTTGTTACTAGTTGTAACGTAACTGATACTAGGTACAAGGAAACAAGTATACTCATATACTATAGTTATTATAATACCGGTAACATCATCAGTGTGTTTTTTCATTCACAGTGTAAAGGAGCTACTCGTACTTGTTGCTTGAATAGTTACTGGACAAACACAGAGAGTCCATCAGACGCGTTCGCCACGGGAATACTGTCATAGTTTGCTATTTAATTTAATGCAATATAAAATTTAATTTATCGTACCAGTATGATTTTGTACCTGATTTGTTATAACACTTTTAGAAACGTACATGACATAACTCCACTTGAATTTTTTTTATGAGAACTATATTCCAATTAACTTCGGGGCTAATGTTCCAGAATATTGTGACTGTTACACGCATCTATGTGGTTGTAACGGCTGTATTAATAAATCGACCTTGAGATTGAGATCGCATTTCAGTCTCAATACTATTTTGATTCAATACTACGAATATGCAACAGATTCTCAAGCGTCAACTTAAGGTCATCTGAATCTTAAGAACGGTTTATTAAGCCCGTAATGTTTGTTTGGATAAAGTATGATATACTTACATGATTTTTATCTTTATTTCTTTATTATAAAAGATATACAAATCTTTCTTACAAAACATTATGTTTAGTTAGCTTAAAATGTAACACACTTAGCACTTAACAAACAAGAAATATTGGTAACAAACATCAGTGAAGGCTAGTAACATCTAATTATCGTTTAGTTCACATCTCGTTACTGCGATTTTATTCGGGTTATATTAATATATCGGGTTAATCATATTTTATATTACCGGCAAGGCAACTGCCTTGCAACTGCATAGCATTATAAATACTAGGTGTAAGTTTGCATTTCCTTCACATCAAATGACTTAATTTTTTGCACAGGGATAGTTGAATAGTCGAGGAATATAGGCTATTTATTTCGACAATAAAAAATTCCACGCGGGCTAAGCCGCGGGCGGAAACCAGTATATATAATTGATAGTTGACTGTACCTAATCCGATTTAACACCATTATCATTTGCATATAAATAGAGCCAACATTGTAACGACCTAATCGACAACAATTTTCAATACTTAATCGAGATGTCATAATAAAAATTGAATAATATCGATTTTGACCTAATTAATTATTCTCCCGTTATAATAGTCGTTAAAACAATTCGTCAACTACCGGTTTACGTTTTTGTAATTATTCTATTTAAGAGTAACACCGTTTATAATCGATTTTATCCGCACACTCTAATCGGTAGAGAGGGATGCCCTAATGCTCAATATTACATATCGATAATTTGTGTACATTACAATTTTTCTTGCAATTAGCGTTTGTCCGTAATCACACCAGCCTGAGTAGCATGACATCGTTTGTCGCGCGCGACGTAGGAGTGAGAGTGGGATAGTTGTATATTTCGTCCAGGCGAATGAGCAGGCCAACTATTATCTCGCGCGATATACATTTATCGCGCCTGTCATGCTACGGGGGCTGATGTTTAGTAAAGATGAGGCTCAGAATGGAATCGTGGTCACCTCGAACCCGTAGCTTAAACTGACTGGCTATCTTATCTCAAACAACCGAAACACCGACAAAGGTTACAGTTTAGTTTTCCGACGGACGGAGATAGATTGCCCGCTAGGTCGGTTTGATAGAGCTGTTTAAAATAGTTTAAAACAATCGCATCCCTAAATACTTTCCATTTTTTATAGCCTGACTGAAACTAGAAATCCTTGGAATTAATGCGCAAAATTATAATCCGCTAATTCGAAAGAACTTTACTTCGTAAGTTACAGAAATAACATTTCAAATCGTCGGGTTTTATTTAAAACTATCATCACAAGGCTGCTTTCCCAGTAAACAGTGATCAAGAAAGTTAAGGGTTGCTCAGGGTATAGATAAGTGGTAAAAAAAATATGAAAGCATTTGGCACATAGTTTCGGTTCATCGCTCTTTTTCTGCGGTGAATTTTGAATGTCTATACCATAGCATATAAAACCTTAAGATAATAAAATCCAGCTGCTATTTAGAGTATTGAAACCTTTTTCTAACGGACGTAGGCTGTGCACCTCAGGAAACGTAAAGCTGTTAATAGAAACGATGCAACGCCATAATGATGTTTAATTATCGATAATTCAGAAACATCGATAGAAACTCAACACTAACTAATAAATAAAAATATTCCAGTAGTCTCCATTCGCTCATCAGAGACTCCGAGCAAGCGGGCAATTTAAAAACCAATCACTTACCGAACGCAGCAGCCGGAATCACCCGCCTTTTAAGGGACCGGTAATTGTCGATATTCGATATAATTTACATATTGTTTTTATAACTTTCACCTTACTACTTCGTAAACGAAGTCAATCGACTGTAAAAAATAAATATATTTCAAGCGACGACATAATTTCGTTGTCGTAAAACAGAAATGTTATTTAGTCGACACGCTTAAAGTAACACCTTTTATCATATTATTCCCAACCCGAGACATCTATTAAAATACTGTTAAATATAAAGTTGTATATTTTTATGGTGACATCGTTTTATTGCTCGAGTTTTTCTATCGATAACATCATGAAACAGCTCTATAATGTTTAAAAAATGCAGCAGTGTGGTTGGACAGTAAAAATGTAGTAAACATACAAACATAAATGTTTGCATAGTGAACTGTAGTTATCTTTCATTGTGAAGTGCACATAACGAAGTGGCGCTGGCGTACGTGGATTTATCCAGTGTGATCGAGGTGCAGGTAACATAATTTTTTTCGCAATTTCAAATATTAAAGTAGACTAGTGATTAAAACTCTACGCCCACGGTGATGCAAGGTATAGTTACGGTAATTAAATCATGTGGATATAAGCGGCAGAGTCGTCAGAAAGTCGTGCACTTGGCATTTGAACGAATGACTCCAATGCTTGCGTCACTGTAGATGTACCGCCTATGATACGAGAAGACCCTATCCTGCTCTGCTGTGGCGTTGTGGTTCCTACATAGCTTACTCTTTAAAAAATTATACTTACTACCGTTTGTCTTCCCTAGCGTAATACCAGCGTATCTGTTGAACACTGGTTCGCGTAACTCAAACGCAGCGTGTCTACAATGACAAAAACCGCCCAAATGAGATTCTCATCAGTCTCATCCATCACTAGATATCATTTTCACATCACAATTAGACAATACAAATAGGTGCCTAACTCATTAACCCATCATTCGTTCAAACCCTCCAATTAGCAGCCGATTTCCGATTGTGAAAGAAAAAACTATGGACTACTTGCCATTAGCATACCTTGGTACCTATAGCACAACATGTGAGATACTTCCGACCGATTTCGGCCATGGCGACGACTTCGATTCCTAATCAGTTTGGCGCTGGTGCGCTTGAAGATAGCTAACGTAGCTGATCTTTGCGGTGAACTCCCGTGCGCAATTTGGGCACGTAAGCACACCTTTCACGTAGTGATAATGAATGACAGCGGATGGACGGATTTTCAGTCGTCGCGTTTAGGGTCGAGGTCAGATTTACGCTGCTCCTCGAAATCGCTTACTCTCCTATGCTCTACCCTGCGCCATTCAGGATGTTGTGCTGCCAAACCTTCCCTTGGTTTGGAAGGTTTAGCTCAACATACATATATAATGAATACATAGAATAAGTAAAATGCAGTAAGGCTGAAAGGTTGGATAATAATACATCTGCAAGCTAGCAATAGCTACAGCATCAGGCTGAGTGACATCTTGGTGTATCCATAACCGTACATGCGAATCGCAATCTCCGTATGAAAGAGGCTCTCAATTGGCGTCATTTGACATGATCGACGTCATGCAAATTGGTATGGCGTATCCTAAGGGTGGATATGCCGTACTTTAAAATTAAAAATGAAAAGTATACCTTGGTTCAAGGAGGAAGTCTTAGGGGAGTTTCCTTGTTTGTTTGACTTTATTATTATGAAGAACATGATCTCAGTAAATAACTATTCACTCTGCTCTTGAATATCTCTAGGTTGATTCTTGAAGGGAATTTCCATGCCTTAGGTGTTCGCATTATGAATGAAATGCCAATCGCGCAAAACAAATTTCTACCACTTTTTACTTGCAGGTATACCTAATTTTCATCAATCTACTATTAAGATAAGGACGTAAATAAGATCAAGACAGATACACAATCAAAGGCTTCAAACTTTTAACCCTTATTTTTGGATTGGGTGTTAAAAAAATGTATGTTTCTATCAAAATCACCATGTGAATACACCTTATGCAAATTTGCAAAACCTTGTATAAGAGTGTGTAGGTTGACCACACTTTTATAATTAAATTAGTCTCAATCAACTACCATCGAACATAATAAAATTGTTCCTGCACCATAAAATACCAGTATACCCTAACGGTACCAATAAAACAGCCCATAATTAAATTTAAATTCACGCGGGCAATCAAATCGATTCAATTTTTTTTCTCGAATAATAGAGCGCTGTCATCACATCGATTATGATTTATTTTTCTTGATTACAGACACCTAAAAACGTTAGATGAACGAGGTAATTGGACGTTTTTGGCAGCTTTTTTCTGTCGAGCTTGTTAGTAGCACGTGTTTTGACAAATAAAAACAATTGTTACACAATGTCTAACAAAGTATTACTGACAAAACTGAAAAATAGTAGCACCATTTAGTAATAATTAAATCTTTAAACATAGGAAAAAACTAACCTCAATATGTTCCCTTTTTTATCTTGGGTTATGGGTTATATCTTGGGTTTTTGTGTGGTCCCCGAAGTATACTTACGAAATTGAAGATATCGTGTGATATTTTATCATTCGGTGATATTCAGGCATTTATGATTTTTTAAATGGTGTCATTATTAACAACCATTCGGAGGAGATGTCTGTCGGTATGACTGACCAAACCTCCTCGGTCGGTAGACATGTGTAGAGATGTATCAGTTTATTTCATATGATAATGAGACACACATATCGATCAATTTATATTGCATTGTAATAGAGATATACCAGCTAATACACATTCCGCCATTGATTGATGGGGCACCATTCGATGTGTAACAGTAAAATGTATTCGGTTTGACTTGCAATCGTATCGATGTCGATGCTGCTAGATTATTGATTACACCACGTGACCTTTATTTCTCAATAAAAAAGTATTTTGCTTAATTAACTTTCTTTTAATTCTCTTACCAAGTAAGGAAGATATAACGGGACTTCGATATTGTATCAAATTAACCGCCGTCGTGGCTCAATATATGAATCGGAGGTCGCGGGTTTGATCCCCAACGTGGTACATGTTTAGTACTCGGTTTGGTTTGGTTTTTTTTTTTTTTATGCATAACGGGTTGGTACTTGACCTGAATCACACCTGATGATAAGTGAAGATGAGGCCGAAGGTGGGAACGTACTGACCCGGAAACCCCAACATACTTGGGGGACTGGCTATCTTATCTCTGACAACCGGAACACAACAATGCTATTAACATTGCTGTTTGGCGGCAGATTTAGATAAGATGGTGGTAGCAAGCCAGGCGGACATTTAAAATGCCCTACCACCAAGCAAACCCAGTACTTAAACATGTATCCCGCTGGGGATCGAACCCGCGACCTCCGAATCGTAAACCCGATGTTGTTTACATTGAGCCACGGAGGCGGTTAAAAGTTACGCTTTCCCCGCCATTGTACGTCACCAATCCGTAGCGGACATTTAAACAAAACATCTTGTATACTAACTGTTTATTATCCGATCGGTTGCTGCTTCTTATAGAATGCGGCAATCATTATCAGACGCACAATGAAAACACGATGCACCTTAATGGGTCTATCGTTGACCCTAACTGACCCTTTAAATAAACAATACCTTTTACTTTCACCAGCCACAGATAACAAATCCAATATATCTTCAATGATCAAGATTGAAATAACAAAGAACGAAGAGACGTTTTAAATCATACTAATATACCTATTATCATAGTTAAGATCTTATTTATCATTGTGCTGAAGACTGGCATGGCCAAGAGACGAACACGTCGACTGCCACTCCAAAGTTTCAGGTGCTATACCCATTCAGATCAATTTTGAAACGCTCTTACTGTTTTTCTAAAAACTATGGTTTCTGTACGTAATAACTATTTAAGTAGGTATTTACAAACCAAAAAAACCGGACAACATATTTTGCAGGCGCCATATTGGATTTTTTGGCATAAAATGTATCCTATGACACGCTAGAGATAAAGACGAATCGAACGACGACGCCTTGCACTTCAAAATCGTAGAGCCGCTTTAAGGGACAAAAGGTAACATAGAAACCTTATGTAGGTTCGAAAAACATTACCTTCCTTTTTGGGGCTGTCGGGTAAAAAGAAAAGAACAAATCCGTCACTTCCCGTAGCACTTGTAAAAGGCGACTAAGGGACTTTACACCAAAATAACATCAATGGACTTGGACGTTTTAACTGCGATGAGGAGCTCACTCAAAATCATTCAATACATTTTATTATATTGGGTCTTTACCTATGAAATTGGAGTTTTTTTTCTTCGTTGATGATATACCAATTCCTGCGATTTTCAAAGCTATATCCAAATTTGTTTTTTATTTGGAAAATGGAATATTATTTCAAGGTTTCACATGAAATATTTTTTAATTACTGGGCTAAATCACATAATAAAAAAAATTGAGCTCTTTTCATGTGCTTCCCAAATCATTTCTTAGATTCGCTGAAACTTTTATAAAGCGGTTACTTTTAAAAATTAACGCTGCCTATACTTGACTTAATGTTATCCGATAATACACACAAAGTTTAGCTAAATTTGGATTTGCTGTTCCCAAAAAGAAATCAAAAATGTTTGTATGGAGAAAACAGCCTCAATTAAAATTTTTTTTTTTTTTTTTTTAATTAGAATGGGATCGCTCTTGACCTTAATCTGGACTAATGTCGAGATAAGGTCTACGATGGTCTTCATAGAAAACGCCAATTTCATAGGTAAGGACCTAATATTTTCCGAATTAATTAGCTCTCGATATGTATATGAAGTTTCTTTGGTATTGAAAAATTTTATACCCATATTCATTTGTTACAAATCTCCCTGTATTAAGTGTTATATCATCTAAATAATTTGACTAAATATTTGTGTTCATTACTTTAAGATTCCTGATGGTATTTTATGATAGTATTTCTTCGCAATTCCGATACTTGTTAGCGAGAAAAAATTAAATGTGATGTGTGAATGATAAAAATACGGGGTGAATTGAATTCGTGTAATTCCCATTAACTGGCATGACACTACTCTTGATTACGAACAACTTTCCCCAATGAACCATAGTTAAATTCGATCTAAAAATATAAAGACAAACCAAAGACATTTATTCCTGAGTCATGGATGTTTATATAAATATTTATGTATGTTTATCCGTTATCTAGTATCCATAGTACAAGCTTTGCTTAGTTTGGGACTAGATGATTGGTGTAAGTGTCCGAAATATTTATTTATTTATTTATTTATTTATTTATTCTGAAACTACCTTTAATATGGAAGTCTAACAATTTTCAGCTGAATTCGGCTATGGTTCCTAGTGGAAAGTTGTTGTTAATGAGGAGTGGAGTCACCGGTAAACAGGAATTACACGAATTATATTTCACCCTGTATTGACAAATAATATGAACAGGAAGAGTGGAAGATCCACGCTGTTCAATAGGAACTCTAAGCAATAAGAACTTTTTCATAAAAATAACGAGAGAGGATTTTTGAAAAAAGGTTTTTTGAAAAAAGTTAGTAAAAATTAGAAAAAAAAAGAACTTACGAATTATATTAGAGAGTTGCGCGCAATTGAGCAAGAAATATAATTATATCGAAATGAATTACGGCATTTCCATGAAACGTGATCCTACAATAGGATATTTTTTATCCCAATAAAGGGAGTAATTCTGGGAGGATAAAAAAATTGTAAATTGACTTGTAATGGAATTCAACGCTGGCGAAGTCGCGAGTAAATACTAGTTAAAATATGTGAGCTGCTGAAGTCCGGACGTATACCGGATGAGTTTTTATGGAAAAAAATAGTGCTTATTAGGTAAGTCAAATAGAAGTTATTGGCATAGGTAGTTTATTTTTTTTTTCAAAACCATCGTCGTCTCACGTGCCGGCCATTAATATGCGACGGGCGGGATTCGTAGGTATCATGCGAAATTTATTTGGAAATTTCTCGTTTTTTTTTATTTTATTTAATTTAATGATGTAGTTATGTGGAATAGACTACAAACGCGACCGTCAAAAGACAAACAACTTTATTTGATGATGGTTTTGAAAAAACCTACTCTTTTTGTAAGCTAATTCGCATATTTATTTACTTATTTATTCCAATCTACAATAACCGACAGTGTAGCTATTTGAGTACCTATACTGCATTTGAATACACATACCTACGTGACATTATTTACTGACGCGCACAGTAAAATATGCTTGTCTGGTTGTTCACTTTTGTACCAGTGTCTCCTCGTGGGTAATAGCTGAAAATCAGTGTTTTGCTCTCTGAGCAATTTTACACACTGAGCTATGTATGACCAATTTGTACGGCTGTAACACACATACTCTAGTGTATCCTGATGTTACTTTTATGCATTGTTATAAAATATGTTTATCCAATTGCTTTGGAACTTATGGTATGTGTGTGACTGGAGATACAAATAAACGATTTATGTATCTAGCTACTCCAATACCTTATATCACTTACCTAATATGCCCTATATTTCACACACGCTGCAGTATGCATAAACAAAATGCAGTTACCGTGTAGTTACACCGTGTGTCCGTTATCACTAATTGGCAAACAAAAAAGGGGGCGTGGTTTACTTAGAAACGTCGTGCAGCGGAATATTTTTGTAAGTGATCAAGGGGCAAGTATCTCGATCGTACATATAGAGAGCTAAATAATTCGGCGGCTATTTGACACAACCGACTTGGCTCGATGGCTAATAGTTGTACGTAATTAAAGCCAGCCGCGTAGAGGTACAGGCGAGCGCGTAAATCAACTCGGAACCAGAGTGGCTTGCGACATGCACAGAAGCGCGACAGTTAGTAACGGTAGCAGAATAAGCTTAAGTTAGTTAACCTAAAAGTTACGAACGAGGACGGCAAAGAGGAGGACCAAATTATGAAAAATCGTACGTGATTTTTTTTGATGTTTAACAATAAGAACATTGCATATTGGGAGTTAAACTGATCGACCGCGTCAGAAATACTACACTACGCTCACGGACTCGGATCTAGGGAAAAAAGCGGCAACGTTGAAGTGGGACTGGGAGGGTCACTTGGGCCGAATGACGTGGGAGTTGTGGGCAAATGCGTCCACTATTTGGACTCCTACAATCGCCAGACGCAAACGTGACAGACCGCGAAAACGGTGGAGAAACGAACTTGACAGTTTTAATAAGGGATGGTTTGTGCTCGCTCTGGAAACAGATGATGGCCTTTGTTTGGCCGTGGGACGCTATAATAATAACAATAAGAATAGTTTATTTGACCCATTTAACGACACACACATACATGTATAAATGTGAAACTAACCAGTGAACACAGTGAAATTGGGACCGGAGGAGATAAAAGTGATCGGTCGTCGTACCACATAGTTCTCAACAACTACGTTGTTAGACGGAAGCGTATAGCATGTGGTGATTATTGATTTATATGTATATTAAAAGTACAAATCATACCAACGATGCTGAACTAAGGGCCCACCTCCATGCACTCTGAAATTATGACATTTCACTCTAGCCTATTAGAAATCTTTGGTTTTAAACCATTTGGGGATATTAAAGTTGGCACACAGGGTGTGACTTTCAAAATTGCGACTTTCCTAAAAAAGTGATATCCACGTCATCGGTGATATTTTTCTCATCGGTGTTTCAACAATTAGTACCCAGTCCATCAAAAATATTAATTTCCAGCTTTGCTCTACCCGTTCTGCTGCCCCTACACGTAGAGTTCGACAATTAATCGTAGCACCTATGTCATCGACTCTCCATTTCACCACATCCGGTGCTTAGTATTAAAATAAAAATTTAAACCAGATCAAAAGTAATCGATGCCAGTGTCACTACCGCAACTCGACACTGGTGTTTGGAAATTGATCTACATTTGACCAGTAATAAATTATAATAGTGCTACATAATTATAGGCGTATTTTTATATTCCGAAACTTTGTCAGCAGTATTTTTTTTCATTAGTCTCATTAATTCGCGAAGTGTGTATGTGACATTAAATATAGGCCATTACGTTATACAGTCGGCATCATAGTTATTCACACAGGACTGTTCTACACGATTAAGGGGAGCATGATGAATATACATAGGTATACCAACCGCTATTCTCTAAAACTAAAATGACCGTCTTGTTTGTCTATACTATTATTTTAGAGAACTTCGGATGATATAGCTTAAACAATCATTAATTATTCAAAATAGCCGTGTATATCTAATTATGGAGCCGACTGTACATAATATAATATATCCATACTAACAATATATAAATAAGACGGACGTATTTGTGCGTCTGAGGAAACAAATAAATGCTTTATCTATCTTCCTAAACCTGTGAACGTTCATATTAAAATTTGAAAAGGACATTAGCTAGTTTCATCCTGAAAGAGTCAACGATAAAGTAATTCTACGTAGGCGAAACCACGGGAGAAACGATAATATATAATATCTTATTTTTGTTATTGTTATTTTGTATAACACAACAACTAGGCCCATGTTGACGACAATAAATGACATAAATTTTTTTTTTTGGTTACAAGTATTGTGCATTTCATAAAACTCCAAAATAGTGAGAATAGAAGAGGGAAAATGCTGGGACACCTTATACGACACGATGATTTCATCAAAACTATAATAGAAGGAAGAATAGAAGGGAAAAGAAAAAGAGGAAGACCGAGAATAAGCTACATGCAGCAAATAAAAGAGAAGTTGAACGTCGTGTCGTATCAGGAGGTCAAGGGGAAGGCGGAGAGCAGAGAGATATGGAAAAATCTCCACCGACAAGAGCATGGCTCTTAAATCAGATGATGATGACAAGTATTGTCTATGTCTATATACAGGGGGTATTTAAGACACATTTTCTCAAACAGCTATGGAAAATAAAAAAGTAATAATTACTAAAACGTATTGGACTTGACTTATTTTCAATATATTCAAAAAAAGTTCAATGCATCCGTTTTGGAGAAAATTGCAAATATCTACAGAAAACCCATTTGAATCTAAAACAATCGACAAGTTCCACGGAGATATATTATAAGTAGACAGTTCAATTTGCCTTCACTAGACGAATTCAAATTGAATCAAGCAATGTTAAATTCAAAATATAAAGGTTATTATTATTACACAATAAGCATCACACTAGGTACTTAAAAAAAGCCCGAACCATTATGGTCCATATTCTAATTCAAACTTCGCGTGTTACGAGTTTCATTACGAACGTGTCTATGCGGCACATATCTGTTTTACATACTAATAATTAACGTCTTCTCATAGATATTGAGAAGGCTTGAAGGACTTAGTATGTGCGAGAGAGGGTCTAAATTTTATACATATTTCGTAAATTTTAGCAAGCGATATTACAAACATAATAACAACAGCAAACCTGTATAGAATTTGCATCGCCTTCCTTGGGATGATTTTCCCCAATGCTCTGCACCAATCTCACTTCATGCTCACAATGCTTTATTCTTCTTCCAATTAAGCCAGAAACTACACTGTCATACCAGGAACCTCACGGCCATAGTGAGAGCTACATGGCTATGCGAGGAATCATACGACCATATTGGAAACTTCGGCTATGGTGAACTATGATCAAATTTAACAATTTGATCATAGTTCACCAATTTCAATAACTTCAATACAAAGACATATATCTATAATATTGGCTCTTTACCCATGAAATTGGAGTTTTTTTTCTTCGTTAATCATATGTACCAATTCCTGCGATTTTCAAAGCTATATCCAAATTTGTTTTTTATTTGGAAAACGGAATATTATTTCAAGGTTTCACATGAAATATTTTTTAATTTCTGGGCTAAATCACATAATAAAAAAAATTTGAACAGAGCTCTTTTCATGTGCTTCCCATAACCATTTCTTAGATTTGTTGAAACTTTTATAAAGCGGTTACTTTTAAAAATTAACGCTGCCTATACTTAACTTAATGTTATCCGATAATACACACAAAGTTTAGCTAAATTTGGATTTGCCGTTCCCAAAAAAAAATCAAAAATGTTTGTATGAAGAAAACAGTCTTATGAACTTCTTCGTACAAAACGCCAATTTCATAGGTAAGGACCTAATTTTATCAACATGTTTGCTGAATTGTTTTTTCAAGAGTTACAAATCAATTTGCAATTTTTTGTATAAATTCGTATTTATATGACTGTTTATTTCTAATACTATAACTAAGGAATCCTTAATACATGTACTTGTCGATCAACGTAATAAATAATCATTAATATACCGAATATAGGATTCATTTAGGATAAAATTTAGGACTGATAATATAGTAAAACTCTACGCGAATCAGAGACGTTTATATGACCAAAAATTTGTGCCTTGTGGCAAATCCCGCAACGCAAAGAAAAAGAATAAGCTTAACCAGTTCCTTCCTAGGTGTCGTAAACACGGACTAATCACTAGTGACTTAAAGCCTTCCAAAATAGCTTGCTCCTTGACAGAGCAATCTTTCCTATATGTAACAACGATTATTATTCACTCTTTAAACTGACGCTTAATTTGTTGCTCACAATAGTATAATTCTGTATACGTTGGCCTCGTGGCGGATAAAAGATTGACCCGTTGATTTGATAATTAGTAAATTACAATGTACTTAATTACTGTGCTCATTTGAGGATCCTCACCGACCGACGGGAAAGAACTAGTTACAAGTTATTTTACAATTAAAATTGTTTCATAGCGCCTTCAATCTTTAATATTAAGTATGCACTCGTACGATTGTATTTTTTTTTATGCACAACGGGTTGGTACTTGACATTGTATGTGCAATACTTATTCCTTTTGTGTAGATAGATAGAGCTATAAGCTTCGTATATATTCTAAACAACCTGATTATCTAATCTGACAGCCTTATATCTCCACTGCAGGAATACAGCCTCGGAGACATAAACCACTATGCGGAGTTTGTCAGGCTAGTGATCAGCGTTATCAAGCCGTATCGATTGCTTTCAATTGAAAACAACTGAACCATTCATATGGAAATGTCACTAGTGGTTACCCATCAAAGGACTGCCTGCTCCAGATATTTGTAACTTTGCTAATCGAAGACGAATAGTAAATGTGACTGCTCCAATGGATACACATATTAATCTGCAACTAAACGCAGTTCATCTACCGTCGGAACAACTCTACTAAGCCTTATAAGCAAGTTCACTTCGTTGTTTCCTTCCGTAAAATTCCTTCTCCTACTTTCAGTAACAGACACACATAAGACTTTTCAATTAACAATGAACAATTTTTCAGTGCATAAATTTCCGCCCATCCGAGTTCTCATTGTTGCCAGCAACTACAACCTGTATATTTGAGGCCATAGGTTTTCGCGGGCTGTTTTTCTGCGCAGCTATTTTTCGTTGTGTGTCGGTAGCCATACTCTTGTCAACCCAGCTCTTCCAAGAAGCGTATAACAAATCCAAGGGTCAAGACGTTGCCAATGACTTCTGGGAGCAACCGCAGAAACTGGAGGTTATTGTGCCTGGTGTTCCGCCACCCCTGGACATTCTAGGATGACGTGAGCGGCTGTCTGTTCTGCCTCCAAGCATGTGTTGCATTTATTTATTCGTTACACCTAGAATAAACAAACAGTCAGTTATAACTCCGACGAGCAGTTGGAGTTGGGGCTAGTTGAGCTCATAAACAGAAATCTTTCAGAGAGTCATTCACCTCTAGTAACTAGCGTCACCACATTTAACATTTGTCGGAAATCCCCGGTAAACAGAACAACTGCAAAGGGAAAAATCCTAGTAACGACAACTGTCATTCGTTCTAAACGCGCAGTTTTCTTTGTTCAACAGGAGCGACTCGGCGGCGGAGGGCTGGGTTTAGGCGGCGGCGGATTCAGGGGAGGCGGTCAGCCTTCCCTCGCCGACTTCCAGCCTCCCTACTTCCCGCCGCCGTTCGCCCCCGCACCTCATCCCGCAAGCCCACACCACCAGCAGCAGGTAAATGCGACAACGCCTAACATAAAACACAACGTAAAAAGTATGAAAAGCCTGGCGCTCTATCTCCTGTCCTGTCCTGGTGAAAAGTGATCAGTACAGACAATGCAGATGTCCGTCCATGTGGAAATGTATATACCTCACCGGCTATTGACAATTTAGCAGCAGTGATTAGGTACAAAGACTGATTTCGAGTCACGCTTGTAGCTGCGCATGCGACAAGCGATGCGGGTGCAAGTGTATCTGTACTCACTTCTCTGTGAGTGTTTATCATCCAAAAATTCTAATACTGCTCCGTTGAGTTGACCTGGCAAATTATAAATCATCTTGTATCCACAGAGTCATGGCATGGAGTACGGCGGGGGAGGCGGCGGTGGGGCGGAGTATGCCCAACACTATGCGCCCCAGCAGCTACTCCCGCGCCATCATGGTCACCATGAGCCCCATGCGCACTTGCGCCACCACAGGGACCACCACGACGCGATACATGCGCACCACGTTAGTACCAAACACACAACGTAACCTGCTATCTCATTTTATTTTACACATTCCTCGAGCCTGGTGATTAAGGGAAATTATCCAATGAAAATCGCTCCATGAGAGAGGCTTACGTCCAACAGTGAACTTTTATAGACTGCTGATATGATCTTTAAATCACGGAGATGATAAAAATATCACCGAAGAGTTGGATATCAGTATTTTCGAAAAATCGCTTCGAAATCACACTGTGTACCATTATTTTCTTGTGCAAAACTACTTCGATGAGGTAACCAAAGGTTTCAAATAGATTTTAAATATTAGAATGAAATGTCGAACGGTGATTTCAAATCGAGTGGGGGTGGAATGGTTCAATAAAGTATGATATGTTTAGTTACCGATGACTTAAAAAAATCGGTGACGTTTAATTTTTCCTATGACATTTTGTCGATTTGTCTCTTTTTCAAACAAAAAACAATCAAAACGTCGAATGCAAGGAATATAAAGTACTGAATTTCGTTACATGTAAGAAACTTCTCATATACTTACACATATAATTTATAACAGCGCCATCTATTGACACTAATTTGAATTACATATTTGTCAAATCACCAAGCTTACAATTTCTTCGAGATGTGATGTAGAGAATAGTCTCTACATCACATCTCGAAGAAATGTGTACGTATCGTATTTTGTAAGATTATACGCTGGTGCGTGAAAATTCCTAACTTGTGAACAATGTCGCCATGTGAACAACCTTGTGAATCTCTATTATTATCGAACTAATAAATAACAGTAGTTAATTTGAAAGCAGTAGCTCAACGTCAAACAAACGATTGATTTCTATCTTTTGGGTGTAGCCACTATTCTCTCTTCGTGTACGGCTCTTGTGCTTTGTGCTGCCCTTCTTGCTATACATGCCATTAGGGTTCCATAGCCAAAGGCAAAAACTGAAGGCTATAAGTTTTGCCATGTCTGTCCGTCTATCTATTTGTAATTGTATCTATAGTCGCAGATTCATTTACCATTTAACCCATTTATTTCCATACACAACCAAAACAAAGTTGAATAAAAACTAACCAAAGAACCTAGATAATAGAATGAGTGCGTATGTAGGGAACAGTCTCAGTAAACACAGAGTGACATAAACATCGACAGCTTATGAGCTTTGTGGCAGTATATGTAGCTGCAGATGTAGGTTTGCTAAATAGTATATCTGGCAGTATATCTCAAACTCCACTTATCTATCGCTACTACTTAGTTAGAATAGGGAAAACAAACAAACAAAAATTTTAAAACTATTTTAACATGTTTAATTTCTCATTTAAATCTCCTTGGTGGTTTTTTCGACTATCTTCAATATGCAAGAAGTTCGATTCTTCATTCTTCCTTCAGTCTTTCCTGAATCCTACAACCTTGGGATCTTCAAGAGCAGAGTGAATAGGCATTTACTGGGATCACGTGCTTCATCTTCGACCACATCGTCACTCTCCTTCAGGTGAGATTGTGGTCAAACGCGAATCCAGTCAAACATAAAAAAAAACAGATTCACGATTTTATATAGGGTGAATTTCAATTCGTGTAATTCCTATTAACTGGTGACGCCACTCTTGATTACGAACGACTTTCCCCAAGGAACCATAGTCGAACTCGATCAAAATATTTTAAAATTATGAAACAAACCATTGTAAAACAACTTTTAGTATGGAAGCCCAGCAATGAATTCGGCTATGATTCCTTGTGGAAAGTTGTTCATAATCAAGACTCACCAGTAAACTGGAATTACACAAATTAAATTTCATGTAGATATAAACTTAAATCGATTAGGTATTCTAGATATTCTAATAAATATTGTTAGATAAATCTAATCAAAATTGTAGTAAGTGATAAATACTTTAATTAAATTTTTCGATCGGCAAATTTCCGATTATCGTAGATGGACTGGAAGATTTCTTTAGTGATAGGGCTATTGTGTTCTATTGTTATCATCAATATTTATTTTAAAGGATGCATTGTAAGTAGTACGTGGTTTTACTGTTCATCTAATATGAGCTACGTACACTACAAGTCCCAACTATTTCCCCCTCTGTGCTCCCCTCGGCAAAGAATCCCGGCATAGTTCCTTACCCTTCGCGAACCGGCTAATAATTATGTTATTAAAATACTCTACAATGTACACATACTCCAAAGGCATTTTTGAAATAGAATCTTATGAAACCGACAATCGTATTAAAAATTTTAAAAGTTAATTCTAAATATTATAAAATAAATCTAGAAGTTTCCCTGTAGTTCTTTCCTTAGAGATTTATCCCTAACCCTAACGACCTACGCAATAAATTACCGTAATAAAACAATTTTTTTTTAAGAAAAACCTATCAATCAATCCATTAATTTATTCGTGATTCACAGGTAAAATACATTAGAGTGATAGAGCTCTGTGGTCTGCCTATTGGCATACAAAATAGTTTTTCTGCATAGGTACTATTATACTAATAGTCAAAAGTCAAAGTCAAAAAATATTTATTTCGTAGGATAAAGATTATCACTTGAAAAAGTCACATTTTTTATCTTAATATTAAAATTATTGACATTATTGCTCATTCGCAAAGCAGATTCCCCAGAGAAGAACGAGCAAGAAACTAATTACTAAACTAATACACCAAAAATGGGTAAAGTTGTATAAAATCCAATTATTTCCGATTGTTTAAAAGAAAAACAGCTACCAGTACAATCTGTTGATATCAACACAATTTAAAAAAATGTCACAATTAATCCAGCAATGCTAACTTTCAATTTGTACAATAAAATAAAAAATGTCATAATGATTATGTCAATGTCCATATAAGTAATAAAATTTTACATCAGATTTACAAACGGAAACGTGTCAGTATTAGTCCAGCATAAGGATACACTTTTTATTTCCTATAATCTTAAAGGCCGTGATTTTTCTCACATGGGTAGAGTCTGTCAGTGATAGAATAAAAATATTTTTTAACAAATGGCTTGCTTTAGATATAGTATAGGTATTTAGTAATAAAACATACGACTATTACATTAAAATAACCACTGTGAATTTCATTACGTCGGGAATATACTTCATTCATCATTTTCCTGCCCTTATCCCGCTGTAGGTGAGGTCGGCACAACATAAAATAATTATTAACAATTTTCAAAAACATCGATCCATTACTTCTTTATATTTATGAAAAATTTGACCGAAGGCAAATATCAAAACTTAAAAAACTATTTTTAGACAGCTTAAAATTTATTAAATTCACCATGGAATGGATATGTGAAAATTATTAATAATTACTGGTCAATTAATCCTGTATTGTCAGTTGGTATTAATAATTACCGGTAATTACTAATAATTTTAAATTAATCATACTAACCGTAACATATCAACCCTTTAAAAGGAAGATTACGCAATTATTCAGCCTTACAAACTCTTATAATAATTAAAAAGTACGATTCGTTCAAATTAAAAAGGAAATCGTTACAAAAACGCGAATCCTAAAACGCGCTATCAAAGTTTTCCCAGCCGGCCGTATATATACCACCCCTTCCGAACTCTCGTCGGGGAGGTCCGTCTCTACACGGTGAACCGAGTATTCGACGGAACCGGACTAAATCTGTCGGACGACGACCAGACAGCGTGGTGCTCATTTGGGCAAACAGACGAACCAACACACAAGATATATGCAGCAGGGATTTACTCGTATAAACCCTCAACCCTACCGTATAGAGAATTTGACCTCTCTTTTGGAATAATGTTATTATATTTATGCATACTTATCTATAATTATTTCTTTAGTTGGTAGTATCGTGCACCCTACCTGTTTTTCTATCTACACATTTCCCATAGATGTAGGTTGTCTGGAAGATCGCTTAAAGTGATAAAAAAGTCTAATTGTGTTCTATTGTTACCATAAAAAATTATTGTAAATTATTTTATGCAATAAAGAGTATTTGTATTGTATTGTACACAAGGTTATTTACTGTATATCTGAAACCTGATTAGTTTGGTAAGTAGCACCTGTAGAATCGATTCCGGCTATAAAAATATGGGGTTATATTTTTATCCTTAATTATTAATCTAATTAAAGAATGATAAACACCCTATAAGCGAAAACAACTAACTAACTAACTAACTGAATTCGCAACAATCTTTTATTTTTATTTTATTTTTTCTAGCGATATTATATATAATAGTAAGAAAATATGATACAAGAAAATATTATAATAATATAACAGCATTATTACAAAATTCAGACCCAAATATATACTATTTATTTTCACTTGTGAGAGCCTGACATCTGAACTAGGAAAATAAACGTGTTTTTCGGATTATATTATATTGATTACAAAATATATTATCGAATTGGGGTTATCAGTTTTTTGGTATACAAAACATCTCTGCTCTGCAGTATATGCAGTTAGAAACGTAAGTACTGCTAAATTAGTATATTTACTCATTTCCATAGCATGATGTTTTGGGGAAAGGCAGCGGATAAAAATTCAAATTTTATTTTGAAGAAACGACCCAATTGAGACCTGCATGTCACTTAGAAATAACTTTAAATAGTTTAATATTCTAATATTTCCGTCACAGTACATGTTTAAAATGTTATATTTTATAAACATGATGTCATACTAATAAAGATAAACTTGCAGATCATCTAAGCCGACTCCGCAAAATCAGTCATTCATTCCGAGGGTTGCATACGTTTTTTTCTATACGATTCCTTTTGATGTACAAAATCTTTCTTTCAATAAATTTCAACATACTATAAAACAGAAACTTCATTTGGATGATAATCATCCATGGACGTATTTTACAATTAATAACAATTAATAAAAAAATTGTATTATTAAAACCTGTTTTTTTTTAAAGTCATGCTTGTTCTTCTCAATGGAAAGTAGTATTTTGGACAAGCGGTGTCTTAAAAAAATATAAAATCTGACTACCTGACTACTACCCACAATAAATAAGATTTTGTTTTACTTTTCTAGAAGTTGATTTTTATATTGAAGAGTTTGAACTTTGAACACAGAGTAGGTATTAATTATATCTTGATAACGTGTCCAAGTGCAATGTAAAGAATAATTAGTAATATGAATATATTCCATATATTACCGAACCATGCTCAACTATTGGAAAAGGGGCAGATAAATTAATATTTTCAATTTAAGATAGAGATGGCAATAATACGCAGACGTGCGGACGTCGCGTTCCGTAATACGGACCTTAAAATCTCGATTTTTGTGCACCCTATTTTAATATTATTATGCGAAATAGGGTTTGTCTGCTTTGCCGTACCGGCTAATCTACTGAACTGATTTATATATGTTTGGTGTAGTGGTTAGAAACTCTGACTGCTATACCAAAAGGTCGCGGGTTCGAATCCCGCTATATTTATTTATTTACAAAAAAAAATGTATTCGTGTAGTTTATCAACCATCTGTTATCTATAATACCATCTAGTCCACACTAAGCAAGTAGACTTGTATTATGGATACTAGATAGTTGATGAAATAAAAGAATATTGCCAATGAAAAATATCCATAACTCCGATACACATGTCCGTATTGCCGCGGTACACATTGGTCCGATATTGAAACATATGCCCCTAGCGGGATTGGAACCCGCGACCTTTTAGTATAG
The DNA here is from genome assembly GCA_949316235.1 of Oegoconia quadripuncta. Lineage (NCBI taxonomy): Eukaryota > Metazoa > Arthropoda > Insecta > Lepidoptera > Autostichidae > Oegoconia > Oegoconia quadripuncta. The sequence continues at coordinate 9,881,592 of OX438741.1, read as the reverse complement.
CAGGCAGAGTTTCTAATTTCATTATCTTTCTGTCTTATTAGCGCTTTCCAATTTTAATTTCGTTAATGGAAATGAAAACGGTTACACGTTTGCCCACATTCGATTTTTGAACAGACAGACCCGCCATATCAATTTGACCTCCTACTTTCGTTTCGTTTTTGTAAAATATCAGCATTGGGTCATAATATTTTCCGCCAACAATACTCTTGAAAAGCGATACCCGAGCATGGGGCCACTTTACCAGATTAGCGGCTATAATGTTCCGCTTTTCGGGCTCCGGCTATTTCTGCACAATGCCTCGCGACTTTTGGCGGCAAACTTGATGTCATTTTATGATTGAATGTCGATTTATGGAGGCAACATATTGTTGTTATTTTTCTTTTGAAATGTAGTACTTTGCCAAATGGACGTTTATTTCCTCTAGGTCTTTGCGTTTAACTATTATCATATCATCATAATAAACTTTAACTACATCTACATCATAGATATAATAACTATTTAAAAACCAAAGAAACCCGACAGATTATTTTGTATTTTGCGGACGCCATGTTGGGTGTTTTAACATAAAATGTACTGTTTACATACATACACTCGAAAAACATTGCCCTCTTCCTGGTCTGTCGGGTAAAAATAAAATATTCATTCGTATAATAACTATTTAAGTATTTAAATACAAAAAAACCCGACAGGATGTTTTACATTTTGCCGACGCCATGTTGGATGTTTTGACATAAAATGTACCCTATGACACTCCTCAAGACGAATCTAACGACATCATGCATTTCGAAATCGGTCAAGACGTTTAGGCTGTAGTATGCGCCAAAGAAACGGATCAAATAGCACTCGATAAGCTAATTATAAATTTAATTACGGTTATTTTCGAGAATTTCAAATTATTGATGAAAACTGCGACTTTTATTTTTAATTGTGAATTCTGGAAACTTAACCCCCATCAAAGCTATTTAGGTATTATTTATAATCAGCTGTTAGGCTTCTCGGGTGCAGGTCAGAGAGATATTTTGATTTATCCTGAATTTAATAACTAATGAGGGCGCACTGGACGGCATCAACCCTTATAAGGGTAAGGGTGTCATCCTATAAAACAGCCCTGTATTAGTAACCAATGATAGTAATTTGACGACCAATTGGTGTAGTGGATAGTCACCCTATCAGCGAAACCAACGGTTGCGGGTTCGAATCCCGCGAGGGGTAAAATGTTTATATGATGAATACGAACATTTATTCCCGAGTCTTGGATGTTTATATAAATATTTATGTATGTTTGAAAATGAAAATGAAAATCATTTATTCATGTAGGCAATACAATATGCACTTATGAACGTCATTTGTTTTTTAAACTACCACTAGCTCGGAACGCGACCACTACTGAGAAGAGCTAGCGAGAAACTCAGAGGGTTTGTCTCTTTTCAATCAATCATTTACAATCAAGAAAGGTTACAACAATTTTATATATCGTGTAGAGGAGCCGTTTAATCCCATGGATTACTTTCATTAATGTAATCTGAAATTTTGTAATATCCGTTTATCCGTTATCTAGTATCCGTAGTACAAGCTTTGCTTAGTTTGGCACTAGATGATTGGTGTAAGCGTCCGAAATATTTATTTATTTATTATTATTAACTTAACGCCAACGGTACCATTAATCATAATAACAAAATAAGCAATTCTTAATGTATCACGTTTTACTCCAGTAAGGATACCTACACTTCTAACTTCCTATAATCTTAAAAGCCGTGATTTTTTGCACATGGATAGTACCTGTCAGTGATAGAATAAAAATGATTTCTAACAAATCGGTAGCTAGCTTTAGATATAGTATAGGTACTTACTAATAAAACATAGACTATTAGATTAAAATTACCATTGAATTTCTTTGCATCGGAGAATATACTTAGAGCTCCTGTAGCTATTAAAAAAGAAACGATCAATAACTTCTTTATATTTATGAAAAAATTCACCGCGCGCAAATATCACGATTCAATAAACTGTTTTTATAAAATATAAAGTAGCCATTGATTATGTTTTTAGAAAATTGTTTGATGAGATCTTAGCATCTTCTACAACGCAATGAAGATCACAGTCAAGTGGTAACTTTAATTTAATATTGCAGGTTTTATAATTACCTATACTATACATAACAACAGAATGGTTAGGAAACATTTTTATTCAATTACTGCTGGGTACTGTATACTTCTACAGAAAGATCAGAAACTTTAAGATTATATAAGTTTCACCACAAAAATTATGTAATTTTACTGGAGTATTTATCATTATACAGTTATCCCACGGCGGGTTCAGCTACGGTGGCGGCGAAAGGCGGGCGGACTATGGTGCTAGGGAGCAACACGAGCTCGCTTTGCACCATGCGCTGCACTCCGCTGAGGAGACGCCGGTAAGAGACTGCTTGAGTGGTGATTTCAGATTCATGCTCAAGACGGTGCACCGAGTCCAGTTGTGTGATGAATACATGAACATTTATTCCCGAGTCATGGATGTTTATATAAATATTTATGTGTGTTTATCCGTTAACTACTATAAACTTTTTTTAACCGCCTCCGTGGCTCAATGTAAACATTGGGTTCACGTTTCGGAGGTCGCGGGTTCGATCCCCAGCGGGTTACATATTGAGTACTCGGTTTGGTTAGTGGTAGGGCACCTTAAATGTCCGCCTGGCTAGCTACCACCATCTTATCGAAATCTGCCGCCAAACAGCAATGTTAATAGCATTGTTGTGTTCCGGTTGTCAGAGATAAGATAGCCAGTCCCCCAAATAAGATGGGGTTTTCGGGTCAGTACGCTGCCACCTTCGGCCTCATCTTCAGTTAACATCAGGTGTGATTGAGGTCAAGTGCTAACCCGTTGTGGATAAAAAAAAACTTAATAAAATAAATCAAATTACACACAAGGATCAAAACAAAAAGTACTTACTTGTCTTTCATCAGTATGTATGTGTGTGTATCTGCTTAACCGGCAACACAGGTGCTTCACATTCACAACTAACCATACTATTCAGTGTGTCCATGTAAAATAAATGTAGTTCCTATCTTCCATTTTCTAATAATACCTACTCTTTTAGGCCGAGCTGTAAGTGATTTAATAATATGTGCAATCTACATTTTTTCAGTTTATATTTCCCTGATTTTATCTACAACGTCCCCACTTAGTGATTGGCCAATATTAACTGCAAATATGTCTGCCAACCCAATAGGAATTTAATAACAAGATACGAGTAAGCAAATTAAAAACCCTCCAAGGAGACTGGAATGCTCCACTTCTTCCGTATATTTCCCTTGGTTTTTATATTATTTTTGGATAAAATGTAAGATGTACCAACCTAATTAATGTTTTTATTTCTAGAATGCAGGCATGGATGATACTACTGGATTCATGACGGATCTCCCTTTATTAAAAAGTGAGTAGCAACATATTTTATCGAACATAACTTGGGTGGTAGAACTTGGAACGTAAGAATACTGCTGTGGTATATAGAAACACTAGCTTTGCGCCCGCGACTTCGCCCGCGTGGAAGATTTTTTGGAGAGCGCTCGTAATGCTCCAGAATGACACGTTTAATCTAACATTTTATAGGTATATTAATTTATTAGATTTCAGTACATTTAAAGAAGGTGGCTACTGAATAGTAAAGTTATTTATAAGTTCATTTCTCACAGTCTTAGGAAAAATTTTCAAATATTCAAATAATATTTATTTTTTATTTAGAAAATCTTTAAATTTTGCATGCCAAATATAGAGTTCTTATTATTGGGTTTTTGTCTTAAAACTTAAGCTTTAGTCTAATTAACACCCAAACAATATACACCACAGCGTAAAAATGTATTCTATGTAGACATTCGCGCTGCTCTACTACTATAGTATACTTTTTATTTTATATATTTATATATTTATTTTATTTTATTCGGAACACCAGCAGCAGAAATAATAAGGTACTAAATATTTCAACAAAGCCATTATAAGGTATTCGCAGATACAAAATATATACTTTTGTATATAGTAGTAAAGCAGCGGGAAATTTATGTCTACATAGAATACATTTTTACATTAGAAATATTTTTATAAAAATATTTCTTCTATTCTTTGAAACCAAGTCTCGAAAACTTGTTTAATTTGTCAACTTAATATATTTTTAATTTTGACAAAAACGACGATTAAAGCATTCCGTTTCCGTTAACGATATCACAGCATCAAAGAAACAATAAATATAGATCGACTCGCCAAAGATTAAAGAACAAAACGCGCAACTTTTTATTCAATACATAGGTATCATTAAGATATGATATTCATTAAAACTTTCTGAATTTTTCGTGCCATTAACCGCGTCTGACCATTTTTGTGATCTCGAGTTTTAAAATGTCGTAAATAAACGTAAACACTAGCTGAAATGAAGCCCAAGGAGATTCCAATTCAAAATCTAACCTCTTGTAGTCTTACCCAACCTGCTTTCAGAAGTGATGAAATACTCTTTGCTTGGGTACAATAAAACAGAATAAAAAATTGTGACTATCTGTGGTCAGTTGGTCAGAGTGGTAATGAGTGTATCTTTTTCAATATTGTTGTCAGGTTTTAAAACTAGAGGTCCTATGCATCTACTACCTTCCACCCTCGACCTCATCTTCACTTAACATCAGGTGTGATTGAGGTCAAGTATCAACCCGTTGTGCATAAAAAAAAGAAAAAAACTATAGGTAGGTTTGAGACTCTACCGCAGATATATTTTAACGGCTAGACTTTACATTAATCAGATTGATTGAGAAAATTAGGGCAAAATACAGCACGTGTACCAACTCCAGCTTGCGAAGGACTTTAAGTCGAGACGCCAACGGCCCCTCAACATATAGCCCACGGGAATATATTTTGATAGCATCATCGATACATAAAACTGTAAGGAAAGTCACGCGTAGTCACAGCCATAAAATTTAAGAAAAATTTAAAAAAGTTTTAGCCCCCCTGATATTTTTAACTTTTCTTGTCCCTCATGCATGTTTGTCCGCCCATCTGAATAACATTTTACTCGTACTTATGTAGCAGAACTTAGATGCTTAGTTTAGTTTAAATGGCACTAAGATTCATCAGATAAAATAAATAAGTACATATTATTAACTTATCAAACATTTTTATTGTTACTCTTACCGATGACCCGTCAGATAAAAACTGTAATTAGGCCTCGTACGCACTTATCGGGTAGGTGTATCAATTTTTCTAAGTAGATTGTAAAAAACTTCCATCTCATTCGACGGCTGAATGAATCGATCTCAAAGAAATAAAAGTAACGATCAATCAGACAGGCAATGTATGAATTGTGTATTACAATTTAGAAATGAAATAAAGATGTAGAGATAACCACCAATCATGAAAATAGTGAAATATAATTCGGTTTTCAAAAATCTATACTTTTATTCCTACTATTGGCAATCATCACCCTATTCATATTTTTCATTTTCCGTAAGGTATGTAACAGTGTCAACAAAAGATTTTTTGACGAAGCTCAGTCATATTACAGATCCATCAACACTCGAAATTGAAACAAATTGCAGGGAATATATATGCTTTTTTTACAGAGGGTTTTTACTGCTCTGAATACGACTAGTTTGACCCAGAATAAACGAGCTTGCCAAATTCCTATCAAAAACAAAAACATACAATCTCAATACCTACGAATAAAGTCAGTCAATCTACTCAGTCGGATGGCGCACCTTTCTTTTTTATACAAAATGGCTACACGATATTAGCCAGTATGGTGCAAAGCTAATGACACACTAATGTTTATTGTATTAGGGTTGCCATAAAGAAAAATTACAATGAGAATGGTGATCATGCTGAGCGCATGTTTGGGGCGTGGCAGTGATTGTAAGAGGGTCATTGTTGAAATTCGAAGCCGGGTATTTTATAATCACCGTATTTTATTAATAGGTGTTAGTTTTTGAAATATTTCTATGATGTTCTAGTCAAATAAATAATGTTAAAATTCCATACAAAGCGACGTCATTCGAAATAAAATAAACATCGATATATTTTTTTCTTGTGTTAAAATTTAATTATTTTTATGTAATCTATCTGATGCATGCGGTGTTTATATATAATTGTTTGTACATTTAGATAATAACGAATATACATAAGGTTTCATTACTTCTAAGCGATGTAACAAGCGTTTGTAAATCTATTTAATAAAATAAAAAGAAAAAAATCCTTGATGTTGTTTGACAGTTTAAAAAATAAAAGATGGTTTAAAAAGGAAAAGATAGGCGACAGTTTAAAAAGAAATTAAGGTTTCCACTATAATAATAGATGGTGTTGTACTAAAGACAAGTGTCAATCGAAAAAAAAGCACTCATTATTAATCTGTGGTTTATATCTTAATCAAACATAATAACAAAAAGTTGATATTGGTGTGATTCGGATGTACACCAAGTAAACTAAACTAAACTAAACTAAAACCAGTTTTAAAGTAGTACTGTCTCTTTCTATCTGGAACAGTACGATGCGACAGAACCACTCCAAAACTGGTTTTACTTTAGTTTAGTTGGTGTACATTACAATCGACACCTATTGTTTCATTTATAAATAGTAGGTATATTATATTATCTTTGATTTTGGCCATGACTTTGAATCAGTGAGTGTGGAGGTAACCGGTACTATTTTTTGTCATCTGGAAAACCCCATTAGATTATTTTTTTTTTATGCACAACGGGTTGATACTTCACCTCAATCACACCCGATGTTAAGTGAAGATGAGGTCGAAGGTGGAAGCGTACTGACCCGGAATCTCTCTCTGACAACCTTATTACTTATGTTCTTATTATGACAACTTTATTGTTCATATAAATTTGTTTTATCCATCCTAGCAATGAAAGGTCGCGACGGGCTAGGCGGGAACGGCTCCTGTGCGCCAAATGACGTATTTTGCTCGGTACCGGGCAGACTGTCCCTCCTGTCGTCCACCAGCAAGTACAAAGTGACGGTTGCCGAAGTCCAGAGACGGCTGTCACCTCCAGAATGTTTAAACGCGTCACTACTAGGCGGTGTATTGAGGAGGTAAGTGTGAAACTATAAATTCGTATAATTTCGGAATTATATCTACAAATTTTTATTATTTTTAAGTTTCAAGTCTTTGTCTGTCTTGTGGTGTTTAGCGACTAGGTGGTCACCCATCCAATGACTGACTGCACCAAATTGAAAAGCCACAAGTGTATATGTAACAAAAACCTTGCAATTTCTTAAAATATTTTGCAAATACTTATAATAAATACAATTATCCACGTTTATAACTACTTGTAGTTAATGCTAAATAAACAAGAGGTTACTGTTGATGAAACATGAGGTTAACCGCATGGTGCGGATGCTAAAGAAACAGCGTGTTCAGGGTTCCGTATCAAAATGTACAAAAAAGAAACCCATGTATTACCTATGTAACTTTTGCCGACAAAAAGAAATCTTATTATAAAAGATAATCAGCACTTTCAGAGTTAAAAATAATAAATAAAACAATATTCATTTCAAAAACCAGCTTATTCATAATTATACTAGTATTTGGGTTCTCCTAAGGGAAATAGAATAATTAAATTAGTTAAACTGGTATACATCGGTTCCGACACAGCAAGTACCTATATATAATAAATAATAAAAGTAAGAGAAAGATTGTGTGTGTGTATGCGTGTGTGAGAGTTAAAACTACAAGTCTAGTGATTCAACAAAAATCAACTCTTGTTACAACAACTTGTGTTTTCTTATTGATATGACTATATTTTCTTTTAAAAATAAACTTAACTGACAATACTAAAACAGTAGTGGCTAGCCAATCGGACAATCCGAGTACCTACCTACTAACATATTGTAAATAATGACTCCGCTCTGTACATAATTAAAAAATTAAGGCCAAGTCTCGTGACTCTTTGCACATAAAAATGTCGAATCTTATACCGGATGAGTTTTTTTCCTACCGGTGCGTGCGTTTTTGAAAAAATAAATAAATAAACTACCTATGCCAATAACTTCTATTTCACTTAACTAATATGCCCTATTTTTTTCCTTACGGTAAAAAACTCATCCGGTATAGATCGAAGTCTAGCATCTCATTAACACGTCGTGCAATATCCACCGCTCTATATTTTAAATTCTTCATATCCCGCTTTCACCGCTGGTATAATGTTTCCCAAAAGCCCGGGATACGGGATAGTGTGCCTGTCCCCATTTGTTCTCCGCTGTTGCTTAGTATGCACCTTTCGAGCAACTTGTTGCAAAAAGTTGCTCGACTTGATGAGTGCACTACCATGCCCCTAGACGATTCACGTTGACCCGTTAGGGTAGGGTGATGTAGACGACTGTACTCAATGAACTTACCCCAGCTGCTGTAGCTAGGATCCAGAACTTTGAGATAATTAATAGTAGGATAAAGTAAACAAATACTCGTACTATACAATACCTAGATAATTACTTGCATGCCAAAAGTTAAATACAAACTACTTTTGTAACACAACATTTTTTGGAAAATTTTTAAATTCCACTGGCAATTAATTTGTCGCAATATTTCTATATAATTATGGAATTACCATATTATTATGTCCTTGCGAAAGCGTCGTTTATTCCCTTATATAGAACCTAGATGTAGGTATATTAAATTTCATTTCCATAATTACTACATGCCAATAAAAACTAAATTCAATTCACCCGCAATTTTTTTTTAATTTACTAGAAGCTAGGAGACGGTACGTGCGCTTTTTTATAGAAGTTTTTTTTCTCTTGCAACATCGTGCACTGTTTGTGGCGACCGCTAAAGACATGTTTGAGTTTTATATGATCCGATCGTTTTGGTTAGCGGTTGTTAGGCTTATTTTTTGCGGCATTTGTTAGCGGTTAGATGTGGGGCAACATAAAATGTAATAGCGTATGCCCCTTACATGTTTATTGAATATAATTATTGGGTATCGCTTATAGACATTTCGTTGTGGCAGTAGCCGACTTTTAACACTCTATGTGGTGGTTATGTTCAAAATTAAGAACTACCGGTTTTTGGTATGTTTTTGAGGAAATCCGGTATGACAAGTTATGTAATATAGACTTCATTCATAATCATTCATTAGGCTCACTTTTGTAAATAATTTATTTTGATAGATTATTTTATTTGGAAACAGGTCAGTCTACTTTCCATGATTATGGAAGTTAAAAAACTTGAAAACAATTTTTTAAAGCTCTATAGTTGCGCCTACTTGATATCATGGCTGTCGCTGTCGATGGCAAAAGCTGTCGTGGCTACTACAGGCAGAAAATTTAGTCTTACCTTCAAAGGGACAATGCTACCAGTTTTTGGGCACCCTTCCTCACGGTACGAACCAGTAAGAACCGCGAGCTTCGATTGACTTAATTCATATTTACTACTTCTTCACTCATGAAATTTTACAATCTAATTGGGTAAGATGCAAGGAAGTAAACGATGACTGATTTTACCTATGATACTGTGAACAAATAACGGATATAGTTGTGTACAAAACGTTATTAATATTTAATAAAAATATAACGGGTATTGAATAATCATTTACATTTTTATCTTTTTTTTTACGATGGTTATTTTCAAATGCTTGAATGTATGTCAAAAGTTTTCCTTTGCCGGGATCCCCGTTTAAAAGAATTTTGTGTCGAAGTATTTCTTAGTAAAGGTGTTTGTAGCACCTTATTTAACCTGACAATTAATTAATAAACTTATTTCACACACTAAATAGGTAACTAAATACTGTCACAGGTTACTGACTTCATTTTTAATTGAATTTAGAACACGGCAGCCGCACTGCGCTGCGGGAGTGCCTAATTGCCATCATTACCGTAACCCGTTGCACGTTGTCAAAATGTTACAGCCTGAGCACGTTGTCGGACGCGGATCTAGCCATTTTATTTTAGTACATGGTTACGGTGAAGCGGGAAACCAGCAGCTGGTTGTAACATTGTCTCAAATATTTTGCAATTTTCACATATTTTGTGCTCGGTTTGTCGTCTTACAAGGCAATTATCACAATATTTTAATAAATTTAAGCGAAGGATGCATGTAAATTATTGCAAATAGCGCCAATGTCACACAGAAGCTAATTTATGTAGTTAAAACCTGTAATTTTTATGTTAAAAGCTCGATATCCTGTCTTTTTTGCACAACGTAGTCAACATGTTACTTTTTAATTACATTTTGTGTAAGCCATTTAAACTTAAATGTAACAATGTTAATTGCCCGTCACATAAAGAGTACTTATAATTAAATTAAGATAAGTTATGAATGTTATGATTGAGCCATATATTTTTATACCAAATACGTCTCTATTACTTTTATAATTTTATTCAAACTATGTTATTTTCTTCCTATTTTCTAGCCGAAACAAGTTTAATATTTTATTAAATTTCCTAGCCACTCTAACAGCGCTCTATGTTCTTTATTTTTTTCTAATGTTTTTTTTTTGCTGGAAGTTTAAATTATTACAAGAGACTATATTAGCTAGAATTTTAATATGGTTGATGGTAGAGCATTTTAAACGTTCGCTTGGCTAGCTACCACCATCTTAACGAAAAATCTAAGTCTACCGTCAAACAGCAATGTTAATAGCATTGTTATATTCCGGCTGTCAAGGATAAGACAGCAATCGTCCAAATAAGACGGGGTTTCCGGGTTAGTACACAACCACCTTCGGCGTCATTTTCATATACCATCAGTTGTGAATAAGGTCAAGTGCTTAAAAAAAATAATAGAATACAATATGGTAGACGGTACATTAGTATAATTAACGTCTAAAAATTATCGACAACTATTAATAATAATAATAAATGCCCTACCTACCTACCTACACACAGCGTCATAGGCCTATAGGCCTGTGTTGTGGATACCAGATGGTTGATATACTACATAAATACATTTTCTTTTGTAAATAAATGTCTTTGATTTTGCACAAACACACAGAGCCATCTAGGTCCACAGTAAGCATCTAGACTTGTGTTATGGATACTAGATGGTTGATAAACTACACAAATACATTTTTTTTTGTAAATAAATACATGTATAAATGAAAAACATCCATAACTCGGGAACACATGTCTGTATTCATCATACAAACATATGGCCCTAGCGGGATTCGAACCCGCGACCATTTGGTGTAGTAGCAATAGTTTTAAAATAAATACTTATTTTATACTAAACTATTAGTATTTAATTTTACCCTGTTAAAAAGAGTATTGCTGTCAAGTCTCGCATGCGTGACGTGCGGTGCGGTAGGCAGTTCTGTTTCGAAATTCGAAACATGCATTGTGTCGTAAGTTGGTCGTAGCCGGAATGCCATTCGGATTGAACCAATCGCACATTATTAATGGTTCTCTTACTTCTAATATCTTTGCTATTCGAATATATTTTAATACAACTCACTGACAAGCACTTAATATTACCTACCTATGTAGATAATAAGATCGGTATTGATAAATTAAATTGAGGCAGACATAATTAATTTTTTATTTCCATATTTAACAATCTTGTTTTTGATTGAATAGATGTATTTAAAACTACCTCTGACACACTAGCAAAATAACATGGTCACCCAATAAATTTACATAAAAGCAAAATTTGTTTCCAAAATAAAATAAATAATAAAATAAAACGACTTGACTTACTTGACGAGCTTGCCGCGACATAAATGCCGAAGCTTTTATACCAACGTAATAATAAATATTAAATAAATAAATATCCTTAGACATACACACAGCGCCATTTAGTTCCACAGTAAGCAACTATAGGATTGTGTTGTGGATACCAGATGGTTGATATACTACATAAATACATTTTTTTGTACCTATATGTAAACATTCATAACTCGGGTACATTTGTCCGTATTCATCACACAAATATATGCCCCTAGCGGGATTCGAACCCGCAATCTTTTGGTATAGTGGTCAAAGTTGCTAACAACTACACCAAACAGATCTTCTTCGGACACTTACACCAATCATCTAGTCCCAAACTAAGCAACGCTTGATATTTATGTTGCAACCATAGTATTTCTTGTTTTACACCGTGTGTTAAGGCTACATTTCGAAAACCATAACACCAAGGAGAACAATTTCACGGCCGAATATTAACCGAACCGAATATATCTTAACTGAGGTCAAGTACGAACCCGTCGTGCATAAAAAAAAATATATACAAATAAATGTTTTGTCTATCTAACATAAAAACTATGTAAACCAATTCAAAATCTTTTAATATTCACGCATAGAAAATTGCCCAACGGTACCTACTCAAACAGAAATCATCGCATAATTATCACGCATAGATCAAAGGATCGCTAGTTGATTGATAATCTCTTAAAGACGTCCAATCTCTCGATACGACCACTCGATACCTAGGTATCTTCTATATGCCTCCTTTACAATTCAACCCGATGGCGACACGACACGATTTTGGATGTGATATATATATAATTTTTCTCAAATATGTTTGGAATTTGGAGCTTATTTTGATAAGCTTCTTTGAGATAAATCGAAAATGCTGTACTGGTCAAATACATGCGAACAGCCACCAGCAAATGTAAGAAATCCTATTTGTCGTGTATAATGGCCGATGAAAGGAAGCTCATATCTGCCGTGTAATTTAAAAATGGAACTTTCTATTCTTTTTACCCCGAAACATGACAACCACAGCAGAGGTAACTTTATTTAAATTTCGAACTAGCTTGCGAAGAATGTTTGATAAAAAAGCAAATGAATATATTAGCGCATATTATTATTGTTTATCGTCATTCATTTTGTTTGGAATTTAATAATTGATAATATGACAAAATTTGTTCAAGTGAAGAAAGTGAATGTGGTGAACATACTTTCACGCCACCTGAAATTCAAGAGGGGGCAAGAGCCATAATTTATGTATTACTTAGTTACTTAGTTTACACGTGCGTCCATGACTTTTTGCCGGCCGCTGCAGTAATATATAATATGATTTTTTGTTCTAAGCATGATATAGCACCACTCGTGCTTTGGTATAGACTCAATCAGAGTAATAGTAACAGGAAATCTTTCTTATTGTAAATCGTCGTAAGATAAACGGTAAAAGAGCCCTTCCAATTTGACGATTCATCCGATTTAGTTTTCCATTGATTCCAAATTCGAATTCATTGTTACCTCGTCAGGTTAACGGGTGATTATCGACTCCTTTATCATTGGTTAAACGAGCGTGTGAAAATTATAGCGGTGTACTAAGCTGTCCAATTAGAATTGTTTATTTTTCTCGCCTTTGACTTTGATTTTTTAACGAGGAATCGATTGCGGTGGGATGTGTTTAAACGACGTACCTATATGTACCTATGTGTGCTGGTTATCATCCTAATATTAATGCGTGTTTTCAGCTGTAACTATACATTTACAACGGGTTAGCATAAGTGGACGCGTACTGACCCGGAAACTCCATCATATTTGGGGGACTGGCTATCTTACCTTTGACAACCGGAACACAACAATGCTATTAACATTGCTGTTTGGCGACAGATTAAGATAAGATAGTGGTAGCTAGCCAGGCGGGCATTTAAAATGCCCTACCATCAACCAAACCGAGTACTTAAACTTGTACCCCGCTGGGGATCGAACCCGCGACCTCCGAATCGTAAACCCAATGTTGTTTACATTGAGCCACGGAGGCGGTTAAACAGGAATTACACGAATTACATTTCATTCAACAATAATTCTTTTTTGCAGTTTCAGAGGGAGAATCTGTATTTGTAGATATTTCTGAGTGGCGAGCGAAATGAGAGTTAGCTAGAAAAGTCGATCCCCATGTAGGATGATTCCCCTCGAGTTTGAAAGCGGTTCAAAAACTTTAAAATAACAAATCTTAATTGTGCAAACTTCAGATTCGCGCGGTACACTTGATAGGCATAATTTCGTGTTACAGCATCGTCTTTGGGCCCCTTCGGTGTTGGTATGCGAACGAATTCCTTTGCTATACACGAATTATTATTATTGTAGGTATACCTACTGTATTGAATCGTATAACCCAAGTAGAGGCTGTGTTGTAGTACATATGGTTTTTGGTTTCACCTATAAATCTCTTTTTACATTGTAAAGTGTGTAAAAAGCCAACTAAAAAGATGGAAACGTCTAAGTGATTTAGAAGCTGCTTACTTACACGACTGCTGCTTAGTAAGTTTCACTAGTAATATACAAACCTCATGATGAGCGCTTTCCTATGATACCTACATGTATTGTGAGTACTATGACACTTGGACTGTCACGACAAATCTAACGTTACCTCATTAATTAAAACCCATCCAGCCGTTTGAGTGCTACGAAGGAACGCTAGAGTTTCTTTACAATAAGGCCGTAGCCAGAATTGCTTTGGTTGGAGGTAGGGCATTTTAAATGTCCGCCTGACTAGCTACCACCATCTAAATCTACCGCCAAGCAGCAATGTTAATAGCATTGTTGTGTTCCGGTTGTCAGAGATAAGATAGCCAGTCCCCCAAATGTGTTGGGGTTTCCGGGTCAGTACGCTTCCCCCTTCGACCTTATCTTCACTTAACATCAGGTGTGATTGAGGTCAAGTACCAACCCGTTGTGCATAAAAAAAAGACTCCACTCCTGATTACGAACAACTTTCCTCAAGGAACCATAGCCGAATTCGACCAACAAAATATCCGATTACCCATACAAAGTAAACAATACTGAAACCACCTCTATTATGGAAATCCAACAAGTTTCGACTGATTTCGGCTATTTAATTTTAACCCCATACGAGGGTTTTTTTGCTTTTCTCTGGCTACACCTCCATTTGTAAAGGGGAAGGAGGAAATAATTTTATTTTTCCTTCTTTAAATCCCTTTTTCTTCTTCTTAAATAAATTTGGGGCCCAAGGTAGCGTAAAGTCTTACTACTTTCGGTAGGCGACGTTCAGCTGTACCGCTGTTGATCCTGGCTACAGGAGTTGCAGTGAGAGGGTGTGGAGGTGGGTCATGAATTCGGCTATGGTGCCTAGTGGATATTTGTTGTTGTAGGTCACAGTTGTCACCAGCCGAAAATTGTTGGACTTCCATAGATACTAAAAGTGTAGGTAATATAGGGTGTCCCCTTAATATTTTACAAACGCACACTGCACGCTTTTCACACTACAAATTTCAATTAAAGTATATTATGTAAGCACCTATCAATATCTAATGATCCGCGAGGCAATCCGTCGAAAGTTGTTAATTAAAAAAGTCATCCTCTTTTCAACTAGTCAATCATAGCTAACAAGCTATCTCACATTCCTTCGCTCACTCTGTTCCTAAACTACCAATCATCAAAGAAAATCGAAAACAATTTCGTTAACAAGCATTTATTTTTCGTCAGTTAATACAGTAGCCAGTTTTAACGTAACTACATCCGACATACATACCTACGCTACATCAAAATATATTTTTCCGTCTTTATTTGCAAAACTAACCGACTATAAACTCTATTCTTCAGTGTAAAGATCTCTATGCTAAATGAATTTTGTATTGAATAATTTTGTCTGTTGAGCAACTTTCTATGCGTCAATCATGGCGATTTGACGGTAATCGATAGGTTATCGGTAGCTCGATCTAGCGGCCAGTAGCAGAACTACTGACAAGATGTCGGACTAACGCCATTTTTTTACTTTTTGTCGTGGCCGGCCGGCTTGAATGACCGGTCAATGACCAACAAATGATCAAGCAATATTTAACTAATTTGGTAACTACTACTTTAATTTCAAAAGTAAACTAATACATTTACAATTTTGAGAATTTGAAACCGTGTTCATACATATTATGTCAAGTTGGAACTTTTATTTATTCGGCCACATGATTTTTTTTTTTTTTTTTATGCCTAACGGGTTGGTACTTGACCTCAATCACACCTGATGTTAAGTGAAGATGAGGTCGAAGATGGAAGCGTACTGACCCGGAAACCCCAACACATTTGGGGGACTGGCTATCTTATCTCTGACAACCGGAACACGACAATGCTATTAACATTGCTGCTTGGCGGCAGATTTAGGTAAGATGGTGGTAGCTAGCCAGGCGGACATTTAAAATGCCCTACCACCAACCAAATGATGATTTAATTATTTACGTTTATTTTTCGGCTGTATGTACTTACCTATTTATGTAGATTTCTATATTATCTCCGGTAGCCTAATCGGCTTAACCGATTTTGAAGCGCAAGGTTACGTTAGAATCATCTTGATCCCCGCAGTGTCATCTTACAAGTACCTATAGTAAAAAAATCAATACGGCGCGGCGCCCGTAAAATAAAAAATTAACAGTTGTGTAAATTATGAATAGATGTTGGTCTGCTTGCTGTCAATCTCAGCCTGCTCTCATGTTCGAGAAATAAAGCAACTGTTGAACATACATGTTTACTTGTATGACATTTTCGTTTCGACAGATCCTCGGAGGCTTATTGCATTTTGCATTTATTTACTACCTATTTCTCGCAAACACAAATGTTTAAACATACAACAGTTAGATGTCGTGATCTTTCTATCCTCTTATAAGCCCCGGCGTCAAAAAACTTTTGACTCTCGGTTTTGCAATACATAGTATAAATATCAATACAAACTAGGTTGAAAACATATTGCTTTTCTCGTTTCTGATTTCTGCTGTCAAATGTACGGAATACGTTAACCAAATCTATACTTGAGCTCCAAGAAAATAAAAATGGATTACCTAACCCTATTTTATATGTTCACCCACAAAAATACGTTCTACGTTCTTTCGGAACAGTTATTTACTTCCCAACGAAATTTCATCTTCATTATTTTATCTCATAGATGACGTGATGACATAGACGATTGTTATGTCTAGAGCCGCCATCTCAATCAATCAGACTGAAGCACTTTATATCTAAAATATAAAATACTTTTACATTTGATTGCAAATCAAAATGGATTTCATTGTCATTTTGTCAGACAGGAAAACTTGAGATTCAATGTCAATAACCCAATCACACGTTTTGTTAATTTTAATTACTTATTGATATTCGAATAGCCTTTTGGCAGTGCAAAGCTGTAAAATCACTGGTGTAAAATCACAAGCAGAGGCGTATTTTTTATCTACAGTTTTATAATGGTCTACAGTCATCGGACACAAACTAATGTATAGTACCTTGATGATGATAACGGAGAATGTATGTCAGAGTAGGTGCTTGATTTTGGTGATTCTAGACGTGGGGAGGGATTCCACCCGTATATAGCGAACATTCGCACTAAGAAGTTCGACTCTTCATTCATAATACGAACAGCCAAGGCATGGAACTCCTTTCCAGCGCCAGTCTTTCCTGAGTCCTACAACCTCAGGATCTTCAAAAGTGAATGTGCATTTATTGGGATCGCGTGTTTCTTCGACCACATCGTTACTTTCCATAAGGTAAGATTGTGGTCAAACGCGTATCCAGTTACCTAATAATTAAAAAGAATGCCGCCATTCAAAATAATTCTCAAAAACCCCGATCGCACGCGATTTTAAAAGTAAATTAGTTATTCTATGTAATAAAATATTACTATTTTCTTAAACAATGAAATAAATAACATGTTTCTGGCATATTTCACTTGAATTTCCGACCAAACACATTCATGATTTCCTGAGGAAACTTAATCAGTATTATTCCAGGCTGTAAAAGTTTATCTGTTTCAGACTTAATCTGTAAACTCTATTTATTATTAAGAAATTAAAACCAAAAAAACCGACAACATATTTTGTATTTCGCGGGTGCCATGTTGGATTTTTTACCATAAAATGTATCCTATGACACTTTAGGGATCAAGACGAATCGAACGACACCTTGCATTTCAAAATCGGTCGAACCGTTTATAGCGTAGACAGCTACAGGAGGTAACAAAGAAATCTACATATTTAAATACACTCGAAAAACATAACCCTCCTTTTTGGGGCTGTCGGATGAATTAATTCAATGGGGTTTATTAGGGGTAAAGCCTTACTTTCAAAGATTTTGGCCGGAGGCATGTGACCAATTGTATTAAGCAAACATTTATACCAAATGAGTAATTTTACCGTAAGGAAAAAAATAGGGCATTTTTTTTTGGTAATATTTTAGGTAAGTGAAATAGAAGGTATTGCCATAGGTAGTTTAATTTTAATTTTTTCAAACAATAATCGACATAAGCTTTATATCATTTGACGGTCGCATTTGAAGCCTATTCCACGTAATTACATCATTAAATTAAATGGATAAAAAAACTTTTAGAAAATATGGTACCAAATAAATTCCGCATGATAGGAACTCTACGGATTCCGCCAGTCGCATAACTATCAATCTCCGACCGGAGCGTGTGACGATGATGGTTATGAAAAAAAATATTAAACTACCTATGCCAATAACTTCTATTTCACTTACCTAATATCCTCAATTTTTTTCCTTACGGTAAAAAAACTCATCCGGTATTTGGATTGACTGTAGCTCTCGTTAGGACTCCGCCAATTTCCGTGTTTTGCTTAAAGTAATTTTATTCTTACTTCAATGTATTACTAACTAAACACCTATTATTATGTCAATCAGAATCTTGTTACAAAATTAATATTGCTTATTTTCAGAGCAAAAAGTAAAAATGGCGGACGTCTGCTTCGTGAGAAGTTGGAGAAAATCGGACTCAACTTACCTGCTGGGAGGCGGAAAGCTGCTAACGTGACACTACTCACTTCATTAGTGGAAGGTACTACTTTAAACTACATTATCTACAGCATGTGGTCAGCCATACAACATCAGTTAATGGCATCTATTGGCATCCAAAGCCTCTCTAGGCTATTTCTACAGGTGCCTAGAAAGACATAGACTACCGATCAGATAGTTATATATATGAGATAAGTTAGCCTGCGATAAGTGATGACGGCGAAGCCGTGGTCGGAAAGCTATGTCATAAAAATATATAATAGATTTATCATCATCATCAGCCTAACTCATCCCCACTGTTGGGGCACAGCCTCCTCTCACTGAGAGAATATGGGCCATAATCCACCACGCGGACCCAGTGTGGAAAGGTGGGTTTGTGTTAGCCTATTGACCAGTAGTAGGCTTAACGACACACTCATATTAAAATCCATGTTCTTCGTTGGCTCCGAAGAAAATGTGTTATGTTCTGTGCTGCTCAGTTTTGTAGTTCTGCCAGTCTTACACACCAATTTCTTAGCTTTGGATACAACTTAGTAGTAGTCAAGTAGGTACTAATGTCCTTATCTCTGTCACACAGCCGAAGCAGTGCATTTAGCGCGGGACTTCGGGTACGTGTGTGAGACAGAGTTCCCAGCACGTGCTCTCGCGGAATACCTGGCACGACAGTACGCAGAGCACGACGCGAGGCGACGTCGCGACCTGTTGCAAGCTACCAAACAGGTCAGTAACTGATACATTTCGGTCAACTTACCTATTTATGCATTCCACTGGGTAGACAACTGATCAGGGGTCGTGGCTACTTGCTGCAGGCTTGCATCAAATCAGTCACTGGCGTGGACATTTTGCTACTTGGTCAACTTACATTATTGTGCTTTCTGCGGGGCAGCAACTGATCAAGGATCGTCTCGACTGCTGCAGGCTACCAAACAGGTCAGTCACTAGCGTAGACGATTTGGTGCGTGGCCAACTTACCTATTTACGTTTTGTTGGGTAGACAAGCCATCAGAAGTCATTGCACCCTGCTGCATACACATAACAAGTCAGTCACTGGCGTGGCCATATTGTTACTTGGTCAACTTACCATTTTGCATTCTACTGGGCAGACAACGGATCAGAAATCGTCACAACCTGCTCCAGACTAAGCATGAGGAACTTATTGTTTAACGTCAATGGTATGAAACTTCAATGCCATTCCTTCGCCATTGGTCGAAGCTGGGAGCTATCGATGAAGTGCATTACCATTGATGGCCTATGGTTGACATATTGATACTTAGGTTATACAACTTGCCTATCTTTCGACATTCTGCTACATAAATCACGGGGTGTTAAGATCTGCTGCAGGCTAATAATGCTATCAATTACCCTGATCTTACACGTTCTGATTCGAAGAGGTTATCAAAGTAAAAACTACATTTAAAATATAATTTCCAGGTAACGAAGGAGCTGATGGACCTTCTGAACCAGGATCGTTCCCCACTGTGCAACACGCGGCCGCCACACCTGCTGGAGCCGGCGATACAGCGGCACCTCACACACTTCTCCCTCATATCGCACGGGTTCGGGGGCCCAGCGATAGTGGCGGCACTTACTGCTATACAGGTGAATACATCTGTTAATTGCAGTATTGAAATGTTGCAATCAAAAGACAGAGTTATTTTTTTTTGCGTTGGTTTCTTTGAGCATCGAATGATTTTGAATTTGGGACTCTTGTGTGTACAGGGTGAATTTGAATTCGTGTAATTCCCATTAACTGGTGACGTCACTCTTGATTACCAACAACTTTCCCCAAGGAACCAAAGTCGAATTCGATTAATAAAAATTTTATTACCCATACCAAATGTTCTTAAAACCACCTTTTAGTATGGAAGTCAAACAATTTTCGGCTGGTTACTCCACTCCTGATTACGAACAACTTTCCACTAGGAACACTTACTGGTATCTGCAGTATCCATCCATACCATATCTTCACTTAACATCAGGTGTGATTGAGGTCAAGTGCTAACCCGTTGTGGATAAAAAAAATATATCCAATCCGGTATGAAGTTTTTTTTTTTGTATTAACAAAGGGTTGGTACTTGTGAAAATGAGGTCGACGGTGGAAGCGTACTGACCCGGAAACCCCAACACATTTGGGGAACGGTTATCTTATCTCTGACAACAAGTACGAAGTCACTCGTAGAAAAATTCCACTAGTGGTCACGCATCCAAGGGTTATAGCAGATGCGACTGCACCAGGAGTTCGTCATCAACAATAAACCTTTAAAACTATTCGTGAGCATCAGAATGACTGCCCAAAGTGACAGATCAGTTTTAAAATATTACTAAGGTTCAATACCTATTTGGTACTATTTAATACCTTTGTTAAGATATTTGGTACCTAAGTAATAACTAAGAAAATCAATTAAACAAATGGCCAGTCATTCTGATGTCTGAATGACCACCCACATTTAGAATCTCCACGAAAAAGGCTACGAAATTTAATTTTGCCTATATACAAATTTAGTACCTATTTAGTACCTAAACATATATTTTTTCTAGATTATCAAGGCAACAAATAAAAAAAATATGAGCAAAAAATGTTTTATTGACATTTTATAAAAATATAAAAAAGGAACATTAATCTTTTCTTGCATATAAAATGCAATGTGCGTAGAAACTTTTACAGCTTTTTGTTATTCTGGTAGACAAATCGTCAAAACATTGCCATTTTGTGCCCCTGCGGCAATGGGATTTATAATGCTCCAAAATAATATAATGCTCCAAAAGGCTTGAAAATGCTTCCAGTGGCATCAATACTTAGCACAGTCCTTTGCCTTTTTTTGTAATCTTGGAAATATTTTTCTTGATCCAACGTCCAATAGTAAATGCAGAATGGTAAAACTGATATAAATCTAATTACAGTTTCGTACGTGGGTGTATTTGACATTATCCATAAGGACAAGATTTGGTTTGGATCGTAATGCCAGCTTTTACGAGACTCGTACTTTATTTGCCTTAAAGCACCAACAGTGGGTAAGTGCCCCGGTTCATGATCACCAGTGTTCATTGTTATATCAGTCAAACGATTTCGAATCGTGACAGCCGATTCATATTTTAGTTCGTTACTAAGCTCACGTCGTTTAATAGGTGATAGTTTGATTTTCTTTGCTATTAAGTTATGTTTGAAATTCTGGTCAATGTCATGTACGTTGCAAATACATCGGACAATTTTATCAGTTGGCCAATTAATTGTGACCTGTATTTGTGCATGGCATTGCTTACAAGAGCCGAAACATTTTACAGTATTATT
Organism: Oegoconia quadripuncta; assembly: GCA_949316235.1. Lineage (NCBI taxonomy): Eukaryota > Metazoa > Arthropoda > Insecta > Lepidoptera > Autostichidae > Oegoconia > Oegoconia quadripuncta. Next base: position 9,859,631 of record OX438741.1, on the reverse strand, counting down.
TAATTTGATTGACTAATTATGAAATATCCAACTGCACTCACCACGATCTTTCTTCCATATTTCTTCTCTAAGCAAATCAGCCCACTGGTGCTTTGGAAGTACTGTCCTATAGCGAAAATTTGATAACGTGGCTTTCGTTCGCTTGCTACATTGTGTGATAGGTTTGATCTTATCCCATTGATAAATATCGATTAAGAATTCAAACTTCCTGCTGCAGTGCGCTTTTGTTAAGATGATTTGTTCCTCACTGATGTCATTAATATTATATTTAGTACAATTATCCGATTCGATACCGTCGCCAAAAAAAAAGAAGTCATAGTTTTTTTTCACTGATAAATACAGTGCTTTTGTTGACATTCGAAACGATAATAATTGACTGATTTCCTCGAACACTGAGTCATACGGTGAAGGAATGTCATTTCTATTGGCAAAATACTTGCCGAATTCACAAAAAACTTTCTTTTGTTCTTCTAAAGACACTAAATGTCGCCTGCCCCTCTTCATGGTAAGTTAGCAAAAATAACCACACAATCAATTGCATGAATTACGACTTAATGAAATTAGCCTCAAATTACGTAAGATCAACTTGAAATAACATTTCCACCAGCAACTACCGATCACATAACGTTTGATGGAAAATTTCGTTCTACCCACAGATCAGTTTTTATCAGTAACTTTGGTCGGAAATTGTTATGGCCACACTGCTGTTATTTTGTTATTTAATAATCGTTGCAAAATGAACTTAAATATGCTACTATTTTCTGAGGTCGTAAATAAATTAAAATATAAGTACATTATTTTTTATTAAATAAATGATTCATATTAAAGCATTCATATAAAATCCATTGATTTTTTATTTAGACGTTAGGAAAAAGTTATTGATTTGACTAGTTGGAAAGTAGACTATTGCCGTTAGTTATGTTTGCTTTTTATGAACCAATTTTGAAAACTGAGTGATGTCCTTTATGTCTTTAGTCGAAAAAAAAAGATACTGTTTTGTGAATTCAAAAAATAACTTTAGCGGTAGAAAGGACATTCTTTCAAGGCATGATTCAGATATTTCATAGATTTTGTAAATTTTTTAACATATCAAATAACAGAAAAAGTATTAAACAACATACTTACGTCGTAATCATAGCTAATCGTACCTACCTTTTCTAATGTGGCTTTATATGCAAGAAAAGATTAATATGTTCCTTTATTATATTTTTTATTATGTGCATAATTGAGTTGTTAACAATACTCAATAAAAATTTCAATAAAATATTTTTTGCTCATATTTTTTTTATTTGTTGTTTTGATAATCCAGAAAAAATATATATTTAGGTACTAAATAGGTACTAAATTTGTATATAGGCAAAATTAAATTTCGTAGCCTTTTTCGTGGAGATTCTAAATGTGGGTGGTCATTCAGACATCAGAATGACTGGCCATTTGTTTAATTGATTTTCTTAGTTATTACTTAGGTACCAAATATCTTAACAAAGGTATTAAATAGTACCAAATAGGTATTGAATCTTAGTAATATTTTAAAACTGATCTGTCACTTTGGGCAGTCATTCTGATGCTCACAACTATCTACTGGACATAAGCCTCGTTTTGCGTCGTTTCCTCGAGGATTTGTCCTAATCGCCACACTGGGCAGACAGTTTGGCGATTGCCAATCTTTTCCACTCCGCAGTAATGACGTTGCTGCCCATCACTGGTATACATATTGTTATGCTCACAACCCTAAGGCCCGTATTAATGAACCATTCTCAAGATTGAGAACAGTCCTGTGACCGATCTCAAGTAAACGTGTTGATTAATAAACCTAACTTGAGACATGAAATAAAGGTGCATACTCAAGCAATACTCACTTGAGAGGTGCGCGTATTAATAAACGAAACTCAAGACTATCATTCATTCGCCGCTGAGGCGAATACTTGAGAAGTGATCTCAGCTGAGTAGACCTCGAGATTGGTTTATAAATTAGCACGGAGCTTGAGATAGCGTCAACTTCTTAAAACTTCTCGGGTGATACAGCTTCAAGACTTGTATTGAGATTGGTTTATTAATACGTGCCTTAGTCCCCTTGTACGACACCCACGGATAGAGACGGGGTGGTCCAATGTCTACCATACCCTAAATTAATTATAATTTTTTTGTTCTCCATTACAGAATTTCCTAAACGAATCTCTCAAGCATTTAGATAAATTATATCCACAAAGTGGTATGGTGTCGTCGTCTATGGACAAAACGAAAATGGATCCCGACATCAAGAAGTAACACAAGCGGAACGACGGTGACGTCGGTGTTTCCACAAAGTTGCGTACGTTGATAATGAAGTTATTATCTAAATTATAAATTATAAAACTCATCGATGGTCGATCAAAAATTGACGCTAGTATCATAATTTTTGTATAGATACTCTAATCTCACCTGTCGCGTTTGGTAGTCCCGTAACATGGGCCGGTATTAATGAAACGATCTCAATATTGATATGAACTAAGGGCCGTATGTAATCGATCTTGAGATTGAGATCCCGTATCAGGCCCGTATTAATAAACTGTTCTCAAGATTGACATGGCCTCAAGTTGACGCTTGAGAATCTGTTGCATATTAAAACAGCATCAGAAAAAATGGTCTTGAGACTGAGACGCGATCTCAATCTCAAGAACGATTTACTTATTAATACGGGCCTTAGTGTCAATATATATTTTTTTGATACTGTTTTAATATACAACAGATTCTCAAGCGCCCACTTAAGGTCATCTCAATCTTGAGAACGGTTTATTAATACTGGCCTTAAACTTTAACGTTATCAACAATTTTTTTAAGATTGAGACTCGATCTGCATTTCGACATCGCTTTACTAATCGGCCCGTAATAACTGAGCTCGTGTTTCTGTAATTCAGTGATCAGTTCAATGTTGGGATTCAAAGTACCCAAGACTTATGAGATTTTTGCTTAACCCCCTTGACCCAGTCTTTTCTTGCTGTTCATCAAATTGTAATATGTATTTTATCTACTAATAAGTAGGTACTTTGTATTGTTATTTGTTCTGTGTATTGCAACCGGCACTGATATAGGTACTTACTCCCACAGATAAACCGATCAATTTGGTTTTATGAGGTTAACCTATAACCATAATGAGGCATCAGTAAGAAGTAAAATAAATAAATGAAAAATAATTTTCGGAAAGAGTGGCTAAATATATATATTTTTTTCGTTTTATTCTCTCCTCTCGGAGAAGGCAAAGGGATCTAAGCCCATAAAGCCATTAAATATTTTGTCAATTACGGCTCTGGTTACCAGGCCTTTTGAGCCAGATAAAAGACAGAATGTTGCCAGTCGATACAACTTGGAGCTATGGTAGCAACTCTCGTCATTTGGTTTAGGGGCTTCTGGTACAATAAATTCTACTCCTGGCTCAAAACTGCATTTTGTCCTGTTACGAGACTACTGAAACCAAAAAATCGGGACTCCTGCACGAGACAAGTGAGATTGAAGGCGACTTGAATTAAAATGACACTTGTAATAGGTTCTTTTCCTGGTGTGTCTGGAATTTGCGTATTTATTTATGATTATCTTGTGGAGACCGGCATACATACAAAAAAAGTGCAATTATAATACTCGAGATTGTGAGAATATGTAAATATAGTTAATAGGAACACCCATAGTATTAATTTAAGCATTTAATAGCGAGTAAACATTAATTACAGATCGTTTTTGCTATTGGATGCGAATATTTTGTATTTCTATTAAAAATAAATAGTTGACAGTGAATCTATGTACTTACATACATTGTAATACAAGCACATATCAAATCATAGAATGTAAATAGTTATTTTATTGATCAAGTGAAAGATAAATTTTATTTTCAGGCGTGCAATTTTTTAACTTCATCCGGTTGAATGCGCATACGAAAACGTGCGTTAAGCTGGAATACACAAAGTGGAATTCAGTTATTTTGTCAGTGTCATAAAACTGTGCTGAAATAGTGACTATTAGGCCCATATTGATAAACCAATCTCAATACATTTCTTGAGACTGTGTCACCCGAGATGCGTCTTAAGAAGTTGACGCTATCTCAAGCTCCGTGCTAATTTATAAACCAATCTTGAGGTCTACTCAGCTGAGATCACTTGTAGTCACTTATAGTCTTGAGTTCCGTTTATTAATAGGTGAAACTCTCAAGTGAGTACTGCTTGAATAAGCACGTGCTTTTCAGGTCTCAAGTTCGGTTAATTAATCAACACGTTTACTTGAGACCGGTCACAAGACTGTTCTCAATCTTGTGAATGGTTTATTAATACGGGTCTTAGTGCCCAAAGGAAAAAAATGTGCCACCGTAGTTTAAGGGTTATTCAATATTTTAAGTGAGCATTCTGGCGTCACGTGTTGCTGGAATCCTCATTCTTATACGCAGAGACTGCTTTACCTATGATTACAGGTTACATCCCAAAAATCTGTGCATAAATAGTGCGACCGAAATATACAGGTCCAGTAATTCGTTTTCAAAAACAACGACGTTATAACTTATATTTATAACCTAAATATATTTAGGTTGATGTCTTCGTGAAAAGGGGCAGCGCAGAAACAGACTTTTAAAGCCGGACAAAAAAATCCAAATGCAATAACATACGTGGAGAACAAAAAAGTGCAACCGACATACAGTGTCCGTCGTCTGCGCTGTCCCTTTCCACAAAGACATCTAAATGCCTTCGTTGTTTTTGAAGACGTATTTATGGGACGTGTATATTTCTGTGGCACTATTTATGTACCGTTTTTTGACATTGTCAAAATTATCTGGAATCCACTGTGTTTCGCGAAGGTGAATCATTCAAAAGTGAGCGAGTCAAAAGTCGCACCTTAAATTCCTATACCGTTCCACAACCTTCTTGAATTACCTGTCATCGCAATTTCCTACCAATTAAATCCAAACAACGAGAATTATTAGAACAAATTATATGCATACACATTGTTATATTGCAAACCGTAAACAGACGGAAGAACGATAATTTTGAAAAAAAAATAAAGAAAAAAAATAGGGCATATTAGGTAAGAAAAAAGATAGGGTTCCTATCATGCGAAAGTTATTTGGAATTCATAATTTTCTCCAAATTTTCTTTATTTGTTTAATTTAATGATGTGGTTATGTGGAATAGGCTATAAACGCGACCGTCAAATAACACAATTAACGCTTAATTCGATTATGGTTTTGAAAAAATCAATTAAACTACCTTTGCCAATACCTTCTATTTCACTTACCTAATATGCCCTATTTTTTTCCTTACGGTAAAAACTCATCCTCTATGCAATAATCTGAACATTATACAGCCTTTACAGGTCTGCATAATACAAATTAATTTTCTCAGGAAGTCTTGAACGATTTTGGATATTTTTTTATTTAATGGCAATTATAAATAGTCTAGTAAAAATACACTTTTAACTTACTATAAGGCCGTGATTTTTGCATGTGAATAGAGTAGGTACAAATCAGTGATAGAATAATAAATTTGCACATACACACGGCGCCATCTAGGTCCACAGTAAGCATCTAGGCTTGTGTTATGAATACCAGATGGTTGGTAAACTACACAAATATATTTGTTTTGTAAAATATATTTGTTTTGTAAATAAATACATATATAAATGAAAAACATACACATGTCCGTATTCATCATACAAACATATGCCCCTAGCGAGATTCGAACCCGCAACCTTTGAAAAAAAATGTTTTCTGACAAGTTCAGCAATGTGAATAAATACTATCGAAAATATAATTTATGAAAACTTAGTTTGCATTATGCAGACCAATAGGATTCTGTTTCAGACTGTACCTAGTACTAAGTATTACACAATTATGTATTTTCGTTAGAAATTAAAAGGTGTTCTGAAAAATCTCAATCGTTTAAGCCGAGACTTTTGAAAAATAACAAGTACCGAGCTAATGTTAAATATTCTGAGTTGAGAGAAATATACATGCATTCATTTTGTCAAAAGATTTATCTTGAAGCTCTCTGTAAACCAATTTTTGTGTTGTACTAAACGAAACGCACACAGTTATGATACTTATTAATTTAGCATCTTTGTTAGTTATACTATTATCACCGTTAGCTCAGTGGTTTGACTTTTCATTTAAGCCATTGTGATCTAATCAGTGTCTGAATAAAACAACTGTGACTAGGTACTTGCAGTTAGACAGACAGGCAGACTGATAGGTGGACATTTTCAAACAATTGGTCCTACTTTGAATACGACCTCTAAAAACGGTTGTAAAGTGCCTAACTGCAAACTGATCCGCCATTTTTTTCCATGCCACGTCGCACAATCAAACTTATATATCTGTATTAAGGGCATATAGGTGAACAATAAATGTCGCATAATATAATGTGCTAAATCGTCACGTTATGGAGATAATTGGACTTAAAATTAACAAAAAAATGAAAACGACAACAGATCGGCAGTCACACCGTCTAACTCAATTTTCTTTTGGTATGGTAATCGGTAATGTACTGTCCGTCCTTGTTATATCGTAACACAATGACAAAGACGGACAGTGCATTAGTATCGTTATCGCTATGGTTTTGAGTAAGGTGGTAGAGTCCCGGGTCTATGCCAGCAATAAAAAAAACCGTTTTATTTCTTTATTTCATTAATTTTCTTAAATGATTCAAAAGTTGGTCTTCTGATAAGAGAAGGGAGAGATCCACCGATAATATTTTGTGGTATTGTAATAATAATTATGTACGAAATAAAACCTCTTTAGTTAGTAATTTGTAATTAGTTAGTCATAGTTTTGCTAGTGAATCAATGTGAAAGTGTGCCAATTAGTTTTAAAATTGGAAATATCTACAATTTCCTACGATCAAGTATTTAATATTTATTACTGTCACTTGTATATAATTCCTTTCAGATTACTCACTATTTTGGCACTATGAGTGTCACACAAAAGTTAGTTTTGCATAATAAACATAAAGGTAATAATTTAAAGAGGAGCAACAAAACGCACAATTTAAGAAATATTTGAAATAATTATTGCAACACCAATGTTTTTTTATTCGCCGTATCTATCAATTTTTGGAGCTTATTGTGAAACATATCGATTAGTTGAAAAAGTATGTATAGGTACTTCTGTATGCAACAAGAAAATACCATATTTGTCTTTAAAAAATAGATGTCATACTACTCTGTCAAACAAGTTTTGGGTTTATTTAATATGTGTGAATATCTACAATAGTTGCAGTTACAAAATCGGTATATGGATATGGAAAATAAAGCGGATTTAAAAGTAAACAGGGCCAATCGCAGTAACTTTAAATGCTAATACCGAAACTGCACCATAACCCAAAACGTTATGTTAAGCACATTTTGTATCGCGCTAATCATTTCGCTTTGCGTTTCGTTTTACTTTGATAACTTAAACCAAAGCCAAAAACGATCCGTTCCAACCGTAAAATCGTTTCAAAATAGCGCGATTGCGTTCCTACCTGTTTTTATAAGCGACAGTTTGATTATTAAAGTCTATTAACTAAGATTTTATAACTGCAATAATATAGTGGATATTCTGTTGCTCTCACTGTTCACTAATTTATTAGGTTTTTCGTATTTATCTATTGAAAATCTGCATGATACTATATCTTTAGTTGCTCAAAGTATTCATTAAAGTATTTATAGTCTACCTAAATGAATATTATGTGCCGAAACTACTTTATAGGTACTTAATGGACACGTATTTGAAAGCAACATTCAATACATTAGCTAACTGTAATAAAAGTACTCACTATCTTGTGGAAAGCCCATGTTTACCCCAGGGGATCAGTCGTAATCGCTAATCGACAAAGAGGATATTACATAGAATATTATAACAAAACATAGACCAAAATTTTAAAAAATATTTCAGAATATTTCATAATTTACGAGCGTGTTCTTTGAAAGATTCAAACATGGTTCTCTTTCTTACTGCAAATACTGATATCTAAACCTAATAAATAGTTGGACTACTTCATTTTAAAGCAGGAATAAAGGCGTAAACTCCCAGTTTGCATACAAGCGTATTACCGTTTTCATTTGCACATGTTATGAAAGATCTAAATTAAATTTTGTAGGTATGCACAAATCTTGTTGTAAAAAAGTTTTTATTGAATTCCATACAAAATATCCGCGTAGAATTTGTATCCATTTCTTTGCAGTTAGACAAAACCTAGTTATTTGTGCCACAAGTTCAGGGGGCACGACAGTGCCTCCCGTCAAGTCGAACAAGCAAGTACGGCCTTACACCTTTTCTCGAAACAAAAGGCATTTCTATATCTTTGTAACCGACTACTGGAAAGGCTGAGATTTGTACAATTTTATTTCGATTGATGTCGTCATTTACAAATATACGCATAAATAGAGATTTGAATTTGTGTCCTTAAGTTTAACTTTGAGAACCTTATGAGAACCTTATCTACTATAGTAAAATAAATCAAGTTTACAGGTAAAACGCTAGGTTTAATTACAAATTATACTACACTGATAAACGGGGATCTGGTGTAACGAGTGTAATGCTGTTATTTTACATTCTCTTCATATCCAAGTAGGCAACTCAACTACTGACACAAATAAAAAACCGGCCAAGTGCGAGTTGGGGCTCGGGATACTAATGTTTCTGCTATCAGTTGTTTTACTGCAGTTCTAAATATAATGGTGTTCAATTATACAGGGCGTCCCAAAGTTATGGGACATGAAGGGGAAGTACCTTAAATATTGTAGATAGTGAATTTTGCTCAAAGAAGACTTTATGTTATTTTTAAAAGTTAGTAATTCTGCATTCATAGATTTTCTAAAAATTACTTGCTTCGGCTGGGAATCGAACCGACTTAAATGTGAAAAAAAAAACACCCTACTTTTATGATGCCAATCGAAAGAATAGCTAAAAAATAATAACTCTGCCTAAGTAACATAGTATTTTAAAAGAAAGGAACAACATAAAATGATTGAGTCAAATTTCAAGAAAGTTATTTATTGCCGACGACGTTCGAAAAGTAGCGATATTATCATTCCAAAGATAGCATTGATTATTCGTAAATAAGTACCCACTTCATAAAATAGGTACTAACATAGTTTTCCTTATTATAAGTGCACGTGTAGATGAAATGATAACAAGAGGGATCACATTTTGAGCATTTAATTAATTAATTTACAAAAAAATACCTACTTAATTGACTACGGCAGTTTCATGTATGTTTTTTATTTGATTAAAATGATTAATTTCACGTTGTTCCTTTCTTTTAAAATACTATGTTACTTAGGCAGAGTTATTATTTTTTAGCTATTCTTTCGATTGGCATCATAAAAGTAGGGTGTTTTTTTTTTCACATTTGAGTCGGTTCGATTCCCAGCCGAAGCAAATAATTTTTAGAAAATCTATGAATGCAGAATTACTAACTTTTAAAAATAACATAAAGTCTTCTTTGAGCAAAATTCACTATCTACGATATTTAAGGTACTTCCCCTTCATGTCCCATAACTTTGGGACGCCCTGTATACAAACCTATAAGTACTAGTAAAATAAAAATGTTTGAAATATATGGCTTTTGTGGACGAAAATGAAATAAACAGGGTTATTTCTACAGTACCTACCCTAATATGTTTTTAATTTGTCTTTTTCGTCGTAATCGTAATACCTCAGCTGCAAAACTGAATCGTGATTATTTCTGTCTAACTATAATTTTAAATATCTAAACCTCAAAACAAAGTTTGTCGAAGAGCTTTCTTTTTAAGTATGAAACAAACTATCCAACACATCTACGTTTTATTTTCAATAGTCATTTCTTCAATCAATCAAGTCAATTCGAAAAAGCGTTAGAAAAATTTACACAAAGTAACTACTTACATCAATTTATATATTTTTAAAATCGTGTTTTTAGTTTTCTTTCATACATAAAAATACCCCACAAAAAAACATCAATCAGATAAATAAAGCAATTAGTGTAGTTACCTACATAATTAAAAATCTTATAGAAGCTACAATATATATATTTTCTAAACATCCATTTCATTTTTTTTACTACTCGCCCGTATTTTATCCACCATTGCTACAAATATACCAAATTTAAATTATCTAAAACTTCTATGATAGCCCCCGGACGCGACTTCCCAACTCGAGCCTTGAGGCCATTGCTACGGAGCAATCACCTCTGGCCCCGAAGCGGTCAGCTGACCGCGAGCTCCAAGCTACCATCAGCATGAATATACTTACTTACTTTATCCGTGATCCCCTTGAGCCCCTGGATTATGCTTTTTATTTATATACTTATGCATTTTATGAGTTGATAATTCGGCTATCTAATTTTAAATATTCAAGTAGGTACATAGTTTATTACTAACTCCATAAATATGGAGAGGATAACCAACAGCAAGTACAACTTTGTTTAAAATAATAGGTTTATACGAACAAATCGAATGTCCAATGTAATATTGTTCTGTTAGTTTTGTGATTTTAGTTGAAATCTGTATTCTAATAATAATAGAAAGAAACATTGTCGATAACAATCTTGTAAATATTTTCGAAATAGTGTTATAAGTAAATTTAATTATTTTTTATTTAATTGAATAATGTTACTCCCGATCTTTTTATATCGTCTCGTGCTGATTGTTTTCCTCGTTAAAGGATAAGGATTCATTTGAGTAAGTTAAAGGACTGCGACATAATTCTCTCCGAAATCTGTGAAAATCTGAAATGTTACGAACTTAATTTATGTATTAAAATAAACATTAAGAAACTTTTAATTACCATTCTGTACTTGAATTTTGTTTCGTGGAGTAAAAGAATAAAAGAAACACGTTTTATAACTATGTTTTATTACCAATGCCCTCAACTACAAGGGAGACATTTATTTTGTTAGTATAAATTGTACGAGTTCTAGTGTTGCAAAATCTGTATATTACCTCTCATGTGTATGAAAACGAAGCAAGTGTGTGCAGCGACCTTGACGTTACGTACATTCGACGGCACGAGGACCGTAACTCCACTATGAAAATTCGTTCGTGTGCATAGTCCCACCAGCGCCATTGGTGTCGATTCGGATGTACACCAACTAAACTAAACTAAAACCAGTTTTAGAGTAGTACTGTCTCTTTCTTCCTGGTACAGTACGATGCGACGGCATCACTCGAAAACTGGTTTTAGTTTAGTTTAGTTGGTGTACATCCGAATTGACACCACTGTCTCCGATTTACATGTAAATTAGACTACCTCCGTGGCTCAATGTAAACAACATTGGGTTTACGTTTCGGAGGTCGCGGATTCGATCCCCAGCGGGGTACATATTTAGTACTCGGTTTGGTTGGTGGTAGGGCAAATTAAATGTCCACCTGGCTAGCTACCACCATCTTATCTAAATCTGCCGCCAAACAGCAATGTTAATAGCATTGTTGTGTTCCGGTTGTCAGAGATAAGATAGCCAGTCTCCCAAATAAGATGGGGTTTCCGGGTCAGTACACTATCACCTTCGGCCTCATCTTCTCTTAACATCAGGCGTGATTGAGGTCAAGTGCTAACCCGTTGTGGATAATAAAAATCAAGATTTTTACAAATCGTGTAAAAATCATATTGATTTTTTTAATTCACAGGCTCCAGAAATAAAGGACGGTTCTGGTGGCGCAGCTGGGTTGACGTCAATGTAGCAGTACCACAGCTATTATATCTCATTGTAATACATTTCGTTAATGTGATTACACTAAGATTTAATCATTATTTTTACCATTAGCATAAACTGAAATTTCACCGCAAAAATCACAAATTAGGAAGTAAATAATGATTAATGGTGGCGCTGCTGGATTGACGTCAACCCAGCAGCGCCACAGATGAATCTCAGTAATTTTGTACTGAAATCTAATCAGATTTAGATTCAGTACAGATTTAGTCATTTCTTTTAATGAACGGTAAAATTGAAAAATCCACAATTCGTCGTGTAGTTTAGATTGTATAGCACCGGGAAGTCGACCCTTCAACGCGACCCAGTACAGCGATGGCACCCTGTCGACAAATAGAGTACATCAACATTTAGTCAAATCATAGCGAAACCCTCTAAAAATCTGATTACTAGTAAAGCACAGCTCAGCGTTTTTAGAGTACCGCTACCGCATTTTCACATGTCTGCTGAAAACACGTGAAGGCCTTTACTGACGACATGCGCGGCGTGGTCCGGTACTTGCGCTTGAATTGCAGGATTTATAATTAATAGGTTAGATACAGGCTTGCCAATTTAGAGCTTTTGGCCCCAGTTTTAAGATGCATATTGGGCTTTTTAAAGCACAGATTTATTTAGGGCTATTTCTAAAAATACTAATTCATGCTACTAGATGCCCCACCAACAAATCAAACTTTCAATAACTAGAATATATGTGATTCTAATAAAAAAATATAACTAAAAAGCTAACTTATATTTTATTATAGGGCTTGCGCCTATTTGCCCCAATAAAACGTACATTTATTCAAATACAAGTCTGAATTGGGGCTTTCATTGGATTTAGGGCTATTTAGTGGTTTTTTATCACATTTTAGGGCAATTACTTAAGTGTTGGTAATTCTAAATAGATGTTGGTCGCACTAGTTAAACTGTCATTTTACAATTTGATTTGAGTTTTGTTTGAGTGAGTTTGATTTTTTTTTCGCTTTGCCGGCGATTTATTTGAATCCAAGAGTCGACGAACTTTTATTGTAATTCCCATAGAACCGTTAAAAATGACGGAAATGGATATCGGTGTAGAAAACGAAGTCATGAAAAAGTGTTATAAAATCAAGGACCGTCTTTTCGACAGTCTGAAAATAGTTTATAACGAATCGAATTCAATGTGTATGCTCTGGAATAAATATCAAATATTCGTGTATGAGAATCACAATTTTGAAGACGTGTCCAAGACTTTCGTCCCCGAGTTTCAGGTTTGCCAGTTAATCAATTGTAATAACTATATAATATGCCTTGACTTCACCGGCAACGTCCATGTTACGTCGTTGAAATTCAAAAACACTGCCCAAAAAAGATTTAGAACTACCTTCCAACCTCGAGAACAAGGTATTCTGAGCCTCGCAACGCACAATCTAGATATTTTGTGTCTAAAATATGATACCAATACACATTATTTAACTCTGCATGAAGTTGATGCTGATTTTCATATGAAGAAAAAAGTTATGTTGAAATTTAAAAAAGAACAGTGTCCACCAACACGGAATGATCATACGAAATACATTATATATTCTTATTCAATCACTAAAACAGATTTTGAACTTATCAAGGATTTATTTGATGTAAAGGCAACTATAGGAAAAGATTACAATATCATTCTCATATCTTTTGATAAAATTAGTGTTTATGGATGTTTGCTTAACACAAAATCAGCCGAAGATGAAATTTCACTAATAAAACTGTACACAAGCCCTTCGGAAATCTGTGATTTAAAAATGGCTAGCAATGACAATATCCTCATAGGGCTCACAATAGGCACAATAATCAGACTACCGTTGAAAGATTTCACAAAAAAACCAGATGTTATTTACTTGAACACAGCGCTGTCCACATTTCTTACTTCTAAAGCCAATGACACTCTGATATACACAGATGGTATTTCAATTTGGAAGAGCGAAAATACATTTTTAAAACAAGGAATAAAGTATATACAGTTTTTTGCAAAGCATATTAAAGATTTCATGAAGCTGGGTGACCAGTTGGTTTGTACTACTTATTCAAATCTAATTTATACATTCCCTATTGAAGATGAGATATCGTATTTGACATCAACGTCAGTGGATGAATATCACTCTGCAGAAACATTATTAAACAATGCAGAATATTTCTATAGAATATTAAGAGAAGTTGAAAAAAGTAATGAATTAAACAAAATGGTACATCAGGAAGAAAGTTACATAACTGCTCTGGCATTATCGCAGAGACAAGATATTATGGACAAAACCATACAACATAAAGTAATTGTATATGAGACTTACGAGGATGCCATCAAAGAAAACACTGATATAACATTAACAGAAGATATGAAGAATTATTTCGAAACTGATTCATTTTACTTTCTAATAAAACTTACAACTACTATAATACATCATACATTTGATCAAGTGTTATCAAATTTATTTGGAGATTTAAAAATTCATATAAATATATCGTCTGACCAAGGAGTCCTGAAGACCACGAGTATAAAGCTGAATGAGCTGTTAAAGAAATTACATATTTTAATACCACTTAATGTCAGAACTGTAGACACAAGTCAAATAATATTAAATATCAAATTAGTAACAAACATACCGGGAGCTCTAGATGAAAGACAAACTATATGGACAGTTCTTTATCGAAAAAATATAGTTCTCAACTCTGAGTACTTCATAAAGCCAAATATTGTTACAAATAAAAATATATCTTTAAAAGAACCAGAAGAAACATTAGAAAATCTTATTGTGAAAGCAGCAGACACACATCATGGAAACCTATTTGCAGTCACAGATATATCCAAGCAGATTGCTAATACACCGGAACGATCTTTATATGCAAAGTTGCCTGATAACTTTGTAGAAATATTAAAAATTGAAGAACCCTACTCAGCCTTTAACCCAAAAAAAGCTGATTTCTTACTAAAACATTTTACATCTGATGAGTTTTTGAAATCAAAAAGTAATTTATGTTTTGAAATTGGCAATGACAAGGTCAAGTTAGAAATTGTTAATGACTTTTACTGTCCTGTGTTGAAAGTATCAAGTAATAATATGAAAATGGCATTCCACATTAGGAATTTCTTTGCTAATTTGGTTCATAATGATTTCGAAGGTTATGGTCCAGGCATGGAATTCATTAACAACGCTCTGTATACCACTATAGAGGTATGTATTCATTAACACTAATGTAAACAACATAAGATTTACAAAATGGTTGGTGCGGGTTCGATTCCCAGCGGGGTGCCATGTTATCTAAGTCTGCCACCAAGAAACAATGTTGATAGTAGGGTTTGAAACCAGTTAATTTTATTATTTAACCTTAATCATTGTAATAAGGCATCGGTGGCTCAGTGGTTAAGATGCGGTGTCTCAATTTGGGAGGTCTGGGTTCGATTCCTAGGCAGACATGGCCTGACATCAATGACTTTTTAAATTTAATTTCTTGTGTGCATTTATCCCACTGCTCTTGAACGGCGAAGGAAAACATGGTGAGATAACCTGCATGCCTCTTTACGAGAGAAGGCCTATATCCCTGCAGTGGGATGTCTACGGGCTGATGATGATGATTGTAATAAAAGTTTTCAATAATTTTTGCATAAATTTATCGTAGGAGACTGCTAAACGTAGTTCTATAAATCAATCTTTAGGAATAATGGACCTAATTCAGAGTGGCCGCTAATTATAATTAGCTTTAGTTGACAGCCGCTAAACACCTTTGCTATTCTGAAATGTCTGTCAAAATCAAATGATAGGACTAAATTGAATATGACGTTTCTAATTTTAAACGGCTAACTCAACTTAGACTTAGCGGCTCAAAAGCTATTCTAGGATGGCCATTTTAGGATGAAATAAGAACTGTCATCGCTAATTTTAGTCGGGACCTCCAGACGTCGACGTGCCACTTAAAATTAAATTGTATGTAAATACGTCAATTTGAATATGGTTTGAATACTAGTTGTCAAAAATGGAACGTAGAGACAAAAAATGAAAAAATATTATTCTCTAACCGTGGTCATTCCTTTTGCGCTTGCTTAAATGTATCTGGAATGTGCTCCGCTGTCTTTTGTTTGTGTTCTATTGTGTTCTTGTGCCCGCTTATCATCAAATGATAGCACAGATAGCAGTAAATTGTCAAATGCCGCGAAAATTATGTAAAATGTGGAGAGAAAGTTGAAAATTACAAAAAATAAATATAATAAACGTGTGTAAGATCTTAAGAAAGTAAGATTTAATCATAAAAAGTAATAAAATATGGAATTAATATCGATATCATTCATTCATTCGGTCACATGATTTTTAAAATGGTAACACACATCCAATTCAACCTATCCAAAACTTAGCCCACCACAGACAACTTAGCCGGTGTTTAAAACCTTTCTTAATTTAGTTGGATGACCGTTTTGGAATAACAAATGGTTTAGCTAAGATTAAAATCCGCGTAAAATTTAGGAATTAGTTTTAGTTTTAGACGATGGGCGCCAGAATTAGGTCCAATATCAGATAATTTATATTTAAAGTATTTTCGCAACAAAATATTAACCAGTTTCAAGCCTTGATTGATAGCAAAGTTGTGTTCTGACTGTTGAGATAACATAGTCTCTCAAGTTTGGGGTAACGGGAGAGTATGATTCTCCCTTCGAACCAATCTTGACTTAACGTAAGGTATAATTTAGGTCAAGCTCTAACCCGCTGCACATAATTGAAATAAAAAAAATCCCTGCTTAATCCAAATTCAATCCTTAATCTTAAAAATTCAATGACATTATTATTCAAACTGTGTCATTAATTAAATTGCTTCATTCCAGAACTTGAGGAAATCAGTGAAGAAATGTCTAGCAAATGGATCACAAGAACAATTCCTAGCCTTAGCAGAGCAATTCCAGATGAACGTGATTGGAGCTTTACCTATTTGAAGCCTAGTTTAAGAAAAATAAGTAAATAAGGAAATCTTTAATAAAATTTTTAGTTAATTCATTCAAGTATAAATGATTGTCTTATTTAGGTTATCATTTTCCTTTAAAGAGCCTCATATCATATCATTTTCTTTCTAAAGTTCTATAAATGTGAGAATTTATTTTTGAGTTTTCTCACAACTTTTCTATGTATCATTATTGCAATAAAAAAACCTGGGCAAAACGAAAATTATGACGAATGCCCGTTTCAACAATGTCAGTTGGGAATTCCATTCTTGAAATTGCAGACAAATACATCTACTTAGGACAAGAGATCCGATTGGATGACAATGCGAAAAACAGACCAATCGTCGAATCCGGCAACTCAGATGGGCTGTGTCCTGGAAACTGCGCAACGTGTTCTCGCCCAGAATACCTCGTTGCTTAAGACGAAAACTCTATTCTTAAATGATTTATGTGTGAATGAAGATTTATGGAAGAGCGTTGGTAGCTCAGCGGTTAAGACGCGGTCTCCCAATTTAGTAGGTAGCTATATCTACCACCATCTGATGACGACTTGTTTGGTGTAGTGGTTAGAAAATCTGCTGCTATACCAAAAGGTCGCGGGTTCGAATCCCGCTAGGGGCATATGTTTGTATGGTGAATACGGGCATGTGTACCCGAGTTATGGATGTTTTCATTTACATATGTATTTATTTACAAAAAAAAAATGTATTTGTGTATCTGGTATCCACAACACAAGCCTAGTTGCTTAGTGTGGAACTAGATGGCGCTGCCTGTATATGTCCAAGGATATCTTATCTAAGTCTGCCGCCAAACGGCAATGTTAATAGCATTGTTGTGTTCCGGTTGTCAGGGATAAGGCAGCCAGTCCCCCAAATAAGATGGGATTTCCGGGTCAGTGTACGCTTCCAACTTTGGCCTTTAATTAACATCAGGTGTGATTGAGGTCAAGTGCTAACCCGTTGTGCATAAAAAAACGACGTTTGTAGTTTATACACAGAGTGAAATTTAATTCCTGTTTACTGCTGACTCCACTGCTGATTACGATCAACAGTCCCCAAGAAGGAACCATAGCCAAATTCGATCAAAAAATTTACCCATTACCCATGCAAAGGAAACCATTCTGAAACCACCTCTAGTATGTCCCCCGCAGTCAATAATTCATTCAAACGGCTATGTATACGCTTTTTCAATAAGGTTCCTGTTGATATACAAAATCTTCCTTTCAATACATTTAAAGATACTATAAAACAGAAGCTTATTAAGAAATTTAAAATATCAGATTATTTAGATGATAAACATTCATGGACCAACCCGTTCGCATAACCAGGCAACACATAATAATTTTATAATATAATTTTTATTTTTTTTAAAGAGCAACCTCTCGAGTTTCTTGCTTGTTCTTCTCAGGGGAAAATTGCCTTTTGAACAAGCAGTAGCTTTAAAAATGTAAAATCTGACTATTTTAAGTGTACCCTGTGTACCTACGAAATAAAGCATTTTTGATTTGATATGGAACTCCAACAATTTTCGGCTGAATTCGGCTATGGTTCCTAACTTCCTAGTGGAAAGTTGTTCTTAATCAGTAGTGGAGTCGCCTGCCGATAAATGTTGGACTTCCATACTAAAGGTGGTGTCAGAATGCTTTACCTTGTATGGATAATCGAAAATTTTGGATCGTATTCGACTATATGGTTGGTGGTACTTATGTAACTAGTGTAGCTATGTTATCAATGTTGTGTACGCCTGTAATAGGTATTCATATCAGAACAAAACTACTGTATAAGCTTTCATAAGAGTGTGATATGTTATACTGTTGGTGTACCTAATTAAATAAAATAAAATATGGTTCCTTGAGAAAAGTTGTTCATAGTTTATGGGAATTACACGAATTCAAATTCACCCTGTATAATGTGATTTACCCAATTACGGTAACGAAGGTAACTAAGGGCCGTATGAATAAAGCGATCTTGAGCTTGAGATCGTGTTTATCTCAATACTATTTTTTTGATACTGTTTTAATATGCAAATTGTTTGCGTCATCAATCTTTGCTAACTGCTGCGTTTTTGAAAATACGAGGCGACCCTACCAGGCTAAGCGCTCAACTGAATAAAACCATATTATTATTTTTTTTATGCACGACGGGTTAGCACTTGACCTCAATCACACCTGATGTTAAGTGAGGATGAGGCCGAAGGTGGGAGCTTACTAACCCGGAAACCCCCATCTTATTTTATTTGGGGAACTGGCTATCTTATCTCTGACAACCGGAACACAACAAGCGTGTAACATCCTGCTAGCTGTTTTTAACCCCTGATGAAAAACGAAGGATGTTATGTGTGTTAAGGTGCGTAACAGAGTAAACACCGAATTGTGATGAAATGCAGTTTATTTGGTAAACTATTTAAATATTATAAGATGCGTCTGCTTGACGAGACTTCGAAAAAGTAATGTCCGCGATGATCGCGATGGCGCATTGCCGCCGCTCTTCGTCTCTGCCTCACCCCGCTTCCTCTTAGTGGCGTAGACAATGTGTTTGACTGTTTGTGTATCCAGTGTTTGTTTGGACGACGTATATCACTAATGCGTGATTCGATTTGAATACGGTTTTTTACTATTAAAGACTAGAGGACAGGTTCTTAGATATATTTGATGCGTTTCGAACTTTTCGGTGTATTTCGACCTATCGAGGGTTTCAAATTTTTTTCATTTTTTTATATTTAACGAAAAAAAGAGAGCAAAAAAGAGTTTCTTGCTTGTGCTTCTCAGGGGAAAATTGCATTTTAAGTGTACCTACACAAAAATTTATTAGACTTGATGCAGCAGCAATATTAATAGCATTGTTGTGTTCCGGTTGTCAGAGATAAGATAGCCAGTCCCCCAAATGTGTTGGGGTTTCCGGGTCAGTACCTTCCACCTTCGACCTCATCTTCACTTAACATCAGGTGTAATTGAGGTCAAGTACGAACCCGTCTTGTATAAAAAAAAAAGAAAAAAATGCACTCAGACAAAATCACCTGGGTGAACTAAGTCTATTGACCGTTAGACTTAATACACCTGTGAATCATCTAGGTGAATAGTATGTACCGTTAGACTCGATGCACTGGTAAATCACCTAGGTATACAGTCTACGCCCCGTTAAATTTAATGCACCTAGAATGTGCTAATGCATCTCCTTGGGAGTACTAGCCACTAATATTTATTATTATTATTATATTATTATAGACGAGCAGCATTACTGCTGGTATGTCTATGTCACAGTGTTGGAAGAGTTCAAATTGTTCATTATGTTGTTATTCAGTCACTATTTAAGTAATCACTAGTTTTTTTTTTAATTTATCAATCTATTCTTGAACGAATTCACTGATTGGGCGGAGCAACCTCTTCCGGCAGCTTATTCCAGGCCTGAACAACACGGTTGCTCAGAAAGTGATGGGCGACATTGATGTCAGCACTTTTGACTTTGACAACATAGATATTAAAGGCACTTTTGACTTTGTCTCCTGTTACCGGGTTCTTAGGCATGTTTGATGGAAATTGGTTAAGCCGTTTCGAAGAGATTTACCTTTTAACACAATTGGTTTGGTACGTAATCATTTATTACCTCGGAGATTTTCAAAATTTTACGAAATAAAAAGGCCAATCTAGTTATTAAATTCTATATTATTTAGACCATCCTCCGCAGTAGCTCGTTGATCTTGTCCTCGCGGTTTCCGAAGTCGCCGCCGTCGACGTAATGGATGGTCTTCTTGCGCCAACCACCGGTCGGGTTGTTCAGTTTGAACGGCCACAGGAAGTTGCTCGCGTACTGGTGAAGAGATAATAGTATACAATGAGAAGGTGGAGGTATACAATGAGGTGGAGATATATGACGTGGGTGTATACAATGAAAAGGTGGAGGTAGATGTGAGGAGGTGAAGGTATACGAAGATTATTTATTCTTGGACAAGCAGTGTTCAACACTAAGCAACTAGGTCTGTATAATGAACTAGTTTCCGCCCGCAGCTTCACCCGCGTGGAATAACTTTATCGCGGAAATTTATTTATCCCGCGGAAACTACTCACTTTATCGGGATTAAGAATATCCTTTAATTCAGGGTATGTTCTACCTGTACACCAAACTTCAATCAAATTCGTTCATCCGTTTCGCCCTGATTGAGCAACAAACAAATAAACATCCAAACTTCCGCGTTTCTAATATGAGTTAGATACCAGATTGTTGAAGAACCACACACAATTGCGTGGTTGTTCTTAATGTAATATACATATTGTAAATATAAACATACATAACATCATACAGACATATGCCACTAGCAGGATTTACCGTCAGAGTGGTCCCATATAAATTTGGTTAAGATCTGATGATACACTACACAGGTCGGAGATAGAGAAAGGAACGTTATTGAAGCTGGATTTTTGTAAATTTTTGGCTGTACAATTATAATACAAATGTATCCATGCTTGAACACATTAAAGAGTCTGTCCCAGGTGTTTTCAATTCAAATGGCCTACAGAGTCTGACACAATTCACCAATCCGTACTGGGCTTGCATAGCGGATCATGGCCCATTCCTACTCTCAGTGAGAGTAGGCTGTGCCCCAGCAGTGGGGATGTGTAAGACTCATACAACATTTAAAGAATAAAAACATAATAGGAATGCACCACTAGGAACGTACAAAAATATGGAGATAGCTGGAATATCTCATTGTCCATAGGATGCACTGAAAAACAGTAATTAAATAAATAAATATTTCGGACACTTACACCAATCTTCTAGTCCCAAACTAAGCAAACCTTGTGCTATGGATACTATATAACGGATAAACATACATAAATATTTATATAAACATCCAAGACTCTGGCATAAATGTTCGTATTCATCACACAAACATTTCCCCTCGCGGCATTCGAACCCGCAACCGTTGGTTTCGCTGATAGGGTTACTATCCACTACACCAATCGGTCGTCAATAAAAAGTATAATAAATACTAATTGTCTGTAATAGAGGCTATTATTATTAGGTATTACAGTATTAGAATAAAAATTGTGGTTTCAGTAAGCAAAAAGAATAGAAGGAACCCATTTCTTTCCGTGGCTGTAAAAATTAGGGTCACGCGCGCACTATTTGTTTTAATTCTGTTGCCGAAACGTGTCAGTTTGTTATTGTTTTAACAAAAACCTAATAGTTATCCCTACTTAAATTCCTGTCCCTATAAATTATATGCCCTGGAAGAAGGATTTCAGAAAGGCCAGTCGGACAATCTGCCAAAAGTGGATAGCTTGATGGTGGTTCAATATTTTAATCAAAATAAGGAGTTTACAGCTGCCGAAATTCGTGGAATAAAAACGAAAAGACGGATTATTTTTAGTTTGAACAAGTGTAGAGGTATAGTCCCAAACACATTTTTTTTATGATTGACTGGATTCACATTTGACCACAATCTGACCTGAAGGAAAGTCACGATGTGGTCGAAGATAAGAATAAGAAAACTTTATTTGATCCATTTAGCCACACTTATACAATACATTTAATTATTACCCGCCTACGTTACGTGATGAAGCACGCGATCCCAGTAAATTCCTATTCACTCTGTTCTTGAAGATCTAGGATTCAGAAAAAACTGACACCCGGACTTCTAACCCCAAATGCTAAGGTTTGGGACATTTTTTTTAATCCTGTTTTTATTTCAGGCTTTTGTACAACCTGGGTAACTATGCCAGCCTCATTGATACATTCGCTTTTTTAAACCTCACTCTCTTTTTGCAATGGACAATCCAACAAATTTACACAGACTGACAGCACTCCTACAGAGCTTATTAGCCAAAACATAGCTGAGCTGCCCGTTGCATAGCTCCGATGATTTAATCAAAAGTCGTTCTCAAATATCTCCACTCCGGTCACACTCCAACAAAATATCACAACCAAGTTCCGTGTGAAATTTTATTTACGGTTCATAAACATCAATTGTCTAGTTGGTTTAGAGTGCAGGGTCACCACACGCTACACCAATTGGTCGTCAAAAATTTATAAAATCATCTGGTTTACCTTGAACTTATCACCAACAGTGAAGATCTCGTGGATGAGATCCTCAACACAGATGATGTTGCTCTTGCTGAGCTTCTCCTCGATGATGGTGTTGGAGCTGATGGGCAGCCGCTGGCCCTTCACCTTGGCGAAACCGCGCTTGTAGATCAACTGAAATTCATTACCAATTCATTTGTATAATTAATAATAGATTTGTTCGACCACTAATAATTTCCCATTTATCTTGCATGTAATCCATAGCTAAATTTATAACATTTTTTTTGTGGTTTGTGGACAGGCACTGTGAAATGTGACAAAATCTGTAGAGCAGAGAATCACTAAAATTCTATTTTCCTCTGCATGCAATAAAACATTAAATAATTAAATAGAAAGACAATGCACAAAAGTCTTATACTGACTATTCAAGAATAGATGGCGCCATGTGTTGATTATTAATTACTATTACTTATTAAAAAGCTTCTTTAACTGAGGTTGTCTGGAAGAAATCGCTATCAGCGATAAGACCGCCCTTGTACACTTTATCATTTATGTTAAATGTTCTTTGTATTTTATTTTTGTGTGCAAAAAAGAATTTAATAATAATACTATCCCTTGATATGGAAAGCGTTTTTCCAGTCAGTTGAGAAATACCCATACGTAGGTGAAAGAATAATAAAAAATTAGTTGAATTTTTAAAAACAAGCTAAGACAAATTTAATTTCTTGTACCACCTCTTTTCCCGCAGCTGGGTTTCCATTCCGAATGGACATACTATACTAACTGTCAGATACAATTCAATAAGCCTTATTATTACGTTCAGCGGATTTAATATGACATTCAACAAATAATATCATGTATGTTGAAATAAATTCTTATGTGTTCAGTGATACAGTGGCACGAACGTTTAATGACCATAACCTATAAGTAATTAATAGAACACTTACCTCACGTACGCTCTTCAAGTTGGGGTAACCCCAAGTGATGTAGGGCTCGGCGATACGCAACATGTTGATAGTCGCCTTATTTAATCGCACAAATACACCATTGTTAATTTGTCTCAATCTGAACAGCTGCAGTACTTTACGGACCTGTGTGGTACAAGCGTAGAATTAAAATCAATAATCATTGCTTTGGCTAATGTAGGCAAATTGGGTGATATCAGATTGATTGGATTTACAGCATGGTTAGTCAGATGAACTATGCCTTTAGTATTGATTATCATCATGAAAGATTCACTATGAGAAGTATAAGATAAAAGAAATATTGATTCTGATGACACAGGAGACACATGGTCAACATAATTTGCACCTCATTATTTTAGTAAACAAATATCCCTTTACTAAACCCTATTCGTATTATTCCAGACATGCCTTAATTTCTCTTCATTTTATATTGGACACTATCATGCAATTACTTGGGTGACAATGAACAGTTGTGTTGTGGGTTCTATCAGGGTAGAGTGTAATTGGAATCATTTCCTGAATAAAGCCAATTCTTAGCAGCATAATATACTGCTGTCAAAAATTGACAACCGTCTAGAAGAGATGTTTAAAAAAT
The DNA here is from genome assembly GCA_949316235.1 of Oegoconia quadripuncta. Classification (NCBI taxonomy): domain Eukaryota; kingdom Metazoa; phylum Arthropoda; class Insecta; order Lepidoptera; family Autostichidae; genus Oegoconia; species Oegoconia quadripuncta. The sequence continues at coordinate 9,835,440 of OX438741.1, read as the reverse complement.
TTTACTGTGTATATTTTTAAATTGTGTACATTCAAAAAATTTTCTTCTTCTGCCAATCGAATATTTGGTAGAGTGAAGCTTAATTTCCGCATTGATGGTTTCTTTTATTATTTAAATAAAATTCTAGAGGATTTCATTCGGAAACTATGGTGCATTGGCTATCTGCCTTAATATGTAATTTTGTACTGCTTGTAAAAAATCATTGTAATTACACAATTAAAAGTTATTAGCAGTTTAGTAGTGGTGTTAGCAGAATCAACACCATTATTAACATTGTATAGGAACAAGTAGGAAGTAACAGCACCAAATATCAAGAACAGACTAGACCAGTGGTGGGCAAAGTTTGGCCCACGGGCCAGCTCCGGCCCGCGAAAGGTTTTCTTTCGGCCCGCCGACGACGGTCTTCCAAATTAATAATATATGGCCCGCGATAATTATAATCGCATAAAAGTTAAATTGTAACATTTGTGAAAGCGGTTAATACTGCAATGTAATCTTTTTATAATATGATTAAAAAATTTCAAAATTTTAACTACAGGTAGGCCCTCCTCTGAAATTTCTTAAAGTTCCTACTCCCAGTGAAGAAAGTTTGCCCACCACTGGACTAGACAAACACATATACTTAACAAAGACCAAATGATGGGGCATTACAGGCATTGCTTCAACTGCCTGCCTAAATTATACCTATCACTGCCAATTTACAAACATAGTGTAATGTGGGTAACTCATTTTTATTATAATAATATAAGTAGGTAATTGGATAATGGTCTGCCTTGAAAATAAAGTCAGTGAGCTGAACGCAGTGGTTTTCCTTTGCTCCCGATAAAACAGCGGCGACAAGGATATTAATGGATGGAAAAAGTGTGCCTGAAGTTAAAATCGAAGTTGTTTCTGAAACTGAGGATCTACCAGTGTAGATATAAAATGTCAGTGGGCCAGATAAGTGAATTTGACGTAAACTCAACTGGACAGCGTACGTAGAGCGGTTGGAAATGTACTTTCTGGTTAACGGAGTTAAATAGCAACTACAATTGTCGACACCAATTGCAGTAATTGGTGAAAGTGCATATGAGCTCTTATCAACTCTGGGGAGTCCCAAGAAACCGGCGGATTTATCGTATTCTGAGGCAGTGGAGTTGGAAATAAAGTCAGTGAACTGAAGCAGTATTTTCCCTTTGCTCCCGATAAAACATATTATAGCTCCCCTAAAAACAAAGTGTGGTGTGATGAATACTACAGGAAAAGATGAAGGTGTAGGGAAAATCTCAACAACAGTGTTTGACCAAGCTCTTACAGCTATTATGTATGCAGCAGTCCCTTACCTTGGGCGACACCTGATTGATACCACGGATACGGATGACAAATGCAAGCTTAGCCTCTCCGGGCACATAGTAGTTGCCACGGTTGCGGGCCTGGATGGAACAACAATAACATTTAAATACATGCTGTTAAAAAAATATAAGTTAGTCCAGTACAATCTAAAGCTAACACATAGGCAAGGGTTATAAATAATAATTCATTTACTTAATTTTGCCTCAACAGTGGTAATCTCATCATCCAGAAGGTTAAAGCTAATAAAATCAAAAAGTCTTATATTTCTTATGCCAGATTAATATTAAACAAAATATACATTTATATTACAAAAAATAAATTTATTAGTCCATTTTTTGTTTATTGGTTGTGGGAAGAACACTTCCGCATGAAGGCCTCCTCCCGATTTTTCCAAGCTTGCTAAATAGCTCAAAAAGGCTAAAAATGACTCGCTGTGCTAACTTAAAGACTAATATAGAATATTTTGCTCTGTCCCCCTTTATTTAATTCGTAGATTTATAACACTATCTCACTTGTCCCCCCCTCCCACCACACCTACTTAATTAATGAGTCCAATATTCAGAATAAAGGTAGTGATAACGATTCCACAACAATGTGTGGGATATACCTGTCTGGCGAGCCTGATCTCATCGCGTTCCCTGATGCGATATTCCTTAACATACTGCTCTGCCCTTTTGAAGATATCCTTCCTCTTCTTAACGGCAGCTGAACGCCTCTTAAGTGTGACCTGGTGTAAAAAATCAATACATTATCGTAATCTCAAAATACACCTCTCTTTACTTCAATGAATATAGAAATATTATAATATCAGTGCAAAAAATATGAACTATACCATAAAGTTGGTAATCATTGTAATAATTTAAATGAATAAATAGTCTTAAAAAATTATGATGAGCAAGCTCAGGTAAACCTATTGAAGACTAACACTGGTTTGAAGACAGAACTCCTGAACAAACACACTCCATTGGACTAGCTATCTTATCTAAGAATGCTGCCAGTTGATAGCATTGTTGTTCCAGCTGTTTGAGAAAAGAGACCCAATTCTCCAAATAAGTTGAAGATTCTGAGTGTGGAGCCTCATATTCACTTAACATTGACATCACGCGTGATTGAGGTCAAAGTTAAACCGTTATGCACAAAAAAATCCTTGGATTCTTGCATATCTGCACACCCTTAACTACAAATTTCACAAATCAAACAGTGTTAGATGAATTTTACAGCGACTGGATACAAAAATTCATAATATATGTATAATAGTTGAATGTATGTGTGAAACAAATAAATGCTGTGTCTATCTACTGAATACTGAACTGAACATGTTTGCCTCTACATAATTATAATTTACTAAAATGGTCATACCTGCAACCGGCGAGCGCGCAGAGCATCCCTTCGTTTCCGGTGCTTCAACACAGACTCTGGAACAGCCGGCAGCCTCTTGCTATCCTCCTTGCCTTTGACGGGTTTTTTGTCGGCCGCAGCCTTCTTCTCTGTTATCGCAACCATCGTGCTGTAATGATATCATCACTTAATGCCAAAACGTTGAAAATATTCTTGGACCATTCATCCATCAATATGTCAGCCACAGGGAGTTCACTCCTAAATATAGGCCTCCCCCATAGATTACCAGACATGGTTTTCAACTATTATATCTACGCCTTTATACGCAGCTATTGTACTTTCAATTACAAATCCTCAGGTTCAACCCTTTGAACCTGAGGATTGATAGCTCCCTAGTTATCATGACAAAATTTAGAGGTTATGTATGTTACATGAAAGGAAGAAACAAACAAGCGATTGTTCCAGATTGTCAATTACGTATTTATATTTTACGAAGACAGAAAGGGATTTGTAAAGTTAGTTAAACAAAAATGAAGCGTTTTATGTCGAAGAAATGACAATACGAGAGCATTGACGGCATGACATAGTTATGCATATTTTGAGCACACTTTACCCAAAACTCACAAAATATCTTTAAATACTAACTGCGAAAATCACTTTCTTATCCTAATAACCACCAATTATATATTTTTTGTACAATAAACAGAATTTATAACCACCTGCGGGGTAAAACTCCACGCGGCACGGGTGTTAAATTATCAAAGAAAGAAAAAATCAGTGTTGCCAGATTCAATTTAAGAATAACAGTAGAAAAAAATTGACCTAAAACCTACCAAACCAGCAGTAAATTATACAAAAACTGCAAATAGAAGAGAAGAATAGAGTGCATTCATACATACTCGTTATGCCAAAAATTGCCTAAAATATATTCCCCCAGCGAAGTCCGTCGTCAGACGAAAAAATAACCTGTATGAATTTAAGCGCCAATTTCGATCGGCAGTAGGTATAAAGGGTTTAGAATAGCTGGCTAACCAAAAAAGACTGGCCCTTACGGGGGATCTGGTCATCCTTTTTGGAGTACTGGCAGAACCTGAGAATACTGTATGCTATCAGCCCTCGATCTTCTTTTGTTTTCGAGTTGTTCATGATACTATTTAAAAACAAAGGTAATTTTAGCTAAATCATGCAAAACCAACAAACAAAATCAGCACTAGTTGCATGACAGGCGCGACAGACGTTTTCGTCGTGCGAGATAATATTTGTCCTGCTTGCACTTGGACGAAATATACAACTATCCCAATCTCACTTCTACGTCGCCCGCGACAAACGATGTCAAGCTACAGGGACTGGAATGATGAGAATAGAATGGAGTAAATAATGCATATTTTTACTGAAATCCCTGTCCTTAAACTTCGATTCAAAAAACTTGAGGTTTTTTTTCTTAAATTTTTTTGGCACTTCTCCCAGAGTAAGACCTGCTAAAAAATTACGCGCTAGCTAGGCCACTACACTGTCCACTATACATATAGGGTGAATTGAATTCGTGTAATTCTCATTACCTGGTGATGCTATTTTTGATTACGAATAACTGTCCCAAAGGAACTACCTATATGTAATCGAATTCGATAAAATAATTTCGATTACCCATACAAAGTAAACAATTCCGAAATCAGGTTTAGTATGGGAGTCCAAAAATTTTCGGCTGGTGAGTCCACTCATTAGTTGACACACTTCAGCGAAGTTCGTTGAAAGACCACCCCATTTGGGGTGAAAGTGACATTTTGTAGGTAGATAGGTATACAGGGTGTAATCGTTAAGTGTGCACAGGCGATTATTCCGTAACTATTAAAGATATCTAAAAACTTTAAACTGACATCGAAAGTACTTTACCTAATGAGTAAAATGACATTAATAACTTTTTAAAAATAAAACGAGAAATATCCAAAAAAATTATATTAATCACTCCCATACATTTTATTTCTTAGTAAGTATAAAATTTTGTACATATTCAAAGCAGATGTTCGAAGTGACGTCCTCGTTGTGTAATACAATGACGATCTCTATTTACAGTTTCTAAATGAACTTTCCTTAACATTTGCGGAGTAATTAAAGCAATTGCACGACGTACACGATTCTGTAACTCTTCTTGGCTGTGTACTCGCTCAGCGTACACGTGGTCTTTGACAAATCCCCATAGGAAGAAATCACAAGGCGTGAGATCCAGTGATCTGGCAGGACAAGGGGTGCACTATTATTAGCTATTAAGCCATTAAAATTGTTTCGTAATAAATTCATTACAACATTTGTATTATTGCAGGTGCTCCATCTTGTTGAAAAATTATCGATCTTCTTTCATCGTCTGTAAGCGGTTCTAAGAGACTTAGCATATCGTTTTGTACAAAGGTGAGATATTTCTGTCCAGTTAAGATTCCATTGCGGTTAATTATAAAATGATAAGGGTAAAATGAGTTGATACTATTCCACTTAAAATAAGGAAACTAAAATCTCTACTATCTCATGCTAAATGTATGGGAGTGTTTAATATGGGATATTTCTCGTTTTATTTTTAAAAAGTTATTAATGTCCTTTTACTCATTATGGTAAAGTATTTTCGATATCAGTTTAAAGTCTTTTGATATCTATAATAGTTACGGAATAATCGCCTGTGCACACTTAACGATTACACCCTGTATACCGGTGAGTTTTTTTGCCGTAAGGAAAAAAATAGGGCATATTAGGTAAGTGAAATAGAAAGTATTGGCATAGGTAGTTTGATTATTTTTTTTCGAAAACGCTCGCTGCGGTCGGAGATTGATATGCGACTGTCGTGATTTGTAGGGTTCCTATCATTCGAAATTTATTTTAGAATAGACTACAGACTTTTAAATGACAAAATTTACGGTTAATGATGGTTTTAAAAAAAATTATTAAACTACCTATGCGAATACCTTCTATTTCATTTACCTAATACCTATGCCCTATTTTCCTTACGGTAAAAAAACTCACCCGGTATATTTTATTAATTTGATTCGATCAACAATCCACGCAAACATATTCTGGCTGGTGCGGAATGGATCCCCACCAAGAATAATTATCATTGTTTTTTCCTTATTTATTATAGTATAGTATTTCTAACCTCCCTCTGATTTTTTTACAATCAGCTAGTTATAATGCTAACCGTAAGTGCTTAATAATTATATAGATAACTAATAGATAACTAGACATGAACGCTGTTCCTTTTGTTCTCCCTAGAATAATATTATGTAACGTAAGGCTAGAAAATACAAAACCCATTTTATGTAATACTAGCTTTCAGCCCGCGGCTTCGCATGCGTTTAATAACTTTATCGCTGAAATTTGTTTATCCCGCGGGAATTACTCACTTTATCAGGATAAAAAATTCTATGTCTTAATCCAGGTCCTAATCTGTCTACCCACCAAATTTCATCCAAATCCGTTCATCCGTTTCACCGTGATTGAACAACAAAAACAAACAAACATTCAAACTTTGTAATGTAGCTGCTGTACATTAGGTTATCCGGGGGGGTGTTTAGGCTTATTCCACATAAGTACACACACAGTTCTGCATCAAATACTTTAATCACGAAATCCACAATTACAATGATACAGCTTCTGGTCGCAAAACCTCCAGAAAACAGTATTAACATTAAAAATCATTAAAGCGGACCGGCTTCTTAATGGTACGCGCGCCAAGTCTTTTTTCCATTGAGCTGGCCAGCGGACCCTTCGCGTCATTTATAATTATCTCGCTAGATGGCGGGGATGGCGGAACGGCGAGACGGGAGTCCGCACTGGGTTGCCGTGTTATATCCTCCCCCTCCAAGCCAATAAGGCGTCCCGACGGAGGCTTGGCAACTTCTTGAGTAGACGGCCCCTCATTGTGACTATTTATATCCTTAAATTTACGAGGGCGGCCTCGAGGGCGGCGAGGCTGAACCGGTACCGAAATGTTGTCGCGATCGGTCACAAACGGAGTTAGATCAGAGGCGTGAAATTTACCAACACTAGCACTAGTGCTCACATCCGAAACCTCGTAAGTTGTAGGAGTAACTACTTTACATACTTTGTAAGGACCGTCTCGTTTAGGCATAAATTTCTTTGTCAATCCTTTTGAAGCATTGCTTAGCAAGTGGGATGCGACGAGGACAAGGTCATCAATTTTATATTCAGGTGCAGATCTACGATTCCTATCAGCAATATCTTTCTTTTGGTCTTGTCGACTTTCAACGCGTTCTTTCACTTCTTTCAAACTATCTACAAATTTCCTCATATAAGGTGTAAATTGCGGTAAAAAGTTTTCTTTGTCCAGAATAGCGCGTAAGTCAGTCTGAGTCTCGAAAGGGGTTCTCATTTCGCGAGCGAACATAAGGTGGGCTGGAGTACAGCCTGTGGAAGAACAAAGGGCGCTATTCATAGCGAATCTGATGTGAGGCAAAAACTTGGGCCACGATGTATGTTCATTTTTGACCAAAATTGCAAATTGGGTTTTTAAATCTCGATTCTTCCGCTCCACGGGGTTAGCCTGTGGATGGTACAAGGGTGTTAAATTTTGCTTTATCCCTAACACAAACATACACTGTTGCATAGCGGCAGCCACAAATTGTGTACCGTTGTCACAAATCACACGACGGGGAAAGCCAAATCTCAAAAAATATTCGTTCAGTAGAACCGGGGCACATGTTTCCGCAGAAGCATCAACGAGTGGGTATAATTCCGTCCACCGAGTAGCTACATCTTCGACAACTAAAATCCATGTTTCACCCTGTTCACCTTTCGGAAGAGGACCAAATAGATCAATGGACAAAACTTCTCCACGCTGACTCATCACAGGTGTTTGAAGCAGTCCAGCCGGTTTCTGATTTGAACACTTATAGCGTTGACAATCAGGACAGTTTTTCAAATAATTTGTCACCATTTTACGCATACCGGTGAAATAGTACTTATGCCGAATACGTGCTAAGGTGCGCTCTACACCTTGGTGACCAGCTGTCGCAGCGTCATGAAATTCTTTCAGGATATCACCTATCATTGACGACGGGACAACAAGTTGAGGTTCGTCGGACTCTGAATCGTCACTAAGACGGTAAAGGACGCCATGGGACATGAGATATCCACGCTCGTGCCAACGGTTCAATGCAAGACTATTTCCACTCTCTAAGTCCCTAATAATCTTTTCTATTTCAGGATCTAGCAGCTGAGCTTCGCGCAACTCCGTCGGACTGAAACGAGGTAAGTCTACTGTCATCGAGCATACACCGCAACTATTCTTTGAATTAACATCGCACATCGGGCGGCTTAACGTATCTGCGAGGGCATTTAACTTCCCAGGAGTATACTCGTATGAAATATTGAACGACTGCAGCTTTAAAGCCCATCGAATCAAACGACCATTTGGTGATTTAAGCGTCATAAGCCACCGGAGCGGTTGATGATCGCTTTTAACTATAACTTCGTGACCTTCAATAAACGGGCGAAACTTTTCAACCGCCCAAATAACTGCGAGCGCCTCTCTTTCTGTCGTCGAGTAATTACGCTCTGCAGGCAACAGTAAACGACTAGCGTAGCCAATAGGACGTTCGTCATGACTGTCGCCTTGGAGTAATGCGGCACCTAGCGCATAATTACTCGCGTCAGCCCGGAGAACAAATGGCAAGCTGTAGTTAGCCTGTATTAATACTGGAGCAGTCGTCAATTTCTGTTTAAGAATATTGAAAGACTCACGTTGCTCAGACGACCAAACCCAAGGTACATTTTTCCGGGTTAGCATCGTCAATGGTTGTGAAAGTTGTGCAAAGCCTGGTATGAATTTTCGAAACCAGGAACAGGTTTGGATGAAAGACTTCAGGTGTTTCATATTATTTGGTTCTTTCATTATTAAAATAGCATGCACCTTATCTGGGTCGGGTCTAATACCGTCCGAGGCAATGACATGGCCCAAATAAGTCACATCCTTACGAGCAAACTGGCACTTTTGCCTGTTCGCATGCAATTTAAAGACTCGAAGTCGGTCGAAGACTTTTTGTAAGTCTGCAAGATGCTTTTCCAAACTTTCCGATATTACGCAAAGGTCATCTAAGTAGCCCAGAATAATTACGTCCTGTAAACTAGCACTAGACCGAAAACGATCCATCAATCGCTGAAACGTTGATGGCGCATTTTTAAGGCCGAATGGCATACGCTTGAAACGATGGGTTCCAAAAGGTGTGACAAACGCAGTTTTGTCACGGTCCGATGGAGCTACACTGACCTGCCAGTAACCAGATTTAAGATCGATTGTTGACAAAAAACAATTTTGTTTAGTTGCTTGAAGCAGCTCGTCGATAACCGGAATAGGATAACTATCAGTTTTGGTGATAGCGTTAAGTTTGCGGTAGTCTACACAAAACCGCACACTATTATCCTTTTTCGGGACGAGAACAGCTGGTGACGCCCATGCAGACTCGCACTCCTCTATTATATCATCTTGGAGCATTTTATCCAACTCACCCTTTAACAATTCTCTCTTTGCGGGTGTAAGACGATATGGTGGAACCGAAATCGGCGGGTGGTCACCAGTCTCAATGCGATGCTCCGCAAACGGAGTTGGATCTCCCCCTGGAGTGAAGATATCTTCATTGGATTTGAGAAGATCAGCAAACTTCTGACGCTGTAAAGAATTTAACATTGTAGCCTCGTTGTCTCGCAGCATGTCAGCAGATGAACACGAAAAGTGTGGATTCAGCGACTCAAATTCTAAAGGATACTCTACCTTCTCTTCAGAAAATTTCCATGTGGACGTTGCGAAGTCAAGCGAAATCCCTGCTTTCACCAAAAAGTCAATCCCTAATAAAGTCTCATTATTTGTGGCATCTGATAAAACAACGAACTCGAGGGATACAGATTTATGTTTGACAGCAACATCTAGAGTGGTAATGAAAACCTGTCGGTTATGAACGGAACCATCCGCTAATTTAATATCCATAAAATTTTCAGTAAATGTTTGACTTTGTCTCTGAAGTAATTTAAATAAAGCACAACCCATAACGGAACGCTTAGCAGCCGTGTCCACTAATGCCGTGCCTCTAAAACTCAAGATAGATATACCTAAAATAGGTCTTGGTTGCTGCTGCGACATGGACACCCTATTATTGGTTGTAGAAAACTCACATGCAGGTAAAGTCTCATTAGTCTGAGATAAGTCAGAAGACATGGTCATCCTACTATGAGCACCAGAAAAGTTACCAAAAAGTAAGTCATTAGTGCTAGGTAAGTCAGAAGACAAGGTCACACTAGCATCAGCACCAGCACATCCACTAGGACGTACGGATTCATTAGTCTTAGGTAAGTTTGAAAACATGGTTGCCTTACGCTGTGTCGGTAAGTATGGATACTGTAACATCAGTTTACTATTTTCAGGTAACTCGTTAGAAATTGAAATATTATGTTTATCATTTATACGTAAGTCCGAAGACATCGTGGACACCCTACACTTTGCAGGTAAGTACGGATAAAGTAAGGTCATTTTTCTATTTTCGTATAAATCGCCAGAAATAGTAGTCATTTTACTATTTACAGGTATGTCCGAAAAAATCGTGGTCACCCTACTATCATCAAGTAAAACTGGACATAAAGATTTTTCATTTTTATTGTATGAATGAGTTTCGGTCTCAGATGTGATCATTTTACCAATCTCGTGTGAGATATTAGGCGAGAACTGAGTGAGTTGTGAATCTCTAATAGTAACGCAATCAAAATAACGATTTGGCAACACCCGCCTAAATTGCGAAGGATAAAATACAACAGATTCATTTTCGGTACCGTTCCGTGAATTCAGGGGTGAAGTACTTGATTCTTGATAAAATCGTTTCTTATTATGCGAATTAACGGTATTTTGAATAGAATGAATCATAGGCGAAGGGTTCAAACAATTATTATCGCGAGAAATACTAATAGGGCGATCTAACTCGTCAGCTGATCGGGTTAATAACCTACAACTCGATTTACGAAAATTTATCGAAGAAAACTGTGAATTACATTTAGAACATGTCGAACGGATTACTCCCTTCTCACCGCAACCGTAACAATATATTCCATTATTATTATTACTAACACTATCACTGTTATCAGTAGAAACTTTTGAAGGTAGTGTTCTATTTAGTAACTTGGGACAGTTTTCTTTCGTGTGATTAGGAACTTTACAATAAACACAGTACATACGTGTGGTCTTCTTTGAATCAGTGTTTACCGTGGTCCCTTGAACAACGTCAGTGCCAGTGCCGGCGGCGACGGCGGCGGCGGCGGCACGGTTGGCAGGCCCGGCCGGTGCTGCGCGGGCGGCGCGATCGCGAGCTGAGCGACTCGCGGGCGTAAACCCGAAGGCAGCGCGGGAATGCACGGGCTGCTGCAGTGTCGTACTAGACTTACTGCTGCGACCTGCTGCTTTATCGGTCTCTTCTAATGACTCCTCTATACTGCGGCTACGTCGTAGTAATTCGTCGAAAGTTTTCACGCTTTCGCGATCTAATCTTTTGCGAATGCGACGGTCCAGCAAACCGTATGTCATATCCAGCTGTACCCGCTCAGATAAGTCCTCCTTTGGTAGGTGAGCTAGAAGGGCACGTACTTTAGCCACAAACAGATCTATTTTACTATTTCCTTGTTGTAGACTAAAAAGTTCTTGATATACACGGAACGGTGGTTTCTTTTGGCCGAAAGCGCATCGGAGCTGAGTAATGGCGTCTTGCCAAGTGGTGGTTGAGGGTTTCACGCCTTGCCACCATAGCGATGCCGTACCCGTAAGCAGCATCGAAAGACCTTTGATGGCGTTCTCATCAGTTATATTTAAACAATTTTTATATACCTCAATGGCATCAATAAATCCGTCAATGGAATCATTAGGCGCTCCACTAAAACGAGTAGCACACTTCGAGAAGTTGGCACCAGGGATGGGTGCTGCACTGGCGGCGGCAACGGTAGCGGGGGCGGATAAGTCGCCGGCCGGACCGGGCGTCGAAGCGCGAACTTCATGAATTAAGTGCTGTAACATATCAGCGTTTGATTGTTGAATCGTTGATAGTAATGCACTGAAATTCTCCGACGACATAGTAACATTGCCAGCGCCATTGTTCTGAACTGACTCGCGATCATCTTCATCTACATTGAGCGATTGTCGAGATTTCCTGCGAGTGCGCGGCATTGTAAAGTTCTTGTAAAGCTGTGGTGACTTCGATTCAATCGTCCAAACAGGCACAAAACTGTTTATATGTATGTTTATGTACGTTTTTAATCACTAAACACGGAAGGGCGCCAATGTAATGTAGCTGCTGTACATTAGGTTATCCGGGGGGGTGTTTAGGCTTATTCCACATAAGTACACACACAGTTCTGCATCAAATACTTTAATCACGAAATCCACAATTACAATGATACAGCTTCTGGTCGCAAAACCTCCAGAAAACAGTATTAACATTAAAAATCATTAAAGCGGACCGGCTTCTTAATGGTACGCGCGCCAAGTCTTTTTTCCATTGAGCTGGCCAGCGGACCCTTCGCGTCATTTATAATTATCTCGCTAGATGGCGGGGATGGCGGAACGGCGAGACGGGAGTCCGCACTGGGTTGCCGTGTTATAACTTCGCATTTATAATATTATTTACATTAGAATAGATTATCTTGCATGTTGTGTTTGCCTTAAAACGGCTATACACTGAGCTATTATTTAATTCATAAACTTTATTTATATATAAATATAAGTCACTAGCTTCCCGCAAGCGGCTTCGCCTGCGTGGAATAGTTATATCGCGGATATGTTTAATTTATTTATCCCGCGGGAACTACTCACTTTATCGGGATGAAAAATATCCTAATCCAGGGTATATTCTAAGTATATACCAAATTTCATCCAAATCCGTTCAGCCGTTACACCGTGATTAAGCAACAAACAAACAAATAAACAAACATCAAATCTTTCGCATTTCCAATATTAGTTAATCCAGGGTATTTCTACCTATATACCAAATTTTATCCAAATCCGTTCAGCCGTTACACCGTGATTAAGCAACAAACAAACAAACATTCAAACTTTCGCATTTATAATATTACTTAGATGTAACACCCACTGGCAAACCTTAATAAAATTAAATTAAAAAAAAAATGCTGACTGTTAGCGGTACCATTCCAACCTCCGTCAGATCGCGTAACCTTCACCATAAATGGTCAAATGTCCTGCACCCTTACCTAAATCACTGGTGGCGCAATCTCAATTGGCTATTCGTTTTCGATTAGCGAAGTTAAGCAATGGTGTCAATTCGGTTGTGCGTTTTCTTATTCTTATGCACGACGGGTTCATACTTGACCTCAATCACACCTGATGTTAAGTGAAGATGAGGTCGAAGGAGGAAGCGTACTAACCCCGAAACCCCAATACATTTGGGGGACTGGCTATCTTATCTCTGACAACCGGAACCCAACAATGCTATTAACATTGCTGCTTGGTGGCAGATTTAGATAAGATGGTGGTAGCTAGCCAGGCGGACATTTTAAAATGCCCTACCACCAACCAAACTAAACTAAAATCAATTTTAAAGTAGGCCTGTCTTTTTCTCTCTGGCACAATGTAATCTGACAGCACCAGTCTAAATCTGGTTTTAGTTTAGTTCGTGTGTAACATAATCGACACCAATGTCTGCGAGGCACGCAGTTAGATGGCCACTAGGGCATTTTTAACCCCCGACGAAAAAAGAGGTGTTATGTGTTTGACGAAGTTGTATATTGTGTGTCCAGTGTTTGTCCGGACGTATCGCAGTAATGCGTGTTCCAATTTAAGTGTGGCTTAGAAGATATTTAGATTTAATATAGTTGGTTTGGTCTATTTAGATGACAATCATTTGCTTTCTCGGGGATTTTCAGAATTTTCAATTTATAGTTATAGGCAGGTGTTTGCGTACTTGCGATAGCCGGACCCAGTAGTTTTCATTTCAAGTATCTTTCTTGCTCGTTCTTCTCTGGGGCTTTGTACTAAATGAGCAGTGATGTCAGTAATTTTAATATTAAATTAAGAATTGTAACGTTTGCAAGTGACCTTTTTAACCTACGAAATAAATATTTTTGGAATTTGAATTCTACTTCCTAACCTAGAAATAACAATGAAAAAAAAAATATCATTAGGTACCTATACTTATTATTCTCGTACTCAACTTGTAGTAATAAAAATAAAGACAATTTTAATATTAAATTTGTAATCTTACTTATTCTTTGACAACTAGTATCATGATTTTTGTTTATACAATAAAGTATTACATATACAAAGACATATGTAATATACAAAGACATAATGGTACAACACTTGTGATACCTACTTTGTTAATTGGATGGGGAAGAGACTGGTTACCCACAACACAGGGAATCCTAGTGTGGGGACTAGGGCTACCTCATTGCTTATATTGTAACACTGTTTTTGCCACAATAAATGATTTTGTTTTTTTTTTTACATGAAATAATAAACCACACATCATACACACTCGCGCACACACACAGGCACAAAACACACACACAGAAACAATCATTATCGTCAAAATAGCCGGTATCGATTTACACCTAATAATAATTAATTTCATCCAACATATTTATTTGTTCTTTTATTTTTATAGTATTTGATAAAACAACAACTATTATGCCCAATCACAGCCAGTGGCGTGCATAACGTTTTCTCACACCTAGGCAGAATTATAAAATTTTGTATTAATTGAGAAGAAATACAACTACAAAATAATAACTTACTCTTATTGCAACTGTTTAGAATATTTTTCCGTTCACATAGTATGAATCAGCTGTGTTGACAATGCATTTGGAGAAATGCTTATGATTTTCTAGAGGAGGCCCTGTCTTTCTGCCATGTGTGGAGGGAGGGTACGCCATTGATCACAGCGAAACGACTCTATTGTTGTGGCTGAAATTTGGCACATGATAGAAAATATCCTGGGCCCTAATTTCAATGTTTTTCGTCCAATTGCACTTCAGTATCGATACAATAACAGTAGATGTGAGCGACTACATAAGACCAGTTACTTTAGTCCAACCGTTTTGTGTGCAAAATTTTGTATCCGTGCTATCCCTCTCGGGGAGACAATCCTGGCTGCAGCATCAGGTCATTGCGAAAATAGTGTTAAATTATCAAACTAACCGTGTATGCAAAATTTCGTCTCCGTGCTGAGTTCCTTTTGTGAGGAGACGACCCTGGCAGCGGCTGTAGTGTGTGTGTGTCACCCCCCCTCCCCTCATGTACGTAGCTCTAAGTATTAATGTATTGATACGAAGCTTTGATGGGCAGTTAATATACATTTGTCGTAAGATAATGTTGGTTTAATTCCTCTCGCCAAGTCCCAATACCTCATGGCGATCCTGCCAGTGCTGCCCTTATTTATAAGTATTTAATTGTCAATTCGAAATAAAGGAGTTGCGCGTGTCCAGAGATTCCACGCAAGATGTGGTATTTAATTATTATCAGTCAAAGTCATAAATTTCGAACCTGCCGAAGTTGAACATTGCATATATCTACAAGACTACTAATACCTAGTGCACTTTATTTCATCTTTATGCGACTTTACAGCAATACGGCTTAGTAGTACCACAGATTACTAATAGTAATAAGTTACTAAAGTAGTAGAACGAAAAATAATCATTATTTGTCCAGGAGTGAATATGTGTTATACACCGCCATCTAGGGAGGAGTAGTAATGAAAATATAACATCCTAGAGTAAAAGATGGCGCCACATGACTCACTACGGAAAAATATTTCATAATTATTATTATCTATAGTATCAGCCAGAGGACGTATTAGTTATAGGTCTTTAAAAATATTAATTTAGGTCGCAAATTAAAAATTAATTATAATGTCCCCAATTTTTGAGATATAACACTAATATAATATAAAATAATGATTTTTATTTTATTTCTTAGAAATTAAACTACAGTATTCAATAAAATAGAAATCTACATTATTGCATAGTAACATTTCGGTGTAGTGTTATTCCTCTATGGTAACATTAAGACCACAACGGTTCAGCTAACTTGTTCAGATGGTGTTGCTTTCGTTCAAAACCGTTTCTAACTGTGCCCTAAATGATTAAATGTCTCGCAATAACTTCACTGCATCAACGAACACTTCAGTTATTAAATACCACTAAATTCATTCTAATTAAATAATGACACATTTTACAAAATAGCTAAAGCTCCTATAAATAATTTCATTTCAATCCAAATCTTAAGTGTTCCGTCTATCGATATAGCTTCTAAATTTTAGGTTTCTGTATAATGTTCCTCTCTGAAAACTGAAAATTTTCCTCGTCGGGTGTAAAGTTTTTATTATTGATTTCAATATTTGAGAAACGCGCCATCTACGAGTATAGTCACGCAAGTTGCAGTGTAACTTCAATGAAAATAGTAATACCATTCACCACAAGATGTCCTTGCAACTATATTTTTATTATGATAGATTATGTTGGTTACCGTGACTTTAGCTATTGCACGATTAATTACTTCTGGCTTCTCAATATGTCAAGCACAAAATATGCATAATATTATGTGCAAATAATATTTGAGACCTTTGTTAATATCTAATGTTTCTCATGGTTTCATTACCTTTAAAAAAACTGTTCATGTTAAAAGTCTTTATTTATTATTTCATAAATGAATTTTTACTAAAATTAGTACTAAACAATAATAATAAATGAAATAAATATAATGTTATATACTTATACTAATGTTCATATGCCAAACGATTACTATGGATATTTATTATATCAGTGTAACATTCATTTACATAAACATCCATAACTGGTGTATACCGACTACACTCGGAAAAAATGCGCATATTAATTTTCATCATAGAAAATTTACCCTGAATCTGACGAATACCTATTTATTATACTTACCAAGATTCGAACCCAGAACCGTAGGTTTCGAAAGCAAGACCACTTGGCTACTAGACAGATACCCTTACTACAAATCTTTAAGAAAAACTTAAGTAAACAAAATTTACCGAGGACAAAAATACTAGTTCTTCTATATATATATAACGCCGGCAACGCCATCGTGCAGGAGATTACCTAACTAGCAAGAGATTTCACGAGCAGCGCCATCTATCGCAACTCATAACAATCCTCTCTGATTGGTGACGTAAACCACACGTACTCGCGATTGGATTGGCTATCGAAATTTTGTGAAAGGCAACGAGTGGGCCATGATTAAAGAAGAACAGAGATGGAAATAATCGTCCACCTCCCCGAACTCCTTGCAAACCCCTAGTTCGCCTTCCACCTCGTCCCCCGCGATCTTCCTTCCCTCGTGTTGTATCGCATCGCATGACACAATCTGCGTTTGGGAGCATATTATTCTGTGAAATAAAATAGCAAACTCCAGCTACGTTAAGTTAGCTATACTCCAGTGATTTTGTACAGAGTGTCGTGTGTTTGTTTGCTACTATGAACGATGAAAGTAATCGATCCATTGAAACTGATGATCTGCTTTCAGGTAAATAACATTCCATCTTTACTTATTGTAATTTCATATAAAATGTAACTAGGTACCTAAATATTTTATTAGACATTTATTTACCGCGCTAGAAATAACTAGTAAATACAAATTTGAATGATTAGAGATATTGAACGTAAAGCGCTACCATGATGCGACAACTCACTTATTTCTCGTTATTCGTTAACGACTCCCTATTATTTTATTAACATAATTTCGCCTATTTTTAGACGTGTACGTATTTTATATTGTTATGTCTAGTTTACGGGCAACATCTAGTGCCCGTGCGCGATTCGTCCGCATGGAATTCGTATACTGATGTTTTCTTTTCTGGCAAAATGGGGAGTGTAGTATATTTTAAGTCCTATACATATGTATTATTTATATATATAGTACTTCTTTTGTGCAAGAAAGTGTATTGTATTATACACTCAACCGTCCGGTCCGCGCGGCCATATTCCGCGGTCACACTTTTGTGCTGCGCGCACGGTGCCTTTATTAACAAAAACCTTTATATCTGGTAAACTACCACAGCTATAGCGACAGAAAGAATTCGTAATTATAGGTGAAGGATTACTAAAATATAAAAGAGATTACAGAAACTCTTTAGTACTAAAAACTGCGCATAACATACGATATCGGTAAAAAAAGCCGCAATATTTCTCTAACGGCTCTTAGTGAAAATTATTGCGAATAATATCTAACTTACTAACTTTTATATAAATCTAAACTAATTTTCCTCTGTGATGACACCAAGTTATCTGTATTTAGTTAATTTTTTGGAGCAAAATAAATCGAAACACACTACTTTTTCCACAATAATTTTGATCCGACCTTCAACTCTCTCAAGGACGAAATCCCACAGAACATGTTGAAGTTGAAGTGAAGGAAAGTGTATGAATATGGTGATAATGAAATATAATTCATTTTGATTTGGTGAGTGTTATATTTAGTGCATCAAATGACAATGTGAGAGTTAATCGAGTTTATGAACAATAGTAGCATCATCGTTAGTACGAGCTGCGCCCGCGAGAATGCGCGCGCACGCTGCACGGGTCTTTAGATAGGGTGCTAAAAAGGCCGCATTAGCAATCGTAATAGGATCATAATATGATTCATATTTTTTGTTTGACTGTACTGAACAAAGATTTCTTATTCTAACGTAATGATTGCGTGTTTCACCTTACTTTAAACCTAGGTACTTGTGAATGTGAACAATTACGAGTTACCTACTTAAAAAGTGACATAACCTACAAAAACTAAAAACGAAATATCTTTTATGTCTGGCTTCTCCGGTTAAAAAAACTTTCACAAGCAAGTTAGTAAACTGACGCTAAACCACCTAGAATATTTTTGACCCGAAGACGCGGGAATTTGGCTTTAAATAAAACTATGTATGGAAGTTCGCCATTGTTATTTAAAGAATTTTGTTAAAAATCTAAAGCGGCCTTTTTAGGTCGCGCTCGGTTAGTGACGTAGATAGCATTTTCGTTAATAATGGGTGTTGACGTGAATTGAATACTTTGAGAAGATGCAATTCAATTCAATATTTATTGCATTAACTGATCATGAACGTGAAATTTACTGAATTCCCATTTGGTGTATAACCAAATTGGGGATGAAGAGGGAGACGCTGATGTTCACATACTCGTATAGGCGCCAAATAAAATAAGCTGACATATGCCCACAGAGTAAAAAAAATATTTTAGCTTTAGTCATGCCGTATAGGTCGCTAAAGGAGTTTATAGCCAGTTCAAATTCAAAATTCAAATTATTATGTTCAGTAAAATATCAGTTTTAATAAATGAGTTGATACGGTCTGCTTGTAAGTATTGCAATACCTGTATCAGAAGACCTCACTCTTCCATAGCTATGTTATATTATTTTACTAAATAAAACAATGTAAATTTAGTAATAAACTTAACAATAATAAAAAGGAATACTTGAGTGAGAAATTGTGAGAGTTTCATTAACTGTTATGCAACGTGGTCGTATGTAGCCATGTGCATGTGTGAGTGGGTATGTGTGTGTATGGGTGTGTGTGTGTGTGTGTGTGTGTGTGTGTGTGTGTGTGTGTGTGTGTGTGTATGTGTGTGTATGGGTGTGTGTGTGTGGGTGTGTATGGGTGTGTGTGTGTGTATATGGGTGTGTGTGTGTGTGTATTGGTGTGTGGGTGTGTGTGTATATGTGTGTGTATGGGTGTGTGTGTGTGGGTGTGTATGGGTGTGTGTGTGTGTGTATGGGTGTGTGTGTGTATTGGTGTGTGTGTGTGTGTGTGTGTGTGTGTGTGTGTGTGTGTGTGTGTGTATAGGTGTGGGTGTGTGTGTATAGGTGTGTGTGTGGTGGGTGTGTGTGTGTATGGGTGTGTGTGTGGGTGTATGAGGGTGTGTCTGTGTCGGTATACATTTGTATGTAGGTAACATTTGTTTATATGTTGTATGTATTCCCAGTATGCATAACGTTGTGATAAATCCTCTTTATTATGAATTAATAAACCCTCTTTGTTTCAATGTTTTCTTAATTCGATTTACGATTTTCAGCTAAGCTTTCTAGATTTAGTTGTTAGTTTCCAACAAAATTCATTTTTTATTGTGTCTCCGGTTAATGGGTATATACACATCTAGGCGTAATCTAGCCAATAGGCAGCGTCTCAGCCAAGTTGGAAAAAAAATGTGTCGCACCGAGACCCTGATCTTTACACGAACCATTTTGAGCTAGGTATTGCGCTTGCGATTCCTTCATAACTCAAAATTTGTTTGGCGTTCATACTTGTCATTTCACCCCAAATTACCTTAAGTTCTAGTATTGTAATTCTTGAGATATTGAAAGAAAGAAAAAAAAGTTTTTATATGACACCATTAAACCAGTTTTTATATGAAATGTATTCACGTAGTTTGTATCTGTATCCCTATTCAACACCGCACAACCCACCTATTTCAAATGTACTGTCCTTATACCCAAAGGTTGCCTGGAAGAGATCGCTTTTAGTGATAAGGTCGCCAAATCCTGCAGGAAAGTACTGCGAAAGGCACGTTTCGACCACATAGGCCAGATCGGAAACAGGCTCGCCACTTACCCCTCTGGTAGCAAGGCTTTCTGGTCCTTGGCCAAATCGGTCGAAACGAATTTTTGTCGACCAATGCTGCCGCCTCTGCTGAAACCTGATGGATCACTTGCCCATACTGCAATAGAAAAAGCAAACTTATTTGCGTCACTCTTCACCTACAATTCGCGTCTAGACTCTGCGAATCAAGTTCCACCTGTTATACCTCGCTGTGAATGTATGATGCCAGAGGTACGCATTCACCAAAGGCAGGTGCTTAAGATACTTCGCACTCTGGACGTGAATAAGGCAAGCGGTCCTGATGAGATTCCAGCCATCGTTTTGAGGCACTGCGCTCCTGAGTTGTCTCCTATCTTGACACGCCTGTTCCGACTCTCCCTAAAAACGGGTCAAGTTCCTAAATGCTGGAAGCTTGCTAATGTACAACCAGTGCCCAAAAAGGGTAGTCGTGCGGACCCTGTCAATTACAGACCCATTGCAATCACCTCCATACTTTCCAAAATTATGGAGCGTGTAATAAACAACAGGTTGCTGGCGTATCTCGAAGACTGTGATCTACTTAGTGATCGGCAATACGGCTTTCGACGAAACCGATCAACCGGCGATCTGCTAGTGTTTACTACACACTGCTGGAGAGAAGCCATAGAGAAGCATGGCGAAGCTCTTGCTGTTTCTCTCGACATATCTAAGGCTTTTGACAGGGTCTGGCATACCGGACTCTTAAGTAAGCTTCCTTCCCTTGGAATTCCCTCTGGACTGTGTACTTGGATATCTGATTTTCTGAGAGAACGTTCGATTCAGGTAGTCATCGACGGCTGCTCATCTGACCTATTGGCTATTAATTGGCTCTCTTTTTACTGCACATCAACGATCTGCTTCAACCCGGTACTTCTGGGTATGCAGACGACACCACAATTACGGAGAGATATACGTCGGGTCCACAGTCCAGAGGTGAAGATATCCGTTCACTTAGGGGGTCCATGGTTGAGCGCATGAATTTAGCATTAAAGACGGTATCCGATTGGGGCGACGCCAATCTAGTCAAATTCAATGCCACCAAAACACAGGCGTGTCTGTTCACCAGCAAACGGAGTCCATTCGACCTGACTCCGACTTTCCGGGATGTATCCGTACCAATCTCCGACCACCTCAATCTTTTGGGCATGGAGTTAACCTCCAACCTAAATTTTGGGCGCTCCATAGAATCGAACGCAAAAACAGCGGCTAAGAAACTTGGCATTCTCCTTAAGGTCAGGCGATATTTTACACCAAAACAACTTTTGGTGCTTTACCAGGCTCAGGTCCGCTCGTGCATGGAATATTGCTGTCACCTCTGGGATGGTTCAGCCAAGTACCAACTAGCTGCACTCGATTATGTGGAACGACGTGCCATGAGACTTATAGGTGATAGTTCGATGACTGCTAAATTGCAGAGCCTTGAACACCGTCGCAAAGTCGCCTGTCTCTCAGTTTTTTACAGGATACATTTCGGGGAGTGTGCGTTGGAATTACATAATCTTATTCCACCGTCACCCTTCCATCTTCGGACCACTAGGCGTGGGGAGGGATTCCACCCGTATATAGTTAATATACCGAACATTCGCACTAAGAAGTTCGATTCTTCATTCATCATCCGAACAGCCAAGGCATGGAACTCCCTTCCGGCGTCAGTCTTTCCTGAATCCTACAACCTTGGGATCTTCAAGAGCAGAGTGAATAGACATTGACTGAGATCGCGTGCTTCATCTCCGACCACATCGTCACTTTCCATCAGGTGAGATTGTGGTCAAACGCGAATCCAGTCAATCATAAAAAAAAAAAAAAAAAAAAAATTGAACATTCTATTCTTACCACTTTTCTGAAACTGTATTATCTTATCTGTTGTGCAATAAAGTGTATTTGTATTGTATTGTATTGTATTGCATTAATTGCTTACATACTTAAATTAGTACATGATGTGATGGTGCCAAAAAGGCATCCACTCAGCATAATGAGCCCAGTGACGCGACGCTAGTATTCTGTGGACATCGGAGGACTGAGATTGGAGAATACAACTATGCAAATTAACGTGCTCGCAGAATTGGCTAATGAAGTGGTACATGGCATCACAATGAATTTACGAAATTTGAATTTGTTACAAGCATGTCAATAAAAATTGGTGTCGATTCGGACGGAATCAACTAAACTATTATTATTAGGAGCCCATACCGTCCCACTGCTGGGCAAAGGCCTCCCTCCTCTCTCTTGTGCATGAACTAAATTTAAAAATCTGGTTTGACAGAACATATATATTTTTTTCGTTTTATTCACTCCTCTCGGAGAAGGCAAAGGGATCTAAGCCCATACAGCCATGTCTTATTTCTTCAGTTTATAAGTCAGTCTCAGTCAAAACAAGTAATTCGTCGTATACGTGACGTAATCTAGTCACGGTGAAGTCATCCTTCAGTAAAGTGGCAGAATGCTTTACAAAAGATTTTGGCGGCTTCTTGTGGGAACCCGAAAGCTTCGTTACGCACTTTAATTTACACTTCCCTTCACTTTTACACCATCACTAACTTTTGCTGCACAATATTCTGCCATTATTATTATGTATCTAAAAAGATATCGATGTACCGTGGGGCACCACTACAAAAAGGTGCCATTTTTGTTTCTCAGTAAGTTTAGGTATACACGCTTTTTTCGTAGGTAGGGCATCTCCATTGGTTCAGTACTCAGAGGGATTTGGCGAGAGGAATTAACAAGGGGGGCGTAACACACACGCACTATTTACCTATGTGTGCGTGCGAGTGCGCGTGTGTCCAGTTGTATCTCAATAATACGTGGTCCGCGAATGCGGTTCTTTAAATTTAAAATTAATAAAAATCGGTTTAGCCGTTTCAGTGATATTTAAATTTAACACTTTTATTTTTGAATACCTGGATAAAATGATTACTGGATAGGATGATATTTCTCGGGGCTTTCTAAATTATCAATTTATTTGCAAAAAGTTAACTGTTGAGTAATTATTAAAAAATATGATTTCGAAAAAAGAATCTGATTTAAAGATAACAGTACCTACTTGCCGCTGATGGGGATTTTTTTGTTTTTGGTATTTACATTTATTAAATATTGGTACCTGCTGTTGTAGATTTTCGGTTCCTTTCTTCCATAACCTAAAATTGTATTCTGCCATAAATTGTTTTGATTGCCTTTCAGATGAAACCGCTACTACCAAAGAAGATTTCTATGACGTAAGTCCATATGATTTTAGTCGAATACCAATTATCTACACCACGAAGCTGGATGATATGAATACATTCAAGAGAAACCTTAATAACATGACTGTTAAAAATATCATAGATTCTGCAATACTTGAAAGTAAGCCAAAATTGCGAGGAATGAATAAACATCAATATCGGAATAAAGATTCATTCATAGCTTTATTAAAAAGCCTGAATATGGTTAATCAGAAAACTGTTCTATCAGCTATTCGAACAAAAGCTGACAATTGCGCTCGTTATAATAATTACATAAATAAACGAAATGGGCAACTTAAAAAGATGTGTAAACCATTCCGCATTGTACTTGAAAATATTTCCTTGTTACTTAAACAACTTGATAAAACTACAGGACGAGTTAATTTAGAAATGGTCAGTGGTATTCCCGAAATCCCAAGGAGAAGGAAGACACAAATAAACATTAACCAATCAAATATTTTCTCAAACTACTCAAGAGTTCGTAGCAGTACGCTGTTGAAGAATTCTCTGGGTAAAGACCAAACTAATTTACGGAACAAAGTTATCTTACTTTACAACAACTCTCTTAGTGAATTGGACATTTACAACATAAATGATAATGGTTTTGTTACCGAATACGCAATGTTAACAGCCAACAGTTCAGTGGTTGATCCTTTAATCCTAAATCCTTATGTAAACGGTAAAGTTACAGTTAAATTTGAATGTTGTTGTTGGTATACAAGAAAAAACTTAATCGCAGAAATGGATAAATGCCGGTTAACAGAATCAACGCATAGGTTTATGAGAAAATCTCATAAATGTACTGCAGGTAAATGCATTTGCTGTTGTGGTAATAATGATTCACCACCGCCTCTTACACCGGTCGTTATCAATGACCTTGATTTAGATCTTCACTTTGACCACCAGAAAGAGTTGCTACTGACGAGACAAAGGAATAAAAATGTAATTTACAAAGCATTAAAATATTCAAGACCAACGCCCACACGATATATGAACAACGTTATACCACCACAGTATAACATGAAATTGGCAATAACCACTATAGTGATTAGAAATGAAGTTGGATCGAAATATTATGAAATACATCCCAATGGTAATATTTTCGGATATTATTTTCTACCGGGCAAAACTTATCAAAATTTTGCAGTTACCGTCCTAAACATATGTTGCAATGTAAATTTGCGTAGCATTTTAGGTAATGCAATAGCGCTTCCAGTGTCATCAAAATATGAAAAATTTCTAAAACAACCACATTTATGCCCGGTTGCGAAGTGTAAATGTTGTTGCTCGAAGGGCACTCAAAAAAATCGATTTAGAAAATTTAAAACGTTTCCTTTAAACATCCCAAATCGTGCAGCAAAACTTATGAAAACAAGAACCATCGCGCCGAAAATTAGCGAATATGTTTTAGGTATGCCCAAAAACAGCCTCACGCAAGCAGAAAAGGTGCAGATACAAAAGCAAACAAATGATATTGAGCTTCAACAAAAAAGTAATCACAAGCAATTTCTCGTATTGCAGCCTCCAGTGCAGATACAAAATCAAACAATTGATATTGACCTTAACCAAGAAAATAATTATACACAATTTATCATATTGCAACCTACTGTACTCACACAAAACCAAACAAGTGATATTCAACAAATAAATGATTATAAACAACTTCCCGTATTGCATCCTACTGTGCGATCACAAAATCAAACAAATGATACTGAACTTCCACAAAATAGTAAATTTAAACAACATTCTGTATTGAACCCTACCGTACAGGTACAAAATCAAACATGTGATATTGAATTTCAACAAAAAAGTAATTACAAAGAACTTCTCGTATTGCAGCCTTCTACACAGATACAAAATCAAACAAGTGATATTGAACTTCAAGTAATAAATAATTATAAACCATTTCCTGTCTTAATATTCCATAAACCGAATAAACTTATGGAAAAATTTCAAGATATTCACTTAACTATTAATGATAATGGCAAAGTATCAGCGGCACTGCCTGTACCAATTAGTACTTTGTCTACAAATGAACTTAAAGGTCTTTCAACAATTCTTTATCAAACACAACAAAAAGTAGACGATATGGGCTTGCGTTCGACAGAATTATATATAATTAATACAAAGGAACAATCGAACAATAACTCTGAAAAGATCCCTGAAGTGGTCCAAAAACCCTTAAATAATACTGTACCAATACAAGCTCTTCAGGAAGCATCTGTACAACAAAATAAAGTAAACAATTTGACATGCAATAACATGCCAAATTTTATAATGTCTCCCCAAATGTCTACAAACATACCTGTTGCTCCAACTATATTAAATTTTAGCCTTAATAATTCTGATCAAGCCAATAATACTAAAACTGCAGCAGTTAATACAAATACAATTTCTCATTGTGTGCAAGATTCCTCTCCGCGACAATTTCCTAAGGTAACTGAGAAAATTTTAAATAAATCTTTGCATGGCCAACATGATATTTTAGTAATTAATAAACCTTTTACCCCAAAAATTGAAAATGTTTTTTCATTGCGAGATGAAGAAGGTACAAATAGAAATTCGAGTAATGATTATGCAAATAATACTAAAACTTGGTACAGAGAACCTGATATGGATACGAACGAAATCAATGAGTTACCAATTAATAGAGAATCAGTATTACGTATGACAACTAGTAACAAACGAAAGTCAGCTATTGCCCAGATAACAACTCCAGCTAAGATCAAAATTTTATCCCCAGCGCAACTTAACAGCGTTAGCAAACATAATGAAAGTCATCATAAATTAACTACACCAATAGAAACAAGTACAAGTTCGAGATTACTTATTCAGGATTTACAAATGACCAATCCAACATTACAAGTACAAAATATGCCTCAAAGAGTACTTAACTCAGAAACAGTTTCCTCGTCAAATAAATCAGAAGAAACTGTAGTAATGTTTGATACGAGTAATATTAATTTAAGCAATACTAACTGTCAGATTGTACCTGAATTAAATACAAACAACTACTTGCTACCAAATATGCCCCAAGTTCAACAACCAGCTAGTTCAACCAGTGACGTGATATCACATTTAACACAAAACAGTATTAATACAATCCAAGGTCTGTTGAGCGTAGGTACAATAGTATTAGATGTTAAATTTGAACCGGCAAACATCGATGCTACTTCAATGCCAACAATAGTTCAACACAGTAAATTAACACCTACCAACCTCTTTGCTACATCAATGCCAACAAAAGTTCAAAACAGTAAATTTACAACTACAAATCTCACTGCGACATCAATGCCCACA
Organism: Oegoconia quadripuncta; assembly: GCA_949316235.1. Lineage (NCBI taxonomy): Eukaryota > Metazoa > Arthropoda > Insecta > Lepidoptera > Autostichidae > Oegoconia > Oegoconia quadripuncta. The sequence continues at coordinate 9,808,640 of OX438741.1, read as the reverse complement.
AAACTCCAAAACAGTAAAGTTACACCTACCAATCTGAATGCTACATCAATGCCAACAAAAGCTAATAAGAGCAAATTTGAACCTACACATGTCATTGCTACATCAATGCCAACAAAAGTTCAAAACAGTAAATTTACACCTACAAATCTCGTTGCTACATCTGTGCCAACAAAGGTTCAGAACAGTAAATTTACACCTACAAATCTTATTGCTACATCAATGCCAACAAAAGTTCAAAACAGTAAAGTTACACCTACTAATCTCAATGCTACATCAATGACAACAAAAGCTAATAAGAGAAAATTTGAACCTACAGATGTCATTGCTACATCAATGCCAACAAAAGTTCAAAACAGTAAATTTACACCTACCAATATCGTTACTACATCTGTGCCAACAAAAATTCAGAGCAGTCAATTTATACCTACAAATCTCACTGCGACATCAATGCCAACAAAAGTTCAAAGCAGTAAAGTTACACCTACCAATCTCAATGCTATGTCTATTCCAACAAAGGTTAATAAGAGCAAATTTGAACCTACAAATCTAAACGCTACATCAATGCCAACAAAAGTTCAAAGCAGTAAAGTTACACCTGTCAATCATAATGCTACGTCTAGTTCAACAAAAGCTAATACGAGCACATTTGAACCTACAAATCTAAACGCCACATCAATGCTAACAAAAGTTCAAAGCAGTAAAGTTACACCTATCAGTGTCAATGCTACGTCTAGTTCAACAAAAGCTAATACGAGCACATTTGAACCTACAAATCTAAACGCCACATCAATGCTAACAAAAGTTCAAAGCTGTAAAGTTACACCTATCAATGTCAATGCTACGTCTAGTTCAACAAAAGCTAATACGAGCACATTTGAACCTACAAATCTAAACGCCAGATCAATGCTAACAAAAATTCAAAACAGTATTACACCTACATATCTCACTGCAACATCAACGCCAACAAAAATTCACAACAGTAAAGCTACACCTATCAATGTCAATGCTACGTCTATTCCAATAAAAGCTAATAAGAGCTCATTTGAAGTTACAAATCTAAACGCTACATCAATGCCAACAAAAGTTCAAAACAGTATTGCACCTACATATCTCACTATAACATCAATACCAACAAAAGTTCAAAGCAGTAAAGTTACACCTATCAATCTTAATGCTACGTCTATTCCAACAATAGCTAATAAGAGCTCACTTGAAGTCACAAATCTAAACGCTACATCAATGTCAACAAAAGTTCAAAGCAGTAAAGTTACACCTACCAATCTCAATGCTACGTTTAGTCCAACAAAACCTAATAAGAGCTCATTTGAACCTACAAATCTTAACGCCACATCAATGCCAACAAAAGTTCAAAGCAGTAAAGTTACACCTATCAATCTTAATGCTACGTCTAGTTCAACAAAAGCTAATAAGAGCACATTTGAACCTACAAATCTAAACGACACACCAATGCTAACAAAAGTTCAAAACAGTATTACACCTACATATCTCACTGCAACATCAATGCAAACAAAAATTCATAGCAGTAAAGCTACACCTATCAATGTCAATGCTACGTCTATTTCAACAAAAGCTAATAAGAGCACATTTGAACCTACAAATCTAAACGCCACATCAATGCCAACAAAAGTTCAAAGCAGTAAAGTTACACCTATCAATCATAATGCTACGTCTAGTTCAACAAAAGCCAATACGAGCACATTTGAACCTACAAATCTAAACGCCACATCAATGCTAACAAAAGTTCAAAGCAGTAAAGTTACACCTATCAATGTCAATGCTACGTCTATTTCAACAAAAGCTAATAAGAGCACATTTGAACCTACAAATCCAAACGCCACATCAATGCTAACAAAAGTTCAAAACAGTATTACACCTACACATCTCACTGCAACATCAATGCCAACAAAAATTCATAACAGTAAAGCTACAGCTATCAATGTCAATGCTACGTCTATTTCAACAAAAGCTAATAAGAGCACATTTGAACCTACAAATCTAAACGCTACATCAATGCCAACAAAAGTTCAAAGCACTAAAGTTACACCTACCAATCTCAATGCTACGTTTAGTCCAACAAAAGCTAATAAGAGCACATTTGAACCTACAAATCCAAACGCTACATCAATGCCAACAAAAGTTCAAAACAGTATTAAACCTACATATTTCACTGCAACATCAATGCCAACCAAAGTCCAAAGCAGTAAAGTTACACCTACCAATCTCAATGCTACGTCTAGTTCAACAAAAGCCAATACGAGCACATTTGAACCTACAAATCTAAACGCCACATCAATGCTAACAAAAGTTCAAAGCAGTAAAGTTACACCTATCAATGTCAATGCTACGTCTATTTCAACAAAAGCTAATAAGAGCACATTTGAACCTACAAATCCAAACGCCACATCAATGCTAACAAAAGTTCAAAACAGTATTACACCTACACATCTCACTGCAACATCAATGCCAACAAAAATTCATAACAGTAAAGCTACAGCTATCAATGTCAATGCTACGTCTATTTCAACAAAAGCTAATAAGAGCACATTTGAACCTACAAATCTAAACGCTACATCAATGCCAACAAAAGTTCAAAGCACTAAAGTTACACCTACCAATCTCAATGCTACGTTTAGTCCAACAAAAGCTAATAAGAGCACATTTGAACCTACAAATCCAAACGCTACATCAATGCCAACAAAAGTTCAAAACAGTATTAAACCTACATATTTCACTGCAACATCAATGCCAACCAAAGTCCAAAGCAGTAAAGTTACACCTACCAATCTCAATGCTACGTCTATTCCAACAAAAGCTAATAAGAGCACATTTGAACCTACAAATCTAAACGCTACATCAATGCTAACAAAAGTTCAAAATAGTAAAGATATATCTACAAACCTTAATGCTACATCAATACCAACAATGCTTCAAAACAGCAAACTACAGCAACAAAATCAAGAGCTTCTTACTAATACGATAGCGCTACCAAAACTAGCACCAAAACCTATATTACAGTCGGATATGAAGCTACCAACACCATTCACCGAACAGGAGACATCGTCACTAACTAAATCATCACAAATACAGCAAACGAACCCACCCGTACAAGTAAAGATAAATCGAAATCAACGCATCCAAAACAAACACAACGCTGTTGGAATATCGAACTGCTCAACAGCGAATCCACATCTTAAACAGAAAATTTGCATGCCGAAGCAACTCGGTCAATGTGATCCAAAAGTTTCGCTACCTAAAACTGCTTCAAAGCCAAAATTAGGCTCTACAATGAATTCAAATAATATTTCAAGTTCAAATAATATTATTGACATTACCGATGACACTGCCGACGATGATGTTATTTTCATTAACAATGTTGTTGTTATTGATATTGTAAATATTGATGACTACGACAGGGATGATGATGTTTGTATTGTTGATGAGTAAAAGGTTCACATCCCGCTCCTTGTCTATTTTTGTTGATATGATTCAAACAATGTTATTTGCAAAAAATGTTACAATGTAAAATGCAGCTTCTCAACCAGGTTAATGCTAAAAATAAACTTAAAGGATGTAGTTGCATAATAACCAAATGTATATACTATAGTATCCGTATTTTAGTAATAAAATGCATTTTATTATGATTATTTCGTATTTTTTATTATTTTATACAGAAACAAAAATGACGAAATAATTCGAGCAAAAACTGCTTTAAAACCTATTCCGAATGGAATAGGTTTTAAAGCAGTTTTTGAAATACTCGTTTGAAATACAGCAGTGAATACTCGAGTTGATGGTGGAACGTGGGGTTGTTTAGAGGGAGGATGTTTTCATATAAAGTAGGTATATATTTGCAAAAAAAAACACCATGTGTCAAGTTATCCATAATATAAGCCTAGGAAGTGTGGAACTAGATGGCGCTGTGTGTATGTTCAAGGCTATTTATTTATTACCCGACATGCTCTTTTGGTTTCTAAACTCATTGTTATTATTTATTATATATTATTAATTATCATTTTAGTTAACAAACCTTGTTTTTAAGTACCTTAAAACAATCCTGTCCACAAGTCCTGTGGACTGATATTTTTTGAATCATCGGAATATTGTATAATACTTAGAATATTACTGTAAAAAGTGGAAATGGTTATGTAATGAATGATAAAACAAGTGGCATTACATTGTCATTAAGTATAAGTTAGTGAAGTTAGTACTATTAAGTATTCTGTGGTATTAGTCATACTAATAAATATAGAAATAAATTTCTACTTTGTATAGATACTTTGTTTATATGAGCCTACCTAAGTTAGCACTATTAAGTATTTCTGTGGTATTAGTCATATTAATAAATATAGATATTTAAAAATTCTACATTGTACATTTTGTTTTTTTTATGAGCCTACCTAGTAACCAGTTTCATTGGCCACATAAAAAAGTTATAAATATATATAATAATAATCTATGAAAATTAAAGATGGCAAGTTCTATAGTTTCCGTGAATAATTTTATTTTATTGTATATGTTTCGACATTTTAATTTTTTGTTTAAAACATAAAAGTGTCAAAATAATCCCACAAATAACTTGTAAAATTATTTCATTCGTGCGAAATAGACCCAAACTTCGAATGCGTTTTTGTGAACAAAAGCGCATCGAAATTTGAAACTTTCCGATAGTCGACTATAGGCTCAATTCTCGCGCGTTCGAGATTTAAATGTCGATAGTCATCAATAGGTTTGTCCCTTTTGCACTGTCATTGCAATGTAGATAGACATTAGTATGTCTATCTATTTCACACCTATGTGCGTGAAATAGATAGACATACCAATGTCTATCTACATTGCAATCTTGAATGCGTGACGATCACTAGCCTGGAGCTCGATTTTCGCGCCCTCGACATTTCACTGTTGATAGAAATCAATAGATGTGTCACTTTTGTGTAAATGTCATAGAAGTGTAAATGGGATAGACGACAGTGTAATGTCGAGCGCGCGAGAATCGGGGCCTTGGACCCAAATACTCGCTCACTCGAGATTTCAATATTGATAGACATCCATAGGTTTGTCACTTTTGCACTAGCCTATAAGTGTGAAAGTAACAGACATACTAACATCTATCAATAAACATCTCGAACGCTCGAGACTCAGACGGCGACTTCGTGAAATTAATTTTGTCGTCTGCGGCGTCAGTTTCCAGTTGCCCCTCTCCGATTTGCAGCAGCGTACTCGCAGGTAAGGTGAGATCTTTTCCGCTGTTCCGTGTTCGCAATTAAAATGCCCTACCACCAACCAAACCGAGTACTTAAACATGTACCCCGCTGGGGATCGAACCCGCGACCTCCGAATCGTAAACCTTAAAAATGTTGTTTACATTGAGCCACGGAGGCGGTATACCCGTCACCCACGCCATTTACCCGTTGCGGGCTTCGAACCCGCAACCATTGGTTTCGCTGACAGGGTCACTATCCACTACACCAACCCCTCATTCACCACCACAGATAAGATAACTAGCTAGGCGGACATTTATAATGCCCGACCACCAACCAATAAAAATGCACCTTTCTGGGGATCGAACCCGCGACCTTCGATTCATACCACGTTTTTTTATGCACAACGGGTTAGCACTTGACCTAAATCACACCTGATGTTAAGTGAAGATGAGGCCGAAGGTGGAAGCGTACTGACCCGGAACCCGCATCTTAGGGGACTGATTTGACAACCGGAACACAACATTGCTGTTTGGGGGCAGACTTAGATAGGCCCTACACTAATAAAATGCCCTACCACCAATCAAACTGAGTACTAAAAATGTACACGCGACCTCGGATTCGTCTCTTCTTCAATTTAAGAGCTATGCTCTTGTCGGTGGAGTAACGACCATGTCTCTCTACTTTCCGCCCTCGTTTTAACCTCTTGGTACGACACGACATTCACCTTCTCTTTCACTTGGTCAAAGTAATTACGCTTAGGTCTTCCCCTTCTTCTCTTTCCTTCAATCTTTCCCTCAATTATGTTCTTCAAAAAAATATCGTGTCGTAACAAGTGACCTATCATCTTTCCTCTTCGGTTCTCAACTGTGGCTAACAGGCATCTCTTCTCCTTTACAATCACCTCTTCATTTGTTCTCTTCTCGGTCCAGCTTATTCCCTCCATTCGTCTCCAGCACCACATCTCGAATGCCTCTAACCTTTCCCTATCCCTTTGTGTTAAAGTTCGATTCGTACCATTCGTTAAATGTTAAATGAGTTTTTTTACTGTATGGAAAAAAATAGGGCATATTAAGTAAGTGAAATAGAAGGTATATTTGGCATAGGTTAGTTTAATATTTTTCTTCAAAACCATCACGAATGAAGCGTGGACACTCTGACCAGTTCTCTCGCTCGGGGATATTATGTTTGTATGAAGAATACGGACATGTGTACCCGAGTTATGGATGTTTTCATTTATAATAAATATTTATTCACAAAAATAAAATATGTATTCATGTAGTATATCAACAATCTGGTATCGACAACAGAAGCCTGACGGTCGCGTTTGTAGCCTATTTTATTTACAAATACAAATGATTTATTTTCTATTGAATAGGGTACATTATAAGATGTTTCAGTACCTACTGGTTCTATCGCCTATTCAGCCACTTCACATTAAATTATAAATTCCACATCATTAAATTAAATAAATAAAGAAAATTTGGAGAAAATATGAGTTTCAAATAAATTTCGCATGATAGAAAGCCTACAAATCTCGCCAGTCGCGTATAAAGGGGCTGTGTGCGTTTTTCAAAAAAAAAAAATTAACTGCCTAGGTATGCCAATACCTTCTATTTGTACATCAAAGAGACTGTCCCCCATATCCTTTTGGAATGCCCAACTTTTAGTAGAGAACGCTATGACATTGAACAGTACTTAGACTGTAGGCTGGAGGCTGAAAATCTGCCAGAAATAATAAGTAGTAAAAAGAGAGATAACTTTTTGAATTACTGTGAATTTGTAGCAAATAAGGTTTTATGTAGAAACAAATTAGCATAAGAAATATTATAAGGACTTTATAATTTGAGAATTATATAGCACATTATAAATTAAAAATAGAATAAAGTAACAAAAGTAAATGTAATAAATAAATAAATAATAATAAGCCCATAGTAACTAAGTATTAATGTAAAATATGATAATAAAAAACCGTAGAAAATAAGCAATACTGTAACTAGATTAAGGAAATAAAAATAGATAAGCTGTTTCATTAAAATAAAATCATCATACCTGTACAAAATAAAAGAACTGTAGCTAGCGCAGCATAGAGCAGTGTAGACAGGAGATCCACCTGTAAGAGAAAGAATGAGATGAATGCAAGAAAGATATCGTATGAGGCATGAAAGTGCGAGAGGCATGTAAGCGAGAACTGGTATGAAAGAGAAGACTAGAAAGCACAGGCTCCAAAAAATAAATATTGGAGGTACTTAGTATTTAATAAAAAAAAAAAAAAATACCTTCTATTTCACTTACCTGGTATGCCCTATTTTTTCCTTACGGTAAAAAACTCATCCGGTATAAGTTACAGAGATCATCATCATATCAGCCATAGGACATGCACTGCTATGTTCTGTTATAGAGATAACGTCAGTTGCATGCCCTCCATACAGGCAGAAAGGCAGTGTCTACCCTTTTTTTTTTTTTTTTTCGAGGGGAAATACGTTTACGCATTCGACCCGCCGCTGTGGGGCAGCGACGGGGATATGTGGGACTCCCCGCTCCAATGACAGGAGCGGGACTACCCACTAAAACCCCCCGGCGACCTTCCTCGGCAGTAGGGAGGACCTGGGAACGCATAAGCGGCTCCAGGTCGTCCCCCGCCCCGCCTCCCCTCACAAGGGGAGGCCCGTTCCCGGAGGGCGGCTAGCGCGCCCTCCGCGGGAGCACTGTCGAGCCCCACACCGCGATCAGCGAGCGGTATGAGGCGCGACAGGGCCCGATGCGACGACACCCCCCGGTCGCTCCGGGGGTGTCATCCTCTCCCGGGTCGCGTCCGGCGGCTACATCGCCCCGAGATGTAGCCGCCCGCGACCCCGGGCGACGTGCAGGGGGGCTAGCGAGCGTTGCCGCCCCCCCGACGTCGCCTCCTGCGAGCGGGTTCGGCCCTCTCCCGATCCCGCTCTGCGGCCTCCTTCTGGAGCATGACTGCCTCGCAGAAGGAGGCCGCTGCCCTCCAAGGCAGTGTCTACCCTAGGAAATTGTAGGTAACCTTTCCTGGAAATGCATTGTCAAGATAGCTGATTCATACAGATGTTAACAGAAACATTCTAAACAGGTGGATTGCTATAAGGCTTTGTAGTTGTATTTTTTCTCATTTAATAACAAATTTTATCATTCTGAGTAACCTGTGCTGTGACAAAAGGCTGGATAAGTGTAAATAAATAAGTGTGTAAATAAAATTGCATACATAGGAATTGACACATAGAGGAAAGTTACCTACGCATGATAGATATTATTAATTTTAATTGACATTCTAAAATAGAATTATACATGACATTATTAATATTATTGACATCTTATTATATTCGTTGAAATAGGATAGGGAGGGTGTACTTTCAATTTGCTGTTATTTGTTTATTGTTGATTGACTGTGGAATTGGAGCACTTTCTTTGAACTTGCAACATACATATGTAGCTTCATTAAAATTATAACTATTGGTAATTGAAACGACATTAATAACATAGGTGTATGTTAGTACTTACCTATGTATTGTAACTGTGACAAGTGTATGCAATACATATATGAATTAAGGTATTTAAATCAAATTGGATAAATAATATATAATATAATATATTATATATATAAATTTATAAATATATGAATGTAAAAATAGATATAATTATTGAAGACATTTAAGTGTTGTATTGTTTTGTAGTTTTAATAAATTAAGTAATCCGTATATTTAAGTGCATGCATTATAAATTTAATTGTTGTGCCCTAGCAGGGTTTATGTTTGATACCTAAAAATATTTTAAGATCATACTATGTACAACATAAATGCAATAAATTGAAATTGGACTGAAAATACCTATCTCACTCATCTATTTATTTTCTCTAAAGATCATTTTTTTTGGTCATTAGATTATTTTACCTACCTTCTGGCAGGCGCGCGAAGCATAAAGCTAAAAAAAAGCGAAGCGTCAAATATTGAACAATCGTTGTCATGGCAACACAGTTTCCATGAAAGTTGTGATTTTGAATATTATCGTAATATAAAGTAAAAGTAAGTTGATTTAAGTAAAATGGTGGATAGTGACCAACAATTGAGCGCCCTAGATGTGGGCGAGCTGGACTTATTCGTGGAAAGTATGGAGCCGTCGCGTATTGAATTAATCGGCAATGAAGCGTAAGTTACCATTTTCATTTGTATGTTTATGTCAAACCAAAGATATAAAGGCGGAATATACTAAACCGCATGCTTCTAACCAGCACGACGTATATTTGCCAGTCAATGCTTTTTACGGAAATAATAATAATAAATAAATAGTTCGGACACTTACACTAATCATCTAATCCCAAACTAAGCAAGCTTGTGCTATGGATACTAGATAACGGATAAACATACATATATATTTATATAAACATCCAGGACTCGGAAGTAAATGGTCGTATTCATCATACCCCTCGCAGGATTCGAACCCGCAACCGTTGGTTTCGCTGATAACATAGTCACAAACGACGGATTGGTCTAGTGGATAGTGGGTCACTATCCACCTATAGTGACCCACTATCCACTAGACCAATCCGTCGTTTGTGACTGTGTTATGTGTTTGAATGTGTTGTGTTCATCTCATCACCCATTGCGTTTTCAGTATTTGTCCGGACGTATCTCAGTAAGACGTGGTGTGTTTTTTTTTTAATAAACAGTAAACTAGGGGAGAGGTTCTTAGCCATGTTTGATGAAAATCGGTTAAGCCGTTTTGAAGATATTTCGCTTTTAACAGAATTGGTTTGGTTTATCGGGATGATACCTATAATTAGTGATGCAACGGAAGTGTCTTAGCGGAACCAGAAACGGAAACAGTTGTCAAAAGTAAATTTTAGCAGAAACGGAAACGGATGCAGAAACGGAAGTGTAAATAATATGAAAAAAAAACAAAACAAATATATTTCTTTATTAAGTATCAAATACACCAAATCTAGATTAGAAATAGATATATTAGAAATCTACTATAGAAAACAATATTGCAACTTTGCAACTGAACATTTTATTAATATTCAAAATTAAGTAGTGGTAAGCTATATTTTATGAAAAGTAATTTGGCTGACCCCTTCCCCGCGCGCTCAACCGTCCAGCGACTCGCACGCTCCTCGCGCCGCGCATGCGTAACTCTCAGCCGTCGTAAACTTCCGATTGTATATCTCCGTTATAAAAGTAGCGGAAACAGAAGCAGAAACGAATGTTGAAAAGCGCGCGGAACTTGCACTTGCGGAAACAGAAACAGAGATCCGTTTCACCACTACCTATAATGCTATAATCTACAGCCTTAAACGTCCCCACTGGGGGGGGTACAGCCTCCTTTCGCTGGGAGAAGGTATGGGCCATAATCCACCACTCGGGCCCAGTCCGGATTGGTCGATTTGTGTCAGACTAGTGGCCACCTCACTGTCGGTGATTTTAAGCAGCCCCTAAATAGTCCCTATAGCCTTCAGTTGCAGACAACCGGGTTCGACTATTTAACCGCCTCCGTGGCTCAATGTAAACAACATTAGATTTGCGATTCGGAGGTCGTGGGTTCGATCCCCAGTACTCGGTTTGGTTGGTGGTAGGGCATTTTAAATGTCCGCCTGGCTAGCTACCACCATCTTATCTAAATCTGCCGCCAAGCAGCAAAGTTAATGGCATTGTTGTCCGGTTGTCAGAGATAAGATAGCCAGTCCCCCAAATGTGTTGGGGTTTCCGGGCCAGTACGCTTCCACCTTCGTCCTCATCTTTACTTAACATCAAGTGTGATTAAGGTCAAGTACCAACCCGTTATGCATAAAAAAAAACATGCCCTCCGAAGCAAGGAAACCAGATTGATATATTTTTTCAGGAACAATCGCCTCCACTAAGAAAATGATCTGTGGATGTATACATATGTATTAAGGATTAATCATCCTCTCTTTTTGTACAACAATTATAAATGGGTCTTTTTGTATTTATTGCCTTTGTGATTTAGCTAGTTAATAGTCTATTTTATTCTTAAGTATTGAAACTGTTTACGTGTGTGCATGCTGTGTTCACATCCAGTAGGATATATGTACATATATTCAGTTAATTGTGTCGTAATGTTGGGTAACACTGAAAATATTTTGAATTGTATCCAGTTTCGTAAACCATTTTAAAAAAAAACTCTTTAAAAAATGCCGCTGTGGTCACCCATCCAAGGACTGACCACGTCTGACATTGCTTAACTTCGCTAATCGAAAATTGCTATAATCTCTTGTTTCGGGACTTTTCGAAAAATTTCAATTATAAGTATATATTAGTATGTTATTGTTTATTGACTTATAAGTAAGTACCTACTTTTCCTTCACATATTCAGTGCGATATTATCGTGGATTGGACTATGTACTACCATTTTCCTTCAGCTAAATTCAACCGTATTTATCTTATTATAATTATCAAAGTTAATTGTTTCTTTGTTTATTTGTAAACGCTTTATGGTATACAAAACAAATTTCTTAAAACTATGCACAGAGGCGGACTTATTTCTGCGGGATTTCTTCCAGTCGTCCACGATCGACGTTAAGGAACAGTAGATTGGGCGTTAAAACTTAGTCTCTGAGCTAAGCGTCGGACAGACAGACAGACAGACATGGCGAAACTATAAGGGCTCCTTGTTGACTGCAGAACTCTATAACAGACATAACCATGCTTCACTTTGTCTCTTGCTATCGCATGTACAGGTCTTTCTCCGAACATGAAGACTAAATGATTTGATATCGCACACATCGCCAGCATGTTCAGCATCAACATAACCAGTAGAGCTTTTGACCTTATTGCGGCCAACATTAGCCCTTACTCTTTTGTTGCCCTAGCTTGGCTGATAGACCACAACGTAGACAATGTCAGGACAGGAACATACCGTGAGATACATAAGTAAACCTATAAACTGCCTATTATATTTATATTACGAATCGGAGGTCGCGGGTTCGATCGCCAGCGGGGTACATGTTTAGTACTCGGTTTAGTTGGTCACAGGGCATTTTAAATGTCCATCTGACTAGCTACCACCACCTTATCTAATAGTCTGCCGTTAAAACAGCAATGTTAATAGCATTGTTGTGTTCCGGTTGTCAGAGATAAAATAGCCAGTCCTCCAAATAAGATGCGGTATCCGGATCAGTACGGTTCTACCTTCGGCCTCATCTTCACTTAATATCAGGTGTGATTGAGGTAGAGTGCTAAACGAGTTGCGTTAGCACTTGTCTTCATTCACACCTGACGTTAAATGAAGATGAGGCCGAAGGTAAAAGCGTATACTGACTTAATTTGGGGGACTGGCTATCGTATCTCTATCAACCGGAACACAATAACGCTATTGCTGTTGCTGTTTGGCGGCAGACTGAGATAAGATGGTGGTAGCTAGAAAAAACCAAATTCAAAACGGACCACGCATTACTGAGATATGTCCAGACAAAGGCTGAATACATGCCCCATAGTACCTCTAAAAAGACGAAAGACAGAAGGAACGTGATAACGGGCTTCCATTTCGTATCGTTGTAGAGTGACTACGGATCATGCTAGCCCTGTAGGTACCTACTCTCTTAATTTTGTGCCTACCAGTGACCAAGTTGGGTCACACTTGATAGGCAATCTGTTTCGTTGGTTGGTATAGTTACCTAGGCACTACAACAATATGTCAACGGCTGATGTGTTGGGGTATGTGTCGAATTGTTAAAAAAAAAACTGTTTTCTGCCTCGTATCATCATACGACATAAACATAAACATCTCTACAACCCTCAGAAAAATAAACTTCTTTTTCGCTATCTGGGTTTTGCTAGACATAAAGAGTTAAAAAAGTATTTAAAATGAAATCTGTCAGCGCCGCCGCCCATAGGGTGCGCGCGCAGTCGTCGCCGTATTCTGTCAGGGCTGGGTTGCCATGGCAGCAGACGCTCTGGACACAAAATCGATCGGTAAACAGGTAGCTACAAATAGGCACCTATCGACTCTTCTTGATACTTGAGTACGGAAAATGTAAGTGCTATTTATTTAATATCCTTTTGTTACTACATATATGTAGTAACATTTTATTGAAAAAAGGGATCTATTAACAAATCGTGCGCAATAATCGTCTGGATTATTAGTTATTTTCATAATATAGATATTTATTTATACTTACCTTATGTTACGTCGTGTATGCTTTTAAAGGTTTAATTTAACCTAAAAGTAATTTTAAGTACGGTCAAATGTATAAATGAATATATTTCATAAGTTTATACAATTGTTTATAAACAAAACAAAATTATATTTTCTAAGGAAGTCTTGAACGTTTTTCGATACCTATTTCTTTATTTAGTTAAAGTAATGAAGACTAAGTTACACAATATCATAAAGTATTATTGAAAAACATTAACAATTTGCTGAGAAATTATGATGATTTTCCAAATAATTAAATCAAAAGACATCAGCATTTTTGGGCTAGTGTTGTGTCACCTAATAAAAGGTACACCTAAAAAAAGCCGGTACTATGACTAACTATATACTAATATATAACTAAATAAATACTATAACTAAATAAATGTACTAAGACTATCAACTTAGCTATTCAAAAGAATTTTTGGAACCTTAGTATAGTTATAAGAAATATTTGAAAATATCGCTCTCAGAAAACATTTTGGCTCACAAACTATACAAAAACTAAATTCTTTCCAAAAAAAAAAAAAATAGACAAGTGACAACTGACATTTTTGACTGTGAGGTTATAATTTAAGTAGGGATAACGCATGGACTTATTATTTAAACAGGACTGATAACTATCAAAAGAATCATTTAGGAAAATGATCACTATGTCAACGCAATAAGGTATTAAATTGGATGCACCATACACAAAGGCAAATCCGAGCCGAGAGAGATATAAATAACGGAGGCCGTGTGTCTCGTTCTTACATCTTGCCAGCAAAAAAAATGATTATGATCAACAGTTTTGGCTACTCAAAAATTCCATTGAAACACTTATATTTTTATGTTATTTTAACAATTATAAATAAACAAATAACATTCGCATTAATTTCTTTTCATATATTCTTAAATCAAACAGAAAACATACATTTTTATTTCGATTTTGTTATTTTTATGGTAACCCTGAAAAGCATGTCATGTCATGGCGGTTCGGTGTGATTTTGAATTTTCTTTGCATTAAAAGTTTTTTAAAGTATTTGTTATATTATAACAAGTAAAAGGAGTAAAATGGTGAAAAAGTGTTGCGTTTATACTTGCCCAAGTGAATCCTATGGTGGTTGCAACATATCTTTCCACAGGTAAGCTATAAATAATATTTTTGTAAATCAAAGAAGTAGGATGCCCATGAATTCTTGAAATGAGTCGAAATATGTGAAATATGTGTGATTGATTAGGGTCCTGACTGTTGTACTATTATTGCAGTTTCCCAAAAAATTAAGAAATGCGAAATAAATGGCTCACGCCGGCTAATGTCAAAACGCCAAATTTTTTGACAAATATTTTATTACAACATTTGTCCCAAGTAACAAATATATTGTGGTCACCCTGTTGACAGAGACAAACGGCCTCTACGTTACACATCCTGCTCGGCTCGTTTTTCAGCGGCGAGTACTCAGTCCTGTTTAAATAATAAGTCCATGGGATAACGGGATAACAGCAACAGCGAGCGAGCGACGGACGACTCTGAAAAGAAAAAACAATATTTCTTTGGCCTAGCATTTAGTTTCCATGCGTGAGAATGCAAGTGGTTAATGTTGCCAGTATATAATTTCAAAGTTCCCCAAACCATATTTCAAACCTCTTTTGTTCTTTTCTAAAGTCGTTTAAAAATATATGTGTTAGGTTTTTAGCACGTCTGGTACTAAGAGTTCAAGACTATATTTATTAATTGAAGTGACAACAAACTGGCCCAAAGATGTATGGATCTGTGCTGTTGTCCTTTAACAGTTTCGACTTTCGATGTAGGTAGGTACTTAAGGCAATTTTCTAACTGACTGTATACTTTAATTTTGAAACGCGTAATTACTAAACACGAGTAGAGTAAGTATTAATAAAATTAAATACATTGCCAATAACACAAGTATCAAGTAAATTACTTACTCATGTACTATAGTTTTCCCGGCCGCTTCGTATAGCACGTCCTTCGGCCGGGCGTCTCGCCCGCTTCATTACACAATAAACAATATACTCATCATAGTTATACGTAGTAGATACTATTAGTTATATTCTATGCCATAGTATAGCAGTAGAATGTCACATAATGACTAATGAAATGACAGATAGTAAGTACTTATACCTATAGACAACGGTTCTCAAATTTTTTTGGCGTTGGAACCCTTATTTGACGGAGCTCTAAAACAATCAAAAACTGGTGTTATGTGTATTTTTTTATAAATAATCATATTATTTGACATGAACATAGTTTTTTTTTAAATTAATGTTGGAATATTTAGATAGGATTTTTTTATTTTCGCAGAACCACCGCAGAGGCTTTGCGAAAGGCAGGTAGCCGTGCGCATGTATATACATAGAATACCTAAAATCCCTATGTTTGTGGTCCATCCCTACTCGTTCACACGAGGCCACAGATTAAGTTTATTTACCAGCATTCATTAGGATCCGCCTAGGCATTCAATTGAATGGTTAATTCAACGATCTGCCTACGACATTCAATTGAAACGCTAATTCAACGATCTGCCTACGACATTCAATGGAATGGCTAATTCAACGATCTGTCTGCGACATTGAATTGATAGGCTAATTCAACGATCTGCCTACGACTTTCAATTGAATGGCTAATGTTGCGCTGCCTACGATATTACTTAATGATCTGCCTACCACATTCAATTGAATGGTTAATTCAACGATTCGCCTACGACATTCCATTGAATGGCTAATTCAACGATCTGTCAACGACATTCAATTGAAAGGCTAATTGAAATCTGCCTACGACATTCAATTGAATGGCTAATTCAACGATCTGTCAACGACATTCAATTGAATGGCTAATTCAACGATCTGTCAAGGACATTCAATTGAAAGGCTAATTTAATCTGCCTACGACATTATTGTATGACCCATCATAGAATAATGAAGGCTTTGGTGTAGGTATAGGTAAATGTGAGTGGGTGTGTATGATGACGGACGTGTACGTACATAGATGTGTCTCATTATTATTTATATCAAAAGTAATACCGACTGTATTAATTATTTAGAATAATTTTCTCTGTGTACAGATGGATAGACTGGCATCTGAGATTACAAAAACTAAACCAACAGGCGGTCCTAGAGGCTTCATCTATGATGGAAGAACTCACAAAGGAAACACTCATTTCGTGCGGGAAAGTATGCAATTTTTCACTAGAAGTAATTTTTTGTGAAGGTATGACAAATGAGCACGCAGGTAGAATGATTACTGTATCGCCTGGAACACTCCCGGACTGCGGACAGATTCAACTTCAACTTCAAGCATTTTATTTCAACGTGAGATACATGATATATCATTTGTTGAATGTCAATTTAAATCTATTGGAAATAAAAATAGGGCTAAGCATTTTTCGGTCAGTCAGTATGTCCAAGCTACCACCGCTTCGGAAAGGGAAATCATCTGTGGGAAAAGAAGCGGCGCAAGAAACCCACAGATTCCGAAAGAATCCCTCTTAAGCCAGTGGGTACATACTTATTTTCACTTTCTAAGGCAACTGCCTGCGGTATGGTAGAAGTGACCGATATGACGCATCGACTTAGATAGACCCCCAACTCGTATGATATACCCATCGAACCTCGAAAGTTGACTAGTGAAAGCAGGTTTCCTCTTCTTGTCAAGCTAAATACTGAGACACCGGAAAACATTTATTCCATTGATCATTCATTATCACTTTTAATAAATTCCAGCTCCCCGTTCTGGTGCACGAGGCGATATGTATCCAAGTGTGGCGCATAAAGATATACCCGCAAATCAAGAAGTTGGCACCGGCGCCTGCTAATACCTTCTGCATGTATATGGTGGTGGGTATTATTTCTGCAATGTACATAGAAAGCAGATTGTTGTTGTGTGGCGTCGCGTCGCAAAGGTAGAGAATAGAATCAACCCGTCATCTCATGGGTATCGTTAAAATTCGAGATCATTGTTTTCTCTGTTCCGTGAGATTTGCGATAGCGTTTCTACTACGGAGTGGTCTCTACATGTATCTAGCACTCGCGTTGAATGGTCTTTCAATGGCGTCTCTGCAGTGGGCGACCGAGGATTGACTCGATGAAGTGGTCTTCATTTTGGAAGCAGTCATGGCGGAGACGCTTTCGATTAGCGATGTTAAGCAAATCTGGCGCGGTCAGTCCCTGGATGGGAGTTTTGGAGAGTCGATACGCGGTCCCGGTTGTTTACAAATCGAAGGCAGTCGTGAAGCCAAGCCGGTGGCCTACAGGGGCGACTTAAAACATATACAAATTAACTAATCTCCACAGAACCCACGAGGTGGATTATGACCCATATTCTCCACCTGTGTGACCGTGAGGACCGTGAGGACTTATAAGGCTGATATGAATAATTTTGGGAAGTGGACGAAAAAGTGGTCCTACTATTCTATTCACACAGACAGTCGATATTCGTATTTAATAATCATTGATCATCTTTTATTGTCTAATAATGAAATGCAATTCGACCAATAGTAATAATGGGATAAGCTTAATAACGATCAATGGCAAACTAGATGGCCTCAGATCAGAATGAATTTTCCTAGCTGTACCACGAAGCTGTAGCAGTAGGGCTCCTCGAGACTGTCCTGTTCCATGAAGACGGTGCTCAGTGCATCAGCAATGTGCTGGTGGACCTTCTGCAGTACGCCGTCGAACAGTTGACGACGCTGTTGGCTCTCATCAAGTAAGTTTGGGCACACTAAATCATTAAAAGGCATAATAATGTGTAGTCTGATTTGTGTACTCTGATTGAAATGACTGATCAACTGCATGCCACGCATGAGAGGAAATGTAACTTGACCTGGTGATTATCAAAGTGATCAACATGTTTATTTGATACTTTTACCATCGACTCGCTAGGAAGAAGGAAAGATGCAGTGATTTTTTTCATGATTTCAGAGTTGGTCTCATAATAAAATTTGATCACTTTTTATTGATGAAGATAAATGACCATCAATGACTGTTAATCACACCTGATGTAAGTGAAGATAAGGCCGCAGGTGGAGGCGCTTACTCACCCGGAGTACCCAACTTTTTTTTTTATGCACGACGGGTTCGTAATTGACCTCAATCACATCTGATGTTAAGTGAAGATGAGGTCGAAGGTGGGAAGCGTACTGACCCGGAAACCCCAACACATTTGGGGGACTGGCTATCTTATCTCTGACAACCGGAACACAACAATACCATTAACATTGCTGCTTAGCGGCAGATCTAGATAAGATGGTGGTAGCTCGCCAGGCGAACATTTAAAATGCCCTACCACCAACCAAACCGAATACTTAAACATGTACCCCGCTGGGGATCGAACCCGCGACCTCCGAATCGTAAACCCAATGTTGATCACCTTGATCCACGGAGACGGTTATTTAGAGAACTGACTATCTTAATTTAAATAGCCGGAACACATTGGTGTAATGTTGGTTGGCGGCAGGTTTAGATAAAATTATAGTAATGCAAGAAGGACATTTCAAAATACCCAACAAGCACCCGACTAAACATTCGCCCCCGCAGGGAATCAATTTCCCGATCTCTGTGTTGTTTACATTGAGTTACGTGGAAGTGGTTAACTGACGGACTTTGTTGGTCTGAACCACCTGGCGGGGTTAAGGGGATGACTCCTGAATGTGGAGGGATTTAAACCTGTTATATTCGTTAAAAAAAAGAAATATATTTTACCCTCTAAGAATATTGACCGTGTGTTACACGTTAGCCGTTTCTCTTTAGGATAACGTACAAGTATTTTTTATTTTCTTACAGCAACGACTATTTAAAGCCACTGTCAGCCAAAGAGCTAGAATGCGAAACGGTGGCAGAAGAGTTGGAGAGACAGAAGAGTGACTTGCAGTTTGATATTAGTATGAGATGCATCTCCATTGTACGGTGAGGAGATAAGAACGCTGGGATCAATTATATAAATTCTACCATAAATTATTATTAT
Source organism: Oegoconia quadripuncta (assembly GCA_949316235.1). Classification (NCBI taxonomy): domain Eukaryota; kingdom Metazoa; phylum Arthropoda; class Insecta; order Lepidoptera; family Autostichidae; genus Oegoconia; species Oegoconia quadripuncta. The sequence goes on along the minus strand of OX438741.1, from coordinate 9,789,290 downwards.
ATTGTATGTTAATTTGTAACTGGCTTCGCAAAGCCTTCGCCAAACAAGGAGGCGATCAGTGCAGCCGAGTAGCTGTGTGTTGTTGAGGTGTATTGGCTACGACCAGTGGCGAAACCTTCATATAAGCCCAAAAGCCCGGCTTGCCTTACCAAAAACCGGTCAGGACTATTAACCATTTAAACAGTATAGGAAATCCTTCATTTAAACATTCGTACTTGTCAAAGTGAAACGTATCGTCGTGGCTGGTTACCTATCTAAACTTCACTAGCTGTGTAAAAACCACAAAAAACATTGTCGCGCTTGCCCTATTTTGATACCCTAGGCACGCCACTGGCTACGACGGCGTCACAATAAAGACAGTAGTTGCTGTAGTATAATGAAGGGGAAGACTACAAACGATTTATGTCATGGAATAAATCGTTTTATAGTATTCTTGTTAATCACTTGAAAACGTTAAATTTTTTACCTTAATATTAAAATTACTGAAACTTCTGCTCATTCACAACTACTCGGTACTCGGATCAGTACCTACTGCACTACCTTAATATACCAATAGCGTAATTTTGTAGCTTCAATGTCTACTTGACCGAGAATGGAACCCGAAAACCTCGGCGCAAAATAAACTATAAACGCAGTGATGATGAGTGAAATATATAGTAACGTGCACTGCACCGGGCGCCGATTTCTGTGTGGCGAAGGCTTTATGTTCAGTATGATCATGATATTAGTGGGAGTATGTGTTCTAAACCTAAGAAGTAATGTACAGCATTCTGCTGCAGTTACATAGCAGAGCACATGGAAGTGGCCGGTGCGGGCGCATCCATAGCCACCAATCTGTACAAAACGCATGACGTGCCGTCGCTGCTGTCTCATCTGTTGCAACTGCAGCCTTGGCAGAAAACCAACGAGAAGGGCGATACGCAGGTTTTTAAATGTAAGACTCAAAGATGCTAGTAGATTGAGATGGAAATAGTCATACACAAGCCCAAAGTCTGTAACCGCCAATCCACTTGCTTAGCGTGACAATTAAGGCCAAAATTGAAGTTAAAAGAAGGCCCCCAGACACCGTAGCCCCATTATGGGGGAGGTCCATGTTCCTATGTTCAGGAGACTGTCAAACAAAATTTAACTTCACTACGCGATTTAAAAAGTATAACGGCGCTACCTACACCATTACAGTTGGTCGCTGGTCGAAGCCAGAGGCCGAGGATCTAGCCCAGATGCACCGCAGCGAGGCACAGCTGTGGCTCTGTCTCCGGCAGCTTCTACTGGAGCCTCGCCTCGTCCATTACTACACTATTGATGAGTGCCGGCGTAATGTTTTCTGCAGGGTAAGAACACTAACATAACACAACACAACACTAACAAGGGGACAATGTTGTCATTGAGAATTAGGACAACCTTAATTTATTCAATGAGGGCGCTACTGGACGGAATAAACCCTCTTATTTCCTAAATGCAATGACAAGAAATTTCATCGTCAATTGTCAAATTTGACCAATGGCGAAGTAATTAGATATTATAGCGCTAAACTACATTTATAGGATGTAGTTGAAGGACTTGGTCATTCGGGCGACGTCATCATAGACTTTTTGAAAACATTTTTATTGAAAAGAAAGACATTAAAGTAGTTACATTATCTAAGTTTAGAGTTTGTATCTTCCAGCTGCAAGCAAAAATGACTGATCCTATGATGGATCAGATCCCGCCACTCCTCGACTTGAAGATGTTCCTCTGCCACCTGTCAGTCGGCGACTACTCCAGTCTCCACAACTACTCCAATGGCAAGAACCCAGGGTGCACTCTGATTGAAGTTGTTCCACAGGTAAGCCCTAGATTCATACTATCACTAAAACGAAACGGGGGCGACTTTTTTGGGCTATAATATCTCATCCGTAAACTATTTGGTAGGAAATTTGACATTGGTAACTACCTATTTTCTATATATTAGTATTTTCAATTCAATTCAAATACGCTTCATTGTTTAAATAAGGAAGGTACATTTAAATATCTTATAGAAAGTACAAATTAGGCGGCCTTATCGCTTACAGCGATCTCTTCCAGGCAAACCTATCATCATTTTCCGTTTCCGTTGCAAAAGTAATAACTATGGATAAATGAAGCATTCTTTTTAAATACAGAATAAATCAAAAAAATCGCTCTGACCTGCACTCGAGAAGCTTAAAAGCTAATTATGGGTAATACTTCAATAACTTTGTAAACGGTTATTTTTCATAATTCAAAAAAGTGGTCTCTTTTATCAATAATTTTACATTCACAGAAATAACCGTAAATAAAGCTATTTAGGTATTATTTATAATTAGCTTTCAGACTTCTCGCGTGCATGTTAGAGCAATATTTTTGATTTAGATTGTATTTAAAAAAACTTTAGTCTTTAATATATAAAAAAACCACACTAAAACTTTTACGCATTACTGAGATACGTCCGGACAACACACACACACAAAGTGACGTCAACCACATAACACCCGTCGTCGTTTTAATAATAGCACACACATTTAATACCTGTGGGGACTGCGCGAAAATACTGGACATAGGTTTGGTACTAAAAAAAATCCTAAAGGGGTACTTTAGAGCTGCCGAGTTAAATAAAGTCCATCTAAATATTCCAACATAAAGTTAAAACATAAAACTATTATTTTAGGATTCTGGTTAAATATTTCGTTTTCCAAAAGGGTACCATTGCAAGAAAGTTTGAGAACCGCTGAGTTAAAGATTCTGCGGTGGCGCGTTCTACCATTCTGTCTTATCTTCACTCAACTATAGATGTGATTGAGGACAGTCTAAACTCTTAACCTATCTAAATATGCAACAGCTGATATTTAACCCCCGACGCAAGAAGAGGGGTGTTATAAGTTTGACCGTGTGGCACCGTAGCTCTTAAACGGGTTAAGCGATTTGGATGCGGTTCTTTTTATTTAAAAGCTACGTTTTCTAGCGGTGGTTCTTATACAAGTTTTTTTTTTAATCGGTTCAGCGCTTTTGTTTTCACGAGGGTTTTCTAAATTTTCAATTTATAGTAATAATATATATTTTTAACTCCTGATGCAAAGAAGCCTTTGCTGTAAAAGATGGTTCTTAGCCATGTTTGATGAAAATCACTTCAGCCGTTCCCATGATATTTAGAAGAAAAATTCTTTATGCAACACAACTTAAAAATAATTAATACTTAATTAATACACAGATAAATAATTTAAACAGGTGTACAAAGGCGGTCTTATCTCTGGTCCTGTTGACGACATGTTTGGTGTAGTGGTTAGAAACTCTGCTACTATACCAAAAGGTTGCGGGTTCGAATCCCGCTAGGGACATATGTTTGTATGATGAATACAGACATGTGTTCCCGCGTTATGGATGTTTTTCATTTATATAGACCTAGATGATCTTCATCTTCACAGATTAAAGACGCATACATGAAGAAAGTACACAAGCGTACTAAAACCATTGCCAAAGTTCAACTGGAGAACTTCCACATGGACGGTTCGGACGAATCCCGCGGCATGGCGAAGAAACTCCTGGATTCATACACTAGTGATGCGGCCCTCGCCTTGGACAGCGGCGGAGCGAAGTGCGCCAAATGTGGAGAGAAGGCCGTAAAGAAATGCTCGAGGTGCAAGACGGAGTGGTACTGCGGGAGGTATGTCACCCTTCGGCTACTAGAATCCAGTCTCCACAGTTTGATCCATGGTTACTTTTATCATATCAGCCGAAAGATGAAGCACTACTCCCAGGCTGATGCTGTAGATGTCCAGGAGTAGGCCACAGTATGTAGAGTGATAAGGATGAGCCGGATCTTTGAGTCGTTGTCAGTGACAACTATATTAAAAGGTATCACGTTCACAAACAATTACACGTACACAAATAACTTTTATATTGGTAAAAAGGAATAAACGGAATTTATTTAGTTTTGTAGTTCAAACAATATTATAGAAAAGTATACGTCCAGTCTTTGTAACGGTAAATTATAAACTGATTAAACAAAAGATACACAGAAAGAAAGAACAGGCAGAGTTCAAATTTTGAATTTAAAATATTATGACTTTACCGAAAAAGAAACAAACAAGGAGAATATTGAATTAAGAGAACCAACGAGTCGCATGGCGTCTCATTACAGAGACGTCCATTCTCAGACTATAAAGGGATACTACGTATCGTCCATTGCAGGACAAAGGCCTCCACAACGATTGGCTCTGCCCACGTCAAGCGGCTTCCCGCGATCTTTAACAAATCGTTGGTCCACCTCGTGGGGGGCCTGCCCTCGCTGAGTCTTCCGGTGCGTGGTCGCCACTAGACAACCTTACCGTCCGATTTTTTTAAAATTCTAGACAAGACTTATGCTGGGTTTTTTTACCGTAAGGGAAAACATAGGGCATATTAGGTAATTGAAATAGAAGGTATTTTGGCATAGGTAGTTAATTTTTTTCTTTAGCAAGCTTTTAGTAGCAATTATTTATTATATGTAAGCAAATATAAGCAATTGTGTAGCAATTTTCGAGTCGACTCTCATAGACCAACGGCCACAGACAACCAGCCATTCTGACGGTCACGTTATGAAATGTACCTAACCTAGGACAAAGTTAATTTGTGTATCATATCTATAAGACCGAAATCTAAAGACACTATTCTGCTGTGGTAACGAACATCAGCGTGGGTGAACGTTTAAAAGATTTATTTTGTTGCTTTCAGGGAATGTCAGGTGGAACAGTGGCCGAAACACAAAGACATTTGCGAACAACTCGCAAAAATGTGCGTCTGAGTTTCTCTCGTTATGCCCTAATCTTAATAGGTACCTATAATTATTTATGTTGTGGACAGTTGTAACTTCCACTACAAGCTTTCAATGTTTTGCGTAACTTATTTTAGTAATAATTTGATTATATACCCCCATTACTCGTAGGAATTGATAATTATTGAAAAATGATTCCCTGCTTGATAGGTAAATCATCACACTTTTGCAACGCATCGCGACATTAGTAAATAATGGGCGTTTGTATCGTTGCAGTCGCTCTTTTAATTAAAAATAAAAACGTGCACTGTAGCCACTTGGCACGGGTACTTCCATGCCTAAAAGGTGGCCGCGGCATTGGTGTCGATTCGAATGTACACCAACTAAAACCAGTTTTAAAGTAGTACTGTCTCTTTCTCCCTGGAACAGTACGATGTGACGGCACCACTCCATAACTGGTTTTAGTTTAGTTGGTGTACATCCGAATCGACACCATTGTCACTTTGTACTAAAGTTGAAATAAACAAATTTTTGAATTTTGTATTGCGAATGTCTCGCTGCATACATTAGCGCGTGCTTATAGATAGACGGTTAGTTACTGAATCGCAGCATTGCGATTGAATCGCTGCAAAAGTGCTGCAGTCTAGTCTGTAAGTAGTCTAATGGTACTCACCGCCGATTCAACTTCGGATTTCGATGGACACTTCTGTGTAAACGTTAAGATGGCCGGGTCCTTACTAGTATTTACTAATTAGTACCTAACTATATTTATAAATGGTAGCTCTGTGTGAGAAGCACCAAGGTACCTATTCCACAGAAGTGTTGGAGCGGCCTCGCCATCTTGTTAAGATGGCGAGATCACTGTGCTACTGTTGGTATGCGAAAAATATTGTATTTCATCACTGTTCCTAATTAACACCTGTAGTACTGTACTCAGACCCGTATTTCAGAATATTGCTCAAGCGTCGATCTGCCCTTGAGCATAGTTAGAAAGAGATAGCGTTATACAAGCTACATAAAGCTGTTTCTTTTCAACTGTCCTCAAGCGGAGATCTCTGCTTAACAATCTGTAACACGGGCCTAAGATTGAATATCCCATTCATAATGCGAAAAGCTCAGGCATGGAACTATGTCTTTCCTGAATCCTACGACCTTGGGATCTTCAAGAGCAGGGTGAATAGATCTGAGATCGCGTGCTTCATCTTTGTCCACATCGCCACTTTCCAACAGGTGACATTGTGGTCAATGTCAATGCTCATTATTTTGTTATTAATTAGTTCAATCAACGAGGTGGACGTATACATTAATTCCTCCGTCAGTGAACCTTACCATAAATTCGATCTCACATACTGGCCGAGGAATTATTGTCATAGTCACCTTGTTAAAAAAATCCTAGTTGATGGGCTAATAGGCGCTCGTGATGTCAAGATGGCGGAATCACTGTTGGTTCTAGACAGTAATTCCAACAAGCTCGCTTCCTCTGGCCCACCGCCCACCGGCAACAGACTGATACCGATCCAGAATTGTCTTATTAATTAGTTATAAAGGTGTACTCTTTAATTTTTAGAAATAAAAGATGGAAGTTCAGTTTTTTTGGGTTTTTCTTTTAATTTTTAAACTTAGACACCTAGGAATTAACTTGAAGACTTGAGGTAGTCTTTAAGAACGTCCAATGCGGGAGTCTCTTCACCGAAGTCCTGTAAACAAAAAAAAAATCCTATGAAAAGGAGTATATTTCAATGAAATGTCGTCATGCTATGTCAAGTTCTGGGGGGGAAGGCCTTTTGCAAGTTCAAAACAGATTCCGCTAATCATATAGTACAGTCAACTTCAAAATTGTGGTAGCAGACAGGTGGTCAAATATCTTGGCATTGAAGCTTACGAGACATTACAATTTAATCCATGGCACCACCTATTGGATTTTAGTTGAGGTTCTTTTTAGGTTTTCCACAGTCACACACATACATTTAGGTGATATTGATACACAGATAATTTTATAACTTCTCTTTGAGGCTAAAACCTTAATTCTAGATTATATTTGGATGGCGACAGCTCAAGGTAAGACTAGTTTGTACGAGTGATAGGAAAGTTGTTTGCGCATAGTGCACAACACCATAGGGTCACCCGGTTCATGTAGCGCTAGTTATTCGGCACTAACCACCTAATACAGTGGGTCAGTGTTCGTGCTGAGCGCATAAGGAAGCCAGCATTTGAATAAGAGTAAACTGTCTTTCTTCCTATTATGGGTAAAATTAGCCCTAAGTCAGACGACGTTACTGCGAGTGTTGATTGTTCCTCAATAAGGCAGTATTCAAGAATGCTTACAACCCAACTGCAGTCCCATCGTATTCATTAACTAATCACTACACTTAATGAGACACTGTAAAAATTTAAGATTAGATGGCACTGTATATCTAAGTATAATTTATTTATAAAAGAAAACCGCTACTACTACTTAAAAATCCGTCTAGCCATTCACTGGATTGCTTGGAAACACCATTTTATATGTTGCATTTTGGATTTTTCACCAATAAAATGTGTCCTATGCTATGAAATTGAGGATCACAAATCTAATGATACATACATGATACATAGTTGGTCAATCTGTTTAGGCTACAGGTTATATAGAAATCTACATACACTGGAAAAACATGTCCTTCCTGGGGCAGTTGGGTAAAGACTGCACATCCTCCAGAAACATACACTCACATGTCACACACATTGCCTTCACACAAACCACTACTCAACATATGTAACCCCATATTTTATAGTTTTTTCTACCTAATACAGTACTATTTCTCAAGAGTAGTAAAAGTTTTATACTCACTTTGATTACAACACATGAGCAACCAACGATTTTCCTGGCTTTGCCGTCCTTGTCGATTTTGCAGAGACCCGCCCATTCACCGAGCTTTTTATTATTGTCCACCTAAAACAATACAGAATATGTCAAAATTTATAATGAATCTTGCCTAGTTCTTGTTTACAAAAATGCTGTCACAAATGTTCACATTGAAAACGGTAGTGCAGTGAATTATCAACAAGCTCTAACCTCCTAAGAAGTCGTAGGAATTAAGACAGTTTCCATTTTGCAACAGGGTGGATTGATTTCAGTATTCTTAATTTGTACTGATTTAGTGAAAATGTGCCTAATCAGCACTTTAGATTACAGTGGAATATTGATTATATAAAACAAACTATTAAAGGCAATTTAATTAGGTAGTGAAGGTATCAATGGGGCTGTCTTAGTCACCCAGCAGGGTGTACAAAAACCTTTATTGAAAAAAGTTTGTGATAAACCAGATGACGTGCTACACTTTTTGTTGGAGTGTGTCCGGAGTGCAGATATTAGAGAACGACTTTCGATTAAATCATCGGAGCTATGCAATGGGCAGCTCAGCTGTGTTTTGGCTGATATGCTCTGTAGGAGTGCTGTCAGTCTGTATAAATTTGTTGGATTGTCCATTGCATAGTCTCCCAGGGTGTACTTCTTCTTCAATTTAAGAGCTATGCTCTTGTCGGTGGAGTAACGACCATGTCTCAGGGTGTACAAAAGCCTCAAATAAAAACAAGAAAAAAAAGATTAAAAAAAGACAGGTCAAACTAAAGTAATATTTTGTTTGTAAGTTGTTATTATGTAAACTTGCAGCATTAGCTACAATAATGAAGAAACTATTTCAAGATAAAAACCAAGAAATATCAATACAATAATTTGGTACCATCGAGATGAGGTGATGGAGCCAGATGTCTACTAGAAAACCACTTGAGTTTGGGTTTGTTTGGCTTGTTTTGATGAGTCCATGCTGTCCTATATAATGTACTTGGTATAATGTATTATACTTCGTGACGAGAGTCTCATGATGGAGCCGGAAGGTGGATAAAGAACTCTTCAATGGCTACTAGTAGCACATTGAGTTTGGGTTCATTTTGTTTGTTTTGACGAGTCCAGTGTTGTATTACACTTGATGATAATGGAAAACTTAAGATGCATTTTTCTACCTGTGAATGTATTTAAAATTAGAATGTCCGAGTGCTAGGAAAGTTGACTCAGCATGGTGAGAGTCACCATAGGGGCACGCGTTTTACTGTGCGCTCCTTAGGCCGGCCATGCCATTTGGGCAGGGTGGCTCGTGCGGAGCGCATACCACTTCAATTGGGTTGGTCTTGGACAGTCTAGAACACAGACATTCAGGTGGAATTTTTTTTTTTCTATCTTTCAAAGTATACCTATCTGTTTAAATAATATAATTAAGTACCTATAGTTGGGGAATAAAAAGATTCATCTATTATAGCAAAACACTTGTTAAACCTTTTTGTGTTCATTTCACCATACTGGCCACTTATAATTAAGGATGGACCGAATATTCGTTTCATATTAGGTATTCGGCATTGTCGGCAGGTTTACCGAATATTCGTATTCGGCCGAATGTTCGTCTAAATCACAGAATATTCGGGAAAGCAATTTGTTTTAATATTGTGAAGATTATTTTGAAGTTATTTAAGTTCCGGAGTGACTTTTCTTTTTATTTTCATTTGCGGTCCGTATGAGTTTATTATTTTTCACCTCGCCCGTACATTTAAAAACAAAATACAACAGTAGGCTAAATGTGTTCTAGGTTTTTTGGTACTAGTCAATTTGTGTTATAGTAGATTTGAGTGCTCGACCCATTACTAGTCACTTCACATTCTAGCTAGACAAAAATGAAATGTAGACAAATTATGTTCTAGACAGTCCAAGACCAACCCATTCAATTGATACCAGTACAAATGATGGATGTCGGGTGGGTTTTTGACTATAAAATGGAATTTTCTAAACATTTTTAGCCAAAAAAAAACTGTTGAAGGAAATATGAAAAGGAAATGATATCCACGGAACAAAAATAAAGAGCAGGATTCTAAAATTATCTAAGGAGCAGGGTATCAGGGGGAGAGGTACAGGGGCAGGGGCAAGGCTATCAATATCTTCATAGTGTCTTCTAGTGGTGAATAAGGAAAGTACTTACTGTAATAACGGTGAAACCACGCCCATTACAGTTGTCTACACCCACCTCCTTGTTTTTGCTCCATATTATCGCTCTCATATTAAATCTACCATAGTTAAAATCATAGGAGTACCTTCACAAGGGGGATCTGATGCTCATTGCAGAGAGCCTGGACCAACTTCTTGTATGCTGCTTCATCACAATTCTCAGCTAGCACGCACAGTACTGCTTGCCTCCTGTAAATGGACGACTGTGGTATTACAATATTGTTTTTTTAACATTAGGGCAAACCAATGCTAAATTTTTACTTTTCCCCTTCGTTTGAAGTGGATTTAATTTGCATAAAAATTCTGATTAGCTTTGATGATTATCGTACAAGAAATATGGTTGAATGTTACTGGGTGCGCGTGATACATCTTCGGCTACATCGTCACTTTCCATCAGGTGAGATTGTGGCCAAACGCGAAACCAGTTTTTAATAAAAAAAAAAAAAAAAATGTAGCTTGTAAGCAAATCGATCTACCTATTTATGACTATTTCAAACAGACATGTGGCACAATTGGGAGGCCACAGACTTGAGTTACAAGTGCTGTGGTACTATGTATGTGCGTCTCTATTGGCATTGGAAGGGATCCACCACAACTGCAGTTATGGTGAATATTTCCACATGGCATTATCGCTAGAACAGTGATATGTCATGTGAATGTTTATGAGGTTTCCATAGCCATTATTACACAACTATAAATTGATGCGTGTATGAATACAATAAGAATGTTATTTAGATACATGTTGAGGAAGACAATAAGTCACTTGATTATTCTTTAATGCCTTGTGTTACACCAATCACATGTCTGTTTTATTAATATCACAGTGAAATAAGAAGGATGCTCTGTCCTGGCTCACATTTCCCTGTTTGGATTTCACAGCTCCATTGTGATTATCAATGATTCTGCCTAAAGTATGTAGGTCTCATAATGCTATGAAATCTGAGAGAAAATAATTCTGGGAAGGTGTAAATGTAGCTATCAGATACAATGACTTACTTATCTAAGGATTTTGCAGCCTCATGGAGCCCATGAACAAGTCCACCATGGATGAGAGCAGTCTTCAGAACCTCCTGCAGGGCTGTGTTCACGTCCATAGCGCCCCCGCTGAGCACGGGGTTTGGTGGCACCTCACTAAAACATAAAGAATAGCTCTACATCTGGCAACTACAAAAGACACTGCATGACAAATATGACAAAGACATTATTTGTTGTTTAAGTTGAAGTAATTTTAATATACACTATCTGCATATTATCTGAATGATTGTTTTTTTATATTATTTTTATATATTATTATTAACTGACCGATCGCGTCCGAAACCCTACACTTCGCTCTAAGACCCTTGTTGCTGACATAGCCACAACGGCCGCCAAGCTGAAGTGGGACTGAGCGGGTCAACAAGTAGTTGAAAATTTTTAGTCTATCCTGACCATTTACCTACCAATTTTTTATACATCAGTCTCCAAGATATGAAACTGATCACTGAGCTTTCTTTCCATACTTCTCGTGTGGTGTCCTTTCAAAAACATTGTTACAATGGAAAATTTTAGACTGACATAGTAGGTATTATTAAATACTTACCTACTGCAATTTATTAATTCACCAATATCAATTCTAAACAGAATGGGAGAGCAATGGCATGGTTGGCATCACATTCCTTAGGATGAATTGCCCTAACCGGGACGCTGGACAGGCGGATTAGCGACCGCCGCATTTTGCGGGCTTCGTACCATGACGCAGCTACCCATCACTGGTAACTACATCTATTCCACGGTCCCTTGTACGGGACGTTTTTACGACGCCCACGGCAGAGGGTTTGTACGATCCTACTATACATGGAAACTTTTTGCGAGTCCATATCGGCACTCGATAAAAAGTTTCAGATTTTTGCGGCAACAGAGATAGTAATAATAATGACTTGAGATTGAAGTGCGAAATGGACCCAGTCTTCAACATGGAAGGTTTATGAATTTATAGGTTGATCCGTTTTCCGTGGTAATTTACGAAGGCAACTATATTATGGGCGAGCATTAAAACAAAATAGCATGTAAATGCAAGATAACCTATAATTGAAGTTATTCGTGGAGGTTATGTTGACATCACATTTGCTAAATAAATTCGAGAATTGTTAAGAACTTAAGGTACTTGTAATATAATTTAACCTAATGAAATGACGTTAGGTTAAGTAAAGCACATTAAATATAAGGGGAAAGGTAATGAAAAATGTAAAAAAAACTGTGTACTCACACAACATCAACATCGGCCATGATTTATAACTGTTTGAGGATCTGAAATACGGAATAAAATGAATTGAGGGATGATTCAACATGTTATTTAAATTAACACAGTCACTATATCACGAAAGATCACAGAAATATTCGCAGATTGAGAAAAATACGCCACAAAACGTTTGACACTTTACCTCACGAACCGGAAAAAGGCTGACTAGGGATGCGAATGAATGATAAGTTAAATGTGGATGTTTTCGAAACATCGACATTTTTGTTCTTAAATCGATGTTTTAATGATTTTTTTAAAATAATTCAGACAATGGCTTATAAAACCCCAAAAAATCCAAAAATATTCGTAGTTTACGCGATTTAATGCAGGAACTAACCCTCTGAATTTACGTTACGTTCAACTTTCTCATAAAATCATAGCATTTCCAAGACTTAATCACAAAGCTCATAATGGAAACCGATCTTATAAGTAGGTTTCAGTGACGAATGGCTAAGGCTTTTTGCTATCGACTTGCTAAGAAGAATGACGATGGCATGGGTAAACTTCAGTACCTATATATTTTTTTCTTTTTGTTAAAGAAAGCAAAGAAGGTTTGATTTAGTAATCTCATTGTATAGCATATGTCATTCAGTATGGAATGGAGCTTTGCTTTTAAATTCAAAAAGTGTGTGAATTTTTGACATTGAAGTTGTCAGGAAAATTTGTTACTTCACCTGTGTTTATTATTTATTTGTAAAACTATAAATAAAACATTCTTGCAATTCCTTGCTTAAACTGCGTTTGTATATGCTCTGCTAGTACTAGAGATAATACTCTAGATAAATTGGTACTGCTAGGGTTCAGTACTTCAATACTTTTGTTAATAATTGTTATAAACAACTGTGAGTTCTGAACTAAATTCTAAAAAGAAATAATGAAACAAAGACGAAGTACATAAGCTAATTTATTTATATTTAATTTAGTCATCTCCAGCTCCAAAATACAATGCAGATCACGTGAGTAGCAATATATTTTGGAAAAAAGAAATAATTGTCGGAAGTGCTCAAATTACACGAAGCAAACAAAGTAATCTTATGCTATGTTGCCATCTCAGAACCGAACTACGGGTAAGTAAATATATATATATATTTTTTTTATATACCTAGGGTCTAACAAAATTAACCCGACAAACTTTGGCAATTGCACGTACATGACAAAAAAATAATATATTCATTAAAAAAACTAGCTTTCAATATTTTGTTTCCGAGTAAAAAAAATAAATGTAAGTGGAAATGAAAATACAAATTAACAGACTTACTTCATTTCGATGGTACCTTATTTTATCAATGAAAAAAAAAAGGCAACGTTCATATGGAAGACGCCAAAGGGGCTGGCGGGGCACAGGGCGCAACCAATCACACCAAGTTGGGGCGGCGAGCGGCGAGTGGTCGCTTTTCGGCGTCTTCAAAGATACCGCGGCACGTGTTTGTGTGTTGTGACAAAGTACTTAGAGCGCGCGGCTATTAAGGTCCAACTCACAATATTTACAATTCTAAATTTTATTTTTTGAATAAAATCTGTTACTTTTAATGTTTTATTTTTTTCGTAATAGGTAGGTTCTATACATACACTCTGCAACGTTTGTCGGGTTAATTTTGTTAGACCTTATATAGGTACTTTAAATTTAATACTGCATTAGGTAGGTAATCGATATATTTATTTTATCGATATATTTCTGTGGTCTAATCACTAGTTGTGACTAGGAATTCGCAAATGCTCATAATCAGGCCGCAAGTTACTAAAAAAAATTAACAATAATAAAATACGGTTTCTTCGCCGGAGTAAAATACGTTTCATCATATTAGCGACATGACGTTCAATGATGAACAAAAATATGTACTAATCATGAAATCGTAAAATATCGATTCCTTACATTATTTTTTGTTTGGCTGTATGCAGTAGTATGTAAGGCAAAGGAACTTCTACTCTAGGGGGACTTTCAATTTCAAGCAAAAAAGCTGGCCAGTACTAAAAAGTCAACCAAAAAGGTAAGTTTAAAACAAAAGAGCACCAACGCAATGACGATGTCATTTTGCTTTTCTATCTAATTATATTTTTGTAAAATTTGTTTAAAAATATGTTTGTGTGATAAAATCGTAGTGTTTTAGTATCTTATTTGTACAAACTGTATTTTGTAGTTTATGAATGAGCGTTTTTCTAGTTAGAAAATGTGTTATCGGATAAGTTTTTTTACTTAATCATGTTTACGCCAATGATGTCCCGTAACCCTGATGTAGTGTTTATGTCGGAGTATATTAAAAATGTGCTATATTTCGCTACTGTTAGACAAGGGAAAGTTATGAGGAGTACTCCAGAAATACATTATTTTAGTACAGACTGCGACTTAGTGTATGAAAATTATTATTCTGATTTCGGGCCCTTAAATCTTGGTTGCGTTTATAAGTTCTGCAAGATATTGAACGAAAAGCTGAAGCATTTTTTAAATAAGGTGGCGCTTGTTTATTACACGTCTACTGATACTAAGAAAAAGGCCAACGCAGCGTTTCTTTTAGGATGCTATGGTGTGTTATATTTGAACCTCCTACCCAGAGATGCTATGAAGCCTTTGACGTCACATGGACAAAGTTATCGGTCAGTTTTTGAATTACTTTCAAATAATCCTCATATTTTTAGATAGGTATTTATTCTAGCCTCTTATTTAAATAAACAGTGAGGTTTTGCTATGCAATTCTGATAGTAATTGGATTCTGGCATGGATAAGTACGACCCGTACGGTGAGGAGGTTTCTTTCTCTGGAGCTTCAACCTCGCCACCGATAGCTTGCACATTAGCCCCTTTAATGGTGTGGCTGCGGACTGCGGAGCACTGGACACATGCTAGAGGAACTAAGTTACCAGTCTGTATACAACATGCATAGAAAATATTAAAAATACTTAATTAAAAATAATGTTAGAAATAGACTTCCTTCTTTTAGAAGCTCAGAAGTTCTTCTGTCCTCAACTAGGGCTTTTCAGCTGTCGAATAACTAGCTCTATCTCATCTTGACTGATATCTGGCAGCACATTCTGTAAAGTGATGAGTCCATGTGCCTCCGTGTTCATCATCTGGGATTTTTTCTTTAACTGAGTTCAATTGAAGTTGTGATTGATAGGTATGAAAACTGATGGCAGAGTTAATTTCTTAAACCCCGGCGTGGAGTTAAGCTTATATTATGATAACAATACAGAACGCAAATAGTCAAGGCATAGAACTCCCTTCCGGTCAGTCTCTCCGACGTCCTAAATCTTAATATTTTCAAAAGCAGAGTGAATAAGCATCTATTGAGATCGCTTTCCATCTGGTGATATTGCGGTCAGACGCATATTCAAGTAATCATAAAAATATATGCAATAAATTAAACTACATACGACTTGTTCATTTTGTGACAGAGTTGTAACTTCGTAATATTATACAAATTCTTTGGTTTTTTTGTTCACCTGTTGTTTATAGTTCGATATATACTTATATATATAGTTCGATTAAAGCTGCGATTGATAATTTATAGCCGATTTTACGGTAATAATGATGAACTAGTTTAATATAATATAAAATATCATTAGTATTTTTAGCCTTGCTGTATACTTAGAAAAATCATATTTACTGAATATTATGTTTGTGTGTATGAAAAGACTGCAGCAAAAACTAATCAATTTTTTAAATACTTTTTCCGAAAATCTCCCAGTGAGTTGTTAATCTTAATCTGTTGAAGAGCCATCCCAATCTCATACAAATTGACATCCTGGTAATCATCAGCATGATGTCGTCGGGTCAACCTTACCCGTTTGACTATACTATAGTATCAACAGGTACCTTTATACGAAGGTATACACAACAGTCCACAGGATAACTCGACCTCTTACGAAATCTTGGTTTTATTTGACGAAACGATAATTTTCAGCATAATCATAGAGCTTTTCCCACAAATTTCTTGCCAAACTACTTTATTCAGCATGATTGCCATTATAATACAGTGCGGCTATGTACCATACTCCGGATAGCTCTAGATATAAATGTTCTAATGCACTCTATGTACCTCCTCCTCTAGTTTGACGATCTTCTTGTCGGTCCTCAGATTCAGCACGTTGTACTCATGTGTTAGCAGTCTAGTAGTTGTCCGATATGGTAGCTCGATTTTTAGCAATAGCATCTTCTGCCTACTTTTTATCTTGTCCGGCGTGTCCATCACCGCAGATAAGAAAACGGGATTGTAACGGGAAACTGGGGGTTGTTTTATTGGTTTATTTCGGTCCTAATTGCAATGCCATGCCAGTTGGCAGTCGTAGTCTTTAGAAAATAATATATCCGAATAAAAGTATTTATTCGCATGACCTAACTTTCGTCGGGTTCTTAGTAGTTAAAAACATCTGCATACAATAACGTGTTACTTCAATGTTATTCTAGACCGTTTCAAGACGCAACACAAGGTGAATCAATATACACTATATCGTTGTTGGATTGCCTGCAAGGAATAAAGAAGGCACGGGAATTAGGATTTTTCAATTTTCAAGATTTTAATTACGAAGAATATCAAAGACTAGATGATATTCAGGGTGGCGATCTTAATTGGATTGTTCCTGGTAATTATTATTTAATCAAAATAAATAATTATTATGACTGCATTTATAATTGAACTTATCCACTAAATACAAGACATAGAATTCTCTACTTAAGTACGTAAGCCATAACTTCCTGGCTGTACGTGATGGTGTCTTAGTATCGTTGTATTACCTACATAGTAATAGGTAGACAAAAGAGTTAATATGAAAATTAAATAATTTTAAACTTTCCACTGTCACTTATAATAAGCATAGATAATAAATATTTGTTTGTCAATTTTTAGGAAAATTTTTAGCATTCATCGGTCCAGTAGACTATAGTATTTCCTTGTATCATCCGCCAGAGATGTACTTAGATTACTTTCGAGACAATAATGTTAAAATAGTCATTAGATTGAATAAGAGAATGTACGATGGTAACGTGTAAGTACCCTTCCCTTTAACTATAACCCATAAATTATTATGTGACATATTGGAATCGTAATTTCAGTGCCTCCAGTCATTATTACATAGCTCAAACACAAGCACAAAGGAGGATTATGTTTAATTATTAAACTAAGTAGATACTTTCCATTTTTTAATATAGAATTCTCATGAACTAGGTACATGTATATAGTTTAATTTAATACATATCTCATAATCATCTCATAATCCGACAAGGCACATTTTTTTTTCAAATAATTCCCTTATTAACTACATTTTAATGAGAAAATATGCTGCAATTATTTTATTATTATAATCATGGACAAATATGTAGTTAGTATGAGGGTTAAATTAAGCATAGGTTAAAACTTACATTAACTACCCAATGCCAATGCTGCGTTTACTCTCATTTTCTAAATGGAAAAAGTACGTTAGTCGCGTTAAGATTTTACTTATCTCTGATCTTCACCACAATAATAAACACAGTTTAATTTAGCCTGTGAGGAAAATCGATCGACTTATTCGCGAACTAAGTAACAACCTGATATAGTAACCCTTGAGAGCTTTGGCTTCTGGGATTAAGGAAAATGACTCCTGCGGCAGGCCGGCTTGGTTAGTCTCTCTTGGCGAGAGACTAACCAAGCCGGCCAGTGTGTTTGGGTTTCGATCTGGCAATAGCCTTCGACCAAAGACGCAGCATTACATTTCTTCTTCTGTAGTATTAAGTATTTACTCATAATATAACTTTCCCCGCATAACACACCGGACCACATAAATGCATGGATATTTCCAACAAAAAAAAAATTGGTGCGTACAGTGCCGAAATATTGGTCCGGTATAAACAGTAGTAGCCTGGTGTAAAAGCAAGTGAGTCGAGCGAAGCAGTAATGATGTCAATGATTAACAACGTCATCTATTATTTTTTAAAGAACTTAGACTCGAGTGTCCATGGGATTGTAGACTAAGTTACCCATGCAATTAAGTGGTTGGGTGTACAATAAAAAATCAACAGTAACTCCGCACAAGAGGAGGAATGCTCTAATTCGAATGTAATGCAATAAACGGAGTTACTCCCTTCTTCCTTGTGAGTAGACGAAAAAAAAAACAAATCATTGCGGGCTCAAATACGGCCACGCGTACTGCATAGTCTTTAGCATCGTATAATTTCTGTAGCGTAGTAGTGTCTGGACAGGCAAGACAGCGCAGCATAGAATATGAAGTTTCGGTTGACGACCGTGTAACCCCACGCGGACATATATTCGCTCCGCCTGCATCTATCGACTTCTGTACTTAGTCAATTGCGTGATACGGGAAACTCCAGAACATGGTTCTATGGAAGTTTCTTCATATGGATTAAAGGTCGGCAGTGAGAGCTCTTCCCACAATTCACGCGAAATTTGGAGGCATCATATAGTGAAGGAACATGGGCGAGGAAACCGTTCTTGCTTTGTAAGCGGCTACGTGCCGGTTGCTCGCTCGCGATCGGTGTATGCGGCTGTTCGTACGTGTTGATGTTATCATTACCTTGAAATAAACTTGTTGATAGCACTAATTCCCTTTTTTAAATCCGGGTGAGCACGCTACCACCTACCATCATCTTCGCTTAACATCAGGTGTGACTGAGATAAAGCGGTAACATGTTGTGCATAAAAAACTGGAGAAGTTTACTGAGGATCTCTACAAATTTGTGATCTTTAGTTAGTACGCTCACTTTTCACAGCAATCTCCTGAGGTTAACTGTGGCACACACCGCCGACAGATTCATAACGTCGATTTCGTCACGGGTGCCGCATAGCCATTTTCAATGTACCATGTCAGTCTAAGTACCTGACTACAGCAAGACTTACCGAGCCGAAAGCCTGGTTTGTTTCGGGATGAGCTTGGGGTCGATGATTTTAATAAGACGGTAAAGATATAACGGCAGGAAATTATCGGTTGCTCTTCCAGGTATAAATAAAGCGTAGTTTTTCTCCACAGAGGGGGTTTTGGAGCCCTCCATGCAGATACTAAATAGGTTTAGTAACCAAGAGACTGCAAAGGGACCTCGATGTTTAATTTCCTCCACTGATATGTTCCTCTTGCCGTTTTTCAAACTTATGATCGACGATCGATGCTATTCATTTTTAAAAAACGCGAAATCGGAATTATTCAGTTGGTAGTACAGAATCAGAGATTGGGAGTTCAATTTAGGTGGGTCCCAGGCCTTTCATTCATCAGTAGCTGGTGGGCAATTTGATTAGCAATGATCTCTCACTTGTGCAGCTGGAAGAGGCTCGCTTGTGAGCTTTCTCATTGTGCTCCACGCTGTCTTGCTGTTGCATGTCCTAGGTTACGCTTTAGACAGTGTGGACCCATTTCTCACATCATCTCTCTAAGATATCGGATATCAGCTTCTCACCTAACTGGATGGTCACATCAGCAATGCTCGAGGTCACCAGCAAAATTACTCCCGTACACACAAATGACTATTAGGGATTTACTAAAATTAATTCAAATTACCTTTTAGACTAAGTGAACAAAACCGATTGTTTTATGTGATTTTAACAGCAATAATGCCTTCAAGCTCTCATACAAATTTGACTACACCGGAATTATTTGAACGCACCATTGTGCAGTAAAAATACTTGGATAATAAAATTTGTACCTGCCATTATTGTGATAAGACGTCTGAGTTAGAGACCAGCTGCAGATAAGTCCTTTTGATATGTCATTTAAATCAAAACGCTGGTTACGTTACAATACTGCTGGAAAAATGGATTGACTTAGGTTTTTACTGGAGGCACTAATTTATCAAATAATCAAATAAAGATAAGTTTCATATTTCACATATTATCGGTCAAAGAAGTTCGTGAAAATCCGGTAAGAGTTTCGAAGAAGTTGAACCGAGTTGGCCTAAGTGGGTTTGATATAAGAGTTGCAGGTCCTATATAGCTCCCCGAGATCACTTCATTTACCATAATGTCCATATTTAGCCCAAACGATTTTAGCTTAGTTTGAAGATTAGCCGGCAGTTTAAAAGTTTTGACCTATCTCTCCTTTCAAAGTCTGATCAATTGTTTATGTATCACAATCATTTACTTAATTTTAACATTACTATTGAAGATATTTAATACCATCAGGTTTAGTAGAGCGGGATTGGTGCACTATGATTTATTTTTTCCTGATGGCACGTGCCCACCACGGCACATTCTTTCAAAGTTCTTACAAATTAGTGAAGAGGCAGACGGAGCTCTCGCAGTTCATTGCAAGGTTATGAATCTATTCTTTCTTGTATTTATCTTAACTCAAATTTAGTGGATTTCTCAGCTGATGGATTTATTGTTTAGGCAGGTCTAGGGCGCACTGGGTCACTGATCGGTTGTTACTTAATCAAGCATTACCGTATGACGTCTCACGAGGCTATTAGTTGGATGAGGATCTGCAGGCCTGGTTCCGTCATCGGTCACCAGCAGGTGAATATAGTTTTTTTTTGTTGTCTGTTGACTATTGTTGTTGTTGTTGTATATTGTCTTAAGTCATGTTATAATTTTTCTGATCATCATCATCGGTCATCCACGATGGTTTCTTCAGGGTTAATGGGGTATCATTTCCAATATCCATTTTGAATCATGCATGAAATACTTATTATTTACATTATTGTTAACAGGGATGGCTAGAACAGTTAGAAGCGTGGCTGATAAAACAAGGAAATCTTTATAGGTAAATAGGTGAAGGTTTTACCTGCATGATTACTATTTAAATTTTAATTATTGTCTTATTTAGTCTATGTTCAGCAAATTCCCACTGATCATAAACGCTCTCGGTGGGCACTTACAGTCACACAAATGGATATTAAAGGGTAAAGCTAAATACGCGAATTTAGATTTTAACTGCCACTGAGCAAACTAAATATTTGGTCGCAGAGCCTGTAAAAACTGGCGGGAATGATTGTGATGAGCCTTGGGATAATGTTCACAGAGCGGACGGATGTCGGCTGATGATTGATAAAAATCATAATTATTCTACTAATTTGCACTTTGACATATTACTCTGTATTATATTAAATCGTGGAGGGAAAGGCCCAAACTCCCTCATTATACTAGGGAAGGCCTATATCCCTGCAGTGGGATGTTTACGGGCTGAGACGATATTAGATGGAACTATTACTAACCGCCTCCTTGACACATTATAAGCTGAGGTTATGGAGGGTTCGATTCCCAGCGATATCAGTACACGTTTAATACCCACTTGGTTTGGTTGGTAGTAGGACACTTGAATAATTTCTTGTTAGCAACTTATTTATGTTTCCTGTGAAGTAGAGTGTTAAGTTTTTATATTCCGGCTATTTGAGATACCTAACTGTGATGACCAGTTGAAGTAAATTAGTTGGTAGTTCTAAGTCATCGCGCTACTACATTTAGTCACAGTATAAAAAGCGTGATTTGGGGCCAAACGTGATATAACGCCGCCATTGTGTATCAAATAGTTCTAAAATATAAGAGGTATGATTAGGAGAGTGTCTTAAAATTATGTACTTTCGACTGTTAATCAATTCGACTGCAAAGTAATCATTATTTTAGTACGCGGTGCTAAGGTTTTAAATCGAACTAAAATAATAACGCTTTAGCTGCAGTCTACCGCACTTTTGCAATGGAAATGGAATATGAGAAATCCCAAATATGACGATATGGTTGATAGGTTGTCAAAGTAATAGAATTTTCAAAGGAATACTTTTCACTGCCATACCATCGTATTTGAAATAGGTTAGTACTTATTTTATTTATATTGAAAAATTAACTTAAATAAAGTTTGTGATAGGAAACGTACGTTTCAAGACATTGAAAAGTTGCCGATACATGAATACGGTGTATATTCTATTGCTGAAAAACTTAAGCAACAGCCAATACTATTCAAGGTATCAGCGCCCCCGTCGCCAATACAAAGGCAGACTCGTTCGGAAATTACGCCACCAATACGAACACAAGGATCTAGGATAAGAGCAGGTGAAGACTCGAATCTACGTGCACAATTTTCTTTGACTGGTTAATTATTGTAATGAATATAATATAATACTGAATCAGGAAAATAAAACTGATTCATAAAATGATAATTCCTATCTTATTTTACATAGTTTTGAGGTCGATGTTATACGTATGTATTTTACATTTGTCTAAATATAGATATTTTCCTGGTTCATAAGTCAAACAGTGTTATTTTGTCGATAATGTTTTATGTTTTTTTTTATTACTTTTATTTTCGATTTAAAGTAACACTGTTTGTGTTACACAACGTTCTTTTGGAGTAACTCTTTGCAACAAACCGCCAGTAGTACTATCGTTACAGTGTTATTTTAAATCGGAAACCTTCAACTTTGAGCCTTGGTTTCACGCGCAAAATTGTTTTCAATTCTGACGTATATCTTTTTCTTCGTTGTAATAGATAATGATGATGACGAGAAATTTGAAATAGCAACAACAACAAGCGTAATGATATCGACTCGGAAAGGCTGTGATGTAAAAATCAAAGCTCTGAATGAGGAATACAATCAGAAAGATAAAGATGAGGATTCCACTTGGAAAAGATGTTTCGGGTGTTCGAGTTGCGCTAAAAGTTTTAATAATTGTGTATGGATGTTGGCGGTGCGTTGCACAAGAATTACTCCTAAGAAGTGTCAAACAAGTAAATTATGTATGTGGTTGGATAGGGTTAGTATATAATAACGTTACGTCTAGTTCGAATTACAGACGCTGTGCTAAAGCTATTTTCATTGTAGAACTTTGTGCTGTTAATGAAGTAATAGTTCTTAACGATAAAATTAATTAATTGTGTTCTTTGATAGCATTTAGTAAGCCGCCGGAGAAAGAGTCGAGCGAGTGGCGTGTGAGATCACCAAAATTAAGCAGTAACCAAAAAATTTCACATAGGAAGTGAGTATTGACTTAAATTGAATCACCAATTCTCAGATTACAATTTATTGCAATATATTACTAGGTTGATCAATATATCTCTGGAAACGTGAGTATTTTTAGATCGATACTTTTTCAAACAATTTTAAAAAGACGTCGAGCTAAATATTTTCTTTATGAATTTGTCGGCTATTTCTTATTAGGTTGTGCAATAAAGTGTATTTGTATTGTAGCTTCTAAATTCAGACAAACGAAATTCGTATTGTTATTAAATATTTATGTGTGATAATATTCCTGATAAAAATAATGCTGCTGCTATAAAATCCGCTTAGCGCTTTGTGATATTATTTTTTTTCGAGCTTGAAACGTTGGTCGAGGAGTATTAGATTAAGACGACAGTGTCGAGAAATAATTATGATTAACACATACCTTTTGGGTTTCACTGCATTTTTAAATACCTTTTGAGCAACCTAGTATGTAAATAATATAATAATAAGGAAGTGCACTGCTGTATAGTCAGTCGTGTTTCCGACTTGTCTAGGAAACATCATCTTTCATATAATCGACAGGCGTAAGAATTTAGCATGCAATAACATAATTGCTTGAAGTAGTAACTATGTTGACTATATGGTATACAGTGTACCCCTTTTTGAGGCAAATCAAAGAGCCATCGAGGGTGCTACGTTTCGGCCAAACTACTTTAGAAAAAGTGCACCTCTGTTATTTATTAAATTGTATGGGATTTGATAAGTCAAACGCATAGTCACAAACCAGTTAAATGCACTGAAATACATTAAAACGGAGGCACTACTTTCCTTACTACACTACTAAAGTACCTAACATCACAAAACACACACTACAAGTTAACCTGTCATCGATCCCAACTATACACGCCATTTTCTCTGTAAATTACACAAAGAAATACAACTATCACACATAAAATAAATCTCACTCGTACGTAAGCTTACGTTCTTAGTCCTTACAACAAGACTATTTTTTTGATAGAAAGTCTGTTTACTGAAACCCAAATAACACTTTTGTTAGATTTGGGATTTTCAATTATATAATTTAAACTATCGTACTGTGGAGGCATTAGCTATGATTACATTACCCACTGTCCGTCTGCCTTTCGTGTGACATTCAGTACTAACTGTTGAAAAATGTTTATCCTAGTGTGGGGTCTAATTATCGATTTGCTGCTGGCCTTGTAGGCAGCAAAAATGCTTTCTTTTTGTTCCAAGTATAAAACCCTGTAACATGTCTATTCAATAACACTTTTATTAATACACTAAAATTTGCTGATATATTTATAGAGACCACACTGACACGCCTACCAATAACACTTCCGTGTCACGTCGAAGTAGCGGCGCCGGTGCCGGGGAACCGCGTCTGCCGGCGCGCTCGCCTTCGCGTAGTAGCTCTTCGAAAGGGCAAACGCAACGAAATAAGGAAAAGTCCAATGTTAGTATGTGAAATGTGATGCAAGTTCATAAAACCACCACATTACCGTATTATGTTTGGATAGTGCATTTCCTATTTCATTATGTGTTATAACATTATTGTGGAGTTATTAAAAATACGAGATACCTACTCGACCGCTCGTAGGAATCAGTGAGATTTAATAACATCCATTTTCCAGATCATTCTTTATGCCGAATTAATTTCCTGTTTACTCCACGAATTTTAGATTAAATTCGCAGATTCGAAATCAGAGTCTAACAAAATAATATTTTACAGGACATAAATACAAAAAATTTTAACCCTTATCCTCCTATAACTACGTTTCGGACAACTCAAGGTCCTATAATAAAAACTTTGAACGAAGCCAGGGTAAGAACTTTATCTAATACTATGGTAAAAATACTAATATTTTCAATGTAGCACAGTAAAATACCTTTTATTGTTTCAGAACTTCCTTATTAGCAGTAGCTTATATAGTGAACACCGAAACAAACAGTTGAATTCTTCGATTACAGTTACACCTCATTATTCGCTGAGAATTCCTCCATCTTATAACAATACAGTTGAGCATGCAGTACCGAAGAACTTACCTCATAATGTCCCTCCGGCCTCCTTTAGTGCAGGTTTCAAAATAGACGCTATTTTACCAAAAGTCTTTTCTCATAAAAATATAGCAAGTATAAATATTCTGAATCGCCGAGTCACGACTTTAGAAGTTTCGATAGTCGTTTAGTCATGCGATTTGTGTTTTATAAGCACTCCAAGCTTATCAATATTTTGAATTCCACTTCATAATTATTTTTATCATACATTTAAATGAGTGTTTAGATTTTGCCTAAAAATTATTAAAAAAATTATTTTAGTTTCCCGAGGTCCAACGCAGCCTCAACAACGGCGACGTCTCGGTCGCAGTCCCAGCCCAAGTCCTAGTACTTCACCGACACGATTCATGGACCAAAATCGTGCTACAAATACTCCATCACCAGTGGAGAAATTCCTTGCTAAAGATGCCTCGAAATCCGCACTAAGAGAAGCCTTATCCAGACTGCGACGTAAGTTTTGATGAACGTTTATAATGCGTAACGATAAGTGTTTAATTAATAGTATCGTGCACTTCCTGTTTCTTGATCTACAAATTCTCATAGCCATGTGTTGTGTGCAAGAGATTTAGTGTTAAAGCCTAATTATCTTCTATTGTTATCATCAAGTCACGTCCATACTCCATAGAACGTAAATCGCTCCGTGTGGGAGCTTATATCAAGTAGGGGTCGTTTATTAATGACAATTTAAGCATTCAACTTTTGATGTGTGATCATCAAAAGTTTACTAGGCGAAGAAACTAAAACCACGAGTTTAACGGAGGTCCCTCAGATAAATTTGTCAGTTCCCACTTATATCTTAAATTTTTCATGATACTTACCGTCACCAGACTAGGCACCGTACCGCCCTACAGTCCATCAGACACCATCTACTGCTACACCCTCCAAACGATAGTCCATTGTAGTGAACCATCGTGATGATGGTAGGGGGCATAGCACAGCTTTATAGCTGCTCCTATAAAACAGTTTTTGGGTTAGTTCTTGCATGAAACCATCCAAGACTTTTTTCTTGTGCGGCAACACTATTTATTTCGTATTTGGAACTGTCAGTGCCTGGAGAGTTTTGATTTTTTTTTTTTTTTTGGTTTAATTCTCTCCTTTAGGAGAAGGCAAAGGGATCTAGCCCATAACAGCCATGTCTTATTTCTCTTATTTCTTCAGTTTGTAAGTCAGTCTCAGTCAAAACAAGTAATTCGTCGTATACTTGGCGTATACAGAGTCTAGTCACGGTCAAGTCATTCTTCAGTAAAGTGGCAGAATGCTTTACAAAAGATTTTGGCGGCTTCTTGTGGGAACCCGAAAGCTCCGTTACGCACTTTAATTTACACTTCCCTTCACTTGTACACTATCACTAACGGTTGCTGCACAATATTCTGCCATTATTAAGCTTCAAAAGTTAGAATGCACAAATTATAAGACTTATAAAGAAAAATGCTACTTCACTCGCCGAGTTCCCGCCAAAAAGCCTGGAGAGTTTTGAGTTTGTACTGTCAAGCAAGTGTCAATTATTTGGAAAAATAACCTAAGTAATCATCAGATGACTTGAAGAAGTTATTTTCATTTCAATATCTATCATGGAAATGTAACGTAACATAATTAAAATTTTATATTACTAACGCCACCTGAGATGGGTGCTTTAGTTACAAAGGCTCTGAGGCCGATTAGATCATTTAACATCGAGAATCGTGCACATCGCGTAATTTCTAAGGACAAACCCATACCGGCGCCGAAGTATCCTCAAAATATTGAAGACTTGAAGCGTACATTAGAAGCGGACCCGGATATAGACGAAAAACTTAACAGAAAAGACTCGAAACTCGACGGTTGGTTGAAGAACGTTTATGTAACGTCTATAGGAAGGCCAGAAGATGACCTTACGCGGGATCAACAGAAGCAGAATCCCAATCGACCTTTACCTGAAAACCGAACTCAGCCAGAAGATTTTGAGTTTGGTTTCAAAGAACCCAACAGAGTAAGCTATGGTAGAACGACACTTAGACACGCCATAAACTTCATTTCTGCGCATCAGACTGATCCAACCGAGAATACGGTAGCTAAAATAGCGTTCGAAAACAAAATGAAGGAAGAGCATGTAGAAGACATTCTGAAATACTTCAAAACATTTGAGGTGTACTTGCCGGAGACCAAGACAACAGCTGCAATATTCGCTGGACCAACAACGACTAGAAAGAAGTTAGAACAGTTTAAAGTGAATCAAATAGAGGATAGGAAAGGCGATAATTTGAATATCAACAAAGGAAAAGTACTGTTACAGATAAAGAAACTTAGTGAGGAAAGTAAAGAAAATGTGGAGCAAAAAGATATACAAGTAAAAGGAATGGAATCCAAGAAAGATAGTCCAATATTAGAGAAGAAAGAAGATATTCAATGTGCAGAGAAGTTAGAATTGCAGAATAAATAAAGGTGTTGCAATCAATTGTACCATAGCCTAGTCTGAAGATTAATTATTACCTTACAGTATATAGCATGAACTAGCTACCAACTCAAATTATTTTCTTTACTATCCTTTGAAAGTAAGTCATAAAAGACTTGTCTACTTGAAAATGATTTACAAATGTAGTAATATTTCTCAACTATGATGTGTTGTTAAATATTTAAGTCTTTGTTCTAATAGGTTAGAGACGTTATGTAGGTGCATTCGTTATTGCTTAGAGCTAGTTCAATCTGTGTTAATGTTGGCAGAATAAAACGAGCATGTTAAGAATACTGACATCAATTGCATATTTTGGAGAACATAAATTAGTAATAACAGCAACCAACCTTCATTAAATTGTTAAACAATGAACTGAAAAAATTGTGTAGCTATTATTATTAAGTTATGTAATGATTTATCAATAAACAATTATAACTAACTTCAACTATGTTATACCTAACAGGCTATTAAGTAGTGTCATATTAAGACAGCAATTAATTTCACAATTTTAAAATGATCTATGGAATATGTATACTATCTGTGCCTTCTATAAAAATGTTTTTCAGTTAAAGTTTCTTTATAGTTATTATTAGGTAACGGACAAAATGTAGCTCAGTTTAATTTGCAAGGACTGCATCTTTAGTTTTTATATCTCCTTCAGGACATGATCCTTACATATTGCCTTCTACAAGTAAATTGCCGTTCTTTATAACTTTTTTTACAATTTTTTATATACTGGGTTCTTTTATTGTATTATACTTTTATGTTAATTCATATGCAGCAATAAAAATATAAATAGTAGCAATATCTGTCTAGCTGGCTCTAGCTTGAAATTATATTTTACTATAATATCAAAACCAATGTGATTTAGTACCTATTATTATTAAAGTATAGTAGTCTACATACATATGATTATGTACCTACCTAGTTTTAGAAGGGATGAAATAAAAATGTTTTTTGTTTTCTATTTATTTTATTTTCTTTATAACCCAATTGGCAGGCAAGGCTTTTTAATAATAATTATGTCTTCATTTTTGAATTGTCTTCAAATCAACAGAGGAGCAAATATAGCTCCCTCTCTCTCTCTATATAAACCTCATCCAAAACCACCTACATACTTGTAGATTTTTCATTCTGTTTCCTTTTGTGTGCAGTGCATAATCAGAGGTGTACACGTATCTGAAATACAGATACAAGATGCAAGATACGTATTTTCATTTTGTATCTAAAATACTTTTTAAAAAATCATTTTGTATCTTGTATTTAAATATATTTTGTTTGGTATCTTAGTATTTTATAAATACTTTTTCTGATAAAATACTTTTAGTAATATATTAGTAGAAATATATAAAATAAATGCGTAAAATTGAGCATGTCATTATTAGTCCAACATCACATTGGTAGATGGCGACTCTTTCTTTGCACTGCACTGGCCTGTATCTATACAAGATGTGGCAAATGCACAAGTCGTGCGAGCCAAACAATTAAAAAAAAAAAACTGAAATGTAATTTCATTTGAGAAGATGACCGCCTTTTTGTATATATTACATTACATTAAGTTATTTACGAATAATTCGTAAATAACTTAATGTTAAGTTATTTACATACGTAAATAACATTAAGTTATTTACGAATAAATCGTGTTATGTTATGTAACGTGTATGTTATGTTATCGTGTTATGCTCGTGTTATGTCAATTAAGAAAAATAAACTTAGAATTCATTAAAATAAAATCTTGTTTTCTTACAAAAGTATTTGTATCTTAAGAAGTATTTAGAAGATACGTATTTGGTATTTAGTATTTCAGATACTATTCTCGAAAGTATTTTGTATCTGGTATCTGAAATACTTTATTTAAAAGTATCTTGCATTTTGTATTGCAGATACTTTGTACAGGGTATTTTGTACATCTCTGTGCATAATATATATCATTTTATTATATAATGTGCACCCATTTCATAATTATTTCCACCGCTTTCTCTTTTCTGCAACCACTCTTATTAGATGTTTCCACTTTTTGCATCATCATCTTCTTCTAATTCATTAATTTCGCCGGAAGAATCTGGATCACTAGCTTTCTCGCCTTCAATCACTAGTGTATAATTGACTTTTGGTCGTTTCGATTTACTGTCATTTGCCCTGTTTCTTTGCGTAGATGCTCGTATATTTTTTGTTTCTTTCCTTTTGATGGAATTTTTTAAAACGGTTTTTAGGAAACGTTCATTTTGTTCCATTGTAAAACTTAGATCCCATGAATTTACCATATCAAAAAAGAAAGTTAGCACATTTTGGTAACCTTTGAAAGCTATCTTAACATCCTTGCCCCGGCTGCCACCTGACCAAGAACATTTACAAAGGAATTCTCTTGAAAACATAACATCTAACAATTTATATGCACATGTGATACCATTTCCAATTGATGTAGTACACAAAATGGAAATTTTTTTCGCCAATCTATGTTTCTGTGTTCTATCAGATAACATCAACTCAAGACGTTCCAATTCTTCTACAGTATCTATTGGCTTCATATCTAAGGATTCTCTATATTCAGGATCACACATGTTTAGTGGATTGACTCCTGCTGACTCACACATTTCCTTTAGAGAACGGACTTCATGAGTACATTTTTTATGACTGTCTATCAAGGTATCCAGTTTTTGTGAAATTTTATTTTGAATTTCTAAAGATTTGTTATAAACTTCAAGAAAATTGAGCAGTAGACTGTGATTTGATTGTAAGTATTCCAAAATTTGGACATTTTCGTTTTTTCGTGCTGTAGTTGTAAAAGACAAATTAGTTTGTTGTTCATTTTGTCCATTCAATATCTGAAATATAAATGAAACGAAAATATTTATTCCTAGATTTTTTTATATCATTTTACATTTTTTCCTCCCTCCCTCTCGACTCCCTCATTATAAGAGGGAAGGCCTATATCCCTGCAGTGGGATGTTTACGGGCTGAGAGAGAAACAGACCCATTCTTTATGTGTATGAATGGTTCATTGAAACTCCTGTATCAGTAAACTAAGACCCAATGGAAAAGTTTCATTCATACAAAATATTACAACCCTATGGCTTTATTTTCAGGTGGAGCATCTAAAGGGTAGTTTGCAATAAACTTACATTTTCACTTTCAAGTTATACCTATTAATCTATGTAATTTCGTAACTTTGTGTCCTAAATTTACTTAATGAATTATAATGCTGATTCTGCTTGTAGTTAATGATATTTTCTGCAAAGTTTTGCTATGTCCAATCACACATCTAAACAAAATAATCATACAATCTGTAACCTTCATCATCATTACAGTCACAGGACGACCACTGGTGAACAAAGGTTTATTCTATGTTGAATACAACATAAAAGTAGAAACATTTCCTCATTTTTTTTATGTTTCTGATGTTGGTCGATATGTTGCACCATTTTCAGTTTTGTCTTAACCAGCAAGACAAAAAAAAATAAAAATGCATGGGTAATTGTGGGAGGTCCACATAGCCTTTAAACTCAATCAAGTTTGTTTTCTCAGTGCCCCAACATCCCAATTGAAGTAATACTCACTAAGTGCTCCACTAAGGTGTTGTCATTAACTGTTTCATGTGCTTCATTGTCCTCATTGCTTACAGTGAAATTCGTATTGGTACATAGCATCTCATTTAATAATTTTACTGCCTGTTTGTATGTGCAAATTGCAGATCTTTTAACTTGACATGGAATTAGGGGCCAGTTAGCATTCGCTTTGAAATTTTCATTGCGGTAGTATTTATAATCGGAGATTTGCTTTGGACATTTTAAATATCCGCTGTGCTCCCACTTACTAGGAACAATACATAGTGTTTCTTCTCCTTCTTCCAAAGTCATCACTATTTTAAATGGCATTTTGTTCTTTTTGAACTGAAAAAATGTTAAATTATTTTAAAATGCACTCACTTTTTTCATAAATTCGCTAATATTATGCACTGCCTTAATATAAAAAAATAAAACAGACAGCGAGCATTCAGCTTGCCCATGATGACATATTGGTGCAGTGGGTATGTGTGGGTAGTGACCTATAGAGTACTTTTGTGAGAGTACCTAGTAACCCGTAGACCTGTCTACGTAGTAACCCTTCGAAACCAATGATTGTGCTACGGGTTCGAATCGGCGTAAAGTTTGTGTAATAATGAATGATACATATATGCCGTGGCATGGAACATAGGCCTCCCCCGTTAATTTCCCGACCGGTTGGAAGATGAATAAAAACATTTATTCCTGGAGTCATGCGTGTTAAATAAATATAATAAATAAATATTAATCAAGTTTTATATAACATGCAAGGGATGGGCTTTGCGTTTCTATTATCTAGTTATAGCTATCACTAATAAATAGCTACTTATCTAAATATGTAGGTACCCATATATGTTCTTAATTGTTTTATCTATCGCAACTTTAAAAGTAAAGTCAAACAGCTCAAAAATCCAAAATATTTCACACCTAGTTAAAATTTCAGCACAATCACATTCTTAAGAATTGACGTTCTACATGACTCACGTGACGTGAAATATAAATAAATGAATAAAATGTATTACATAGGTACAAGATTTTTGATTTTCTCAAGTTTCGCTCTAACCACAAATTATAAAGACTTATGTCTAAGGTAAAGAGTAGAATAATACAATCGGAAGTCTAAGGTCTCGGTAAATAGTTACTATACTCTTTGGTCTAAGGGCTCTAACCGCTTGATTATTTTTTTTTGGTTTTATTCTCTCCTCTAGGAGAAGGCAAAGGGAACTAAGCCCATAACAGCCAAGTCTTATTTCTCTTACATCTTCAATAAAACAAGTAATTCGTCGTATACTTGGCGTATACAGAATCTAGTCACGGTCAAATCATTTTTCAGTAAAGAGGCAGAATGCTTTACAAAAGATTTTGGCGGCTTCTTGTGGGAACCCGAAAGTATCGTTACGCAGTTTAATTTACACTTCCCTTCACTTGTACACCATCACTAACTTTTGCTGCACAATATTCTGCCATTATTAAGCTTCAAAAGTCAGAATGCACAAATTATAAGAATTATAAAGAAAAATGCAACTTCACTCGCCGAGATCCCGCCAAAAAGCCCTAATTTACGTTAAATAATTATAATAAATGCCTTTGGACAAACACACAGCGCCATCTAGGTCCACAGTAAGCATCTAGGCTTGTGTTATGGATACCAGATGGTTGATAAACTACACAAATACATATATTTTTTTGTAAATAAATACATGTATAAATGAAAAACATCCATAACTCGGGAACACATGTCTGTATTCATCATACAAACATATGCCCCTAGCGGGATTCGAACCCGCGACCATTTGGTATAGTAGCAGAGTTTCTAACCACTACACCAAACAGGTCGTCAATTTCTTTTACACTTATTCCAAACAATTATTCCAATCAAACCCTTGAAAGTTGTTTTTTTTTATTTTTTCGTGGCAAAGCAAGCAATATTTGCGCATGTGCATTATTTAATTACAAATTAAAAAACGAAGGAAATAGGGAGACAATTAATTAAATTACTCTGGATACTAGGGAGTAGTTATTTTACTCTTACTAGGTACTTATTGAGCCTCAAGACTAAGCCAGACAGAACACAAAAATTGTAAGAGTTCGGTCCGGGCCGATCCAAATTAGCTTATTATTTTACTCTTACTAGGTACTTTTTGAGCCTCAAAACTGAGCCAGACAGAACACAAAAATTGTAAGAGTTCGGTCCGGGCCGATCGAAATTAGCTTATTTTTGCCAGCTTCACCCAAAAATCACCGTGGTTTCGTCTAATTTTATTATTCATCATGATCATTATCAACCTCAGTCCACTGCTGAACATTTTTTATTAACTATTTAATTATTGACGAGCAGCATTAATGCTGGGACCTATAACGTGTCCTATATCACAGAAAGGTTTTTATTAAAGTTTATTTTGTTTATACAAAACTAACTTTCCGCCCGCGGCTTCGCCTGCGTGGAATAACTTTATCGCGGAAATTTGTTAATACCTCGGGCACTACTAACTTTATCGGGATAAAAAATATCCTATGTCTTAATCCAGGGTATATTCTACCTGTATACCAAATTCCATCCAAATCCGTTCAGCCGTTAAGCCGTGATTGAGCAACAAACTATCAAACATGCAAACTTTCGCATTTATAATATTAGTTAGATTGTATAACTATTTATTATTTTTAAGCCCGAATTTTTGAGAATTGATTTTAAAATCAATTTCAAATCGAATCACAAAAAGCGATAGACGCAATATCGTAGGTATCGCAAAACATTTTTGAGGGGTCGGTCTACTTTGGCAGTGACGGTGACGATACCGCGGGACGGATCAGTAGGCGCAGCGTCACTCGGAGCTCGACGGGAGGCACCGATGGCTAAGCGAGCACCCAGCGTGCACTCCGATGAACGGGCCATCGCCACGCAAGGAGACATGCTGAATAGTATAAAGGTATTCGATTTTTATTAAGCGAACAGCATCAACAGCATGACAACACGCGATATACTTTATCATAATGTAATATCGCACGCAGCTGTCAAAATACTGCATGTCGCTCATTTTGACAGATGAATGTTATAAAAAGTGTGACTATATCCCAAGTTGTCATGCTAGCTTTGTGTTAACGGTTCATCTAATTTATTTCCGTCATACCTCTATTGTATGTCAGACCAAGGAAACCTCGTCTTTTCTTCGGACCCCCTGAGACTGAGAGCTCAACGTTTCCAGTGGGTAACACTCACTACTGTAACAGACCGCTACTTGAGTCACACCTTATATTGTAACGAGATTTTTTATTTTTTCCGTTGAGTCACACTAATTTTCGATCTTGAGTACCTATTATCATGAAAATGAAAAAAATGGTGGCGTCATATCATAGCATAGAGTAATTACCCTTTCAGTTAAGTTTTGAAACTTACCCACTGGTAACTGATTTATACCTAGTCAGTGAGACTTTGGCATAATGCTAATATGTGTCCCTAACTTTTTATCTTGTAGATTTGCATTGTTGTTAGGTTTTAATAGAGGGTCGATCATGTAGCTGACCTATATACATTGCAAACTTGACCCAACTTGTAAGACGCTTGGGCTTAGTTTTCATTAAACTTTTTAAAAACTTGGGGAGTGTAATAGTCGTTTATTTCCGAAATACTTTTTTTTAAAGATATTAACCACTTTCTAAGATTGCTATGGAAAATTTGAAAGCACAACCATTTAGTTTCAACCACCTGTTTTACCACGTAACAACAATGCTTATATGTATAAATATTTATTTTATGTATGTTTTCCATTATCTAGTATCCACAGTTACTACGAGTAGCTTTTCTTGGTTTGGGACTGGATGATTGGTGTAAGAATCTGAAATATTTAATAAGTACTATGAAAAACTCGTAAGTAGGTACCAAACATGACAAAATGACGAAATGACGGATCGCATTATTTTTCGTTATGTCTCAACGTCTTAACAAAAAGGGTCTAAGTAGTTAGTAATTAAGTTCAATTTGCTTGCTTGCAACTTGATGTTTTAAAACAATTTACCGTATTATATTTTATGATTTTTTGATACGTTTGGCATATTTTAAAATGGTTGAATTCTGTAAACATTTTATTTTTCAGTTTCAACGAAGATTCCGGGATACGATAAATACTGGAAAACTAAACACTACGTATCATGACAAAACGAAGTGAGTGTTTATTTTAAATTAATATTTTTGATCGCATTTTTAATGCTGGATCATCATTCATCATGTTTTTTTTTCAGTTTGACACCTAAAAATAAGACTAACATCAATTTAGCAAGCTCAAGAACAAATGCAGGGACAAAGCTGGGTTTCAATCACAATTTTAAGTACGTTTAGTTTGCTAAAAATCAAAAAGTAGTTAAGCAGTCCGGTCACCATAATATAGTCTTTTATTATAGACAATGTGACATATTATTTATTTATTAGTACCTAATCAATGTTTTTTATTTGAAAACGTGAATTTCGTCTCTTGTTATTTGAGCATTCTATTCGTTAATAGACAATGTGACATATTATTTATTTATTAGTAGGTAATCAATGTTTTTTATTTGAAAACGTGAATTTCGTCTCTTGTTATTTGAGCATTCTATTCGTTAAGACTATACACATCTTTGATTAAAATAATATAAATAAATAATAAATAGAATTGCAGCCAATATTAGATATGAATTTGTACATGGTTTTAAGCGGTTGAGTCGTGTCATTGTGATGATAACTAATAATTAAAGGCATCGAAAGTAGATTAAAAAATAATATTCTTCTCTAAAGAAAACATAAACAACAATAAAAAATACAACTTTGTTATATTTTTCATTTGTATTTTGTTTATTTTTTGTATTTACTTACGGTACCTTAACAAACATGGGAAAATGTGCCTCGGATTAGATAAGTTACTTCATCTGTTTGACAGTTTTGAAATTAATGACAGGCATTGATAAATTGCTCAAAGGGAAAATTGCATTCTTGTAAATTTCAATTAATTTATTGTAAGTATTTGAATGACATCATTAATTATAATGATTTTCATATACTTAAAATGATGATTTAAAATTAAATAGTGAGAGTAATAAAATTGTTCATTGTAATTAACCTAAGAAATTATCCAATTCTTAGCTGTAGGTCTGTTTGTTGTTGTGTGCCCCCATTGTCTTGTTAAATTTTGACTCACCCAAATAAATTTTAGACTAAAATATGCACAAAATATACTCACTTATAAGCGATAAATTAGTTCAAAGTCTAAAAGACGTGGTTTAATACAAATCATGCGACACTCTCCCAGGTCGCTGCTGACTGAGCAAAAAGAGGAAAGTACTCTAACTAAGAAACTAATAAGATGGAGATACTGAGCTTCTAGATTAAACGTAAGCGCTTAATTGAAATTTATTGTTAAACAAAACTATGTAGGTATACAATGGGAGGAAACTATGCGGCATATAAATAAACAACATAGCCACATTTGTTCCCGTGATAAGGAATAACAGGTGACAATGAATCTACAATAAATACTGAATAAAAAAAAATAAGAACATTTGAAAAATTAGTAATGTAGTTACGATACCTTTTCATAATATGAAATTGGTCCATTATTATCTACAGTCCTTTACAATGGAGGAACTATTTTAATGGATCCATGAAATATTCATAGGCATCGTAGTATCATTTGTTATAAATGAATACTGCTTCTTTTTTAAGAGAAAGTAGATAGGTACTTACACGAAAAAAATTTAAAAGTATTAATGAACGTGATAGCGCTTTGGGGAAGTCCTATGTCTAGTAATGGTAGGATGAATGAGGATATAGCATAAAACCTCCAAGAACCAGTGCTCATCCCATTTCACCGACATATTTTTTCCGTTGGCGGGAGTTGGAAAATCGATTTATTCCCAGAAAGAAAAATTTAAATTAGTTTTGAAAGACCGCACTATGACGGTTTTAGCAATTGCAGCTCTGCCGATGATGCTCATAATCGTGGATATCGTTTTTAAAAATATTTCGCCTGTTTTCAAAACTATAAAAAAATCCAGAATCTAGATTTTTTTATAAAAAAGTGAAATATTTTGTAGGATTAACTTCAGTAGGTAAGCCTAGTGGTCATTTTTGGACATTGTAGAATACCTGATTTCGTCAGGAGACGGCAGGAAATTTATCAATTTCATCAAATAAAGGTAATCATTAGATTGGAATTTCAAGTAACACTCTAGAAGAGCCATCCAGATACATAATTAATTTCTTAAAAGCCTTAAAAATACATCTTCGATTAACTACTGCATAATTTATATTTCCAGTTTAGCTAAAGATGCCAAGCCGACTATTAACGTTGCTAATTCAAGGACGGGATACAGGCTGGGACCGACTCAGGATATCAGGTTTGTCGCATTTAAAAATAATTTAATATAATCTGGAAAATATTGCAGAGGTGAGTGAATCGTTGACAGTGGTCGTTGACAACGTGTAACAGAGAGGCGGTGGTGGCCACAAATTAAACTGCAGATTTCGAAGCTAGGAAGTAAATAATCATTTATTTAATTGAGCTTTTTACGTCACATTATTGATGGAATTAAAATATTATTAAGTAGTTAAATTATAAAATTAGATTAACACATTTTGAATGTGCAGCAAGCCACGTCAGTCGATGAGAGCAGAGAGAGAGAAAAAAAAGAACGGGCAAAGGTAGCATTCCGTACGGCTTAGTTTTACAACGTCTCACTTTTCAATGTGAGGCATTTGCACACAATTTGTCAGAAAATCAATTTATTCCTAGGAAGAAAAATTTATTTATCTATTAGACATCTCTGACCATTCCATTTGGGATAATAAATCATTTATTTTCCAGACAATAAGGTCCATGTTTGTTAGTACAGTCACCTGTAACTATGTTAGTAGGAATACAGCGGAGGATAAGAGTCGTGACGCTATATTTGTATATCGTGATCAGCTTGTCTTAAAAAAAATCAACAGATACCACCCTAGAGGAGTCATCTAGACACATAATTTCTTGAAATAAGACGATATTTGGGAATACACCTTCGATTAACTATTGCCTAATTTGTACTTCCAGTTTAGCTAAAGACGCCAAGCCAACCATGAACGTTGCTAATTCGAGGACTGGATACAGGCTGGGACCCACTCAGGATTTTAGGTTTGTTGCAATTAAAAATAGTTAAATAAAGTTTACTTTATCTGGATATACAAATAAATGCAGCTAAAATGTGAAATCGCAGGACTGCACAGATGGAAAATTCGGTGGGACGATTTTATTAATGACCAGTGTATTTTATAGTATTTTCCCCTACTGCCCCAGGAATGAGGATTTGTATTATTATAGATAAAACCTTTTGACCACGGCTATGAGAGACTTAAATATTGAGGGGCACCATCATTTTCTGAGGAATTTAGAAAATTTATATCTGTGGCAAAAGTAGAACTTTTTATGTAACACTAGCTTTCCGCCCGCGGCTTCGCCTGCGTGGAATAACTTTACCGCGGAAATTTGTTTATCCCGCGGGAAGTACTCACTTTGTCGGGATAAAAAATATCCTATGTTTCAATCCAGGGTTTGTTCTACCTAAATACTAAAATTTCATCCAAATCCGTTTCGCCGTGATTGAGCAACAAATGAACATCCAAACGTTCGCATTTATAATATTAGTTAGATTGTTGAATACAAGGTCAGAAACGAATGATTCAACTAGTTTCTAAACCCAGACGTGCAGGAAGTTGTAAGTAAGGCATTAATTTCGTGGGTCGATTTTTTTGATGGACAGTGTAATTACCTATCCAATCATGTATTTGCACTAAATAATAATAATAATAAATATTTCGGACTCTTAAATTTCGGTTAAATAACAATCATTCATTGATAACAGAAAGCAACAAAAATTATATTAAACTCACTAAATAAAACAAATTGAGATAACCTCACGACACAAAAATAGAGGACATTCAAATCACGTACCTTCTTTTATATATTCCAACTAGAATTTGACTTGGTACGCCCTCTAGTGACTTTATTTGAAGTTCCATAATTTCTAGAAAAATGATTTAATGTCTCTACTCGACACGAGATGTCGCTACGTTCTAGACTTAGTAATAAAACGGTCCCAAGATTAAGATAACGTAAGTTGCACTTGGGAGGCACTTTAACCGCCTCCGTGGCAACATTGGGTTTACGATTCGGCGGAGGTCGCGGGTTCAATCCCCAGCGGAGTACATGTTAAAGTACTCGGTTTGGTTGGTGGTAGGGCATTTTAAATGTCCGCCTGACTAGCTACCACCATCTTATCTAAATCTGCTGCCAAGCAGCAATGTTAATAGCATTGTTGTGTTCCGGTCCTCAGAGATAAGATAGCCAGTCACTGAAATGTGTTGGGGTTTCCGGGTCAGTAGGCTTTCACCTTCGACTTCACCTTCACTTAACATCAGGTGTGATTGAGGTCAAGTACCAACCCGTTGTGCATAAAAAAAAGAAGATACTATTGTTTATTTAGATTATCAACAGATAGTATTGAGAGTGAAATTCGACCAAAATCTGGAGACCGCTTTAATAATCATCAACAGCCTTACACGTATACGGGCAATACGGCCCATAAATTACTATCGGACTTTGATTTTGCAAGGTTGTGTGTGCGACTCGCGTCTGAACCTACGTTGAGTTTTCCAGTGGTTATGGTCCATAAAGTACGACCGTAAGGTTCACAATCGCTTGGGATCTGCCGTCTTCCCAAGTAACAATTTGTCGTTTACCTCATTTGCGTTCAATCGTTATATTTGGTATCACGTAAGCACCCCAGAAGGGGATGAACGAGTTACCATAATTTACTTCCAACTAGTTAAAAAAACTAGGGATTATTACATACATACATAAAGTCACGCCTGTTTCCCGTAGGGGTAGGAGACCATAGACTTCCACTTGCTACGATCCTGACACAACTCTTTTGCTTCGTTGACTCTCATAAGGTTGT
This sequence comes from Oegoconia quadripuncta, assembly GCA_949316235.1. Taxonomy (NCBI): domain Eukaryota; kingdom Metazoa; phylum Arthropoda; class Insecta; order Lepidoptera; family Autostichidae; genus Oegoconia; species Oegoconia quadripuncta. The sequence goes on along the minus strand of OX438741.1, from coordinate 9,749,378 downwards.
TCATACATGCTCGTCGGTTTAGGGTACTCTTGTCTTGGCCTTTCTTTAAGACGTCCCCGATTTGATCATGGTACGTTCATGTGGGTGCACGCATGAGTGAGCGTGTGTAGGTGCGTGTAAAGTGTGTGTATTGTGTTTGTGTGCTGTGTGTGTATGTATGTGTGGTGTGAGTGTGTTGAGGGGAAACGTGGTGTGCACCTAGCCCTTCAATAGAGACTGGGGATCAGATAAATATTTAACAAATTAGCCACTAGGTTAACACTCCTATCAATAATTATCACACAAATCATGATTTTAGTTTTCCAGCTACGTTTTTCACATCTATCATAATCATAATTCTTCAGCCAAGCTACAATCAGTTTCTTCACTTGATGGTTAATAGACATGTCCAAAGCATCTCAGCATAACACGTTTATCACGTTTTTTTTTCACACTCTCACAGAATTAATATAATACAAATGTAGTTTTATTTCTTATTTTTTTTTTTCTAAAAATAATGTTTAGGTGTAAGATTCAATTATTTAAGGACAAAAATAGTAGTAGATACTGATTCTTGAGATACAGGTTTCTACCTAGATCGGGAAGCAGACACTTCATATTATGTGTGTAAAAAAGTTTGTTTATTAACAAATTTTTTACTCCATTATTATTACGATACAAACATTTGCGATTAATATGAGTTTTTATCCTATTTCCAGCACTCCGAGAAACGTGAACACCACGTCGAAGGCTTATTTCAGTCCCGTGCGTCCAACCTCGGCCAAAGGGAGGAGGAACTCCAACTCTTTATATTGACCTGTGTGTGTATATAATGTCTGTACATTAAATTAAATTCACAAGTAGTCCGTACTGGTGCTGTTAGGTGAAAGGTATGTAATAAATAATAAACAAGGAATTCTTATTAAAACGTTTCGTTTATTTACATTATTTACAAATCTATCCCACACGCAAAATATATCGACATTTCGTTGGAGTCATGTTTTGTATTTTCAATCCGTTGTTTTCAACGGATTGGAAATACAATAACCATTTAAGTAATTATTTAAACACCAAATAGATCAAGCCGTTTAGATTACAGGAGGTAACAGAAATCTACATACATACTCATAAACAGATTACCATCTTTTGGAGCAGGCGGGTACAAAGGACTTTCTAGAAATGTGACAGTGCTCACGAAATATGCATGTGAGAGCTCGAGTGTCCGAGTATCGCCTCGCTGGCCCCTGATTCTCGCGTATTCGAGATTTGTTGATATACATCTATAGGTTTGTGACTTTTACAATTGTCCATAAAGGCGATATTACACGGTTCACTTATGTCTTACAATTTGGATGGAGCAACTAATTTGAATCACATAAAAATAAAAGTGAATCGTTCAATGTCAATGTTCAATAGTTATTACCTTTGACTTCTGGGCCTTTCAACCAAAATCAATTTTTTTTTTGCTAAACGGGTTGGTACTTGACCTCAATCACACCTGATGTTAAGTGAAGATGAGGTCGAAGGTGGAAACGTACTGACCCGGAAACCCCAACACATTTGGGGGACTGGCTATCTTATCTCTGACAACCGGAACACAACATTGCTATTAACATTGGTGCTTGGCGGCAGATTTAGATAAAATGGTGGTAGCTAGCCAGGCGGTTCAACAGGTTAGTTCAATTTGGTTGAACCGTGTAAAATGGCCAACACACAAATCGACCTACGGAAGATCTCTCCATATGTATGTTTATATCACCTGTATGTTTTGTTTTATTAGAATCCCACAAATTACCATGATGTACTAGAAATTTTCATTAGAATTGTGGACATGGTGGAGAGAGGAAAACAAAAACATGCAATACAGTCATCATCATCATCAGCCCGTAAACATCCCACTGCAGCGATATGTATACGACTTGTTTGGTGTAGTGGTTAGAAATGCTAAAGGTCGCGGGTTCGAATCCCGCTAGGGGGATATACTTGAATGGTGAATGTGTTCCCGAGTTATGGATGTTTTTCATTTATGTATTTATTTCGAAAAAAAAAAATGTATTTGTGTAGTTTATGATCCATCTGGTATTCATAATACAAGCCTAGTTGCTTAGTGTGGAACTAAATGACACTGTGTGTATGTGCAAAGATTTTTATTATTATAGATATATTTAGATAGTACCGTGCAATACCGTGTTTAGAGTAAATTAGTTCCAACAGTATGAACTGTAGCTTACGTCTGATCGAGTTTCTAGCAATAATCCTTCATGTAATGGAACTATCATGTAATGGTTCGAATCCCGCTGGGGGCATATGTTTGTGTGATGAATACGGGCATGTGTACCCGAGTTATGGATGTTTTCATTTATAATAAGTATTTATTTACAAAAAAAAATGTATTTATGTAGTATATCAACCATCTGGTATCCACAACACAAGCCTATAGTTGCTTACTGTGGAACTAGATGGCGCTGTGTGTATGTTTAAGGATATTTATTTATTTATCTCGTACATCATAGTAATTGGTGGGATTCTGTCTATAGAAAAATGTAAATGTAATTAAAATCGGTACAGTATTTTTCGAGTTTTGTGAAACGAGACATACAATCCCGCCTCCACACTCCTCCCACCGTAACTCCTATAAGCTAGGATCGACAGTGACACTGACACGGTGCCTACTGCGAAGGTAGACGGTACCCTACGTGACTCAATTGTTATCTTGGACCCCAGACTAATTAAAGAAAGAAATAGGTGTAATGTTCACTAGACTTTCAATCGACAGATCTACGTAACAGAACGTGGGAAGAGTTGAGAGTGAAGCCCGGTCTTAAAGCATAGTCTTACATGTCACAAAATAATTCCCAGTAGTTCTGCCGGCGGAACTAATCAACAAAATAGGTGGGAATAGACGGGTTTTTGGTATACAAAATATAACTTTGTATTTGTGTATTATATCAACTTTTTTTAATTTAAGAGCTATGCTCTTATAGGTGGAGCAATGACCACGTCTCTTTGCTATCAACTAGGTATTCATAATACAAGCCTACTTGTTTAGTGTGGCACTAGATGGCGCTGAATGTCCAAAAAAATAAACGGATTGTAAACAAAACAAATTACTATAATTACATGTTTTGACTGTAGTATTTCGGGTCCCAGCAACTTAGTTTTTGCGCAATATTGACTTAAATTTCTTTTTTCATTCCAGTACTGCGCAATAACTAAGCTACTGGGACCCCAAGTACTACCACCAAATGTTAAAAATAATGAAATACTCGAAAAATACGTGTGAAATCGTTGCGTCCTTTATAATGCCAATGGTCAGTATCTGCTAAGCAAGCCCAGGGTCCGGCGGTGGGGGAGCCATGCAGTTCCCGTCTGGATACCGTTTCTTGAACGCAGCGATCAGGTCGCTGTCAACTAGACGCACGCCGTCCACTTGGTTGCCGAGGGTTATCCTGGAAACAGCAAGTTCCCAAGGGTTTTATATGCACAACGGGTCAGTACTTGACCTCAATCACACCTGGGAGTCTACTCTCTAACGAAAATAGCTTCGGACGGGCGTAACTACGAACTTTTTCTTTTGCAGTTTGCTGTGTCAATTATAATATAAACCAATCGTCATTATTTTACTTTTGTTGTATATAGTTGGACATCACAAGTTAGTACGGGACGCAAAGAACGTCCGAAGTTATGCATATAAAGGCTTTATTTAATTTAAATAAATGCATCTTCTTCGGGGGTTATCGTGTTCTCTGCTCCGCTCATACATTCAAGGCATTGGCATGCGAGGTTCCTTAAAAATCGGAATAACGTTATGAAGGCGAATGAAGCAAAAGAGGTGTCAGGATGGTAACAACGTTATGAAGGCGAATGCAGCAAAAGAGGTGTCAGTTTGGTAACAACGTTATGAAGGCGAATGAAGCAAAAAGGGTGTCAAGATGGTAACAACGTTATGAAGGCGAATGAAGCAAAAGAGGTGTCAGGATGGTAACAACGTTATGAAGGCGAATGAAGCAAAAGAGGTGTCAGGATGGTAACAACGTTATGAAGGCGAATGAAGCAAAAGAGGTGTCAGGATGGTAACAACATTATGAAAGTTAATGAAGCAAGAGACCACAGAGTTCCACTTGTTACCATCCTGACAGGATGGTAACAAGTGGAACTCTGTGGTCTCTGCCTACACCAAAGGGAAACAGGCGTGACTTGTTTCGACATACACAAAACCGACGAAATAATCCCATCAATAGCTTTTAAATAATAATAAAAACCTTCGTTCGTAGACCCTACCAACTTTAACTTTTATTACTGAAAATACCGAAGGTGTCGCTTAATTTTTTACATGTATTTGTATGAAAACGGATCACTATGGTATATTCTGACGCCCGTATTTCAGAATGTTTTGCTTGAACATAGAAAGAGATGCCGCTACACAAGTCACATTAAGCTGTCCCTTTTTAACTGTCCTCAAACGGAGATCTCCGCTTGAGTAACATTCTGTAATGAGGGCCTTAATGTGTAGTGTGAGGAACAAACTCGTCGGCTCAATGTAAACTACATAGAGTTTACGAATCGGAAGTTGCGGGTCGACCCCCAGCGGGGTACATATACTCGGTTTGGTTGGTGTTACGGCATTTTAAATATCTGCAAATAACACTTTAGCTGTTCCATATAACATGATATTTCCAGACGACCAATATGTACGGAACAGGTGTAAAAATATTTCAAATTTTATGCTTTAGTAAGGTTATCCATATAATTAGGTACTTTAACCCTTCACGTTTTCAGAAGCGTATTTCATAAACCCCATATAAACCACTAGCTTTCCGCCCGCGGCTTCGGCTGCGTGGAATAGCTTTATCGCGGACATGTTTAATTTGTTTATCCCGCGGGAACTACCACTGTATCTGGGATAAAAGTATCCTGTCTTAATCCCGGGTATATTCTACTTATATAGCAAATTTAATTCAAAACCGTTCATCCCTTTCGCTGTGATTGAACAATAAACAAACAAACACCCAAACTTTCGCATTATTAGTTAGATAACAGGTAATTCAATGGAGTTTATTGATTACTTTCTAAAACATACCCAGGCTAAAAGAAATAGTCTTTTAAATTTATCGCATACAAGCTTTGGTGATACAGACAGACATGTTTCCTTGACCCATGTGTTTGCCTTACTCAGTACAACACTCACCAATTTGGTTGGACATTGTGTGGCCGTCCAAACAGTTCAATTTTCCTTGTGCCCGGACTGAGTCTTTCTGCAAGCAGAGTGTAAAATATTAAAAATTAAAACCGCCTCCGTGGCTCAATGTAAACAACATAGGGTTTACGATTCGGAGGTCGTGGGTTCGATCCCCAGCGGGGTACATATTTAGTACCCGGTTTGGTTGGTGATAGCGCATTTTAAATGTCCGCTTGGCCACCTACCATCATCTTATCTAAGTCTGAAGCCAAACAGCAATGTTATTAGCATTGTTGTGTTCCGGTTGTCAGAGATAACATAGATAGTTCTCTAAATAAAATGGGGTATCCAGGTCAGTACGCTTCCATCTTCGGCCTCATCTTCACTTAACATCAGGTGTGATTGAGGCCTATGCTAAATCGTTGTGCATAAAACAAGTAAACAACATAAAGTTTACGTAACGGTGGTTGCGGGTTCGATTCTCAGGTAGGGGCATTATTACGATCATTTAATTCGCCAAGCAGTAATGTTGATAGCATTTTTATCCCCCAAATTAGTTGTGGGTTCCAGGTGAACGCCCGTTCGCCTTTAGCTCCATCTTCACTTAGCATCAGGTGAGATTAAGATCGAGCGCTGACCCATCGTACATAAAGTAACAGTGGATGCTGCTGCATATGGATAAGTGTTGTAATAAAATTGCAACAGCTCATCAGCTCTCTGCATATCAATAAATCTTGATGCTATCTTTGATAGCGGTAGCTTTCCAGAGATCACGATTGTTAAAACAAAAATGGCAGCTTTTATCAATAATTTGAAATTCTCGAAAATAACCGCTCTTTAGGTATTATTTATAATTACCTTTTTTTTATGCACAACGTATCGGTACTCGACCTCAATCACACCTGATGTTAAGTGAAGATGAGTTCGAAGGTGCTTTTAGGGTTTTCGAGTGCAGGTCAAAGACGGCGCGACTGGACGGCATAAACCCTCTTAATCTATTAGGGTACCTGGTATTTATTTTTAATACTATTACTGTTATCACCGTCCGCGATGCCAGCCCTCAAAGTGGAGTTCAGCTATTTTGATGTCCTCTCAACTAATATTTATCGACAAGCTGTGACATTCGACCAATAGCAGTGTTGCCATGGGCGCCCCATCTTGCCCCACCCTGACTTGAAGCTAAATATTTACGTATTCAATAAAGTACAAAATTAAAGGAATGGCTACTTAGTAACTGTTTCTACACAACTGAAGAGTATTTTAATTACTGCAAGAAATGTAAACTTTAATTAGATATTGTATTATTTGAAGTATAACCAGTTTTAAATATGAGTTCAGTTTGTTTAATTTTGAATTTATTATTACTCATGCTGAATTAACTGACACTGTATATTGATATAACTGGCCATAATAAGGGTGCTACTACCTTTTCCGCCTGCGACTTAATAATTAACTACATAAAACTAACTAACTGCGACTTAATTAAAAAACTAAATGTTACCCACGACTAAAAGGCTTTATTATAAAATTTTATATTATTTTAATGACATCAGGTATAGAATATAAATTCTATTTATTTAAATTTTGAATTATTGTGACATTATGCTCAATTAACTCACATTTTATTATTAACACAAATAACCTAGCATTATTGTAATTGTGACTATTAGAAATTTTTATTTTATTGTAATTGTTTAGGAATTTAAATCTATTATTATGAATTCTGTTCTGCATGCCAGTTCCTGGTAAAATGTGTGATACTTTATTTTTATAATTAACAACCTTGTGTACGACATTTTTAGCAAATAAAGATTAGTCTATTCTATTCAGATCAGCTCCAAGATACCAAATTATAGTGTTGTCATCAGAATTAGATATACATACAAAGTTTCATTTTGATACGACAATTAGAAGTTTAAATTAACTTTCAAGATTTGATTACATTGTTAGTTACAAGTGTTTAGTGAAGCTAATAAAAACGTGCTAATAAAGAGCGCAAGTTCCGTTACAACTCACCGATAATGCCGTATATTTCGTCCGGTTTGTGAGAAGTAGCGCGCACCTCGGCTACAATGACGTCGCAATCCAATCCCCGGTTCAGGTTCTCGGGGTTGCCCTTCATACCCACCTGAGGACCAATGACAGATGAAGGAAGACTAACGAAAGAGATATACGAAGCGAATGTGGATGGTAGTGTTGATAAGGGAAGACCACGACGAACGTACCATGATCAAATCGGGGACATCTTAAAGAAAGGCCAAGTCAAGAGTACCCTAAACCGATGAGCATGTATGAACAACCTTATGAGAGTGAAGGAAGTAGAAGACGTGTGTCAGGATCGTAGCAAGTGGAAGTCTGTGGTCTCTGCCTACCCCTATGGGAAACAGGCGTGACATTATGTATGTATTATTAAATATTATTTATATATGTCGTAGATAGCGATAAATTAGCGACGGAATTTATAAAATACGCGGTTTGCTACAAGCAGTGAATCTGGTAGAGCTAGTATCGCATAAAATGGCGCGGTGACGTTTACAGTAATATTAGGTCTGCACATCGAAAATGATTATTCATATTGTTACCAGCTGTCAAAGGAGACGGACCACCAATTAGCTCCTCAACGAGAGTGAGTGATTCTGATTACCTATTATCACCGACGACGCTTGGAAGAATCCGGTGAATCGTTACTTAATAATTTGGTCATGGAATTTCAGCAGGAGGGATTGTAGACTACTCAGGTTGAATCTCACAGACTGCATGCGAGGGCCAAGTTGGATGGCATGAGGGCCATTCAAATGTTTACCCTTCACCAGTAAGTATATCAGGTTCCTTGCATAAATGATTGATTTGTGTGTGGGTAAATGGTATATAATTGCCATCTTAAAGATTTATGGTAAACGGGCCCGTGTTTCATCAGTGGCAAACCATTACCTCGTTCTGTTAAATCTCTAGTATCATTGTGATAGCAAATTCGTTGTGTTATTTGACGGTAAGCCAATAACTTTTATTTCACTTATCTAATATGCCTTTTTTTACTTTACGGTAAAAAAACTCATCCAGTATATTTACTAGAGTGTAGATATTTGATTTAGTTATGTTATTAATAAAAAATTATTCAAATTTCCTGAGAACACTTTGTGAATAGCAGGCCAAGGGTACTTACACTAACTAGGTAAAGCGTAGTATATAAGCGACTGTACGATGTATTATCGCGTATCATCAACCTGTGTTTCTTTGAATTGCTCTCTCAGCTCTCTGCTTTCTCTGGGCAGCGCTATTATATTTTTTGACGATAATATAATCGTTAAGCTGTGGTAATACTATAACTTCTGTCTGGTAATGATCTAGTAATGCTACAAATGTCTACACATCTTACCTCTTACATACATACGAACTTTCAAACTTCAAGCATTTATTTCAACGTAAGATACATTATATCATATCATATAAATAAGTAAATAAATCATTTGCTGAATGTCAATTTAAATCTATTGGAAATAAAAATAGGGCTAAGCATTTTTCGGTCAGTCAGTATGCCCAAGCTACCAAGGGAAATCATCTGTGGGAAAAGAAGCGGCGCAAGAAATCCACAGGATCATTTTCTTTTCTTTTCTTTTTTATAATAAAAGTATACAACTAATACAATTTTATAATTTTTGGGAGCTGGGCGAAGTATGCCACACGAAGTAATTTAAATAAAAGCTTGTTATAAGACCCCAGTGCGAACTGAATTGTGTACTAAACTAACCAAACAGTGCTCCTTGCCATGGTTGAGCCAATGGCCAGTTCGGCCAGTGCGGATGATCCGCTGCAGCTGGTTGGTCTTCACCCAGATCAGCTCGTCCACTCTCTCGTAGCCCCACAGCTTGAGACACTCGCGGCCTAACTCCATGGCTCTGTGAAAAACGTAGATAATAAAAATGTAAAGAAATATGTGACACTATGCTCTGGGTATGGCAGAAGAAGCACGAGAGTAGAATGCGTAGTATGTGTGGAGTGAGTTTGAATGATATATTAAAGAAAGGTGTGGCCTGCAAGATGACGTAGTAAGTAAGATAGAAAGTGGTAAGTTAAGGTAGTTTGGGCATATAGAACTGGTCGCTCTATGGGGAAGGCCTACGTACAGCAGTGGACACCTGTGGCTGATATGACGATTCTCTATCTCCGGAGTGCATCATCAGATGTTAACCACAATTTATATCCTGGCCGTAGTGACTCTTTCGTTCGACCCTGAGAAATTTGGTTTGGTATGGACATTGTAATGAGGGTTGAAATGCATGTTCCTAAGATGATGTATATGGATGTCGATGGATGGAAAGGAAGACCACGGATGGATCCTGTGAGGGATGATACGAAGGGCGTGAAGGACAAGGTAACGGCTGACAGAGGAGATTTGAAGAAAAAGACGTACTGCGCTGACGCTAAATAAATTAGGGCCAGGGCGAGAAGATGAAGAATGATGTGAAGAAGAAGAGATGATGAAATACTTCTATTTTTATTACGCGTCTGCCCAAGGACGGTAACGTTTTTCGAGTATATGTATGTAGATTTCTATGTTAGCTTCTGTAGCCTAAACGGCTTGACCGATTTTGAAGTACATGGTGTCGTTGGATTCGTCACGATCCCTGGAGTGTCATAGGATACATTTTATGGTAAAACATCTAGCATGGTGCCCGCGAAATACAAAAGATGCTGTCGGGTTTTTTGGTTTTTAAAACTCTTATTTCTGGACGTATAACCATGTTTATGTTTATATACCTGCCAGTGACCCAAAGAAAGATCAGTCCGCTGTCTTGCAATTGAGGTACACCGAGGCACCGCATCTCGTCATCAGACATGGTCCCGTATGGAAGCTCCATGTGGATGTCCCACGGAGGATCCGCCATTATCACAGCGAATTTGCCTGCAACGATTTTTTGTTTTATGCTTAATTTGTGAAAAATTATAAATTTGTCTAAAGACAGAAACAAATACTCTTTCTTACAATTTTTTTACATGTAATTATAGTGTTAGGTATCCAACTTTTACTACGGAGTGAATTATCTGTTCCGTAGGAACTGTTAGTTAATCTGTGGTACGGGCCATAAAGCATCACGTAAACCCAGTGTCGGTTCAGAGAAACTTGACAAATTGGTGTTGTCAAGCCGCCCCAATAGACCACGGACTTTACTTAACGACTGTCTTAAAAACCAGCGGCTTTATTGTCTAATTTAGGGTGGCATTATACGTTTATTTATTATTCGGGAAACTGACAGTCGTTCATTATAATGTAAAGTAGAACAAAATAGTCATTGCATAGACAAAAATAGTCTCCACAGATAGTCACACACAGAAACACAGCAAAATATATGTTTGGGAAATAGTACATTTTATATGATATTTAATTTAATGTAAGAAGCGTTACAGGATTAGCATTTCATTTGGTATCCGATTGTCTGATCAAACTATCTCATTATATTTACTTCGAATGTTACGCCAGACTTTCTGAACTCAGTCGTTCTCGAGCTATTATCCCGAGTGCTTGCATGTGGAGCAGAAAAAAAATGGACGACAAATTACTGTTACTTATAGCAAAAAAAAACAAAATTGAAAATGTTGGCTCGTGTTGACGTGAAAGAAGAAAAAACCCATAATAAAATCGTAAATACCTAGGCGCTGTTTCCGAGTCGGACGTCCGATCGGATCTATCTGATTTGACGACGATTATTCCTAGCCTTAAATGGGGAATGAATTCATTGCCACCTCTTTCGAATTTGATTTTTAAGGACCTATTGGTCAAAATTTACAGTTGACATTAAAGACAACAGCGGGGCTGGCTGGGTTGGATGCCTTTCGAATTGGGATGACCTTGATGTCGGTTTTACGATTCATTATCCAAGGATAGTGTGTTTTAATGTGATTGAGTGTTGACTTAAGTAAACTTAAGTAATTTAAAAACTTCCTTAACCGACTTTAATAAAAGGATATCAATTCGGTAGTAATTTTTTTCATATTTGTTAAGTGTGTCAGTTGTAAACCGATTTGGAATAAGTATTTGCGTCCAGGCAGGCTCAGGCATGGCCCATCGTGAAGAGGAGCCATTGCAACCATTGCTGGGCCATGATGGCCCTTCGTTTAGAGGAGCTTATAAACTACAGAAAGCACGTAACTCACCCAAGAATGTCATATCCAAGTACCGAAGATCGCATTGAATCCACTGCGGTGGCGTCAGCGTCAGCACTCCGTCAGGTTTCGTTACTACATTGGTCCCTGAAATAACAAATGTTGAATATACATTAACTCAAGTAATAATGACTCATTTTGTTTGTTCTCATCAGCCCGTAAACATCCCACTGCAAGGATACAGTGACGTGCCTTGGGTTTCAAAGTAGGACAAGCACGAGGTATGTTAGACGAATTATTTGTGGTTTTTACGCAGTTAATGAAGTTAAATATATCTCTCGTTGTCTCTTTTCTGTTCAATCTGGAAGATCATTACGCAATTCCTGTACTGTGTAAAGATCAATAAAGTTTGAAGTAGAAATACTTTGCCTTAATAAAATACTCAATCATTTCTGATTGCAAGGCATTTGGGCTTATATCAAGGTACCGCCACTGCAGGGATATGGACCTTCCCTCATATATGAGGGAGAGTATGGGCCATAGTCCACCACGCTGGCCCAATGCGGGTTGGGAACGTCACATGCCTTTGAATTTTCATTTCTCAGGCATGCAGGTTTCCTCACGATGTTTTCCGTCACCATTTAAAAGCAGTCTGATAAATGCACATAAGTAATTAAATTAAATTTAAAAACTCATTGGTACATGGCCTGCCTAGGAATCGAACCCGGTCCTCATAAATTGGAAGACCGCGTTTTAACCCCTGAGCCACCCAGGCTATAATAAATATAAACGTTCATAACTCGGGAACACGTGTTCATATTCATCATACAAAGATATGTCCCTGCGGGTTAGAACCAGCAACCTTTTAGTGTAGTAAGCAGGATTTTTTACAACAGTATTTATAATTAAGTCCCCAACCCGCATTGGGCCAGCGTGGTGCCTATGGCCCATAAGCCCACATAGGGAAGGCCTATATCCCTGCAGTGGGATGGTTACTGGCTGATCATGATTATTTATAATTAGCTTTCAGGCTTCTCGAGTGCAGATCAAGTGATCTTTTTGATTTATTCTGAATTTAAAAAGAAATCCTAATTTATCCAATGAACAGTCTTACGTGACCACTGTGATACAAATCGACCAATCTGCGCTGGACCTGTGTGGTCTCACCCAGTGTGAGGAGGCTGTGTCCCAACAGTGTAAGGATGTTGATGATGATTCCGGGTGAGTGTGTTCCACCATCAGCCCCATCTACAGTTAATATGATTGACGTTAAGCGCTAACCCGTGTATATATGATTTACGATCTTACCGTTATGGGCGCCCTTTGGTGGTGGTTCCGCTGTCGTCTTACTCGGATTCAGATTGGGATCTGTGTTGTCTACTTCGTAGTGCACGTATCTGTTGATCGAACACATAAATAAATAAAACTACACATTTAAAGTGGCACTCGTCTGAGAAAAGTTGCAAGGAACAACATACCGAACATTAAGCGCTTTGCTTCATCATTTATAATGCGGACTGCTAAGGTATGGAACTCACTGCCCGCGTCGGTTTTTCCCGACACTTACAACCTATCTTCAGGTCTAGAGTGAATAGGCATTTACTGGGTGCGCGTGATACACCTCCGGCTACATCGTCACTTTCCATCAGGTAAGATTGTAGTCAAACGCGAAACTAGTTTTTAATAAAAAAAAAAAAAAAGAAATGAAATCGTTTGGCTTGGTATGAGGATGGATGGAAAGGAAGAGGAAGACCAAGGAAAAGTTGGATGGAACAATCCTTCACACAATTGAAGGATGATATGAACGAAAAGGGCATGAATGAGGTAACGCTGACATGCACTGTCCGCCCTTGTCGTATTGTAACAAAATAACAAAGATGGATCACTATCCATTGCTATCACTATAGCCACAGAGCCGTAGAGCCCCGGGGTTACTTCAGTAACTTATTAGTAATCTGTGCCCGGGGCAAAAAGATAATGATTTAAAGGTACCGTTTATATAAACATGTTTGCGGTGTTACAAATAATTCTGTGAGCATGTTTCTATAGAAACAATGTTTTATAATAACAGCAGGTTATTTTTTTAATTTTCATCAACTTTAACTTCCAGCCGCTCATCTGATAGAAGTCCCCCAAATGTGTTTTTTTTTTATATGAGAGGGCGGCAAACCAGCCTGCGGGTCACCTGATGGAAAGCAATCACCGCCGCCCATGGACACCCGCAACACCAAAAGGGTCACAGATGCGTTGCCGGCCTTTAAGGAAGATGTAAGCTCGTTTCTTGAAGGTTCCAATGTTAGGGTTAGGGAAGTGTTAGGGTACCCGGGTCAGTACGCTTCCACCTTCGACCTCATCTTCACTTAACATCATACATATGATATATCAACAACATTTCAGAGAATGGTACATAAGGATAACACTCATTTGCAGCTATCGTAGTCTAGGGCCTCAGTACTAGCTGTTATGATACTTGCAGCTGTCTATGGAGATGCAGGTATTAAGCCCTTTATGATCAAATATTGGCCCTTTCTCCATCTCAGGACTAGCTTTTATGATACTTACTTGCAGCTGTCTATATGGAAACAGGTATTAAGCTCTGTATGATCAAGTAGTGACCCCTTCTGCATCTCAGGACTAGCTGTTATGATACTTGCAGCTGTTTATATGGATGCAGGTATTAAGCCCTGTATGATCATGTCGTGGCCGTTTCTGTATATGTGTCTCAGGCTTAGCTGTTATAATACTTACTTGCATATAGTAGAAGCAGGTATCAGTGTGACCTGGTAAAATCAAACCCTGGCGTTTTCTGAATCTCAGGGCTAGCTGTTATGAATGATACTTATTTGCAGCTGTCCAAATAGAAGCCGGGTATCAATGTGGCTCTGTAAACTAATGTCGTGGCCCTTTCCGTGTTTCAAGATCAGCTGTGCAACTCAGAAATCGTACTACTGATCTCTACGGCGTCTCAGGGCTTTTTTTAAACACTCACTTGCAGCTGTCCATGTGGAAGCACGTGTTAAGGAAGGAGCAGTCGCCCAGCGATTCATCAGTGTGACCCTGTATGATCTTCCTGAAGTGCAGTTTCTTGCAACTGTAGTTGTCAGCTCGCCTCTCCTCTTGTTTGCTCGTGTTGAAAGCCCGTACACATTCAGCACGGGTGCCGTGTGGACAGAACTCCATTACTTGGGCACCTGGAGTTTGAAGATAAATAAATTTATCACCCAATATTACAGTAAATAAATAAGAAGACCAGGGCATGAAGATGAGAATTAAAGTATATACTTCGGTAACTCATTTTTTTTTTCTTCTCTAATTTTGATTTAGGAACTCTTATACAGGGTATACGCCAGTCTCATCGTGCCTATACTGACTTAATCTATTTAAAATTACTTCTAGCAAGACACTGATGTCTTCACAAAGGCAAATAGACTCCAGGCAGCATTTGATTTTGGACGAGCTTGGATCTCGTAGAATATTCCCCCATCTAGTCTATTTAGCGTCTGTTCCATCATCTGTGTCTTTCGTGTCGCTCGTTCCGGATATATTCCCACCAATATATGGCGCACATCCTCTACAATACCTCTAGTATGGAGAGCTGGTCTTTTTTATGAGATAGCTAAACTTATTTAGTGGCTTAGCAACAATATAATTTCTATTTGGGGGTGGATTTGGTAACTCATAATTAATTTCTTTTCTTCTGCACTGCGGGTTATCGCTTGACCTCAATCACTACAGATGTTAAATGAACCAGCGTGACAGGCGCCGCTTGGCAGGCTACAACCGTCTTATCTAAGTCAACCGTCAAGCAGCAATGTTGATTCCGGATTCCGGCTATTAAAGATAAGATATAAGTTGGAAGTTCCAGGTGAGGGTGCTTTCACCTTCGGCCTCAATTCCACTTAACATCAGGTGTATATGAAGCCAAGCGTTAACATTGAGCATAAAAAAATATATACTAAACTTTACCGTATTTCTGACAGTCCCAAACAAACAAAGCTTGTACTATGGATACTAGATAACGGGTAAGCGTACGTCTAATGGTATTTTGATTTGATATTTCACCTAAATATTGTTTTTGTAATTCGAAATGATGTTAGAAAGGAAATAGAGCATATCTCTTAAAAGAGATACAAATGACACTGGAACTATTCTATGAAATGTCTCTAGATAAAAATACAAAGTTTAATACAAAATAATAATAAAAAATACAAAATTATTTATTGTTTTTGCGAAAAGTTTTAATGAAAAGGATAATATTTAACATTAAAGACCTTATTTGATTTTGGGGTCCATACCTCAAAAGGTTTTACAGGACAGAACTAGTCATAGATAATAAAATTGTATAAAAGTTCTAATTGGTTTGATTAAACATACCTCCTTGGCTTTTGAATTTATCGGCTAATGATTTCTCTTTCGCTGTAGGCTTACTGAGAAGGTCCATTATTTCTTCTCCCACTCTCTTTACAGCCTTCTCTCGACTCGACGGCATTGCTATCAGTGACTGAAAACATTAAGATATCTAAAAAGTACACCATTTTAATCTTCAACCGAATTAAAAAAGTTGGACATTCTCAATTAGTTTCTTTTTTAATTCGTTTTGCATTGTTATTTGATGATTATAGGGGGTAACAACAACAACAAAAAAAGAATAGATTGGACAAATTTTTAAAAAACTAGTGATGACTTAAATAGTGACTGAATAACAACATAATGAACAATGTGAACTCTTCCAACACTGTGACATAGACATACCAGCAGTAATGCTGCTCGTCTATAATAATATAATAATAATAATAATAATAAAAAAGAAATAATAATAAACATCTCGGGTCGATGTAGTCGTCGGACGCGGCCCGGGAGAGGATGACACCCCCCAGAGCGACCGGTCGACCAAACTCGAGGGGTTTATTAGTAGCCACTGAAGAGTAGCATCCACCTCCAGGCTTTATTATCAGATCAGCTCCAAGATATCAAATTATAGTATTGTTATCAGAACTAAATATACATACTAAGTTTCATTTCGATACGACAATTAGAAGCAGGTTACTATGAACTTCCAAGATTTGTTAGTTACAAGTGAAGCCAGTATAAGATAAGATTATAAGATTTTCGACTATTAACTTTAATTTTCCTTTTTTTTTTAATTTATTGATCAAAATACTTATAACAAAAATTACAAATCTTTGTATATCCATCTTATGGAAACCTCATCGTTTTATGTGTAGATGGTGAGTTCATGAGTGCGTTTTAATTTCGTTATATATAAAGGACGTGGCGAACTATGAGGGTCCCTTGTTGAATGCCAAGACCCTAAAAAGCAGTTCAAACCAATACAATGTACACACTAATGAAATATGTAGTGAAATTCGTGTAATTACCATAATATCTGTGTCTCCCTTAACAATTTTCTTGTCATCTGCGGCAGTTTTTGATACTTTAGGATTTGGTCCTTCTTCTGTAACATTGTCTCCTGAAATAATGCGAAAATATATAACTCTTGGATGGCATTGATGACACGAGACTTTCGGGGGTATTCTTCAATTTATTATTTTTTAAACCCCTTTAATTTTAGAAAAAAAATATTTCATGACAAGGTGCTGCTTTCAGATAGGCCTATATCTTTAAAATTAAGCATTCCCTTCATCAGTTTAAGTTTGGCCAAGTAAGGTCCGTTTAACTATTGACATGTTATTCAGATAACTCAATGTAAACAACATAGGGTTTACGAACCGGAACTCGCGATCCCCAGCGGGCTACAGTACATGTTTGTACTCAGATTGGTCGGTGGTAGGGCATTTTAAATGTCCGCCCGGCTAGCTACCATCATCTTATTTAAGTTTGCCGCCAAACAGCAATTTTGATTATTGTTCCGGTTGTCAGAGATAAGATAGCCAGTCTCCCAAATAAGATACACTTTCACCACATTAAAAAAAACGTGCTCTAATCATTCTTAGTACTCATCATCTGTGCAGTGAAATCATGTATGGATACTTGTTTGACTCCACGTCACCTGATGGAAATATGGTTGAAGATGAAGAATGTGATATCAGTAAACGCCTATTCACCCTGCACTTCACGA
The DNA here is from genome assembly GCA_949316235.1 of Oegoconia quadripuncta. Lineage (NCBI taxonomy): Eukaryota > Metazoa > Arthropoda > Insecta > Lepidoptera > Autostichidae > Oegoconia > Oegoconia quadripuncta. The sequence continues at coordinate 9,732,039 of OX438741.1, read as the reverse complement.
AGAAGAGAGTATTTATTTATTTTGCACAACATTTGTTATATTACATTGACATACATAACAATTCCAGGTTAAGCTGCTCTCGCGTCGTTGTTGATATTTCCGACAGCGTCACGTGGCTAGCTTAAACAGGTAGTGTTACGGGCGTCGTGCTGTGGACTGTACTATTATATATGTACTATTTTACCTTTTCTTTTGAGAATATATGTGGCCTGCTCCTCAATTAGCGCAGCCAAGACCGCCGCCAGTCGCACTGACTCCGCGCTAACCACTTCGATACTCGCGTCAGTCGTCGCCTCAGTGCGCTGTTTGATTCTGTATGAAGAAATTAAATTCATAAAGACTGCAACTAAACATATTTTAGTGAAAAAATATGTTTTGTCTCTTTCTTTCAAATTATTATTATTATATTATTATAGACGAGCAGCATTACTGCTGGTATGTCTATGTCACAGTGTTGGAAGAGTTCACATTGTTCATTAAGTCATCACTAGTTTTTTTATAAATTTGTCCAATCTATTCTTGAACGAATTCACTGATTGGGCGGAAACAACCTCTTCCGGCAGCTAATTCCGGCAAATTAAGAATTTAGTTACTTTAGAAAGAGACTAAACATGTTTTATTTGAAATTTTGGTCTAGCCCTGGAGACAGCTTCAGATCTATTTTCCAAAATTAAGATACACACCTTTTGAAAGTGGTATGTTCATTTAATTTTTTTTTACCCAACTGGCCAATGGCGGAGGGTAATATTTTTCAAGTGTATATATGGACATTTCTATGTGACCTCCTGTAGGCTAAATGGCTTGACCGATTTGAAGTGCATGGTGTCGTTAGATTCGTCTTGATCCCTGGAGTGCCATAGGATACATTTTATGGTGAAAAATCTAACATGGCACCCGCGAAATACAAAATATGCTGTCAGGTTTTTTGTCTTTAAATTCATATCTGTGAATGTAACAATATAAAAAAATTGCAGGAAGCTTCACAAAATACTCACATTCATATTGCTTTAACTTAGTATCGTTACAGGATTTGAAAATGTCAATGTCAAGCTATTTATCAAATAAAAATTTTCAAATACTAATGAAGAAGAATGATGCTGTAAGGAGGCATTGTCATACAGCTGCTATAGAGACATTGTCAAATACAATGTACGTTACATAAAAACTGTGCTATCATAATTGTTGGTATTTCATTCAGGTCCCACCAAAAATTTAATTTATACACATTTTTCCTACCTCATGGTATGGGATGAATATACCATTTTTTTTTGCGCGAAAAGCCAGCGCATCACCTTAACAACACCTGGGGTGCGATTTTATCGGTTGATTAGTGCATGTGCACTGAAAACTACAAATCCACAAAGTTAAATCGGTAAATTTCTAGCATGCAAAAGGGAATTACTCAAAAATAAAGAAAAAAGAAATTCAATAAGAAATTTTAAGCATTACATAAAAAATTGTTATTCATAGATCTACATGTAAAACATGAAATTCTCTTACGTAATCAGTTTCTGCGTTGCAAATTTTTGGAGCAAGCTGGCCACTATGCCTGTGTCGACATCACCGAGACCAGGCAATAGGGCGCTAGCGGTTGACGGTAGCTGCAACTGCATGTCCGACAGCACCTGCAGGAGCTGCACTTCCAGTGATGCCGAAGGAACATTGGTCTTTGATTTCTCTACTGGCTGTGGGGCTAGTGAAAGAATGGGTTTATCATTAATTTTTTTACTCATCACAAGGGTAGTCTAAGGATGCATAGACTAAAAAACGAGGAAAATGTTGTGCAGTTTCGGTCTGCTCATTGGTAGTATTTGAACGATTTTGTATGGAAATTACGGAGCTACATAATTTAAAATACTTACTTTCATTTTTAACACCGACTGGACTCGAAACACCTCGATCTTTCCCTCCTGGCGACCCCTCCGCTCTGTCACCACTTACAAGGTTGGTACCAAGTATATTCTGTCTCTCCTTCTTACGTTTCTCTAACTTCTCTCTCAGACTGTTCCTCTTACTTTTCACAGCCTGAATCTCTTCCCAAGCGTCGGACATTATTCAATGTTTTTATGCTTTAAACGAAAATAATTTCTTTGGAGGCAGATTAGATCATGACTTTTTTTTGCTAATACGCCCGTGAAGATACAAGCAATCTTTATAAATTCGAAAATAAATGTTATATGTAATACCATTTATTTACATTTAAAATTGGATTTGTTTTTATATAAGAAATAATTTCAATCTGACGAAGATACACCCCCCACAACTACAAACAAACAGCTGTCAACACAGATTACTTTTTTTTTTTTTTTTTTTTTTTTAGTTTTATTTTCTCCTCTAGGAGAAGGCAAAGGGATCTAGCCCATAACAGCCATGTCTTATTTTTCTTATTTCTTCATTTTGTAAGTCAGTCTCAGTCAAAACAAGTCATTCGTCGTATACTTGGCGTATACAGAGTCTAGTCACGGTCAAGTCATTCTTCAGTAAAGTGGCAGAATGCTTTACAAAAGATTTTGGCGGCTTCTTGTGGGAACCCGAAAGCTCCGTTACGCACTTTAATTTACACTTCCCTTCACTTGTACACCATCACTAACGTTTGCTGCACAATATTCTGCCATTATTAAGCTTCAAAAGTCAGAATGCACAAATTATAAGAACTATAAAGAAAAATGCTACTTTGCTCGACGAGTTCCCGCCAAAAAGCCTTTTTTTTTTTTTTTTTAGTTTCTTTTTTCTCCTCTAGGAGAAGGCAAAGGGATCTAGCCCATAACAGCCATGTCTTATTTATCTTATTTCTTCAGTTTGTAAGTCAGTCTCAGTCAAAACAAGTAATTCGTCGTATACTTGGCGTATACAGAGTCTAGTCACGGTCAAGTCATTCTTCAGTAAAGTGGCAGAATGCTTTACAAAAGATTTTGGCGGCTTCTTGTGGGAACCCGAAAGCTCCGTTACGCACTTTAATTTACACTTCCCTTCACTTGTACACCATCACTAACGTTTGCTGCACAATATTCTGCCATTATTAAGCTTCAAAAGTTAGAATACACAAATTATAAGAATTATAAAGAAAAATGCTACTTCACTCGCCGAGTTCCCGCCAAAAAGCTCAACACAGATTACTCAGATAATGTCTAAAGAGCTGTCTGTCGCTCCGCTAGGTAGGAGTAATAGTGTTCTGTGGTCAACTGTCATTCATTTTCTTTTGATTTGGCAGTAAAGCCTAAACACGAAAACATTGTATTATAGTAATTTATTAAAAATGGTGAAGTTGGAGCGGCGGTATGGCTCCCCCGTTATAAAGTCTTGTTAAGCTTTAAATGCCCTCCTCTATCTTCGGTGTTCACAGGAGAGGCAGTTGCTTTATTAGAAGCCCTTAAATACGTCCAATCCCACAATTTAAATAAGTCAATTATTTTCACAGACTCTCTTAGCTGCTTACAAACTATCCTTTCGAACCCATTTCTCTCTCAGTCAAAATTTCCTTTAATCCTAACTCTCAAAGAAATTTTATATAAGTTGTCCTGCCAAAATATTGAAATTGTTGTAGCTTGGATCCCGAGCCACGTTGGAATCAGCGGTAATGAAACAGTTGATCAATTTGCCAAAAATGCTGTAGAATCTGGATGCCGTGACCAATACCAGGTTTTCTCACACGACCTAAACTCTATAGCTGATTCTGACTTAATCATATCGTGGCAAGCAAACTGGGAACGTTCCCGATTAATTAAGGGCCGCTACTACAGTGACATACAACCCGAGATTCCGAAGAGACCCTGGTTCTCCCGCTTCCGCCTAGCTGATAAGCAATCTTCGTCAGTAATCTGCCGCTTGCGTCTGGGTCACTCATGCACGCCTCTTCATCTTAATAAAATTCGCATTAGGGATTCCCCAATTTGTGACTGTGGTCTTGAGGAGGGGTCTACGGATCATATCTTTTTCAATTGCCCTATCCAACCAGTCTCTTTATATGATATACTCCCTTATGATATCCCTAAACCCACTAACATGAAATGTCTATTGTTATATACAAATTCCCCTTTTGTAAATATTTTATCCAAGTATATATCCACATATAAGATAAAATTATGAAATTTAAGTATATCTTATTCGTGATTTGTCCCTGTGCCGTCCTGTACTATATATTCGTGTTTGTCTTTCTTTCTGTTTTAGATTGCTCAAACAGGATCTAGACCCATAGATTGGCACAGACTACATACTGGCCAACCTCATTCAGCGTTTTAGCCATACAACCGGACACTGGCAGTAATGGTCGATCGTAATATAGACGACCGATTGCCATAAAACAAAAAGTTGAAGTTGAAGTTGAAGTAATTTATTCTGTAATATTCAGTGACAGAATGCTTTATGGAAGATTTTGCGGCTTCTTGTGAGAACCCGAAAGCTTTGTTACGCACTTTACGCTTCAGAACTCAGAATGCACAATAATAAAAATAAAAACGCAACATAGGCAAATGATAGTAGAATAAAAAAGCAACGTTTAGATTCAATTTACGACAACGTCTTTATGACGCGTCGTCCCAGACAGCCAAAATTGCCATAAAAATGCAGAGGATTCTGGACGCTTTCCTTGACTGGCTAATATAGTAGGTAGAGAACTCAGTCAATGTGACAAAAGCCATTTAATATAAAAATATAATAGTCTGACTGTTGGGCGCTTCCACCCCACCTGGCATTATTATTTTTACATTCGTATTCAAATACTAATCACTACTCTAATTACCTATTTGTCTTAACAGATAGGTTGGTTGTAGCAGCTTCTAGAAGCAGACCCGAGCGATGGTCTGGGGGAAGCGTAAGAAGAACATGCTTTCCTTATGGAACAACTATGTATGCACAACTAGTCGTATAATTAGGAATTGTTTTTGGAAATATTTCCCATAGGCACAACTAGGTACATTGTTATTACTGAATATTAGGACCACAAGCAGTAAAATTGAATTGACACCTCACCACTCACACTTCTAAAGATTCCTTTGACAACACCAGCGGTGTCGATATAGTCTCTCGAATCTTATATATTAAAAAAATCTCGTATATTAAAAAAAACTTATCTAAGTATCAAATTATATTATTTAATAATAACAATATACAAAAACAAATCACAACAAACACACAGAATACATTGAAATACATGAATATTTTATTAAAAAAATTATAGGTACCTACTGAGAGATACTCAACAATATAATTAGTCTAATTTCAATCCAAGGTCAGCAGTCGTCCCCGAAACCGAGTCATTGCTTATTGAATCAGTAGTTGTAAAATTATATTTAAATGTAGGAATACCCAAGACACTTGAATTGTTTTTAATTTTCTGTAACATCAAAGGGCCGTACGTTTTAGACTTCATTTTCTTTGCGACATTTAAATAGAACTCCTTCGTATTGGAAGCCATTTTGTTCTTAATGTTCTTAAACAAAGCCAGGCTACTTTCACGAGTGAAGTTATAATGTTCCGCAGTCTTCAGTAATTCATCATTGGACAATAAACTCTTTAGGACGAAGTCGTAAGTGTTTTGCCTGACTGGACCATTCCACCAAAGTCGGAAATCGGTGTGAGTACTAGTCCTGGTCATCATTTCTTCGTTGTTCAGCGCCGCACACAGGTTGCACAGCTCGGAAGCATCTTCAGCACCCTTGTACTTATAATGGTTCCTCCATTTGAAGAATTCGTAGTACAAACTAGAATTCCTGATGGCATCATTCATAATTTTCGCAAGTTTTTCCGGTCCAAGCTCATTTGCGTTGAGATAACTACCAGGCGGCAAGAATCTGTAATGCAATATCAAGTTAAAAAACCAGGTAAGTGCGAGGGTTCCGTACAAACATGTACATATATATTCCGTCTATCACGGGCATCGAGTTTCGAAAATAATATAAGTTTGTATTCATTTTTGTGTAACATAACTAGAAATTAACCATTTTCGAATTTGTTCCTTTACTTGTGATGTGAGATCTTGTTTCTTGCCTTTCATGATTCTAGGTTAATATGAATTACAAGTACATAATAAGTTTCTATCTATTTGCAAGTGTCAAAATATGGTTTTTATTGCGTTGACTTAGGCCCGTATTAATAAACCATTCTCAAAATTGAGAACAGTCTTGTGACCGGTCTCAAGTAAACGTGTTGATTAATAAACCGAACTTGAGATCTGAAAACCACGTGCATACTCAAGCAGTGCTCACTTGAGAGGTGCGCGTATTTATAAACGAAACTCAAGACTATCATTCATTCACCGCTGAGGCGAATACTTGAGAAGTGATCTCAGCTGAGTAGACCTCAAGATTGGTTTATAAATTAGCACGGAGCTTGAGATAGTGTCAATGGCTTAAGACGCATCTCGGTTGATACAGCCTCAAGACTTGTATTGAGATTGGTTTATTAATACGGGCCTAAGACTCATGTTTCTATAGTTCCAAGCACAAAGTAACTACGTAAACCGGCGTGCTGTATTTTGTGATCCAAGGGACCGTAGACTTAAGGGGATAAATAATTATATATCTCGCATAAACAAGGCTTAACAGGGTAAAATAAGAATGTCAACCTGTAGTTGATTTAGATTTCGATATTTTAAAATACTGAAAATAATTGTATTGCTAAGATAGAAAGAAAGAAAGAAAGAAAGAAATCGTTTATTGTCACAACATTATTTGCTCAATATACTTAACATTAGGTACTTACATTAGTAAATACACATAGGACAATACCACTTTTGTGACAAAAGGATCTGGTTCAGCATAATGCTGACAGAGACTAGCTGCTGCCCAGCGCTGGTTTTCAACCAGACCCCCTTATTGGGTTTACTAGTCGACGTTTTGCTCGTGTGACGGGCGACCTAAGGTGCATAGTCTATAAACTCAATATGTAAATTTAGATAATATATATACTTAAACTATAAAAGTACTTAAATGAATAAGATACATAAAATGTAAATAAATAGTGTTAGATTATCCACAATCATTCAAAACGGATCACGGTGAGCACCAAAAAACGTTTTAACGATTGTAGGTTATCTGAGTAGCACAAAACTGATTGCAATACTTTAAAATATCGGAATATAAATTAACTACATGTTGACATTCTTGTTTTTCCCTATTAAGTCTTTGCTTATGAGAGATATATAATTTACTTGAGTGGCAGCACACGTTGATTTTCATTTCATTACCTCGTTCAGGATAAAAAGAGTCTTGACAGATGGAATGAAGTGATCCTGTAAGGGTTCCTTTTCCTTTAGAGACACAGAACCCTAAAAATCTACTAAATTTTAGCTAGTTATGCCCTAAAACTATAGACATCAAGCCAAAGGGGATACGAGTTACAACAGGACCTTCTCTGACGAGATACGGTGTCACAAATGTTTTTTTTTTGTTTTTTTTTTATCCACAACGGGTTAGCACGTGACCTCAATCACACCTGATGTTAATATATAGATGATAGTTATTAAAAGGAAAAGATGACGCAAGGAATGATGTATGGTATGAAAGTCTGAATATGAAATAGGCCCGTTATTAATTTCAATTTGCTGACAAACAACGCGATATTGACATATTTGGTTTCGTTCGTATTGGATAGTACGAGTACCTACAAAAATTTGCTATTGACGTGCACGTTAGAGGCGACAGCTGATCAAAGTACTGGTAAGAGGTTTAGGACTCATCGCACAACTGTACATTCGATCTTATATGGCTTTTGCATATTTGTCTTTTCAATTAAATGGCCCATCGGCTAAACGGCGTTTCGTTCATATGGCACTTCGATTATCTGGCGCCGCACAAATGGCCTTCGCTTATTTCGTCTTTCGAAATCAGGGGGCCTACAATCACCTCTTATAGCAATATTACAGTAATATTACTTTGGAAATTCGTACCCCGACCGCCTTAAAACAAGCTTATTATAATATTGTTTTGTTAAGCAGTTTTGTGACGTCACCGCTGAATCATTCGCTCAATTCGTACCATCATCGTTGTTTAACGGTCGTTTGACAGCTAGTAATATTGCTCAAACGTCAAATTTTACAATCTTAAAAAAGTTAGTCTCTTGTGATGGATTTATTATTGTTTTAGTGGTATAAAGATAATAAACCGTTATTTTCGCTTAAAAAAGTAAGTGGATGTGTTTTTCACAATAACTCTTTATAAATACATTGTGTTCATTGCGTAAACCGATAAGAAATACATTAAATGTGATGTGGTTGTAGATGGCCAATGATTACGAATTATTCGAGTTTCTGGAAGACGATGCCGCAGAGGATTTGTCGGAGAAGATGCAACGTCGAAGGCGATTACGTGAAGAATGTAATCCCTTCGATATTGACGAAGCTGAATTTGTTCGACGAGTTCTTTGTCTAGGATGCTTGCTTATTCTATAAATGCACAAAAATCACTAAAACATTAGTTTGTATTTACTTCTAGTCGCCATAATATAAATTCTATAAAACCAGTAAAAAAATAATTTCAAACAAATAAAAATTTTATACCAAGATTATGAAATTAAGAAAGCGCCGCGCTTATTACTTTGACACAATGTTTCATTTTACGGAACGACACCGGCGGCGGGAGCAGCGTTACTTCACATTTAATTTACGCTTTCTTGCATTACTTCAATGAAAATGTATATTTAAATTTATATATGCATAAATATAAAAAACTTTTATTTCTAATTACGCAATTCAACATTAAAAATATGAACATAAACGACAAAAATCATGCACAATATTTAAATAATTGCGTATACCGGAACGCTATTATTATTCGAGGTGTGAAAGTGATAACGCTATACAAAGGTATAACGTTGTCTCGTTCTTCTGACTGCAAGGAATAGACAAATCATTCGTTCTTTCCCGTCTCTAAGCAGGAGTAAAACAATATTGTTTTGTATTATCGCTAGATGATCGCGGTACGAATTTGAGTAATATTACTTTAACATTGAAACAAAACGTTCCTGAAACATGATGGTTTTTAAAATGATCGTTGTAGGCCCCCAGGTCCTAAACCCACTGGTAAGTGCATATCAATGCATGCATGCACTCGTTCGCATGCCAGACAATTTCACAATTATTATTAATGAAATATAAAAAATCTTTTTGTAATATAACCCGTTTGTAAAGAGCAACCCCTCGAGTTTCTTGCTTTTCTTCTAAGAAGAAAACTGCATTTTGAACAAGCAGTGTGGCTTAAAAAATGTAAAATTGTATATTTTAAGTGTACCTGTGTAGTACCTACAAAATAAGGCATTTTTGACTTGACTTTGAGTGATGCTGAAATGTACTGGAAAGCAACACTTTTTTTCCAGAATTTTTATTTTGATCGAGTTTTGAGTAATTTCACGTTTAGTACAAAAAAATAAAAAAAAAACATAAATTACCTGCTGTAATTAGCTCCGCCATAAACAATGGGTACGACACTGCTTCTCAGTGCTGTCAACAGTTTTTCAGTAACATAGTCTACTTCTATGGCATTTTCGAACGACAAGTAAAAAAAGTAATCTCTCTCAAGCATTTTATAGCTCGAGAGCGATTTGCTGCAACTCGACTGCCCACACGCACCAAACACATCAATTACCAAACCATACTTATTTAGTTGCAACCCCAACCGTTTGCTGACGTCTTCTCTGTGGCTGTGGGTTGTACAATGAGACACAAACCACGCTACAGCCTTAGTTTTACGCCTTAACCTTTTCTTGAAATAATTATCAATGGGTTTCATATTCTTCACCCATTTCATTACATAAGCAGGTCCTACAATTGTATCATTCAAATCATGTATTGTAATGTATTTCCAAGAAATATCCGAGTCCATTCTATATGTCCATGTCCAGTTAAAATAGTTGTCGAACAAAGGGTTTGTGACAGGGTTAAATGGCGCTGCTTCTAATGATGCAAAAATGTATTTTTGTTTAGCTGATCTAATGCTGGGCATATTATAATGTTTCGCGCTTCTTAAAGTACATCCACTGAAAATGATAGCATCGAAACTCCTCTGGTCCTTAAAATAGTCTTTACTATGGCTTATGAAACAATTAGTATACTTGCAATCATTTTTAATGAATGTCTTTTGTCTTTCATCTATAAGATGGAAAGGATTCATTTTTGGTGTCCATACGAGTATGTATTTCAATTCTTTAGGCACAATTTCAGGGGCATGCTCGAACGGGTATATTTGGACTTGACCACGGATGCGAACAGAAATGAACTGTTCTCGAGTACTATTGGTTTTAGCAGGATCTGAGGCGTTGCTGCTTATCATATCTTGTTGAACTTCCCTCACGAAACACGGTAACAAAACAAAATAGAAAACACCAAGGAGCACAATGTAATTTAAGTTTTTATAACGTCGCAAGAACATAATTTATAACGTTATATAATTAGGTATCTTACTATTAATCATGTAAAAAAATAAGTTTAAAAAAGTAAATTAAATATTTGACAGAAGTACTATTTAGACTAATGACATTTTTCAGGCAAAGATCGTTCTTTTGCGTAGGTCTAAAGAAAAAAAAATAAAAATCTAGAAAAAGATTTGTTTCAAAAAGATATACATACCTACATTTTGTTAACATGATACGAGCATGGGATACGAGCCGACCTAAAATTTTATATTTCTACTGCCTATATAATTTTCTATTTTGTGCTGTTTTTTTCAAAAAGACTGCAGCAAAAATCAAAGTGGCAATATACTTATTAAAGTAATTAAGGGGGATAATAGTGACCCGATAGAGTAAAGCTGCATTCGACTTCACGGTGCAAACTCCCTCTGGCGGACTGGCTATCTTATCTCAATCAGCTGGACCCCAATAATGCTATCAATATTGCTGTTTGACGGTAGACCTAGATAAGATGATGGTAGCCAGTAGCCAGTACGTATATAGCCAAATGGACATTTTAAAAATAATGAATAAATAAATATATGTCGGAGATAGCGATAAATTAGCGATAGAATTCATTATTCAAACGGTCAACTGACTATCTTAATACGCGGTTAATGAGAACTAAACTTGGTGGCGCTGGTATCGCCGGAAACGGCGCCCGCCGTGACGACGTTAACGGTAATATAAGGTCTGCACATCGAAAATGGCAGGGACTTTGCTGCCAGCTGTCAAAGAGGTCGGACCACCACCTAACACCTCAACGACCGCAAGTAACTCTGATTACCTACTATCACCGACGCTTGGAAGAATCCGGTGAGTCGTTACTAATAAGAAGTTGATCATGGGATTAGAGCAAGGAGGAATTATTGACCAGGTCCGGTTGAATTCCACAAACTGCACGCGGGGGCCAAGTTGTATGGCATGAGGGGAGTGCAAATGTTTACTATTCACTAGTAAGCATCTCAGGTTCCATGATCATAATCGAATGTGAATACGTTGTCGATTCGCCTATAGTAGCTTGCAATAGTATCGCCATTGCCCGAGCCACCCTTTACCACGCGACTGGCACCGTCCCGGTCGCTAGCAACGCACACCCGAACCCATCATCTACGACATATACATATATCTTTGGACATATACACAGCGCCATCTATTTCCACACTAAACAACTAGGCTTGTATTATAGATACCAATGGGTTGATAAACTACACAAATAATTTTTTTTTGTTGTAAATAAATACATATAATAAATGAAAAACATCCATAACTCGGGAGCACAATGTCTGTATTCATCATACAAACATATGCCACTAGCGGGACTCGAACCCGCGACCTTTTGGTTTAGCAGCAGAGTTTCTAACCACTACACCAAACAGGTCGCCGATGTTACTGCATAAAAAAATATCCAAAAATATTGCCTGAAAAACTTATAATGCATTGTTAATAAAACAATAGAATTGTATTCTTAATCTGTGGTTTTGCCGCCTTTTTACATATGTCATCTGTTACTGCTCTGTCTGTACAAGATACAAAATACATTTGATTAATAATTTTCCAAGAGTATTCTTTTATACCAAGCTGGTCGTGCATGCTCTCCATCATCAGTATTGTCATGCATACATGTAAAGGGTTCTATATGTGGCTGTTGCTTGTCGTCAGAGCCCTGTATCACTGCAACCTTTGCCGATCTATCGAGACCGGCAACGGTAAATAAAAGGGTTATGTGTTTCAAATTGTATAAACGTCAGCGACGTCGTACGGCGAGTGAAGACTGCCCGCTCACTCCTACGTCCAGTGCTCACATCAAGCCTCCCGCTGCGCACGAAGCTGGGGATATACAAGACCTACATAAGGTCACGCCTGACGTACGCGGCGCCGGCATGGTACGCCCTTACGTCGGACTCCAGCCGCTGCAAACTCCGTGCCCAGGAAACGGCCACTCTGCGCATCCTCACTGATGCCCCACGCTTCGTGCGCAACGACACCATTATGAGGGACCTCCAGCTCGAGAGCCTGGACCAATTTATAAGCCGCCTCGCCAGGAAGATGTACGACGGAGCTGACAACTCAGCTCATCCCCTGGTGCAGAACATAGCGCCGCTGCACTCGCACCCACCGGACGGCAGATTACGGGCTCTGCCAAGAGAGCTCGTGCAGCCCACACAAGAAGCGGAGTCCCGGGTCTAACGAAGACCTGTCCAGCCACCACCAACCTCCCAGGTAACCCAACGCCCTGCCCGTAGTCACGGGCAGCGAATGCACCCTTTGAAGGGGGACACCCTCCCCGAAACAAATTACCTCACATTCCCTGGGGACGCGAGAAGAAGACTGAAATTGTATAACCGTAATAATACCATCTCAATATTGAGATGACCTTAGTTGACGCTTGAGAATCTGTTGCATATTAAAATAATATCAAAAAGAATTCTATTGAGACTGAGACGCGATCTCCATCTCAAGATCGATTTATTAATACGCCCCTTGATATAATAATATAGCAGATATCTATCTCACTGCATGAGAACTTGCATCTGTCAAATCGAAGATATTAGCAGTCAGGTCTTCTCCAGCTAAGTGATTGACCCACAATGCACATTTCTTCGCTCCATTTTAGTGGAGTCTGCACATAATTGAGTACTAAGTGTAGGGACACACCTGCGGAAGGTACTTCGGTAACTGAATTATCGGTTGTAGTATTCGGTTGGCATGACACACCAAACGCACTGAACGCGCAAATACGCGGCGCGCGGCGTCTAGTTCAGCGCGTTACGCGACGGAAAATAAGTGGCGTCGTCGTTTTCTGTGTCGGTATGGTCACGAAAAGAAACGAAATACGCTTGTGCTGAAAGAGAGACGTTAGTCATTGCTGAACAGGAACGACGTTGCTGTTCTTCGCTTTGAAAGCGCGCGCTGAACGTTCAACTACGCTGGCCGAACATGCGGTCGCGTAACGCGTCGCGTGATGTGTCGCTTGCTATGCAATACATTGAAGACGTTTTCGCGGAAACAGTCGCTAGACGAAAGGTTCGAGACTACGCTGAACGCCGCGTAATTTCGGCTGGTGTGTCATAGGTAACTTAAAAAATACTGTCGTACCTTCCGCAGGTGTGTCACTACCCCCTCCGACGTGCCGCCACCTTGTTGTGGTGGCTGCAGTCCGAGCGTAGAGACCTGGTCGACCGGATCGGACGAGATCTGTCCCCGCCAGCATTAGTCGCGGCTATGCTGGCGAGTGAGGAGGGTTGGAGGGCAGCGGCCTCCCTCTGTGAGGCAGTCATGCTCCAGAAGGCGGCCGCAGAGCGGGATAGGGAGAGGGCCGATCCCGCTCGCAGTAGGCGACGTCGGTGGGGCGGCAACGCTCGCTAGCCCCCCTACACGTCGCCCGAGGGTCGCGGCGGCTACATCTCGGGGCGATGTAGTCGTCGGACGCGGCCCGGGAGAGGATGACACCCCCCGGAGCGACCGGGGGGGTGTCGTCGCATCGGGCCCTGTCGCGCCTCATACCGCTGCTGATCGCGGTGTGAGGCACGACAGCGCCCCCTACGGAGGGTGCGCTAGACGCCCTCCGGGAATGGGCCTCCCCTTGTGAGGGGGGGCGGGGCGGGGGGGGGACCTGGAGCCGCCTATGCGTTCCCAGGTCCTCCCTACTGCCGAAGAAGGTCGCCGCGGGGTCTTAGTGGGTATCCCTCCCGTTAGGGAGGGGAGTCCCACATAACCGTCTCGCCGTCCCCCAGGCGAGCGGTACGCGTAAAGCATTTCCCCGCGAAAAAAAAAAAAAAGGTGTGTCACTACACTTATAGGTAAAGTGAATTAAACAATCCATTTGGTTACCTCGAGTAATCGGCTCCACCGAAAACAACCGGCACGATGAAGTTGTCCAAAGCCCTTAAGAGTTTCTCCGTCACGTAGTCTTCTTCTATCGCATTCTCAAAGGCAAAGTAGAAGAAATAATCTCTCTCTAACATTTTATCGCATACAACGGACCCAGATTCGCATACCAGCGAACCACAGAGTCCGTATACATCGACAGACCAACCGTATTTGTTAAATTCAACCTCGAATTGTTCCACAAATTTTTCTCTTCCGCTTTGTGTAGAGCAATGAGATACCATCCACGCTGCTGCTTTGGTTTTGGTGCTCAATTTATACTTTAGAGGTGCAGTGATAGGTTTTAAAGTTTTCAGCCATTTCATGTTTACAGCTGGGCCTATTTCTACATCATTCAAATCGTATATTTTAATGTACTTCCAAGAAATATCTGAGGTCAATCTAAATGTCCAAGTCCAATTGAAGAAGTCATCAAATATTGGATTTGTTACAGGATATAAAGGAGCTGCTTCCAAGGTTGCAAATATATACTTTTGGTGTTTAGATCTAGTTTTAGGTAAATCGGATTCCTTCTTATCTATTATGTTACATCCACTGAAAAGGACAGCGTGGTAATCCGTAACATCTTGCAAGTAGGTTTTATCATCGGTAATGTAACAGTTGGTGAATTTACAGTTATTATCAGTGAAAGATTGTTGTTTCTGTTTTAAGATATGAAATGGAATAACCTCTGGGGTCCATATAAGGACGTACTTCATGTTGTCTTTGTTTATCTCATGTTGTTCAGACTCTATTATATTTTGATCTTCGATGTAGAGCACGGCATCTTCTTTCTCCGTAGCAGCGTCATGATTGGCAACATATTTTCTACTACCGTTAGTCGATCTTCCATGATTTGGTTTCGTATTCATCTGCAGACCCACGACGATTATCCCAAAGATAAAGGCGTAAGAAAGGGTTTCCAGGTTTTTCACCCATGCTTCAGGCATGCCTTGTCGAAAAGCACCAAAATTTTAATAAATAAATAGTAAATTAATTAACTGTTTGAAACGCGGAATAAAAATATTTGGAAATTTGAAAACGTTGGATGAAAACAACCTTTTTGACACGCTCGTCATAAAATAAAAGAGTGGGCAATTAATGAAAGGCATACGGAGATTATAAGAAAAGAGACTA
Organism: Oegoconia quadripuncta; assembly: GCA_949316235.1. Classification (NCBI taxonomy): domain Eukaryota; kingdom Metazoa; phylum Arthropoda; class Insecta; order Lepidoptera; family Autostichidae; genus Oegoconia; species Oegoconia quadripuncta. The sequence continues at coordinate 9,716,652 of OX438741.1, read as the reverse complement.
ACAATGCCACCACCCTTCAGAAGGTATAGCATTCACATAGGTACGTCACCATAGTTTCATTATCCACTATACCATGATGATATAAATAATAGTGCAATAACTAAAAAAATTAATTAAATAATAATAATAAATATCCTTCGACATGCACACAATGCCATCTAGTTCCACTTTAAGCAACTAGGCTTGCGTTGTGGATACCAGATGGTTGATGTACTACACAAATTCATTTTTTTTTTGTAAATAAATACATTATAAATGAAAAACATCCATAACTCGGGTACACATGTCCATATTCATCATACAAACATATGCCCCTAGCGGGATTCGAACCCGCGACCTTTTGGTATAGTGGTCAGAGTTTCTAACCACTACACCACACAGGTCGTCGAAAATTGAAATTTACAAAACCCCCGAGGAATAAAATGATTATATCGTCAAAATTGATCAAACTTGAAAATAATCAAACATCACTAAGGGCCTTATTAATAATTCGATCTACAGATTGAGATTGAGATAACATGTAAATTCACATGTTACACCGCAACATGCGAAAATACGAACTTAAGTTATTGTGTTTTGCCTCGTAAAAAATTGGGTTAGGACTTGCTTCCGTCTAGATCAAGCGATTCAAAGTACATGCAAGGTGACCCTCGATATAAACAGAAGCGCCGTATTCGACATCAAGGATATTTCTTAAAAAAAATCTTTTATTAATTGAAGGAACATTGGTTACTTCACACAAGGCTTCATGAGAATAAATTAGCTTAAGTGAACTTCTCAAGGCGACGTGGAAAATAAGTTCGAAATAGTTATAAAATATAAATATATTTAAATAAAGTGTACACGTAACTAAAATAAGTTTAAACATACGCTAAGCGTCTGTGAACCCTTTGTTCTTGGATATTAGCTGCTCCTGATGATGACAACGTTTGTCGCGCGCGACATAGGAGTGGGATAGTTGTATATTTCGTCCAAGAGAATGAACAGGATATATATTTCTCGACCGCATAAACATTTATCGCGCCTGTCATGCTATTAGTGCTGCAGTGGTAGCATGACAACTTGTGTTATAGTTTATCCCACATTTTATCGCGGCCATCTGTCAAAATGAGGGTCATAAGAGTCGTACAGTAGCATATAACGTGTGATAAAATACAAGCTCTGTTCACTTTAAACAGTGGTGACAACTCCTTGAATTACTCGTATTCTCATTCGAAATATAGATAGATACTACTTTAATGTGGAATATAAGATTGATTCTTTAGAAATTCTAACACAGTTCGACTGTTCTCACGAGTATAATTGTAGGTCGATACAAAATTCCTTAACGCGTTATTGATCAAAAAAGTTTTCAACATAAATTGGTAAGTTTTCATTTTGAAAGGACCGTTCCACCATAATCGAAAATCTTTATATTCAGTGGTTTTGTTGACATTCTCTTGATTGTTCAATGCTGCACAAAGGTTACACAGGTCAGTACTGTTGTCAGACGATTCGTATCTGAAGTGGTTCCTCCATCTGAAGAAGTCGTAGTATAGGGTCTTGTTCCTGATGACTGTGTCCATTACCTTAGCTAACAATGCCGGGCCCAGTTTTCTTGCGTCCAGATAACTATCTGGTGGCATGAATCTGGAAATATTTATGTATATTAATATGTATAGAGAAACTCAATATAAAGTCCATTGGAGCTAAAAATTCCAAAAAATCCCAATTCACGTTTGCGAACCCTGCCTGCCAACCAACAGCTGCCAGTATGGAGCACCATGACCATACAGGGAATGACTATATCATTTAGTCTCGGGCAAGGTTGATCTATCAGAGTTTTGATTAAGAAGATTATGGTTGACCTGTGCTGTTATATGTTACTGTAAATTCTTCTGACACGAATTTCATTTTGTCGCAGTCAAGCTAAGCCGACAAAATATTATTGATTAGAGGTTTGCTTGCTTATCATAAAGTGAAGATACAACTAATGCAGGACAACTTAACAGACCATTTAAATTCTAACACAGTTAAAGAATCATTTACACGGTTGTACCTTGAATAGTCGGCACCTCCGTATACAACTGGTACAGCATAATTGTTTAGTGCAGTCAAAAGTTTTTCAGTCACATAGTCTTCCTCCAACGAATTCTCAAACGATAAGTAAAAATGGTAGTCCCTCTCCAACATTTTGAAACATGTTTCAGAATATATCGTGCAACTAATATTTCCACAGTCGCCAAACACATCGACGGTCCAACCGTACTTTTTGAATTCGACATTGAAGCGCTCGTAAAATTTTTCTCTGTGTCCGTTTGTTATACAATGAGAAACAAACCACGCTGCAGCTTTTGTTTTGCTATTGAGTTTACTCTTTGTGTAATCACTTATTGGTTTCATTTTCTTCGGCCATTTGATATTGACCGCAGGCCCTATAACTGTACCATTCAAATCGTACACAGTGAGGTATCTCCACAGGATATCTGAGCTTAACCTATGTGTCCAAGTCCAGTTGAAGAAGTTGTCGTATACGGGATAGGTGACAGGAAATAATGCTGCAGATTCAAGAATAGCGAATACATATTTTTGCTTGACAGATCGTCGTTTTGGGAATTCTGAGAGTATCATTTTCCTTAAACTACATCCGCTGAAAATTACGGCATCAAAATCACCAAGATCCGGCAAATAGTTTTTGTCCAATGTAATGAAACAGTTCGTGTGTTCGCAGCTTTTATTTGTGAAAAAGTCAGCTCCGTAACGAATAACAAGGAATGGAGTAATATGTGGATTCCAGATGAGTATATTTTTTATCTGATTAGTTTTCTTTTTAGTTGTATCAAGTTTTGGTGTATGATATGTAATTACATCAGTTGTATTGACTGGGATTATTTCTATTTGAAAATGTATTACTTTCTGGGAGTCTCGTATAATTCGATTGCTCTCATTGCGTAAGCATAAGTACAAGAGGTAATATACAGAACTTAGGTAAACTATGCAAACTATATATTTCATACGCCACTCCCACACGAAGCGTGTTGACATAATACTCAATTATTTTTGCTGCAGTTACTAAAATTTTATACAGGAAATAATATTTTGATAATACATATTGTGTGCTTCTTTACTGGTAGTTCGATTGACAGATCTGACACATTGTTTTTTTTTTCGTCAGCCTTCATATCAATAGTCTGTGGTCTGATAAATAGACAAACTAAAGAACAAACTCATAATATGAAGAGAACAAAGAATAATAACAACAACTTTGATCTGAGACTTACAGAACTCCTTCTTAGCGAGTTGATGGCAAAAATAAAAAATATATTTTTTTTTTATGCATGACCGGTTCGTACTTGCCCTCAATCCCACCTGATGTTAAGTGAAGATGAGGTCGAAGGTGGAAGCGTACTGACCCGGAAACCCCAACACATTTGGGGTACTGGCTATCTTATCTCTGACAACCGGAACACAACAATGCTATTAACATTGCTGCTTGGCGGCAGATTTAGATAAGATGGTGGTAGCTAGCCAGGCGGACATTTAAAATGCCCTACCACCAACCAAACCGAGTATTTAAACATGTACCCCGCTGGGGATCGAATCCGCGACCTCCGAATCGTAAACTCAATGTTGTTTACATTGAGCCACGGAGGCGGATATACTGAACAAAAGGTGATTATTTTCCTATACATTTACTGTCATCTGGCCACTGCTGCGGGCAATGGCACGGCCCGCGTGGTGGAAAGTGGTCATTACATGTCGACTCCTAGTGAGAGGAGGCTGTATTCCAACAGTGAGGACCTTGGGCTTGTTTATGTACATTCATCGTCATCAATTTTAACCGTCCTCACCGTTGTGACATTAGTCTCCTCTCACTGGGAGTGTATGGGCGATAATCCACCATGTGGGTCTAGTGCGGATTGGTAAATTAGCTTCAGGATTCTCGAGAGCAGGTCCGAGTGATGTTTTTAATTTATTCTTATTCTTATTTAATAAGAAATCTTAATTTATCGAACGACGCCATTGGACGGATTAAGCCCTCTTAACGGATCGCGATAATTTTTTTTATATAAAATAGTGAGTTTCATATTCTAAGTTTCTTTCCCTGTATACACGCGGCTGCATGACGCTCGCAATATTTCCAGTTTAGGTCTCGCTGTGTTTAAACGTACACTAACGCCCGTATTTCAAAATGTTAGAAAGAAAGAGAAGTTAGAAAGAGATGCCGCTATACAAGTTACATAAAGGTGTCCTTTTTTAACTGTCCTCAAGCGGAGATCCCTCCTTGACTAACAATCTGTAATACGTGCCTTACACCGTTACGGTCGTCGTACTGTAGATCGTACTTATAAGTTAAAACAACTATCAAATTTTATAAAATTTCACACATTTATTGGACCCATTAACGTTTTGTTCAACAGCCTATCAATATGCTCAAGATCAAGTTTAGAATCGGTATAAACGGATGTAACGTACAATTTATTTGGAACGACAGATTGGTTTCGAACAAACTGTAATAGAGCAAAACTGCTCTGACGAGTAAAGTTGTAAGTTGATGCAAAATTAAGTAGAGCATTATTAATCAGGAAATTTTTCAGCATGAACTCATAGGTCTTTTGTCTGAGAGAGCCGTTCCACCACGCTCGAAAGTTTTTGTACGTAGACGTTTTGTTCATCATGTCTGGATTGTTCAGTGCTGTGCAAATATTACAAATGTCTGTACTCCCGTCAGACGATTCATATCTGAAATGGTTCCTCCATCTAAAAAAGTCGTAGTATATTGTCTTGTTCCTGATGGCTTCGTCCATTATTTTAGCTAATATTGATGGCTTCAGTTTTCTTGCATCCAGATAACTGCCTGGAGGCAAGAATCTGTAAGTTTACAAAGTTTTATCTAAATTAATATAAAAAAAAACTAGATTTAGTAGAGTTAGCGGCAATAGCTTTCTGAGACGAATTATATAGTTGATGTTGATGTATTTTGAGGATTGTGGATTCACCTGACATCATGTCAAGTTGAGGTTAAGCGTTAAAAATTAAACCGGAAAAGTGTGAGTCGGCCTCGCGTCCTGAGGGTTTCGTACAAACTTGTATTCATCCATCACGGGAATCGGGTCTTGAAATGTAAGTTTGTAATCGCAAGAAAAAATGTTTATGTGACATGAACTACAAATTAACGATTTTCGGATTTTTTCCTTCCTATGCTGTGGGACCTTGCTTCTTGCCACTAATTCAACCTATATTCATTGTACCTATATTCATTGAGTGTCAAAACATGTGGCTTTAATGGGCGTATTTTTGGAAACTTGAATTTGTACAGTTTCAAGGGAACGTAGACCGAAAAATGTGATATTAATTTTAAATTGGAGCGTTATTCTACAAGGCAGGTTATCCTATAAGGATTCTTTTCTTCCCATTGAGGAACGGAACCTCAAAAACAAAAACTTTTGATATCTATTTATATAAAAAAATAAAGCAGATACTGTTAAACTGAATTTAAATGATGGCAGTATCAGACTGTTAGACGAGGAGAAGACGAGAAAATGTCAGTACACAGCCGGCCGGTCTAGCCGGAAATCATTAGATAATAATTAGCAAGAGATCCGTAAGCTATGAAAAAATAGGGTCTGATACTTCAAGCTGATAAACTATTGTTATTAGTTACTATAATTGAAACCTGATCTTTCACTATAGACCTCATAAGAAAGCGTAAACTCACGCAATGTATTAGCTTGTTGCCAAGAGTAGTGTAGTGTGCAACAACTTCTGACGTGTTATGCGTTCTGTTATCAGTGAATGCACGAGGTGGAGACTGAAAAACAGCTATTTTGCTGAGGCTCCAACCTATTAGTCCACTAAGTAAGAAAATTTTACTATAATTAATGATCATGTAGTAGGTATATATTTTTTATGTAGATGAATAAATATATTTTTATTTATTTAACGTGTCTATGGAAAGTGAAGTGATTGGCGCTTCACTACGTGCTCGAATCAGGAATTATGAAATCCATAGACGAACGCAAGTCACCGACTTAGCCCAGCGGATTAGTAAGTAACAGTGGGCAAGGCACATAGCTCGAAGAACTGATGGTCGATGGGGCATTAAAGTTAGTAGTCGAGTGTACACCACCTGATGCAGGTCGAAGGATAAAGGTCATAGCTCATTAGAGCCACCCGGCACCCACTCCGCACCGCCTCGCCTCGTGCGGTTAGTATTCTTATATGGACTTAAATGCGCTCACTACATCAAGCGGGCGGCGAGTGAACCACTCGGTGACAACTCGTTGCTCGCATGCTTACCTTGCGTTGACTGCGCATTGCCAACGCGCGGGTCCCGAACCGATCCCGGGACCAGTGGGTAGGTACAAACATTAATAAGTTTTTCTGTGGAAACGGGTCCCGGGATCCGTGGAGACAAATTGGTGGGATCTGTTTCCAATTCAATCAGATCCCGGGACCCGTGGATACAAACCCAACCTATACCTAGTGCCAATTGTTAACAGACTACTCGAAAATTCGTAGACCATGCGACGTCCACTCGTTGACCACGCGGGGTCCAACTGGTTGACGACACTAGGTCCGCTGGTTGACCGCGCGACGTTTATTGGTGATAACGCGGCGTCCACCCGTGGATCACCTGTATACAACGAGTGGACGCTGTGCGACGAGGCGGTGCGGAGTGGGTGCCGGGTGGCTCTGAGCTATGACCTTAAGTCGTTGGATGCAGGCCGCTTCCAACCGATCACTTTGGAAATCTATAGGGGAAGTACTGTGGCTGGTATACTGATGATGATTTAATAATCGAAATTAGCTAATCACCTTGAATAGTCAGCTCCTCCATAAACAACTGGTACTGCGAAATTATTTAAAGCAGTCAGTAGTTTCTCTGATACGTAATCTACTTCTATTGAATTCTCAAACGCCATGTAGAAGTAGTAATCTTTTTCCACCAATCTGTAACAGGGTTCAGAATATTTTTCACAACTAACGTTTCCACATCCGCCGTAAGTATCAACTTTCCAGCCATATTTCTTAAATTCTACATTAAAGTCGTCTATGTAGTCTTCTCTGTGTCCGATAGTTCTGCAATGAGACACAAACCATGCCGCTGCTTTCGTTTTAGTTTTTAATTTGCTTTTTACATAATCACCTATGGGTTTCATTTCTTTTGGCCATGTAACGTTCATAGCAGGACCTATAACTTTACCACTCAAATCGAATACAGAAAGGTATCTCCATAGAATATCTGAGTTCAATCTGTGGGTCCAAGTCCAGTTAAAGAAGTTGTCGTATATGGGATTAGTGACAGGATATAAAGTCGACGGTTCAAGAGTGGCGAAAACATATCTTTGTTTGCTAGAGCGCTCTTTAGGCAACTTTGATCGATTCATGTATCGTAAATAGCATCCGCTGAAAACTATGACGTCGAAATCTTTCTGATCTGGCAAATAGTTTTTATCATTAGTGAGAATACAGTTCGTATGTCTACATTTGTTTTTAGCAAAGTAATCTTTCTGGAAGTGTATGAGGTGGAATGGAATGGCGTTGTGATTGTTCCATATGAGTATCGTTTTTAGGTCATTATTCCGTTTTTCGGTTGTAGTGGTACCACTATCTAGTGTATGTAATGGGATTCTGTTATCATTAACCACACGTGTCTCATCTACAAATTCCTTGGTCGAAACTTTAGCAGGAGAATCACTATTGGACACAGACCACATCAATTGACCGACGAGACTTAGGTACACCAGACAAATTAAGTTTTTCAATCGTAAACGTGATGCCAAAATCGTCTTATTCTGTTGAGTCATTGTAGATTAAATGCTCATGGACTGAAATTTAAATCTAAGTTCCTATTAAATACCTAGCATTAATAAAAATAAACTATTTACATAACATAACCTAATACAGTATTAGGTACATTAAAATACTAAAATGAATGATTGATGGATGACATTGATGACATTACAGTCTTGCTTTAAAAAGATGAGATGATAATTTGGTATGTATAAACAATCTATTTTTAATGGGTTAGCAAGTATTTGGGCACATCATCTACAGAGCAAAAGCGAATTAAGCGAAATGCTCTTAGACAAATTACCTATAAGGCAAAAGCCTTAAAAAGTAAAAGGTAAGACAAATCATCTATAAGGGGGTCATGTTTCTTTGCAGCTGAATTTACCTGATAAAAACACTAAAACCCGCTTGACTCAAAACTCATTTGGTTTCGCTCCTAAAGAAAACCGGTTTAAGATTAAGGTAGAACCACACCTAAATAAAACACTTCTTTGTACTTCACGCCGATTTAGGTTTCCTTCTGCCTTCGTAGCTCAATGTAAGCAAGCTAGGGTTTTCGATTCCGAGGTCGCGTGTTCGATCCCCAGCGGGGTACATGTGTAGTACGCGGTTTTGTTTTTTTTGTTTGGTAGGGCATTTTAAATGTGTCACCATCTTATCTAGGTCTGCCGCCAAATAGCCAATAGTCAATAGCATTATGTGTTCCCGTTGTCAGAGATAACATAGCCAGTTCCTTAAATAATATGGGGTTTCCGGGTCAGTACGCTTTTACCTTCGACTTCATCTTCACTTAACATCAGGTGTGATTGAGGTCAAGTACCAACCCGTTGTGCATAAAAAAAAACATACATAAGCGATTTCTACGCAAATATATATGGATGTGTATATATACAGTATGCTGTAAAGTTTGTTGAAAATAAATAAATAAATACCTACGACTTTCATAATACACGGTTTGCAATGGGAAGTAAACCTGGTGGCGGTGGTATCGACGAAAATGGTGCGGAGACGACGTTAACACTTATATTAGGTCTGCATATCGAAAATGAGACGGACTTGCCTACCAGCCTTCAAAGGAGTTGGAGCCCCACTGAACACATCAAGACTGTGAGTGATTCTGATTACCTTATAGAAGGTAATCAGATAGCACCGACGCTTGAATTTTTCCGGTGAGTCGTTATTTAATAAGAAGTTGATCATTGAATTTGAGCAAGCAGTAACTCCGGTTGAATTCCACAGACTGCACGCGAGGGCCAAGGTGTATGGCATGAGAGACGTGCAAATGTTTAACAGTAAACAACTCAGATTTCATGATCATAATTTAATGTTGTTTGTGCACGAGTAAATGGTCTGTAATTGACTTTCTAAGGATTTAAGATAATCAGGTTCATGTTCCATTAGTGGCAGACCATTGCCTCGTTCTGTTAAATTCGTAGTTTCATTCTGATATCATATTCGCCTATAGTAGCTTGCAATAATATCGCCATTGCCCGATCTACCCTTTACCACGCTAGTCCTGGTCGTAGCAACGCCCACCCTCATCTCCGACATACATATATTAGGTCCTTACCTATGAAATTGACGTTTTGTATGAAGAATTTCATTAAGATTGATTTCTCCATACAAACATTTTTGATTTTTTTTTGGGAACGGCAAATCCAAATTTAGCTAAACTTTGTGTGTATTATCGGATATCATTAAGTTAAGAATAGGCAGCGTTAATTTTTAAAAGTAACCGCTTTATAAAAGTTTCAGCGAATCTAAGAAATGATTATGGGAAACACATGAAAAGAGCTCTATTCAAATTTTTTTTTATTATGTGATTTAGCCCAGAAATGAAAAAATATTTCATGTGAAACCTTGAAATAATATTCCATTTTCCAAATAAAAAACAAATTTCGATATAGCTTTGAAAATCCCAGGAATTGGCACATAATATGATTAACGAAGAAAAAAAACCTCCAATTTCATAGGTAAAGACCCAATATATAACATGTAACTAAGCTTACGCAAATCATTAAAGAAAGAACATAATACGAAAGTGATGTGATACATCTGTCATGACTAACATCACTAAATTTTGGGAGAACCTATTAACCTCTAAGATACAGGTATCTAATTACTACCTAGTTCAGAGCTCAGCAGTCCAACCTTGCCTACATGTTATAGGATGTATCCAATAGAACTGTATAAAATGATGATGTTTCAATAAGGTTCCAGTTGATATATAAAATCTTCCTTTCAATAAATTTAAAGAAGTTTCTGTTTTATAGTAAATATCAGATTATTTAGATGATAAACATTCATGGACATAAACAGCCCGTTCGCATAACCAGGCTAATAATTTCATTAAATCAATAATTTCATTTATATTATAATATTTCATATTATAATATAAAATAATAATTAATAATTTTGTAATATAAAAACCTTTTTTTAAAGAGCAACCTCTCGAGTTTCTTGCTTGTTCTTCTCAAGGGAAAATTGCTTTTTGAATAAGCAGTAGCTGAATCGCCTTCCCAATTGATTGTGTTAAAATTGTCATTACATAAAATTTATTAATTAGTTATGGTTTTTTATATGGAAAAATATTAATGTGTTTCTCATTTTATTTGTCAATATACACGTAGCCATTGTTATTGACATACAATTTAAAGGACAATTACTTAATTCACGTGTTTAATTAAGTGTATAAAACATGATGATTCTGCATGTATTATGTATTTAAGTTGTGATCCTAATACTATAATTTCATGTTAGCGATAAATTGGACATATTCACGATATGGTGTGAGGGACATGCTTAACAACCTGTACAATTGTGTTCACAAATGAAGAAATAATTAATTGATTAATATAATGATTTGTGATTTTCCACAATACATCGTGTCTTCGAAGACTGAAAATTGCGATGCTTGGTTAGTACGCTTTAACATAGTTCATGATTTTCATGCCAACAGTGCGACTATTTGTTTGGTTTTGAACAAGCCGCATTAGCGCTAGCTTGCTCTCTTGAGTGTAATTATATCTCGATGCAAACTCCATTATTGCGTCATCAAGCAAAAAGGTTTTCAGCATAAAATCGAACAGCCTTCTTCTCTTAGGACCATTCCACCACGATCGAAAATCTTTGTAAACGGATATTTTGTTCATCATCTCTTCATTATTCAAGGCTGTGCAAATGTTGCAGATATCTGTACTGTTGTCGGGCGATTCATATCTCAAATGGTTCCTCCATCTGAAGAAGTTGTAGTATAGAGTCTTGTTTCTGATGGCCTCATTCATTACTTTAGCTAATAATGCTGGACCCAGCTTTCTAGCATCCAGGTAGCTGCCTGGTGGCAGAAATCTGTGAATCCAGGGAAAAAATATTTTAAGTTAATCGACTTGTTGGTGTGAATACAATTTATTTATCGTAAAGCCTCATATTCACTATAGGTCAAATATTACGGGACATAGGTAACCTGCAACATCGTTTGATGTCGTCGGACATCACACGACGTCGTCAGACATCTGCTCTTTAGTCCATATTGCTGCAGTCAGTCCGCCACGTCGCCTGATGGGGTAGTGTTGTTTAATTTGAATACGCGAAAGATCTATACGTCCCAGCAATACGGTTGTACGTTCATATTGCTGTACTTAGCAAGCACATTAGACGTCCGTCACTCGACTGAATGAGACGCGGCGATAAGAGACTGGGGACGTCTCCGGCGACAGTGTTGCGGGACATTTGTCCCTAGTGAATACGTGGCTTAAGCGCTTATTACACCATCCTAAATGCAGAGACAAATTCGGCATACATTGATGGTTGAAGTAAGTATATATGAATTAACAGAACTAAGCCTCCCAGCAAAGTATACTGAATTAATATCTGCATTTAGGATAGCGTAATAAGCGCTTTAATGGCATTCTGGACCGAATTAATACAAAAGAAGAAGCAGAAATTGTGTTACTACCAGCGCCTAAACTAGTAAATTTTACTTGAATTTTAGACCCTACTGTCTGGGCTTTCTGTTAAGAATAATGAAAACAGACGAAACAAAATAACGATAATTTGTGCCATTCCATAAATACTTTATGCAGAATGGTACAGTAATGTTATATTCGAACGGTCCCGTCAAAATGCGTTTCGGAGTAAGCAACATGTCGCAATAAAGAACTGTCTAAATTGAGTGGTACGATTACAGTCCGAAGTTCTATTGAGGAGGCCTACATTCAGCTGGAGTTTATATGATGATGATTATGAAACACTGACGACAAAAAGATTTGCACCACTACTGGTTCGACTAAAATTGGTAGCCGAGACAAGACAGGGGGTGATCTATGTTATTCTATAAGGTCACAGACACAATTCGCATCTGAATCCACGGTGAGATCCCAAAAAACTACAAGCGTTACGGTTATAGCTTAAATCCCATAGCCACTGCAAATTCTAGCGAGGAGTCAGACGTGAATTGCACATAATCATGCTGTAGATGGACAACAATCTAAATTATCGCATCTCATTAGATAGTATTAGCAACAGACCGGGAAAGCGTGATGAAGAAGACATCAACAGTAGTAGTAAGACAAGATAATTAATTTATTAAAACAATAATCAGTGTGCCCCCGCACAAACTTTTTCTCTCACTCACTGCTTAAACTATATATGCAGTAATAATTCTATCGGAAAGTAAACACTTTGCCCTTAGCATGTACTTAAAAAATTATCAAAATCAAATAATTTCCAACTATTTATTTTGCGCATAATTGTGACTGATCAAAGTAGAGAAACTATTTAACTATTTATTTGTAACTGTAATGCGAATAAAGTTTAATAAAATAGCTTTTACCTTGAATAGTCAGCACCGCCATATACAACTGGTACAGCAAAATATCTTGTTGCGGTCAAAAGTTTTTCAGACACGTAGTCTTCTTCTAAAGAATTTTCTAACGCCAAGTAAAAGTAGTATTCTTTCTCAATAATTTTGAAACAACCTTCAGAATATTTTGGACAAGTAATGTTTCCGCATTGGCCAATGATATCAACCCTCCAACCATACTTTTCAGATTCTATATTAAAACGTTCCACAAACTTTTCTCTTTGTCCCTTAGTTGAACAATGAGAAACTAACCAAGCTGCAGCTTTGGTCTTGCTTCTTAGTTTACTTTTCGTAAATTCGTTTATAGGCCTCATAGCTTTTGGCCAATTAATATCGATAGCAGGTCCTAAAAGTGTACCATTCAAATTGTATACTGAAATATACCTCCATAGAATATCAGAATGCAATCTGTGTGTCCAAGTCCAATTGAAGAAGTTGTCGTACAGAGGATCACTTATTGGATATAAGGCTGCAGGCTCCATAGTAGCAAACACATATTTCTGTTTTAGTGAACGCTTTATCGGTAACTGTGAATGAGGCATATTCTCTAATTTGCATCCACTGAAAACTATAGCATCAAAATCTCTTACGTCTGGTAAATAATTTCTATCAAAGGTAAAATAGCAGTTGGTGTGTTTACATTTGTATCTATTTTTAGTAAAGTACTCAGTTTCGTTATATATAAGGTGGAAAGGCATAGCCATTTGATTCCAAAGGAGTATATTTTTCTTAGCTCGATTTTGCGTAGTAAATCGAACCGTTTGTAAAAGAGTCCTATTCGTATTTATTACAATTTCTTTCGGAAATTCGTTGTAAGATGGAACAGCATTTGGAACATGTTGATGATGAGCTTGATCCTCACTGTTGGAAATGTAAAAGTACAAAATAAAATAGACACAAATAAGGTAAATCGTCCAGGACATCTGTTTCACACGGGATTTTCGTTTCGACATTTTGTACTACTTTTACTTCGTTTTCCGAAATACATGAAATTTCAAATTCATTACCAACATTGCGTTTTGCTAAAAATGTGACATATTAACCATCACAGATTACAGAAGGGGTTTTTAGTTTTAAAAATTGATTGAAACCTACAAGAAAAATTAAAAGAAAGTTGGCGTAACATACTTCTTTCTTATTTCTATAAATTCTTTACTCAACATACACAACATCAGCTCTAATAGCCTAAATATCTACATTACACAAACTTATACATCACACATAGAATATTTGTACCTGATTGTTTGTGTCATGAGATGGGTTTAAATAAATTTTTCTTTCTTTCTTTCTTTCTTTCATCACAGGTTTATAAGTTCAATGACCACACCACACACAAAACACTAACAATCACACAATCACACTCACCTATACCAGCCCTCGAATTTATCATTATTTATTTACTTTTGTACAGACCATTCATCATAACCCTCCTTGTATGTTGATGTGAACTGTTGTACTCAACTAGACAATCATACACTGCAACAAGTGTGGGGGCCAGTAGTGACTGGCCCCCACAATACAGGCGCGACCTAGTGTGGGGACCGCTAGATAAGTTTCATTATTTAATTTACATAGCACATTTTTATTTCTTTGACAGGAATGTCCTGTCTTTATGCAACAAGCGACGGTAACTCGTCTGCTCTGGGTGCGACAGTAAACCAGCGCTCAGCATTTATAAGCTCAGCATAGCCGAGTCCTTTCCCTTTCGCTGCTGCGACAGTTACCTGAGTCTTCTGTTATTTTATTTGCTTAACAATTGTTGTATATGTGTCGAAGTGGCGAATAAACAGTTTCTTTCTTTCTTTTCTTTTTCTTTCATTATAAAATTTAAGTACTTAGAATAATTCGAAGTTTTTGGGCATGCGTTCTATTATCTTGATGTGTTGTCAGATTTCCCTCGTATGTTTAGGATTGGCTGTGTGATCGATGCAACGACTTTCAGATAATAAAAAACTAACTAAATATATTTGCGAATTATATAATTTATTCAATTATATAGTTGTTAAAATTGCTCATTTTAAGCGAAGACGATAATTTCTATTTTCAAATATTTTCGTTGTACATTTTAAAAGTATCATAATTAGTTGTTTGGTTTTGGACAAGCCGTAATAAGGTAAGCCGACTTTCACGAGTGTCATTGTAGATCGAAGCATAGTTAAGTAAATCCTCATTTAGCAGGAAGTTTTTCAACATGAAATCATAGAGCTTCTTTCTCTTAGATCCGTTCCACCAAGATCGAAAGTCTTTGTAAACCGTCTCTTTGTTTACCAAATCAGGATCATTCAATGCTGTGCAAATGTTGCAAATATCGGTAGATGCAACAGGCGATTCATATCTGAGATGGTTCCTCCATCTGAAGAAGTCGTAGTACAAAGTCTTGTTCCTGATGGCATCGTCCATTGTTTTAGCTAACAATGCCGGACCCAGAATTTTTGCGTCCAGATAAGTACCAGGTGGCATGAATCTGTAAATTTTATGCATATTTCAATATACTTGCTCTCTGACCACGGCTTTGTCGGCTTTGAATTGTTTTATCACGGACTCCTATCGTTTGTCTTATCTGTCCTTGTCCAGCAGTCAGATCGCCCTTGGGAATGTAATCGTTTATGACGTCAATGCATTGCCCGTCTTAATCATACAGTAACACAATGCCAAGAGCGGACAGTGCATTGGTATCACTATCGTTATAGCTTTGAGTTAAGCGGTAGAGCCCCAGGTCCTAGGCTACCACTTCGCCAAATTTCAATACGATCGGTTCAGAAGTTTAGTCGCGAAAAGATAGCAAATATATCTTATCTTAAATATCTAATATATTAGCTTAAATCTATTAGATATTTAAGATAAGATATATTTGCTCTGGCCTAAAATTTTGTAACAACATCTGTATCGCTATCGATAACGTTGACCTATAAGTGTGGGAAACTGTGAAATTGACGTCTCAACCAATCCTTCATCAGGACTATTACGTTTCTCAGTGACGATATCGACGAATATACATGAGGATATTACATAATCAGGTTCCAGGCTACCTCCAATACGAAGTTCAGAGGTTTAGTCGTGAAAAGGTAGATAAAAAAACTGATACGAGTTACTTTCGCATTTATAATTTTAGTGTGGATTAGTTTGAGGAGTATCGGTGGATGACACTGCCGCTCACGGATACCGCGAAATAAGAATAACCTGTACTACATACGTTTGAGTTATAGTCGAGTGTGTGTGTGTGTGTGTGTGTGTGTGTGTGTGTGTGTGTGTGTGTGTGTGTGTGTGTGTGTGTGTGTGTGTGTGTGTGTGTGTGTGTGTGTGTGTATCCAGGATTTGTCCGAACGTATCTCAGTAATGCGTGACCCGATTCGAGTGCGGTTTTTAAATACATATTAAAGTCTAAAGGTTCTTACCCTTGATGAAAATCGGTTTAAGCGTTTAAGATAGTGGTTTCAACACAGTCTTTTGGTGTAATTCCATGATATTATAGTCTTTCGAGGGATTTTTTTATATTTAAAATTAAACCCATGTATAGGTTCTTACCCATGTTTTATGGAAACCCGTTAGTTTGGTCTATCTTGTACCATTTGTTTTGTATAGTTTCAATTTATAGTTATTACATTTTGCCTTGTATAGTCCGCACCTCCATAGACTACAGGCACAGCCTAGTATTTTATTGCAGTCAAAAGTTTTTCAGTGACATAATCATCTTCTATGGAATTCTCAAACGCTAAATAAAAGTAATAATCTTTTTCAACTACTTGAAAACAGCGTTCTGAATATTTTGCACAACTACTGTTTCCACAACCGCCAAATATATCGACAGTCCAGCCATACTTTGCAAATTCCACATTAAAACGTTCCACAAAAAGTTCTCTTTGCTCTTTAGTTATACAATGAGAAACAAACCACGCAGCTGCTTTTGTTTTGTTTTTCAGTTTACTTCTCGTATGATTGTTTGCTGGCTTCATATCTTTAGGCCATTTAATATCAATAGCGGGACCGACAAGTGTTCCATTCAAATCGTATACTGCTAGGTACCTCCACAATACTTCTGAATGTAATCTGTAGGTCCAAGTCCAGTTGAAGAAGTTGTCGTATAACGGGTCGCTAACGGGATATAGACTTGACGGTTCAATTGTTGCGAAAACATATTTCTGTTTCAGAGAACGCTTTCTCGGTATCTTGTATTGTCGTGTGTGTGAAGCGTGGCATCCGCTAAAAATTATAGCATCAAAATCTCTCTCATCTATTAAATAGTTCTTGTCGTAAGTAAAAAACAGTTGGTGTGCTTACATTTGGTTTTCGTGAAAAAATCCCTATCAGTCTGTATAAGATGGAACGGCATAACATTTGCATTCCAAAAGAGTATGTTTTTCCAAACGACAGTTTGTTTTTCAGTATTGCTGTAAATAACTTGAGAGTGTACGGGAAAGATACTTGTATTGATCCCAGGATACTCCTTTGAAGATTCTTATTAAACACTTGAAGATATCGATGGTTACTGTACAAAAATAACGCGCAACAGATGAACCAAAGGTAAAGACCCCAGAATAAGTATATAACGCGTTGTTTTAGTATCGACATCTTGTAACTTGAATTTGCGAGTTAATTGCCAAATTTTTTAACTACAATTTAACCAAAAATTCTAAGAATTCAACATCTACCTTGTAACGTTGCGTCTAGCGCCGTTACGCTTTTACCTTTAATTTACACACACACACACACACACACACACACACACACACACACACACACAACTTCATCTTTATAATAAAAGTTTCCTACGGAACCCTCAAATTATTATTTTATTTAAAAAGGGTCTCACCACGGTTTTGCGGTACGCTAATTTGTCCGGTTGCGATGACGTCGTTAAGACGATTTCTTATTAGAGTGGGGGAACCCGAATCGTCCTCCGTTTGACCGCGACCTTGCTACCGGGAGAACACTGCTTCGGTTGCCACCTGAACCCTCTTAAGTATAGACTACGGAAGATCCCTCTAGGGTGAGTTTCCATAATAATCTGGCTAATTTTAATGTAAGCTGTTTCTGCTTTTGTGCCTGTCAACTGCGTGGTGTTCATTATGGTTGCGGAGCCGTGAACACCAGCAGTGGACGAGGAAACTTGCGGGCACTCACTAATGCCTGCCTGTGCTCTACAGGATCAAGGTCCTGAGTGACTACTTGTCGGCGTCGACATCCAGGTCTGCACCTGGGAGACATTCGGGGTAGATCTACCCTCCCCCGAAAACCGCTGATCCAGCCTTGACCTCTTCGTGTGGTCTACGAGAGGACTCGAGGGCTAAGCCCACTGCAGCTCCAAGACCTTCAGGCCAGTGACCGTACGGGGAGATTTGCCGAGGGGTGCAGGGGAGTGAGCTGAATGAACAATAAACCCACTATATCCAAATCAAATTGGTATTCCTTTTTTGTTCTACCTATACTTGCTGGCGGCTAAACGGGTGCTAACGCCCTAAGAACAACCCTAACCGCCGCAACCTATCTACATTAATCTTAGAAATAAAATAGAATAATGATAGAATGAATGACAATAAACATTAACCACAGATTACAGATGAAATAACTACAAGGAGACTTTAAAATAACATTACCGTTTTCTTTCGTATCTACTGCTGTGTGTTAATATTTTATTATTTTTATTTTCTTTTTATGGTATTACTATATTTTAACAGCGTCTAAGTTCAAGATTGGTTCGATGGGTGCGGCTAACCTTGCTGGGGGAGATTATGAAGAAAAGAAAAGAGTTGTGTCTTTTCCAAGAGGGCAAAACGGCGCAGACATTAATCCTGGGCAAAGACAGAAAGAAATAGCATAGCAGAAATGGATTTTATTTAAGAATTTGGCATGAAAATAAATATAAATAAAACTAAAACACTAGTAAATAGAATAATCTGAAGTATCAACTAAATCTCAATTTTGGGATAGTTTTATTAATATGGGCCTTAATTAGTGTATATCTTGTAGAAAAAAATTTATAGCTTATATTTATGTGTGTGTGTGTGTGTGTGGAAAATAAATGGTTTAAGAGAATAATACTAATAATAACTTGCCTGGACTCGAAAAGAAGAAAGGAATAATCTTAGGAAAAGAGTATTTATTACCAGCGTTGGACCAGTTTACTGTTGCTGTTGAAGTCACTAATTAATTTCAATAACACAATGCAACCAATTAAATAGAAATTGTTGTTTGATTTTGGACAAGTTGTAATAAAGTCAATCTGCTCCCAAGCGTATAATTGTGTAAAGCAAATTTAAGCAAAGAATCATTGAGCAAAAAGTTTTTTAGCATCAAATCATAGATTATCTTATCTTTCTCATTGGGCCGTTCCACCATGACTCTCTCTCTCTCTCCCATCCACATCGATGCGTCAAGAAATAGTAAATATTTTATAAAAAAAAAATGCTAGTCACAGAATATAAGCTTTATAATTTTGAATAAAAAAAAACACTATCATTTTTAATGCGAAGTATGCCGAGAAAATTATCATAATATGTAGTTGTTTATTCAACGGAAAAGTAAAGAGGGTATTAAAACATTGTTAGTTTCATAATAGACATCATGAATGTTAATGCTTAATTACAATAGTTACTTTTTCTACGAGTATACAATAATTTTATAAAAACAACTCAAAGTATCTTTGCCTAAATTTTGCCGGTAGATTGATTTCATAAAATTCATGTTTTGTATTTAGGAATTTACGATGCGAAAGAAGCAAAACAATAACAGTAAATAAAGAATATAACAAACAGCGTTTGGCGTTATAAATGGTGATAATATGGGGTCTTATCACAATTAGCGGTTTTTCAATATCACGTCTAAAAGATCTATTGTTCTTCAAATAAGTTAGGGGAGGTCGCTTACTTCCTTTTAGAATTTACAATCTGCGACTTTTCAATTTTGCTATACTCTGTATATTCTGTTCAGCAAACTTCGCCTTAATTCCAAATAAGTTTCAGTACATTTTGAAAACATCATTAGAAATGTTTCTTTGATTTTCTACAAGTCGTAACAAAGCTAGCCTGCTTTCATGCGTGTAATTGTAGTTTAATGCGAATTTGAGTAGAGCATCATTGAGTAAAAAGTTTTTGAGCATGAAATCATAGACTATCCTCCTTAGAGGACCATTCCACCACGACCGAAAGTCTTTATAGACGGTGATTTTATTGATCATGGATACATTATTCAATGCTGTGCAAATATTGCATACGTCGGTAGATCCATTGAGTGATTCATATTTTAAATGATTCCTCCACTTGAAGAAGTCGAAGTATAAAGTTTTGTTCCTGATGGCTTCATTCATTGTTTTCGCTAATAATAATGGACCTAGTTTTCTTGCGTCCAGATAACTGCCCGGTGGTAGGAATCTGAAAATTGAGGTATAGGTGTACTGGTAATAACCAATTATTTTCAGTACAATATCAATAATGTGACCGCGAACGGTGATTCGCAATAGCTTCTGCTTTGAAATACTAGTTTTTGTGGTAATAGTACATAACTTAGAAATGTGACACCGCGATTGGATTTGGTCAAAAGAGCGAATGAAAAGAATAATATTTCTAAGGTTATTTCTTTTATTAGCCCGCAAAATGTTCCAAATATCTGTGTTAATACGTTAGTGATTATTAAGAATTCGCGTTCATCCTACAAGCCTGGTGATCTAGTAACAGTACAAATACTTTAAGCCACTGGGTTTTCTCTCTTGCAGTCAAGTGTTCCATGTTTGCGCCGCTTGGACCACTTGGCGCTGGTCACCGACGTCGCTTGGAAGTGGGACGGAGTTAGTGTAAACACAGGTGGCGTCCCAGAACGTGCCAGATCTCTTACTATCAATACACGCGTTTCCATTCAGCTCAAGGATAGTCTATGTATTGATGATGGCCAGAGCCTGATGACGTTCAAATTTGCATGACTACAAAGATAACAGGTGCTGCAGGCATGAGAACCCATGGTAGGCGAGTTTATTGACGGGAGGTCCACAGTTAACACAGTGGCAGTACACTCCAGAAGAATGCCAGAAGGGCATGGTTAAGTAGAATTAATCAGGCATGCAGCCAGTACCCGGATTCAGGCGTACGAGAAGCGAGGAGACGAATACTATCTACTTGGTTCGTGGTAAAGTCGAAAAGGTCTTTTTGAATTTCAATGCAGATCGGTTCGTCCCATAGCCTCTGTGATGTCGGTTTTCACTCGGACAAGCCCGCGACCATGTATCATTCATTAGTCTCGGTTTTATGCATGCAGGGCGACGTCATTCAGTGACAGGTCCATAATGTGATCGAAAATATCACTCGAACAGGATGATATCTGGAAGCAGCACAATATTCTTAACGTCAGGATGACCATGGGGAGTCAGCTGTAATGAAATTCTAATAGTTACTGGCAGATAGATACCTTGAATATTCGGCACCTCCATAAACAACTGGCACTGCGAAGTTATTTAACGCTGTCAGAAGTTTCTCAGATACATAGTCTTCTTCAATCGAATTTTCAAACGCTAAGTAAAAGTAGTAGTGCTCCTCCACAATTTTATCACATACTTTAGAATGTTTTGCACAAGTTAAGTTTCCACATTTACCATAGACATCGATTGTCCAACCGTACTTTCTTAATTCCACATTAAGACGTTCCACAAAGTTTTCTCTGCGACTCCAAGTTTTACAATGAGAAACAAACCATGCTGCGGCTTTCGTTTTAGTTTTCAGTTTGTATTTAATATAGTCATTGATGGGAGTCATTTCGTTAGGCCATGTAATGTCAATAGCGGGTCCAAGAAGCGTACCATTCAAATCACAAACTTTAAAATATCGCCACAGAATGTCTGAATGCAATTTGTGTGTCCAAGTCCAGTTGAAGAAGTTGTCGTATCTTGGGTTGCTGACATGATAAGACGTTGATGGCTCAAAAGTGGCGAAAACATATTTTTGTTTCATTGAGCGCTTTTTCGGTAGCTTTGATTCAGGCAAGTCCTTTAAATGAACTCCACTGAATAGTATAGCATCAAAATCTGTGATGTCTGTTAAATAGTTTTTATCGTAAGTAACAAAACAATTAGTGTGCTTACATTTGTTATTAACAAAGTAATCCCGTTTGTTATTCATAACATGGAATGGCATCGCCTTATTATTCCAAACGAGTATATTTTTCGTGGCACCTTTTTGTTTGTCATAAAGTTTAGTAGTAATTGTAAATTCACTTTTGTAGTTTCCAATCTTGTTAAGAGCTTTCTTATTAAATTCATTCTTAACAAGTTGACCCCTAGATACTTGATCATAATATCTAGTATTCATAAAATCATTGTTGGACATCATGCTCGAGAATAAAATACTAACCATAAAACAAAGGTAAAACATCCAGGACATGTATAATAAGTGCTGTTTTCCAAACGACATAATTATATCGTGAATTTACTTAGTTTTCTCTAAAAGTATGGCCTAAAATTACTTATCCTAAAATAAAACTAAAAATATTAAACTTCCTCTCACAAAACTACACTACATGTTAGAATTGTGACAGAAACTGACAAATGTCCACAGATTACAGATTAAATGGAAAAGTTTTTGAAAATCATTCACTTAGATAATCTAAGCATTCACTTATTATCAATATGTCGGCATTTTGGCCTGGAATACCACATTTTTTTATGCACGACGGTTTCATACTTGACCTCAATCACACCTGATGTTAAGTGAAGATGAGGTCAAAGGTGGGAAGCGTACTGACCCGGAAACCCCAACAGATTTGGGGGACTGGCTATCTTATCTCTGACAACCGGAACACAACAATGCCATTAACATTGCTGCTTGGCGGCAGATTTAGATAAGATGGTGGTAGCTAGCCAGGCGGGCATTTAAAATGTCCTACCACCAACCAAATATGTATAGACATTGGCCCTACCTTATGTACAGAGCTTAGCCAGCTAGAACAATGACGCCGTCGGTTACGCCGTACCTACCTACTATCAGGCAAATACTCGTAACTACTCATTACGAGTATACGACATTTGCTTTAGAAACACTCGGTCCGTAGTCGCTCGCCACTAAAGAATCTAAATATATATAACTCAAAGGTGACTGTCATAGTGATCTATCAACGCCCAGCCCAAACCACTGGACGGATCGGGCTGAAATTTGGCATAAAGGTAGATGTTATGACGTAGGCATCCGCTAAGAAAGGATTTTGATAAATTCTACCCCCAAGGGGATAAAATAGGGGATGAAAGTTTGTTGTTTGTATTTTGATAAAATCTTCCACGCGGACGAAGTCGCGGGAGGAAAGCTAGTAATTTATAAGCTGTCGGACTGACTAATCCTAAATTCAGGCGACCTCAGGGCGGGTAGCCTCAGTCTGGCTGTGCAGCAGCGGGGCTGGGGACAATGCCTCAGGTAAGAGAGCTCGAGGCGATACACTTTTTATAATAATGTAAATATAATAATTTTTATATTCCGAATTAAATAAATGTAAATATTGTGGTTGATTTAATGATCATTTAAGATTTATATGTATAATACGTCGATATTAAAATAGAAAGTAGGTATTTGTACCAGTTTAAAAAATGAGGAAGCTAAAAGTGTTTTACAGTTTATTTCCATTTCTTACTAATTAATTCAAATCCAAATAAATTACGCATGTTAGAAACTACACGAGCCCCGCCAATCGCATATCAAATAAAGGCCAGCGCGTGCGTTTTTGAAAAAAAATCACTTACCTAATATATTTCAACGAAACCAACGGTTGCGGGTTCGAATCTCGCGAGGGGTAAATGTTTGTGTGATGAATACGAACATTTATTCCCGAGTCATGGATGTGTATATAAATATTTATGTATGTTTATCTGTTATCTAGTATCCATAGCACAAGCTTTGCTTAGTTTGGGACTAGATGATTGGTGTAAGTGTCCCAAATATTTATTTATTTGTTTATTATTATATTATTATTTTCCTTACGGTAAAAAAAACTCACCGGAATAAAAGTTAATAAACATAAACACCTATTCAATTCACTTTGCTTTTGAATATTTTAAGGTTTGTTTTTTTTATGGACAACGGGTTAGCATTTGGCCTCAATCACACCTGATGTTAAGTGAAGATGAGGCCGAAGGTTGTATGATTCAATAAATACTAACGGCGGAAGGGAGTTTTTTGCCTTGGCTGCATTTGTCTATTATATACTAAATCCTTATTGAGAATAACTAGATTGGTTCTTTACAAATTGTAACAAACGCAAACTATTTGCACGGGTGAAATTGAAGGTCGATGCAAAATTTAGTAGAGCATTGTTTATCAAGAAGTTTTTCAACATGATCTCATAGGTTTTCTGTTTCAAGGCGCCGTTCCACCATAACCTAAAGTCGTTGTACACAGACGTTTTACCCATCATGTCTTGATTATTAAGCGCTGTGCAAATGTTGCAAATTTCTGAGCTGGCATCGGATGCTTCATATCTGAAGTTGTTCCTCCATCGGAAATAGTCGTAGTACTGGGTTTTGTTTCTGATTGCGTCGTCCATTGCTTTGGCTAATAATGTCGGTCCAAGTGTTCTTGCGTCTAGATAACTGCCTGGTGGCAAGAATCTGTAAAATGAGAAATTGGATAAATCTACACGCTTATGATGCCATAATATGTTCCATCAACATGCCTTTTTGTGGACATCGCATAAAATCTGAAAGTAAAATGAGAATGTAACTTGGATCCAGAAGATGTAGATTGAATCACTTTCTAATATGATTAATCTCTTTTTTTTTTATGCACGACGGGTTCCTACTTGACCTCAATCACACCTGATGTTAAGTGAAGATGAGGTCGAAGGTGTAAGCGTACTGACCCCGAAACCCCAACAGATTTGGGGGACTGGCTATCTTATCTCTGACTACCGGAACACAACAATGCCATTAACATTGCTGCTTGGCGGCAGATTTAGATAAGATGGTGGTAGCTAGCCAGGCGGACATTTAAAATGCCCTACCACCAACCAAACCGAGTACTTAAACGTGTACCCCGCTGGGGATCGAATCCATGACGTCCGAATCGTAAACCCAATGTTGTTTACATTGAGAAACGGAGGCGGTTAGATCTCTTCCAGATAATCACTACCCGATAAGACATTTTCCCGATACATCAAGAAACCAATGCAATATAAACTTACTATTTCAATAGGTTCAGAATTTATTGGTTGACACGCTACTTAAATTGCCTAACTCACGGACAATATCATACGTGTGACATTGTGACGCCTGAGTGTATATCTAGAGCTATATATAGTATAGAAATACTTACTCAAGGACTTATCCACAAACGTTGAGGAGTAATAGGTTAGCAAGGTTTGGGCACCTACTGAGGAGGGATGAAAGGCACGTAACGAGGCGTGTGCTAAATGTGAATGTTGAGGGATTCAGAGGTAGAGAAAGACCGAAGAAGGTGTGGGTAAACTGCGTGAGGAATGAGAGGTGTATGAAAAGGGTGAATACGGAGATGACGGCTGATACAGGACAGAGGAATAGGAAGACATGTTGTGCTGACCCCACCTAGAGTGGGATAAGGGCACGAAAGTGATGAGCTAAGGATTTATCCACACCAACATCTGGCAGCGCAATAAGATACTTATTATTTCGCTGATCATCTGGAATTAGGTTCACACACGCTCACATTATGATTGATAATGATTCACAGTATGATTTTTATAATTGAGTAAAACAGAACGTTTAAGTCGTAGGTAGTAGTAGACAGGTACAACTTGTACTCTCGGACCTATTCTAAATATGCTGAATACTAATCATCATTATTCATACATCAGCAAAGAGTTTCAGATCGACATGAAGCGACCTGTATCCAGCGACTTCTCGCGGCCATAATTAGCTCGTACGTCCATCTTGCTGAGCTTACCAATGCGTAGTTTCCAATGCCACTTACAAATCCGCTGGACTACTTCGGTGACTTTCGTAATTCCTCGGATTTCTTCATTTCTGATTCAATCTCATAGTGAAACGTCTAGCATCGTACTTTCCATAGCTCGTAATGAAGTGATAATATTCATAAAAATAAAGAGCCCTCCCCTCGCGGGTTCAATTTTAAACTTTTTGCTGTAGTTTTCTTTTAAGTTTCATGTTGTTGTTATGTTTTAATTAAATACCATAGAAATTATATCCTACCTGGCATAATCGGCACCTCCATACATAACTGGTACAGCGAAGTTGTTTAAAGCGGTCAAAAGTTTTTCAGACACATAGTCTTCTTCTAGCGAATTCTCAAACGATAGGTAGAAGTAGTAATCCTTCTGCACCATTTTGAAACATGATTCAGATTTATTGCAAGTAACATTTCCACACCAGCCATATTTATCGACGGTCCAGCCGTACTTTTCAAGTTCTACATTCAAGTATTTTACATAATCTTCTCTATGTCCGATTGTACGGCAATGAGAAACAAACCAAGCTGCAGCTTTCGTCTTGCTTTTCAGTTTGCTCTTTGTATAACCATCTATGGGTTTCATATCTTTTGGCCATTTAATGTTAAAACCAGGGCCTATTGTTGTACCATTGAGATCGTAAATAGTGATGTATCTCCATAGAACATCAGAGTGTAACCTATGTGTCCAAGTCCAGTTGAAGAAGTTGTCATATAAGGGATTGGTTACAGGATATAACGTCGATGGCTCAATTGTAGTGAAAACATATCTTTGTTTGAGAGATCGCTTTTTAGGCAACTGAGTTTGATTCATGTATTTCAATAAGCATCCGCTAAATAGTATAGCATCAAAATCTGTTTGATTTTCCAAGTAGTTTTTATCATAGGTAAGCAAACAGTTGGTGTGCTTACAATTGTATTTAGCGAAGACATCCTGTTTATATTTAATTAGGTGGAATGGAATAGAATTTGGATTCCAAATGAGTATATTTTTCATGTCAGTATAGCTCTGTTTCTCGGTCGTGGCAGGGACTTTAGATGTGTGTAACGGAATGACATTAGAAATGGTTACAGATTTCTCTTCAAATAACTTGCCGGTCAAGTGTTTATACCGACGGGCATAATTGAACATGTACAAGTACAAAAAGCAATAGAATAAAGTCAGGTAAAGAACATATGTTAAATATTTCAAACGCTGTTCCCACGTCATGTTGGATGCTGCTCTATTTTAAAATCATTGACTAAAATTTTAACATAAAGAAAGTTACGTAAATTACATTAAACGAGTTACAATAAAAATGTAATAAAATAATCAAAAAGATAAATAATGAAAAACTCACTTAAAACAGTGACGTTAATGAGTGAGTAATGAACGACGCATGGGTGACAGATAGAATCACCATAGATTGGACAAAAAATAAAACCTCCAAAAAGTGAAGTGAATGTTGGTTTGTGCAAATCGCGGTTTTTTTGCCTTGATAAGGAATTGAATGAGGTACTTGAATTTCGAAAAACCCTTTCCAAACGCTAAATAGAAAATTTAGAGAACCCCCGATAACCCCAATGATTATTATTAGTATTTGTTTATGTAAAACGAGGTGCCACTTGATCTCAATTACTCCTGATGTTTACGACCTGTTTGGTGTAATGGTTAGCAACTCTGACCACTATACCAAAAGGTTGCGGGTTCGAATCCCGCTAGGGGCATATGTTTGTGTGATGAATACGGACATGTGTACCCGAGTTATGGATGTTTTCATTTATAATAAGTATTTATTTACAAAAAAAATGTATTTATGTATTATATCAACCATCTGGTATCCACAACACAAGCATATAGTTGCTTACTGTGGAACTAGATGGCGCTGTGTGTATGTCTAAGGATTAAGGATTAAGGATTAAAAAAGTGAGGATAAGGCTGAAGGTGAAAGCGTGCTCACCCGGAACCCCTAACCTAACCAGGCAGACATGCCCTCCCACCAACCAAATCCACTACTAAACAAGTGGGGTTCATGGGGATCGTATCCGCATCCACCAATTCGTAAGCCCTATGTTAAATAAATAAATAAATCCTTTATTGCCACGTTTTTGTACTATACATGAAATCGCAGACATAATCAGTTGTGGCAATCTGAGATGGACTCAGCATTGAACTGGCAGGTCCTCCTTAGAGTTCACTGCACAGCGCTGGACCTAATGAATAAAAACTCGTTTAATGTAAAATATAAAGATCTTTTGAAGAAGAGAAAAAAGAAAGAAAGAACAAAAGAAAGATAAAGACACGGGATTTTTATCTTTTGTTCATTTCTTCGTTTTCATTTCGTTTCGTTTTATATCTCTCTAGATATACTCGTATTTATAGTTTATCGCTGGCTGTTCACACTGCCGGCGAGGACTCTCTCTTCACTAGCTGTTCGCAGCGATAGAAGCTTTAAACGATAAAACTCGCTCAGCGGTACTCGCCAATAGCCTGTAGGTGTCTAACTGCGTTAGCACACTTTACATATGTTATGTTTACCTATATACTATAGATATGGAACAGGACTGGGCGCTACGGACAGTCGTTCCCTAACCTTTGCGCAGGACTCTTGCATATACATTGTAATTCTGATGTATCAATAAAATGGTGTTTTTCCGGAGTTTAATATTTTATTTGGTCACCTAGAAGCTAACCCAAAGGACATGCAAATATATACAGACACTTAACTAATAATAATAAATAATAAACTTACCTTAAAACTAAATACCTTAAAAGCCCAGGGAAAATAGGTTTGACCTTCGAAAAACGAATAACCGCGATTTTCTTGAAGCATTTGTAGGAAACGCAAGTACTAAATAAGTAAATACGCGAAAGTTGAAAAATGAAAAAAAATGCTCAATTGATGGGTATTTCTTTAAATTCAGGGATAATGGAAATTATCCTTATTATTTGTTATTTTCTCTTTCTCATTTTTATTTCTTAAGCAATGCAGCTCGACGACATTTTCAGCTAAAACACATGCATGCCTAACTATAACATGCTTAGTTTTTTATCCATCAATAAGTTAACTGTGTTTAACAAAAGTCTACTTAATTAAATATCAGTTAGTATTTATTACTTACTTTAAGAACACATAATACACCCCTAGCCCAAATGGGATGGTCAGAGATATCCCAAAGTGTTTGGGTGTTCCAAACATTAAAAGATTAATGCTTGAACTTGAACTCCTTAGTCGAAACTACTTTAAGAATATATTTGTGAAAAATAATATGCAAATAACTATAGTGTTTTTCAAGTAGATAGGTTTAATTACTAATAAATTATACCTAGAGGATCATAAAATTTCAAGTCATTCGATTGAAATATTCGACTGATTTTTGACAAATTCTAACAACACTAAACTATTTTCACGAGTGAAATTGAAATTTGATGCGAAACTACTCAAAGCGTTGTTGATCAGAAAATTTTTCAGCATAAAATTATAGGTTTTCTGTCTCTGGGCACCGTTCCACTGCAGTCTAAAATCTTTGTAAACAGTTGTCTTGCTCATCATTTCTTTATTGTTCAATGCAGTGCAAATGTTACAAAGGTCCGAAGTTCGATCTGAAGCATTGTATCTGAAATGATTTCTCCATCTGAAGAAGTCGTAGTAAATACTCTTATTCCTGATGGCTTCATCCATCACTTTAGCCAATAACATCGGCCCCAACTTTCTTGCATCCAAATAACTGCCCGGAGGCATGAATCTGTGGAAAGAGTGTGTGGTGTTATAGGATTTGGCTTTTTCATCATCATCATCATATCAGCCTACCTACTGCTGAAAAGAGGGCTTCCCTCATTTCTAGAGTGACCGGTTAAAAAGCCGTAGTTAGCGACGACCTTCATTCATTCAGAAGATGTTGAATCTAAAAGATCTGAACTACAACGTTTTCCACATATTTTAATACCTTGGACATCAATATCTTAGGATAGCATTAACCTTAAGAAGAAAAAGGCAGAATCGAATAGCAACTATTTCAGAAAATGTGTTCAAAGCCTTTTGTGTTATAAATTTATCGCCTTTGAAGGTTTCACGATTATCTTGAAATACCATATTTGTCAGTAAAATTATGGCCAGGAAATAGATCTTACCTAGTATAATCTGCACCTCCATACACAACTGGTACAGCGAAGTTATTTAAAGCAGTCAAAAGTTTCTCAGACACATAGTCTTCCTCCACCGAATTCTCGAAAGCAAAATAAAAATGGTAATCCTTCGCAACCAATTTAAAACATGTTTCAGCAGTATGTCGTGAACAATTACTATTTCCACATTCTCCATACACATCGACAAGCCAACCATACTTTTTAAATTCCACATAAAATTCTTTTGCAAATTCTTCTCTGTGACCGTTTGTAACACAGTGAGAGACGAACCAAGCTGCGGCTTTTCTCTTGCTTTTCAATTTACTCTTTGTATAACTATCTGTGGGTTTCATATTCTTTGGCCATTTAACGTTAACTATCGGGCCTATGACTGTACCATTCGAATCGTATACATTAAGATATCTCCATAGAATATCTGAATGCAATCTATGGGTCCAAGTCCAGTTGAAGAAGTTGTCGAATACAGGGTCGGTGACAGGGTATATAGCTGATGGTTCAACAGTTGCGAAAACATATTTCTGTATTACTGATCGCTTTTTAGGTAATAACGATCGTGATAATCTCCTCAGACCGCATCCACTAAAAATTACGGCATCAAAGTCTCTTACATCTGGCAAATAGTTCCTGTCGCCGGTAAGAAAACAGTTCGTATGTTTACACTTGTTGTTAATGAATGAATCATGTCCATATTCTATAAGATGGAATGGCATAACATACTGATTCCAAATGAGAATGTTTTTTATGTCACCAATTTCTTTTCTGGTAGTGGTTGTGGTAAGTTTAGGCAAAGGAGTAATATGAAGGCTGTCTTTTTTTTTGTTGGACCCTTGCACAACTCGACCGTCACTTTTGAATGATATGGCTATAATCAAGAATAGGTAACATATAGAACTAAGACAAACCGCCCAAGATAGCCAATCTAAATATTTAGGACCCTGTTTTGATATCAGCATATCTATTGCTATAGTTAGGTACTGTAAATTTTCTAAACTCATGGACTAAAATTTAAACGAATTAATACCAAAGTATTCAGTCATACTGTTCTATAATTAAATTATAGTTAATTAATACTAAAATAAAATTATATACACAAAACTACATTAATGTCAAAATATATACTAATGAACTGAATGATGGCGTGGTGACAGGAAAGAGAATAGTTGCAATCATTTTATTAAATATAATACGGATAATACTGATAAAATCGCCAAAACGAAAATAAAACAGTGACATGAAAAAATTGTTTGCATATTTTGATAAAAACTGAGATATTAAAATATTTAGTAAATTTACAGAAAAGAGGTACCTAACTGGGAGACATATTGGTAGATTCAGAATGAGGGGCAGAAATACCAGATACAAAAGGTCTTTTGCATCTGGTATTTCTAGGTCTCGCATCGTTGTGTTTCATGTAATTTTTGGCACTTCTAAAGAACGTCTTGGTATTTTGGAAAAAAAATATATCAGTTAGTATTTGGTACACGTAAAATGAAAGCCAACTGGAACTCCTGCCGAGTTCAAATTGCCTATAACTTATACACTAAAATATTATGTGTCAATACGTCTGGTCTCTTAATTAACGCAACGCAACGCAACGCAACGCAACGCAACGCAACGCAACCCAACGCAACGCAACGCAACGCAACGCAACGCAACGCAACGCAACGCAACGCAACGCAAAGCAACGCAACGCAACGCAACGCAATGCAATGCAATACAATACAATACAAATACTCTTTATTGCGCAAAATAATTTACAATAATTTTTGATGATAACAATAGAACACAATTAGGCGCTCTTATCACTAAAAGCGATCTCCTCCAGACACCTATACATAGCTGTTATGGGACATTTGTAGGTAGAAAAACAGGTAGGGTGCACGATACTACCAACTAAAGAAATAATTATATATAAGTATGCATAAATATAATAATAATGTAATATTAATAGACTTACTTAATAATATAAATAAATAAGTATATATATAAATACTTAATATATAGTATAAAACACAATAGTTACAAGCACTTACAGATAGTCACCTAATGTTCACGAGGCGGCAGTTAACGAAAAGAAAAAATAATTGTATAATACAATACAATATATTATTGACAGAGATGAAGGTACACGTATGTATCCTCTCATGTAAACACATCTTGCTGGTTACTCCTGTTAATTAGGCTTCACTGAAAACTAGCGTCAGTGAATGGCAACAACCCATGCTGAGTTGGAGAGTCCACCTTGCCAGTGCGACAATTAGATGGCAAACACAATTTTTCCTTTTTCCTTTATCTCGACCGTCTTGTACCTGATTTTTTTGTCATGATATGGATTCAAATAAATTTTTCTTTATTCAAAATTATTTTCAGTTTACAACATAATCAATTTTACTGTTATTGAAATAACATGCTTCATAAATAAGATAATTCGGTCAAACAATTCGAATGAAACACTTGAATGAGTAAAATTTTTATATTTATGTGATAAAAGCCGACAACGCATCTGTGACCCTTTTGGTGTTGCGGGTTGTCCATGGGCGGCGGTGATTGCTTTCCATCAGGTGACCCGCATGCTCGTTTGCCGCCCTCTCATATAAAAAAAAAAAGAAACTTGAAAAAATAAAGGACTCTAAATATGATTGATCTCGCTAATCGCTCCCAATCCTGAACTTTGCATATAAGTGGTATAATCTGTGGAAAAATTGTAGTTATTTGTTGGTATGTGACTCGTTTTGCTTCTATATTTCTTTAACAGTTTTAACATAAATGGTATATCACTTACAGAGTTAATATTGATGTTATCATCCATTATAATGTCTGTGGACGTCTTTATTTTCGTTGTAGAAATAGTTATTGATGATCGCTCATTGAGGAGAGCCAATTGGTTACGAATATTTTGTAACAAAACGAAACACACGTAAGTGTGTAATTGTATTTCGACGCCAATCCGAGTAAGGCATCATTTGACAGGATTACTTGTAGCATGAAATCGTAGGTTTTCTGCCTAACTGCACCATTCCACCACAGTCGGAAGTGTTTATATGTAGATGTCTTTTCTGGGAGTTCTTTATTATTCAATGCCGTGCAGATGTTGCAGACTTCCGTCGATCCCTCGGACGATTCGAATCTATAATGATTTTTCCATCTGAAGAACTCGTAGTATAAACTAATATTCCTGATAGCATCGTTCATGGCTTTAGCTAAATTCTTTGAACCAAGCAAGCAAGCAACGCAAGGGGTTTAGATAACTTCCGGGAGGCAAGAACCTGAAAATTAAAGTTATTTTTCATTTGAGCAGAAACAGCATCGAAGAGGAAACCAGTATGAGGAGCCAGCATTTAAAAAATTACGTCATAACTATCGCCATATTTTGTTTTTTAAATATCCGTAAGTTCAATAACATAATCAATGTTTTCTCCACATGTGGCCACATTTGGTCCTCATCGACTCGCTAAGAAGAAGAATGTTTTCTCCAAAATTAATGTCTAATCTAAGAAGTGTTATCACTATTTGGTGATTCTAGAGACACAGTGATAGTAATACCTACTCGCATATTACTTATTTAGGTATGTTGAATTAAACAATTAATAGTAAAATTTGTTGTAGTTAATATAACCTTTTCGTATTCACATCGAAACATGAGGGCTGAAGGTAGCAACGGAAACTAAAAACGCTTAGCTGGTCACGGAAAGAGCTATATGTGGAGTTTCTTTTATGATATAGGATCTGCCAAAGAACCATGGTAGTCGATATGGCTCTAAAAGTGAACTGGTTGAAGTGGCAAGGCGGGTTATGGAGTAGAGACCGCGAGTCGGAAACCATAGTGTCGGACGCCGCACATCTAGACCAAGCGAAAAATTGCGCAGGTAGGCTGGTGCAACTTGTACGAAGCCTATATCCAGCGATAGACTAGTGTTTTTTTATGCACAACGGGTTGTTACTTGACCTCAATCACACCTGATGATAAGTGAAGATGAGGTCGAAGATGGAAGCGTACTGACCCGGAAACCCTAACACATTTGGGGGACTGGCTATCTTCTCTCTGACAACCCGAACACAACAATGCTATTAACATTGCTGCTTGGCGGCAGATTTAGATAAGATGGTGGTAGCTTGCCAGGCGGACATTTAAAATGTCCTACCACCACCCAAACCGAGTGTACATGTACATGTACTCCGCTGGGGATCGAACCCGCGACCTCCGCAATATTGTTTACATTAACCCACGGAGGCGGTTGATGGGTTGATGATAAAATAAATGATAAAAACGAAAGCCAGATTTCTGAATCGTTGCTCCATGTTGTCGCTAGCCTTTCTTTAAACGATGCGATAAGTTTGGAAGACTAGAATTTGTAAAATACTTAGATCTACATGTAAAAGACTTACTTACACTTCACATAACTCTATTTAATTCTAAAAAAATATTAACATCTACTAAGAAAACATGAGTTTTCTAAAAATGACAGATTTTGACATTAGATAAACATGAGTACTGCTCTACCAATATATCTGTGAACCTCAGAATACAGAGCAAACAATGATGGCACCACGCTGATATATTCAAATTATAAACTACTAAATCGATTTTAAAAATTATTTCTTTTATTTTACACTAAGTAAAAAGCAAAAACACGGAAACAGACCCGAACACGCCCTCTACTCTCCATGACTATAAAAGGTAAAAAACGTATTCGAGGTCCGAGGAGGGTGCCCAAAAGACTGGCGGCATTACCTGGCTTTGAATGGCAAGGCTAATTCGCTGCCCGAGGTAACTGCCAGCTCTTTGTCGCCCGAGGTCCCATTTAAGTGCGACGACTGATCTTTAAAAAATTGTCGCGCTTCTGGATCCCACGGGCCTAAGGTTGCGACTCCAAAGGGCACAAATAAGTAACTTGTAGCAAGGTTTGCATATTTGCGCCGCTTAGAGTTCTCGGCTGTAGCCGCCGCTGCGCCTGCATAGCTGGAAGTACCTTGGAGGTGGGACGGAGCTGCGGTGTCCACGTAGGTAGTGTCCCATACCAAAGTTCTGCCCTGCGCCCACGGAACTAGGGTCATGCCGTCTGGTCTCTTATCATCATCGCGCGCAATTCCATTGGGCTCAAGGATAGCCGGCGCATTGACAGTGGTAAGAATCCGACGAATGACGTCGTTCAGGCTTGCATGACGAGAAAGACCACCGGCGCTACGCTGACAAGAAAGACATTTACATAAATGAGGTTCATTTGTCCTAGGCCCAGTCTCAAACAGACGGCCAGAGAAAGAATGGTATGCTCCAGGTGGGTTCCAATATTAAATGAAGGCACGGCATGCAGTTAATACCCAGAGTCAAGCGAGGAAGAAGCGAGGAGAGGAACGCGATCTGCAAGGGTCGAGGCAGACTCTTTAAGATCCTTTTGGATCTTAATACAGATCGGTTCATCCCATAACCCCTGTGAGGCCGGTGTTGTTGGAAAATTTTCGCTCGGACAGGCCCACGACCATGTATATCTAGCCTCTGTTAAGTGCGTGATCTCGAGGTCACCCAGTGGTTAACAATTTTACCAAAAAGATCACGCGAACTATAATGTGAGGATAAAAAGGCAGGAAGTGCCACACTCGAAATTTTCCCGATAGCAAGGCCACCAAGGCGAATCGGAAGAGAGGCCTGGGACCAGCTACGTTCGTCAAATGGACAATAATTATCTCACATAAAGTTTGCTGGATAGAGTCATCTAAAGATTTTTTACTAAATTGTATTCATTTGCAATGACATAGATTTCATTGCATAGATTAGAATCTAAGTAATTTAATTAATAAATAAATATTTATTATTATTATTTTTTAAAGCAAACTTGTTATTTGGTATACTTTGGACCAACACAATCACGTGTGCAAGGGATCGGGCTTACTATATTATAACTCAATCGATATTGCTATTGATAACGTTGACAAATGAGAAACCGTCAATTGTCGAGTGAACGATGAGCCAACCAATCACACGTCAGAACATAATCGATGACGATATCGATGGAATTAACCCCGCTGTTATAATGTGGTCATTATACTTGGACATATACAGACAGCGCCATCTAGTTCCACACTAAGCAACTAGGCTTGTGTTGTGGATACCAGATGCTGGATACACTACACAAATACATTTTTTTTTTGGAAATAAATACATATAAATGAAGGCGGTCATTTGAAATAAAACATCTACGGCTTAAGTATTTTTTTACTTTTTGGCAAAAATAAGCTTTCGCTGTTGTGTGTGCTAGTCATCACTACTACCCAAAGTGTAGTCTTTACCTGTGGTGTGGCTTGTGGAGAAATTGAAGTAATAAGTTGGAACAATCAGTGTTTTCGCATAATCTAGGATCAGCCTTCTCTTCATGTTTAGCTTTGACAGAGAGACAGCGGAATGAAAGTGTTCGCCTGTGAATGGTAATTTCGTAGACGGTGCCGATAATAGAGCTGATTGGTTCTGAATATATTGTAACAAAACCCAATTAGCCGCCCGAGTATAATTATAATTGACAAGAAGATTTTGTAATGCCTTGCTTGACAAGAACACTTGTAACATTAAATCGTAGCCTCGCTGTCTGCTTGCACCATTCCACCACCGCCGAAAATGCTTGTGTGAAGATGCTTTTCCCACCCTTGTTTCATTATTCAACGCCGTGCAGATATTGCAGATTTCTGTCGTTTCCTCGGAAGATTCAAATCTATAATGATTTTTCCACTTGAAGAAGTCGTTGTATTTACTAATATTGCTGATAGCATCGTTCATAGTTTCGGCTAGTTTTTTTGGACCAAGTTCTTTTGCGTTTAGGTAACTGCCCGGTGGCAAAAACCTGAAAATTATTTTGATTTATATTTGTACAGGTCGCGTCATAGTTATTTATACCGACACAAAATAAGATAGACATATAAAATATTTGTTTCTCCACACACTAAATAACCTAACTAATTTAGTACAAGGTTGCTTCTCATGCTGCCTTTTTAAGTTAGGATAAGTATATAGTTGTTTCGAAGAAATCGCTTTCAGCGACAATACCTCCTTCATTATCATCTCTGTTAAATATTCTTTGTATTTTATTTTGTGTGCAATAATAATAATAATAGTTATGATTTGGTGTATACGATTGACGCCGACTCTGTCTAACATAGTTTATGCTTGCCAGCTGATAAGCCATAGGACGTTCACTGCTCACACATAGCCCTCTCCCATAGAATTCCAGAGTGACCGGTTGGAAGCGGCCTGCATCCAGCAATTTTCCGCTCCTTTTAACAGGTCGTCTGTCCAAGTGTCCACCTTGTGAGTGACGTCCTACGCTGCTATTGCCGGTCCGTGGCCTCCACTCACACCGGTCATCAGTTCTTCGAGCTATGTGCCCTACCCACTGCACCTTCAACTTGCTAATCCGCTGGGTTATGTCAGCGACCTTCGTTTCCCTACGAATTTCTTCATTCCCGATTCATTCATTCACGCCGAGCATAACCCTCTACATAGCGTGACTCAGAGCATTCTTGTGAGGCTCGAAGTGAAAGACCACGTTTCAGTGCTTCTGCTACCAGTCCTCACTGGTAACACATATCATACTACAGTCTCATACTACTAGGGTGTAATATTTATTTACAAACCTGGTATAATTAGCTCCACCGTAAACGACCGGCACCACAAGATTGTTCAAAGCAGTTATAAGTTTTTCAGTTACATAGTCTTCGTCTATTGAATTCTCAAATGAGAAATAAAAGTAATAATGCCTTTCCAACATCTTGTTACACCACGAGCCGTAGCAGCGGTATTCTCCACATTTACCATACACATCGACAGAGAGACCATATTTTTGAAACTCCAATTGGAACTCTCCAAAAAATTCTTCCCTGCGGCCTGGGGTACCGCAGTGTGAGACAAACCACGCAGCCGCCTTGGATTTATGTCTCAATTTCATTTTAATACTATGACTTGTAGGTTTAAAATGCAGTGGCCATTCCATGTTTATCGACGGTCCTATTACAGTACCGTTCAAATCATATATCGTAATATATCTCCAACTAACATCAGAGCTTAGTTTATATGTCCATGTCCAGTTGAAGTAGTCGTCGAACATTGGATTTGAAATAGGATGTATTTGCGCAGGCTCTAGCGCAGCAAAAACATATTTTTGCTGCCAATGTCGAGGTTTGTCTAGCCACATAGGTGTTTGGGTGCCAACAATGCTAATTCCACTGATTATTACAGCGTCAAAGTATCGGTTATCGTTAAAGTAATTTTTGTCGTAACTAATAAAACAATTTCTATATTTACATTTGGCGTCATTAAAAGAGGTTTGTCCCGGTTTTAGAAGATGGAAGGGATTGTATCCAGGCGGCCAGACCAGGATGTATTTCATATATCTGTAACGATCTTTGTTATAAAGGCGTCTTGGTTTGTGATCATAGACCTTGTACGGATGTAGTTTGGTGTCTACATTATTACTGATGGTTTTCGCCGACTCCATTTCCATTAACACAAAAACACAGTAAAATCCTCCAAGGACGCAGAGAAAGACTAAGTTTTTTAATTGACTCTGCATATTTCGGGCATAATTTTAGGATGAAGTAATTTTATGACCTTGATGGAATAGGCTCAATACCCAGCAGTGGGTTAATGCGGGGGGCACGATTCTTTGCGAAATGAAGAAATCTAAACATTTAGGTATATGTAAATAAATGGACCTACATAAGTAATTTAAACGATTGATTTGATTTCACTTAACTACATTTTTAAACACTAAATATTATCATGTCAAATTTTGACTGATAATGACAAAAACTATGATGACAAAGAACATCTGTCACTCTTGTCTTTGGCAGAATCATTGCTGTAAAATAAAACAAAATTCTAGTCGAGCTTGAGTCGAGTCAAACCATAGTCAACCTGAGAGAGAGCAGTTCGCGGGAAAAGAACTGACCACTCAACGTGACGTTCTGAAAATATAACAATATTGCATTCAGAAACTAGCATTGCATTGACAATTTAACCGACTCAACCGGGTTAATGTAAGCAACATAAGGTTTACGAATCGGAGGTCACGGGTTCGAACCCCAGCGGGGTAGATGTTTAGTACTCGGTTTGGCTGGTGGTAGAGCATTTTAAATGTCCACCTGGCTAGCTACCACCATCTTATCTAAATCTGCCGCCAAGCAGCGATGTTAACAGGTTCACTGCCCTATCACGAAGACCGGGTATTGGGTATTGTCGAATTATTTTTTTGTGTAAATTAATCATTTTCAATTGAAAATTATTAATTGACACAAAAAAGTTGGCAATTGCCAACAAAATTTTGACGAATACAGATAACAAAAAAACCGTTAGTGTTGGTGAGCAGTAACGACAGATAATTATTGAATAGATATTATTTATTATCAATTAAATTACACAAAATACACGTAGCCGTCAAATCTTCAAAACACCCGCAGCAATAAACGATGATTGCTATGGTGCCGAGTGTCATTCTATTACTTAAAAAAAAAACAAACGTAGCGACGTAGGTCGTAACACCGTAGCGCTACATTACAGTCGATCGACGTAGCTCGTAGGTCGCAACACCGTAGCGTACATCACGGATGATCGACACGATCGACGTAGCTTGCAGCCGTAACAACAGATAATTAATAAATAGATACTATTTATTATCAATTAATTTACACAAAATACACGTAGCTGTCAAACCTTCAAAAAACTCACAGCAATAAACAATGGTTGCTATGATGCCAAGTGTCATTCTATTACCTTTTAAAACTCCGCCTCACGAGGCTGTTATATTAACTTTTGTCATTAGCTTCATGAGCTTAATTACTGTGATTTATGGTTGGTTGGTTGTTGGTTAGCATATCTGCTTCCAAATTTTCTGTTCGCCTGTAATTCAGTTTAATATTGCCCTCTTTAACAGCTTGCCTTATGAAATGTTCTTTTATATCAATATTATGTTTAGATTTCGCACTCACTATCTGATTCATGATTAGTTTTTGCGCTGCCTGATTATCATTCCACAGTGAAACTGTTCCAATTTTTATTCCCATTGTATTTATTAAATTCTATAAGTACATAGCCTCTTTTGTAGTTTCTATCATTGACATATATTCGGCTTCTGCAGAAGCAAAACTGCGTTGTTTCCTTGATTCCTAGCTAATAGGAGATCCACCAATAGTAAAAAGATAGCCCGTGTATGAACGACGATCTATATCGCATGTTGCCTAGTCTGCATCAGCAGTACCTTCTAATAGCCTGTTATTTCTTTTATATATAATGCCAACATCCTTTGTACATTTTAGGTATTTTAAAATTCTTTTAGCGGCTTTAAAATGTTCGTCTGAATAGCAATTGTTGAATTGGTTCATATAGCTAACGGTGTACATTATATCTGGCCTTGTCGCTACAGCTAAATACACAAATGAGCCGATTAAACTATGGTTTGGTGATTTTCTATCCTCTTTGATTGGGTTTAAGACCTTTTTCAGTTTATGTCCGACTTCAATTGGTGTGTTGGCTGACTGGGCAGTCTTCGCAATTGAATTTATTTAATAATGTTTCTATATAAATTTCTTGGCTGAGTTTCATGGCATTGTTACCATCTTTTATTTCGAGTCGACAAAAACTAAACGAGCTTTCTTTCTTTCGACATTACCATCTGGTCCTATTTTTTTTAAAATGTCTATGTTGTCTATTATATTTCTGCTTGCTGGATTTGGTGTTATAGACTATGTATTGTTGTGCGATATAATTTCGGATTTTATTGCTTCGTTCCATTCAAGATTATTTTCATCACTTATATTTGACATTTCATAATCCTTCGTCCATTTTGGAGGTACAATCGTTCTTTTTGGTCTTTCATTGTTGAAGAAATCTTTGAGGACTCTATTGTAGAACTTTCTATTGTAGAAGTAATCTTTTATTTCTTTCTCAGGGAAATCATTGTTTCTATCATTAATATTGAGTATACAATTACAATTATTTACTTGTATTATTTTAGCTACTTCAGAATTTGTTTTTATATTTGTTTTTGTTCAGACTGGAAACAGATGAGGGAGGCCTTTGCCCAGCAGTGGGACACTATAATAATAATAATGCGAAGTACTCCAGTATACAAACACTATACAAAATCCATTTTTATTACTCTCTTTATTAGTCATACATACACGTTCTTGAACTAAATTATTATTTGCTCTATTATTTTTATTATGTCGTTCATTATTGTTATTGTTGTTATTGTTTTTAACATTATAATTATTATTTTCGTTATTATTGCCTTTATTTTTGTTGTATCTACATTCATCAGATTTATGACCTCGTTTTTGCAAATATAACATATAGTTTTATAGTTATTTTGCATATATGGTCTGTGTATATTAAAAGTTTCTTGATTTTGCTATCATATATTATGTTCCTTGCCTGAGTTTCTTCTATAATTTTTATTAATTGACGACCGATTGGTGTAGTGGATAGTGACCCTATCAGCGAAACCAACGGTTGCGGGTTCGAATCCCGCGAGGGGTATATGTTTGTGTGATGAACACGAACATTTATTCCCGAGTCTTGGATGTTTATATAAATATTTATGTATGTTTATCCGTTATCGAGTATCCATAGCACAAGCTTTGCTTAGTTTGGGACTAGATGATTGGTGTAAGTGTCCGAAATATTTATTTATTTATTTTATTTATTTATTTATTATTAGTTCCTCAGGTTTGGGTAAATTATCCCAGGACTCAATAGCTATTTTAAAATTTTCATATTTTGCAGATAAACTGTAAAGCATCATTATGCTAAGGCACAGTTA
The DNA here is from genome assembly GCA_949316235.1 of Oegoconia quadripuncta. NCBI lineage: Eukaryota > Metazoa > Arthropoda > Insecta > Lepidoptera > Autostichidae > Oegoconia > Oegoconia quadripuncta. The sequence continues at coordinate 9,675,186 of OX438741.1, read as the reverse complement.
ATTGACTAGGTCCATTTCTTTTAATTTTTCTACATTGTACATAAAATTCTAGTTTTGTCTATCTCATAGATAACGAACTTTTTCTACGGGCCGTAGTTGTAAACAGTAAAGATTTTTGGGTTTAGGTTGAGGGTCCAGTGGTGCCCTCATTGGATAAATTTATATTTATTTTTAAATACAGAATAAATAAAAAAATCGCTCTAACCTGCACTCGAGAGGCCTAAAAGCTAATCATAAATATAGTACTGACTCTGTTGCCTACTTATCGCTGTCTTCTGCTACTGATACTCATAACAGTATTGGTGAAAAATACTGCTGCAGCACTCAAATTTCATGTCGTTAATAGTATTCTTATTAACTTTGTTATTTGGAATACTTTGGACCAACACAATCACGTGTTCAATGTGTTCAGGACTAATACATTAGGGCCTTATATTAGTGTGGTTCATACTTGTAGATATCATATTTACTAACCAAAAAAGCCGACATCATATTAAATGTATTGTATGTCACTTCGGGTACCAAGACGAATCTAACGACACCATGCACTTCGAAATCGGTCAAGTCATTTAGGCTACAGGATGCGCCAAAACAATGGACATACATTATACATACATACACTCGAAATACTGTTTGAACTATTAAAGACCTACTATACTCCAAATCTGTGATTTCTGCCTACCCTTACGGGAAACAGGCGTGATTTTATGTATACATATAACTTGCCCAAAATCTAACGAAATAAACCTTTTCTTTTTATTTTCTTTCTTCCTTCTATTTCCTCAAATCCGAAATAAAACTCATACATAGATTTGTTTGCTTTATAATTTAGCAACGAAATATTTTGTCATATTTGAAACCATCACTAAGGTGGAGTTACCTGTTGAGGATAAATTGTGATCATAAATTGGAACACTGGTTGTGGTTCGGTAAATAATGTTATTCTTATAGTTTTTTAACAGATGATTTAAAAAGGGGACGCCTCTAGAGCTGCCGTCGGTGCCGATCGCCATAGAGATCGCCATATCTGTGGAATTTCTTGTAGTTGTAGATTGGTCTTTAAACAAAGTGAAGTGGCTCTGAATGTGTTGCATCAAAACCCAACTAGCTAAACGAGTGAAGTTATAATTGGCAGCAAGATTTAATAAGCTGTCGCTCGATAGGAATACTTGCAGCATAACGTCGTAATTTCTTTGCCTAAGCGCACCATTCCACCATCGTCTGAAGTGTTTATACGTTGTAGTCTTCTTCACCATTTCTTTGTTATTCAACGCGGTGCAGATGTTACAGAGCTCTGTTGTTTTATCGGACGACTCAAACCTATAATGATTTTTCCATCGGAAAAAGTCGTAATATATGCTAATATTCCTGATGGCCTCATCCATGGCTTTAGCCAACTTCTTTGGGCCAAGTTCTCTTGCGTTTAGATAACTTCCCGGTGGCAAAAATCTGAAACAAAAATATAGGTTTACTTTGCAAAATGTTTAAGCTGGTTTTATGGTCTACACATTTCTCTTAGCACTATGTAGGGCGATGCTCGAGATTTTCGAGGTCCATAGATGAATGAAAGATCTCGATATAGCCCAGCGAGTGGTAGCAATCGTTCGCTCTGGAAATCTATATTTAGTAGTTGACGTGACGGTTGATACCAAAAAGCTAGTCTGTACTATTTTAGATTCGATTTTTTTATATTTGTAAAATATAGGCTTACCACAAACCGTGATCATGGTATACATAGGTACCTACTTGTAAATATGGTCGCAATGTAACATGGGAATGTAAAAAAATAATAGTTTCTTTTTGTGGTACACGACTGTTCCATATTTCAGGTTGTATTATGTAGCACAATCGGATCAATTATTTATAACGTGTGTGTGTCGTTAATTAGTGCCGGGTTACCTGAAAGGCAATTCTCTCCGCAACTCTATTTCTATTGCATATTAACGGTCTGCTTCAATCTGAAACCTCTGGGTATGTAGACGATACCACTATTACGGAGAGATATACGACCAGTGCACAGTCCAGAGGTGAAGACATCCGTTCACAGAGGAAGCCCATGGTTGAGCGCACGAATTTGACATTAAAGGCAATATCCAATTGGGGTGACGTCAACCTTTTCAAATTCAAAGCCACCAAAACACAGACGTGTCTGTTCACCAGCAAATGGCGTTGCCATACCAATCTCTGAGCATCTCAATCTTTTGAGCCTAGAGTTAACTTCCAACCTAAATTTTGGGCGCTCCATAAAATCTAATGCTAAAACAGCAATTAAGAAGCTTGGCCTGACCTTGAGGAGAGCCTCAAGGTCAGGCGATATTTTACGCCGAAACAGCTTTTTGCACTTTACCAGGCTCAGGTCCGCTTGTGCATGGAATACTGCTGTCACCTTTGGGATGGTTCAGCTAAGTGCCAACTGGCTGCACTTGATTCCGTGAAACGAAGGACCAAAAGACTCATTGGTGACTCGATTACTGCTAAATTGCAGAGCCCCGAACACCGTCGCAAGGTAGCCTGTCTCTCAGTCTTTTACAGGATGCATTTCGGTGAATGTGCCTTGGAATTACATAATTTTATTCCACCATCGCCATTTAATCTTCGGACTACTAGACGTGGGGAGGGTTCCCATACTGAACATTCGCACTAAGCGGTTCGAGTCTTCATTCATAATGCGAACAGCCAAAGCATGGAACTCCCTTCCGGCGTCAGTCTTTCCTGATCCTACAACCTTGGGATCTTCAAGAGCAGGGTGAATAGGCATCTAATGAGATCGCGTGATTCATCCTCGGCTACATCGTCACTTTCCATCAGGTGAGATTGTGGTCAAGCGCGTAACCAGATATTCATAAAAAAATTAAGATATTTTAGGTCCGGATATATTCTGTCTTTGTTAACAAATCATTTAAGTTTTTCTGTGAACAGGATGATACGTTATTTAGAATTTAATAATAAAACTTCAAACATGACCAAGGAGAGGCAAAAAAGTTCATTACCATTCAAGTTAGACAAGAGTTCCACTGTTCGTTTTTCTATCCCGTGGCGGAATTTAATTATTTCCAGCTCATTCAAGAAATATTATCCTCAAATAATGATCATCTGCTTATTCGATTGTAGCATTCGACATGTTTAGGATGTAGGTGTAACTAATATACATACTTCAAGAATTAGTTAAAATATACGAACCTGGAATAATTGGCTCCTCCATAAACGACCGGCACCACAAGATTGTTTAAAGCAGTCAAAACTTTTTCAGTCACATAGTCTTCGTCTACTGAATTTTCAAATGAAAAGTAAAAGTAATAATGCTTTTCTAACATCTTGTTACACCACGTGCCGTAACAGCGGAATTGTCCACATTCACCGTACATATCAATCGACCAACCGTATTTGTGAAATTCAATTTTAAGCTGATTAACAAAATTCTCTCTTTGACCTGGAGTTCTGCAATGTGTGACAAACCAAGCCGCCGGTTTAGATTTTTGACGCAACTTCCTTTTAATACGTCCACTTATGGGTTTATAATGCTTTTGCCACTCGATATCCTTCGCTGGTCCTATTACTGTACCGTTCAAGTCGTATATGGTGATATATTTCCAAGAAACATCAGAGCTTAGTCTATAAGTCCATGTCCAGTTGAAGAAGTTGTCGTACATTGGATTTGAAATCGGATGCATGGAGGGCGACTCTAGCGCAGCAAAAACATATTTCTGCTCCCAGGATCGTTGTTCTCGCCAAATTATTTTTTTCCCTCCGACTATACCAACGCCACTGAATAGAACGGCGTCAAAGTATTTGTAATCATCAAAGTAGTACCTGTCGTCAGTAATGAAGCAATTCTTAAATTTACAATTGCTATAAATAAAAGCGTCTTGTCCCAAATTTAACAGGTGAAAGGGGTTATAACTAGCCGGTCGCAAAAGGATATATTTCGTACCTTTTATGGGTCTTTTATTGACATTTACTCTTGGTCTGCGAGCGGGAATCATGGTTGTATTGACTTCATTAATGGTATCGGTGAATTTGGAATATGATTCTAATACGTATTCGAAAGTATAGTAAATAAATCCACAGACGAAAACGACGGTTAAGTTCCTCAATAGTTGGTCCATATTTTTGCATAATACGGTATAATAAAAAAATATGCCCCACTCCAATCATTAATACATTACTTTAATTGAACTTTAGATTTAATTTTACATACCTAATAGCCTATATTACCTAAATATAACTAATGATAATATTTGCGCACTTTATTATTCATTGCATTACCATGTCATGCATGACATGAATATTGACAGATATAACTTATTTTTTTTTCTATGTAATCTTCTACTTTAAATATGTCTATGTCCTAAATGGTCGACTTCGTTGCAACAAGAACAGAAATATGGCTTTTAATATAATCTTTTTAGGGCAGGCATAATAATTTTTTTTCTAGCTTCATGAATAAACAAGGATCACTCAAGTGTAACTGTTTGTTTAAAATTCGAATACGCATCGAACACGTTAACCGAGCTTACTATCTTCGATCCGTTTTTTCATAACATGCGACTGTATCTGCGAACATGACGCTTCACTAGTTTTTACGTACGCTCACTTAGTCGAAAGTATAGTAATTTTTTGTAGGTTGGCAGTCAAGATACCACGCCATACATACATAGACAATGTCACGCCTGTTTCCCGTAGGGGTAGGCAGAGAACACAGACTTCCACTTGCTACGATCCTGACACACCTCTTCTGCTTCCTTTACTCTCATAAGGTTGTTCATACATGCCGTCGGTTAGGTTACTCTTGACTTGGCCTTTCTTTAAGACGTCCCCGATTTAATCATGGTACCTACGTTCGCCGTGGTCTTCCCCTACCAACAATACCATCCACATTCGCTTTGTATATCTCTTTCGTAAGCCTCCTTTCATTCATCCTTTCCACATGTCCAAACCATCTCAGGATACCTTTTTCAATCTTTGTCAATACGTCTTCATTCACACTGATTAACTCCCTAATTACACTATTCCTGATTCTATCTTTCAAAGTCACCCCATTCATACTTCACAATGATCTCATTATAAGGCGGTAACAAAGAGAATATAATCCTGTTATTTACTTGGACAGCAAAGAGGATGATACTCTATTAAAATACTAATAATACTGTCAAATGTTCGTTCCTCAGGTGTGTTACTAATTTGTGTTTGAAAGTGAAATTTCATTTGGTTTTTTGGGCGTTAATTATTATTGAATTAGGCAGAGATATTTATTGGTGTGTTTAAACTTGCAGTTTAAATTAGGATGCCCTTTGCTCCTGAACTTCGCAACCATTGTCACAGAGTATGTAGCCTCTACAAAAGGGCTTGCAGAACTCTAGAAGCCTACCATGTGGCAAAGTAATTTTAATCACTGTATTTTTGATTTGTTACAATTTCCCGATCATGAATGAAAGGGTTTAACAATTCTAAACTCTTTTCCAAGAATGCGATCCCTTTGGGAGTCGCCTGTCAAAACGTCTGTGGTCGATCTTTGACCCTTTCCTTGACAACATTCTGGCATTCTTCCCTTAATATAATATTCGGACTGCAGGACAAAGCTTCTGAAAGTATTCGTGATCTATATACGAAAACGTCCAATATTATAAACTAGCTTCCCGCCCGCGACTTCGTCCACGTAGAAGTTTTCACCAAAAAAATTTTTTTATTTTTTTTATTTATAACTGGTTTCGCGTTTGACTACATACGCCTATATGTTAATCCAGGTCCAAATCTGTCTACAAACCACATTTCATCCAAATCCGTCTAGCCATTTAGGCGTGAAGAGGTTGTTATAATATTTAGCCATAGGCAAAGAGCCCAGTATGCAGTGACCTCGATACATTGGATGGACATCGGACTGCCGCGAGCCGCCGACACAGCGGAACATGACCCGAACTGATGACGCCGCAATGCAACGTCGGTCATACGAAACCTATTTACCGGAATGGTGTATTTTTTATATGTTTTCCACGCATTCTGTATCTAACATCGATCGGAACTACACTATACTTGTAATTGTAATTTTAAATTTAATTAAAGTTTTATTTTAACTTTTGGTTTTTTTTGGAGCCTTCGGCTGTGGCCTTCGTAATTAGGTAACAAACATACATACATACAGATATACACACACACAAACTTTCGCATTTATAATATTAGGTGGGATGCAAAAGTTGTTGTGTTACCTCTTAACGCCTAAACGGATTTGTGATAGATTAGGACCAGGATTAAAATATTTATAGGCTAATTTCGAACGGAGACGCGGGCTGCAGCTAGTTCCTTATGTAGCTCACAAAAATGTAGAATTTATTAATATTTTCTTTTGAATTTTCACCGAGTGGAGACGTCGGTGTTGGGATTTTTACAGTAGACGAAATAAATAACAATGCGATTGCAGGGAAAATATAAATGTATCAAATTAATATTCGTAGTGAATTGAGACAGTGGCAGACAGCTCACAAAAACAAAAGGGACGTGACTATAGACTATCAGTAATAGACTATCAGTCGGGTTAGAAGCTACCTTGGTCGGCATGTCATACAAAGGGGTAACAGGGCCAGCCTTCTGGGCACGTTGCCTCAAGGCGGCAACCTGAAATTTGTTGTTCTACCTCTTGCGTGAACAGTAATGCTTCAATATCATGCATGTAATTTAACTTTCGCGTTAATATGTTCTTTACATTATCTTTTATTACATAACCATTTTCGTAGTTGAGCAGTTAATAAAAGATAAGTTCACATGAACGAAGAAGAAAATAATGTTTAAATGTAAATTTGTCTATAAATATTTATAATTTGTACTACTAGCATTAAATTATATCAATGAGCAAGAATAATGTATAAGTATTTGTTTTCACTTCACAAAATCGTAGTCCGGTTAAGATTTTAACTCCCTATTCAAAGAGAGGTGTTAAGTTTCAAGTCTTTGTATGTCTGTGCTTGGTAATTTTTTTAATCAATATTTATTTCAGATATGTAACTCGTTACCACCAAGTTCTGCTGAGACACGAATTCGACTGCAACAGATGCGTTCAGGACCCAAAGGAACAGCGGCGCCTGCTGTTCCTTGGGGAGCACGAGCTTTTCAAATATCGCCATCCTGTTCCCATCGCTAAATGTATGTGATAGATTATTATTATTATTGAAAACATTAACATCATCTCTTTGGTCGATCATCATCATAAATGTTTGTTTCCTCTTCACTTATAATGCTGATAATTTGAGGAGAGAGAGGGGAAAATGAGGAGAGCCTGAAGATTTTGAATCTTACAACCCTTGAAGAGCGGCGCTTGTGAGGTAACCTCATCGAGACAAATATTAGGTCCTTACCTATGAAATTGGCGTTTTGTATGAAGAATTCCATTAAGGCTGTTTTCTCCATATAAAAATTTTTGTTTTTTTTTGGGGGAACGGCAAATCCAAATTTAGCCAAACTTTGTGTGTATTATCGGATAAAATTAAATTAAGTATAGGCAGCGTTAATTTTTAAAAGTAACCGCTTTATAAAAGTTTCAGCGAATCTAAGAAATGATTATGGGAAGCACATGAAAAGAGCTCTGTTCAAATTTTTTTTATTAAGTATGTGATTTAGCCCAGAAATTAAAAAATATTTCATGTGAATCCTTGAAATAATATTCCATTTACCAAATAAAAAACAAAGGATATAGCTTTGAAAATCGCAGGAATTGGTACATATAATTAACGAAGAAAAAAACTTCAATTTCATGGGCAAAGACCCAATATAACCTGCATCACTTGCACGTCATATTCAAGATGAAAGACATACGACCGTTACGAGGACACGCTCTGCGAATAACCCGCACTCACGCTGACGTCAATGTCGCCCATCACTTTCTGAGCAAGTTGTTCAGGCCTTTTTTTTTTTTTTTTTTCTTACCAGGAGAAACGCTCATGCTTATCCGCCCTCCTCGGGGGAGGGGGGCGGATTATGTTGGACTTCGGCAGAAGGCCGACCTACCAACTAAAAACTCCTGGGTGTTCCTTCGCGCGCACCTGTGCGACGTGACTGCGGGAACCGTCCCGGTACTCCTCCGCAGTCACGCCAGCGCGATGCCCGCCGCTAGACAGCGGCGGCGGGCCCACCTCTGGGCTGGAGCAGGGAGGAATCGCCTGGTCCAGCCACCTCTAGAAGGCGCGCGGGGACACCGCGCGCGCCTTCTCGCGGGGCCTATGTGTGGGCGGCGATCCCCCCGGATCGCCACCCAGGCCCCGCAGGGTAGGGGGGGCAGAGGATCGCCTATCATTAAAGATAAGCTCTCCTCCGTGCCCCCCATGCGGCTGCATCTCCCCTCGCTCTGCGAGTGACCTCGCAGAGAGAGAGGACCGCTTTCCACGGCCTCTCCTTGGCGTCCGCAGCTCGAACCTGGCTGCGGCCGGCAAAGAGTGGCCGTCCCGCACGGCTACGACCTCTCAACAGAGAGGTCGCCCCCTACCATAGCGGCCTGCAACAGCGGGAGGCCCGGAGAGGAGGCGGGGGAACACCGCCCCTCCAACCCTCCCGCCGTCTCCCCCTGCGAACAGAGGGAGAGGGCCGCTTCCCACGACCTCTCGTCGACGGCCGCAGCCTTAGCTGCAGTCGTCAAGGAGAGGTCTCCCAAGTGCTGCAGACGATTCCACGGCGTCCCCTGCCCAGATGGGCATTCCTCAGGGAGCGCCGCTTCCTCGCCGCAGCCCGCTGTGGTGGAATATGCCCTCCACCTTTAAGGGCGGTTAAGCCAAGACCCTAAGATTACGAGCCCGGCGGTGGCAAGGGGTAGGAAGTTCCCCCCCTTGACTGCTGTTATAAATTTTTATTTATAACAGCAGTCAAGCATTTTAAACTTTTTATTATTCTTTTCATTCTTTCTTTAATCAGTTTGAAAAAAGATAGCAAAGAGTACATAGGACCAGTGTACGGTGCTAAACCATAAACTAAGATGATGAATTTAATTCCTGTTTACTAGTGACTCTACTCCTAATTACGAATAACGTTCCACTAAGAACCATAGCCGAATTCGATCAAAGAATTTTCGGTTAGCCATACCAAGTAAACCATTCTGAAACCACCTTAGTATGGAAGTCCAACAATTTTCTGCTGAATTCGGCTTTGATTCGGGACGTTCTTCGTTATCAAGAGTGGCGTTACCAGTTAATGGGAATTACATAAATTCAAATTTACCCTGTATATTGCAATAATCACCAATTCACAAATAAACTGATGGAATGCTATGATAATGATTCCACGTGCCGCGTTGCGATCGTGATCGAGGCGTTTCGATATGAACGGACTGAAATTATGTTAAAGGAAAATGACCGCGTGTCAAATTGATGCTTTTTGCTAGCTCGTAGGTATAGTCAGAGAACCATTCTTGATCCTGGGGACTAATCGCGCTATTTTACAACGGTTTTGACATTCGAACGGAATGTTTTTGGTTTTGGTTTAGCTTTAGTTCAGTTAATGTATATAAAGGTATCGTGCTTTTATTTTGTGAACGATTATATCGCTGACGTGACCAAAGTAAAACCAAACCCAAAATGTTTAGAGCTAACTACGAGTATTAAAAAAAAACTAGGATAATGGTACATCCGTACACCAACTAAACTAAAACCAGTTTTGGAGTGGTGCCGTCGCATCGTACTGTTCCAGGGAGAAAGAGACAGTACTACTCTAAAACTGGTTTTAGTTTAGTTTAGTTGGTGTACATCCGAATCGACACCATTTTCCGTTCAAATGATTAGCGCGATACGAACGTTTTTGGTTATGGTTCAGCTTTGGTATTACCTATCGTTCAAACTTGGCGCGATCGGTCCCCCGGTATACGAAAATGGAATTGTGAGTAAAATTTTGATGACACGACGATGTTGTTTTTCAGTTCCCACTTCTTTGGGGATCGCTGCTGGCGTCGCTTATGGTCGCGTCGTGGAGCCGCCTGATTGGGTGTTGGACTATTGGCACCCTCTTGAAAAAGCTCAGTACCCGGAGTACTTCCGAAGACGCGAGCAGCGGAAGTGTGAGTACATTGAGAAGTGGTATACTGGCGCAATGTACTGAAAATAAATAATTTGTGACGTTTTAAGCGTTTCATTGTTTCTTACTTTTTATTATGGGGATACCAAAATGACGATAATGTATACATAGATAAACAATTTATATAGATGTATAAAGGCGGTCTTATCGCTTGTGGTGATCTCTTCCTGACAACCGTGGCAAAAGAGCTTGAAATATACACTACACTAAAGGCAAAATTATAAAAGAAAAATACATTACATCATATTTGGTAACGTGCTTTATGGATTAAATCGATGTACCTACCTATTGCGCTTAAAAAAAAATCTTTGTGGTGAGGTAATAAATATTTATTATTATTATGGGTGCGAGCGGGTACATTTTAGTGTGCTTGATATACCTACCTACTACCCCTTTTTTCGGCAGCAACCCTGGTCACAGAGAAGTGTTTAGTATAGCCTCAAGGAAGGAATGAATGATTTTTTGTTTTAATTCACTCATGAATGTAACCACGGAACAGTAAAAACTTTTTTACTGTTCCGTGGGCGGCGTAACAAATTCACTCCTCTTGGAGAGGCAAAGGGATATAAGCCCATACAGCCAAGCCTTATTTCTCTTTATATCTTCTGTTTAGGGAACTCAGTCTCAGTCAAAACAAGTCATTCGTCGTTTACTTGGCGTATATAGAGTCTAGTCACGGTCAAGTCATTCTTCAGTAAAGTGGCAGAAGGCTTTACAAAAGATTTTGGCGGCTGCTTGTTGCTTGTTGCTTGTTCCCATGAACGCGAATGCTAATTTACACTTTCCTTCACTTGTACATCGTCACTGGCTTTTGCTGCACAATATTCTGCCATTACTAAGCCTCAAAACACAGAATGCACAAATTTCACGAAATAAAAACAAAAATGCAACATCACTCGCCGAGTTCGCGCCAAGAACAAAGAGTATAGTACAAGAAGCCGTAACTAATGAATGTCCGGGTTTATATGCAAATTTTCCCGTAATGAAAATAATAGGAATAACTAGGTAAGGCCGGTGCGCCGCTTTACGAAGGTATACTACGTTAGTACTATATTAATTCTGTGGTAATGCGAATTCCATCTCTACAATAGACAAATTACCTATGCAAGACAGAAGTCTCGATTCGGATGTACACCAACTAAACTAAACTAAAACCAGTTTTATATTAGTACTGTCTCTTTCTCCCTGGAACAGTACTGTTGTGGACTGGACTTTTTTGGACCTGGCTGATGCTGGCTGACTAAACTATGACAGAGACGGAAGAAGACAGGACAAAGGACGGTCGATGACGAGACGCTGACCTGACGGGCGTGCAAATTGTGCTTTTTGTTGAAATATTAATAAATATATTGTTTTATACTTGACCGCGCCCTGCCTTTCCTTAATAAGTACGATGCGACCGCACCACTCCAAAAGTGGTTTAAGGCCCATATTAATAAACCAATCTCAATAGAAGTCTCGAGGCTGAATCAACCGAGATACGTCTTAAGCAGTTGACGCTATCTCAAGCTCCGTGCTAATTTATAAACCAATCTTGAGGTCTAATCAGCTGAGATCACTTCTCAAGTAATCGCCTTAGCGGCGAATGAATGAGTCTTGAGTTTCGTTTATTAATACGCGCACGTCTCAAGTGAGTACTGCTTGAGTAAGCACGTGCGTTTCAGGTCTCAAGTTAAGTTTATTAATCAACACGTTTACTTGAGACTGGTCCCAAGGTTGTTCTCAATCTTAGGTGGTGTACATTCCGAATCGACACCAGCCCACCTAGCCAAGTGGCGAGCGTTTCTATAACGACCATGGACTTATTAATTAAACAGGACTGAGTACTCGCCGCTGAAAAACGAGCCGAGCAGGATGTGTAACGTAGAGGCCGTTTGTCTCTGTCTAACAGGGTGACCACAATATATTTGTTACTTGGGACAAATGTTGTAATAAAATATTTGTCAAAAAACTTTGGCGTTTTGACATTTGCCGGCGTGAGCCATTTATTTCGCATTTCTTCATTTTTTGGGAAACTGCAATAATAGTACAACAGTCAGGACCCTAATCAATCACACATATTTCACATATTTCGACTCATTTCAAGAATTCATGGGCATCCTACTTCTTTGATTTACAAAAATATTATTTTTAGCTTACCTGTGGAAAGATATGTTGCAACCACCATAGGATTCACTTGGGCAAGTATAAACGCAACACTTTTTCACCATTTTACTCCTTTTACTTGTTATAATATAACAAATACTTTAAAAAACTTTTAATGCAAAGAAAATTCAAAATCACACCGAACCATCACCGAACCGCCATGACATGACATGCTTTTCAGGGTTACCATAAAAATAACAAAATCGAAATAAAAATGTATGTTTTCTGTTTGATTTAAGATTGTGAGTCCCTTTGAGGATGACGACATAAAACATTCATTCTCTCCTCTGCTGTGGACCGTCATATTTAAATTACTAGGAATTTAGTTACATAGCGTGATGGTATTCGTGCGAATGTTATTTGTTTATTTATAATTGTTAAAATAACATAAAAATATAAGTGTTTCAATGGAATTTTTGAGTAGCCAAAACTGTTGATCATAATCATTTTTTTTGCTGGCAAGATGTAAGAACGAGACACACGGCCTCCGTTATTTCTATCTCTCTCGGCTCGGATTTGCCTTTGTGTATGGTGCATCCAATTTAATACCTTATTGCGTTGACATAGTGATCATTTTCCTAAATGATTCTTTTGATAGTTATCAGTCCTGTTTAAATAATAAGTCCATGATAACGACAAACTCTAACGTTTCATATCTCGCAGCTGATTGGATGTCAATAAGTCATATAAAGTTGACAACCAATCAGCTGCGAGAACTGTAGCATTAGCGTTTGTCGTTATAGAAACGTTTGCCAGTTGTCTATAGGTCCAGATCTACTAGAGATGATAGTTAGTGCGATGTGCAAAAACGTTTTGGTGCGCAACGATAGCTACCAAGTAGATGGTATCGTCATCCGTAATATGTACATATACCGCTTCCGATGCCAGCATCGGAACCCATCGTTATTGGCGCATCGTTATCCTAAAAACGCCCACCACTAATTGATCATTGATTGACCTTCTCCCTTTGGACGTCGTCGACAACAATTACAATTTTTATTGTCGATTCGATTATTTTGATAATCGATTATTGTACACTCGTTTTTGACATTTTTATGTTCCCAATAAGTTTTAACGTTATTTGAGAGCACCATTATTTCTTTACTCATAAGGTTAATACTTTGAATACTTTGAATTTGATACTTTGAAGCCTACATTCCAAATAGGTTTTGAGTTATTTTGAAAAAGTATCTCTGCAAATTCTAGTAAAGTATTGGAAATGGTTGTAAAAAACTTTTTATATTAAGTACCTAATGCTGTACACGTGGTCACATTGGTCCTCTAGAATTTTGATATTTTTGCAATCGACTCGCTAAGAAGAAGTTTAAGAGTAATTCGAATGAATTATACTTATATTCTAGTTTTACACCAGGCTATCCAGGCCCGTATTACAGTGTCTTCAAAAAATTGTGCCGATTTTCTTTTTAAATCGATTACACAATCGATCATTGGAATCTTAATCGATTATGGTCGATTATTACAAAATACACATCACTCAATAACACATTACAATTACAATTATTCATACAAAACCTCGTTCTGGAGATTGACAGCGTGCCGTTTCCTTACACATGTGGTGCAAGTGTACATTCTGCACATTGTTGCATTCAGATCTTGGTTGGTCTGAGATTCATATACTGTAAATTGCATTCCTTGTCGTCTTCTTCATGTTTTGCTGGTCAAAGTGTAGGTACTTATCTACTGAACGAGCCAATAACCCGCTCCGAAGGCTACACCGTGACCCATTTTTATTCCTGTGGTGAATTGCGTAGTAAATTGTGCACCTATCCCAAGAAAATCAAGGAAAATGGCCGAACATATTCAACAGCCGAATGAAAAGAAAACTAATATGACAGATAAGGAGAGGTTGGAGCTTTCTCAGAGACTGGATCAGGAGTTGGACGAGTTTATTGCAGGTTTAGAGCAGAGACGATACACTGAGGGATGGCCGGAGGACCGCTGGGAGGTAAGCTGACTAGCTGTGTTACTATGCAGTTTGGTTAATCTTTTTAGTAGTGATGGTGTCTCAACCCATCTGACTGAATAATAAATAAATAAATATTTCGGACACTTACACCAATCATCTAGTCCCAAACTAAGCAAAGCTTGTGCTATGGATACAGATAACGGATAAACATACATAAATATTTATATAAACATCCATGACTCAGGAATAAATGTTCATATTCATCACACAAACATTTACCCGTCGCGAGATTCGAACCCGCAACCGTTGGTTTCGCTGACAGGGTCACTATCCACTACACCAATCGGTCGTCACCAATGATATTTGAATACTATCTTGTACTTCACTGATTCGGGTAGATAATTAAGTTTGGGAATTGTAATACGTTCATATATTGGTTGTCCTTTAATTGGCATAACCTAATTGTCCTAATATAAATCCGCATAACAGACTTGGCATAACGCAAATGCACGCAAATATTAAATCCGCCTAATAATAAAATCACATAATACAAAAACTGCATAATAATAAAACTGCATAATATAAATGTGCATATCATTATCTAGTATAACTTTAATATTTATAAAATCAATTTACATAACATATTATCGAGTACCATAAATAGTTATTTAAGGCTGTATAAAACTTGCTCATCATATTGTGGCGAGCGAGCGAGCAAGATGGGTCGGAGCACCCCGACACTGTTGGTTAGGTTCGTTAGTTAGATGTTAGGTTGAACGTATAATATCTAACATTATACTTATTAAATTTATGCTTTGTTATTGTTATGGATATTCATATTATGCACATTAAGATTATGCATTCGCATTTTATAGAAGTTAAGATTATGCGGTTTTAAAATTATGCGGATTATGTTATGCGAGTTAAAAATAGGAGTATGTAATGTATGTGTTTTAATATAGACCCTCGTATATTATTTAGCACTGAATATTTAATAAACTTACATTTTCTATTTACCAATTGAAATAAATACACATAGCAGTCAAACAGTAATGACAATTGTTGCTATGAGCTGAGTATCTTGAGTGAGTGCCTAGCAGATATTCTGTTCGCCATTAATATTATCATCTTTAACAGCTTTCCTTATGAAATATTCTTTTCTATCAATATGTTTGGATATTTTTGTAATTTGTTTGAATAGTCAATAGCTAGAGATTTTATTACATACAATTAAAAATATCGCTTGAAAACATAAAATATTATAACTTAACTATTATCGTCCCCACTGGTATGCGGGTGTACCAGTAAACGGCTCATATTTATAAAGTGAGGACGCCACTGGTCAATATTATACTTACAGATCGCTGATAGCGATAGCGCTATCAGCGATAAGACCGCCTTTGTGCACTTCATCATCTATGTTAAATGTTCTTTGTATTTATTTTTGTGTGCAATAAAGAATTTAATAATAATAATGTCGTACACTGTGACTTTTAAGAGAATGGGGTGTGGCAACACCTAGAGGTTTTTAGATTGTGTGAGCCTGTAAAGATTGTAAAATTAAGAAGTAGAATTCCCTGTAAAAACTTTAGATTAAAAAAAAAAAAAAAAAGAAGTAGAATTAAATATTCCAAACGTCTTTAAATCTCTTTCATTAAGTATAAAACAAATAATAATACAGCTCATTCCCAAAGCCCAGACGAGAATGAGCAAGAAACTCAAGAGTTGCTTTCTTAAGTAGATTTTGTTTTACAATTTGTAGTTCCATAAAACAAGGAAAAATATATGCTATATTGGTGTCGATTCTGGGGTGCAATCGCTAAACTAAACTAAAAAATACTACCCTTTTTGTAATTTAAGGAGGAAATGGAAAAACATCCATTCTTCATGAAGTCAAATCCGAATGGTGCGATGTCTGGACTGGCTGAGGGTCTGGCGATTCTGAAATACGACCCTGCGGAGAACACTCCTCTGGAACTTGCCGATAACTACAGGACAGATGGAAATTTCAATTACAAACACAAGAATTATAGATTAGCCATTTTAGGGTAAGTACTATTATATACTCACTGAAACACTTCAGACTTGCTGAGTTGCACACAGGTTAGTTTGATGAGAAGCCACACTGAAAATAGTAGTAGTAGATAGTCCAATTAATAATCTACTCACTGTTCTATACATTACAGTACCTACTTATTCAACTCATCTATTGCTTCGAGCGCACTTTAATGCACAATTTGGATATTATAAATAAATTACAATTTGGATAAATAGATAAAAACTGATCTAAAAATATTTGCGAATCAGTATGGGGGGGTCACTCTTTGGAATGTGTTTTGGTGTGTAAATTGAAATATTTTCAAAACCATCTGTCCAATGTGAGTCCCAGACACGGAAACCATATACAAACAAATATATTTTACCATGATAATGTAGGCAATGATAAAAAAAATTATGATAAATTTTCGCTAAACGCGCATTGACTGATGTGCTTTATAAAAGGGCCAGATCAGAGGCAGGCCCCTTGTAATAACTATGCTCCCATGGGCCTTAAGAACAAAAGGGGTCGATTCAAAATATATTTTCCTTTCCCCACTCTACAAAACCTTATCAGTAGTTAAAATATAAGAGGCCCAGTCCCAAATGAAAGAAAGTAACTCATCAGATTTACAGCTAGATCTCCGTAATACGCAGGATGGCTACTCGACTTAATTTTGATTACATGAGTTTCTGACAAATCGCAGTCCGTATTTATTTGGCAAAAGAGAGTGCGATTTGAAAATGTGTAGGCATCCATCAATGAGGCTGTCATAGTCATCCAGAATGTACATCCAGGGTGTAAGCCTCAAAACTTATCAATTGACTGCGATTACTAGTGTCCGCGGTGGCGCTTAAAGGCTTAGAATAGAATAAATATAACTTTATTAAATTTTCATTAGTTTGTTGATTCTGAAAGCTTTTTACTTGTTTTACATACACACGTACAGGGGTACATGTTTAGTACTCGGTTTAGTTGGTGGTAGGGCATTTTATATGTCCGCCTGGCTAGCTACCACCATCTTATCTAAATCTACCGCCACACAGCAATTGTTAATAGCATTGTTGTGTTCCGGTTGTCAGAGATAAGATAGCCAGTTCCCCAAATATTTGGGTTTCCGGGTCAGTACGCTTCCACCTTTGGCCTCATCTTCACTTAACCTCAGGTGTGATTGAGGTCAAGTGCTAACCTGTTATGCATAAAAAAAAAGATTTAGGATGATTTTGATAGTTTTTGTTTCTCCTTTTTCATATTTTGATATTATACATTTTATTGCGAAATTTTGTAATGAGTTAATTATCATTTACTTACAGATACACAGAGGGAATTAAAGTGAAGTGTGACAATGCTGAAATGAATGCTAGTTTGTATAATAATCGTGCTGCAGCACACTGGTTTTTGGAAAACATCCGTTCTGCATACAACGATAGCCAAAAGGCTTTAACATTCAATCCAAATCATCATAAAGCCAGAATGAGAGCAGCTGTTTGTGCCTTGAAACTAAATAAATTTCAGGATTGCCTAAGACTTTGCGAGACAATATTTGCCACTTGCCCTAATTCAGATGGAGCTTCAACAATATACAAGGAAGCTAAACTAAAACAACTCATATTCGATCGAGATCAGAGAAAGCTTACGAGGAACCAAGCTAGAATCCAATTACTCAACGAACAACTTTTCAGAGCAATAAATGAACGCGAAATACGCATATATCGAGAAGATCCCGATGAACCTTTAAATATGTCTATGTTGGAGCCAAATTTGTTTCAAGCTAGAGATTCGGTTGTATTCCTCAGTAACAATATTTTGCATTGGCCCGTCTTACTTTTGTACCCTGAAGTCCAAGACACTGATTTAATAAAAGACTGTTCAGAATTTCAACCGTTCCACAGTCTATTTGAAAACTTGTTCCCTGCTGAGTGGGACGAATTCAACATATACAACCGGCATTCAGTCAATGTTTATTATGTAGGGTATGACTATCAGCCTCATAGAATCAGAACAGATTGGCTTCTATATGACATTTTGTTGATGAATTATTTTGAAGTCAAAAATGGGATGCCGCGATTTTACGTTGTACCACGGGATAGCGAAATTGAGGCGACGTTTTTGGGAGGATTTACTTGATTAGCGGATGCCCGCGCCGCGGGTTGAAGAGATGAACTCTCTTCAAAGGACATTTTATTAAGTTTATTACTAAACAAGGTAACACTTGTATATTTTATAATAAATTATAAATTAGGTAATAATTTAATAGGTTTAGTGCTATTATTGTAACTGTCATTATGATAGAGCGAGGGCTCGTATAGGTATTTATTTACTTTTTTAAAATTAATTTAATAGACCCGTAAGCAACGATTTTTACGTCCCATAATCTTAAAGTTCCTAATTTTTTGCACTAGTTATTTTTTACACTACAATAGTGTAGTGCACCTGTCAGTGATAGAATAAAAATGTTTTCTAACCATTCTGTAGCTTGCTTTAGGTATAGTATAGGTATTTAGTTATAAAACATAATAGACTAATAGATTAAAATGTCATCACATTTGAGAATATACTATCATAATATATATATATATATATATATAATACGGAGATGGCCGTGCGGGTGGGCGACCGGAACGGTGCCAGTCGCGTGCTAAAGGGTGGCTCGGGCAATGGCGATACTATTGCAAGCTACTATAGGCGAATCGACAACGTATTCACATTCGATTATGATCATGGAACCTGAGATGCTTACTGGTGAATAGTAAACATTTGCACACCTCCCTCATGCCATACAACTTGGCCCCCGCGTGCAGTCTGTGGAATTCAACTAGACCTGGTATTCAATTCCTCCTTGCTCACATCCCATGATAAACTTCTTATTTAACTAATGACTCACCGGATTCTTCCAAGCGTCGGTGATAGTAGGTAATCAGAATCACTCACAGTCGTTGATGTGTTCAGTGGAGCTCCGACTCCTTTGAAGGCTGGTAGCAAAAATCCCTGTAATTTTCGATGTGCGGACCTTATATTAACGTCGTCACCGCGCCATTTCCGGCGATACCAGCGCCACCAGGTTTACTTTCCATTGACCGCTTATTATGATAGTCAGTTGACAGTTTGAATAATGAATTATATCGCTAATTTATCGCTATCTGCGACATATATTTAAACATCAAAAACATCGAGCAATAACATATCTATGAAAAATTTAATCGAGGGTAAATGCTTCGTCTCAAACTGTTTTTACAAAAATATAAAGTAGCTATTGATTATTTAAAAAAAAATATTGTTTTAGGAGATTATAATATCTTCTGCAATTAAGTTCGTAGTGGCAACTTTAATTTAATATTAATTCGGGTTTAATTTGACACAGCACCACTGCACAGCAGAAAGGCTAATCTAAGTGTGAGCGTGTGGGATGATTTATAGTTGCGTTCCAGAGCTCACAATCTCCCACACTTATTTTAAAACAAACAGTAATCATGCTTAAGGTGTAAACTAAATTAATGTGCTTAAGCAACATTGAGATCTTCAGTCTGATTATAATCAAGTGATTGTAACCATCGGGCAACAGAGCATTTAAATTCATGTTTTGTTAAGGGATATATTGACAGGATGTTGTTAATTTTGTTGTACAGAAAGTTGCCTAGAAAACCAAAGAATCGGTACGCAAAACTGCTGCTGAGGCGAATAGAAGGGCGGATATTGTTCAAGCGACGTTTGTTCTTGAGGGGTTCAGGGTGGTAGATGAGGACAGCATGCTTTTTCGATTAATGGAAAGAATAATATACTTCACCTTAACTATGCCATATACAATATATGCCATAAAAATTACAAATCCTGGCTCTACATTATGGCAGTAGATGCAATAGAGAGGTACTCATACAGTAGAAACACTACACAAAAAATACGTGCCCTTATATTTATGACTACCATTCATACATATACATACTTGACTTTATATTTATTTATAATATACCTAACATTTGAGTATATTACAACAGTTATATAGCAAATACACATTATTTCAGATTCATTCTGCTTATAAATTCAACATCTTTAACAGAGCTCAACGGTTTAGTTAAAACATCAGCAATCATTCAATGTAAAATTTTTACATTTGCAAGTTTATTCTGAACAAGATCTTTTATAAAATGATGTCATAAATCAATGTTTAGTACGTTTATGACAGTGGTCTCCAGTTTCCAAAAGCTTGTGAGCGTTTGAGCGCATTATGTTCAATTCGCAAAATGTCCAACTGTCCAATTTTCAATTGGTCCAGTTCGCAATTAGTCCATATCGCAATT
The DNA here is from genome assembly GCA_949316235.1 of Oegoconia quadripuncta. Taxonomy (NCBI): domain Eukaryota; kingdom Metazoa; phylum Arthropoda; class Insecta; order Lepidoptera; family Autostichidae; genus Oegoconia; species Oegoconia quadripuncta. Next base: position 9,654,737 of record OX438741.1, on the reverse strand, counting down.
GGTCCAAGATTACGAGAGGCGTTTTTGATCAACACTTTTAGAAATAAATCACAAATCTGTATAAAAATAATTTGGGCTGTTAAATCTTTAACATGTTAATTAATTAAAAATCACGTAGTAATAAGGTAGTTAAGTATTTTTGTAAAATAGAATCAACATAATTATGGGTACCTAGTGCCTATCTAGAAATAGTATTTTTTAGTATTTTCACATATAGAAATCCCACCTAAAATATTAAGGTGAAAATGTAAAAATCTATCTCCATCTATCTATTCGAGGATCTATACCTAATTAACGATTGTAATTTTTATTGGCTAATTTGCGAAATGGTCAATTTGCTAATTGGACAAATTACGATTTGGATGTTGTGAGAATTGAACATTTTGAGCGCACTGGACATTTTGCGAATTGGCCATAATGCACCCAAACGCTTGTGAGCACTTTGATTGTCTTTGTAAACAGTTCGACTGGAAGTAACTTCGACATACTGCTCGCCAAGTATTCAGCTTCAGTGCTTGAAGTTGTTTGCTGATCGTTATTTGCGTCACTCCCAATTTATCGTGTTTCCTAATTTCACAACAAATCCCGTATATGATTTATGATCCATGAGATTATTGGCCCAATCGGCGTCGCCAAAAGCAGCCAAATTCACTTTGTTACTTACCAAGAATAGTCAAGTGTCCCTGCTAAATATCGTTATACACACATACTTAGCTGCCTGCCAATAACTTTTGTCAAACCTTTTATTAAATTGGCGAAGTAAACTCCAGATATATGAGATATCCGGTCAAGTAGGTACATACAGACAAGTACATAAAGCATCCTATGATATGTATCATCACAATTTTTTTTTTATTTTCACAGTAATAATTTATGATTTACAAGAATAGGTCTAGACACTTGTCTTACATTTTTCCTTGCCGAAACGCTTGAGCAAAGCTTTTATATACTCGGACTGGTCAAGTCTTGAAATGCCCTTAGAAAGTTACATTAATACCGATATATTTCTTTATGGTGTCTAAATCTTTTACATTAAAATCTGACGCCAGCATCTGTAGAACCGGAAGACACGATTAACATCAGCAACCTTACAAGTATCATTATGTTATAGTATAGTACCTGTACGGTAACTATCAAGTTTTTTATTAGTAGCTACTGACACTTGATTTTTAGACAATTTATTACAAGTACACTTTATTGCACAAAAAGAGAATATACATGTTACAAGGCACAATACTGAAAAGAGTACAATTAGACGTTTTAAAGTCCAGAACGTTTATGTTACATATGTGAACTGTGTACAGTATCCTGAATCCACAATTCCTCGTTATGAAGTGCTAAAGCAGCCGCAGACACAAATAAAGTATGTTATTGGTTTGAACGTTATTCGCCCTTTTTCAAGCGTTTTAGCTTAAAGCATTTTTGCTTTACATGTCCAGCGCGCTTACAAAATTCACAAATTATAGTTTTTCATATCGAAACAAAGGTCACATTATTAACGCTATTCTCATTGTGGACTTTCCTGTGTTCTTCTTGAAGTAAACGTGATCTCACTAACTCCTTTGATATAGTCCCGCTAATGCATGCTGTTTCTGCGGAAGTCGTTCGCGTTCGATGTTTCCCAGCTGTGACACAAGCAAAGTAACAGCGTATATGTACTCTGACATACTACTAAACTGAGTATAGTGCTGACTATGAAGATGTCGAAGGAGAATACACGTCTATACAGTCGCTTGGCTTCAAAAACGTCAGCGGGCTTTTGCCCATGTAATCCCGTACATATTGAAAAAATCAAAATCAAAAATGTTTTTATTTCGTAAGTTATAAGAATAACATTTGAAATCGTCATGACATACAGTTATCGCTCATTCACTAGGCAGTCTCCCCAGAGAAGAACGAGCAAGAAACTCCAGGGTTGCTCTTTTTAAATAAGTCAATACAAATATAATTTGAGATACCTAATTGTAAAATTTAGGATTCGACAAAGAAAATAAGAATAAAATATACTGGATAATGGCGAGCGGTTCATGTCCACGCATTCTTATCATCCAGATAGTCAGAAATTTTATAATAGCCTTTGGCACATAGTTTCCGTTTAATTATGAACTTCCAAGTAATATAATTGCTTACACCCTAACTTTTCAATATGGACGCCGCCAGTGCTGTTTGTTAGATATAGCCAGCAGAACAGTCACTTGTTGAGTAGGGATATCATTACCGTTCTTTCTTCTTTCTTGACTATAATAAAAAGGCGTAATCACAGTAGTATTCTCAATCTTCTTCGATATGTAAAAATCACATCCACGCCGGTTCCGTAAATAGCCTCTTGTCGATTATGGCTGGGCAATAGCAGGGACAGAGCAAAAGTTGCATCCTTGAAAGGATAACACTGCGACTCCTTATAGCGTGTCTTTATTGACAAAGAAAACGAACCGAATACAATCGTTCAATGTGAGATTAATTAAGTTGCAATGGTATAAAATTAGAAACGCTGACGACATGTGCACACACAACACGGTAAGGTGACATAAATCCTATATACTATACTTAAAACAAGCTACAGAATGGTTAGAATACATTTTTATTTTATTACTGATGGTACCTATTCTATCTTGCAAACAATCAGGAAATTTTACGCTTTTTGGAATTATTGGAATTAAATTGGTGGTGTTGCGATCATCGTGCGGCCGCCTATCTATACGAACACAAGTATAGTGGATATACATCAGTCATAATTGCTAGTATATTTATTTAGTACCACATGCGTACTTTTGTGAGCCGGAACGACATTGTTGGGATTCTGTAACAGAAGGGCAAAACGGAGCTCTATTGCTGGCTGTTCATCCGTATGTCACTGATATCTAGTGGGTAATCGGAATGAGTTGAGACCAGAAATATATTGGCCTAAAACCAAAATTGGATTTGAATTTTAGTTATTTTTTTTTCTTATTCATAAAGATGTCAATGTTTTAGAGCTCATTGAGTGGAGTACAGATAAATATCAAATTTATCTTTTCTAAAATAAGTTATGTTTTAGACTATTTTTAATATGGGGTCAACCTTAAAAAGGAAACCAGTTAGGAATTTGGAGTTTCTATATATTTATGTAACTAATATTGTATTGTATTACTACATAGTATATTGTATAGTAAGTACTACAATATAATACAATATACAATTGTCGTGGATAACGGAGTTGGTTACACAATGACCTCCATTGTCTACATATAAGATTATAAAATATAACTGTATTGTGTAGCCGTTAGTTGACCTGAATAAAATAAAATATACTGTATTTAAACAACAAATATCGAAGCACTCGTGGCGCAGCCGCATTCGCTATTCGTTTTCGATTAGTGAAGTTAAGCTATGTCTGTCGCGGTTCAGTCCTTGAATGGGTGACCAGATATTGTATATAGGGTCTAACAAAATTAACCCGACAAACTTTGGCAATTGCACGTACATAAAATAATATATTCATTAAAAAGCTAGACTTAAAAATTTTGTTTCCGAGTAAAAAAAATAAATGTAAGTGCAAATGAAAATACACATTAACAGAGTTACTTCATTTCGATTGTACCTTATTTTATCAATGAGAATAAAAGGAAACGTTCCTATGGAAGACGCCAATGGGGGTGGCGGGGCACAGAGCGCAACCAATCACAGCAAGCGCCGGCGGCGAGCGGCGAGCGGCGAGCGGCGAGTGGCGAGTGGCGAGTGGTCGCCTTTCGGTGTCTTCAAAGATACCGCGGAACGTGTTTGTGTGTTTGTAGCAAAGTACTTAGAGCGCGCGGCCATTAAGGTCCAACTCACAAAATTTACATTTCTAAATTTTTTTTTTTTTTAATAAAATCTGTAATGTTTTATTTTTTTCGTAATAGGTACATTTTATACATACACTCTGCAACGTTTGTCGGGATAATTTTGTTAGACCTTATATAGGTGTTTCTTTAATTGAGATAAATAGGTATAAAAACAATATTTTACATTTCTCATTCGCATAAATACACATTCATTTCTATTAAAATTGATATACGTATAGGCATATAATTAGGTAATTGATGTTAGCAATCAGGTAACTTGGTTTGATGTTGTTCAGTAGACGATTAAGTTAGCTGTTAAGAGTACGTTCCGGTCACTATCCATCAAACAAGTTTGGATATCTGATTAAAAGAGCTGACACTCCTAACTATGAAGTCTTGTGGAGTAGTTGACGATGACCAAAACTTGTCCTTTTTTTATGCTCAACGGGTTAACACTTAATCTCAATCACACCTGATGAGTGTGCGAAGATGAGGTCGAAGGTGGAAGCGTACTGACCTGAAAACCCCAACACATTTGGAGGACTGGCTATCTTATCTCTGACAATCTGAACATATCAATGCTATTAACAATGCTGCTTGGCGGCAGACTTAGATAAGATGGTGGTAGCTAGTCAGGCGGACATTTAAAATGCCCTACCACCACCAAACAGAGTACTAAACATGTCCCCGCTGGGGATCGAACCCGCGACCTCCGAATCGTAAACATTATGTTGTTTACATTCAGCCACGGAGGCGGTTTAAGTCTTGTTGATAGAGAGTGCTAGAAACCGAAATGAAAGAGATACATTGATGAGGAAATGAAAGCTGAGTAAACAAGATGTAGTTTTGACCCCATAAATTTTGGGTAAACCTGGATCAATAGCGGCTAGATTATTGTATAATATGTTTTTCCCATCAGTGAATCTTGGTCAGGGCACGATGGGACTGCCATGTCTAGAAGACTCAAGTCCAAGGATTATAAAAAAAAGTTGGCAATAGTCTTAGTTTTAAAGATATTATATATTCAAGAACATATTAACTATTATGTCATGCTATAATTATGAAAATCGATGCTGGTACCACTCAAGTAAATAATATATATCTCATAAACAACACCTTAACTGGGAAAAAACAAGAATGCAAAATTCAATGTCTAGAAATAATGTTAATATAGATAAAATTAATGTCAAGGTGAATATTCCTTAATTAAGACTTTAAATATTATTCTTTAATTACGATAGATAAATTATGATAATGGAATAAAAACATTTGTGTGACAAGCCACTCATGTAGTTTCCTTCTAAAACAATGTTCCATTAAATTTTCTTATCCAGCGTCAGATTAAATTATAGCAACCGTGTTGAGGAGATTATCAGAATTTGATAATAAAAAGCTTAATTTTAAGTTAAACCGATGTAATGCGTTCAAACACGACATACAAGAAGAAGGGAGTTCGGGGGGCGGGGAACATAATCGTGTAAGGCCCAGCGTGAAAGGGAATGCAGATCGCCAATTAGAAAAGATTGCCATGCGCTTCATTGCAGGCACGGCACTCTTCGCATCATGCCGATCCTCAACAAACCGTTTTTTCGATCAGCACATAGGTATTATTATTTCCAAATTTACCAAAACATATATTATGTACACAGGTTATAAATGTACGTAATTAGGCTAAGTTTTTAATGAGAAATACATTTATCATATCTTATTTCAGAGAATACAAAATCAAACTCAAAATGTAGTGTTTTTTTTTTAATATAATATAATTATATCATATTAAAAAAATGGTTTTTATTTTGTAACCTGTGTGATGTAAAATCTTTTACGAAAATAATACCTTTCTGAAGTCTTGTAGTAAAGATTGCTAGAAGTATTCCTATGAATGTTATATTTACTATAAAAACTTATGATTTTTAGTAATAGTTGGGTACTTTACCCCTCTAGGCCGTGGGCGAGGGCCCACTTCACTGTTAAGGTTGTACTCAAGCAGCAGGGACGCAAGGCTGTTGATGGATTGTGACCTTAGAAAGGAAACTCAGCATTTTGAAATACTAAATATAATACCTATACCTAAAACTATTTGTTTTCGTCGATTTCGTCCATATCGTAACTTTGGTGGGGGTAGAATGCGCCAGGCGGGTCGTAGGCGCCTTTCTCCTCCACTAGCGATGGGTAGGGGTGGTGGGGCATCGCACCCATCCACGACGGATACCAGTACAGGCCCTGAAACGGCAATTATTACTATCGTTCGGCCAGTGTTCTGTTCTTCATCCTGCTATAAGTTAATATTGGGTCTTTACCTATGAAATAGGAGTTTTTTTCTTGTACATATGATTTCAAAGCTATATCCAAATTTGTTTTTTATTTGGAAAATGGAATATTATTTCAAGGTTTCACATGAAATATTTTTTAATTTCCGGGCTAAATCACGTAATAAAAAAAATTTGAACAAAGCTCTTTTCATGTGCTTCCCATAATCATTTCTTAGATTCGCTGAAACTTTTATAAAGTGGTTACTTTTAAAAATTAACGCTGCCTATACTTAACTTAATGTTATCCGATAATACACACAAAGTTTAGCTAAATTTGGATTTGCCGTTCCCAAAAAAAAAAACAAAAATGTTTGTATGGAGAAAACAGTCTTAATGAAATTCTTCATACAGAACGCTAATTTCATAGGTAAGGACCTAATATTTGGGATTAGTTAGAGGGAAGGTCCAATCATCATCATCACATGAGCCACAGGATATGCCTCCTCAATAGTCTTCCAGAGCAACAGATTAGAAGCGGTCTGTTTTCAACAACTTCCAGCGACCAGGTCAACTAATCCTGATCAACTGGCTTTGAAAAGAGCCGTAGATAGGTATACACATTTCAACCGCCTCCGTGGCTCAATGTAAACAACGTTGGGTTTACGATTCGGAGGTTGCGGGTTCGATCCCCAGCGGGGTTCATGTTTAAGTACTCAGTTTGGTTGGTGGTAGGCCATTTTAAATGTCCGCCTGGCTAGCTACCACCATCTTATCTAAATCTGCCGCCAAGTAACAATGTTAATAGAATTGTTGTGTTTGTCAAAGATAAGATAGCCAGTCCCCCAAATGTGTTGGGGTTTCCGGGTCAGTAGGTACGCTTCCACCATCGACCTCATCTTCACTTAACATCAGTTGTGATTTAGGTCAAGTACCAACCCGTTGTGAATAAAAAAAAATACATCGACTTATATGTTCTGGTCTCGCGAACAAATCTGTTTCGCGGGTATACCCATTTACTAGTTTAACGAGTTACCTATGTTTGATATTACTTGAATATACTCCAGGCCTCTTTTTGTCAGTTTTCTGTTATAATTGGTGCAGTTGTTCACCACACAACTCGGCTTTTGATGCAATGCCGGTTGGTGAACGAAGTAGACATGTAGCTGAGTTAACATTCACATCTCATTGGTGCCATTTTGATTGTTTTAACGACCCGGTCCATACGCAATAGACTACCTGTTTGGTGTAGTGGTTAGCAACTCTGGCCACTATACCAAAAGGTTGCGGGTTCGAATCCCGCTAGGGGTATATGTAATTGCTTACTGTGGAACTAGATGGCGTTGTGTGTTATGTCTAAGGGGAAAAAAATTGTCTAAGACCGTTTCGTCATATTTTAAAAAAGTTCGTAGGTGAATGGTGCGCTGGCAGGTTCTGAAAGACCAGGTTCGAGGGGGCTGATGTGAGTCGGAATCGTTTGGCCGTATACACCGACTAATTCCCACTTAGTTCTTTTTTTAATGCACAACGGGTTAGCACTTTACCTAAATCACACTTGATGTTAAGTGAAGATGAGGCCGAAGGTGGAAGCGTACTGACCCGGAAACTCGCATCTTATTTGGGGGACTGACAACCGGAATACAACAGTGCTATTAACATTGATAACTACCTAAGTAGATTCTGCTACTGACAAAGAGCCGAAATTCTCTTACCAGACTCGTGGACCCACTGCGGAGACCCACTGGTGGGTCCACGGGAGTAATGGACGTATGGCATATGCGCGCTAGACTGAGGGTGTCACTTTTAGGTGCAGGAGAGTTTATATATCTAGTAAACAAAGATAAATCCCTTGCAGTCTCGTTTAACAGCTTCGTTAATTATATTTCGAATGGTTTGGTTTACCTTTGCTCCTCCCGCCGCGTTGCACGTGAACCTGTCATCATGTAGCTCTACGGTATCGAGGTAACTCTTGCCGGCGATGGAGCCGTAGTTCGGAGGGTACATAAATAGACAGCCCTCCAGGATGTCTGAAAATATTTGCTGAAATAAGTGTGAAGTGAAATTGATGCAGAGGGTAGAACCAGAACAAAATTTTCGCGCCATTCAACCCTTTTCTGATTAAACAGTCTCATGAAAAGTCGACTGAGGTTAGGGTCTGTACTGCTCTATGTGTCTCATTATATCGCGTATTCCCTATACCACATAATATGCTGGAAAATGTATAGGTAGTAAAATACGTACTTTGTATTTTCTTCGTGGTTTAAACTGTGCTCTGCCTACTTGGCCTCAGTCTTTTGTTTATTGCTTGGAGCACATTGAAAGTTTTACGCGCCGGGAATTAGTCTCCAACATATTATTATTTAATATTTTACGGGCGCCATGTTGGATTATTTAAAATATAGGTACCTATTCTAAGATACTCTGAACCAAAAAGAACCTAACGATATCTTGCCCATCAAAATCGGTGAAGCCGTTTAGGCTAAAGGTAGGTAACATAGAAAACTTCATGCATACATACCATACACCCCTAAATATAACTCTCCTTCCTGGGACAGGCGGTTAAAAAGTCGACTGAGGGTACTTAGGTATAACTATAGGAGTCTCAAAAATCGCAGAGGTCCTATACGGCATTATAAATGTAGGAAAACCTAGGTCACAGAATTTAATATAGTACTGTACCTAGGCACTAAAATGATTCTTTTTTATTGCATATAGCAAAATGATAGTTTTGCGCTCCAGCCCCCGTGTTCTAAATAGTTCGACAACATTCAAACTTCGAAAAGATTCAAACTTCGAATGCGTTTCCGTGAACAAAAGCGCATTCGAAATTTTTTTTTTAATACCGAATCGGACCATTTACAATACGGGCCCATCAGTCAATGCGGGGCCTAGTGGCTCAGTTTAAATTTCGAATAGATATTTAAAAAAAGAATAGGAACACATAACTTTTGCGGGTTGTCAATTGTTCATTCATGGCCATTTTCTCCCCTCTGCGAAGTAGAATAAGACCGACTCCTCTTTTCGTGTCGTAAAAGGCGACAAGGGCCTGTCCAACAAAAACATCTATGGAACAACGGCGATATACTCATCCTCAGTCACATGTAGGTATGTTTCTGTATATTTCGAAAGGCGAACCGTGGATGTTGTTTCAAGAGTTAATTGGAACACCAAACTTTGATATTCGGGATATCACTTGTTATACCGCCCCATTTGTTATAAGGTCAATAAAATCTTTACCAAGACTTTATATGTATTTTATAGATTTTGTTACCTAGTTAGGCAAAATATACTGGATGAGTTTTTTTTACCGTAAGGAAAAAAAATAGGGTATATTAGGTAAGTGAAATAGAAGGTATTGGCATACCTAGGTAGTTTTTTTTTTTTTTTCTAAACCATATAACCCGCTGTGTCATTTGACGGCCGCCTTTGTAGCCTATTTGTACAAATATGAGTTCAAAATAAATTTCGCATGAGGAACCCTAGGATTCCCGCCTGTCGCATATCAATCTCCGGCCCGTAAAAAAAAATTAAACTAGCTATGCCAATAACTTCTATTTCGGCTTTTTGGCGGGAACTCGGCGAGTGAAGTAGCATTTTTCTTTATAAGTCTTAAAATTTGTGCATTCTAACTTTTGAAGCTTAATAATGGCAGAATATTGTGCAGCAAACGTTAGTGTTGGTGTACAGGTGAAGGGAAGTGTAAATTAAAGTGCGTAACGGAGCTTTCGGGTTCCCACAAGAAGCCGCCAAAATCTTTTGTAAAGCATTCTGCCACTTTACTGAAGAATGACTTGACCGTGACTAGACTCTGTATACGACGAATTACTTGTTTTGATTGAGACTGACCTATAAACTGAAGAAATAAGATAAATAAAAATTTTCACTCGAAACTGGCAGTAATGTCCCTCGACAATGAGGTTGACTGGTTGCCATCCTCAAAAATAAGAAGAAGAAGAACTTCTATTTCATTTATCTATATGCCCTAGTTTTTTTCCTTACCGTAAAAAACTCACCAGTATAATGTCCTTTTGAAATAATGACTCGTAGTTGACAACGCTGTGAAATGAATATGGAAAAATACCTAAAATCAAAGAGTATGTTTTATAGAACACTACGCACAGGGTACAGTGATATTTTCCTCGTCTCCATCTGTATCTGGTTTGGGTGTCGGCTCGATGTACGGCGGTACAGGGTCGACGCCCGTGCCCGGATCACCAGGGATGAGAAACGGTCCTGAAATACGTGTAAAATTTCTTCCAACTTTAATTACCTCATAACTTTTCATAATGGCGAATTTACCTATTTTGATAATGTCAAAAAATAGTGCATAAATAGCGCCAATATCTGTGTAATTTATCAACCATCTGGTATCTATAATACAAGCTTAGTTGCTTAGTGTGGAACTAGATGGCGCTGTGTGTATGTGCAAAGATATTAAGCAGACGGAACTAAATAAAAAGGTGGTATCCATTCAGCTTGTCTTCTAGCAAAGGTAATGTTTGACATCTGGTATAGCATACCTCCATAGTGATTCGTGTAGTTCCATTCGCAGACATGATGGTCGCATACTAGCGGCGTGTGCGCTTCTTTCGTGTAGTATGTCCCGCCGTTCGGTGTGGTCTGGGAATAAGAGTGACTGTAACATTTAGCGAAATCACAATATATTTAATGTAGAGTGACCATACATTTTTTTTATGCATGACAGGTTCGTACTTGACCTCAATCACACCTGATGTTAAGTGAAGATGAGGTCGAAGGTGGAAGCGTACTGACCCGGAAACCACAACACATTTGGGGGATTGGTTATCTTATCTCTGACAACCGGAACACAACAATGCTTTTAATATTGCTGCTTGGCGGCCGATTTAGATAAGATGGTGGTAGCTAGCCAGGCGGACATTTAAAATGCCCGACCACCAATCAAACCGAGTACTTAAACATGTACCCCGCTGAGGAACAAACCCGCGACCTCCGAATCGTAAACCCAATGTCAATTCGGTTGGCACACGCTTAGATAAAACTAATCAAGAAAGGACGACATGACAGTTCAATGTCGTCGCTTTAGCTTAGTCTTCCAAAATAGCATCCTTATAGGTTTTTAGAGAGCACTAGTTTTAGGCTTTATCGCGGATATTTTGAATTTCTTTATCCCGCGCGAACTTTCGGAATTTGCGAATTCACTTTATCGGGATAAAAGTATCCTATATTAAGATATAGGATCTTATCTTAGGTGGATAGGAAATCATCAAAGATTGTAATTATTTTTAGTTAATGGATTAAGTCCATATACCAAATTTAATCCAAATCCGTTCATCCGTTTCGCCTTGATTGAGCAACAAATAAATAAACAAACTTCTAAACTTTCGTATTGGAAGTGTTTATCAAAATCGGTTCAGCAAAAATTAGCCTATATGTTAATCCAGGTACTAATCTCTCTACCAATTAAATTTCATCCAAATACGTCCAGCCGTTTAGGCGTGAAGAGGTAACAACCATACACACACACAAACTTTCGCATTATTATATTAGTTTCATTTCATCGAATAAACTTTATACTTTAAAAGGTAAAGACTGATCTAAATTTACTTTAAGCGTGTACCAAGCAAATCGACACTATTGTCAGTTAAAACAAATTCGATCATTTTAAGTTTTATGTCTTCGTCGTTCATTTTAAGTTTTATATTTACAATATCATCGGTTTGCGACCTGTTTGGTGCAGAGCCCTGTACGGCCCAGGGCACGACCCTGACCGCTATGTCTGTAGGTCGCGGCTTCGAATCCCGCTAAGGGCATAAGTTTGTATCTCGACATAAATGTGTACCCGAGTTATGGATGCTTACATTAATTATATTATGCATATTACGACGACCTGTTTGGTGTAGTGCTTAGCAACTCTGACCACTGTACCAAAAGGTTGCGGGTTCGAATCCCGATATGGGCATATGTTTGTGTGATGAATACGGACATGTGCACCCGAGTTATGGATGTTTTCATTTATAATAAGTATTTATTTACAAAAAAAAAATGTATTTATGTAGTATATCAACCATCTGGTATCCACAACACAATCCTATAGTTGTTTACTATGGAACTAGATGGCACTGTGTGTATGTCTAAGGATATTTATTTATTATTTATTTATGGAAAAATTTATTCGTGTATTCAACCATCTGGTAGTTCAAGCCCCTAGTTGCTTAGTGTGGGACTAGATAATCATTTTTCTCTCCTTACCAGCAAGTAGTCATGATGCCGGTACCGCAGCCCCTGGATATTGAAGTCCAGGATGAAGGATCCAGACGCTATGATGCACGACGCGGCCGTCAGCGGCGGCAGTTTGTACATGACCAGCCCACATTTGACTATTGCCTTTGGCATTGTCGATATGTCGCGTTCGCGTTGTATTAGTTTCTTCATCGGGAACCTGCGGCATGAGTTTGCCTTCTTTTATTACATAGCATGCTTATAATTAGTTTGACTTGTAACAAACAAACTTGTAAACGTGGATTGTGGTATGGAGTTGCAAGTGTATAATTCTGATGACAATACAATAATTTGGTATCATCGAGGTGATGAACCCAGGAGGTGAAGGTCGCAGCATGAGCTGAGTGTTAACCCATTTGTGCACGCCGCAACACGTGACAGCATTGTCGGGATCTTCTTCATAATACTTCTTTATTTTTGTATCGTGTTGTGGCGTACATAATAAACTATTCTTATTCTTGAATAGTGAAACTTTTCAATGGCTCCCAGTAGTGTAAGAGCGGGTAATGCCGGTTATGAGATAACTTTACCATAACATACAAAAAGACTCGCTGGGTGGAAAATAAGGTATTCTATGGAATAACACGTACAGAGAACAAAAAAGTCCTACTTATTCTGCGCTGCTCATTTCCTCTTTTCAGGAAGACATCTATAAATATCATTGTTGTTTTCGTAGTACTGCTTATGGGACACTCGTATATATTTCGGTGGTAAGTACTATTTATGCACAGTTTTTTGGGATACAAATTATAATCATAAGTAAAGTAGACTCTGTATATGAGAAAGGAGGATTCTAGAAGTAGTGACGGCAGAATGCTCATTTGAAATATTGAATAACTCTAAAACTACAGTGGCACTATAATTTTCCTTTGGGGCACTATTTACGAACAATACTTCGTCATCAAAATAGCTGATTTCCACTTTGTGTAGGTGCTCTAGTATCACGTACATATGTAAACTTGTTTGATATCACTATAAAACTTACTCTGCAATTTCGAAGACAATGAGAATAATAGACATCGCAATAGGCACATACTTTACAAATTTCAAGATATCAAAGTCATTTCCAACGGGGAGCGAGAAATATATATGAGTCAAATTAAATCAAAAAATATTTATTTCGTAGGATATTATCACTTGAAATCGTCAAATTTTTTATCTTATTATTAAAGTTTTTGACATTATTGCTCATTCACAAAGCTGATTCCCCAGAGAAGAACGAGCAAGAAACTCAAGAGTTGCTCTTTTAAAATAAGTTTGGGTTACAATTATATTATATTGTATAATTAGACTGAATATCGCCGAGCGGTCTATGTCCATGCTTGCTTATCATCCAGATAGTCAGAAATTTTAAAATAGCCTTTGGTAAATAATGTCTCTTTTATGATGGTTTTGAATTTATTTAAAGGTAAATTTTGAACGTCAAGTGGAACCTTATTATAAAAGCGCCCCTTAAATGACTTCGTGACTTTGTGTAAACGGCTGACATGAACAGCAAGTTTATTTTTATTATCTGGTATTAACATTATGTATATCACTATTTTTCTTAAACGATTCTAGATTTTTTCTTACATACATTAAGTTTTCGTAAACATATTGCGATGCTAATGTTAATATATTAATTTCTTTAAATTTAATCCTAAGAGACACTCTAGGGCCCAGTTTGTAAATCGCGCGAACCGCTCGTTTCTGCAGAACAAAGATAAGATTTATATCCGCGGCATTTCCCCACAACAGAATTCCGTAGGTCAGTATGCTATGGAAATAACTGAAATAAACCAGTCTCTATTGTTATGCTGCTATTACAGTCCTGTCTTCCTCCCTTAACGCGTCAATGGCAGTCCACCTAAGGTAGCACGGTCTTATATGCTTAGTAGTAGGACGTAACTACACGTCTAACCACCGAACCAATCCACTCCTTTATAGACCAACCTCTAACCCAACGGGGAGATAAAAATAACTCACCTATAAACACAAATACCAACATGACACTCCAGTCCATGTACGTAGTTGTCTGTGGGGAAGGTAATGCTGGGGTCATCGATCAGGTAGTACTTCTGCTCGTCATGGTAGTGGAGAAAGCCAAGGAAGACGAATGAGCGATCCTTGCAGTATGGCGCCAACCCCTTGCCCATATTGTAGATGTCGCTGTATAGTTCCGATATGAAAATATAAACGTTTTTGCCGCAGTAGAATTCTGGAAAAGTGAGAATAGGTATTTAAATTCTATGTATGAACATTTCCGACGATGCGCGGGGGTTCGGGCGCACTGCCGTGGGGAAGCCGCGAGGAGCGGTCGGTGCGCACTGCCGTGGGGAAGCCGCGAGGAGCGGTCGGTGCGCACTGCCGTGGGGAAGCCGCGAGGAGCGATCGGCGCACTGGCGTGTGGCGAGGCCGCGAGGGGGCTCGGGCGCACAGCCGTGGGGAAGCCCTCTCAGCGGGTCTCAGCACAGCCGTAACGTAGTTTTTCTAAACCGAACGCCAGTGCGCCGAAGCCGCGTGGTCGCCTCGGGTGAGCACCCTATGAAAAGACAATCGACGGTGCTGTCTCTCAAGTAAATAACATATATGTCGACTATTTAAAGTACCAAGAGGCAATACTAATCTTTTAAATAAAGGGCCAATGACACGAGCACTACACACACTCAATGAGATAGCAGACAGAACAGATATTGTCATATGCAGTATGAGCGAATTTCAAAAAGTCGCGTTATTTGTACGATGTTATTTAGTATAGGTAGATATAGTTGGTACACATAATTGTCATTAGTTAACTATCGCATTGGAGTAATCTGTAATGATAGTTATAAACTTGGCAAATAAATAAATAAATAAATGTCATTACAAGATTTTCACAGTAGTCTAGTAAAAATAAGTAATTTTTGCGGAGTAACTTCCTATAATTTTTGATTTTTTGTGAAATGATTGGGTAACAATTACTAATAGAATAAGAATGTTTTCTAAGCATTCCGTAGTTTCCTTTAGGTCTAGTATAGGTATTTAGTAATAAAACCTACAATATTACAGTTAAAGTTACCACTACTGTGAACTTCATTGCGTTGTAGATGATGCTAAGATCTTCGAAAACAATTTTGTAAAAAAATAATAACGCTACTTTATATTTTCTAAAATTAGTGTGAGTCGTGATATTTGTCCTCGGTGAAATTTTTCATAACTAGGAAGAACTTATTGATGGATTTTTTTGAAAATAGTTATACAGAAGTTTTATGTAAGTATATTTCCGACGCAATGAAATTCACAGTGGTAATTTTAATTTAATAGTCTATGTTTTATTATTATAATTAAATTATTTATTGCACACAAAAATAAAATACAAAGACATAAATGATAAAGTGTACAAAGGCGGTGTTATCGCTGATAGCGATTTCTTCCGGACAACCTCAGTTAAATAAGCTTTTTAATAAGTAGTTGGATAGTGCAAAGTAAAAGGTGAATAACTTTAAATATCAGCAGGTACATAGACGATACATAGTTTTATTACTAAATACATACATACATAATGTCACGCCTGTTTCCCGTAGGGGTAGGCAGAGACCACAGACTTCCACTTGCTACGATCCTGACACACCTCTTCTGCTTCCTTCACTCTCATAAGGTTCTCTTCCTTCCTTCTCTTTATTACTAAATATCTATATTATATCTAAAGCAAGCTAACGATTTATTAGAAAACATTTTTACTCTATAGTAATTGGTACTCTCTCCATGTGCATGGCCTTTAAAGTTAAAAGTGTGTCCTTACTGGACTACATGGAAAAATAAGAGCATCAAGCTATGCTTTGGTTTGGATTCCGATGTTTTAAAGTAGGGTAAACAATAGCGGCCTAATCACTGGAAGTTTACCTTGACTAAGATAGAATTCCATTGGCACCGGGCCACCAGTATACGTGGCTTTTCTCTCGGCAGCAATGGAGTTGTGGTTCTCATACATGGTGAGCATATTGTCAATGACATCATCCAGGGTTATGAGCAGCACCTTCAGCTCCTGGATGTGGAGGTTCACGAAACGGCCCAAGTGATCAGTTGCTATGTGAATCCGCTCGTTGATTAGATACTGGAATGTGGATTGCATGCATAAATAGGTTACGAAATGAGGTGGTCAGAGATATCCCAAACATTAGCTTACATTTTGTCAGACCAGAGAGAGATATGATGGTCTGTGGCAGGGTCGTATGGTGACAAGTGGCAATATCGGTGACTTAGAATCTGATACCCCATGAAGAGTGTTTGTACTAATCCACACCGCTCTGCATTGTGATGAGGACGACGCTACCTATACTTCGAAAGAAACTATAAAATGGGGCGACACTGTGTCCAGTTACGTATGCACTTGTGGTAAATAACATTATCCCATCAGAAACTTCGGGCTAGGAAAATTAGCCACGCCTTGCGACTCTATCATTGTAAGGATCTGAGATCTAATGTAGAGCCAAGTCTGGCACTTCTTCATTTGTCTTCAATTAGCAATAGTTCTTTATAAATATATTCTTCTTCTCAGCGTGTAGGCATAGTCAAGACACTTGACCATACCTACATCTATATAGTATAGTGGGTTTATATAGACTTGTAACTGCACAATATTGGAAATTTAAAAATTATCTCCGGCGACAAGCTACAGCCAGCCCGCAGCTACGTCTCAACGAATTAGTATTGCGATACAGAGAGATAACGCTACCAGCCGTCTAGGTACGGTGCCCCACGGCACCGACTTACATGAAACTTTTTATTTATAGGTAGTTTAGTTTGTAAATTTAGTATTTTTTTCATTATTTACACTTGGATCCATGCTTACTACAGTTAAGAAATATTTTCTGCCATAACCTTTAGTATGGAAATCTAGGCCTTCTCCAAGTTCATTGCAGACCCACATAGCCCTTCCAATAACCCTGGAGGTACGGTGGGTCTGAACCATACCACCACTTAAGCATTGCAGTAATGCAGGATTCGGTACAATATCTATAGGAATCTAAGATGATGTTAGGTCGGCAGTACGCATTACCTGGTCCTCGGCAGTTTTTATTCTTAGCATTTCATTCTGGTACAGCCAAAGATTGTCCAACTTATCTGTGGGGTCGTGGCCATAGATCTCGAACGCGTCTATAATCATGGCCAGTGTCAAGTTGTCGTTAGGCTCCATGCAGCAAGGGTGGTTTCTGATGCTGTAAGGAAACTAATACGAAATGTAAGGTTAAAGCAAGGGTACGTGGTGCTAGACTTCTTTCACTTCTAGATTAGCATACAGACATCAATGCTCGAGTTGAACCAAAAAAGCATGATACTTTTGAGACCCTCAGGGTGGCAACACTTTCGTGACCTGCGTATTGAGTTAAGGGGGAGAAAGTGCCTATTGTATAAGTAACTAATACTACGCAACTTTTTTTAATGGCAAGGTAAGACAAAACTAACAAGTAGCTCATCTGGTGGAAAGTGTGATAGGAAAAGATATGCATGCAGCGTCTGTCTGGAGTGGTGACTTGCGTTTTAAAATGGGCAGGCAGAACCTTGAGCGGGTCTGTTACTACCCTCGTGTGCCGTAAGCCTGTACAAGACTGTATCATATGACGGATCAATGGTCATCACAAGCATTACACCAATAAACTTTGCCATCGATGAGGTGTGTGGACACATTTCTCGAAGAAATCATACACTGCAAACTCCTGTGGAGGAGGAAAACTCCGGAGATGTAGCAGAACAGTCGGCAAATTTGGTTGGAACAAAGTCTAGGTCCTATCTGGTTAATGCAGTGCTCGGTACGTAAGAAGAATTCGGAAACCACCCTGTGATCAGTGTTGGATCTACCGCAAAGTTAATACGCTAGCGCATACTCTCTGTGTGTATCAAGAGTTAACACCCTGATGGCACTAACCTTTTGATGGCTGGAATAAGGCTCTATGAGCAACATGATCAATGTGATCCTAAGACCGTTATGACCTAGTGCAAATTCACACCAATCGGTCATGAAGTGTATGGAGACTCAGAAATTGGAGATTGTGTGAAGGGACGCATTATTTGGAGAGCATTCAAGGGCTGTTCGGTACTATAACTGATTCAGATATCGAATAGCTTGAGGATACCTGCAGCAGTTTCGTAGGCATGAGGCATAATAGGATAAATAATAGGGAAGCCGGTAAAAATACAGCGCTACCTTCGAGTGGAGATGGTGGGGCGCTTATACAGCGTATTATTTTGAAGACGTGCAGTTCTTGTTAACCAGTGCATCACACCTCTTTACCTATATATTTCCTCAAGATACTATCGTTAAATTAGGTAGCCCCAAGTAGAAATTATTTATAAGTACTATCGTGTTCAAAAATGTTTAATAATTTTAACATTTTGGAATCTAATTAAATAGATAATGAATTAATGCATTTATATTTACCGTTATCTGTACCCAGAATACACATAATACGAACAGCAGAAGCGCGCATGCCCGAATGAAGGCGTCCATTTTGCAAACATGGCGGCTGTGGAAAAATCGCAGCGCGAGAGCTGTGTTTTAATTGCCAATTTGTTTTGATTGTTTTATTACCTAGGTAATATATATTTGTATATATTACATGGTGTTTTTAAAAGTTGCCGATATATAAAATATACTAATACCATTAATACCATTTATTTTCAACACACACATAAATATAAATATAAGCTGTATGTAAGTGTAACAAGACATTGAAGAAGGCTCGTACTAATAAAACTATCCCAAGACTGAGAAAAACTTATAGAATGATACTTGAGAATATTTTATTTCTCCCGTCTAATCTGAATTTGAACAGTATCAAATATATAATATATTATTGAGAGTGAGACTCGATCTCAATCCTGGGACTGCCCCGTCTACTACCTAGCATATACCATATATGTTGCTAATGTTGCAAATCTTTTTTCATTATTATTTAGGTACTTTTCCTTTTAAGCTGTAAATCAAATTAAGGATGTAAAACAGATTTATTGAAAGACAAAATGCTCATCATCATTAATTAATATATATTTTATTGTTTAAGAGAACCAGATCTAACGATATTTGACACTAACTAGAATATCCAATCCGATCAATGGGCCACGCAGTTCGTTAGGAGCGTTTACGTGTCACGTCACTCCATAAAAACTTCAATTTGCATCGGTTTTCATGGGAACCTACCCTAAAAAACCAACAAACCTTTCGCTGAAAAGTACCGCTGCAGCATTCAAATTGTAGGCGTTTTTTCTTTATATTATTGGCAAAATTGTTACTTAAAATACATTGGATCTACACAATCACGTGTTTAATGCATCGCTTGGGGCTAACAACTTAGGACCTTGTATAATAGCAGTAAAACTGGGATACTGCACTTTTCGGGTCATAAACATAAAACAAGCAAAATTATCGAATAACATTTTATATTATTTAAAATACACACCTAGAATTGTCCATTTCATCACAATACATATATTATTATAAGTAGGTATATTTATACAACATTATTATTGCAATTGGTTACATTTCTAAGTAAATATCTATATGCTGAAATATATAAGCATAGGTAACAACCAAATTTCTTTCCAACACTCATTATTCGTATATGTAATAAGTTTTTAAAATTTGTAAAACGTCAATGGAAGCCCAATTACAAAAAGGATAGTTTATTAAAAGTATACTTAAACTTACAGTATACAGTTGATTTTCACTTTAAATGGATATTATTTTTAAACCAAAATTGTGTCGATTAATAATATGGTGTTTGTTCATTTTAAATAAAATAATTTGATGTGTTATCAACAGTTATTATTATTATAGGTAAATAAATGTTTTATCCTGTCAAATGTAGCGTCAAACACATTGTTTTTTACCCGACCTCCCCAGGAAGGAGGGTAATGTTAATCGAGTGCATGTATTTATATAAGTATATATGTAGATTTCAACGATTTTGAATTATATGGTAAAAAATTCATCACGCCGCCCGCAAACGACAAAATATGCTGCCGGGTTTTTTCTTGGTCTTTAATAAGTACTTAAATAGTTTAAATATCGTGTGTGATTTAAAACTAAAATATAAATAAATTTCATTGAATATTGAATGATTTCTATTATAATAATAATAACTTTGATTCTTGTCTAGTGAAGACTGCTGTCAATAAAATAAATATATTTTATTTATTTATTTATTAATTGAACAGCCAAAAATGGAAAAAGAGAATGCAACATTGTTTAAATAGGTTTACAACCGGCACAGGCGTAAAAAAGTACAGTCAAATTGAAATTCTTTTTTATATGTTTTGAAAAATTATCCATTTCACTACAAAAAATGTTTTCTTGCTCAAGGCAGTAAAATTCTTGTAGATACACGGCTGCCTTTCCATTTGTAATATGATTTTTTAAGTCGGATATTAGAGGGTTTACCACGAAAATCAGTTAACTGCAGATTGGGACATTAGGGAAAACCGGTAAACAAAAAAATGTTTAAAGTTCATTATGAGCGTAAAATAATTATTTGATTATAGGTAGTTCACAGCTAGTAAGATTAAATTAAAGATTAAACCGTTATAATGATTTTGCAGAACTATTTAAAATACTGAGAGAGGTCGTGCATTGAAATGTTACTTTTTCGTACTTGGGCGTTATTTCATTATTTACTTATACCGCACTGTCTATACATTTGTCTAGTGAGGTTTATTCTTGATTTTTTTTTGGTATTCGTTATAATTTGAAAATATTTTCTCTCATATGAAAATTTAATTTGTTTTTAGACTATGAGGTACACAAAAAAATCGAATCGCGCGAACCTAGCTCTTAACAATATCCAATTTTATTAAAAAATCATGGCACTGTAATAAGGTAGGAGGTATTAAGGGGGTGGAAAACATATTCTCCTTTTGTATGGAGACCTGTATCATTTTACTCAAACCACATAGATATCCGGTTTTACCAGTAAACCCTCGATTTATACTGTCAAAGATCTTAGATAGGTGTGATAGTGATAGCTGATATAAATGTATTTTATTGAAGGTAATAAAATTGACAAAGTTTTTATTTTTTTTATTATTTAAGATTGAAGATCGGTCTAACGTATTCCATTAATTTTTTTTTGGTAAAATCTTTAAAATAGATACGAGAACTTTTCGATAATCTATGTGCATTTGTAACTCTGTTATATGACTTCATCACGTTATCAAAGATCTTGTACAGAGACGTTCCGACAAATACCTAATTTTCACTTTTGAATAGCGTCTACATCACATTGTCTTCTAGGTACTTATCTATACTAAAGTATCATATAAAGGTATGTATTATACGCAAATCATCTCACGTTTCCAAATTTACTAATCTAAGTAACATGTATATTCAGTATTACTATTATTTTTAATTAGGTATTATTATCAATTAACAACAATTATAATTTAAAAATGGAAGACTAATTTTATTTGTAGCATATTACACAAATTATTTTTAAGGAATGCCCTCCATTGAAGTGTTATTGTATTTGACGTAGCTGAAACAGAATATAATTGTGTATTGTGCGACAGTGTATAGTGATAGATAGAGCAACCCTTTTATCTCGCGGCATCTCATTCTATTTAATGCCAGCGACACGTATTCATCAAGCACTGTAGAGCGGATGATGTCACAATTCAATATCTTTTTACTAAATATTTTTGATTGCAGGCAAAGGAAAATCCTGTTTAACAATAGATAGGAACGAATATTGTAATTGTAATGTTTATATTATCTATAATTAAATAGTTATATCAAATAAAACAATTTGTTACTTTAAATGAACTAGACGATAAATATGAAAAACATAACTGTTTAAAGGTAAAACATATAAAGTTCATATTACGTTTATGATTATGTTATATTATTTTAATCTATAGATTACATGATTTTAATCTCATAGATTAAGTAAATTATCAAAAGGGTTTATAATTTCTGTCCTTCTAAATGGAAGCAAAGCAGTTATAAATACTATAATTATGTGGAAGACTTCGTTGTTACATATCAAACAATATCTTTTGGAAGACTTTTGATTAAAATATTCACTTATACCTATTGTAAATAATATTTCTAGGCTCACTAACTACTTAGAATAATTTATATAAGTAGGTACAATCAACAACAAGATATTATATATAAAATGTTAATATGTCAATATTATAAGTATATATGAAATCTGTTAATGTAAAATATATTTATGTATAAATACTTAAAATTTGCAAATTGTAAAAGATTTATTAGGCGATTATTGTCGCATTTTCCAATATTTTGATGCTGTTAGGTACAAGCACCATGATTGATCACCGTTCCAGCATTTGGATGGTAAACTTGACTATGAGTCTCAAACAATACCTATGTTTACAAACTGTCTAACGTAATATTTTAGAAGACTATATAACACATAGACCCATATAAAATTAATTAAATATCATATTTGGAAGACATGTTTCAATTTCAAATTGTATAATAATAATAAATATAATATATTATTAATATATAATGTAAACCGTCTTATAAGCTAAACAGATCTAAATACCAAATGTTTCAATCACATCAGACTAGTATAATTACGTGCGTTTAACATTTTCAAGCCGCAAGTGTTGCGACAAAACATACCGTTTGAAGTAAGAGTATGCATAAATCTAAAAATAGTTCAACAATTTATCTAACACTACGACGATAAATTAGAACGGCAAGCCTATCTTGAACGCCTTCACCATGGCTGAACCAGAATCATACATACCTATGATCGCAAACAGGACACCCAGGCCAATGATAAAGTAGTCGTAGGCAATCGTGGTACTTTCCAGTTGGTTTCCCTTCAACTTGAGATGGAAGTAAGCTGGCCAGATGAAACTTAACATAGTTCCCGTAAAACTGCCGATGAAGCCCATCAAAATGGTGAAGTGTGGGATAAAGATAGCCATCAAAATTGTGAACATTATGACACCGAGTCTCCAAGCTAGGCCCCAAACTTTTAACTCTCCATCTAAAGCGTATATCACTGGAAATAATGTTTTTGGTTTGCCTCTAAAAAGGGCACGTTCGAGTAAATCACAGGCAGCGTAATATGGTAAGGGATAACTGAGTACAGCTTTGACCACAAGGAAGAAGTTCACTAGACCCTTGAAACCTGCCGAACGAAGATTATTGGTGATAACTTGTTGAGTGTCATTTTGGAAGGTAAGGAAGCATATGTATCCGAAGATGGATTTGAAAGCAGCGGCTGCGATATGTGACCAATTTAACATCCATTCAAATCTAGATCGATCTTCCATATTGCCTTCTAAAGTAGGAAGGAAAATTTGGGATGTATAAGAGAAAACAATTACACCCAAACTGATGGGAAAGTTTTCGAAATCCAAGCTCCATTTTACTTTAGACCATCCCCAATCACCGATATAGAGGATGCAGTAACCAAGAACAATAGCGTTAATGATTAAATGACTCATAGTACACCAGAAGGACAACATACTAACACTTTTGAGCGATTTCAAGAACGCCAAAGGAAGAAGGAATATTCCAGTCAACATCATCCATGAACGAGTATCGATAGAGCCGTCTGGGAAAGTCCCAATCATAAGATCACCGCAGACGACTACGTAAAGAATGCAAGTCATAACTAATTCAATAATTTGAGCTATGCTTACGATCCTGGCTCCATATTTTCTGCCAAAGCATTCTTTAGCAATGCTCACGTAGGAATCGCGGACTCTTACGCGTTGACCTGAAACTGGATCGTCTTCATAAAGACATTCCACGAGGATCTTGCCTGTGTAGCAGCAGATGTGGGCAATACCGATCATGGCAGCGATGGCCCAATAGCCTCCTTGGAGAACGGCAAACGGGAGAGATACCACAAACATGCCCTGAAGATAGAAAATTTTCAGTTAATGACATTTTTTAAATAGGTCAATTAGCATTATTATAGACTAGGAAGTATTTTACCTGAATAGCATTGGTGACGTTCCATGCTGCCTGAAACTCGTTGATTTTAGCACCAGGGCTACCACCACCCTCTTCAAAACCGCCTTCCTCTGATGAAGCGTAAAAGTCAACGCTCTGCATGCTTTGAGTTCTGAAATATGTGTATAATATTTTTTTAAACAGATTGTTAGTCTATTAATGACCTTAAAAAGATTCATTACTATGATAGATCTTTTTTATTTGTAACTTTAAATCTTAATCTTCCTATGCCAGGGGAAAAAGTAGGTATTTAAGTATCAATATGGTATAACTTTGATATCTAACCTTGGGGCTCCATCTTGCTGAGGATATGTGTTCTGGTAGCTAGTGAACGAGTCTTCAGCTTGGAGTTGCCCACTTAGGAATGGGTTTGTTGGGTTGGTGGACTGGTATGTTGGAGACGTCGTTTCGTTCATCGTAGACAGCTCGCAGCTCTCTCCCATGTCTAATGAAATTATTGTTATTTATAATAATAATAGATAACTCAAAAGTATAGTTTGAGTGAAGATAATAAGTATTATTACGGAATATTCGATTGAAGAGATCACAGTTTTAATAAAACTTCGACCGCAATATTAAAAAAAAACAACTTTCAATATGTCATCAAAGTATCCTCCTTATTTTATTGATGATTTTGTCAATTGATAAATAAATCAAACCGCCGCTGCAAATTACACCGACCATTACCACTATTTATAAAAAACAATACACAGTACAGTTCCACCAACTTATCCGTGAACTGTTAGATGGCACCACATCCAGGCTATTGAAATGTCATTATTGAAAGTTACATAACCTTCAAATCTATGTGAATCTTTTACTACCGTTTGACACGTTTTTTGAAATGGGTCCTGAAGTTTTTTATTATGTGCTTTTTTGGAGTTACGAGTAGACCCCCCTAAATAAAGAAGTAAAAAATCAACGAATTAAAAAAAATCACTCTTTATTTTTTTTCGCAGAAAATAATTAGCCTGAGTTGGAACTGTAGTGGTGTAATGAAAGGCCTATTAATTGTTCATATTCACAAAAAAATCAAGGTTCTAGGAATGATAGAAAATTTAAAAAGAAGGCATGAATTTGGTTACTAAGGAAAAATTTAGAAAAATGCTATTTTCTCGAAAACTATAAATTTTCGCGGAACATACATGGGGGTCCATAGAGTAGCCCCTGGACTCCTCTATCGATGGTTTTCCTTTGGACCACATGAAAGCCGACACCGTGTATAAATTGTTGAGATATACTCGTACATATTTTACTCTACAATGAATGCACTCCCTAATGGTTGGTGCACTCTGTTAATTTTAGATGAGCTTGTTTTGAAGAAGACTGTATACCTACGTTCGTACTTCTATTTAGCCTTCTAAATTACTAATTAAGTAATTTTGTAGTATTCTTCGACATCAATTCAAAAGTTCCTCACAAATTTCTAAATCTAGCTCTCATCATGATCATCATCTTCTTGCCCTAGGGCAAGGGACATTGGGACTAGTCCTAATTTATTTGGGGCGGCGCAGTACGTCTTTTTCTTCCAATCTCCTCTTTCAGCCGTTATCTCATCATTCATACCCTTTTCGTTCATATCACCTCACACACAATCCATCCACCTTTTTCGTGGCATTCCTCTAAATTAGTTCTATCATTTCTAAACTGGAAAGTAACCAGTTATGGTTCTATTACGTAAACGATTTAAAATTGAGTTTCTTCTTCTTACCCATGTTGGCGAATCTGACATTCTGTGGCGGTCGCGGAGGAGGCCCTGACTTGTCAGGCATCTGCTGCCGCACTGTCTGCATTGCTACGTCCAATGCATTTCTCAGAGGGGGCAACTTGAATTTACCCAGATTCAACATTTTTCCCGGTAATTTTTACTATTTATTCTTTAAAATCTTGACTGAGTCAAGTTTTTCCTTATTAATTATTATTGTCGATATTTGCGTAAGTTTTTCATAAATAATATAATTTTTATTAAACTATCACTTAAAATTGACGTAATGGGAAGACATTGATTTTCAATAACACTATATTTAGTTACTTTCTAGACATATAATATTCTTTTATATATTTTAACACTAATTTGGAAGACTTCTTTACACTACACTATATTTGATTAACTTTACATTATTGTGTTAAAGTGCCAGTGAGTTTCGGAGCAGCCATCTTTTTTATATTTCTGGTCTGGGACTTCATTTTATTCCCCGCTGTTCTGATATTTCGGCTCTATCACTTTTAATGATCACTGTACTTTTTGATTTGGCTTTATTTGTTAGTTTTTGTTGGATTTTCTCATTTTTGAATGGGTTTTTCTTTGTGACGGCTGCTCCGTGCGGTTTTCTTCACGCAGGGGTGGTTCTGCCCTGAAGCGCGGGGTGGGTGCGCGGACTACTCGATCGATACGGCGCGAAGAGAGGATTCACTTATACGTGCCAAAATAATAAACGGTAGCCGATTTATGCTTTGAGCCAATTACATGCTTATTGAACACGCATTAGGGGTTTTAATGTGTTAAATAGCGATTCGGTTAGATTCAGTCGCAGTAGGAATCGGGTTCTAGCTCTATTTAGATTTTTTTGAATATTTGAATATTTAACGAAAATTTAAATTAAGTTGACATTTTCATACGTACTTGGTACTAATACTTGCCGATTTATTTCATTATAAAACCTTAAAAAGCTGCATACTTAGCTTTTTATTACTTTTTATATAAATAATAGGTATACAAATCTTTTTTAAAAACTTAAAGTCACTATAATTTACAATGTTAGCTTTGGTGCTTTCTTTTGTTTGAGATACAATTTTTATTAAAGAGATTTTTTAATGTAATTATAGATTATCAATTGCTGGTTCCATAAAAATATAGGTGATTTATTTCCGGTATTTTTCTTAATTTGATTTCGGATACGAAATTCTTAGGTCAAAAGGGGCCGGCGTTCTTCAATTTGCTCATTTGTATCGAGTTCATATCCGAAAATTTTTGTTGGAATGATTTTGTAAGAATTTGTGTAACTACTCTATTGGTGTACCTAAAAAAAATTTAAATAATAACTATTTAAGTATTTAAAAATCAAAAAACCCGAGAGCATACTTTGTATTTTGCGGACGCCATTTTTTACCATAAGATGTATCCTATGACACTTCGGGTATCAAGACGAATCCAACGACACCGTGCACTTCGAAATCGGTCAAGCCGTTTCGGCTGCAGGATGCGCCAAAGGAACGGACATACATACATACGCTCGAAAAACATTACCCTCCTTCCTTGGGCAGTCGGGTAAAAATACAGCCGATGCCACTGCTTACGCTTTGGGTACTTTGTCTTGCGGGCCAATTCTAACCCCGACGAAAATCGACGGGTGAAGTGTTTGACGTTGTTGTGTAGAAAAACTAGAGGGGCAGGTTCTTAGCAATGTTTGATATGTTTTAACATAGATTTTTGGTATATCTGGATGATAAGATGCGTCCGTACTCTCAGCGTTTCTAAATTTTCGTAACACTTACTGTGGTCTTTCAAAAATTCGTCTTATTACACTTTATTTTAACCACCGATGAAAGACGACGAGTGTTATATGTCACTTTTCGTCGGCACGGTTAAAAACAGTAAAAATTTACAAATCTTTTAAGAGAGATATTTTTTTTATGCACAAGGGGTTGGTACTTGACCTCAATCACACCTGATGTTAAGTGAAGATGAGGTCGAAGGTGGAAGCGTACTGACCCGGAAACCCCAACATATTTGGGGGACTGGCTATCTTATCTCTGACAACCGGAACACAACAATGTTATTAATATTGCTGCTTGGCGGCAGATTTAGATAAGATGATGGTAGAACATTTAAAATGCCCTTCCACCAACTAAACCGAGTACTTAAACATATACCTCGCTGGGGAACGAACCCGCGACCTCCGAATCGTAAACCCAATGTTGTTTACATTGAGCCACGGATGAGGTTAAACCAACCTAACCGTTGATTGAAGAGTTATACGGGACCTACGAGTACATACATAAAGTCACGCCAGTGCCTGTAAGACCACAGACTTCCACTTGCTACGATCCTGACACACCTCTTTTACTTCATTCACTCTCATAAAGTTGTTCGATCACGGCATGTTTTCCGTGGTCTTCCCCTACCAACAATGCCTTCCACATTCGCTGCGTATATCTCTTTCGTTCATTCATCCTATCCACAAGTCCGAACCATCTTAGCATTTATTTTTCAATCTTTGTGACTACGTCTTCTTTCAGACTGCTTAACTCTCTAATTACACTATTCCTGATTCTATCTTTCAACGGGACGGTGATCAAGAAGTGTATTATTTATCAATAGGTACCTTTAAAGTATTCACTTTGTTAAATATATTTACATATACCCCCCGGCAATAGTAACGTGCCTAGATCAATTATTTTTAACGGCTCGTTAAAATGATTCGGGCTTAGTTAAATCCCGGATTGATAACAGAAAAATAATATTTATTTCTTTTACATTCGCGTCCCGTTTAAGAGCGCGAGTGACGTCGATATGGTGGAGTTTTGTTATGGTGTTTTTATTAGACATCTAATATTTTTATCATGTCTCTTTACATTGGCGGTAAGATATCTTTGTGTGGTCTTGTAGCCACAGATTTTTGGTTATGCCGCACCAATTAAGCTGCTGCCTAGAGAAAAAAATATTAAATGTTATATTATAATAATAATAAAATGTATCTTTATTTGTTCTTCACAAACTCACGTTTAGAGAAATGTACAGGATAACAGTGTTACTTAAGTCTAGTGAGTACGTGTGAAGACTGATGCCTAAAATAGGCGGTAGCCTGTGGTATGGGACACCAGTTCCCCAGATGTACTTCCCGGACGTACATTTATCTGGAAGTAAATTATTATAAATTATTTCAGAGAACCTACAACATACGCAACCACCCATGTTGCGCAGAGCCGAACGAGAACATCACCCTGGCTATGATCATCGACGCGTTCGAGATCTACGGCCACGACCCCACAGATAAGCTGGACTATCTAGCCCATTATCAGATTGAGATGATGAAGATTAAACGGGCCCCTGATCAGGTAAGGGCCTGCAATTTAGTTCTATTTAAGTAATTTAGTATAAAGCTGTGATTTATATTCTACTGTTCTCTAACTAACCTTATGGTTGACTGGAAGAAATCTCTGTATGGGTTACGTCCGCCGTTATACTGAAACTCTATACTGATATGAAACTGTTAGTTTTTGTGCAACAAAGTGTTCACTATCACACTAACTATCATGCCGGCTCCAAACTATCGTCCAACAGCGACTAGTCTAACAATATATTAGGTCCTTACCTACGCAATTGGCGTTTTGTATGAAGAATTTCATTACGACTGTTTTCTCCATGCAAACATTTTTGTTTTTTTTTTGGGAACGGCAAATCCAAATTTAGCTAAACTTTGTGTGTATTATCGGATAACATTAAGTTAAGTATAGGCAGCGTTAATTTTTAAAAGTAACCACTTTATAAAAGTTTCAGCGAATTTAAAAAATGATTACGGGAAGCACATGAAAAGAGCTCTGTTCAAATTTTTTTTATTATGTGATTTAGCCCAGAAATTAAAATATATTTCATGTGAAACCTTGAAATAATATTCCATTTTCCAAATAAAAGACAAATTTGGATATAGCTTTGAAAATCTCAGGAATTGGTACATATGATAAACGAAGAAAAAAACTCCAATTTCATAGGTAAAGACCCAATATAACAAAAATCCACGAATAGGCACTGGGCCTGCGTGGTGCATTATGGGCCCACACAATTTCCATGTATGCGGAGGCCATGCCCCAGCAGTCGGGTGGTTTAGTAGTTGACAATGAAGGAAATGGAGTAACCTCATGTCTATCATTTCTCACACCTTCATAACTTTCTATTTTATTTTCCAGTACATCATAAATGAACATGTGCACATAGCGACCGATCATTTGGGAAGATTTATTCACATGCACATAAAAGAGTTAAAGGTAAATATTGTAACAATCTTAAAGAATAGAACCAATCCCAAAGGTGACTAAGGGACTTTCCACTAAAAAAACATTTATCCTTGCACTTTTCAACCGAGATGGGTCACGTGTCCATTTCTGTATTTCGAAAGATGAATCGTGGATGTTGTTTCAAGCACACCCAAACCATCCCATTTAGGATAAAGGTAGTGACGTTATTTGTATGTATGTTTAAACTAACTACAACAAACTACAACATTAGGCGGAAGGGGACACTAAGCCGAAACGGATTATTAGGTATGAGGAACAGTAGGCGTTTACAAGTGTAAATTATATATTTTCGAAAAAAAAACTTTATCTAAATTGTTAATTTTTGTTTCTGGTTAGGTGCTACTGATAGCATTGGATGACACCATAGACAATATGCTGACGATGTATGATAACCACAACGCCATAAAGACTGAGAGAGTAGCGACTTACAATTCACCTTCTGGGGGCGCAGTCCCTTCCGAGTTCTATCTAAGTCAAGGTAAGTCACAGACCCCTAGACCTGAAATACGCTCAGAGCAGTGTACGCCAAAAAATCGAGAAATTGGTCACTTTGCTTGCGCACCTCATGAGTCGTATGGCGAGATTACACACTTATGAACATTATTGAGCATTTAATAAAGACAATGTTTCTTTCAAAAGGTGTTTTAATGTTTCCATGAGTAGACTACAGCGAACAACTTTGAACGTAATTGGTGTGCCTAGGGTTTCGAAATACTGAAAGTCTGACATTGTTTTGTGATTTTTACACAGGTAGTGAAATTACATAGATTTTTTAAATCAAAGGTTTCCTCTATTTAGTATTTAGTAAGGCATGCCGGGCTTCTGTGCTGATAACAATGTAACGCCATACATTATCACAGAGTAGTCTGCAGGTGTTTATCGCTTACGCGTAACAAACGTTTATCATATATTCATCTCATTAATGATAAAGCCACCCTTGGTCAGTTCAAAACTATTGTATGTCTATGGGGTAAGTATACGCTCTTCACCTGGTAACGCACGACGCAGCGGTATATGCAATATTGCTGACTCGTTCGTCCAGTCCACGTGTACTGCTTTGCGTAAACCGTAAGCTCAGCTTACGCTGCAAAGTCGTATAAGAACCAGAGAGTCCAAAAACGAGACAACTCAACTTGTAAGTGGTATTTCGTTTAATCAAATGAAACGTACGCTCATAGTGATAGCTTAACAGGGGGACCATTCGCGCTATATTACAACGGGTTTACCGTTCGAACGGAACGTTTTTGGTTTTGGTTTAGCTGTAGTTTAGCTGAAGTAATAGTATCGCGCTATTTTTAGTGAACGATTATATCGTTGACGCTACCAATTTAAAATCAAACCCAAAATTTTTAGATCTAACCACGAGTATTAAAGGAAACTGGTATAATTTCCGTTCAAATGATTAGCGCCATGCCAAATGTGCTTAACGTAACGTTTTTGGGTATGGTTTAGCTTTGGTATTATCGTTCAATCTTAGCGCGATCGGCCCCCTGGAGTGTCCTTTTTCCCTGCATCTTCCTTTCGCGTAGCACTGCGATGCTACAGCGTAGCACAGCGTCACTACGTAGCATAGTGCTACACAAGGTTCTTTCTATACGCAGACAGTTTATTCTTATACTCAGACAGTTTAGAGGAAATAATATTAAAACTATATGTCGCGTAATAAAAGCTAGTATATTATGAAGAAACTTTTCCCAGACTTGAAATAATTTAATTAATATTGCTGTGTCATTTCTGATTTCGTTTTGGTTTCAGAATACTACTGCGGCAGAAACGTGTACATTTTCGTCTCGGAGCTGTACAGCGATATCTATAATATGGGCCGCGGGCCCACCCCGTACTGCAAGGGTCGTACGTTCCACTTCATCGGTTTCGTTCATTTTATGGACGACAAGAAGTATTACTTGGAAGAGGACCCTAATGTGGTTTTTGAAATGGACAACTATATCCACGGACTCGAGTGTCACCTCGGTATTTGTATATTCAGGTATTTTTCAAATTATGCAATACAATACGAATTACGGGTTTGGGGGCGAGCAGCTGGTACTGAATATATTTTTTTTTTGCAAAGGAGGGCAGTCCGCGCAATATATGATCTGCGTCGATATGACTTTCTTCGGGTCAGGTTCAAAGAAATTAAGATGGTCCTTCATAATTTATTTACGAGAATATTATGTATGTAAATATATCGGTATTGAAAAATAGTGATAGGCATAACTTAATTTTGAGATATAAGGCCAAAGTGGCTACCCCTATGTTCAGACTAAGCAAAGTTAATACATCATCACTGTATACGCTTTTATAACCTTATACCTGAGAATATCATTAATCTAAATGAGAAACAATTTAAAGACCATGCCGAAACAACTAATAAAAAAAAGGTTATTACAAAATTAGTGACTACCTGAATGACAAAAACGTTTGGTATACTCCGCCCAGCTCTCAAAAATTATAAAATTGTATTAGTTATATATTATTATTACAAAAAAATAAAGAAAAGGACAATGATCCTGTGAATTTCTTTCGCCGCTTCTTTTACCACAAATGATTTCTCTTTCCGAAGCGGTAGCAGCTTGGACATACTGACTGATAGATACATGCTTAAGCCCTATTTTTATTTCCAATAGATTTAAATTGACAATCAACAAATTATATCATGTTGAGTTACGTTGAAATAAATGCTTGAAGTTTGACACTTTATTGCTTAAGAGAAGATTAGATCTCACTGAGTTCCTAAGTCGACAAAATTTTATCAACAATACGTTAATCATTCATACAGCGACAGTCAGTATGTCCAAGCTACTACCGCTTCGGAAAGGGAAATCATTTGTGGTAAAAGAAGCGGCGCAAGACCCACAACTTTGTTATTGTCCTTTTTTTTAATAAAAGTATTTAACTAATACATCGTCGATATCGTCGTACTAATACACCAACTGACAGCTCAAAATATCTACTTGCTTGATTTAAAATAAAATTTCAATTCCCTCAGATATCCATTCAAAAAGAACTTGCAGCACATACGCGACGTGTCCACCCTACCGAAGGCGATAGTGAAGTGTGGCACAGAGATGTACAAGCTGCCACCCCTGACTGCGGCCTCCTGCATCATCTCATCAGGCTCATTCATCCTGGACTTCAATATACAGGGGCTGCGGTTCAGACACTACGATTATTTGCTGGTGGGTGTGCAGTTTGGAGAGATCTTAGACGACCGATTGGTGTAGTGGATAGTGACCCTGTCAGCGAAACCAACGGTTGCGGTTTCGAATGCCGCGAGGGGTAAATATTTGTGTGATGAATACGAACATTTATTCCCAAGTCATGGATGTTTATATAAATATTTATGTATGTTTATCCATTATCTAGTATCCATAGTTCAAGCGTTGCTTAGTTTGGGACTAGATGATTGGTGTACTCGTCCGAAATATTTATTTATTTATGTTCGGAGAACGTTCCACGTATACATTTGTTTAAATAAGATGTTTGTTCACAAAAAGGCCAATACATCATTATACATTTGCTGTAACATCCACACTAGGCTAGGCCTGTATCGTGGATGCCAAAATTTCCATAATAGAATTTACTAGTCTTTTTTTTTATGCACAACGGGTTGGTACTTGACCTCAATCACACCTGACGTTAAGTGAAGATAAGGTCGAAGGGGGAGCATACATGACCCGGAAACCCCAACACATTGGGGGACTGGCTATCTTATCTCTGACAACCGGAACACAACAATGCTATTAACATTGCTGCTTGGCGGCAGATTTAGATAAGATGGTGGTAGCTAGCCAGGCGGACATTTAAAATGCCCTACCACCAACCAAATCGAGTACTTAAACATGTACCCCGCTGGGGATCGAACCCGAAAAGAAACATAATGATTACCTACTAATACTAGTAATAATGCGCTTTGTGTGTACTCGTGCATGTGTGGTCTATGAAACCGTTTACACTCACTTGCCAGAATTTCATTTGCCATAATTCATCTGTTATAATGGTCAACAGACATAATATTGTTTCTCATAATTTCATATGTCATACTCATTGTGTATAAGTCACATGCTAGAGACTTTGTTTCCCATAAAGTCAATGTCAATAACATCATTTGTTATCATATCATCATTGTAAGCCGTAATTATCACATGCCATAACATCATTTGCCATCGAAATTGCTTCTAGAAAAAAATCATAAAATCGGTTTAAACTAAACGGCCATAGGTTTAGGTTAGGTTAGAACATGAAAGACAATAGCTTTTTAGGACAAAGGCGTTAGGTTTTTGTAAGGAAGCGACTTGGATCGATTATAGTGATAAGTAGGTATTAGAAATAAACAATTTTAATATATAATCATACTATCATATATTTATTACAATTTACTTTTTAGTGCAAAAGATTCGAAATTAATTTTGTATGGCTTTGAAATATTATGTTAAATAATATTATTGCAATTAATAAAATGGATAACAATACGTATGGCACTCGTATCATTATGAAATCTAATGTACGGGTAAACAAGAGTATATCATATATATTTTATGGTAAACAAAAGATTCAGGCAAATGAAATTCGGGCAAGTAAAATTCAGGCATATGAGTATTATTGCATATAATTTTCGGGCAAAAAATAGAAATCCTTATGAAACCCATAGTTTATTCACTTTTTTTCAGATCCTACCGAACGGTCACACGTATTACACTAAAGAGAAGTTCTCACCGCTAACCTGTGATCATCATGTCTGTGAATGGAATAATACAAACTTTTATGGAGGTAAGGTGAAGTAACTGCGTAATGGTCGGTTAGTGTAAGGTGCGTTAAGTAGCAGAATTTGTATAAGAACCCGCTCATCGTAGCCGTGGTTTTTAGTGGAGGTTTTACAACCTAAATCATTTATTTGCTGTAAATTGGTATAAATTAGATACTTTGGCACCGTCCCATATACAAGGAACTGCGCAAAGAGCTGGAACCGCGGCTGAACAAGCTCAAAGTAAGAAGTGCCGTAAATATGCGTCAATCTCCATAAACCACGAGTTTGCGGCGCTTGCAGTGGAGACATTGGGCCCCGTGGTCTTCTGACATGAAACAATTTGTAAAGGATTTATCCGTTAGACTGGTCCACGCCTCTGGAGATGTGAGAGCTGGTGCCTACTTTGCTCAGCAGCTGAGCTTATGCATTCAGCGGGGCAATAGTGCTAGCGTACTAGGTACTATGCCTCACGGAAGCGAGTTGGAGTTGGGGTTTTTCTATAACATATAGGTATTTTTAATTGTGTTTTATAAATTTGTTGTTTTATTGACTTATCTCTATTATACAGATACATATAGGTGGTTATAGGCTAACCCCACAAAACCAAATTGATCCGTTTGTCTATGGGAGTATATCAGTTTTGATTACAATTAAATTAAATTAAATAAAACTTTATTTCAGACTTAGTCCATATTTTCGTTAGTGTTAGTAACATGGTGCTTAGGTATAGGTTAGTATATTGTTAGTTTAATTAGATTTCTATTTACTTATTAAGTCCTATGACCGTCGCCACCCAGCATCTCTGGAAGGGGCAGTCCGTTCTGCCAGCGATCATTTTCAGAATGCTGTTGTCACTACCATGTAAGCGCTTCAGCAAGGAGGCCGCTTTTTTCCGCATGATAGCGTGAAAACCATCCGTGCGAGCCTCCGCGAACATTCCCGACGCGCTACAGCGCCATGGTAGTCCCAACAGCATCCTAAAGGCATTATTAAACTGAACACGCAGGACGTTGTAAGCTCGGCGCGTGTATGACACCCATAGGCCGCTCGTGTAGAAGGATTGGCAGTACGCTTTAAAAAGTGTTACTTTAACTTCTGTGGTACAACGAGCGAACCTACGGGCAAGCATATTGCTCCTTACTGCCAACGCCCTGCGCTCTCTCTCAATATCTTCGTCGTCCCTTAGATCACTCGTGACAATGTGGCCGAGGTACCTAAAACTATTTACAATATTTAGTGGTACGCCATTAAGACATATGGGCGGAACACTACGCGGCTGCTACAATACACTACAATGCATAATTCAAATTTTAATACAAAGTACATCTTAGTAGATATTACAATTTACGGATTGAACTTTCACTGAGCGGGGTAATTAGACACTTTTTATATAACTTACCAAACCTGACCTCGCTTTCCTCGTTTCTAATGTCATAACATTTACGCGTGCTTCTTTGATCTCTCAAAAGATTTTCATTTTGTAACCAACGGGCAGTGATTCTCACGCTTTCGTGATTTCAATATCAATAGACATCAATAGGTTTGTCACTTTTGCACACGCAGATAAGTGTGACAGAGATATAGACAAGCCAATGTCTATCGACAGTCAAATGTCGAGTATGCGAGAACCGGAGTAAAGATAATTTTAAATTTGACAGTTTGTATGAATTGCCGTGCATAAACGCTCTAGAAATAATTTTATTTCTTATTTCAGGACCGTTCATCATCCCCGGCGACCCTGGCTCCGGCCTCTCACCCATCCCACCTTACCTAGAGAAAACCACGGAGGAACCGTACGCTTCCACAGTGCCGTCGAGGCCTGAAGACGATATTTCTAACACCACTTGTGAGTATTGGTAATTATCAATGATCGTCATCACTTTGACGCCCTAATCAATGACAGAGAGACGGACAGACAAGTTATCAAGAACAGAAAATGTTCCCATAACCTAAAAAAATATTTAAAAAAAATCAAGTTTCCCATACATACCTCTGTATGTCTGGCTATCTAGCCAGTCCTCCAATAAGATGGGGTTTCCGTGTCAGTACGCTTCTACCTTCGGCCTCATCTTCACTTAACATTCTTCACTTAACATCAGGTGTGATTGAGGTCAAGTGTGCATTGTTTTTTTTTTAAATCCTTAGACGTACATACAGCGCCATCTAGTTACACACTAAGTAACTATACCTAGGCTTGTGTTGTGGATACCAGATGGTAGATATTTTTTTGTAAATAAATACTTATTATAAATGAAAACATCCATAACTCGGGTACACATGTCCGTATTCATCACACAAACATATGCCCTATGTATGGATTCGAACCCGCAACCTTTTGGTATAGTGGCCGGAGTTGCTAACCACTACACCAAACAGGTCGTTAAAAAAGCAGTCTGAAACAATAAACCTTTTCGTCTGCACAAAAAAAAAGAAGTATCAGGAAATCATGAACGCTTTTGGATAATTTTTAATTTAGTTACAGCAGTACCACCAAAAACGTTCATGATTTTCTGAATAAACTTAATAATATTTTGATTATTAATTTTAATTTGACGACCTGTATGGTGCAGTGGTTAGAAACTCTGCCTGCTATACTAAAAGGTCGCGGCTTCGAATTCCGCTAGGGGCATATGTTTGTATGATCAATACAGACATGTGTTCCCGAGTTATGGTTGTTTTTCATTTATATGTGTATTTATTTACAACAAAAAAATGTATTTGTGTAGTTTATCAACCATCTGGTATCCATAATACAAGCCTATAGTTGCTTATATTACTGCGTATGGACGGGGTCGTTCAAACAATGAAAATGATACCACTTCATTGGTGTTAAAACGGGAATTTGGAACCAAAATGGGAACTCAGTCACAAACCGATTTCAGTCGCGAACTGTCGTACCTATCAAATAGTGATTTATATTGTGAAGAAATGCATCACTTACCTACCTCAGAAAAAGTGACCAGCAAACATGCGAGTATCTTTTAAAGTACTTTAAGTCATTCTCATCGATCCATTCCCAAACCACACACACACACATACACTCACACATACAAAACACGACATTGCGAAATTCATACATACGACGATTATTTGACATTGATTGAATTATTTGACCAATTTTTTATTTGTTATATATATTACTGACTAAATTATTTATTATTACTTAGTTTGTCTCACTATTCACTTTTACGTCTAGATTGTATAATGATTATTATTTTTTTTTTTAGAGAATTGTAATGAAAAATGAGAATCTGTGATTGGCATTAGTTTGACTTGTAAATTTTGTGTAATATTTTTATAATGATGCCGTTGATTCTGTATTATCAATAAAATAAAAAAATAAAATAAAAACAAACTTAATGTAACTTGTAAGACTCATATTTTTCCTTGCACTTTTAATTTACAGGTTGTGAGAACAGACTAAAAAAAGTTTTGGTTGTGCGCGGTGGTTTTGGCCAGCAGTCCTATTAGTTCTCAAGGATTCTAAGAGATGGCGCTGTTTTATCTACCTAGAAAAACGCGATAAATATCTATAGCATATATATATATTTATTATGTGTGTGTACATGGATGCAAATAAATGCTTATCTATCTATCTATATAAATCATAATATAGCATATATTTGGTGTTTGGTGTGGTGGTTAACAACTCTGGCCACTATACCAAATGGTTGCGGGTTCGAATCCCGCTAGGGGCAAATGTTTGTGTGATGAATACGGACATTTGTACCCGAGTTATGGATGTTTTCATTTATAATAATAATTTATTTACAAAAAAAAAATATATTTATGTAGTTTATCAACCATCTGGTATCCACAACACAAGCCTATAGTTGCTTACTGTGGAACTAGATGGCGCTGTATGTATGTCTAAGGATATTTTATTTATTTATTATTATTTTAATACATTTATTGAGATTTTGTGTGTATACAATGCCAGAATACACAAAATGTAATTCAGCTACTTTAAGGTTATTTTGAGATCAGCAGCTCAAAAAAGTGGTAATTTAGTGACTTTTCTGCATCGCAGATACCCTTGACGGTTGCTGGTTCATGTTCCCACCGAACTACGGCTCCATTGCTGGTATCAGCTACCTCGACCCACTTACAGTCAACGAGTACCGGTTCAGTTGCCAGGGTAGTGGGAATAAGGTAAAAATTACAGGAAATAATTTTGCAGGGTTGTCAAGTCACACAGGGTGTTAAGCAGAAATGTTAATAGAATTGTTGTGTTCCGGTTGTCAGAGATAAGATAGCCAGTCCCCCAAATGTGTTGGGGTTTCCGGCTCAGTACGCTTCCGCCTTCAACCTCATCTTTACTTAACATCAGGTGTGATTGAGGTCAAGTACCAACCCGTTGTGCATAAAAAAAAAAAAAAATAATAATAATGCATTTTGTGCTTTTTTTCAAAATCAACGGGTACGATGCCTGGCTAGAAATATTGATTTTTCAAAAATCCTATGATGCAGTTCTAGTTTTCATCAAAATCGGGCCCGAGGCTTTTATTCTCACGATCTTTTAGGCGCCAACCCGCATTGGGCCAGCGTGGTGGACTATGGCCCATACTCCCTCATACGCGAGGGAAGACCTATATCCCTGCAGTGGGATGTTTACGGACTGATGATGATGATGAAATAATTTTCGTTCGAATGTATTGGTAAATGTATGATTATTTCCAGGGTCTCTACTGGTATCCGCAATGGATGGGCGCCCCCCCGCACCACCCATACCCGCAAGCTGGCGACGTCCCCGCGAACATGCCACAAGGAGGCTCCTCCCCGTTCTACCCTCACCAGCAGGGCATGCTGCCATCGCTACCAGAAGTGCCCGTACCGGCGATTTAGTTAAATTAAATTATATAATGTTATTGTGGTTGTTTTAATATTGTATAGTAACTATAATTGATTCATCATAATCATGTAAACAAAAGTGACGTACGATCCATAGACAATAAAGATATTGCAATGTCAGATATTTTCGAGGCAATTCATTCGTTCCTTCGATTATTGAAGGAAATTTTGTAAGAAATGATATTTTTCTGTGGTTTCTTGGTTGATTTCAATGCTTTGTGAGTTTCTTTAAGTATACAACATCATTTTTAGTAATAGTTATTTTGTAATCCGAGAGAAAAGGGTGACAATGTCTTTGAGAAGTGTTTGTTTACATGATAAGACTTTATATGTATATTGTACAAGAAAAAATCTGAGAAAACAGATAACACAGATAAACCCAACTACATATGTTATAGCATTCTTCGAAACTGCTTAACCGATTCCATCAAATATAGCTGAGAATCTATTCCAGAGTTTAATCTTCATTTTTTTTATGGACCATGGGTTAGCTTTTTCCTCAATCACACTTGATGTTAAGTGAAAATGAGGCCGAAGGTGGAAGCGTACTGACCCGGAAACCCTATCTTATTTGGGGGACTGGCTATCTTATCTCTGACAACCGGAACATAATTAACAATGCTATTAATGTTGCTGTTTTCAGCAGACTTAGATATGATGGTGGTATCTAGGCAGGTAGACATTTAAAATGCCACAAACCAAACCGGGTACTAAACATGTACCTCGTTGGGGATCAAATCCGCGACCTCCAATCGTAAGCCCTATGCCACTTACATTAAGCCACGGAGGCGGTTAAAGGTTTTAAATATATATTTGAAATTTTTAAATCCTCCGTAAAACCTAAACCTAAATACACCCAAAAACTGTGTTAAATTCTAAATATATTCGAAACCGCGTAACCGAGTTTCATCAACCATGGCTAATAACCTGTCCCCACGTTTAGTCTTTAATATATAAAAAAACCGCACCTACACCTTACTGAGATACATTCGGACAAAGACTGGACATACACACACTCATACACAACGCCGTCAAATACATAACACCGTTGTTATTAGTCAGGGGTTAACATTATAGAAATCACTACGTCATTCGTGAGTGACCGATGATGACATAGAGACGGCGTTCGGATAAACTTATATATTTATAAGTCTTTCCCTCTTATTCATAAAAAAATACAAACGCTTTATAAGCCTGTTTTAGTTAAAGTAAATGTTTTGTCACTTTCTTTCATTATATATTGTGAACGACAGAGACAAAACATACTTTAACTAAAACAGGCTTATGAAGCGTTTGTAAATTTTTATGAATAAGACGGTTTGCCTATATAGGTTTTTGTGACACCTGTAAATATTTGTCTTTGTAATATTTGTCTTTGTAACATTTTAGATAAATAAATATAAATAAAAAATAAAAAATATATATTTAACATTACAAAGAATGTGATTATAAATCACTACTTTGAGTGATTTGGCACGAGTACAATTATAGATTACGTTGTCTATGATCTACTTTTTTCCAACTACCTACATCACAAAGTCTCATTTTCAATCATACTGACTTTTCATAATACATCAAATTCGAAAAATGCAATACTCGCCGTTGTGATAGAATATTCGGAGCGGAGTTCATTCAAATTAGATATCAGTAAAATAAATAAATAAATAG
The DNA here is from genome assembly GCA_949316235.1 of Oegoconia quadripuncta. Lineage (NCBI taxonomy): Eukaryota > Metazoa > Arthropoda > Insecta > Lepidoptera > Autostichidae > Oegoconia > Oegoconia quadripuncta. The sequence goes on along the minus strand of OX438741.1, from coordinate 9,613,190 downwards.
GACGTGATTGATAGGATGGACATGATACACGTAGGACTATTTGCTAGGGTAAGCACTGCCTTTCTGCTTGTATGGATGGCACGCCATCACGATACATCAACCACATTTATTGCTAATTGAGATCTTCTATTATATAGTATTGATCCAAGAAATAATCGTCCCAGTAAGGATAATCTGAAAAAAAAAACAATATGATAGCGCAATTTTATATGCCACGGGTTCTAACGATGACAAACTATTTTCATTATCTATTTTTTGTTGTTGTACAGCGCTAGATGGTAACACACACTCGCAATACATGCCACGCCACCTAGCGGCGACAAACTATTCTCATTACATATTTTTGTTTGTTATTCAACGCGAAATGGCTTCACTGACGCTCCAGACAAGGTTTTTTATTGTCCCATGTATTTTTATTCAATCATACGAACTGCAGCGCTTGATAAAATTCGTGAATTAATTTATTTATAATGTAAAATTGATATATACCACGCCATCTAGCGAGCAGCCGGGGCAAACGGTTCTTTATTATTCTGAATATAACACTTTTTTGTTTATTTTGTTGAAGTTATTATACTGTAGGGCCTAGAATAACTTCTTAATAGACCAAGACGATTTCTATGACACCTCTTTTGTTCAATTTTAATAAAATAAATAAAAATAAAAATCGGATCAGTAGTTCAGAATTATCCTCAAATATAATAAGAAATGCAGTGCAGGGTTTTTACAATTCGAACCAACATGGTGTCCATGGGTGCTATATCGTTTTTTTTATAACCCATGACACTCGTGACATTATAACGAATTCAACGACACCTCATTCTGTTAGTTCGATCGCTATGATGGAACATCCATACCCACATAGATACATAGAGTCTTAAAATCACAACCCTTCCCCGTAGTCGGTTAAAAACTAATCAATGGCTACTTTATATATTCTAAAAATTTTATTTAAAAGTTTCTTGAGTCTTAATATTTGCCCGCGGTGAAATTTTTCATAAATATCTTTATTTAAGTTATTGATCGATTTCTTCGAAAATAGTTATAGGAGTTCTAATTGAAATGAATATCATAGTGGTATATTTAATCTAATAGTCTATGTTTTATTAATAATTTTATAACACTATATCTAAAGCAAGCTACCAATTTGTTAGAAAACATTTTTCTTCTATGACTGACAGATACCTACTCTATCCATGTGCAAAAAAGCACGGCCTTTAGGCCCCGTATTAATAAACCAATCTCAACACAAGTCTTGAGGCTGTATCAACCGAGATGCGTCTTGAGGTCTATTTAGCTGAGATCACTTCTCAAGTATTCGCTTCAGCGGCGAATGAATGGTAGTCTTGAGTTTCGTTTATTAATACACGCACCTCTCAAGTGAGTACTGCTTGAGTATGCACGTGCTTTTCAGGTCTCAAGTTAGGTTTATTAATCAACACGTTTACTTGAGACCGGTCACAAGACTGTTCTCAATCTTGAGAATGGTTTATTAATACGGGCCGAAGGTTATAGGAAGTTAAAAGTGTATCCTTACTGGACTAAATCCCACAAAGGTTACCTAAATATGTGTGTGATCAAAATCAACATTTATTCCTACGTCACGGGTGTTTATATAAATATTTATGTATGTTTATCCGTTATCTAGTACCTATCCATAAGGATTTTCCTAGTTTGGGGCTAGATATAATTGGTGTTACCGTCCAAACAATTTATTATTATTTATATTATTATACATAAATTATACTGTGTAGTTTGGTACGTAAAAGAAAAGAACTAACCCGTCTCTTCCCGTGGGTGTCGTAAAAGGCGACTAAGGGACTTTCCACCAAAAAAACATCAATAGATTTATCACTCCCTATCACGTGTGCATTTCTGTATATTTCGTAAGGTGCACCGTGGATGTTGTTTCAATCATTAACCTCTAATGTTTGACCAAGACACTATTGTTTGGGATATCTCTGTCCACCTCATTTGGGATAAAGGTTTGTGACGTTATTTAGGTATGTATGTAACTACTTACGCTGATATTCTGTGATATTTACCAACTCGTGACATGGACCCATATATGCAATATACCAAACTGAAAATATGGGAATAAGTTATTTCTGAGCAAACAAATGGCATGTATTAGGTCCTTACCTATGAAATTGACGTTTTGTATGAAGAATTTCATTAAGACTGTTTTCTCCATACAAACATTTTTGATTTTTTTTTGGGAACGGCAAATCCATATTTAGCTAAAATGTGTATTATCGGATAACATTAAGTTAAGTAGGCAGTGTTAATTTTTAAAAGTAACCGCTTTATAAAAGTTTCATTGAATCTAAGAAATGATTTTTATTAAGTGATTTAGCCGAGAAATTAAAAAATATTTCATGTGAAACCTTGAAATAACATTCCATTTTCCAAATAAAAATCAAATTTGGATATAGCTTCGAAAATCGCAGGATTGGTACATATGATTAACGAAGAAAAAAAACTCCAATTTTATAGGTAAAGAACCAATATTTATAATTATAACATATTAAAAAAGTGCATTTATCCAACTGCTCTTAAACTGTGAAGGAAAACATCGTGAGGAAACCTGCATGCCTGAGAAATAAAAATTCAAAGGGATGTGAAGTCCCCAACCAGCTGTGGGCCAGCGTGGTGGACTCATACTCCCTCAAATACGAGGGAAGGCCTATATCCCTGAAATGGGATGTTTACGAGCTGATGATGATGATGATGTAATATTTATGTAGGTATTGACGCATGCGGTTAAATTAGCTATTGGTGGGTTTGGGTTATTGGAGTTGAAATTCGAAATTTTAAACTAACTGACTGACTGATGAACTGACGGATCCTTTTTTTTGGCACATTGATTTTCAGATTTCAACTCATCTTTTTTACATCCAATAGTTAAGTTTTTTTAGTTTTAAGGCCCTTTCGGTACTCTGTACCACCTGTTTCATGCAATAAATAAGTTAGTGTGGTGATCCGTGTTCTGTTTTGACCCTGGCCTGTCACGCCCCTTCTGTACATATACACCTCGTGACACGACCCAGCTGAGCATAGGTGGGCTGGGAAGGGCACAACTTCTCTACATTCCGCCTTTTCTTTGACTTCCTGATACGACACGGCATTTACTTTTTCTTTTACAATGTACCATACTTTTTATCCGTTCTATTTTCGAAAAAAACTTACTTTCAACTCTCTCCATACAATTGACGAAATCGATCACGCATACGTTCTGGAAATCGTGATATGTGTAGTTATACGAACGACCGCACAAAACGCCAGTGCTGTTTACAAAAAAAAATAAAAAATTATAACATTTTTTTTTGTTTTATTCATCCACATAGGATAGGCAAAAGGTTATACACCATACAGCCTCGTCGTTTGTAATTTTCTTCTTATTCATTTAATAATAATAAAAATGACGAGTCCTAAAAGGGTTAAAACTTTCAAGTTCAAATTTTTCGAAATGAATACACCGATTATTATGAAACTTTAATGTGTAAGCCGGATACATAGTACTAAAAAGTTAGTTGAAAACATTTTCAAAATATCGAATTTTAAAGAGTTTATTGCATTTTTTCTGTTACTATGGAAAACTTAAAGTCGCTCTTATTTAGTTGTTCTATTGTTTCCCGAAAATATTCTCTACAATTTTTTATTTGATTAATTTTTTTCTTGTTTTAATTCGAATTTAAATTCGGCGTTAAATGTGGGACACCCTTTATTATAGACGCCTCCGTAGATCTGTACCTGCGCCTACAAATGTAGGTAGCAGCTGAGCTTATGCATTTAGCGGGGCAACGGCGTATATTTTACACATAGCTCTAGTCGGATTCGAACCCGCTACCTAAGGGGTAATCAGTCAGGGTTTCTAACCACTACACCTAACAGGTCTTCATTTAATAGAAACATTCGTTTCGTAGAACAACAACGTTGACGACCGGTTGGTGTAGTGGATAGTGACCCTGTCAGCGAAACCAACGGTTGCGGGTTCGAATCCTGCGAGGGGTAAATGTTTGTGGGATGAATACGAACATTTATTCCCGAGTCATGGATGTTTATATAAATATTTATGTATGTTTATCCGTTATCTAGTATCCATAGCACAAGCTTTGCTTAGTTTGGGACTAGATGATTGGTGTAAGTGTCCGAAATATTTATTTATATTATTATTATTTCATTTATAATAAGTATATATTTACAAAAAAAATGTATTTATGTAGTATATCAACCATCTGGTATCCACGACACAAGCGTATAGTTGCTTACTGTGGAACTAGATGGCGCTGTGTGTATGTCTTAGGGATATTTATTATTTATTATATTTATTATTCTGTTTGACAGAAGACAAGTCCTAAGAAAGAGATTAGGGAGATGTACTTACTCGTAGGCTTTCATGCAGTAAATCGCCCTCTGATCACAATAATCTGTCAATGAAATTGATACTGGCGTGGTTCGCGTACGCTTTGCCGTCTTGCGAACAGTTCGCTTGAACCTGTTGATAAGATTAGTTGAAAATAATGAGTATACCTACACGGAGGAATAATTCAGTATAGGGAATTTTGAAATGTAGCGCTATACCAGTAAAAATACGTAATTTATGTTGTGTAGCTTCCTATAGGTCATCGTAAAGTTTCTGATTATTTAGTAGAAGTAGAGCACCCACCAGTAATTTAATAAAAATATTTTTTACCATTCTATAGCTTGCTTTAAATATTTAATAAATGTATATGAAGCTCGAATTTAGTTATTAAACCAGAATATTAAATTGAAATTACCACTGTGAACTTCATTGCGTTGTAAAAGATGCTAAGAATTCCTTAAAAATTAATCAATGGCTACTTTATATTTTCTATAAATAGGTAGTTTATTGAGTGGTGATATTTGCCCTCGGTGAAATTTTATTATTATTAATAATATATTAAAAAAATTATTATTAAATTATAAACATTAATATAAAACAGGTAGGTATTCATGTTAATATTGACTTTTTAATTAAAAGCGTTATAGTTAGAATGCAAAGCTACGAACAAAAAAGGATAATTATTTGTTCGTAGATGCGATGTCGACATCTACACCCGTTTCGCGCTAAACCTTCCTGACTCGGCGCTAGTATGGAAGATGTTCTACTCCTGAGTAAGTAGCCGCGCGCTCTCAGTACTTTATAATAGGCTGACCTTACGCATAGGTTTATTATGTATACCTACTTTATTTATACATCTTTAGTTTGTTCCTGTGATTGTAATATATTATTTTAAGTCAAGTTTTAGCATCATCGCCTGAAACACAGGATTTTCAAACACTAGTTGCAATTAATCAATTAAGTAGATATTGTTATGTAGATTTTATTTGTTTTAATGTAGCTTTTCGATTAATAGATATAGGATTGTCGTAGATAGCGATAAATTAGCGATAGAATTCATAATTTTTGCTACCAGCCTTCAAATGAGTCGGAGCTCCATTGAACACATCAACGACTGGGAGTGATTGTGATTACCTACTATCGTCGTTAGTTAATAAGAAGTTGGTCATGGGATTTGAGCAAGGAGGAATTGAATACTAGGTCCAGTTGAATTCCACAGACTGCACGCGAGGGCCAAGTTGTATGGCATGAGGGGCGTGCAAATATTTACTATTCACCAGTAAGCATTTCAGGTTTCATGATCATAATCGAATGTGAATACGTTGTCTATTCGGCTATGGTAGCTTGCAATAATATCGCCATTGCACGAGCTACCCTTTACCACGCGACTGCCGACATATATATTGGGCTAGCTTTCCGCCCGCGGCTTCGCCTGCGTGGCATAACTTTATCGCAGAAATGTATTTATCCCGCGGGAACCACACACTTTATAGGGATAAAAATATCCTATGTCTTAATCCAGGGTATATTCTAGTTTTATACGAAATTTTATCGAAATCCGTTCAGCCGTTTCGCCGTGATTGGCCAAAAAACAACGAATAAACAAACATACATCCAAACTTTCGCATCTATTTAAATGATTTTGATTATATCGAACGAGTGAGAGGCACACCCCCGCCCCGAGGTGCGTGATGTTAAAATACACACAGTAGAATTCAAACGTCAAAAAACTGTGCCGAAATAGTGCCCAAAGGAAATATTTTGTGCTGCTGTAGTTTAAAAGTTATTCAATGTTTTGTGTGAAAATTTTGCGTCATCCTCATTCTCATACGCAGAGACTGCGTTACCTACGATTATAATTTATATCTCAAAAAACTGTGCATGCTTGTGTTACCCGTGTATGAGTAATTTTTGAAGCTAATTTCATGGCAATTATAAATAATAATAATAAATATTTCGGACACTTACACCAATCATCTAGTCCCAAACTAAGCAAAGCTTGTACTATGGATACTAGATAACGGATAAACATATATAAATATTTATATAAACATCCAAGACTCGGGAATAAATGTTCGTATTCATCACACAAACATTTACCCCTCGCGGGATTCGAACCCGCAACCGTTGGTTTCGCTGATAGGGTCACTATCCACTACATCAATAGGTCGTCATAAATTATCTATGTCATATTTTAGGAGAATTAAATTTTGTTTGTGCCCGTATTTCTTAATTCATTAGAATTACTGTTTCCTATAGAAGCGTCGGTGGCTCAGCGGTTTAAACGCGGTCTAGCTAATGATTACTACTTCCTTGTCTATGGTACAGATTACTAAAGAGTTACTTTGTCGATGTCCTCTGTTCATATTAACATGGGGTATAAACAGGGTGATAAGTTAGGGCGGGGACCAGCAAACCTCCTCGCACAATATCTTTTATTGAGTTCGGCACTGGCCACCACGGTCAAGATAAAGTTTCCGGTTTGTTGAATCCGTCGCAGAACAATTATACCAAAACTATGTTTGTTTGTTTTTCTGTTGTATACACACATAGCACAAAGCATTGCAATACAGTTTTGATGACAGCATAGAACACAATTAGGCACCGCCCACTCCTCAGTGAACTGAGTAGCGAGCGAGCTCATGTAAGGGGCACAGGATCAAATTCAAGTAATATTTTTACCCGTTTTTGTTCATATTTGGCCGTGGTTTGGGCTTGGGTCCCGGTGGTGGTCCTTGGGGTGCCTGGGGTTGGTCTGGGGCATCCGCTGGCCCTGGTGGGCCCGGTGGTCCGGGTGGTCGTGGGCCGCCGTCTGGTCCTCCAGGGCCTCCCCCTGGACCTGGGGGTCCTGGGCGTCCCCCTGGTGGGGGGCCCTGTCTGGCAATAGCGGCCAACGGGCGCACATCCTGTACTTTGACAGCGCGCCTCAGTAGCGGCGGCGACCCGATCACTTTGATTCGTCGTTCGCCGTTACCGTCTCTTCGGTATGCCAATACGGGGGGCGCACCGTCGGCGCCTGCGCCGGACAGATGGCAGCCAGAGTCGGCGACGGGAGTCACTTGCAGGTATGTTACTGAAACGGAAATTTGTGTATTTATGTACCTATAATATATTTTTTTTTAATAATGACTTTTTATATCGTGGTCTTCTAGCACAATAAATTCTGCCAATGACAACGTAGGTAGAGGAAAGATCAGGGAAAAAGATGAGCGGTTTTAGAGAAGCGATATATTAATTTGGTCGGTTATTCATTTCTTCATCTAGAACAAATAATTAAATAACATAAAAAACAAGCACGCTCACAAGGGGTCTAGGATAATAGCAAGCCAATTGAATAGACAAGTACAAATAACGTTACTACACAAGTGATACGAGTACAGGGGTTAAAGTTCATCACCAGACCTAAAACCTATGAGCACGCATGGGACAGTTTTTTATATATATAAAAAAAATGGGACATGCTCCAAAGAAGGGCTTTGAGGAACTTTCCTCCAAACGTTACGACTGAAGAGCAACTTTTTTTGCATCTCAGCAGGACCTGGGAGAATATCCCGCAACAAGACTTTGAAACTTTATTCAAAACACGTTTTATAGACATAGCCAATTGAATAGACAAGTACAAATAACGTTACTACACAAGTGATACGAGTACAGGGGTTAAAGTTCATCACCAGACCTAAAACCTATGAGCACGCATGGGACATTTTTTAAATATATATAAAAAAAATGGGACATGCTCCAAAGAAGGGCTTTGAGGAACTTTCCCCCAAACGTTACAACTGAAGAGCAACTTTTTTTGCATCTCAGCAGAACCTGGGAGAATATCCCGCAACAAGACTTTGAAACTTTATTCAAAACACGAAAAATCATCGCTGGACCGTGAGTGGGTGCCTGCTTTTATTGACTGCTAATTTTCCGCGTTACTGCAAAAAACCTGATAATTTCGCTTTACTTGAATTTTTTTCAGAAAAGGACATTCATCTTTAGATTTACCATTATTTTTTATTTTTTTTATATGAGAGAGCGGCAAACGAGCATGCGGGTCACCTGATGGAAAGTAATCACCGCCGCTCATGGGGGTGTCCATGGGCGGCGGTGATTACTTTCCATCAGGTGACCCGCATGCTCGCAACACCAAAAGTGTCACAGATGCGTTGCCGGCCTTTGAGGAAGGTGTAGGCTCGTTTCTTGAAGGTTCCAATGTCGTACTCGTTCGGGAACACCGCTGCCGGAAGTCCGTTCCACAGGGTGGTCGTACGTGGTAAGAAGTTTCTTGAGAAACGTACAGTGGTAGACTTCCACTCATCCAGGTGATGTGGATGGAAATTTAATTTTCTCCGAGAAGTGTATCGGTTAAATTTAACTTTTAATTAAATTAAATTTAACTTTTTGTCTTTATTTCAAAAACAAAAATCATTTACACAAAACAAAAAATTTGTTTTGTACCAAAATATAGTCTGATAAATAGGCTTTATAAAAATATATACACGTTGTATGTTAGTCAAAACAAATTTTGAGTAAATTGAGAAAATCAGAATATCCCTACACAGTGTTGTTGTGTGTATATTTACATAAATATAGTGATAGTTATGGCAGTATGTCGTACAGAGAAATATGGATAATAAAAGTTTACTATAATTATAAATCCCCTGTACAGTCGACCGCGCGTCAAACGTAAGGCTGCCCGCCCACGACAGACTTTTTGTAATGCCGATAATCGGGCCGATTTTACGTCAATACTTTTATCTACATTTTTTTTTCAAAACCATCATCAACCCACGCGCTTGTCGGAGATTGATATAATAATAATAATATAATAATAATAAATCATTTATTTTCAGGCAAAAATACCCATAGATACATACCTTACAGACTAACATATATGTCCTAGATAGCGTAAATTAGCGATAGAATTCATTATTGGAATAGTCAACTGACTATCATAATACGCTATTAATAGGAAATAATCTTGGTGGCGCTGGTACCGCCGGATACGGCGCCGTGACAGTAATATAAGGTCTGCACATCGAAAATGGCGAGGACTTTGCTATCAGCCGTCAAAGAGGTCGCCCACTACCTAACACATCAACGACCGTGAGTGACTCTGATTACCTACTATCACCAACGCTTGGAAGAATCCGGTAAGTCGTTACTAATAAGAAGTTGGCCATGGAATTTGAGTAAGGAGGAATTGTAGACCACTCCGGCTGAATTCCACAGACGCAGACAGAGGGGCGTGCATATGTTTACTTTTCAGCAGTAAGCATCTCGGGTTCCATGATCATAATCTTTTTTTTTGTTTATGCACGACGGGTTCGCACTTGACCTCAATCACACCTGATGTTAAGTGAAGATGAGGTCGAAGGTGGAAGCGTACTGACCCGGAAACCCCAACACATTTGGGGGACTGGCTATCTTATCTCTGACAACCGGAACACAACAATGCTATTAACATTGCTGCTTGGCGGCAGATTTAGATAAGATGATGGTAGCTAGCCAGGCGGACATTTCAGATGCCCTACCACCAACCAAACCGAGTACTTAAACATGTACCCCGCTGGGGATCGAACCCGCGACCTCCGAATCGTAAACTCAATGTTGTTTACATTGAGCCACGGAGGCGGTTACGGTAATCGAATGTGAATACGTTGTCTATTCGCCTATAGTAGCTTGCAATAATATCGCCATTGCCCGAGTAACCCTTTACCACGCGACTGGCACCGTCCCAGTCGCTAGCAACGCCCACCCGCCCTTCTTCGACATATAAGTATAATAATACAATAATTTATTTTATTCCATGAAACCGCCGGAAAACGACGCCTTTCTGCCAGAAGTCCTCCTTCATGAAGGTGTCCAGGTAAACAGTGGGTATTCGAACCCGAAAGCTCCGTTACGCACTTTAATTTACACTTCCTTTCACCTATACACCAACACTAACGTTTGCTGCACAATATTCTGCCATTATTAAGCTTCAAAAGTTAGAATGCACAAATTATAAGAATAATAAAGAAAAATGCAACTTCACTCGCCGAGATCCCGCCAAAAAGCCTGAGTGCGACTCATTCCCAGGGCATGTTTTTTTTTTTTGGTTTCATTCTCTCCTTTAGGAGAAGGCAAAGGGATCTAGCCCATAACAGCCATGTCTTATTTCTCTTATTTCTTCAGTTTGTAAGTCAGTCTCAGTCAAAACAAGTAATTCGTCGTATACTTGGCGTATACAGAGTCTAGTCACGGTCAAGTCATTCTTCAGTAAAGTGGCAGAATGCTTTACAAAAGATTTTGGCGGCTTCTTGTGGGAACCCGAAAGCTCCGTTACGCACTTTAATTTACACTTCCCTTCACTTGTACACTATCACTAACGTTTGTTGCACAATATTCTGTCATTATTAAGCTTCAAAAGTTAGAATGCACAAATTATAAGACTTATAAAGAAAAATGCTACTTCACTCGCCGAGTTCCCGCCAAAAAGCCTTTATTTTTTATTGATACTTCGCTTTTAAAAGGTTTTGGCCTGGATTCTAGTTCCTGGGCAAAATAATACTTACATATTACAAGTGATACCAACAGCTTTGGAGCGCCTTTCATATTTATGTCATCACAGAAGTTTTTCTCTGAAATAAGTGTTGCGGTATATTAGATTAATAACAAGCTCTACTTAAAGATAGACAAAGTCTACTGTTTAAACTGGCACACATACCTACAAGAAAATAAAAAATAAATATAAAAGTCAATAATTGACAAATCCTAATTCAAAAATTATCTAGACTTAAGTAAAGCTAAAAGTGTTTTATTCTGTCAGTTTTTTTTATGCACAACGGGTTGGTACTTGACCTCAATCACACCTGAAGATGAGGTCGAAGGTGGAAGCGTACTGACTGACTGAATTTCAATTTCATTTTTTTTCATTATCGCGACTTAAGTTATAATACAATAATTAAGCTTGTTCTTGTTTAACCATGTTGTGTATACATGCTTGGGATTCCAATCTAGTTCGAATCTAAGTTAACTTTAAGTTCTTCTCATGTACGATTGTAATCTGTTTTGTGTATCAATAAATAAAATAGAATAGAATAAAATAAAATAAAATAAAATCCAAAGTAAACGAAGTGCCAAACATAATCAAATCATATCAAATCAAAATATTTTATTTCATAGGATAAAATTATCACTTGAAAACGTCACTATTAATATTACATTTAAATTTACGGCTCATTCACAAAGCTGACTACCCAGAGAAGAACGAGCAAGAAACTCTAGGGTTGCTCTTTTAAAGATTATGGGTTACAATTTGTGATTTCATAATTATATGAATAATAAGACAGCTAAGTATGTCCATGCTTGCTTATCATTCGAATAGTCAGTGATTTTATAATAGCCTTTTGCTGATAATTTCTGTTTTATGATTGCTTTAAATTTATGTATTTTAAATCAAATTTTGAATGTCTATTGGAAACTTATTATAAAAGCGTATACATTGCCCTTTGAACGATTTACTAACTTTATGAAGTCGGCTAACATAAACTGATAACGGGTTCTTATTCCTTGTATATATTATATATACATTGTGCCTATCATTATTTTTAGCGAATAAGGTTATATTTTTTTTTGCATATAACAAATTCTCATAAATGTATTGACAAGTCATTGTTAAGACATTAATTTCCTTAAACTTCTCTTTAAGAGACACTCTAGATCCTAATTTATAAATGGCACGAATAGCACGCTTCTGCAGAACAAAAATGATATGTATGTCAGCAGCGTTTCCCCACAACAATATGCCATATGACATCAAGCTGTGGAAATAGCTAAAGTAAACCAGTCTTGCGGTATGAACGTCTGTTAAATTTCTGATTTTTTTGACTGCATACGCTGCAGAAGCGAGCTTTTTCGCTAGTTTCTCAATATGAGACCCCCACTGAAGCTTATCATCCAATGTCAATCCTAAAAAGACAGTAGTATCTACAAGATCCAATTTATCACCTCGTACAAATATGTCAATAGGCAGTTGTTTAACATTTGGTAAAGTAAATTTTATGCATTTAGTTTTTTTTTTCATTCAAAAGAAGATTATTTACTGTAAACCAGTTAACAAGTTCAAAAATAGCAGTGTTTACATCGTCACAAGATTATTGATATCTCTTAACTTTAAATAGCACAGATGTGTCATCTCAATCAATAATCAAATAAACGTCAAATTCAATAATCAAATAAAACTACTAAAATACCAACTAGTTGAACAAGATAAACAATTGGATAACGTAATTGCGGACAGAGATAAATATAAAAAGATCATGGAACAACAAACGTTAGACATGAAAGACTATGAAGAAGCTCTTAGTATCATTAGAATGCATGAGAAAAATATTGCATTATTTGAAGAGCTCCAAAGAACAGCTCAATTAGAGAGTGTAAACGTGACACGGATATTACAAGAGGAAATAGATTCGCTTAAAGCACGAGTAATCGAATTGCAAAGCGAAAACATAAAGCTGACAAGCATGGCAAGAAACAGCCTAACCGATACTGTAAAACCAAAAAATACAAAACAAGAAAGTAAAAAAACCCCCAAAAAAGGGCCCATATTAAAAGGACTAAAAAGCAAAACACCAAAGAAGAGTGCAGCTATTCGGATAAAAACTAAAACTAAGGGTGGTAAGGACATCAGGAAGACTCAAGAGAATATGAAGAGCGAGAGCACTCCAACCACTTTACACAAAAAGAAAACCGTATCGCCAGTCAAGCCAGTCCATGGAGACGTTATCACACCACAGGTTAGCAACCATACAGTGCCAACACCACTACAATGCTCTATACCACGTGTAAGCTGTAATGAAACACAGCCGAAAAGGATTCATCAAGATAAAAAGAAACAAATGCTAATTCTGTGCGACAAATATGGAAAGAATATCGCCGAGTATATTAGACAGCAGACATCTGACTATGATTCTGTAGTATCATTTCGGAAACCAGGGGCACCACTTAAGGAAATAGTCAAGAACATTGCTGGACTTACTAAATGTATGACTGTAGGAGATGACGTGATAGTAATATCAACGAATCCAAACGGCTATAGCATGAGTTATATCAAATATGTTATAGATCTATGTAAATGTAAAAAAATAAAATTACAAATTGCCTGTATACCATATGATCAAAGCACTGAATGTGATAATGTTAAAATATTCAAACTGAATAATCAATTGTATAATATTGTGACCCGTTCACCGGGCGTAACAATCGTTGACATGAATGGATTCATCGGAGCTCACAGTCACAGGGGTAGAATAAACAATGCATTCATTAAATTTATATGTAACAATAATCCATAATTCTATTTTTGAATATATGCACACGTACTCCAACCTAGTATATTTAACGAACCCTGGAGGAATACAACATGACAATAATAATACAACCCCTAAAAATGGTGTATCTTTTTTAGACAATGGCAATTTGATAAATGTAGTAAAAATGTAGCAGAAAACTATTTTAAAATAATACATCAAAACTGTAGGAGCATTGGAAATAAACGATTAATATTGCAAGGACTTATGTCAATGCATTTGCCGAATATTATAGTATTAACAGAGACTTGGTTAACTCCCAGCAATGCTCACATTATTACTTTTGAAGGTTACACACACGCTAGTCACTTTAGAAGAAAGGTAAAAATTCATGGAGGTGTTTCTATTTTTACTGAAAATAGTGTCAAATATAAGAACTTTAAAACTATTGACGACCTCTCGGTAGAGTATCACTGTGAGTTAACAGCGATAGAAATTAGTTTAAGGCTAGAATGTATCATAATTATAGGTATTTATAGAACAGGCAAAGGTAGTTTTGACATATTATTGAATACGTTAAGGAAACTATATAACTTGCTAAGTGATCTTCCTAACAAAAGAGTTTTGATGTTCGGTGACTGGAATGTGGATTTCTTGTCCAACTCCCTACAAAAGAGGGACTAAGGGTTATGAAAACATTATTGATTTCCCCACAAGAATAGATGGCAAAAGTTCGACGTCCATTGACTGCTTAGTAACAAATAACCAGCAAGATATGAGAGTTGAACAAATAGTTGGCGGAGTCTCAGATCATGATGGTCAAATGGCTGTCTTGAAGATTGGACATTGTTGTGCCCCACGGTATATGTATGCGGAGAGTCGCAGTTTCACTCCTCCAAAAATTATAGACTTTTGCGAGGGATTACTGTCGTATGATTGGAACAACATATTATGTTTGTGTAATGGAGATATATTTACTAAGTTTTATGACCGGATGTTCCGGATTTCAGAACTGCTATGACTTTCGTGAGCAATACCGTATCTGAACAGCCACAATGTAAATTTGGAAAAATTAACCCACAACAGTTATTAAAATTGGTTGCGCTCAAAGTGTCAAAGTCGTCGACTAAAGATTTATACGACATATCGGGTGTACTCCTTTATAGGATAATGCCTGTTTTGTGTGATCAAATTACGTACCTGATAAATAATATACTCCAGTCAAACGTGTATCCACAACCCCTTAAAAATTCGCGCTTGTGTCCAATTTACAAAGGCAAAGGTGATAAGACAAATATAGAAAACTATAGGCCAATCACCATTGTACCGACCATATCAAAGATTATAGAATCCATCATATCCAACAATATAATGAAACATCTCGAAGAAAATAGGGCTCTTGCAGATACCCAATTTGCGTATAGAATCGGTAGATCTACTACATCCGCTACACAGAAATTTATTGAAAGTGTTATTGAAGGTTTGGAGAAGAAACAAAAAGTTGCAGGGATTTTCCTAGATCTCTCTAAGGCGTTTGATTCAGTAAATCATACACTACTTCTTCAGAAGCTTCAACACTATGGCCTAAGGGGGAAACATGTGGAGCTATTAAAATCTTTTCTGACAGGACGAACTCAAACTGTTGAAGTAAAAGTTGATGGCAAAAGGCAAAGATCGAAAGAACAACAAATAAACATAGGCGTTCCTCAAGGATCCGCACTGGGAAATACTCTATTTCTAATATTTCTAAATGACATTGCAAAAACGGACATAAACGGTGAAATGATAATATATGCTGATGACACAACAATTATACTATCAGCGGACACAATGGAAGAGTTACATGTCCTAATAAAAAATACAATAACTACCCTTGAAAACTGGTTCAGGACAAATGGCTTAAAATTAAATACTAACAAAACAAATATACTGCTATTTAACGCTCAAACACCAAAGGCTGAGAATATTAAAGTTCAGTTGAACAATGGCGAAATCATGACTAGTGTTGGAAACGTAAAATTATTGGGTTTTGAACTTGATTCATCCCTAACTTGGAAAGCCCACATCACAGCGGTATGCTCTAAAATGTCGAGCGGAATATATGCTTTAAAGGAGTTAAGAAATATTGTATCTGCCGAAACCCTAAAAGAGACATATTATGCATATGTTCACTCAGTTATGACCTATGGCATAATTTTATGGGGATACTCAGTTGAATTTGAGAGAGTACTGAAAATGCAAAAACGAGCTATCAGAACATTATTAAAACTGAAATATCGTGAACCCTGCAGGGAACACTTTAAACAATTGCAAATTCTGACATCTGTTGCTGTATATGTACTGGAGGTCATTGTCCACACAAGACAACATCTGATTGAATATGAAACCAGAGGATGTAATATAAATTGCAACCTAAGATATAGAAAAAAACTTCAGCCAATCGCCTGTAGGTTGAATGTGACAAAAAGACTACCGAATGTTGTTGGCCAGAAACTATACAACAAGCTACCTGATTCAATAAAAGAGGTAAAGAATGACAATATTTTTCGCGTTTATGTAAAAAACCTTTTGTTGGGAAAAACACTTTACAGTATCCGAGAATATTTGAATAATGATTATACTGACATTGACAAATACGACATACGAATTAAAGACTCTGAGTACTGAAACCGTACTCAGAGATTAAAGAGTAAGAAATAAATATATATATACGACTCCTATATATTATACAATGGCTACTTATATTTTTGTGTAACTGTTTCTAATCTTGTGTCCTAGATGTTTAATTTTATAAATGACGAAACCCCTATACAGTGGATACCGGCATAATATATATTATATGTAACGTATAACAATTTTTATCATAATAATGACGAAACCCCTATACAGTGGATATTGATATCTTAGGACTTTTATCTCTTGTTTTTATGATAACCCCTCTGTCAGCTACCTGTGTCTTGACGAGTCATTTCTCGTACCTGTATCATACCTAACTCCCGTTGTTTTGATACTTGATACTCAATTGACAATAAATTATTTCATTTCATTTCATTTCAATCTGCAAACAATACTATTTCACATCTATTCCGATCACAAAAATCAAGAACCACACAATTTTAACTACTAAACGAGACATTAAAATAATTTTACCGTCAATAACTTAGTACGTGGTGCCAGAATACACTGAGTGGAATTCAGCTATTTTGACGATGTATATTTCGAATGGTGAACTGTGGATATGGTATCAAACGTTAAACTTTTAGGCCCTTATTACAGAATGTTACTCTTAAGGACAATTAAAATGGGACAGCTTTATATAACTTGTGTATCACATGTATGTTATTTTGGTCTAGGAAATGCTTTTTGAGTATTCTTTTGTATTGTAATTAAATAATAATGGTAATGGATTTTTAACGCAAACTATCAATTTTGATCAAATTAAAATTCCACGAATGGCGAAAGTTTGTCTTTTATGCACAACGAGTTAGCACTTGACCTCAATCAGACCTGGTGTTAAGTGAAGATGAGGCCGAAGGTGGAAGCGTACTGGCCCGGAAACCCAAATATTTGGGGAACTGGCTATGTTATCTCTGACAACCGGAACACCACAATCCTATTAACATTGCTGTTTGGCGGCAGATTTAGATAAGATGGTGGTAGCTAGCCAGGCGGACATTTATAATGCCCTACCACCAACCAAACCGAGTACTAAACACGTACCCCGCTGGGGATCAAACCCGCGACCTCCGATTCGTAAACCCTATGTTGTTTACATTGAGCCACGGAGGCGGTAAAGATATGGCAATGAACACATTGCCCATTGAAGTTAGGCAATAATGGCGCATGTGAGCTTGCTCGTTGTTATCGTCTATAAAAAATATACATTGTAGTCTTTGTAAGAAATATGCCAAAATAATAATTGAAAAATACTTACGAGAATAAAATCCATCACTTCAATTTAATGTAGGTAGGTACCTACCCAGTTTTTGTTATTATCTTCGTCCAGCAAGTTATGTTAGAATGTTACGTGACATTTTTATGGTCCGTGTAAAATCAATGAGCGTGTTGTGCATGTAGGTATACGAGAACCTAGTTGAAAATATTGTATTTATGTTTAGGCGAATAATTATTGATAATAGACCCATCAACAAAACTATATTATAAGGTCTAACAAAATTAACCCGACAAATGTTGCAGAGTGTATGTATAGGATGTACCTATTACGAAAAAAATAAAACATTAAAGTTAACAGATTTCATTCATATTCAGTAGGTAATGTAAATTTTGTGAGTAGGACTTTATTGGCCGCGCGCTCAAGTACTTTGCCACAACACACAAACACGTGCCGCGGTATCATTAAAGACGCCAAAAGGCGACCACTCGCCGCTCGCCGCCGGCGCTTGTCTCGGGCGCAGCCAAAGAGTATAGTAACTATTTACCGAGAAAGAGTGGCAACTCCGTGGTTAAATTTGCATGTATAGACAGTGCTGCTGCCAGCGATTGGTTGAGGAATTAAATCTATCTATACATACCTACGTACACTGATTATATAGGTAGAAACTGGGTTTAGAAATAGGTATTGTTGTTTATGAGGAAATTTTTATTTCTCATAACTAATTTCTTTAAATTAGCTATGAAAAAGAAGTATAACAAAAACAAACAACAAATTAACAAAAATCTGAACTTTTACAAAAACTTTCAAAAGGAAATCGACGTTGACTGAGAGCTCGACATGACATCACCCACCGGTAAGATGGCGGCTGCTGCCACAGAACACTAATAACGGTTAGTTCGTCAACCGCAGTTCAGAGGTCGCAGTCTGCTATGAAAATTGATGACATTTGAAGTGTGCCCCCCCTGGGCGCAGCGCGCCGCCGCCGCGCCGCCGCCGCCGCGACTTGCTGTTATTGGTTGCGCCCTGTGCCCCGCCACCCGCCACCCCCTTTGGCATCTTCCATATCAATGGAACGTTGCCTGTTTTTTCTCATTAATAAAACAAGGTATAATCGAAATGAAGTAAGTCTGTGTGTATTTTGATTTGCACTTACATTTATTTTTTTTACTCGGAAACAAAATTTTTTTTTTAATGAATGTATTATTTTATTGTCATGTATACGTGCAATTGCCAAAATTTGTCGAGTTAATTTTGTTAGACCCTATTATATTCTGACAGCATATTTTGTATTTTGCGGGCATCATATTTTGTAAGATTTTTGTAAACAATAGATATAATGTATTTATAACGGAGTGGGATTTAGTCGGAGTATACTTCCTCGTAGTCGATCCCGGGCAACGCATTCACCAGCTCCACAGAACTGGAGAAGATGGCCAAACGATTCTGACTCTCATCGCCCGCTTCGAAGCTTCCTACTGCATCCTGTTTTTAAGGACTTAATAAAATATGGCAAACAGTCAGTTGATCTTCTGATATACATAGTTGGTATTCGATCTTCCGTCTATCCACATAATGGGGCATTTGGGAGCACTGAAAACCAGCGCTGTGATCCGTCGCAGTATTAGTCGAGTGCTAACCCATTTGTGCACGCCACATTTGTTTTTGTATCATGTTATAGCGTTCATAATAAATAGTGCTTATGCTTATACAAGGCTGAATTTTTCAAAATTTGAAATTTGAACTTTCCTTAAGTGTGCCCTATGCAATTACTTCCCAGAATTCATTCCCTATTAGTGACACTATCGAATGGTGTAATAATATACAGTGTGAATTTCAAAATCAACGGGTTCGATTTATTATTTATTTATCGAGGAATATTGATTTTCAAAAATCCAATGATGCATTAGTTTTCATCAAAATCGGGCTCTAGACTCCTTTGAGTACTTTTCGCTATTCATCATAGCTCCGGATTTGACCATACATGCCCACTTGAAAAATTCATATGTATATACGGTGCTAATTTATGGACGTTTTTCCCGAATAGCGCTTAATATAGCCATCATTTTATGAGCACTGTTACTTTGTAAAAAAAAAAACATTTGAATTCACTACTATATCTTAACACGGTAAAGCACACACATGGTAATCTTGCTCCCGTGCAAATTCATTCTAGCGCGAGTCTAATCTAATCACTTTTTACCTGATTGCCCGAAGGAGACTTTTTCGAGTGAATGTATGTATTTATTACGGTATGAATTGAAATGAAATCGACATAAATAAATAAATAATAATAAATAAATAAATATCTTTGCACATACACACAGCGCCATCTAGTTCCACACTAAGCAACTAGGCTTGTATTATAGATACCAGATGGTTGATAAACTACCCAAATACATTTTTTTATTTTTTTTGTCAGTAAATACATATATAAATGAAAAACATCCATAACTCGGGAACACATGTCTGTATTCATCATAAAAACATATGCACCTAGCGGGATTCGAACCCGCGACCTTTTGGTATAGCAGCAGGTTTCTAACCACTACACCAAACAGGTCGTCAAAATTACACGGTAACTAATAATTTACAAGCGGTAAGTATAAGTAAAAAAAAAATACTTTTATTTTGTTATATACTTTATTTTTGCTTTCTTATATGAAATCCAGAGCTATATATTGTCTCAAAAATGAATCGTCGTTCCAGAGGTATGCTGAAAATTACAATAAAAGTCAATAGTTATCCCTCAGAATCATGGGACATATCATGGACCAACTACTCAAACAGATCAATGTATAACTTCAATATGCATTCGACTATTCCTTTCCAAAAGTGTATGTATACAAACACCTACACAACAGTAGACCATGATAGAAAAGGTAACAAAATAAGCTATGTATAAACTTACTGAGATCTATTTTGGCTTCTAAATGTTATAACTTATATTTTAAATTTGTAATTATGGCTGTGATTTCAAATAAGTCATTAAATCAAAAATAGCCAAAGCGATCGATGTAGTTGATATCTATCAAGCAAGGTATACATTATAAGGAGCATACATTGTTTGGATTGGTCCGTGATAGCAAAAGCGAATGGTTGCAGTTGCTATCTAAGACGCACGGCAAACATTATTAGTGCTACTGCAGGAGTATACCTACATTGTTTGGATTGGTCCGTGATAGCAATAGCGAATGGTTGCAGTTGCTATCTATGACGCACGGCAAACATTTGTTACAGTTTTAGGTATATGGACATTCCATTCTATAATGAATTATAGCTATAGCTTCTATTATTATATAAATAACAATTGTTTTAGTAGGATATCGATTCCTTACTTCACTTCCGTTCAATCTTTTCCTGTGTAAATCACTGATATACTTTTTTGGAAAGATATAGTTAATATTTATGATAATAATGTTTGAAGAGGTCAATTTATATTTAATTCACATTTATGTCGCTGTTGATTTATCGATATTTTTATATAATTACGATATAAGTACAATAAGTTACTGATTTGTACATGTAGGTACTACAGTGTTATAAATAGCCGTGTCTGGCATATATTCTGTCATTGTTGTTTGTTGCTGTGGAACCGAGAAGATTAAAAGAAGTGTACGGTCTATGTTGTTTCTCTTCCTGACCCGCTGTCCGTTTACACTTCAGAAGTGGGATGAGCTACGTCCACCGCTACGATGTCAGGTTTGGGACCATTCAACGACGGATTGGGTAAGCGAAAATCTGTTGAAGAATTCACATGGCGATAAGAGGGTATAATTTTTTTTTTTCTTTTTCTTTATATCGTTAATCCGAATTTTCGTTACCACTCACATGGGTGCTGACTTAAGTTTGATACAGGACTCAAGTTGTTAGGCTAAGACGAGGCTTAATAAACTTGATCAGTTCGGACGGGTATGCCATTGCAGCGACGCTATTGTAATACACATGAGATTGTATGTGTTAAAAATGTATGGAACTCTTGATGTCTATTAACTGTGCCCCAACAGTGAAGTCATGTAGGGATGATGAGGAATTAACTTACGAAAGATGTAAGAATACAATTGACAGCTTTATCTACATCATAATCATTTCTATATTTATTGATTTTGTGGATAAGCGTCGTAATAAATACGGAATACATACATAAAGTTACGCCTGTTTCCCGTAGAAACACAGATCATAGACTTCCATTTGCGGCGAACATGATACACCACTTTTACCTTATTTGTTCTGATAAAATTGTACATAGATTGTCGTCGGTCTAGGGTACTGTAGAAAGGTAGGAGAAATAATCTCCTGTCTAATTAGAGGGCTGCCGAACGAGTTAAGAGCAAGTGTAAAAGCTTTCAGATGCGACGCCGCTGAAGAGTTATGCTACAGGTCTACGATACGTGAAGAGTTATGCTACGGTCTACGTTAGAACGCGACTGCTAGGAACAAGCCCATCGATAGAATCCGTGGCGTGGTTCACTGAAGACACCATCCTTCAAGCTGTGGTACGTCTGCCGCAAGCGCCACGTGGTGGACTACAGTAAAGGTGATGTACACATTAAATCTATAAAGAACTTGATTTTAGAAAACTTGTATTTAGTAGGAGCCGTAAGCTAAATGCATACATGCAGGTAGCAAGGTTAATATTTTCAAATCTAAGGTATATAGAAAAGATTAGATCTGCTAATACGTGGTGTGCGTGGCAGCTGCATAAATTCGTTCGTAAATAATATACTACGATTGATGTTGTCAATTTTACGGATAAGTAATATGCCTTGGGAAGGCAGAGAGCAGAGAGATATGAAAAAACTCCACCGACAAGAGCAGGGCTCTTAAGTATGACGATGATGATGATGATGATGATTATGATGATGGTGGTGGTGATGATATGCCTGAAGCCTGATGTTAAGCCATAACCAAACTACAATAATTGTGTCTGCAGTAACCATTTTAGATAACTATGATATTTTGTAAAGTAGGTATCCGAGATCATTATTACCCCAGATAATACATCCCTTCTGTCTAATTTATATAGAGGATGCAATTTCCAAACAAACATTTGGTTTTGCTACAGTAATATCCATATACATGATTCAGTTCATGTAGATAACTTATTATTATTTTATCTTTACTACAATTTGTGTAGTCGATCAACTATCTGATATCCATAATACAAGCCCCGTTGCTTAGTGTGGAACTATTTGAAGGTGTGTGTATGTGCAAAAAGATATTTCTTTATTATGATTTCTTTAATTCCTTCTTTATCTATGTGGTGATCCGTAGCTAAGCCACTGTTTCTCCAGTCACACACATACATTTAACGTTTAGGCATAATCACTATTTGTAGATCGAAACAATAATTATGCGAACGTATATATTACAGGATTATTTAATTATTGACGATTTACAAGCGTGTATGTCATGGAAAACCACACGACTATAAAAGACTAGAATTTAGCGTTTGATATTAATTTCACCTAAAAATTTAATTCAAGAAAGGTAACAGGATTATTGTTAACAGTAGGTGATACGTGTTTTCAAGATTTTGTGTTACCTCACCGGACTAGTATGAATTTCTTAATATGCCAATTCACCTGGTCAATGCTCCTGCTGTATTCTTTATAGCGCTTAGGTTCGAAAAACCCAACTGCGTATTTTGTTCGTGACGTGTTGGATTTTATGTGTCCTATGTACCTGCCCATTTTATAATGGAACGCTATGATACTTTGGAGATCAAGACCTTTTGAACAGCACCTAGAATTTCTAGATCGGTCAAGTCACATAGGAGGTAACTTGGAAATCTGTATATATATACATACAAACATATACCAGAAAAACCGTTACCATCCTTCCTGGGGCTGTCGGGTAAAGGTTAACTAACGACACCACTACAATATTATTCTACCCACAAGGTCTTTCAATACAGATAACGGGTATACATCTATTAGACCGAGTACTTACTACTAGATTTTACAGTTAAAGTTTTGTTTTGTATTATGGTCTAATTTTCTTGTTAGAATGGTCACTCTTGTTACTGTTATGCGGTGTCGAATAATTATGTCTAAGTGCTTATTTCTAAAGACTAACACTGATTGTGTCATGTAAAAGCAGGCACAATTAATTTTCATCCATCACAAAGGTAAATATCAAAAGGTAACATTCTTTAGTGTGGGGAGTAGGGAGTAAAAGTTTGTATGATTATGAACAGATGAGAGTTAGGGCAGGCTAAGCAATGTATATAGATATATTGATACAATGTTACTCTGACGATTCCATGAAACCAGTAGCGTACTTTAGCCGGGTAATTGATAGTCAAAGTAAAAGTCAAATATGCTTTATTTTGTAGGTACTCAGTACACTTAAAATAGTCAATTTTACATTTTTTGAAGCTACTGCTTGTTCGAAATGCAATTTTCCCCTGAGGAGAACAAGCAAGAAACTCAAGAGGTTGTTCTTTTAAAAACAGGTTTTGATATTACAAAAGGTTTTTATATTTCATTATTAGTTGTGAAATAGCCTGGCATGCGAACGATCTGATTATGTCTAGGGATGATTATCATCTAAATAGTCAGATATTTTCTAATATGCTTTCTTAATAAGTTTGTTTTATAGTATCTTTAAATTTATTGAGAGGATGATTTTGTAAATCAACTAGAACCTTATTGAAAAAGCGTATACATAACCCTTTCAATGAATTACTAATTTTGCGGAGGCGACTTATGTGACCTGCAAGTTTATCTTTATTTCTTGTATTGACATCATGATTATCACGATTTTTCCTAAATGATGCTACCTATATTTTTTTGACAAATATTAGATTAGCGAACAGCTTTCCCATAATTATATGAGCAAGAGACCCGCTGTGGTAGGAAATTATCGCTGATAATGTTCCGGGTGTATGTGTCTTACATGTTTTCCCGTAAAAACTGTAACCAATTGTGTGTAGCCATATATCGTATTATTATGTATTCTGTGGCCATATGGGCTGCATCGATGGAGAAGGAACTTGTATCTGGCATCTTGCGAGTGTGGTACTATGCAGAATTTCGCGCTAGATTCGCTGATACGCGCTTAGTGGTAACTGACTAGATAAGCAATAACATCACATTCGACATTTTCGTTAGGACGAGTACATTCAGTAGGTAAACAATCAGTAACTAAGCGGTACAACAGATTTAACTTAATAATAGAATTTGTACTGTGGTTAACAGATGATATTATAGGAAGTCCTAGGCTGGTGATAAATATCCATCTCTAAATTGGCAAATAGAGCACCTATCCTACAAGAATCATGACCAGATGAATTCGAATGAGTTGGTCTAGTCTTCGTAATGGCATCCAAATGTGAAAATACTTTTACAGTTGTATTTAGTGTGCATAGGACAAATCTTGCTAACTGGATAACTGCATCTCGCCTAGGAGAAGGGTCATTCTGATGGTGGAATGTACAAAGCTTCGATTGCAAATCTGAACGATCCTACAGATTGATATGGTTGGCCTCGTAGACATGTTAGAGAACTAATTTTTATAATGATTGCAGTACCTATAAGTTCGATCAGAGTATTTATTACTGAATAATTGTGATTTCTATTTAAGTCAACTTGTATCCAGTGGCGTGCCCTCCATACAAGCAGAAAGGCAGTACCTACCTACCTACCTAGCAAATAAAATTGTACGCTTTCCTCGAAATGCATTGTCATTTAATAGCAAATTTTATAATTCTGCCTACTCTGTTACAAAATGCTGTGCGCGTTACGCTTACATCTACATGCTACATGTGCTATGTATGGACTGTGTGCTGTGTGCGGACTGTGTGCGACGTTCGGCCTCTGTGCGAAGTAAGGTCTGTGTGCGAAGCAGGTACGGACTGTGTGCAACGTACGAACTGGGTGCTACGTACAAACTGTGCTATATAGAAACGTGTACTATACAATAATACTAATGATTAATTTGCTCTTGAAAGGATATAATACATAGTATATTATATTACTTATCTCGCCCGTTCAGCCATTTCAATGGCACACAAATATTTAAGGCTCTTAAAGTTATTTCAATTATTTACATAATTATCTAGATATTAAATTAATTTGAATAGTTAAAGTCGATAAAATCATTAGTATTATGATATACATAATAGTTAATTATGATGACCCAATAATTAATGGTATGTAGAATCATGAAGTGGGCACTTTGTCTTTGCACACCTTATTCAAGGTAAACCCTATAAAATTTCACAAGTTCACTTTAATATACCTATACTTATGCAATAATTGAATTGAATAGTAACAAATTGCTTCATAAATCAAGTTAATTAAGTGCAAATTAACTCGACTCAATTAAATACATACCTGCTATTTATATTCCTACTTTATGATCTAAAAATTCTTTAACTGAATATGATGTGCATCGAAGCCACTTCAATTCCATCTTGCGTTTATTAGTCTATTCATTAAATATTTTTTTCTATGAAATAACAAGTTTTATATGTAAGTCATACTTCTAAGTACTTCATTGAGCACAAGCCAGTTAAAATATTAATACTAAAATGTTTCGGTAACTAACAGATACTTGATAATGTCTTCTATGAGTTATAATGTTATCTACGAGCTGTGTGTAATCTATGGGCTGTGTGTAATCTTCGGCTGTGTGTTATCCACGAGCTACGTATTATCTACGAAAATCCTTGTATACGAATGATGTGCTATATACAAGCCACGCTGTCCGATGTGTTTGAGCTGTATAATACGTTCAAGCTGTATGATGTTTGCAAACTGTTCGATGCGTGCAAGCTGTGTGATTCGTGCTAGCTGTATGTGTGAGCAAGCTATTAATACTGTGCTATGAGTGATGTCTGTAAGCTGTGTTTCTGCGAGCGGTGTGATGTCGACGAGCTGTGTACTATCCACAAGCTGTGTGATGTCCGCGAGCTGTGCGCTAACCGCGATGCTGTGTGATGTCCGCGAGCTGTGTGCTATCCACGAGCTGTGTCATGTCCACGAGCTGTGTGCTGTCCGCTAGCTGTGTGATATCCGCTAGCTGTGTGTTGTCCACAAGCCATGTGATGCTCATGTGATGTGAGCTGACCACATGCTGTGTGATGACCACGTGCTGTGTGATGTCCACGTGCTTTGTGATGGCCACGTGCTGTGTGATGCCCACGTGCTGTGTTATGCCCACGTGCTGTGAGATGCCCACGAGCTGTGAGATGCCCACGTGCTGTGAGATGCCCACGTGCTGTGAGATCCCAACTTGCTGTGAGATGCCCTCTTGATGTGTGATGAGACCGCTTGATGTGTGATGCTCACGAGCTCTGTGATATGAGCTGTTTGCTGTCCTAATGAATGTTTGTGATCCATAAATACAATCAATGTGAATTTGACATTTGAATTACAATCGGTTATGTACAGTTTAAACGACCTGTTTGGTGTAGTGGTTAAAACTCTGCTGTTATACCAACAGGTCGCGGGTTCGAATCCCGCTAGGGGCATATGTTTGTATGATGAATACGGATATGTGTTTTCCCGAGTTATGGATGCTTTTCATTTATCTATGTATTTATTTACAAAAAAAAAAGTATATGTGTAGTTTATCAACCATCTGGTATCCATAACACAAGCATTTAGTTGCTTACTGTGGACCTAGATGGCGCTGTGTGTTTGTGCAAAGATATTTATTTATTTATATCTGACAGCTACCACTTTATTATTCTTCTCCGAAACTATTTAACTTTAATGAACACTTTGATTTTTGTAAAATTTTCTCCATTTCAGCGGTACAAGCCGCAGTACCGACCAGCCAGCTGCGTCAGATGAGAAAGTACGTGGCCGAGCGACGGCGCCGTAGAGGGCGCAAGGAGCAGCACCAACAACCTCCATCCCTGGAACCATACCCTAACTCCAGCCTTGCGAAGATTATACCCCTAAATATAGCATAACATAGATTCAGATTTATTCATAATAGTCCTACAATGTCACATTATTAGACATTATTATTGAAGTATGTCAATATTTTATAAATTTAAGTAACATTAATTTTATTTTATATAGCGTAATTCTTTTAAATTTAATTCAAATATCCATCCATAACTGTGTGTGTATCTAGAATGCCAATAAAGTTTTTATCTATCTATCTATCCTAAAGCCGTGGGTCACGGCTATTGTCAGGAAAGCCGAGTGTTACAGTTTTAGGTATATGGACATTCCATTCTATAATGAATTATAGCTATAGCTTCTATTATTATATAAATAACAATTGTTTTAGTAGGATATCGATTCCTTACTTCACTTCCGTTCAATCTTTTCCTGTGTAAATCACTGATATACTTTTTTGGAAAGATATAGTTAATATTTATGATAATAATGTTTGAAGAGGTCAATTTATATTTAATTCACATTTATGTCGCTGTTGATTTATCGATATTTTTATATAATTACGATATAAGTACAATAAGTTACTGATTTGTACATGTAGGTACTACAGTGTTATAAATAGCCGTGTCTGGCATATATTCTGTCATTGTTGTTTGTTGCTGTGGAACCGAGAAGATTAAAAGAAGTGTACGGTCTATGTTGTTTCTCTTCCTGACCCGCTGTCCGTTTACACATTATTAGTGCTACAGTAGGAGTATACCTACATTGTTTGGATTGGTCCGTGATAGCAAAAGCGAAAGGTTGCAGTTGCTATCTATGACGCAGGCAAACATTATTAGTGCTACAGCAGGAGTATACCTACATTGTTTGGATTGGTCCGTGATA
Organism: Oegoconia quadripuncta; assembly: GCA_949316235.1. Lineage (NCBI taxonomy): Eukaryota > Metazoa > Arthropoda > Insecta > Lepidoptera > Autostichidae > Oegoconia > Oegoconia quadripuncta. Next base: position 9,584,903 of record OX438741.1, on the reverse strand, counting down.
GCAAAAGCGAATGGTTGCAGTTGCTATCTATGACGCATGGCAAACATTATTAGTGCTACGATTCCCAGGCAGGCCATGTACCAATGGTTTTTAAATTTAATTTTACTTATGTGCATTTATCCAACTGCTCCTTAAACGGTCAAGGAAAACATCGTGAGGAAACCTGCATGCCTGAGAAATAAAATTCTAAGGCCTGTGAAGTCCCGCGAAATCCGCATTGGGCCAGCGTGGTGGGCTATGGCCCATACTCCCTCATTATAGGAGGGAAAGCCTATATATTTGCAGTGGGATGTTTACTAGCTAATGATTACTGCTTCCTTGTCTATGGTACAGATTACTAAAGAGTTACTTTGTCTATGGCCTCTGTTCATATTAACATGGGGTATAAACAGGGTGATAAGTTAGGGGGGGGGACCTGCCAACCTCCTCGCACAATATCTTTTATTGAGGTCGGTACTGACCACACGGTCAAGATGAAGTTTCCGGTTTGTTGAATCCGTCGCAGTTGTGTTTAAATAAAATGTGTCCTACAACACTCCGGGGATCAAGGCGAATCTAACGACACCATACATTGTGCCGACAGATGCCGAAGTACACTTCGGCATCTGTCGAATCGTTTAGCAGTAGGAGGTAACATAGAACTCTACACACATACATACATGCACTCATCACTCATACATGCACTCCTTCCTTGGGCAGTCGCGTAAAAATTGTCCGACCCCACTGGTTTTGAATACAGGTCTTAACTTAAGTATAGGTATGTAACACGGATCTTAGAAGGTATCCCATAGTAGTCTACCTGTAGGCACAGAACACATAATAGTACTTGTAGTATTATGTATTCTGTGCCTACAGGTAGAAGGTCGTAGATCCAATTAGAACTTGAGTTGGTTACTTACGCTTATAATCATCTAGTTCTTTGATATGAAAGCAGTCGTGCATGTGCGCTACTTGCCATACTGAAAAAAAAGATGGACAAGTGCGAGTAGGACTCGTGCACGGAGGGTTCCTTATATAACATTAGCATTGACAAACTTTAGTCGTCTAAAGTTTGTCAACCCTTTCGTCAGAAACGGCAGGTGTCAAGTTGAAATTAATATCGAATACCAAGGTCTACGGCCTCATGCATGATGCTAGTAAAATGTTAGTTTCTAGTTTAATGCAATAAAAAGATACGGCCATCATACCTGATGTTAAATGAAGATGAGGTCGAAGATGGAAGCGGACTGACCCGGAAACCTCAACGCATTTGGGGGACTGGCTATATTATCTTTGACAACCGGAACACAACAATGCTATTAACATTGCTGCTTGGCGGCAGATTTGATAAGATGGTGGTAGCAAGCCAGGCGGACATTTTAAAATGCCCTACCACTAACTAAACCGAGTACTTAAACATGTACCCCGTTGGGGATCGAACCCGCGACCTCCGAATCGTAAACCCAATGTTGTTTACATTGAGCCCCGGAGGCGGTTAATCGGCGGTTACTGCGCATAGACATGCTCTTCCATTTTCCAGAGGGAATGTAGCAAATACCTTCATATTGTTCCATGCAGTTTACATATTCCATCATGCACATATTACTAAAGTTGTGGTACACGTAGTACAGAGTTCGGGCACAAAGTTTTCCGGTCCTGGAAATTTTAAGAAACAATTTATTTTTAAAAATTGTCATCATCATCTGATTTAAGAGCCATGCTCTTGTCGGTGGAGATTTTTCCAAATCTCTCTTACGATAAAAATTGTACCGAACAAAAAAAATCCAGACTGGACAATATTATAGGCGAGGGTGGAATGTACGAAATTTTATGCAATAACGTCGGGTACGTTGTACCATAGAGGAATAACAATACGGACGAAAAAGTCCGGCGGACAATAAGTTCGTCGTCTGCGCGGGATCTGCTACATCTAAATCACCTCGATGTGTTTGAAGTAGGGTGTACTCATATAATTATGTGACAAAACGGAATTTGTGATGAAAACACTAGTTAATCTTAATCAACACGTTTTATTTTTAGTAAGAACATCAATCAGTCTTTTGTTTACCTTATGAGTAATAGGAATCTTAATTTTTAAACAAGTGACTTAGTAAAACAGGCATTATTTCAAACGACGATGTCTTGGGTAATTCTGTGACAATCACTTTAATTCGGTGAGAGCGCTACTCTAATTGTGATATAACAGAATTAGGTGAATAATAATTATTTTTTATCACAGAATAAGCCATAATCATTACAATTATATAACGTCTCAGTCTCAAGACCATTTTTTCTGATGCTGTTTTAATATGCAACAGATTCTCAAGCGTCAACTTGAGGCCATGTCAATCTTGAGAACGGTTTATTAATACGGGCCTATAAGCTAAGCTTGTACTATCGATACTAGATAACGGATAAACAAACATAGATATTTTTTTAAACATCCATGACTCGGGAATGTTCGTATTCATCATACAAACATATACCCCTCGCGGGATTCGAACCCGCAACTTCAATCATTACAATTATATAACGTCTCAGTCTCAAGACCATTTTTTCTGATGCTGTTTTAATATGCAACAGATTCTCAAGCGTCAACTTGAGGCCATGTCAATCTTGAGAACGGTTTATTAATACGGGCCTATAAGCTAAGCTTGTACTATCGATACTAGATAACGGATAAACAAACATAGATATTTTTTTAAACATCCATGACTCGGGAATGTTCGTATTCATCATACAAACATATACCCCTCGCGGGATTCGAACCCGCAACTTCAATCGGTTGTCATATTTAGAAACGAGTAGCGAAAAGTATCCAAAGGAGTCTTGGGCCCGATTTTGATGAATACTAAAACTGCATCATTGGATTTTTGAAATATCAACTTTCCTATTCAGAAATCGACCCAGTTTATTTTGAAAAAATAAAACCCTCGATGTATGTGTGTGTGTTTTTTTAAATCAACGGGTTAGATTCCTGGCTAGGAATATTGATTTTATAAAAGTACTTTTCGCTATTCCTCATAGCTACGGATTTGGCCTTGCATGCCCACTTGAAAAATTCACCTGTATACCTATTACTAAAAAAAACATACCTAAACGCCTTAATGCAGTTCCATGCCATTAAATCACAATCCTCCGAAAACGACACACGCCTAGGGGTCCGTATTGTTTTCCTGGTTACCCTTGTTGTTCCTCTTGTGTATCTGTACAAGAAAATAATAAACTTACTAAGTAAAGTATCGTGTACGATACTTTAGTAGTGTAACTATCTTCTAACAATTATTTAGGACAAAGTTATGTAAATGGCTTCATGACAATGTATTTTATAGTGTTAAAGAATATTTAGAATTAAAATAGATGCTTGTTGAACCTAATTATAAGTACTTGCCTAAACAAATATTTGCATGCCATTGTAATTGTTGCAAAACATGAATGTTCAACTTTTTCCCTTGTCATCATTGTATACCATGTTTAATAATTCTAATTCTATCTAAGTAATACTTATTTACCTTTTCTATGATACGCCAGGCTAAATTGGTAATCCACATATGCATAGGTACTTTAATTTTTTTTTTCAAAGCCATTATCGTATAGCGTTTATTGTGTCATTTGACAGTCACGTTTAAAAGCCGATTCCACATAATTACATCATTAAATTAAATCAATAAAGAAAACTTGGAGAAAATATGAGTTCCAAATAAATATCGCACGATAGGAACCCAGCGAATCACGCCAGTCGCATATCAAAAAACGCAAAGCGCGTGCGTTTTTAAAAAAAAAAATCGAACTACTTATGCCAATTCATTTCACTTACCTAATATGCCCCGGAATTTTTTCCTTACGGTAAAAAAAACTCATTCGGTATATATATTGGGTCTTTACCTATGAAATTGGAGTTTTATTTCTTCGTTAATCATATGTACCAATTCCTGCGATTTTATTTTATTTACTAGACAGCATTATTACAAATTCTTATTCAGAAAACTAATACCAAACTTATGCCAATTAAAGATTCTTATATTATATTACTGACAACGGTTACTTTAACATTGAATGGGTAATGTCTTAATTAAATTACAATAAAATTCGTACTAATACATTATTAATTATAATATTATTATATAAATGTCAATGAAAACAAATCAAATCCTCAGTGATATATGAGTCGTTATGTTAATATGTCTAAATATGAATAAAATATGTCTATGGAAGTGAAATAAGCCGAAATTTTCAAAGCTTTATCCAAATTAGTTTTTTATTTGGAAAATGGAATATTATTTCAAGATTTCACATGAAATATTTTTTAATTTCTGGGCTAAATCACATAATAAAAAAAAAATTAACAGAGCTCTTTTCATGTGCTTCCCATTATCATTTCTTAGATTCGCTGAAACTTTTATAAAGCGGTTACTTTCAAAAATTTACGCTGCATATAGTTAACTTAATGTTATCCGATAATACACACAAAGTTTAGCTAAATTTGGATTTGCCGTTCCCAAAAAAAATCAAATATGTTTGTATGGAGAAAACAGTCTTAATGAAATTCTTCATATAAAACGCCAATTTCATAGGTAAGGACATAATACGTTGTCCACTCATAAAGAGTCTACCCACTCGTGTATTATTATTATTGAGGGAGATACAAGTACCTATCTAAGTAGTAACAATACATGGTAAATTTATTCTTGTAATTTCCTTTATCTGGTGACACCACTCTTGATTACGAACAACAATTAAAAAATGTTAGTTTACCCATATAAAGGAAGAAAACCATTCTGTAACTACCTTTAGTATGGAAGTCTAACCGTTTTCGGGTGAATTCGGCTATGGTTCCTAGTGGAAAGTTGTTTACGATTCAGAGGTCGCGGGTTCGATCCCCAGCGGGCTACATGTTTAAGTACTCGTGGTGGTAGGGCATTTTAAATGTCCGCCTGGCTAGCTACCACCATCTTATCTAAATCTGCCGCCAAGCAGCAATGTTAATAGCATTGTTGTGTTCCGGTTGTCAGAGATAAGATAGCCAGTCCCCCAAATGTATTGAGGTTTCTGGGTCAGTACGCTTCCACCATCGACCTCATCTTCACTTAACATCAGGTGTGATTGAGGTCAAGTACCAACCCTTGGTTCATAAAAAAAAGGAATTACACGCATTAAATTTCACCCTGTGATTTTACCTGTAAAAAGTGGTCGTTGGAACATTAGTTTGGCCCGAGGGAAATGCCCAAGGGTCTACAGAGGTGGTCGGCTCCGTACCAATGTCATCCAGTTCCTCATCGCCGACGGTAATCGCAACATTAATTTCTTGTTGCGGTCCCGGCGGTCCAGGACCCGGCCCCGGCCCGTTCCCCGGCCCCGGCGGCCCGTGGCCCGGCCCTGGCGGCGCTGGCCGCCCCTGCCTACGGTATTTCGCAGTTCGAAATTTACTGTCAGCCCTTGTAATCTTGATAGCTGAATTATATGGCTGCATAACTGTTGGTGTACAAATAGTTTATTTACAAGACCATCACGACCTTTTTCCCAAATTATCACCCCGGTCAGAGACATTCAGGGTTCGACCTTTTAAGGTATAACATTTATATTCATAATTGTATGTCCTATAACATGTTTTGTCATAATTATCGATTTTCATAACGTTTATACAATACAATACGATACGATGCGATACGATACAATATAATACAATACAAATACTCTTTATTGCGCAAAATAATTTACAATAATTTGTGATGATAAAATTAGAACACAATTAGGCGGTCTTATCACTAAAAGCGATTTCTTCCAGACAACCCACAGCTGTGGGACATTTGTAGGTAGAAAAACAGGTAGGGTGCACGATACTACCAACTAAAGAAATAATTATAGATAAGTATGCATAAATATAATAATAATATCATATAAATAGACTTAATTATAAATATGTATATATTTATAAATATATATAATAATATTATGTATATATATATATATATATATATATATATATATATATAATATAAAACACAATCGCTAGAAGCACTTATAGATAGTCAACTAATGTTCACGAGGCGGGACTTAACAAAAATAAAAAAGTCAGAGACCTAAGTAGTGGTTTTTGACTTTCTCTAATCTAACTAATATTATAAATGCGGATGAAATTTGGTATATAGGTAGCATATGCCGTGGATTAAGACATAGGATATTGATAAAATGTTATCTCGATAAAGTGAGAAGTTCCGGCGGGATAAACAAATTTCCGCGATGAAGTTATTCGACCCAGGCGAAGTCGCGAGCACAGGAAGCGAGTGTGCTATAATTTCGTTCAAACTAATTTTGAAAGTTCATGAGCCCAAATAGTAACAAATCATAAAATCTGTTGTTATAATTTCTTAAACAACTAATATACAAAACTTAAGGTCTAATTATGCGTGTGTTTGAATACAGATTTTTTTACTATTTATTAGATAATTAATCACTGTCATATTTTGTTTCAATTAATTTTGATCGACTTTATTGTTCTGACACACATGCAAGCAAGCAAGCACACAAGCAATTATGAAAGCATGCAAGCAAGCAACTATGCAAGTGCTTTACAAAAATACTCTAGGAAGCCCCGATTCGCCACGTATCTTAAGCAACTATAGGCTTGTGTTGTGGATACCAAATGGTTGATATTCTACATAAATACATTTTTTTTGTAAATAAATACTTATTATAAATGAAAACATCCATAACTCGTGTCCGTATTCATCATACAAACATATGCCCCTTGCGGGATTCGGACCCGCCACCTTTTGGTATAGTGGTCAGAGTTTTTAACCACTTCACCAAACAGTCGACTTTTGATATAGAGGTTGTAAAAGAAAAATTTAACTTACGTAATACAAGTGACCACAGCAATGTGACTTCCGTTGGTAGACTGGAGAATGTAACTGTATTTATTGGAAACATTTTTTGGTCATATGTTAAAAAGGTTGAACCAGTTTTGATCAATATCTAGTCACTTTTAATGACCGGGCACAACTTTTTCATATTTTTTTTTATAATTTCGAAGGTATCATGTTAATGTTGTCGATTACTACCCGTTGTATTTAGGTTGGAATTCTATATTATTACATCTCGGATCGATTAATCGATACTACGTTTAGAAATTATCGATATAAAATTTCTATACAATTTTAACAAATCTCATCACCGACATAACCTAGGTGGACTAAACGCGAAGTTAAGGTCAATGCAAGTTTAAGGCGTAAGTAACGGATTAATGTAAATGAGCCCAAGTATCATTTACCTATATAAAGTTTCAAGCAATATAATACAGAAAAGTAGATAAATGCAGGCATAGACATTTGCCATTTGCTTCTTTTGTACCTAATAATAAACATTGAGAAGGGCATGAATTTCATCCTATTTAAATACATAGATTCGCGATGAATTGCAAACCTCCTCCTCTGTTTTGCGAGTCAGTTAAAAAGAGTTATACAGCGACGCTATAATTGCGCTTATCGATATTTTTCCAGCACTAGTTATTGTATTTTAGACAGTCTGATACGACCATGGCAGTTACATAACAACTGTAAAACCACTTAAAATTTTTAATCTGAAATAGTTTTGTAGGAAATTGTTTTAGTTATGTTTTAGAAAATACAAGTCATACACTCAATAAAGCAATCAAATACACTTTATTGAATGAAGAAAAGTAAAAGAATTTAATTGTTCCCATCTCAAGAATATGAAATATTTGAAAGTTTCCTTTACTTACTTCTAAACTTGGCATCAGCATACAACTTAAGGCATTTTAACCCTTATTGGCACTGATTTTGACATGTGATGCTTCACATGTTCCTTTGGGAGCAGTATTATCCAACAGAGACCTAATGTCACTGTGAGATCCATTGCAATAAATTTAAAAGTAAAAAAAAGGTAAAAAATTAAATGCAGATTTTAATGGAACTGTCTCGTACCTAAAATCATGAAAACTATTTTCAATTCTAATGTTTAAACAAGTAATTAAGTGTAGGACATAAATTTTAACGGCTGAGTCGTTGTTTGAAATTAGATTGATTTTTCTTCAAATAATTATTATATGTAACTTTATTTACTTCTCGAATAACTTGTTCAATATTTTAATTACTTAAACCGTGTTTATTTAATTTTCATATAATAAGTTCTTCTTTAGGCATCGTCTACCTGGTTACCATATTACACAAAGAGTACCATTTTAAAATATTAAAAATGCAGTTATTTCGTATTATAACGAACGGACGCTACATTTTAAAACTTTATAAAAAGTTTAATTTGTAAATGTAGTATTTTTGTTTAGAATAGATAGCTACATTTGATTTTTTATATAGTTAAACAAATAGCATCTCATTTTATTTTTGAAAGCAATAAATAAAAAATATCTTGTCTGAACCGTCAACCGAGCCGACCTAATGTGATCCACCCTATATTTTATGGCACCAATCGTTATGGAATCATTATAATGTATACTATATACGGCAAAAGAAATGAGCCAACCCGTCTCTACACGTGGATGTCATAAAAGGCGACTAAGAGACTACTCTAAAAACAACAATATATCGATTCACCTTTCAAAGATGAGCGTAGCTGTGTTATCTTAAGAATTAAACTTTTAATGTTTGGAATACCCAAAAGCTTTAGTTTAGGACATCTCTGACCATGATTTGCATCATCCATCTGATTTGGGATAGAGTTCGTAATATAATGTATCCACATTATTTCATTATTAATAATGTATTGAGTCCCAGATCGACAGATGAAATGCAATACCGTTTGTCTGTAAGCTGGTATTTACTAGCTCTTACTAGGAGAGGGAACTCTCCTCTAACCAGAACAGCTTCGTATAATTGTGTTAGGCCACCAGAGTGAGCGTCATCGTCTACTTTTCTTCTGGTGTCGTTTGACTCGTAAGTAAACCATTAATAAATAAATAAATAAATATCCTTAAACATACACACAGCGCCATCTAGTTCCACAGTAAGCAACTATAGGCTTGTGTTGTGGATGCCAGATGGTTGATATACTACATAAATACTTTTTTTTTTGTAAATAAATACTTATTATAAATGAAAACATCCATAACCCGGGTACACATGCCCGTATTCATCACACAAACATATGCCCCCAGCGGGATTCGAACCCGCAACCTTTTGGTATAGTGATCAGAGTTACTAACCACTACACCAAACAGGTCGTCATAAGTAGATAGGTATTAATTTTAAATAAACAAACATAACTTCTTACAAAACTCGTGTAATAAAACAATTTTATAAATTAAACATTCAAATAATACCTACTTCAGTCGTTTTTACTTAAAGTTATTCTTTTTAGTTTCTAGTCAGAAGCAAGTGATAGAAAATACCCAATAGTACCCGAAAATATGTCATGCATATTTTTACTGGACACAATATTTCATATTTCAAAATTACACGCTTCAATGGGTAGAGTGTTTTTTCAAGTAGAGTATTCAGTAGTTCATTGGGCGCAGTGCCAGTTTAGCCTCGTTTTTAACTTTACCATCGCGTATCTACGTAAAAAGTATATATGAAAAAAATCGTTTTGCAAACTATCCGCTAGAGGCGCTGCATATTTCGTCATACAAATCGTCACGTAAACGTGAACGCGGTAGTTAAGTTGAGTCGAAGCAAAACTCACGCTACGCCCTCTGGAGTTCAAGTAGTGATTCACGTATTGTTTTTCTATGGTTTTATTCCGCGCAGTCTTAGGAGGGTTTTCCTTACACTTCATACCGTACAGAGGTTCAATTTCAAATTTTCCGAAATGAATAAACCGATTCTAATGAAACTCTATAATACGTATAAGAAGGATACATAGATCTAAAAAGTTAGTAGAAAACATTTCACTAAAGCATGGTCCGATTTGAGTGCTATTTTGTAAGACTAACAGAGAGGACAGGTTCTTAACACGTTCCGGGACACATCACCAGACACAATAGAAGTTTTATTGTTATTACGTCTAAAGGCGTGATGTGTCCCGGAAAGTGTTAGACATGTTTTATGAAAATCACGACATTGGTGTCGATTCGGATGTACACCAACTAAACAAAACTAAAACCAGTTTTAAAGTAGTCTGTCCCTTTCTCCCTGGAACAGTACGATGCGACGGCTCCACTCCAAAACTGCTTTTAGTTTAGTTTAGTTGGTATACATCCGAATCGATACCATAATCGTGTATATTCTCGGGGGTTTTCTAAATTTGCATATTTTAGTTATAACTACTATTTCTTGCCTTGACATCGCACCATCCGTTCCGTACTTAATTATTATTTTTTTTTTATATGAGAGGGCGGCAAACGAGCATGCACCTGATGAAAAGCAATCACCGCCGCCCATGGACACCCGCAACACCAAAAGGGTCACAGATGCGTTGCCGGCCTTTGAGGAAGGTGTAGACTCGTTTCTTGAAGGTTCCAATGTCGTACTCGTTCGGGAATACCGCTGCCGGAAGTCCGTTCCACTTTTTTATTCGCACGTCCAATTATTTTCGCACTATCTAAATCTGTTATAGTTTTTAAAGGCGAATTAACACCAATAGTCAAACGTGCCGTGCCGTCACTGCCTACCAATGTCAGTTTCGGAGTCTCGTTTTCTTATATCGCACTTCGCCGCGCTACTATTATGGAAAACTATGGATATCCATGATCGGAATATCCCTCAAGTAGTAATGGTCCAAGAAAGAGTCGCCTGAATACGAGTAATCTGAAAGAAAATGTACATTATTATTTATAATTAAAAGCCATATGATAATTAAAAAAAACCGGCTAAGTTCGTGTCGGACATGCCGTGTTGGGTTCCGCAGTTGCCCATCACAATATGCGGACTTAGAACGAGGATGTCTGTTGTTTGTTAAATAATTTTCAACGGAAAGTACATTTTTATTTTTATTTATTTATTTTAACACTTTATTGCATATAAGTATACAAATATATATTGAACAAACATAGGACAGAAATTACAATACACAAAAAATCGAGCTTATCTCTGTAAGAGATTTCTTCCAGGAAACCCTCGGAAGGAAAAACCAATTTAAAGTTTTTTATTGCAGACAAAGAGCGATACTTCAAATATAGAAAAAATCCATTAACAAAACATCACTGTTATAGCAACACAATTGACATTTTTTATAATTTTTTTGACTATTCCTCATTAACTTGTAAAATGTACTTAACTGTGATAGTTTTGTTTTTAACTTCATTAAACCGGATGAGTTTATTTACCGCACGGAATAAAATAGGGCATGTTTAGGTAAGTGAAATAGAAGGCATTGGCATAGGTAGTTTATTTATTTTTTTGCGTTTGTAGACTATTCCACATAATTACATCATTAAATTAAATAAATAAAGAAAATTTGGATAAAATATTAGTTCCAAATAAATTTCGCATGATAGGATAATTAAACTACCTAGCCATTAGGTAACTTCTATTTCACTTACCTAATGTGTTATCCGGTATACAACTGGGGTGAATTTTTCACACCTATCCAAAAAGAAAAAACAACCGTTTAGCTGACAGCTAAAAGGAGTGGGGGGGGAGGGGGGGTTTAAATAATTCTTAATCGCATCCTATCCCTAATTTATTAGAACGATCTATCCAATGACATGTAGATAGGCGCGATGGCCTACAAAGGTGTAGGAGAAATACTGTACATTTTTTTTTTTCATTATTCGGATCGCAAAGCTATATAAATATAATAATAATAATAAATAAATATTTCGGACACTTACACCAATCATCTAGTCCCAAACTAAGCAAGCTTGTACTATGGATCCTAGATAACGGATAAACATACATAAATATTTATATAAACATCCATGACTCAGGAATAAATGTTCATATTCATCACACAAACATTTACCCGTCGCGGGATTTGAACCCGCAACCGTTGGTTTCGCTGACAGGGTCACTGTCCACTACACCAATCGGTCGTCATACCTATTATACATAAATATACACCAACATATTCTGTATTTATTTATCTTGTATTTAGTGTTTATACTTTAGTAAGTGTTTGTCCTTGTTATGTATTCTACTATATGTATATATCATACAACCTTGGGATGTTCAAGAGCAGAGTGAATAGGCATCTAATGAGATCACGTGCTTCATCTTCGGCCACATCGTCACTTTCTATCAGATGAGATTGTGGTCAAACGCGTATCCAGATAATAAAAAAAAATAAAGATATAGGTACTCTACTGAGATTTAAATTTGTTTAGCTTTTACTTTGCACTATCCAACTACTTATCGCTTCAGCGATATCAGCGATGATATCGCCTTCGTACACTGTTACCATTTATGTTAAATAGTTCTTTGTATTTTAAGTTGTGTGCAATTTAATATATAATAACTAATTTCTGCGCATAGGTTTCTGTGTCATCTACAACATCTAATCGGTAATAATTTTATTTTATGCACAATGGGTTAGCAGTTGACCTCAATCACACCTGATGTTAAGTAAACATGAGGCCGAAGGTGGAAAACGCACTAACCCGGAAATCCGAGTATTTGGGGAACTGACTAGCCTGGGGAATAGCCAGCCCCAGAGATAATTCTCTGACAACAGCAACATAACAATGATTCCTGACCTCCGATTCATAAACTCTATGTTACATCTATGACTTTGTGTTGGACCGATAATCGGGCCGATTTCTTGGTCAATACTTTTATCACCGATATTATGACCAATTTTTTGTAGGACGTGGGCGTTGGAATATTGCAATCAGTACGTTCCATTTTTCTCCTACAAAAAATCGGTCACCGATTGTCGGTTGTGGGCGGGCAGCTTTAAAGTGAGCCACGGAGGCGGCAAAAAAATAGATAATATACTTACGTACGTAATCTGTGAGTTTTTCAATTTCGAAACATTCTCCCATATACACAAGTTGCCACACTGTAAAGGGTAACTAATTTAAAAAAATTGAAATAATAACAGGGTTTTAAAAATTCTAAATTGGAATTTGGACAACAGCGGCGTAAAAACATAAGTACTTGGTATACCTTTTTTTGGGGACGGCGAGATGGTTATGTGGGACTCCCCTCCCTGTCGGGAGGGACACCCACTAAAACCCCGCGGCGACCTTCTTCGGTAGTAGGGAGGACCTGGGCACGCATAAGCGGCTCCAGGCCCCCCACGTCTCGCCCTCCCTCACAAGGGGAGGCCCATTCCCCGAGGGCGTCTAGCGCACCCTCCGTAGGGGGCGCTGTCGTGCCTCACACCGTGATCAGCGAGCGTTATGAAGCGCGGTAGGGCCCGAACACCCCCCCGGTCGCTCCGGGGGGTGTCATCCTGTCCCGGGCCGCGTCCGACGACTACATCGCCCCGAGATGTATAGCCGCCCGCGGCCCTCAGTCGACGTGCAGGGGGATTAGCGAGCGTTGCCGCCTGCCCGACGTCGCCCCCTGCGAGCGGGATCGGCCCTCTCCCGATCCCGCTCTGGTACTTGATATACCTCCGTGCATTGTTTTTACATCACATAAAAGTCGATTAGGAATTTATTGTATGTATGTATGTGTAGGTGACATTATGTATGTATTTAACAAATATAAAGAACAATGTTTTTCATAAACTATTATCTCAGAATCATGGTTGCTAATAGTGGGACCACCATCTTCTTGCACTGGACCCAATTTATTCGGGGACGGCACAGTACCTACGTCTTTTTCTTCCAATCTTCTCTATCAGTCGTTACCTCATCATTCACGCCCTTTTCGTTCATATGACTCCTCATACAATTCATCCATCTTTTCCGTTCCAACCCTCGAAATCCATATTAATCACTCTCTTAGTAACATGCGTTTCATCCCTCCTCATAACACGTCCATACCAAGCCAAACAATTTCCTTTCAACATTTATGTCACGGCTTCCTTATTTTATCCATCAAAATCAAATGAAATCAAAAATGTTTTATTTCGTAAGTTATAAGAATAACATTTGAAATCGTCATGACATACAGTTATCGCTCATTCACTAGGCAGTCTCCCCAGAGAAGAACGAGCAAGAAACTCGGGGGTTGCTCTTTTTAAATAAGTTCTTAAATAACATCTCAAGTAACATCTTCAACATTCTCATCTCTACTGCATGCAATTTTCTTACATTCTTACAACCTCATCATACAATCCTCAAGATTAAGGGCCTGTTAAAGTTAAGAAGCGTTTGAGTATTCGGACGATAGAGATCTTAATACCTTCATATCGTTCCAAACAGTTGACATAGTCCAGCATGCAGTAGTTTTTGAAGTCAGTATAAGTATAGTAGACGGTGCGCCCACACACAGGACCAGTGCTGTGAAATAAATTAGAATTTGACCGTGGTAGTAATGTTTTAACGATTGCTATTAATAACTATTTCGACGACCGATTGGTGTAGTGGATAGTGACCCAGTCAGCGAAACCAACGGCTGCGGGTTCGAATCCCGCGAGCGGTAAATGTTTGTATGATAAATACGAATATTTATTCCCGAGTCATGGATGTTTATAGGTATAAATATTTATGTATGTTTATCCGTTATCTAGTATCCATAGCACAAGCTTTGCTTAGTTTGGGACTAGATGATTGGTGTAAGTGTCCGAAATATTTATTTATTATTTATTATTTAATAATCAAAAACCCCTACAGCATGGTTTTTTTTACCATAAAATGCATCCGATAACACTCTGTGGATCAAATTGAATCGAACGACAACGTGCACATCAAAATCGGCCAAGCCGTTGAGGCTGGTAGAAGGTTTCATATAAATCCTAATCAATTAAATTATTTTGTTTAACGATTGCTATTAATAACTATTTCGACGACCGATTGGTGTAGTGGATAGTGACCCAGTCAGCGAAACCAACGGCTGCGGGTTCGAATCCCGTGAGGGGTAAATGTTTGTATGATGAATACGAATATTTATTCCCGAGTCAGTTCCCATTTCTGAGATTTCTAGCAACTACTTTTATTATAGGTAATAAAAATAACATGTGGACTTTTAATAAATGATATTTTCTTTGTATCCTATATATTTATATATCATCGAACAAAATAGTTTTTGATTTTGATACCCTGACTACCGTCGATCGAATGGTATGTGTTTAGGCATTGCAATCTTTTTCTATGTGGATATATCACGATCGGCGACCTCGGGTGGGGGTCGGTTTATATCGGCATTGCTCGCATCTCTCTGCCACGCGTCGTACGGTGGTTAATTTCCGGCAAAATTTAGTTTAATTTTGGTGAAATTTGGATTATTCGGACTCATTTCTTGACAATTCTCTTATACTTTGGAACTATTTGTGTTTGTGTGGTGGCTGGCCAGCAGGACGTTCATTAGAGGCACGAAAAACAGGGATCAGCGTGTGCTTGGGCTATCGAAGGGTTCTCGCGATCAGTATGAAAAAGTAATTTTTGTGAAAATTTCCATTTTCCAAAATAACTATGGGTATAAACTTTCAAAATTTGAATGTAAAGGAGATTAGCTAGTATTCTATATGTTAGTGTTAGGTTCACATATACTAGTGTTACTCAATTAATACAATAATATTTTTACTTGTAAAGTTTGAGGCAGCTGTAGGCGTAGTTGTCACAGTCGTCGGGGAAGGAAGGTCTATGAGCGATGGTGCGCGTGCGCTTGGTAATAACGGTCGTTGTCTTCTTGAACCTGAACCACAACTGGAAGGTAAGTTATGTACCTATACGTTTAGTAAGGTACCTATACGTTTTTTGAAAAATATATCTACTTACCTGTAGTAGCACGAATGCCAATTAAGCTCGCAGGCAATTTTAACCGCCTCCGTGGCTCAATGTAAACAACATTGGGTTTACGATTCGGAGGTCGCGGGTTCGATCCCCAGAGGGGTACATGTTTAAGTACTCAGTTTGGTTGGTGGTAGGGCATTTTAAATGTCCGCCTCGCTAGCTACCACCATCATATCTAAATCTGCCGCCAAGCAGCAATGTTAATAGCATTGTTGTGTTCCGGTTGTCAGAGATAAGATAGCCAGTCCCCCAAATGTGTTGGGGTTTCCGGGTCAGTACACTTCCATCTTCGACCTCATCTTCGCTTAACATCAGGTGTGATTGAGGTCAAGTACCAATCCGTAGTGCATAAAAAAAAGATACAAACTTCTCTTTGTAAGATTTGGTTATCGGCTTGCCAAATTCGTCGAGTAGAGGTGGTTCTGTGGAAATTTTGAATCTCGTGTTCCTGTCGTCGCCAAATGTATCCTTGTTCCATAATAAGTGCGGTGGATTATGATTATCTACATCCATAACACCAGCTCTGCGGAAACTTGGAAACCCTTGGCGGGCTCTTGCAAATACTGAACCAGATATGTGACCCTGTTCCGCTTCAATTGGTAGGATTTGTCTGGAAAACATAATACATCAGGATCAAATTATTAAAGGTACGAAGGTAGTTCAACGTAAACAACATATAAGGTACACTTTAGACTTCCTATAATCTTAAAGAATGTGATTTTTTGCACGGGTAGAGTACCTGTCAGTGATGGAATAAAAATGTTTTCTGACAAATCGATAGCTTCTTGTTGCTTATAGCCTGTGGGTTTCTTGCGCCGCTTCTTTTCCCACAGCTGATTTCCCTTTCCGAAGCGGTGATAGCTTGGACACACTGACTGACCAAAAAATGCTTAGCCCTATTTTTATTTCCAATAGATTTAAATTGACATTCAACAAATTATATCATGTATCCTTACGTTGAAATAAATGCTTGAAGTTTGAAGTTTGCTTGCTTTAGATTACTGAATACCTGTAATTCAGTAATAAAACACAATTACATTAAAATTACACCTGTTTCTGTACAGAGTAACTACAGAGTGGTTAGAGAACATTTTAATTCTATTAATACTATGTGTACTCTATCCTTCTATAAAACGTCAGGAACTTTAAGATTATAGAAAGTTATACAACAAAAATGACGTATTTTTACTGGACAAATAAGGCTAAAAAACGGTACAACTCGGTTTGGTTGATGGTAAGCCATATTTAAAATCCCGCCAGGTTAGCGACCACCGTCTTATCTTAGTATGCCGCCAAGCGGCAATATTAGTAGCAATGTCGTATTACGGCTGTTTGAGATAAGATAGTCAGTCCCGAAACTATGTTTCCACCTTCGGCCACTCTTCACTTTGTGCATAAAAACAGTGTTGTAAGATAGTCAAAAAACATTTGACAAAATACTTCTCAATACAAGGTTCACGCGTCATTCGCGTCAGTCTACGACGCGGGGTTTTCGCCAAACTGACACAGCGGAAAACCTAGCCGCTGCTCCGCCGTAGAGCGCCACATCGTAGACATCAGTTAAAATGTAACTATACCAGAAAGAGAAAGAGAGAAATCTAGACCGCCATATTGCACGATTTTGTTTTTCTTTTTTTAATAATTGACCCGAATAATGAGAATAAAAACCTTCTGTAGTAATCATATCGAAAAATTGGTGTCGTTGCTTCAACTTTCATAGGAGTGAGGGCCGTACTCCTGGTCTGGACATTTTTCTCGGATGATTTCTGATGGATGCT
Source organism: Oegoconia quadripuncta (assembly GCA_949316235.1). NCBI lineage: Eukaryota > Metazoa > Arthropoda > Insecta > Lepidoptera > Autostichidae > Oegoconia > Oegoconia quadripuncta. The sequence continues at coordinate 9,567,389 of OX438741.1, read as the reverse complement.
TGATAGAGGACAATCCTCTTTTACCTCTGCCGAAGCGCATGGACGTATTACTGTTAAAAAAATTACATTAATGCCAATTTGAAATCGATGCAATACGATCGTGGGATACACTAAGGTCCAGTAGTGGACATACTCGAGGCGCAGTTGCTGTTTCGGTTTTGCATAGCGAAGTTAAACAACGCTTGACGCGTTCAGTCCTTGGATTGGTGATTGCGTTAAACATGGTTCCGTTTATTTTCAACTGAAGCCACTGACTTGGCTTAACAATTGCTTTCAATTGAAAAACCGGCTGTTTGACGTGTCCTTTGAAAAATGAATACACTTATAGGAAAATGCGGAAGTTGCCACTCATCCTAGGGCTGACCGTGCCAGACATTCCTTCATTTCACTTTTTGGGGGCTTCTTTGCGATTGATCATGATTCTGCCAAAATCAAGATTGACAGAAACACAGAATAACTATACAGGGTGAATTTGAATTAGTGTAATTCAAGGTAGGAATGTAATACTTCGAGGCCGATGATGTAGTCTTTATGTTTGTTTGTTTGTTTGTAAACGCTTTATTGCACAAAAAGGCAATACATTAATTTTGCATTGATACATAAATTGAGTACAACGGCGGACTTTTTGTTGTTTTTATGGTGGTATTTGTGTAGTAATTTAATAACAGTAACTGTTCATATTTATGTCATACTTGTATACTAAATATTTATGTATTTGTTATCTTCTTTGTCACATACACTGCACTATTACAATAACACAATACTTTCCCGCTACATAACAAGCACATATATTAGTAATACCTACACACTCTTTTTACACATGCTTTCCGGACGAAAGAACAGCGCCCAGTTCCTGGAACTGAGCATAAGCTGAGTCCCACTCCTCTTTGCCACAATGGCACTCAAAATTTGTTGTGTTTATCTTTATATGTTTTGTAGTTTGTTCTTTTTAATGTTTTATAAATAATAAATTATAATAAATAAATATTTCGGACACTTACACCAATCATCTAGTCCCAAACTAAGCAAAGCTTGTGCTATGGATACTAGATAACGGATAAACATACATAAATATATATATACACCGTGTAACGGTTAAGTGTAGTCATATTTTAAGGGCTTGTTCTACCCATCAATACGAACAACTTTTACTATGGGGGCAACTTCGAAATCGCGAAAAAAAAATGAGCTGTTCCATAGAAAATTTAAATAACCTCCCGATGCAATGTATGAAACAGCTGATTTTTTTTTCGCGATTTCGAAGTTGCCCCCATAGTAAAAGTTGTTCGTATTGATGGGTAGAACAAGCCCTTAAAATATGACTACACTTAACCGTTACACCCTGTATATATATATATCCAAGACTCGAGAACATATAAACATCCAAGATTCGAGATTAAATATTGGTATTCATCATACAAACATTTACCCCTCGCGGGATTCGAACCCGCAACCGTTGGTTTCGCTGATAGGGTGACTATCCACTACACCAATCGGTCGTCATATCCGGTCGGTCGGTCGGTCGGTTTATATGTTAAGTTTGTTTTGTACATTTAATGTGTGCCCACTTGTGGCGAATAAACTGTTTTCTTCTTCTTCTTCTAATTCCCTTGTTGGATTTCCATACTAAATGTGGTTACAGAATGGTTTACCCACTTTGTATGGATAATCGTCATTTTTTTGATCGGATTCGACTGTGATTCCTTGGGGAAAGTTGATCGTAATCAACAGTGGCGTCACCAGTTAATGGGAAATATATCCTGTGACACTCCATACATCAATACGAACCTAACGTCACATTGGACGGACGGACATCCGTCAAAATCGGTCAAGCTGTTTACGCTACAGTAACATAGAAATCTCCATACACCGGAAAAATATTACATACTTTTGGGGCATTCGGGTAAGAAGACCGCACTCAAGTTGGACCACGCTTTACTGAGATAAGTCCGGACAAAGGGTGGACTTGTTGTACACACAATGCCCGTGGTTTTTCGTCGGGAGTTAAAATGATTAAAATCGTTTGAGGTTATAAGAAAGAAAGAAAGAAAAAAACTGTTTTACACTGTTGCAATACAACAATAACAACAACAACAACAATAGCACTGTTGTAATACAACAATGGCTAGGCAAATAAAATAACAGAACACTCAGATAAATGTCGCAGCAGCGAAAGGGAAACGATTCAGCTATATGCTGAGCTTGTAAGAGCTCAGCGCTGGTTTACTGTCGCACCCAGGTTATGATTCCTGAACACAGGGACAGGACTAAAATGTCATATTGCCGTCCCTTTTGTATGCTCATAGTCAAAAAAGGATAGTCTAAATTTAGCTTCGACACCTGCCCCGTAGAATGACATCGCTTGTCGCGCACGATGCGACTTGAGAGTGGGATAGTTGTATATTTCGTCCAAATGAATGAGCAGGACAAATATTATGACGCGCGACATAAAAGTTTATCGCGCCTGTCATGCTACTAGTGCTGCACTATTATAAGTATTTGTCCTGCTCATTCGCTTGGACGAAATATACAACTATCCCACTCTCACTCCTACGTCGCTCGCGACAAACGATGTCATGCTCCGGGGGTGTAGTGTCAAGGTGGCAAACGTATCTATAACGACAAACCCCAGCGGGGTACATGTTTAAGTACTCGGTTTGGTTGGTGGTAGGGCATTTTAAATGTCCGCCTGGCTAGCTACCACCATCTTATATAAATCTGCCGCCAAGCAGCAATGTTAATAGCATTGTTGTGTTTCGGTTGTCAGAGATAAGATAGCTAGTCTCCCAAATGTGTTGGGGTTTCCGGGTCAGTACGCTTCCACCTTCGACCTCATCTTCACTTATCATCAGGTATGATTGAGGTCAAGTACGAAGCCGTCGTGCATAAAAAAAAACGCTATCGACTCCATTCCTTGCAGTTGATTGGCTATTTATAAAACACGAACAGTTGTCAGTTGTGATTATTGAAACGTTTGCCATGGGAGCCATTTGACAGAAAGCAAGCTATTGGATAAAGGTCAAAAAAATATTATCAATACTTACTCACAAGAAGTGACAATAGGTGCTTGATATCAGAATGCATGATTCACTTGCATTTCACATAATTTTAAGTAATTGTAGGTATTAGATTGAATGATTGGTCAATACTAATTGCTTGGTTTAAATATGGATTATCTTCACTGCATTCCATAATATGTTAGAGACCAACTTTTAAATTGGAGGTTTCAGAAGCATTTATTCATGGATCGAAATGAAAGCTCACAAACGTATAAAACAATAGTAGCAGATCAGAGATTTTAATACATTATGCAAAAGTCGACCTGCTTAGGTCCCAACACTCAAAAATACGCTTTTAAAATACCGTGAATTTGAGTCAAAGTCAAAAAGCTTTATTTTGTAGATAGCCAGGGTTGGTACACTTAAAATAGTCAGATTTTACATTTGTCAAGCTACTGCTTGTTCAAAACGCAATTTTCCCCTGAGAAGAACAAGCAAGAAACTTGAGGGTTTGCTCATTTTAAAAACAGGTTATTGTATTACAAAAAGGCACAATAATATTTTATTCGCAGTACCTTAATTTAATGTGAAATCTGACTATTTTAAATGTACCCTGTGTACCTACAAAGTAAAGCATTTTTGACTTTGACTTGACCTGCTTATAATGGAAGTGTTACGGTCGTCATACAGCCGACTGTACATCGCCGTTGAGACCAATCATGTGACTCAAATTTTCACAATCTATCAAAACGAGAATTAAGACACGAGCACTTTTTCGAGTCTATGATCTGTATCCGTTCTCAAGATTGAGATGACCTTAAGTTGACGCCTGAGAATCTGTTGCATAATAATCAGTATAAGAAAAATAGCATTGAAACTGAGACGCCATCACAATCTCAAGATCCATTTATCATTGTATTATAAGTCATCTCATTTACGACGTTCCCAGCCTAAACGTCGTTAATATTTCTCTATGGAGACTTAAAACGCTATTTAATTCATATGCTCAGTCTGCTCCAAGTATTATATGTTTGTGCTTAAACCAATCTCACCACTCGAATTTCTTTTACAGTCGAAAAGTTCCGAGACGAAAATATCAAATTTATCAGTGACACTAATTTTATTATAATGCCATGGAATGATTAAAAACGAGTCTCTTAGTATGTCACACGGTACGTCACTCACTGCTCTATTCCGGTCATTCGGATTTTTATATAAAATCTACAGGCACTTGTAAACAATACCAAATGGCTTTTCTAAATTAAAAATTTTAATAAAACGTGTCGGGTAATAAACTACAGATTCATTGTATTAGCAAGTTTTATGTGTTTACCTTTTGATTGGTATTACGTTTACTTACATCATAATTGCAATACGATATTGAACCTGTTACAGCATAAGGACACATACATTCAGCTGCAGAGAAACATGACCCTCTGTATCGTAAACTCTATGTGGCTTACCACAGACTTACTAATTATAGATAAAGCAGTCTCGTCCCATGAGGAGTTTTCTAGAAATACGTGTCGCCAGAATGTTCACATAAATGTTGAATAACTCCTAAACTACAGTGGCACATTTTTTTCCTTTGGGCACTTTTTTCGATCCCAGTATTTCAAAAGTCAAAATATAGCGTGGTCGTGCAAGAGAGTTACTACCTAACACGACCACGAGCTCTGTGTTAGATCGTCAAAACTAAGATTACAATTTATAAATTTACGAGTACAGAAATTAAATACACATTTTTTTATGAACAAGTACCGCTAAGCAAATAAGAAAATTTTCCGTGCTCGTGGTAGGTAGCATGACGTACTAATATGCACTATTTCATCAATTTTTTCCATTGTCATAATAACTCAATTCCACTGTGTATTCTTGTATCGCGTTCGTCATAAGTACCTATACTATACAGGTACATCGAATTCTTATAATTTCCTGTAACCACCTGCAGATATAGATTAGGATTTTTGTAACGATAAAAACTCAACAAATGCCTCCACAACGATCGGTCCTGCGCTGCCCGTATCCAGCGGCTTTGTCCTTGGGGCAGGGCTTTGTCCAGCAGCGGACATCCTTCGGATGATATGATGATGATGATGAAAGACTAAACCCCGAATCCGCTACGATCGAACTTGTGCAATAAAAGAGTCCAGTACGATTTTTTATAACTTTTATTTGTATTCATAATAATTATAATTTACACAAACATAACGAAATCTAGTGTCAACTCAATACAGTGGTATAGAATTTATATGTTACGCAAATTTATTTATAGTTTTAAAAATAAAATTGTCGCAAAGAAATAATATAGATAAAGCTCTATTCATACATCTTAGGGTCGAAGTCCAAGGGTAGTTCCAATCCGTCTAACATGTAGTGTAAGCAGTACTAATAGCGTGTCAGGGTCTCGTCCGGATACTGAAGCGAACGGACGAGTTATAACAAAATGCACGCGCGGGTCGGCATTCTCACCTAACGTGACTAGACTCTGTCCGGAACAGCCCGAAACTCTATAGGCACTGACCCGGAGATGTGTGGACAGAGTTTAATACATAACGACAAACGACACCGAATATATCAAAGTTTTGAATCAAATGTTAAACAAATTTACAAAAGTCGGTGGGCGAAACTTTTTCCACATAATTTTAAATAATAATCACACAATTATTATTAAACATTATTTGGATATCAAAAAGGTTAATCGACGTCACTTCACCCTAATTTGACGTAGACAAAAAAATATCTTTTTAGTGATCTCACTGTCTCGGCCCACCATCGACACAAATAAATCTGTCGTTATGTATCAATGTATGTGTTTATTGCACAGAACAAATATAATTTCTAAATTATGTATAAGGTAGCCGAATCTTAAATATTGTCCACATACATTTCATGTCAGGTTTTGATAATAATACAGGTGGGTAGATTGTGATTTATTAAAATATTATGGGGACATGTGACATCATTACTTTTTCATACTAGGCATAGAAAAAATAACAGAAACAATGTTACTGGCGGCATGTCGAGAAAATCCAATAGTAACTATCGTGGGAAAATATTTATGTCAAATTGCCACGCGCGTGTTATAAATACCTAGCATTAGTAAGACCCGTATTAATAAACCGTTCTCAAGATTAACATGGCCTCAAGTGGACGCTTGAGAATCTGTTGCATATTAAAACAGTATCAGAATAAATGGTCTTGAGACCGAGACGCGATCTCACTCTCAACAACGATTTATTAATACGGGCTTTAGAGCTGGCGTTGCACCGATTCTTGCGGTTGCCTGACGATACGAGATGCCTGTCCACCCGGATCATCACCATTATTGTAATCTTGCATCGATTTGGGTTAGACATAATTTCAGTATAGGCATTGAATTTTCTTTTAAATTAAATTGGTTAAAAGTAATTTTGTTTTTTTTTAGTCCGTCGGCAGTGGCCTTCGTAATTGGCGCAGTCGGTAGGATAGTTATTTTGAATTTACTTGTAATTGGTTAAAACGGCGCGTATTTCGAATTAAATTCAAACTAAAGAGAATAATCTCTGAACTGAAATAGCTGTATTCATGTTGCGTATAACTTAATTAATCAGTGAGGGCATTTACGTGCCACGTGCTTTCTCGCCTTGACGCATACTTCAAGTGTACGTCACAGAGAGAAAAGCATATGTCACATGAATGCCATCACTAATGAATTGACGCATACGTACTAATTTCATTTCACATCGCAGCACGGTTACAACTACACACCATGGCAATCCGTGTCACCTTCATTACACTGAGGGATTTTGAAGTGTTGCCATAAACCAAACTGGTCTCACGACAACATTTTATTATAGCATGTTACACGGACGTTTTCGCGCCCCTTCTGTGTGCACCACGCCATAAACATTCGGTTGCTACCATTCCGATATACAAGTATTATTAAATAAATAAAAAACAGGGTAACAATGGCGGACATACATATGTATATATGTCAAAAATTAAATATCCGCTCATTAAAATTTTGCATAAAAACACAAATTTTACAAGTTGATAAATAAAGATTTTTTAAAACTTCTTTTGTAATGCTGCTATGTTGCGTGTATACTATCCACAAGCTTTAAAAATTAAATGTGTATCTTGATGATTGGGTAGAGCGTTTAATTTATTTTTTATTTATAAATTAGAATTACAAAATAATTGACGTCACTGTCCCCAAAGGCTGCATACTTCAAGAAAGATAATTCAAAATGCAATAGCTTAAAATCCACTATTACTTACTTAAATCTAAACTGAAAGTTATATAAACGCGATATCACACTTTCAATAATAATGTTATTGTACCACATCGCAGTGTTAAAAATATATTATGAATCTCTATTTTTAATAACGCATTATGATCAAAAGCTACAATTTCAAGACAGCTTTACAAGCGGACGTGATTCAAACTTTTGATGTGACCTAAAAAAAATATATATTTTGGACATAATACGTTATCAAAATTAAGTGATTCATTTAAAATTGGGTTAAGAGGAATCCTAAAGCTATTTGGAATGGCATTAACCAACCATATTATGATACTGGGGCATACATTTATGGTAATAAAAAAGTTGACAAGTTAACACAGGATGTCCACATAACAGCGTATAAGTTCCTACAACAATGACTATTCCTGATCGAATCCCTCTTTTCCTCGGCTTTCAATAACACTAATGGTATCTAAGGCTACGCAGACATTTTGTATTAAATTGCCAGAAGTAAATTAGAAGAAAATAACACGGTGCAAGTACCTATACGGATGGTAGTGTGAAAATAAATGCAATAAAAGAGAACGCGGGATCAAAACATATTAGGTAAGTTCACAATATCTACGGACTATAGACTTAAAGTGGATTGTATGGCTATAACTATCCCGCTATTTGTACAGCCCTGAAAACATTCATTCAACATAGGATCCAAACGATGGATACCTGGAAGATCACCAGAATTACTGGACAATTTTTATGAAAATTGCCAATCTTATATCATGAAACTAAAACAGTAAAAGTATGTATAGTAAGTGTATTTGTAATAACTTACTATTATAATGTGGTACGTTCTTCTGCACATAATGAAATGTACTTTTCTATAGAAATTATAATGCATTCTTAAATGTATCCAAATCGTGCTCACTTAAAGGACAACAGCACAGATCCATACATCTTTGGGCCAGTTTGTTGTCACTTCAATTAATAAATATAGTCTTGAACTCTTAGTACCAGACGTGCTAAAAACCTAACACATATATTTTTAAAGGACTTTAGAAAAGAACAAAAGAGGTTTGAAATATGGTTTGGGGAACTTTGAAATTATATACTGGCAACATTAACCACATGCATTCTCACGCATGGAAACTAGATGCTAGGCCAAAGAAAAATTGTTTTTTCTTTTCAGAGTCGTCCGTCGCTCGCTCGCTGTTGCTGTTATCCCTACTACTTAAATTATAACCTCACAGTCAAAAATGTCAGTTGTCACTTGTCTATCTTTTTTTTTTTTTTTGGAAAGAATTTAGTTTTTGTATAGTTTGTGAGCCAAAATGTTTTCTGAGAGCGATATTTTCAAATATTTCTTATAACTATACTAAGGTTCCAAAAATTCTTTTGAATAGCTAAGTTGATAGTCTTTAGTACCGGCTTTTTTTAGGTGTACCTTTTATTAGGTGACAAAACACTGGCCCAAAAATGCTGATGTTAGAACTTTGATCTGGTAATCTCTTCCTTTGTCTTCACTTTAATTAGTCGGTTCATATTATGAAACAAACATAGAGAAAACTATACGAAAAAACCCAACGTGTGCGCTTAACCTATATGCGTTATACGCCAAACTTACAGATGGCTCTGAACAAGATGAGACAAAGTGCAAAGGGGAATGCAACAATGGGACCCACAGCCGTTTTTGTCATTATATTGCTCTTATTTGGAGATTTACTTAAAATGTGTTTTGATGGTAGTACTTAGGATCCCAGTAGCTTTATTATTATGCATTAATTATTAATAAGAAAAGAAGAAATTTAACTCAATATTGCATAAAAACTACTGGAATCTAAGTATGATAAAATAATTATATAGTAACGGTGTTGGCCACATTATGTAATTTTATGCGTATCAATGGAATAATAAAAAACGTCTTAAATTCTACTTTAGCTCTGAAATGTATTATCGCAAATCTGGCGTAGAATGTAAATTTACAATCTTGTTTAAAAATTTGGTCAATTAACAAATAAATCATTGCCAAATGTGAATGGCTGTTACAATCCCCTGATGAATTATTCATTCAATCATTCGCTCACATTCGTCTATGTTCAGAGCGATTAGCAAGTTTGGTGTATAGCAATATATAACTTTCAAAGACATTACAAGAAATAAATGAAGACCAAGGGGTTTCACACGGACAGACGTCACCAAATGCACTGAACTCATCGGCCGGAGGTATGAGGTTGATTAAATTATTAGTAGTACTATTGCGTTCTTATTATTCCATGAAAAAAGAAATGGCACCATATAAAATTCGTTTTATTACCCGATTGCGTTTTACACATGTGTAATCAGAAATGACAAGGGATGAAATCATCAGTTTATTTCACATAATGTCTTTGTATAAACCCTTTGCTTGCAAAAATACACCGATATTAGGAATTTAGGCTGATTTCAATGTCATTCTTGTTTTAATTCGTATATATTACATTGATTAATTAATTTGTATTGTCATTGTATACCAATAATAAACGGCCGATTGGTGTAGTGGGTAGCGACTCTTTGCGGATATAAATGTTTATATGATAAACATAAAAAAATGGATAAAAAAAAACAAAAATATTTATTTCCAGTGGCTTAAATCTGTATATTCCAAACTTAGTGGGGGGGTCTCCTTTTACGTATAAAAATATCTGTGTTAGGAGGCTCTCCCCTTCCATTACAAATATGTATTATATAATGTTTATATAAATATTTATCCACTATTAGTATTCATAGTACAGCTTTGCATGGCCGAAATATTAGAAAGTTCAAAAAATAGTTTAGGAACTCATAAAGATTCTTCTATATTTACTTATAGCCGCGCGTGCCAACTTGTGAGATTAGGAAAAATTAAGCAGTGCGGACGCAAGGTGAGAGAGTTTGTCACAGATCAACAGCCTTGTAGGAGCTCTTCACAGCTGGGACACATTCTCCTCCTAATAGGAGATGTTATGGGGCATAATAAAAGAAGAGAGACGGACAGTATTTGCGACGGTTTATTAGCGACAAGTTATTCTTGTAATTTCATTAAAAAACACTTGCTAAACCGGTGGATTATTTACAAGCAATTTTATTTTCTATATACCTATATCATTATTATTATTAACATTATGGTCAGTCATTCTACTGTGTAAATCAGTTATTGCGTTGAAAAGCAATGAAAAACACGCGGAATTTGGTAGTCAGCCAACAATACAACTTTTGTTTTATAATTTCTTTCATATTAATACTGTTTTGTAATGTCCTCCATTAAGGTTGGATTCAACGTGTCCGCCCGACATAGCCATATTCAAGCCATACTTTGAAAAAGGAGGGCTGAAGAGTCTTTTAAGGAGGACATACATAATTAAACGTTAAGAAAAATATAACACTTTTCAATTGCACGTTTTTAAAATTATATTGAGTAAGAACCAACGATTTTACAGACCTATTTCTCGCTCTAGTAAACTATGTTGACATATGACAGAAAAGGTTAAAACTACGAGAAAATGCGGTGCTGGGCGGACATGTGGGGTCCAACCGTTATATTAAAGTACATCTGTGTTAATAGTTACTTTGTATCGTATCTGAGGATAATACAGAACATATTTTTTCTTGGGGCTAATAAATAAGCACAGATTGGAGTAAGTACACAGATTTTTCTTACAAGCGATATTTAACCGTATTTGTTATGGGGCAAAGATCAGAGTTAATCAAAATTTTTATGCGACTTAGGTTCTTTTTAAATTGAGAAAATAATGGAAAACACAGCTGCATCCAATTTTTTCTCAGTTTTAAAAGGATATAAGTCGCATTAAAACTTACATTGTTTTCAAACTTAACTTTGATAGTTACCATATAAGAAATACGCTTGAATTTAGCACGTAAGGAGTACCCATCTACATACTCCAATCTATGTAAATAAGTCAGAAGGTTTCCTATATCGAGAGTATTTCAAATGAGATAGAAAAAAAGAGATTCACCGGGATTACACCATTTATTTTTTAAAGGAAAAAAATTATGGACGGCTTAAGATAGCATGTTGCAATTCATTTTTCAAATAGCAAACATCAATAACCTATCTTTTCGTTTCATTTTAATAAGCAATATGAAAACCGCATGACCCTGTCACCAACTTTAAACGTCGCAATAGCCTTCAATTCACTAGACTAGTGCAGACTGGTGATAATGAAGAAAAGCTATATTTTGGCTGACTATCCTTGTCCATTTACTGCATAATTCATTTCTAGCTATTAACGTTGGCAAATGCTATGGCTATTCTATCTACTCGTACCAACATAGATATAACAGATCTCTCATATATCTGAAGGCCAATTTTTGATCTCTACTGATTCCAAAGGCGATTGTAAAGTTAAAACCTTCCAGCGAACGACTAGGTTTGTGAATTGCCTAACTCGTACATTGACGTAATAAAATACAGCACAGTGAACAAAAATGCAATAGTGTCGATTCGGAGGTACACCAACTAAACTAAACTAAAACCAGTTTTGGAGTGGTGCCGTCGCATCGTACTGTTCCAGGGGCAAAGAGACAGTACTTCTTTAAAACTGGTTTTAGTTTAGTTGTTGTACATCCGAATCGACACCATTGTTGCGATTATTAAGGTCAGTTGGATGTAATGTGTGACGTTATAAACAGTTTTTGCTTACATTTTGAGGAGTTTACGAGACGAAAAGTCAATTTATCGTATGTCGTTGTAAATACTGTTTTTCTGTTCCTAGGGCAAGTGTTGCAAAAAATTATAGGATTTCTTTTAGGTATGTTTATTGTCTTTCACTATTGCCGTATCTTTATTTTTATATCTGCTACGTATTTTACTGCTAAGCTTCTGGACGAATTGAGACTTGAAAATAATTTTGATAAAGAATATGTAATGAAAGAATATGCAAAAGTCTGAAAAATACAGATAAATCATGCGAAAATTTTGCTTACAGACTCTTTCGATTCGACAAAGTCAATTCATCCAAGTTATAGTTTGCATCATATCATGTCATACTATAAATGCGAATCATCATTTTTTGCAGTAGGATAGGTGAACGGTCGGAGGACAATACTTGAAAAAGTCCACGCAAGAGAAACTTGTAAAAATACCTTCTCCACGACCTAGCCGCTTCACTGTAACTCTACAATCTGCAACACATGTACGAATTACTACTTATCTATGGTCGGATAGTTCAGGACTTTTGCTCCACGTCTTCTATATCGAACTCCTTCTCCCAACTTTCATCTGAATTTGCACTAGCGTCATCTTTCACTGAATTCTCTCCAAAATAATCTTCAACTAAATTATTGCCGCATTCGTCGGGCTTTGTCTTTTTCGGGGATCGATTTTTTTTCTTATCTGTGGCCTGTTTATTGTTCAATTTGTCTCTGGTCTGTTTTTTGGCAGTATTAGTCGTTTTGTCTTCTGTGTTATTATTGGCTATATCCCTCGATGATGTCTGTTTTGTGAGTTTTTTGAAAGCTATCTCTTTTTCGTATTCCTCTAGGAGGAGAGTCTGTTGTTCTTCTGTTAGCTCCACGTCGTTTGAGAAATCCTCTGTGAATTGAAAAATTATATTGTGTTACATCCAAAAAATTTATGCTAAACGGGTTGGTACTTGACCTAAATCACACCTGATGTTAAGTGAAGATGAGGTCGAAGGTGGAAGCGTACTGACCCGGAAACCCCAACACATTGCTATTAACACTGCCGCTTGGCGGCAGATTTAGATAAGATTTAGATAGCTAACCCAGGCGGACATTTAAAATGTCCAACCAAACGGAAAAAATAAATGCTAACTTGAAGTTTGAAGGGTTCGAATCCCGCTAGGGACATATTATGTTTGCATGGATGAATACAGACATGTGTTCCCGAGTTATGGATGTTTTTCATTTATATATGTATTTATTTACAAAAAAAATGTATTTGTGTAGTGTATCAACCATCTGGTATCCGTAATACAAGCCTAGTTGCTTAGTGTGGAACTAGATGGCGCTGTGTGTATGTGAAAAGATATTTATTTATTTATTATTTATCTTCGGCTACATCATCACTTCGCACCGTGTGTGACTGTAGTCAAATGAAATTTATCTTTCAGAAAAGAAGGATTCTTCTCTTATTCTTCGATATTTCGAGGAATAAATATTACTGGCGGGGCGTAAAACTATTCGGGATAATTATAGATTTTGAGGGGCAATAAAACAGCCATCATCTGCCCTTGGCACTAGCCTAATGATTAACGATGGTAGTAGTTGAAAATAAGGCTCACCATCTTCCCAAGTGACGCTCTCGATATCGGCGCTTTCGTAGGGTGTCGGCGTCGGTGCCTCGCTCTCTATGCCCGATAGCACCTTCTTCGGACTCCTGAAATACATACAAGACGAACAGCACTAGCATTGCTTAGAGAAATGTCAGTATTAAATCGCGCTCAAACCCTGAAGTGCTACAACATTTTCACTCTATATTTAAACCTCAAAATAATTGAAATTAGGCTACGAAATGGAGTGAAATTGGTTGGTACTTTTCGCCCATGGGGGTTAGCACTGACACAATTTCCGAAGAAGTCTCACGCTACAGTAGCAGGGATTTCTGGTGTTAACGTTCACTGTGATCTGGCTCTGTTTTGTGACAAGAAAACCCGGAAATTTTATTCGAAATCGAACAGATATTTACTGAGATCGCGTCCTTAATTTTCGACCATAATAATCGCTTAAGGTGCTTGTCGTTGGTACTATGCGCAAGTTGGCTTTACTGTGTAAAAAAGTGCAGTACAGTGACATTTAGGTACCGACGCAAGTAATCAGCTCCAGCTACTTGCACCGTCTACGAGCACCTTAAGATTGTGGTGAAATCAAAAAAGAAGTTAAAAGAAGCCAAAAATATTCGTACCTTATTGTAAATCTATAAAGATAGGATAAGTCCCCAACCCGCATTGGACTAGCGTGGTGGACTGTGGCCCATACTCCCACATTAGACGAGGGAAGGACTATATCCATGCAGTGGGATGTTTACGGGCTGATGATGATATTATGATTAAAAATAATTTTTGGCATTTACGTTTGTACACTGTTGGCCGGAGTGTTACAGATTTGAGGACCAGGGTAGTAATAGAATCACATAACAGGGGGACTGTCGCGCTACGCTTTCTCGACTATAATTATTCATTAACACTGGGTATTAAATAGAAAACGTTCCAATTCAAAACCGTATTTTTTTAAATAAATTTTGGTCGTCGGTTCCAAACGAATCACACATGTAATGGTGGCAGCTGATGAACTGCCACAAACACTTTATCAGGACAAATTACAATATTTAATCATTTTATAGATATTTCCAATTTTATCGAGACATCGTAACGTGTGAACCCAGCGATCCAGTTATAATGGCTAAGCCACGCCCACTATGATGACATTACGAGCTCATTTGGAATGACCGGACAGGACATCGACTCCTATTTGTTTTTGGTCCATGTCTGCTTTCTATCACTTGACCAGATTAAATTTTATGGTACACATACCAGAGGTAGCTCAGCCCAGTCCATTGTCCAGCCCGCGACATCACTTGACCACTTAAAATTTTATGGTACACTCAGCCAATAGCCAACGTAATAAATGAAAAGCTATGTTATCGCCTTTTGTACAAAAAAACTAGATTTGTTCTTTCCTGCTTCTTTAGGCAATTTGTTAGTAGCTTCGCCTGCGTGGAATAACTTTATCGCGGATATGTTAATTTATTTATTCTGCGAGATCTATTTACTTTATCAGGATTAAAAAATCTTATGTTTTAATCCAGGGTATTTTCTACCTGTATACCAAATTTCATCCAAATCCATTCGTCAAAGTCAAAGTCAAAAATGCTTTATTTTGTAGGTACACAGAGTACACTTAAAATAGTCAATTTTACATAGTAAATTTTAAATTTTTTAAGCTACTGCTTGTTCAAAATGCAATTTTCCCCTGAGAAGAACAAGCAAGAAACTCGAAGGGTTGCTCTTTTAAAATCAGGCTTTGATTTTACATAAAGGTTTTTATATTACAAACAGGTTTTTAAATTTCATTATTAATTGTGAAATAGCCTGGCATGCGAACGATCTGATTATGTCCAGGGATGATTATCATCTAAATAGTCTGATATTTTATAATATGCTTTCTCAATAAGTTTCTGTTTTACAGTATCTTCAAATTTATTGAGAGGAAGATTTTGTATATCAACTGGAACCTTATTGAAAAAGCGTATACATAACCCTTTGAATGAATTACTGACTTTGCGGAGGCGACTTATGTGACCTGCAAGTTTATCTTTATTTCTTGTATTGACATCATGTTTATCACTATTTTTCCTAAATGATGTTATATTTTTTTTTGACATACATTAGATTTTCAAAAATGTACTGTGACGAAAAGGTTGGAATGTTATGTCCAGTTGAACATCCAAACTTTTGTATTTATAAATATTAGTTAGATTGCTATTAGAGCCGCCCGCTTTGCACTAAACTTGTTCAATCATCCAACGTTACGAAGCCAGAGTTCTTTCGCCTTTTTGTAATCCAAGGTAATGATTGACAGTTTTGTTGGAAAAGTAATATGCGCATTACTACGCCATGGACAAATGTTATTGACAGCGTTGATATCTCCTCTCGAAAAACCCGGTGTTGGCTACTGGTATTTCGACAGGCGCAGCAGATCGCATATTTTTGTATGATATAAAAGGGGACAAAAAGTTGTCACCGCACTGGAATTTTTGGAAGAATTACATCAGATTAGATGACACGTTTAATCCTTTTTCAAATGTTAAATGGTTATTGGCAGAATTTATTGTGCTAGAAGAGCACGATATGAAAAACCATATTAAAAAAAAATAATAATGTAAGTATACTTATGTATTCTCGCCGTATGGTGTAGAATCTTTAGAGGGCTCAGTCTTTTTGGACAGATTTCTGAGAACTTGGGGAGCTATTTTCTAATTTCAAACTCCTCCATGCATCCGGTGCGATCTCCTTCGTCATTCGAATATGAAGGTTGAGGCTGCCTGCTTGCTACCCATGCAGAAGTTGATGACAACTTGAGATATAGTTTATCACATATTTTATCGCGGTCATCTGTTAAAATGAGCGACATAACAGTCGTACAGCCATTTTGACAGATGAGTGTAAAACGTGTGATAAACTATATCGCGTGTGGTCATACTACTTTACCTCCGTTGAAAAGAAGCATAAAGAAATTCAAGAGTTGTTCTTTTTCATATAATCGATAGGTACACTTAATTGTATTATTGACAATCGAGCGGCTAGTTCCTTGTATTTTTATCGCTCAACTCATCGAATAATTTATAATAGTCCTTCGCGCACAATTTGCGTTTAATAATTGTCTTAAATTTACGAAAGGCCAAGTTTTATATATCAGCAGGAACCTTACTGTAAAAGCGTATACATTGCCCTTTGTAGGATTTATTAACTTTGTGAAGTCGGCTAACAAAAACAGATAACTGGTTCTTGTGTTACATTGTGCCTATCACTGTTTTTAGTGAATAAGGTTATAATTTTTGCATATAACAAATGAGAAAAGAATATGGTCCGTGGATTTGCTAGATTATGTATGTTTTCTAATTTTCTTAGGTACATTACAATGGAACTAACTCGTTTGTTCCATAAAAAATTCTTGGAGCACAAAACCAATTAATTATATGCATGCTATATTTTCTTTGTGTCAAAGTTTAATATTTTTGTAATAACACCTAATGTAATATTCCCTATTCAACAGCAAATAAATCATATTCTATTCTACAACGAGCGATCAAACAATTTTCAAAATGGAATTAATTTCGTTCTATAATCGAAATCGAAATCTATAATTACCTACTGAAATGTACAAATTTTAAGCATTTCATAAACTAATAGTTTACATTAGTCTTAAAAAACACTAAGAATAAATTATTAAAATCCTGTGAGTACAGAGGTACCATTTTTAATGGACTTTCTTTCATACGTCATGGGCAAATCAATACTGAGCTGTAGCCTTTTTGTACTATGGTACACACATAATATTTGATATTTCTGTACTTGTGTTTTATTGTTTTAATCTTTCTTATGTAAGATTATCATGTGTGTGAACATACATGCAAATAAATGCTTGTCTATCTCATAATGTTCCGACATTAATTGTGAACAGAATTCAATAATTGTAAAAGGTACGCCAATAAGTGGACCCATATAAATCTAAAGATCTAATGATGTACTATGGAGGTAAAGAACGGAAGCTTACTGAAGTCGGCTGTGTTTGGCCAAAGAAGATTGGCAGACCCTATGAAATCTGGGTAATCTGTAACGTTTCGTAATCGGGCTGTATTCAATTTATAGATCATTCTTATATAGGTATTTACCAAGTTAAAATATCCTTATAGCACATGGAGGTAATAAATAATTAAGAAAATACATTGGAGATATTTTATAAGAGCGACTTAGAGAGCATAATGCATAATGCTTGCAAAAACAAAACGCATTCAACTGTAAGAATGTCAGTGTTTCCATAGTAACAATTTACAGCAATTATATCTATTTAATATGATTCGACGTTTTTTTCAAAAAGGATTGGGCAGAATGGGCTTTGATCCCTTTGCCTTCCAACATTGTTGGAGAATAAACTAAAAAAAAGGATTGGGCAGACAGTGTTGCCATTCGCTCACGTAGTGAAACGCCGAGCACCGCTCTATTTGTAACTCTTTACGCTTTCTTATGAGACCCATAATGAGAGATCACGATTCAATGCTATGAGTCAGTACTGTTAAGACCATTGATTTGTCTTTTAGTACTGAGGTATTTGGGACGAGAAAAACCTATCAGAAAACACGTAGAATTAGGTACCTACAAGTAAATTAAATTACCTACATCTACCTACTTATTTGCTTGATATTTGAGGTGGAGTGTTTTGAGGTTAGGTAATTTAATTATATTTTTTAACTATATTTCCCAACTTCTAGGCATATGTTACGATTACACTTTTTGCTATACTTAATCAAAGTAATAAGATCCAAGTTTTGACTTAGAGAAACGCAGAGTTTTTATGCGGTACTGAAAATACATGGTCGCCTGCCAATCTTCTTTAATCGGTTAATCATATACCTACTAACTAAACATGCAGGAAGGCACTAGCTCCTGAAACACAGGCCGTCTAGTTAGGGAGCTAGGGTGTCAATAAAATTTGTAATTTTTTTCAATGAAAAGAGATTTATTTATAGCTCAGATCAAACAATGTTATATAATGACCACTCACTGTTCAATCGGTGTTTGGAGCGGTAGGTGCGCTAACACTGGGTCCGTGGTCAGTTCAGCGGTCGGCTGCTTGCGGGAGGCTGCAGCCAGCCGGTCCTGCAGCAGCGCCACGCGGAACAAATACCTGGGAAATGGAATATTGACTTTTATTTTTTCAACCACAAACAAAAGTCCAAATCCAATTACATTTACCCGAGTAACTGTTGAGTTACTCGCGTAAATGTAATTGCATTATAGTATGGGATTAATATCCAGGGAATAATAATATGGGCTAATGCCCAGGGAAAATACGGTAAAAAATTTGCTTAGCTAGACATAATTCAGAACCGACATAAATAATTGCTATCTTATAGAGGTATATTAGAGATATAATTTTGAATAATTCAGCCTAAAAAAAAATGAGCGCTTAGTCTAGATTTTTTTACAAAATCCTATTTTTAATTTGTATCTTAATAACAATAAATACTAACTGATATTTAATTTTAACTCCTTTTTATCCTTTTTTTATTCCTTTGACAGGAATGTCCTGTCTTTATGCAACTAGCGACGGTAACTCGTCTGCTCGGAGTGTGACAGTAAACCAGCGCTGAGCTCTTACGAGCTCAGCATATAGCTGAGTCGTTTCCCTTTCGCTGCTGCGACACTTACCTGAGTCTACTGTTATTTTATTTGCCTAATAATTGTTGCATATGTGTCGAAGTGGCGAATAAACAGTTTCTTTCTTTCTAATTAGGTAGACTTTGTTAAACACAATTAACTTATTGATGGATAAAAAACTAAGCATATTATAGTTCGGCAATGCATGTGTTTTAGCTGAAAATGTCGTCCAGCTGCAAAAATGAGAACTAATATTTTGTAACGATAAATTCCCTAAATGTTTTGAATTTTAAGAAATACCCATCAATTGAGCATTTTTTTAAAGAAACACATTTTTCAACTTTAGCTTATTTAATTACTTAGTACTTGCGTTTCTTACAAATGCTTAATTTTTAGCAATTGGTATTACATTAACAACACTTTATTAAATGTTTCAAAAAAATCGCGGTTATTCGTTTTTCCGAGGTCAAACCATATTTTCCCGGGGCTATATGGAAAAAGAGCGACAACGCTACGTGCGGTCACAGTTTCACAATGTCTTAAATATATTGCTAGTTTATGATGTTACAAGCACAGTTACAATTGACCAATTAGAAACCTTTAAATTGCCGAGCGAGCGATGAGCCAACCAATCACATGTCAGAATGTAACCGATAACGATGAAATTATGTGATAGAACCCCTGATTTGATACCACTTTGCGACACCGAAAACTATATTATATAGTACATACAACCTGATCAATTATCTGTAATGTATGTGTGTCGCTAATTGGATCAAAAAAGATTTCTTAAGCCTCGTATCTTACCTCACGTTAACCTCGTCGGATAAATGCACATAAGTAATTAAATTTAAAAACTCATTGGTACATGGCCTGCCTGGGAATCGAACTCGGACTTCCTAAATTGGAAGACCGCTTACATAACTAAGTAAATACCTTAATAAAATATAATATATACCTGCATGCTAATAATACATATAAATAAATAATTAAATAATTAAAGAGAGGAGTTAATACGGATACATCATACATAAAGGCTTTAATGTGTTTGCGTAACTAACCGCTCCCAGAACTCGTCGTGAGACACAGCGTCCGGCACCAACTTGTCGTACTGCGCCTTTAGTACGGGGTTGGTGTCGAGTCGCCTCACAGCAGACGACGGAGTGATCACGCCTGCCCCTACGTCGGACGACTCGAGACTAGCGCGCCACGCCTCGAACTCCGGACTTTGAGCCGGCACTATGAACGTTGCGTCCACACGTTGTAGGGCTTCGAGTTCTTTCTGTGAAGTATAAATAAAACAATATACGAAGCTGAATATTTCAGTTTGTCTTAACTTTTTCGCGAGCGGGTTTTATTGGCCCGTGCGTTATAACTCCCGGTTCAAACTAGGATTCCCTCGTAACGTTGAATAATTGAACAAATTCTTAAGTGAAGAAATGGCCGTAATAGATTCACTAGTTACTAATTTAACTAAGCATTTCCAAACAAAATACCATACATATATTAGGTAACTATAACTCTAGGCATAGCGGGGTGAAAAGACAATGTGATGATATTGAGTACCGGCTTTTGAGACCCGAACGCCATAAACATTCGAATGCCATAAGTGTAATATATTTAATATTAGACTTATTAAATATATTACACTTATACCGTATCATATAAGTATTGTATTCATAGTCCACTTTTAAGTAAATAGTGATCCAACATTTCAACAGCTTACATCCCCATAACTGGGGCAAAGCCTTTTCTTATTGAAGGTCATAATCCGCCACGCAGGTCTAATGCGGAATGGTGCAATTGTGTCAAACTAGTGATCACATTACCGTCGCTGAAAACCACCCATGTAAACCATCAACTTGGCTTAATGGCTGCCTTCAATTGAAAATAAACGGGGCTGTCTGTTGCATGCCCTCCAAATCACGGCAACACTGATATAATAATAAATAATAATAAATATATTTGCACATACACACAGCGCCATCTAGTTCCACACTAAGCAACTAGGCTTGTACTATAGATACTGGATGGTTGATAAACTACACAAATACTTTTTTTTCTAAATAAATACACATGAAAAACATCCATAACTCGGGAACACATGTCTGTATTCATCATACAAACATATGCCCTTAGCGGGATTCGAACCCGCGACCTTTTGGTATAGCAGCAGAATTTCTAACCACCACACCAAACAGGTCGATATGAAGAAATAATTGTGCTAAATAAACACTTTTCTTTCAATGTCTGACCATTCCAGATATCATCTAATTCCGATGACTAACAATAAAGTACTTGCAAACAAACGCATACCTTGTATGTGGAGAGCATTGTGGTATCACCAGACGACAGTATGACCTCTGTGTCGTCCTCATCGTCCGGTTCTGGATTCAGGGCTGTACTCACTTGACCTGCAACATTATTTAAGACGATGACAGTACCTGAACTCGTCAATTACTAGATTAAATAGACGGTATAGGTAAACAATGGCTTCCGTGACATTTCTGTGACGCTGGTTGTTATTAAATGCACAACGGTTAAATCACATCTGATATTAAGTAAAGATGAGGCAGAAGATGGAACCGCGTTAACCAGGAACCCCAACTTATTTGGAGACTGGCTATCTTACCTCAAACAACCACAACAATGATGCCAACATTACTGTTTGGCGACAGACTCTATGATGATGGTAGCTGGCCAGGAGAACATTTCAAATGCCGCACCACCACCGAACCGAGTGCTAAACATGTAATCCGCTGGGAGTCGAATACAAGACCCGCGCTTTGTAAATGTTATGTTGTTTACATTGACCCAAGGGGCAGATTAGGAGATTAATTAGAGATGCCCGCGGAGCGAATTCGAAATCGCACGAAAAGATCAATACCCCATATATGAGCCTTGCTCAAAACGCCACTCCGAAGATAAGTTTCTCAAGAAATTATAAGCCTACTAACTCTAGCACGCGCACGCACACATGCACGCACACGCTGCTTTTATATATTGGCTGCAGGGCTGGCAAAACTAGCTAGCATAATGGGGGTGATAAAGGGACTCAAGTTTTTGCATCTTGAGACTTGTCTTTTAACAGAACAACCTGACAGATTGAGACAATTAGAGTCACCTAATTGGTTCGGTACGCCCGATACAAATAAGGTCAAATTGTCCTTGCGGCATTTAGGTTTACTCAACAGGGACGCAGGGACTCAACGGATCAACTTGACAGACTGAGACAATTAGTGTCATATGATTGGTCCCTATGCACGATACAAATAAGGTTAAGAATTGTTTGCGGCATTTAGGTTTACTCAACAGTGGCGCCATCTGTTAATGAACTTCAGAATTTTTTAACATATTCATATTTTATTGCATTACACATGTCATAGTTACAATACATAGGTAAATGACATACAAATAAACGAATACACATGTACCTTGTCAGCCATAGCAATATGGAGGAAATCTCTGTCATTAATGTCGTTTTAAGTAGTTACCAATAGTTATAATAATTATGAAGTTACATAATGTACGTTGCAAGTTCAAAAGAAAGTGCTCCAATTCTACAGTTAATCCACAATTCTGATTGCTACCTATCAACGCTTCATTCACTTACCAATAAAACTGCTTATGCTTTTCTTCATTGCATTTGCTGGTGACTCCGGCACATCCAGCTGAAATTGTAAAAGCATTCTTAATGGTACATTAGGACTGCTTTTAGTACAAATTAAGGTGACTATAGCCTAGGTCCGGGACACCAACGTACGTTGGGTAACGAACAGACTACCTACCACTTTGCACTAAGTGTGGGAAAGAAGGAACCAGTCATGAAACAGAACAGAGTTGAGAAAGAACTGCATTATGTGAAATACAAGGACATTATGAAGTTCTGGAAGATTTGATGAAGAGACTGTTTTTATTCTTCGATTGTGGACCGAATCAAATCAATAGCACAATTGAAATCGAACTCGTATGATATTTTTGACGATTCTATGTGCGTCTGATCCGAACATCGAAATTTTATGATAAAAAATAATATTTAAGGTAAGTTATTTAATAATCTAAGTAATATTATACCGGATGAGTTTTTTTACTGTAAGGAAAAAAAGGGCATATTAGGTAAGTGAAATAGAAGGTATTGGCAAAGGTAGTTTTTTTTTTTTTTTCAAAAACACACGCGCAGGCGTAATTCGTAGGTTTCCCTATCAGGCGAAATTTATTTGGAACTCGTATTTTCTCCAAGTTTTCTTTATTTATTGAATTTAACGGTGTAATTATCTGGAATATATTCGACGACCGATTGGTGTAGTGGATAGTGACCCTATCAGCGAAACCAACGGTTGCGGGTTCGAATCCCGCGAGGGGTAAATGTTTGTGTGATGAATGTGAACATTTATTCCAGAGTCTTGGATGTTTATATAAATATTTATGTATGTTTATCCGTTATCTAGTATCCATAGCACAAGCTTTGCTTAGTTTGGGACTAGATGATTGGTCTAAGTGTCCGAAATATTTATTATTATTATTATATAGGCTACAAACGCGACCGCTAAATGACACAACGCTATATTCGATGAGGTTTTGAAAAAAAATTAAACTACCTATGCCGAAATCTTCTATTTCACTTACCTAATATGCCTTATTTTTTTCATTACGGTAAAAAAAACTCATCCAGTATTATTAACTACTTATTCAATGTGTTTGCACCATAATAGAATAATCGAAATCATTAGAAGAAGACAAGAAAATAATTATGGTTATAAGATTATACTGTCTATAAGATAAAATTAAAATATGTGTTTATATCACGTTCACTGATCTCTGTCACGCGTACAATTAAATTTACCATTACAGAAACGTACCTTGAACGTCTTCCCTATAACATTGGAGGTGCTACTGAGCACGTGACTTGCTTCACACTTCACAGCGCTCCCAATCTCGTCCAGATCCTTCTTCACCATTGAATACACCTCGGCCGACTGCAATTAATAATTGCCTGTTAATAAAAATTAAGTTTTCCCAGGAAATCAACGTTTTTGGATATTTTTTTATTTACTTATTTTTTCCTGAGAAATATTAATTTGTATTACACCGGGCTCTCAAGGTTTATCTGTTTCAGACTGCACCTACCTACTGCTGTAGATAGTCAGTGGGTCTACTGGACCGAAACGAACGGTATTTATAGTACAGACCTAGCCTAGTTTGAGTCTAGCCGATAGGTGCAACTGACTGAAGTATTTGTTAGGTGAGATACAATAATTACACGTATTTGTGAATCTCATACTAGGCAAAACCTGTCCTATTTACATACTATTAAATTACTATATTACTTTACTCATCATGTGTCTCCGTGCAGTCCCAGTTATCAGTTCAATTGTTGAACCATATAAAATTATGTAAAATTTGTCTTGCCTTTGTCTTAGCAGATGATATCCAGGAATCCCACCAGTTACCAGCAGCCCTTTCCTCCAAGGATGGAGTTGTTGCTGTACTGGGGCTCACGTCTGCAGACCTTAATGAACGAAAAATAAAAAATGATTAATATTTTATGATCTGGCTTTAAGTATTTAAAATGGAGATTGCGGTTAAAATTATACAACATAAACGCCTTAATTGTGAAAGTATTATTACTCATAGAAATCAAGGTCTTGAATCATTGGATCTTCACATCGCATAAAGTAAAAATCTTATCTAAAAACTAGAAGAAGGGAGAGCAGAGTATCCTAACACAAGTTTTAAGAAGCTTAACAGGATACTCTCACAATTGTGTACAAGATTGTTATGCTTGAATGAAAATAAATATTTTGAATTTTTTTTATTGATTTTGAACACCCATATTGTCAGTATCACAGTTGAGAAAGTGGAAGGAAATAGTAGAGGCTTTTACCCAAAAAGGGTCCATAGATTAATAATCCAGAAATAGCTAGACTTTGATACATACTTGTCCTTATTTCATAGTCAATAGTTAAAAATTCTTTATTTTGTAGGTATACTAAAACTTAAAAATTTAACATTTTCAAGAAATTTATTTTTATTTATATCTATGCTGGAACGGCAATTGCAAATGCTGGAAGCACAAAAACTCAATGGATTGCTTTTATAAAACAGATTTTTTATATTACAAAGGGCAGAATATATTTCATTATTAATTGTGAAATAGCCTGGCATGCTAATTAGTAATTATGTCTTATGTTCTCATTGAATTATTTAAATACTTGTAACTACTGTACTGTAGGTAATGTATGTCCATAATTATTAAAATTGGAGAAACATTTAACAAGCAAATTACAAGTCACAGCTGACTATTTCATAGTCCATAACTTACATTTTGTTAAAAATAGTGGCTTGAAGTGTCTTTGACTTTCCTCCTAGCTATCAGGAAGAGGGGTACATTGGGTTCCCATAAAATTATAAAACATAGCCTTCCCTCATAAATATCCAGACTAGATCTTTATTAGGTCATTAATTGAATCCAGTA
Source organism: Oegoconia quadripuncta (assembly GCA_949316235.1). Taxonomy (NCBI): domain Eukaryota; kingdom Metazoa; phylum Arthropoda; class Insecta; order Lepidoptera; family Autostichidae; genus Oegoconia; species Oegoconia quadripuncta. The sequence continues at coordinate 9,541,813 of OX438741.1, read as the reverse complement.
TCTATAAAATGGAATTGAATGAAATTGAAAACACCAAATTGTGTTAGTTTCCAGCTGCCTGACCACCTGCCAAGGTGGGTATGACCTATTGAAGGACACCAGAAGGCCGTTTCGAATCTGGAAATCTATGAAGAGGCCTATATTCAACAATGGATGTTTTGTGACTAATATGATGATAATTGTGTTAGTTGTTTTTAAAAATAGAATTGGGTCCAATGTTGCATACTGTGTTCATTACACTTACACCTCCATTAAATTATACATTTACACACTCAGCTTGACTTGACTACACAGTAGTCCTTTGCGAAGTTTCCCCCGCTATTGAATCCAGTACTCACAATTTGTACCAGCATCAGTAAATAAAATCTCTTTATGCACAATAAAATAAATAATTACATGTGTACAGCACAACAAGCCTTATTGCTAACAGCAATCTCTTTCAGACATTCTAAGCATCTGTACTAAAAAGTCTCCAACTCTAGTTTTAAATTTGTAAAATTACTGGACATAAGCACAGCTAAAGCCTTTTTATTTTTGCTAAAGCTTTTTTGAACGCTAAAGATTTTTGAAAAAAAATTTCATACATAGTAGAATGTATTGTTTAAAATCGTTAGTTACACTTTTAACTTAATATATTCACAAGGCTAATCGCTTCAAGAAACAGGAGGTCCTTTACCTCGAAGTTTGTATGGGATACCATTTAGAATACACCCTCTTAGCAATACTTCTAAAAATTAAATCGCAACAGAATATAACTAATTTTGCACATTAAATGTTAGTATACCAGTGTTAGTAGATAGATATTCCATGGTAATTTGGCTAACTCAGTTTAGAAAACCGGGTAATTTTAGACAGCGCTGGGCTCATATGAAAAACTAGGACAAGCCGGAGGAAAGTCAACAGAATGGTTATATTATAAGTCAAAAAACAAGCTAGACATCAAAGGCCTGTAATATGACCTAGATAATAATTTTGTGGGTGAATAAACGGTATGAATACAATTACAAAACGGTGTGAAATTCACCGTAACGTCGTCGACATATAGCAATCAGGACACCTACAGATTTTAAGATGATAATAGAATTGATATTCTGAGCGATTTCTTACTTACATTGCGCAGAATACGCATTGAACTTGACAATATAATCAAGCGTGGTATTTGTAAATCACAAACAAAGCAGAAGCGTAACAAATTATGGAAATGATTTTATATGACATTATAAAGTACGACCAATACCAATGACCGTAGGATGAATGTAAATATTCGTCGCATAACAAAAACAAGAGATATTTGTTTACAAATACAACTGTGAAATAATATGATTAATTGAGAAAATAATCGCGATATCCGATAAGAAAGGGCATTTGTCAATTGATGTCGCGTACAGGAACTAAAGAAAAACACTTACTTCTCTGCCATCACGTCGATTCCTTATTGTATCTAGAAATAAAAGGAGCGCATGGATTTTTGTACATAAATTATAGTATGATTGCTGTTGTTTTTACACAAAATTTAGAATAATCTTGACATAGTTTTGTTTGCGTTGACATAAGGTTTTGTTTTTTTTTTCCTTTTTTTCTCTTAGTCTAGTTTTCCACTCCGTTAGCGGCAGAAAGCAATATATTTTTACAGCTCATACGTATGATTCTAGATATAATACCAAATAATATTTCTAATACCGGGTCAAAAAACTATATTCAAAATAATTCTGCTTATTTAATATACAAACAAGCTCAATAATGTCTGCAATCTCTATAATTAAACAATGAACTCAAAGGGAGAAACTTTTATGCTGTTACTTTGCATGAAATGGAACGTTATGGTTGAAGTTCAAAATACTTCCACTAGATGGCGTTTGTCAATACATGAATAATGAAGTCCTTGGCTAACTTCGGCTGGTTTTTAATCTAGTAATTTAATTGCGTTATGAAATCTTTGATTAAACTGCTATGAAGGAAACAAAGAAAAACTGTGAATATGTTCTAGTCACAGTTTTTTCTTTGTTTCCTTCATAGCATTTTGTACTAATTTTAGATAAGTCTGTGTCTGCAGGAAATTGTTACAATCATGAAGGAATTATGCTAAATATCTTCGCAACAGCTGAACCGATTTCCATCAAACATGGATGTCTATATTTATCTTGCATTATATTTAAGAGGGCTTAATCCGTCCTGTGGCGTCCTCATTGGATAAATGAAGATTTCTTTCTAAATATACAGCATACCTAAATCGAAAATATTGCTGCACCCGAATAGCCTTAAAGATATGTAACATACCTAATACCTAAATAGTTTTAATTACGGATTTTAAATTATTGATAAAAACGGCCACTTGTTTTAATATCTTGCATTATATTTAAGAGGGCTTAATCCGTCCTGTGGCGTCCTCATTGGATAAATGAAGATTTCTTTCTAAATACAGCATAAATCGAAAATATTGCTCTGATCTGTAACCCGAATAGCCTTAAAGATATATGTAATATACCTACTACCTAAATAGTTTTAATTACGGATTTTAAATTATTGATAAAAACGGCCACTTGTTTTAATAATCGCGAATTCTAGAAAATAATCTCAACCTCAAATATGTTTAGGTATTATGTAAAAACTTTTAAGCTTCTCAAGTGCTGTTCAGAGCAATTTTTTATTTATCTAAATTATCCAAGGAGGCCACTGGGCGGAATATACCCTCTTAGCTATATTATATATTTCTAAGTTATTTTCTTGTAGAATTTCAAAAAGCGATCACCAATTTATTGCATTGTGTTGTACCTAACCCTCACATTCAGTACCTACCTACGTAAATTAAACTGACAACCTAGAGTTTAAATTAGGTAAAAACAAAATTAGGCTTGTTTTCAGTAAGAGGAGAGGGTTGCGGGTTTGAATTCCGATGGGGGTATGCGTTTGTGTGATGAATACGCTACACCTACCACTGAAATAAGGTAAGATAGATAGATAAAAGCTTTTATTTAACGGACGAACATATCTAAAACTATTTATATAAACATACATGACTCTTGAATTTTGTTCGTATTCATCACCATATATAATCTCGAGTCATGCGTGGATGTTTACATAAATATTTACCTAATATCCATGTAGCATAGTTTTGCATAATTTGTGTTAAATGTGAGAAATATTTTACCTTGGGATCTTCAAGAGCAGGGTGAATAGGCATCTACTGAGATCGCATGCTTCATCTTCGGCCACATCATCACTTCCCATCAGGTGAGATTGTGGTCAAACGTGTATCCAGTTAACCATAAAAAAAAATATTTAAATATATGGGCTTAATAATGACTAAGAAACTACTACACTTAATAACTATAACTACACACACTACATATACTACACTTAATAACCGCCTCTGTGGCTCAATATAAACAACATTGGGTTTACGATTCGGAGGTCGCGGGTTCGATCCCCAGCGGGGTACATATCTAGTACCTACTCGGTTTGGTTGGTGGTAGGGCATTTTAAATGTCCGCCTGGCTAGCTACCACCATCTTATCTAAATCTGCCGCCAAACAGCAATGTTAATAGCATTGTTGTGTTCCGGTTGTCAGAGATAAGATAGCCAGTTCCCCAAATAAGATGAGGTTTCCGAGTCAGTACGCTACCACCTTCGGCCTCATCTTCACTTACCATCAGGTGAGATTATGGTCAAGTGCTAACCCGTTGTGCATAAAAAAAAACATTTAAAAAACAAAACAGCCAACAACATATTTTGTATTTTGCAGGCGCCATGTTTAAATTTTTTATCATAAAATGTATACTATGACACTTTAGAGATCAAGACGAATCGAATGACACCTTGCACTTCAAAATCGGTCGAGCAGTTTAAGCTACAGGAGGTAAAACAGAAATCTACATACACCGTCTCCGTGGCCCAATGTGAAAATAGGGTTTACGAATCGGAAGTCGCGGGTTCGATCCCCAGCGGGGTACATGTGTAGTACTCGGTGTGGTTGGTGGTAGGGCATTTTAAATTAAATATCCGCCTGGCTAGCTATCACCATCTTATCTAAGTCTGCCGCCAAACAGCATTGTTGTGTTCCGCTTGGCAGAGATAAGATAGCCAATCACCCAAATAGATGAGGTTTCCGGGTCAGTACGCTTCGACCTTCGGCCTTGTCTTCACTTAATATAAGGTGTGCTTGAGGTCAAGTGCTAACCCATTGTGCATAAAAAAAAAATATAGATACATAATACTCGAAAAACATTACTTCCTTTTTGGGGCCGTCGGATAAAAACATCAATACGCCAACGTATACTACCTACAACAATTAATTTTAGCTCCAGCTAAAAATAATTAAGCACAAAAAACGTCTTCCCAAGCCAAATCGTCCAAATAATAAAAGAAAACCTTTCGCTAATAACATTAATTATATTAATTTCCCATACAAATTATTAATATGCGTCGGCGTAGGTGATATCGGTCCATCTCCCACTCGCGGATTATTCAATAAGGGTATTGAGTTAACATTTTTGTAACTCCGTGGTTAGACTTGAGTTTAAACTTTAAGAAAGATGTCGGTACTACGATATAGGAGTGTTTGTTTAAGAAGTACACCAGGTCAAATGGAAGTGCTTGGATGTGATTTTATTGAATACTAAGGCCCGTATTACAGAAAGTTACTGAAGCGGAGATCTCCGCCTGAGGACAGTTAAAAAGGACAGCTTTATTCTCTTTGTAATTATGCTCAAGCGCAGATTTACTCTTGAGCAATATTCTAAAATACGGGCCTATGTATTTTATATAGCACTCCTGGCACTGTTGTATTCGTTGTATTCGCTTGCAGTTCGAAGTTAAGCAAGGTTTGGAGTTGCCAGTCCTTGGATGGGTGATCACTAGAGGCATTTAATACTAGTGTTTTCCGTGCTTCGGAGGGTAGGTACGTAAAACAGTCGGTCCCGTTTATTTCAATTGAAGGCAGTTGTTGAGCCAAGTCGGTGGATAAACACGTCAGGTGACCAACTATTTCGCCATCAATCAGCACAGAGTCCTACCCTCTTTCAGTGAAAGAAGGCTATGCCCCAACAGTGGGGACCTGTAAGACTATTGATGATGAAGTAATTTTAAAAATTGAAAATATTGACCCCTGATAATTTCACTTAAATTTCATATTCACTTGTATTTGTACCACTGACCTCCCTTCTTGTGAAATTTCAAGATGGTACAGGTCACACTAATAGGTTTTGATGATCTGTCGTGAACCTCGGCCGGCGTTTGCTTGTGTGATGAATATGAACATTTACTCCAAGAGTCAAATATTTATATATTTTAATCCGTTATTTAGGTATCCATAGATACGGACCTCACCTCGATTGAGACTAGATACCTAATTGATATTGTATATTACACCAGCAACTTGAATTTGATATTAATTTCAACTTGTCAGAAACGACGGAAGACTAGACGTTTCTGAGAAAAATGGGCTTTAATGTCACGGACAGACAGACGGACAACAAAGTGAAATAAAGGCTCCGTTTACGCAAAATGAGGTAATACCCTAAAACAATATTATTTTAAAAACGCGTGAAGGAAGTCGGGGGTAACTGCTAGTATTTTTATTAATATTCGAATGTTTACTTTGGGAGGAGTGTACAAGAATCCGGGCACTTCCATTGTGTTGGTTTTTGATCAGATTTGGCGTTGCTTTCTTCATGTTATTAATAAGAGCTCGCGAACGATGCTGTAACGGCCTCCCCATGTATAGGATGATTTTCATAACCGACTTTGATATGTCAGTCCTCCATTATACAGTGTGGAAATTAAACTCAGGCCCTGGAGGGAAACTACTTTAAATCCTTAAGCTAGCTCATTTTATTTAAAGGAGACATTCCTTTATTTTTAAAAAGAAACAAATCTGCATTAAAAGATTTTTTAAAACTCGCTTGCTTCGCCCGGGACTCGAACCGACTAAAATTTAAAAAAATAAACACTCTTTATTTTATTGTACTAATCGGTAGTATTAATATTCAGGATAAAGTTTCTCTAACAAACATTTGGTCTTAAAAATAAAAATAATCGTTAAATCTAACATCAACTTTATTTTACTATCCATTTTGTAACACTTAAATTATTTAACTGATAAATTGTTCGAAATGAGCCCCGTCGTTCCGGCTACACAACATTAGTCGCCGTTGAAATTCATTTCTTGTAGCCTTCAGCAAAGTGTTGTGGTGTATGCCCCTAATAACATTTTCTACCGCAATCCTTAGCTCTTGAACGGTTTCATAGCAAGTTTCATAAACAACATTTTTTACATGACCCCATAAAAAGAAGTCCATGGGCGTCAGGTCTGGACTTCTTGCAGGCCATCTAATCGTACCGTTTGTACCTATCCAGGCACTGAAATTTTCATTAAGGTATGCCCTGGCAATTCTGCTGTTGTGGGCAGGTGCACCATCTTGTTGAAAAATGATATTATTTCGTTCCTCTTCTGGCAGAAGGTTTAATTGATTTTGTAAAAGCTCTAATATTTCAATGTATTTTGCTGCATTCAGATGTCCTTCGTAAATGTGCACCAAAACAACCTTGTTACTTTTGATTCCACACCAAACATTAAACGAAAATCTGACCTGGTTGTTCGTTTCACGGACACGGAATGGATTTTGACGAGACCAATAATGATTGTTATGTCTGTTATACATTCCATTATTACTAAAATTTGTTTCGTCAGACCATACAATACAGTCCAAGAAATTTGGGTTGCGGGCTATTTCTGTTCGAATATTTTCACAAAACTGTAATCTCCTGTCACTATCTCCGGGATGTAGTTTCTGCACCAATCGCCCATCACGATAACATTTGTATTTGTATTTTTTCAGAACTTTAAGTATACTAGTATGGTTGATGCCTATCTCTTGAACAGCTTCCCTGCTTGAAGCTTTCGGGTAACACTCGAAGTATGTCAAAATGTTTAACTCAACATCGCTATAGTCCAAATTTTGTTGCTGTGGGCGTCCAGTCTTCTTTTTAAAACTTCCAACGGTCAGTAAATTATTCACAATTCGAGACAAAACCTTTCTAGATGGTAGTTCTCTGTCTGGATACTTCTCGCGATACCACTGTAGAGCTAAATCGTAGCTCTTGTTGCAAACAAAGTAAGCTTCTAATAAATCGAATTGTTCTTGATACGCCATTATGAGATAATTTAATTACGTAAGGGAAGCAACACTACTTAAATAAAATCTGTTGATAAAAATCGTTCGAATTTTAAAATTATTGTCCCGCCTTGCAAACAAAGTCAAACGTTCCATTTTTAAACTTCTCCACTGAACGCCTCGGATCATGTAAGAAGGAAATGTGCATAGAGGTATTACCACCATTGAACAATTTTCTTATCGATGATTTCAACAAGGTACTTAACGATAAATTAGCAAGCGTGTACTTCATACGAAGTCTTTGAGTGTTGGAGAAATAACAGAACTGTTACGTGTCTTTTACTTGTTAAAAGTGAACAGTAACCAAATATTTTTTAGAGAAACTTTATCCTGAATATTAATACTACCGAGTAGTATAATAAAATAAGGAGTGTTTATTTTTTAAATTTTAGTTGGTTCGAGTCCCGGGCGAAGCAAGCGAGTTTTAAAAAATCTTTTAATGCAGATTTGTTTCTTTTTAAAAATAAAGGAATGTCTCCTTTAAGTAAAATGAGCTAGCTTAAGGATTTAAAGTAGTTTCCCTCCAGGGCCTGAGTTTAATTTCCACACTGTATATAGGTATATCTATTGGGTCTTTACCTATGAAATTTGAGTTTTTTTCTTCGTTAAACATATGTACCAATTTCTGCGATTTTCAAAGCTATATCCAAATTTGTTTTTTATTTGGCAAATGGAATATTATTTCAAGGTTTCACATGAAATATTTTTTAATTTCTGGGCTAAATCACAATAATAAAAAAAAATTTGAACAGAGCTCTTTCAATGTGCTTCCCATAACCATTTCTTAGATTCGCTGAAAGTTTCATAAAGTGGTTACTTTAAAAATTAACGCTGCCTATTAACTTAACGACCGATTGGTGTAGTGGATAGTGACCCTGTCAGCGAAACCAACGGTTGCGGGTTCGAATCCCGCGACGGGTAAATGTTTGTGTGATGAATATGAACATTTATTCCTGAGTCATGGATGTTTATATAAATATTTATGTATGTTTATCCGTTATCTAGTATCCATAGTACAAGCTTGCTTAGTTTGGGACTAGGTGATTGGTGTAAGTGTCCGAAATATTTATTTATTTATTTATTTATTTATTTATTTATAATGTTATCCGATAATACACACAAAGTTTAACTAAATTTGGATTTGCCGTTCCCAAAAAAAAATCAAAAATGTTTGTATGGAGAAAACAGTCTTTTTTGTTTTTATATGAGAGGGCGGCAAACGAGCATGCGGGTCACCTGATGGAAAGCAATCACCGCCGCCCATGGACACCCGCAACACCAAAAGGGTCACAGTCTTAATGAAATTCTTCATACAAAACGCCAATTTCATAGGTAAGGACCTAATACTTTCACCCCAGTGACCTCTGAAACGTAGCCTATAGCGACAACAATACAAATAAGTACCTAACTACTACTACAGCGTAATTTTAATGTTTCGATCGTATCGACTGATATTCGATTTGGTATCGCAAAGTTTCAAATTTCGATTGCCTTTATATTCTCGGAAACGCATTCAAGAAACTTTATGGAATATCGTTTGTGGAACTATATGGAATTTCGAGGGCTGTAAATCTTTTACATATATGCATACGCAGTCACAAAATCTCAAATGGGGTGGTCAGAAAAATCAAATTCAAAAAAACAAAATCAAAAATGTTTTATCTCGTAAGTTATAAGAATAACATTTGAAATCGTCATGACATACAGTTATCGCTCATTCACTAGGCAGTCTCCCCAGAGAAGAACGAGCAAGAAACTCCGGGGTTGCTCTTTTTAAATAAGTTAATACAAATATAATTTGAAATAATTGTAAAATGTATGATTCGACAAAGAAAAATAAGAATAAAATATACTGGATATTGCCGAGCGGTTCATGTCCACGTATTCTTATCATCTTATCATCAATTATTCCAACCAAAACGGTTTGAGAGTTCCAAAAATTAAATGTATTGAAACAACATCCATCCATCTAGTTGACGTTAAGCGCTCGTGGCGCTGTCGCATTCGTTAGGTATTCGTTTTTGATTACCGAAGTTAAGCAATGTCCTTGCATAACTTCGGCAGCTCGGTGGCAGCAGGCTTTGCATAACTACCGAAGGTAAGCAAAGCATGGATGGGTGGCCACTAATTATATTTGAATACGAGCGTTTCCGTGCTTCGGAGTGCTCATTAAAAATATTCGGTTCAGTTTATTTTCAGTTCAAGGCAGTCGGTGGCCTACACCTGCGTGCCTAGAGTTTCAAAATTGGGCAAGCCCAACAACGCTTTTGTGATTTTTACACAGCTAGTGAAATAGATAACCAAATCAAATCAAATCAAAAATATTTTATTCAATGTAGGATACAAAAATATCACTTATTGAAAGTCAACATGTTATTATTTTTTTTTAACTCAGTTTGACAAGTGCGAATGTTTAAATCAAAGATTTCCTATACCGTATACATACATACATAACATCACGACCTCTATCCCAAATGGGGTGGTCAGAGATATTCCAAACAATAGTGTTTTAATGTTCCAAACATTAAAGTTTAATGATTGAAATAACATCCACGGTTCACCTTATGAAATATACAAAGCACACGTGGCGGGGGGTGATCCCATCGCCGTTGAAACGTGCAAAACTATAGATGTTTTTCGTGGAAAGTCCCTTAGTCGCCTTTTACGAGATCCACGGGAAGAGAAGGGTTGGTTCTATTCTATTTGAGTGCCGAGACCACACAGCACTATACTGTATAAATAGTTAATAGTCCGTGAACGAGTATTTTTCGGGGCTTATATGAAGGTACCGCCACTGCCTAACAGGGGCGCAGCCTAAAATACAGACAAGTGGCCACTATTAGTTTGACACAAATCCATTAAGCCGCACTGGGCCCGCGTGGTGGATTATGGCCCTTTCCCTCTCCCCAGTGAGAGGAGGATGTACCCCAATAGTGAGGACATGAAAAGCTGTTGAGGCGATGCTGCTTTGACGCCGAGTCGACATGTGTGCGATAACCTTAATTTATATCTAAAAGAGTAACCGTCCTGTATACAAAAAATCTGAATGGATAATCCTCGCATAAACTGTAGTAATAACACAGCAATGATCGACGCGGAAAAGTGCATCGCTCAATCAGCGTGCGCCCGCGGCGATGACGTCAGCGCTCGTGACGCGCCCCGCCCGACAGATGGCGCTGTTCGATCTCACCTTCGATCCAAACCCTCACGCTTCGCCGTGTGTGGTTTAGGTTTGTTGAACCAGGCTTAATTAGATTAAGTTTACTAATTTACTCGAGAAGAGATTGAATGGAAACCCAGTGAAGCTGAGCGGTGAGTAGCAGGTGATCGTATCATTTTACCCGACTACGACGAAGCAAACAGGTTAGTTCATGAGTTATAGGCCGCGGACCGACAATCGGTGACAGATTTTTTGTAGGAGAAAAATGGAACGTATCTACTGATTGCAATATTTCAACATACATTTCCTACAAAAGTCGGTCACAATATCGGTGATATAAAAGGTATTGACCAAAAAATCGGCCCGATTATAGGTCCAACAAAAAGTCTGTCGTGGGCGGGCAGCCTAGGAATATGTGGGTCTGTCAAAAGTTCAAAGAGACTCCACAAAATGACCTAATGTATTCTGTCTACGGAACCCTACCTTACAGTCAGTGGCGTGCCTTCGCAGAAACGCAGTGCTTACCCTAGAAAATTGTAAGCTTTTCTTGAAATGCAGTCTAGCTAGACAGATGATTCATACTGATATGAACAAAAAATATTTACAGTTGCGAAGATTGTTCAAAGAGTAAGTTATTATTTTTGTATCTTTCTCATTTAATAGCAAATTTTATCATTCTGCCTACCTTGTGACAAAACGTTGTGCACGCCACTGCTTACAGTGCATGCATGTGGTTCGACACGCACTTGGCCGGTGTTTAATTTCAGACGGACAGAAAATAATTAAATACTTCGTGTAGGTACCTACGACATTCAGGTGACCCGCATGCTCGTTTGCCGCCCTCTCATATATAAAAAAAATATTTTTAACCGACTCCCAAAAAGGAGGAGGTTCTATGTTCGTCTGTGTGTAACGTTTCTTTTTAGTTTTTATAGGTTTCCGCCCCCGGCTTCGCTTGCGGGGAATAACTTTATCACGGATATGTTTAATTTGATTATCCCTCGGGACTACTCACTTTATCGAGATAAAAAATATCCCATGTCTTAATCCAGGGTACATTCTATCTATATACCAAATTTCATACAAATCGATTCATCCGTTTCGCTGTGATTGAGTAACAAATAAACAAATAAAATAAAATTAAAAATTGTGTATTTTCTCATTACAAATGACGCTTTACAAAGTGATTTTAGGACTAGGTAATACATAGAACACATTTGTGGGAAGACTGGTGCCTGAAAAGAACCAGAATTACAGGTCACTAGGCCCCCAGATGGACATAGTGTATTTAGAGCAGATGGGTGTTAAATATGGTGATTGAGGAAGAAACACATAAGGAAAGAAACAAACGAGAAGGAAATCAGAAAAAATATATTTTTTCGTGATAGTGCTTGGCACTGCCATGCCATCCTAATTGGTGTATTGGGGTAAATCGGCCTGAATTAGTTATTAAATCTTATTTATTTATGACATGTTAATCCCATTGTACCCTGGTCAGTTAACACTGTGTAGTGATGCCGCCTCAAGACTTGTATTGAGATTGGTTTAAATACGGGCTTCGGATTCGATTTTGATAAAAACTAATACTGCATCATTGGATTTTTGGACCAGGGATTGAAGCCGTTGATTTTGAAAAAAAAAGACAATGGTGTCGACTCGGATGTACACCAACTAAACTGGGACGTCCAAGGTGGACGGACGACGTGATTACAATCGCCGGTAGCCGCTGGATGCATGCCAATGTTCGGAGGTTCGGTAAATGAGGAACTTTTACAAATAGTCCTTTGACTCTCACCTCCAGCCATAATAGCAGACAAATGATGATCAATAGTCACCATTATTATCATCTATTAGCTACCTACTTAGCAAAAGGTGGTTCACCAATCGCTCATTGGTAAGGTCGCTAGTTGCGAAATATAGCATTATGTACAATATTGAAGAGCTTTACGATTGTTTCATTGCTTGATCGTTTTATTGATTGGCAGGAAAAATCGTGCCTGCAATAATAGGGTGCATATATTTTGTTTGAATGGTCGGATAGTCCCGTGGGTGATCTGGAATAATGACAATACAAAGTCAAAGGTAAAGTCAAAAATGATTTATTTAGTAGGTACACAGGGTACACTTAAAATAGTCAATTTTACATAGCCAATTTTCCATTTTTTAAGCTACTGCTTGTTCAAAATGCAATTTTCCCCCGAGAAGCGAAGGGTTGCTCTTTTAAAATCAGGCTTTGATTTTACATAAAGATTTTTATATTACAAAAAGGTTTATGGTTACAAAGGAATGTTATACACTTTAAACCTATCTCTAAGTGACACTCCGGGTCTCAATTAATAAATTACGCGAACGGCTCCTTTTTGTAAAGCAAAGATTGTATTTATATCCGCGGCATTTGCCCGCAGCAAGATACCGTAAGACATCAAGCTGTGGAAATAACTAAAATATACTAATCTAGCAGTATTTACGTCTGATATTTGTCGAATTTTTTTGACTGCGTACCCTGCAGAGCTGAGCCTTTTCGCTAATTTATGTATATGAGGACCCCATTGCATTTTGCGTTGCGTTGCGTTGCGTTGCGTTGCGTTGCGTTGCGTTGCGTTGCGTTGCGTTGCGTTGTGTTGTGTTGTGTTGTATTGTATTGGAGTGGTCAGAGATTTACCAAAATTAGCATTTGGGTATTCCAAGCATTTGCTTGAACTAACATACACGGCCCTTCTTTCGAAATATTATACAGAAATGCGCACTGTTTTTGGTAGGAAATCCCATAGTTGCTTTCTTCGACACTCTCGGACAGAGATCGGTTGGTCCTACTTTTTACGTGTCGAAAACACACAATAATTACATATCGCACTTTTTAACTCATGTTTATGAAGTATAGGGTTATCCTTTAGATATATCTTGTGTAGAAAGTAATACAAAACCATGGCTAATGTATCACCGTGGGCGAAGCGTGGGTGCAGGCGCATCTCTATGTGATGTACATTAAATTTGATTGTTTCTGCAACTTGCGCTCTGAAATAGATTTATTATAAATCCATAACCACTCATTTGGCGAATACGAAACGGATTAAAATTTATTACTGAACTAAAATATTAAATATCGTGATGCGCAAAAGGTTGGAATAGAGGGTAAGGACTAACCTGACATTTGTGGGTCGTACAATTCATTTGTAGTATAACAACGTAATCGTAGTTAATATCTTATTCGATTATGATGCGATGAGTTATTGCGATCTGTTGAAAGCTCTGTCTTAGATTATCTCTATTATTGTTTCAAGTTAACTTAAAGGCAGGCTGGTAGATTTCCTTTAAATACTTTAAATTCTAATATGGATTTATTAAGTTTAGTGGTTGTTGTATCCCATGATAATAATTAGACCTGTCGAGTAACTGTTACTAATAATAGTGTAAGAAATATTGTGTACTCTAGCCATTTATCAGGAATAAGTACTAGGAGCGCTGAGAAGCGGCGGCGGTAGCTGCAAAGAATGTCGTTCGGGGATTTATGTGAGCGCGCATTCAATGACAAGCGGACACCGGCCACTACTCTACCTACGCGATATGTTCGCCTGGTTGTTTTCGGTTTATATTGATACCACAGATACCAGTGTTTTATGAAAAGTACATCTAACAATAAATCATGGGCAAACACACAAATCGGGAAGTTCCTTAGTATGCAAGCAATACACCAAAATAAATATGCATCATGTGTAATATCTACTCTACATGTAGAGGACAGATTATACTCGTACTAACCCCATCTTTATTCTTAATATTCGTAGCCGAAGCTCCTACTTGACGAAAGCAAAAATTATGAAAATATTTTTCTGCCATTTCACGCACACGTGAAGCAGCCTATGCAAGTCAGCTATTTCTGCTGAACCACGTAATTTGCGTCGTTTAATAGCTCATCTACCAAAGAAAGTCATGGACTAGGGGATCTATTACATAATTTCATCGTTATCGCCAACGGTTACATTCTGACATGGGATTGGTTGACTCATTGCGCGCTCGGCTATTTGACGGCTTCTCATTGGTCCACGTAATTGATGACGATGCCGATTGAGTTACATAATATAGGGGCAGATCTAATTTGTTTTGGGGTTGTTAATTAGGTGGTAATTGAGTTATGAATTACTACGCGTAACCCAAAAATTGTGAAAGAAACTATCCTCTGATCTTTTCCTCAAAGCAATGACATGGGGAGTTTCAAGAGACGTGAGGCGGAGCAGTTAACTATCGACAACGTCACAAACTAATTACGCAAATGGTTCTTTTAAGCTTTGCATCACCTTATCGGCGCGCAGAGTTAGATTGCCAGTTGACCAGAAGTATTGGACTTTCTGTCAACATACTCATTAAATCAGAGAAAGAACTCCGATGTTCCAGAGGAGGTCTGTAACCAGCGTCTTCCCGCGACCTTCATTAGATGACGACCGGTTGGTGTCCACTACACCACCACATAGTGACCCCGTCAGGAAACCAACGGTAGCGGATTCGAATCCCGCGAGGGGTAAATGTTTGTGTAATGAATACGAACATTTATTCCCGAGTCGTGGATGTTTATAATTTTTTTTATGGATAAACAATCCGTTATCTGGTATCCATAACATAGAATTTTTTTATTCAGAAACACAATACAAGCACATAGCACCAGCTGTGCTTAGTTTGGGACTAGACGATTATTTATATATATATTTATGTAATTACAAATGTACTCAAAACATCATCAACTCTAGCTGCTTATTTGCTGTAAATTGTTCAGGATTTAGAGGCATACAATCAGCTGTGGGAAGGAAAGTGTTACCGTATGTCGCTATAGAAACGTTTGGCATTTGTCTACAGGGCCTTGAGATCGATGACGTCATTGCATCAGGTGACCCGTCAGCTCTATTGCCATCTTTCTTGCTGCATATAACCAGATAAGTATTCTATATCAATATTTTCCTTGAAGTTTAAAAAATTGGTCCCCTGTCCCTTACCATTGTGGAGATCATAATATGTAGAAGTATCATAAATAATTTCGCTCCAGTCCAGTACACCGGGCGGCTGCCACTGAGTACTTATGCTAAAAGGGCCGCGCGGCGGAGGCCCCCTAATAAACAAATGACGGTGCGTGGATTTAAGGGCCCACGTCGCAATTATTCCTCTATTTCGACGCGCCTGCGCAGTCTGAAGGCGGCTTTTTCGCTTTATTTGAATCTTAAGAAGCGTTGAAGTAATATCAGTTGAAGGGTCTAAGTATTTGCGAATGTGGTCTCTTGCTGGTGTTTTTTAATACTGTAATCTATTGTCGACTGCAGGCTTCACTCAATATTGTTAATGGAGCCACTGTACCAATTTTTTTTGGGATCCGTAGTGAAATTAGGAATACTTGTAGTTCGCCATGTCGTTAGAATTTTTACATTTTTTACATTAACTACTTATTTGTTTTCGATGTAACCACTATTAGCATTGTGATACGAGTGTCCGTGGTCTCGGTTGATTTCAATTGAAGACAGCCGCTAAGCCAAGTCTGTGGCCAACAGGAGTTTAAATTTACCGATAGTCAGGTAGCTACTAATCTGACATGAGTCTACCAATCCGCTTTGGGCCATTGTGGTGGATTATGGCCCATACCCTCTTCCAGCGAGACGAGGTTATACCCCAGCAATACGTACCTACCTAAAGCTGTTAACGTGGACAGCTGAAAATAATTTTCTTTAAGATACCTCATTTCTATACAAGGGACCAGTTTATGAAATATTGTTATCATCAAAAATTATTGTAAATTATTTTGTGCAATAAGAGTATTTGTATTGAAAACGCCGATTTATAAAGAAGTTTGTGAGCTGTGATCAAAATAAATATTTTTTTACAAAATAAGTATTTGTTCGCATCTAATCCATAAATGCGAAAGTTTGGATGTTAGTTTGTTTGTTCGTTGCTCAATCACAGCGAAAAATTTGGATATTCATATATTTATTGCATTATTCATATTCATATTGTGTCTATTGTATTACACATATACTTAGGTAGAATATGACCTGGATTAAGACATAGTATATTTGTTATTCCGATAAAGCGAGTAGTTCCCGCGGGATAAACAAGTTTAAAAATTAAACAAAAGTTATTTCACGCAATCGAAGCCGCGGGCGGAAAGCTAGTCATAATAAAAAATAGGTAATACGGTGCGCAAATTCGGCTCGCACTTGACTGGTTTTATTTTTACTTCAGTAAACCTACAACGCACAATCTGTTACAAGCAAATTGTTTAAAAGTGTCTCACACACGACACAATTTGCGACATAACCCTATTTTAAGCAACGTCATGCGCGTAGGTAAATTTTTTATCGGGTTTCGAATAATCCAGCTACTGGGTATTGGATACAATCTTAAAAATGATAAATTACCTGCTCCATCACCGGTCGGGTCGTCAAAATGATCTTATTTGTCATATTCAGATGACGTGCACACGATAACAAGGGCAGGAAATTGAAATCTGTATCACTGGCCGAAAATCGGGCGTGGCCGGCCATCTTGGATGCTAATCGTCTCGCACGCACCACGATTTGAATATGGAACACTTTATTCGTAAATGGCTTTTTAGTTTTTTCGACGTTAGTCTTTGGCTAGTTGATGGATTGGTGTTTGACAGGAAATGAATTTCATTTCGGCTTTGGATAGTGAGGGTAACATAAATACGTGTAATTTTACAATACGCACTTGCATATCCCAAGAGCTAAGGCAGTGGCGGGATGAAGGTAAACTTTAATTATATATTTATATTATAATTCAAACAAGTAATATCGAATGATTTGTGACATGGCGTTACTGCATAAGTAACATGACCATTTATTTATTCCTCGAAACGGGACCTTGACAGATTTTTAGGTAGATAACGATGTAGAATGAACTGTAGGTACCTATGAGTTCGTCCCTGAAATCTTACCCTTGGTTTATAATTTTTCGTCAGAATGTCTGAACTAATTTTAAGAAAAGAATGAAATTATCGACAATTCCGGTTGATATTGGCTTTTATTATTGTAAGCATATTCTGCATAATTCACGTCGTGGGATGTTTGAATATATCTACCAAACAGTGAAAACCGTTTCCGAGCGAGAAACGTGACGTTTTCCTACTATTGTAATGGGAAGGGTTTAACTACATGAACAGGGGACTATTCCCTACAAAATAGGACGTACTCGTATCGTCATGCTTAATAAGTACTTATCATCCCAAGTTCAACTTTGAGATGATGGCCAGCATTCAACGATGGAATAGTAATTTACCGCAAATTTATACAAAAACATCAAATTATTAATACTAAGTATAAAAGCTCCAATGTGTCCGCCTATGCCGTAACATTATTTGCCATGCGAAAAATTGATTCATTATCTCTGCCAGTGTTGCCCGCAAAATAAACACTGCTCCGCTAATCGAACAATTAAATCAGCTGGGTGAAATTATCCAAGTTTTTACTTCCTTTTCTCTTTTTGTAGTCGTGAGAGCACTCGCCTTCGGGACTTGATTTTAGCTGATGTTTGATCAAGTTTTGTGGTTATACGATTCAGCTATATACCCTACATGTTGCCCATATCACGTGATAGACATCTCGATGTTTTAAAATGACTTTAATTAATTGTGATAAAACAATACAAATATTCTCTTGAAAACGGCTTTTTATTTTCGAAAACGGATAATAATCAGATAGTTCCATTTGTATTTTCTATGTCCATATCCAGTTGTAGTTGTATAGCGTAACTGGTTTTTTTTTATTCAGAACGGGTTGGTAAATATTTTTTATTTTTATATTCTCTTTTTTGTGTTGCTTCCTCATAGTTTACCTTGGCAACGGAATTCACCAGGTCTACAGAACTAGGAAACTCGATACGATTCTGACGCTCATCGGCCCTCGGGGTCTGTTCCTTCAGAACCTTCCAGTGCATCTTAATAAGCATACCGTAAATTGCAGGTTAAAGTAATCGTTAATCGAAATTTTTTTGATCGAATTCGACTATGTCTCCTTGGGGAATGTTGTCACCAGTTAATGGGAATTACACGAATTCAAATTAACCCTGTATAATACATAACTATACCAATAACTTAATAAAATTTTTACCTCCATACTAATAATACAGATAAATAAATATGTATTTAAATAAGAAAATATTTAAAGAGAGGAGTAAATAGACATCATACAACAAGAGTATAGGCTATAGCTCAAAATGAGTTCTAACCCAGAGCTTTTTGACATTAGTTTTATTATTGATGCAATCTGCGCAAGTCCATCGTTAGAAATTTTCAAGAAAAGAGTAAAAGAGCATTATTTGTCTTTATGATTTCTCCTGAGTATTATAGTAATTATTTAATTATTTACCATAATATGAGTATTGATAATGTATATACTTGTATATACTTCGTACTATATATATGTATATTGGATAGGTTATGTGGTATATTTATTTATATATATTATTTTTTTATCTTATTTTTTTTTTTATAAAATAATTTTCAAATGTTGTGTACACTATTTTCTGCCCAATCGAATAAACACTATGTATCTCTAAGGTTTGCTGGTAGAAAACTCTATCGCAGTTAAGCTCGCCTCTGTACATTTTATATACAATGCATATTTCTGTAATAATTTTGTGTACAATAAAGATATTAAGATAAGATTGATTTTATAAACACAATCATAGATTGTTTACATAATACAATCACGTGTTTAATAAATCGGAAATATATTAGTACCTTGAATTAACCAAACGATAATAAGAACAAGGGACAGACAGTTAGATATAGTCCAGTAAGGATACACTTAACTTCCTATAATCTTAAAGGCAGTGATTTTTGTTTATGGTAGCTTGCTTTAGATATAGTCTATGTATTTAGTAATAAATCATAGACTATTAGATTAAAATTACCACTGTGAATTTCATTGTGTCGGAGAATATACTTAGGCCCGTATTAATAAACCGTTCCCAAGATTGAGAACAGTCTTGTGACCGCTCTCAAGTAAATGTGTTGATTAATAAACCTTACTTGAGACCTGAAACGCACTTACATACTCAAGCCGTACTCACTTGACACGTGCGCGAGTTTCACGTATTAATAAACTATCATTCATTTACCGCTGAGGCGAATACTTAAGAAGTGATCTACTCAGCAGACCTCAAGAATGGTTTATAGATTAGCACGGAGCTTGAGATAGCGTCAACTTCTCGGGTGATACAGCCTCAAGACTTGTATTAAGATTGGTTTATTAATACGCGCCTTAGAGCTCCTGTAACTATTTTCAAACAAATCGATCAATATCTTATTTCACCGAGGGCAAATACCAAGACTCCATAAACTATTTTTAGAAAATATAAAGTAGCCATGGATTATTTTTTAGAAAATTTGTTTTAGAAGATCTTAACATACCTTCATTGCGTTGTAGAATGAAGTTCAAAGTGGTAACTTTTATGTAGGGTTTATAACTCGATGTAAGACTTAACTGCGACAAACACTACTGCGAAAGATGGAACTGCGACAATGCCGAACTGCCACAGATCTGAACTGCGAAAGACTTAACTGCGACAGGACTCAGGTTAACTTTGTTTGTTAATTAGGTTAGGTTAGGTTGGAAACATGAGAAACAACGCACGAGCCGAGCGAGCGAAGCGAGCGTGCCGCCGCAGCGGCCGGCGAAGTGCCAGAACCGAATCGCTCCGTTCTAATGAACTATTGATATAACAGTCCTGTCGCAGTTAAGTCTTTCGCAGTTCAGATCTGTCGCAGTTCGGCACTGTCGCAGTTCCATCTTTCGCAGTTCAGTCTTTCGCAATAGTGTTTGTTGCAGTTAAGTCTTGTAAGACTTAACTGCAACAAACACTATTGCGAAACACTATTCTTTATAACTAAATATCTATACTATACCTAGAGCAACAGAATGGTTAATGCCTTCACAATGGTTAGAAAACATTTTTATTTTATTACTGATGTGTACTACTCTATTCTTCTACAAAAAATCAGAAACTTTAAGATTATAGGAAGTTACATCACAAAAAGTTGTGTATTTTTACTCGACTTATTTTATTATTTATGCTCAACTTGACCTCAATCACACAGATCACACCTGATATTAAGTGAAGATGAGGCCGAAGGTGTAAGCGTACTGACCCCGAAACCCCAACATATTTGGGGGACTAGCTATCTTATCTTTGACAACCGGAACACAACAATGCTATTAACATTGCTGTTTGGCGGCAGATTTAGATAAGTTGGTGTTAGCTAGACAGGCGGACTTTTAAAATGCCCCACCACCAACCAAAATGACGATGACACGTGCAAGTAACTAGATCAAGTATAACAAAAAATTAAATAACTTTGCAGCTGCAGCCTGAACCTCTTTCTTCTCTATAAACAAATTCAAATAGATATACACAAACTTGAATGTAAATAAACTGTTAGTAAAAGGCAGTGCGGGGCCCACTGAGGTAGAGAATTAGCGTGGAGACTGGAGACCAAAGCAGCCGCGTACATTACCATTGCATTCGGTATAGAGCCAGTAGCACCATGCTGTAAATCAAGATTAACCAATAACAAAATGATAATAAATCCACTGACGATGTATTTGCAGCTGAATTAATATTAGGTCCTTACCTATGAAATTGGCCTTTTGTATGAAGAATTTCATTAAAACTGTTTTCTCCGTACAAACATTCTTTGTTTTTTTTTTTTTGGGAACGGCAAATCCAAATTTAGCTAAACTTTGTGTGTATTATCGGATAACATTAAGTTAATTATAGGCAGAGTTAATTTTTAAACGCAACCGCTTTATAAAAGCTCTGTTCAATTTTTTTTGCTATGAGATTTAGCCCAGAAATAAAAAAATATTTCATGTGAAACCTTGAAATAATATTCCATTTTCCAAACAAAAAATAAATTTGGATATAGCTTTGAAAATCGCAGGAATTGGTACATATGACTAACGAAGAAAAAATACTCCAATTTCATAGGTAAGCAAGAGCAATCATTGCGGAATCTAATCAGAAATGAGGAGATCCGCAGGAGAACCAAGGTGCCCGATGTTGCCCGCAGAATTGCCAGTGGGCGGGGCACATTGCTCGTAGGAAGGTTCTCGAGGGGCGACTACGCACCGGAAAACGAAGCATGTGGACCGACGATTTGGTAAAGATCGCGGGAAGCGCATGACCGATCGTTGTGGAGATCTTTGGAGGAGGTCTTTGTCCAGCAATGGATTTCTTTCGGCTGATGATGATAATGATGATGAGCAATCATTGCAAGCACGTAGAGCCGGCATATGTTGAACATATTGTTCGGTTAAGTTAAATATTGATCGGTTTAAGTGAGAAAGGAATTATGGATTTTTCTGTAGAATATTAGAAACTGATGAAGAACACGTAAAATGTTATACTTGCTATCTTGTTTGGTATAGTAGTTAGTGACTACTAAATCAAGAGGTTGAGGGTCCGATTATAATATGTATATTAGTTAGATTAGATATAGTTAGATGAGTTAGATGTAAACGTCTTTATCTCGGATAAGGTATATACGTCCGTATTTATCATACAAACTTAATCTCTAAGTGGGATTTGATCTTACGACCTCTAGACATAGTGGTCAGGTTCAGTTTAAAATAAATAAGGTTAATCGCAGGCTAAATATTTGTTGTGGCTCCGACCCAGCCCTTATATGTAGATAGCTAACATTTAATTAGTCCTATCGCTAATTATTTACGTGGTCGCTCACGACGTTAGCGACATAGCGTTTAGCGACTAGCGCTTAGCGACCTTTCGCCGGGAATCTAAGCTATTCGTTGATTTATTCCCTGGAATACGGACTCGCTATTTAGAGCTTCCGATTTTGTAGTGAAGCTATACTTGGTAATACGTGAGAGATTCGTTAATGTTTAGGTCACTTCGAGTATCAACGCTTCCATATACTTCCATGGAGTTTTTATATTTATAATATTTGTGTAGTTTATAAGTCATTTGCCATTTCTTTATGCACGACGGGTTCGTACTTGACCTCAATCACACCTGATGTTAAGTGAAGATGAGGTCGAAGGTGGAAGCGTACTGACCCGGAAACCCCAACACATTTGGGGGACTGGCTATCTTATCTCTGACAACCGGAACACAACAATGCTATTAACATTGCTGTTTAGCGGCAGATTTAGATAAAATGGTGGTAGCTAGCCAGGCGGACATTTAAAATGCCCTACCACCAACCAAACCGAGTACTTAATCATGTACCCCGCTGGGGATCGAACCCGCGACCCCCGAATCGCAACCCCAGTGTTGTTGACATTTGGCCACTGAGGCGGTTGTATGTATGTATGTATTTATGTATTGGTTTTGGTTAAAGTTTACGAGACAGTTGGGGTTTAACTCTTCTTACGTGTCAGAGCCTAACCTCTTGTGTATCAAAGGGGACGTTACAAGTAACGATAGATGAAGATCACAAATTGTATGGTCTGTCCAAGTCCTCAAATTCCAGTATCATTTTAGAATATGGATTTGTCCTTCTCGTAACCCGCAACCATAGATGAGTCCACAGTAATTATTTCAGTGAACAATTTAAATTGCAAAGCTGTTGCATTTTTAGTGTCCTCCTCAAAGCCAATAAAGGCGTATTTATAGACATAAAACGGCTGGACAGCGACAGTCGTGTGCTACCGCTACCGGTCGCGACACTAAATAACACTGTCGCGCTAGCCTTTATGGACACCGCCTGAAATCGCGAGCACATTAAGGAGCCAAGCACAAAATATAGTTCACTATTGTTTTTGTGGTAAGATATGAAGAAGACCGAAGATATGATTTTAACCACCTTCGTGACTCAATGTATTTTGAGATATATTGGTGTAGTGGATATTACCCTGTCAGCGAAACCTAGGTTGTGGGTTCGAATCCCGCGAGTGGTAAATGTTTGTGTGTTGAATACAAACATTTATTCCTGAGTCATGGATGTTTATATTAAACATTAATGTATGTTTATCCGTTATCTAGTTTCCATAGTAGGTACAACTGTGCTTAGTTTGGGATCCGTGGACACGTGTGTAGGTCCAAAGCACTATATACATACTACATTTTATATCAATATAAGGATTCGTCTGAGGAATTGGCCAAATCCTTACATAATTTTCTTGCCCTAGTTCCAATTAGATCCGTGCAGTATAAGTCTTTTCTCCTCTGTCGGCCGTTACCTCATAATTCACGTCCTTTTCATTTATATTATTCCTAACACAATCCATCCATCTTTTCCATGGACTTCCTCTTTCTTACCATCCTATCGATCTTCATATTCATCACTCTCTTAACATGCGTTTTCAGTATTTATTTACAAAAAAAAATGTATTTATGTAGTATATCAACCATCTAGTATCAACAACACAAGCCTAGCCTATATTAGTTTTTTGAATGTTGTTCCAAATTTCTCAGAAATCCTCCCTAAGTTTAAAAGAAGATGTTTGGACCTATGGGATGAATATTTTGATGAGAGGTCAAAAGAAAAGGGAATTTGGTACAAATCCATCCAGAGCCATCCTCCTCATACTCCCTGGTTTATTAGTTGTAAGTTAAGTAGGAAAATCATTGTTTTAGCATATTGGCTTCGGTCTGGACACATGCCACATAACAAGTTTGGCTTCCTAATGAGAAAAACCAAGTCTCTCCAAACTGTGAGGTGTGTGGGACTGTGGAGGATGTGCAACACTTGTTGGTGGAGTGTGTCCGGTACGAGCAATCTAGAAGGGCACTGATGAGTGAACTTAAACTGAACGGACTTGATGTATGAGTGTTTCACGCTATTCTGTCCCTACCAAACTCAGAAAGAGCCAGGAAATTATTCAGTTTTGTGAACTCATCGGTGTCTCGTTAAGTGTAGCGATTAGTTAAAGGGTACGATGGGACTGCCATACAAAATTTGTAAAAGTCCCTGTAAAAACTTTAGATTAAAAAAAAAGCCCATAGTTGCTTAAAGTGGAACTAGATGGCGTTGTGTGCATGTCCATGGATATTTATTTATTTATTTATCTGTGTCTGTAGCATTGCATGTGGCGATCAACCGCGCTATTTTATAACGGTTTTACCGTTCGAACGGAACGTTTTTGGTTTTTGTTTATATTTGGTTTAGCTGTTGTTAAATATGGTATCACGCTATTTAATTTAACGATTAAATCGTTGAAGTTACCAAAGTAAAACCAAATGCAAAACGTTTAGAGCTTATTGCACGAATATGAAAAAAAACGCAAATTTCCGTTGAAATGATTAGCGCATTACGAAGTGTGCTTAACGTAACGATTTTGGTTATGGGTTAGTTTTGGTACTTATTATCGTTCATACTTAGCGCTATTGACCACCTGATTGGTTAAAAAGAGAAGCAAACAGAAATAAAGGTTTTACACTTCCTCCTTGGCTGTTAGGTATTACTAACAATTAGGTTTTAGGCTTCTCGAGTTCAGGTTAGAGCGATTTTTTTGATTTATTCTGTATTTAAAAAGAAAGGCCAAGTCAAGAGTACCCTAAACCGACGACCACGTATGAACAACTTTATGAGAGTGAAGGAAGCAGAAGAGGTCTGTCAGGATCGTAGCAAGTGGACGTCTGTGGTCTCTGCCTACCCCTACGGGAAATAGGCGTGACATTATGTATGTATATGTTAAAAGGAAATCTTAATTTATCCAATGAGGGCGCCACTGGACTGATTAAACCCTCTTAAGAGTTCGGCAATTGTCGCGCATTCTGACTGTACACAAGAGAAGGGCAGTTAGGTAAAGTGGAAGGAGAATGAAAGGCGACCACCGTTGTCGTGGTCTGTTTTAAGGTTGAAGATGAAGAATTTAAAGAATGAAATTTTACGCAGATATTGACTGTGATTACGCGACCTTTTGCATGCGCCCGATCCTGCGTCCGCGCACCTTTTTGCTCAATTCCGCGCCGTATTTCGGCTGCGCGCGCGCACCCATTTATCTCGCTATCATCTGAGATACGGCTATCCGATGCATCTTTATGCGACCGTATCAGATAGCGGTAGATACCTCACTAAAGCCTTCTGATTAGCCGATAGGTCCTACTCGATATTTAGAACTCATAATTTAAGTTGTACCTAAGTAAATGCAATGATTAGGATACTTACTTCACTTGAAGTAGCTTGAAAAAGTTACTGAACGGTCTTTGTGCTTATACTTAGATAAATATTTAGGGTTTCGTAGTCAAATAGCCAAAACGGAACTCTTTAAACTTTATGTTTGTCACGGGCTTAATCCCGTCGTCTTTGAATCGATTTTAATGAAATTGGCATGTATGTGTGTGTGTAGTCTTTTGCGGAATAAACTTTACATTCACATAATCAGTCCGTAGACATCCCACTGCAAGGATATAGACCTTCCAATTCAATTCAATTCTTTATTGCATGCCATAATGTGTGTACAGGTGGTCATTAAAAAAAAAACAATGGTTCCCTGGCCACGCTGGCCCAGTGCGGATTGGGGAGGGACTTCACATACCTTCGAATTTTCGTTCTTAATTTCTCAAGCATGTCGTTTTCCTCATATTTTCTTTCACCGTTTAAGAGCAGTCGGATAAATGTATACAGGGCGTCCCAAAGTTATGGGACATGAAGGGGAAGTACCTTAAATATTGTAGATAGTGAATTTTGCTCAAAGAAGACTTTATGTTATTTTTAAAAGTTAGTAATTCTGCATTCATAGATTTTCTAAAAATTACTTGCTTCGGCTGGGAATCGAACCGACTTAAATGTGAAAAAAAAAACACCCTACTTTTATGATGCCAATCGAAAGAATAGCTAAAAAATAATAACTCTGCCTAAGTAACATAGTATTTTAAAAGAAAGGAACAACATAAAATGATTGAGTCAAATTTAGGAATACTTCAAATTTTAAGGGATAAGATAAGAAACCATTCCGCGGCGGAGCAAGAAAACTTAATTTTCCAACAAGATGGAGCTCCGGCTCATAATAGTCGGAGAGCAGCAGATTTTCTAAATGAATGTTTTCCTACATGGATTGGTACAAATGGACCGATTAGATGGCCGGCCAGATCCCCGGACCTCACACCATTAGATTTCTTCTTTTGGGGATACGTGAAAGATATGCTATACAAAAAGCGATACGAGAACGTAGGCGAGTTGCAAACAGAATTGTGCCATATCACATCGAGTGTTCACCATAAAATGATTAGAAAATCAACAGGCAGCGGGCTCATTAAAAGATTGGCGATTTGCGTAAGACAAGAGGGATCACATTTTGAGCATTTAATTAATTAATTTACAAAAAAATACCTACTTAATTGACTACGGCAGTTTCATGTATGTTTTTTATTTGATTAAAATGATTAATTTCACGTTGTTCCTTTCTTTTAAAATACTATGTTACTTAGGCAGAGTTATTATTTTTTAGCTATTCTTTCGATTGGCATCATAAAAGTAGGGTGTTTTTTTTTTCACATTTGAGTCGGTTCGATTCCCAGCCGAAGCAAATAATTTTTAGAAAATCTATGAATGCAGAATTACTAACTTTTAAAAATAACATAAAGTCTTCTTTGAGCAAAATTCACTATCTACGATATTTAAGGTACTTCCCCTTCATGTCCCATAACTTTGGGACGCCCTGTATAGCAATTAAAAACTCATTGGTTCATGGCCTGCCTGGGGATCGAACCTGGACCTCCCAAATTCGAAGACTGCGTCTCCTTCAGTGAGCCACCGACGATCATATTAATAATTCTACAATAATAATTATATATTATGTTGCAAAGGTATACCTATCTTCGAAACCAGTTAACCGATTTACATCAAACATGGGTCAGAACATGGATCGAATTCATTCTGTCTACTTATCTAAGATATGGATGAGGCGGAGAGGGAATAGTCCAATATTTTATATTACACGCAGAATAATTTGTACAAGAACTTTACACTTGTTAAAAAGCATTATGTTCTAAAAATCAAATGGAACGAAACTCTACATATT
Organism: Oegoconia quadripuncta; assembly: GCA_949316235.1. Lineage (NCBI taxonomy): Eukaryota > Metazoa > Arthropoda > Insecta > Lepidoptera > Autostichidae > Oegoconia > Oegoconia quadripuncta. The sequence goes on along the minus strand of OX438741.1, from coordinate 9,514,495 downwards.
GTCAACAAATGCCAAACTGTCAAACTAATGTCACGACCTTTATCCCAAATGGCGTGGTCAGAGATATCCCAAACATAAAGTGTTTGAGTGTTCCAGACATTAAAAGTTTGATTGAAACAACATCCACGGTTCACCTTATGAAATATACAGAAATGCACAAGTGACAGGAGGTGAGCCCATCGCCATTGAAACGTGCAACTCTATAGATGTTCTTTGGTGTAAAGTCCCTTAGTCGCCTTTAACGACACCCACGGGAAGAGACGGGTTTGTTCTATTATATTTGAGTGCCGAAACCCTTACGATTGTTCTGATCCGAAAACGAAAGGGACAACGCGGATGTTATGAGTTTTAGATTTTTGGCGGGAATTCGGCGAGTAATGTGGCGTTTTTATTTATATTTTCCTGCAATTTTTATATTTTGAGTTACCCAGCCATTTTGAGTAGATACTTTAACTTGTTCTAGTTATATTAAAATTCCATCTATTATTTGTTACTAAATAATATAAAATAAAATAAATAAATAATCTAACTAATATGACCTGACCTAGATGAATTTTTTTATTTACAGTTTAATTTGTATATTTTGTATTTTTTCTTTAAATTATATGCTTCTATTTTCGTATTATAATTTCATTATCATCGTCTCAGTTTAATAATTTATTTACTTACAAAGCCTAACAAACTAATATAATAATATTGTGCAAACCAATATTTCAGTACAAGTGAAGGGAAGTATATAAAGTAAATGTATGACTGAGCTTACGAGCTGTCAAACCCTCCTAAAATTTTCTTTAAGGCACTCTCACCCTATGAATGACGAAATATATGAAATCGCTTTAGTTATTATCACCCTCGATATTGGCAGGAGTAACTCTCGTATCGTGTAGATGGACGATTGCCAATAGTAGGAGGAAAGGAAGAATACCTATATGACTTGGCAAAATGCGTGAAATGCGGCCGTGAATTTTCAAAAGTGAACGAAGCATAAATCGCAACCTAGGTTTATGCACTAAATCTAAACACCCTATATTTACTACATGCAACAAAACGCCGTACATAATCCCATTATCGACAATCTACAGTTTAATACCTCTTCAATCCAAACAATCGTCTTCAATCCGTAATCAATCCGGCTTGGTCCAAGCCGTCGACAATCAGAGCCCAATTAATTAGAGAACACACACAATGATCGGTCGAGCCCTTTTGATCGTCCAGTTGATCGGTTGATAAGATCGCCTAAACAAGATTTGTCGGGTGTTTTTATGACGATTTTAGAAAGATTTGAACTTAGGGTTCCGTAGGCAAAGGCAAAAATTTTTATTTGTTTATTAACATTTCTAACCTCCAGCAGGGTTGCCTGGAAGAGATAATCTCACCTTTGTACATATTTCTGACTGTAATCTGTTTGTATTTCTTGTGCAATAAGTAACAAATAAATAAAATAAATATCTTTGCACATACACACTGCGCCATCTAGTTCCAAACTAATCAACTAGACTTGTATTATAGATACCAGTTGGATTTATTTGTAAATAAATACATATATAAATGAAAAACATCCATAACTCGGGAACACATGTCTGTATTCATCATCATATAGCGGGATTCGAACCCGCGACCTTTTGGTATAGCAGTCAGAGTTTCTAACCACTACACCAAACAGGTCGTCAATAAAGAATAAATGATATTTCATATTTTGATGAAATTGACAACAAAGCTTTGAATGGTCGAGTGGCTCAAAACGCGATAAAACGCATGCAATAGAAACCGAAATCGCACGTGAAATTGTTTCCATTAGTGATTTTTTTTTCTTTTTTTATTTTGATGCTGTGGGCAACTTCGATTCCTACGACACACCCTATTTCTTAATTTAAATGGTCTGTGATCCAAGGTAGCAATAGTCACTTATAGGGCACCGTCTACCTTCAGTAGACGCAGTGTCGAACACCACTGTCGATCCTGGCTTATAGAAGCGGGATTGTTGAAGTAATGAGAAATTCAGCCCAGCACAAGATTTTCAATAATCCCCTGTACATGCTTAAATTGCACGCACACGCATGTGCTTATAAAGGCTTGTATATACCGAAGCGCGGTAGCCTGTCGGCTGTCTTCACGACATCGCTTTGTGGGACGACACCCGCTGCGTACACGCCGCCAAGCTCCGCCATACGAACAAACGTAGTTATATGCACCAACAATACTTATGCTACTAGTATGTTGAATTGTTTTATTTTTGTAATGGAGTTTCGGTTGGCTTGAGGCTTTACCCAGGGGTGATATTGGCTGATGACAGATATATTTTTTTTTTATGATTGACTGGATTCGCTTTTGACCACATCTCGCCTGATGGCAAGTGACGATGTTGAAGATGAAGTACGCGATCCCAGTAAATGCCTATTCACTCTGTTCTTGAAGATCCCGAGGTTGTAGGATTCAGGAAAGACTGACGCCGGAAGGGAGTTCCATGCCTTGGCCGTTCGAATAATGAATGAAGAATCGAACTTCTTAGTGCGAATGTTCGGTATTTAGAGTGAACAGATATTTAGAGTAGGAGCATTGACACCATCTACCTGAAGCCCGCTCTCTGGTGTATGACTCTCGTCATCGTTTAATAGCGGATATTTAATTTCGATCAGTACAAAACAAATTAACAATATTCCCATTGTTATATAAGAAAATAAATTAGACCCTAAAATTTATACTTACAAAGTTGTATCGTGTGTTTCTCTGGCCCGTGAAAAGAATTGAACAAGCTGTCTAATCCCGTGGGGACTTTCCACCAAAAACATCAATAGATTTGCATGTACTTATAACTGAGATGGCGTCGCCCCCGTCACGTGTGCATTTCTGTACATTTCGAAATTATTTATAAGATACATACAAAATAAAAATTAAAAATTGGAGTTATATCATTGATATGTGATTATTTATTTCCGAAGTGATCAAAATTGACTAATAAATTCCACTTTGTTCACCTGGGTGATATCACCCAGGTGATTTATTTTCGAGGTGAATTGACTAATAAATTCCACTTTGTTCATCTGGGTGATATTTTCAATGTAAAATGTAAAAATCATTTATTGTGTCAAAAACAGTGTTACAATATAAGCAATGAGGTAGCCCTGGTCCCCACACTAGGATTATCTGTGCTGTGGGTAACCAGTCTCTTCCCCATCCAATTAACAAAGTATAACAAGTGTTGTACCATATGTCTTTGTATATTACATTTTTTGAGATCTTAATTTCTAGGATGCAAAAGGAGGAAATACAAATAAATACAGCTGCCCACTGTGTCTGTGCTTATAAACTCATGAACATAACTATATTTATAATATATATTTATGTAAATTACCCAGTTAATTTATTTCCGAGGGGAACAAAGTTGACTAATAAATTCCACTTTGTTCACCTGGGTCATATCACCTGGGTGAACGTAGTGGAATAATGCGTTTCAAGTATCTATGGTTTCTTGGGGAAAGTTGTTCATAATCAAAAGTGATTAAAATCATAATCACTCAAAAGTGATAAAAAAGTTCAAATCGTTACCAGTTAATGGGAATTACACGAATTCAAATTCACCTTGTAAAGGACATTTTATTTTAATTTATTTTATTTTATTTTATTGATAATACAGAATCAACAGCATCATTATAAAAAATATTACACAAAATTTACAAGCCAAAGTTGTGCCAATTACAGATTCTCATTTTTCATTACAATTCTCTTAAAAAATAATTAGGTGGAAAGTCAGTATTAAATAATAATCATTAATACAATCTAGAGGTAAAAAATTAATAGTGAGACAAACTAAGCAGTAATAAATAATTTTGTCAATAAGTAATATTTACAAATAAAAAATTGGTCAAATAATTCAATCAATGTCAAATAATCGTCGATGTATGAATTTCGCAATGTCGTGTTTTGTGTGTGTGAGTGTATGTGTGTGGTTTGGGAATGGATCGATGAGAATGACTAAACATACATAAAGGAAGGAAGGACATAAAGAAAGACATTAAATATAAATAAATATGAACATCTTTACACATACTCATGCACACACACACTCATACACAAACACATACTCGCATACACACATTCATAACAAATTAGTTTTTACATTTTTATTTTATTCTTATTTTTTATGTTTTTTTTTTTATATGAGAGGGCGGCAAACGAGCCATATTTTATACCATACCATATGTACCATAATTTCCTATTTCACCTTCACCTTAATTGGACAAATATTTGACATTTTGTTATGGAAGAGCGGAGCCTCATTGATTATTATATTAAGGTACTGAAATAAACATTTTTCATTTTTTCATTTTCATTTACATACACACAGCGCCATCTAGTTCCACACAAAGAAACTGGGCTTGTATTATAGATACCAGATGGTTGATAAACTACACAAATACTTACATTTATTTTTTTGTAAATAAATACATAATGAACGAAAAACATCCATAACTCACTCGCTCACCCCTGTTTCCCATTGGTGTAGTCAGAAAGTATTAATTTCCACTTGCAACGATCCCGACATACTGAAATGAAATGAAATGAAAATCATTTATTCATGTAGCCAATACAATATGCACTTATGAACGTCATTTGTTTTTTAAACTACCACTAGCTCGGAACGCGACCACTACTGAGAAGAGCTAGCGAGAAACTCAGAGGGTTGGCTCTTTTCAATCAGTGATTTACAATCTAGAAAGGTTACATCAATTTTTATATATCGTGTAGAGGAGCCGTTTAATCCCACGGATTACTATCATTAATGTAGTCTGACATTTTGTAATATCCCTTTTTACATAATTTTTGTTTTATAATATCTAAGTTTAAATTTATTAAGCCGAAGATTCTGTATATCCATAGGAAAACACATTAGTGCACCCAAACTAATAGGTCTAAATCATCCTTTCTATTTGTGACACAGGAGATGATTAAGTAATTTATTATTAAGTCTACTTATCAGGATATTACTAATTTAGATATTATAATATCTAACTATTGCAATCTTCGTGGGTTCCATTCAACACACCCATTCAGACATGCGAAGCCGGGAGGCACCGGAAGCGTATTATGCAGTAAATCGGCGAACCGCGGCGGCGCATAGATTTGTCCACATTTACATACTGCATTACATGCCATGAATGAGGATGACACTGAAAGAAGAAATGGAAGTGGTCTTTATCGCTAACAACTACCTACTTGGTTCTGTCTTCGGTTAAATTAGTTTTTAGATTGTATGTGAGGCCTGGCGACCTAAGATACCGGTTTTCCTAGTTGAGGCGCCTGTTATATACACAAATTTACCCCTCGCGTTCTCGGGCCCGCAACCGTTGGTTTCACTGACAGAGTCACTATGCTCTACACCAATCAGTCGTCAAACGTAAATAAATAAAAACGAACGCAATTTCAGCTAATAAGTACTGCATATCTCAAGGATCACTGTGTATTTAAAAAGTTTAATTTATCCTACCCCATCTTGAAACAGGCGTGAGCATATGTATGTATGTAAATACTCTTACTGTAATTTCTGTATCTTGTGTGGTGAATAATAAACCCGTGTATCAAGGTGTCGATGTATTTGTTATACTTTGGTGGGAGGTAATAAATATAATTTTATTTTTAATACCCGATGAAAATCTATTGGTGTTAGGTAATTTAACGGCGCTGTGTGTATGTGTCCAGCAAAGGTCCGGACGTATCTCAATAACGCGAGGTCCGATTTGAGTGTGGCTTTTATATTGAAGATCAAACGAGGAGACATGTTATTAGCGTTGTTTGATGATAATCGGTTGAACTGTTGCGAAGATATTTATCTTTTAACACAGGTGTTTGGTGTATTTGGATCATCGGTCTCATGTTTTTTATTTTTTATTTATGGTTAATGTATATGTATATTTCAATGTATCGATGTGCATTAAAACGTTTCAATGTATATTAAATTTTATTTATTTAGTCTCTGAAGACTAACCTAACCGGACTACTTTTTTTATATGCACGACGAGCTCGTACTTGACCTCAATCACATCTGATGTTAAGTGAAGATGGGGTCGAAGATGGAAGCGCACTGAACCGGAAACCCCAACACATTTGGGGGACTGGCTATCTTATCTCTGACAACCGGAACACAATAATGCTATTAACATTGCTGCTTGGCGGCAGACTTAGATAGGATGGTGGTAGTTAGCCAGACGGACATTTTAAAATGCCCTACCACCAACCAAACCGAGTACTTAAACATGTACCCCGCTGGGGATAGAACCCACGACCTCCAAATCGTAAATCCAATGTTGTTTACATTGAGCCACGTAGGCGGTTATAAATTACAGTTGAAACGAGTAATCTTCTTCTTTTCGAGTCGAGGCAAGTTTCAAATTTTATTGTACCAAAACTTAGCCACTCTAACACCGCTCTCTGTGGTGTTAAGGAGGTCGTCAAAGGTATAGGTATAAACGCGGAGCAAGATAATAGGTGATCAATTCTCTGCGGGGAGACTCCGCACTCACACCGATCACTCTCGTCGTCGGAGAAGCCCCACCTGCACAAATTATCTTTGCTGCGGCGGAACGGGGTCCGAAGCCGATTTAAGGATTTCCATATCGGCCATGGCAAATCGTGTCCAGACGGAAAAGACTCCTCGCGCGGGAGGAACAACGCGAGAGAGTGTCTCTGCCGCTGCCGGCTGCAGCGAGCATCCGAAGCCACACCTTGTATGGGCGCAACGCACTTTAAAAAGTCATTACGACTCTTTGGGGTACTGTTGAGTACTGGTAAATATAGTGCCGAGTATCTTTCTAGTAATGAGCCGGGTTCTCTTGACCAGTACCTGCAATAATTGCTTTTGCAAATTTGTTGTGAGACTCCCATATCTCTCACACATCTTTGTCAAGTGTTTGCACTTGGCACTTGGGGAGTGTATAAAGGATTATATTGCAACAAAATACCCATTGTTTGGAATATTTAGATGCAAGTACCAATCTGTGGTCAACTTGCCCCTTTCGTGTTCTTTGATGTACGATGCGGCCCCTTTCTCCGCACCCACCCACCTCTGACAGTGGAGCAGAGACCTTACGGCCACCGTGCGCGCTGTATCGAAACTTTGGTGCTTTTCGTTTTCAGAGACCTTCTGTATTCTTTCTGGAACTATCTGTGTGTGCATCTGTAGTTTCAACCTACAGCCATAAGGATTGGGAGCCATCATTTGCCAGGAGAGATCATTGCGGTCATCCGGGTTCACCAGGCGAGCAGTTGATCACTAATATTGCATACTTGCGTCTAAACCTATTTCTAAACACCTATATACACCTTATTCTTCAACAATTCTAGAATGTCACCCACCCTTCCCTTACTTAACGCAGGTCTATTTTAAAAATTTTTCACTCCTAGCCAGCAGCTTAAGTGATAAATCACTGGCACCGTCCCAGCCTCATTTACCTGGCCGGCGGTATCGGCAGCCGATATCGCTGATAAAGCCAGCCGATAAATAAAATATTGACGTCTACACCCGCAGGGAAATTTCGCAAGAGGACACGTTTAAGGTCCTCGGTTACTTGCTCCTCGGTTCTTGCTCTATTACCTATGTGCCTATATCGAGGGGATGAGATCGGTTGTAAATGCCATAATTGTCTTTAATTTTTTTTTATATTTGGTGCACTCACATCAATCATCTAGTCCTAAACTAAGCAAAGCTTGTACTATGGATACTAGATAACGGATAAACATACATAAATATTTATAAAAATATCCATGACCCGGGATTAAATGTTCGTATTCATCATACAAACATTTACCTCTCGCGGGATTCGAACCCGCAACCGTTGGTTTCGCTGACAGGGTCACTATCAACTACACCAATCGGCCGTCAAATTGTTAGTTTAGTTTTATTACTTTTATTTTTGCTTTGTATCTATAGCATAACTGTGTATGTAATTGTAATGCGATATCTATGTATAATTTTAATTGGGATTACTAGGATAGTTTTTACGAATTGATTGAATGGTGAAATCTCGATGGGTTTATTCGGTTTCTTTTTGTTGTACAATTTTTGACAGGTCATTTAAACATTCAACCTTTAATTCGTTGTTTCAAATTAGGCCTGTGAATATTTTTTTAAACAGTACAAAAAATTAAAACTTTATATATTTGCATTACGCTAAGTTTCGGCAAGTAAAAAGAAGTACCCAACCCCTCCTCCCGTCGGTGTAGTAAAAGGCGACTAAGGGACTTTCTACCAAAACATCTATAGATTAGCGCGTTTTAATGGTGATGAGCTCACACATTTATTTTCGAGAATTCCAAAGTTTTGATAAAAGCAGTCACTTTTTTCACAATCGTGAATTTTGGAAAATTAATGTTATCGAAGCAATTTTGGTATTAGCTATTAGATTTTTCGAGTGCAGGTCTGAGAGATAAATTTTATTTATGCTGTATTTAATCGGAAATTTTAATTTATCCAATGACGGGCATCCTGGTCGGTACCAACACTCTTAAAACCTATTATTATTTCCAATAGATTTTTTTTGTTTATTTATCCATAGAATATTATTTAAACAATCTTTACTATAAGACGCCTACGAAAACCTGTAAAGATTTGTGTTTAGTGCGAATGAGCTGGTCACTGACCCGCCGCACAAACGGTATGTAACGTAACTAAAATATCTAGATACATAAAATAATGTGCGAAAGCAAGTGGACATGTGTCTCTCTATCGAAATAAAATTTGTTGGAAAGTCACTTCCTACATAGTTATTTAAAATTTAAAATTACATTTAAAATTAACATTCAACAAATGATATCATGTATCTTGAAATAAATGCTTGAAGTTTGAAGATTGTGACTGGATTCAACCGCTCACCTGTTGTGAATAAAAAATACAGAGGGAAGTTTTCTTTGTCAAATCATAAGTGTATTAATATAACTTAATTTTAACAACAAACCTAAAACTCCTTTCGACTGTACACAAGAGTATCCAGTTTAAATTAGCGTTCGCTGTACGCAACGGAATCCGCCACTGACCATTAACATGCAAGGGATTCCCGCGGGATCCGCCCGGGATTTTTAAGTCCATGTTTTCAGTCCCAGGATCTGTAGTGCTGTTCTAACATTATCGGTACAAATTGAGACAGTCTTGGTCTCGTATCATCCGCTTATTGCAGAGCGTATATCTGAAGGCAGACATTCTTTCAGGGGGTTAACTGATATGGTTCATTTATAGTATCTGTCAACTATCGAATAATTAGGTTAATACGTGATAGTTTTGCCATAGTGAGCGAATTTGTACATGCATAATACAAAAAAATAATTAATTTTACTTCACAGCGAGCGATTCTCAGGCTCATAGCTTTCTCGCCCCGCAGACCGAGGCATCATGCGTGGCCTGCGTCACCGTGGCCACTCATATATCTTCGTCACCCCGGAGACCGCAGCGTGTTGCGTGGCAAGGTGAGACTACTACGACAAGACAGGCCATGTACCAATAAGTTTTTAAATTTAATTACTTATGTGCATTTATCCGACTGCTCCTAAACAGTGAAGGAAAACATCGTAAGGAAACCTGCATGCCTGAGAAATAATTTCTAAGACAAGTGAAGTCCCAACCCGCATTGACTATGGCCCATACTCCCTCATTCACGAGGGAAGGCTTATATCCCTGCAGTGGGATGTTTACGGGCTGATAATGATGATCCGGACAAAGATAAACACTCAACACCGTCAAACACATAACACTCGTCGTTTTTCGTCGGGTGTTAAAAAGTAATGCTCATTCTTGCTCACCTTCTAATCTCATCATCTATGAGAACATGAGTATATGTATAAAATGGTTGAGTATATTTATAACATCATCGACACAAAAAGACGAAGAAGGATATAACTTTAGCTGCAAGTGACTGTACCATCGGTTTACTGGAAAATCAAACTACTAAAAAAGCACTGTTTCCAATCTTTTTGTTGCTAACTCTACCACATTACCATAACTTTTGGCTTTTCCTAACTATGGTCACTATATGTATGGTGATAGTGTACCTACTTATTATTCCTGTAGTATCTTAATTTTTTTCATCAAATCACTTTTCACTTCCGAATAATTCTATCTGGATGCAAATCAATAGGAAATGCTTGTGAATACAAGAATTACGATACCGTCGCACGTGTTTTTATAAAACTAAAAATAAGTTTATTTCAATGACATTGGAATATTCCTATGTACACCTTTTTGTTTTGTCCACGTTTATTTGTTTTTTTGTTTAAGGGTAACTAGTCAATATAAACAAGATAATGTTTACAAAACGGTGGTCGTGGGTTCGATTCCTAACAGGGCACATGGTTAGTACTCCTTTTGATTGGTGGGATTTTTAAACGTCATACTTCTAGTATAAGTAGATTTCGCTAAGTTCACATTTCCGAAAACGTGAGCTTATACCAGTAGTGTTACGGTCGTTGTACCGTGTCGACTGTACCATATCACGATGTTTAAAAAGAAGTATTTCTAATTGTCGCTGACTGCTGATACAAAATATAAAAAGCTTTATGAGCGCTTGTGGATGCTTTTTGTGAAAAAGTACACCATATATTACGACTGAAATTTTCAGTAAGTGTCTACATACCTATATAGGTACCAAAGTGTTGGATACAGAAGACTATGTTTTCAAGGACATTAAACATACAAAGTAAAATAACGGATAGCGACAGTCCAAATACTCTCATACAAATGTAGGGTGATGTTTTAATTCAACCATAGAGTTGCCGCAGATACCGCAAAATTAATCTACTCGTTTACATGCATGGTTCCGCCCCCCTGAAGTTAGTTTATATTTCCATGTGAATTATTCTATAATGTCATACTAATTTAATAGTAAAAATGCGCAATTGTGTTTGATTGTTTTTATTTCACGTTCTTCTTCTTAGCGAGTCGATGGCAAAAACTTTAAATTCTTAAGGACTTCAATGTGGCCGCGCATACAGAATTGTCTGTGGCATCGTAGAGGTAATCGAATTTCACGTTACCGAGTTACTTGGAAAACTGGATGAAGTTACGTTTGCTGCTTTTGTTACGGAAAAATAAAAAACAATCGCATACGCAGCCACGGGCTGAAATTAATGCACGATGAAGTTATACTTAGTCGTTTTAGTGCTTCAAATAAACAGACAACAATTATACAAACACCAAATTTTTACTATTTGTCCAGTTTCATTGGAACGATTTAAAAAGTCTGTACAGGGTCTAAACAGGAATAGCCCAGCACATTACTTAGTGTGACTCCGTGATGAGTTTATAAATAGAGGTCCGCAGTATTTAAGGGTGGTCCGCGACTGTGTTTTTTTATGAATTTTTAAAATTTATTTATGAGTCTGACGCGACTAGACGTGGCGATTTATGAATAATAATAAGGTAGGTGCCTACTCGATTTACTTTGACAGTCTGTTTGCTTTAACATTAAGAAACTACTGAATATACGGGGCGTCCCAAAGTTATGGGACATGAAGGGGAAGTACCTTAAATATTGTAGATAGTGAATTTTGCTCAAAGAAGACTTTATGTTATTTTTAAAAGTTAGTAATTCTGCATTCATAGATTTTCTAAAAATTACTTGCTTCGGCTGGGAATCGAACCGACTTAAATGTGAAAAAAAAAACACCCTACTTTTATGATGCCAATCGAAAGAATAGCTAAAAAATAATAACTCTGCCTAAGTAACACAGTATTTTAAAAGAAAGGAACAACATAAAATGATTGAGTCAAATTTCAAGAAAGTTATTTATTGCCGACGACGTTCGAAAAGTAGCGATATTATCATTCCAAAGATAGCATTGATTATTCGTAAATAAGTTGCAAACAGAATTGTGCCATATCACATCGAGTGTTCACCATAAAATGATTAGAAAATCAACAGGCAGCGGGCTCATTAAAAGATTGGCGATTTGCGTAAGACAAGAGGGATCACATTTTGAGCATTTAATTAATTAATTTACAAAAAAATACCTACTTAATTGACTACGGCAGTTTCATGTATGTTTTTTATTTGATTAAAATGATTAATTTCACGTTGTTCCTTTCTTTTAAAATACTATGTTACTTAGGCAGAGTTATTATTTTTTAGCTATTCTTTCGATTGGCATCATAAAAGTAGGGTGTTTTTTTTTTCACATTTGAGTCGGTTCGATTCCCAGCCGAAGCAAATAATTTTTAGAAAATCTATGAATGCAGAATTACTAACTTTTAAAAATAACATAAAGTCTTCTTTGAGCAAAATTCACTATCTACGATATTTAAGGTACTTCCCCTTCATGTCCCATAACTTTGGGACGCCCTGTATAATGTCTACTTCAAAATGCCCTCCAGCTCCGACAAGTCTGTCTCTTTGTTGTGTATCTGTTTATGGCAATGTAGCCAAAAAACAGTAGAAGTTAGAAAACGGTTTTTTATTTTCGAATGCTGGAGTTCGCCTAATGGTTCTTAGAGAGAAGCTTTTAACACTATTGGTTTATATTATTCTTTATTGCACTAAAATATTACATATATTACAAACGATCAATGGTCAACAGCAAGGCAAGTCTTCAATCATTTTATAGCTACCTGTATATGATTTGCTGTTCTTGATAAAATTCTCTCACATAACATTGTTAATGACTCAAGATGAATTTTATAATATTCTTTATTACACCAAAATATTACAATAACAGAGTACAAACAATAGGTCACGTACAAAAGTTGGACTTATCTCTTGTAGAGATCTCTTCCAACCAACCTGAGAATTGTAATAGGAAACTGACTAAATTATGATATTTTTCCCACGATAACTATAGCAAAGTATACTGATAAAATCCAATAATTGCAAATTTATCTTCACAAAATTCATGTCAACTTGACATACATGAAATATTACTACCTGGAAGCATAACATATTTCTGAGCAGCCAAACAACACAAAAAAAATTAACGCCTACCATTCCTCATGGCCTTTTTAAAAATACCTATATATTTGACGATCCTTCTTAAACAGCATAATCATCTGAGTTTTACGTACAAGTAAAATGTAAATTAGGTTGGTGTTCGTTATGAGTAGGTACCAATAGTGACAGATAGAATTTAAGATGTGAGGCGGGACAGGATATGTATATTATTTTTTTTTATAATGACGCAGCATGTTTCTTCATAAAGGTGCTTTAAATTGTGAACTTAGAGCAAATCTCTAGTATAGACAATTTCATAGGTTTTCCAAATAATTCTGATTATTACTGTAATAATATTATGTTTCCATATTTTTATTCTAGATAGTTTAATGCCATAATTTCATCTGCTATAATGGTCAACAGATAATATTGTTTCTCATAATTTCATTTGTCATACTCATTGTTTACTATATAAGTCACATGCTAGAAACTTTGTTTCCCATAAAGTCTAACATTATTTGTTGTCATCATTGTAAGCCGTAATTATCACATGCCATAACATCATTTGCCATCGAAATAGCTTCTAGAAAAAAATCATAAAATCGGCTTAAACTAAACGATCAATAGGTTAGGTTAGATCATGAAAGACAACGCACGAGTCGAGCGAGCGAAGCGAGCGTGCCGCGGCAGCGGCCGGCGAAGTGCCAGAAAGCCAATCGCTTTTTAGGACAAAGGCGTTAGGTTAAATTTGTACGGAAGCGATTTGGATCGATTATAGTGATAAGTAGGTATTAGAAATAAAAACAATTTTAATATGTAATCATACTATCATTTTATTTTGAACAATTTAGACGGGGTATAAAAAATAAAAACTAAAATAAAACTATAAGGCAAAGACGTCATCCAGAGCTCCCGATTGCGGTATGGACCCTAACACACTGGCTGCATTACCTCTCTGAACAGCCAGACTGAGACGTTGAGCGAGGTATGCGCCAGCCCGTAATCACACGAGGCCAGTACCAATCTGGTCGAGAGACCGTGGACGAAATTCCTGGTGTGAGAAGACCATCATACTATCATATATTTATTACAATTTACTTCTTAGTACAAATACAAATTTGATGCTAAAGAACGCAAAAATTCTTCCTTTGTATATTCGCCTTTATTAGATAATATCTCGTTGATTTTATTTGATGCATAGCTTGGTTAAATTCGAAATTCATTTTGTATGGCGTTGAAATATTATGTTAAATAATATCTATTATTGCAATTAATAAAATGGATAACAATACGTATGGCACTCGTATCATTATGGAATCTATTGTATGGGTAAACAAGAGTATGTCACATATCTCTTATGGTAAACAAAACATTCGGGCAAATGAAATTCGGGCAAGTAAACTTCAAACTTCGAACTTCAAGCATTTATTTCAACGTAAGATACATGATATCATTTGTTGAATGTCAATTCAAATCTATTGGAAATAAAAATAGGGCTTAAGCATTTCGTTCGTTCGGTCAGTATGTCCAAGCTACCACCGCTTCGGAAAGGCAAATCATCTGTGGGAAAAATTCAGGCATACGAGTATGAGTATTATTGCATATAATTTTCGGGCAAACAATAAAAATCCCTATTGTCATTTGTCACATAAAGTCATGCCTGTTTCCCATAAGGGTAGGCAGAGCCCACAGACTTCTCCTTGCTATGATCCTGACACAACTCTTTTGCTTCATTCATTCTCATAAGGTTGTTAATAGGGTAAACCCTAGAGGTAGTAAGTAGGTAAACCTACTCTATTATTTCCTAAATATGCTCTCGCTCTTAATTAGGGCATCGAGACGCTCGGTGCCAGCCACGTGCACTATCTACATGTCCTTTTTACCCAGTTTCGATCAAACCAAAACATAGTTAACGAGCTATTGTACTGTACGTAATACGCACTGTGTTTCCAAACACTAGGCGTATTGAAAATAAAAGAGATCCAATTGATAACGATAACTAACTACATACGATTGCTTTACAATTACGAGAGATTTCGTCGTTCATCTACGGTTCACTTTAAAAATACATAAAAATGCATATGACAGAAAGTGAGCTCATCGCCGTTAAAACGTGCTAATCTATAAATATTTTTGGTGGAAAGTCCCATAGTCACCTTTTACGACATACATAACTCACCTTGCGACACCGACAATTAGATGGCAAACACAATGTTTACTTTTTGTATGTGTCTCGACTGTGTAATACTCGTACCTTTTGAGTTTGTGTTATGAGATGAGTTTAAATAAATTGTTTCTATAACCTCACGACCCTTATCTCAAATGAGGTGGTCAGAGATATTCCAAACAATAATGTTTGGGTGTTCCAACATTAAGAGTTATAAAGATTTTAATGATTGAAACAACGTCTACGGTTCACCTTATGAAATATAAAGAAATCAGTGCGCTTCCACCTTCGACCTCATGGTCAAGTACATACCCGCTTAGGATTAAAAAAAAAATGCACACGTGTCAGGTGGTGAACCCATCACCGGTGAAACGTGAAAGAGTGTAGATGCTTTTTGGTGAAAAATTACTTACCATAGTCTCCTTTTACTACACCCACGGTTTAACTGGTTGGGTATTCTTTTTACGTGCCAAAACCCGGGAGCATTAGGATTTATGAATTTCAAAATTGATTTTAACGGCCATCGTGGCTCAATGTAAATAAATAAGGCTTACAAAACGGAGATCGAGGGTTTGATTCCCAGCGGAGAACATGTTTAGTACTCGGTTTTGTTGGTGGTAAGGCATCTATATTTGTCGCCAAGTAATTTTGATAGCATTATTGTGTTCCGGCTGTTAGAGATGAGATAGCCAGTCCTCAAAACAAGTTGGGAGTTCCAGGTGAGCACGCTGAATGAATTTTCAATATATAAGTTTCCTCTAACATAATCTAAAATATAAAAAAACCGCACCGAAATCTGACCACGCATTTTTCAGATACATCTGACCACAGAATGGAGACACACACCACATATACATATGGATGTCGCAGGCAGATCGTTGAATTAGCCATTTCATAACGCCTAGGCGGATCGTTATGTATGGCGGATATTTCCTAGATTATTGTAAACTAACTCGAGGGATGGTCACTTAGATGAGGCTCCACTGTAGTAATGAAAGCAGCCTAACACACCAACCCGCACAATTTTAGTCTTAAAATGTTGAAGATTTTATTATTACTTATTAGATACTTTAATTCAGTTTAAATTTAGCAAGTTTTACAATAATATTGCACCGGATCATGCGCCTTATGAAGTTTCACAGATTTTCAATTTCGAAATTGGTTTATGACATTGATCTCGCTAATATTGAAACTAAAGACTCGAGCTATAATATCGCTTCCAATATAATAACATTTTAGGGACCTATTAGAGCTGCCCCGCTTCTGCAGTGCATCAGCGATGTTTGCAGAGGACCGTACGGACAATTTTTAAGCAATAATACGAAGAAGGGTCAACTCCCTGATGTACAGAGTGCGGGCCAGCAACAATGACCTCCGTGGCTCAATGTAAACAACATTGGGTTTACGATTCGGAGGTCGCGGGTTCCATCCCCAGCGGGGTACATGTTTAAGTACTCGGCTTGGTTGGTAGGGCATTTTAAATGTCCGCCTGGCTAGCTACCACCATCTTATCTAAATCTGCCGCCAAGCAGCAATGTTAATGGCATTGTGGTGTTCCGGTTGTCAGAGATAAGATAGCCAGTCCCCCAAATGTGTTGGGGTTTCCGGGTCAGCACGCTTCCACCTTAATTAAACATTTACTGTCTCTGTGGCTCAATGTATACAACATTACGTTACGGTATACGAATCGGAGGTCGCGGGTTCCATCCCCAGCGGGGTACATGTATACGCTTCCACCTTCGACCTCATCTTCACTTAACATCAGGTGTGATTGAAGTCAAGTTCCAACCCGTTGTGCATAAAAAAAAAATGAAATCCTGAAAATGATTTCTGAATAATGTAAAGATCCCATCCTGAAACCCTGGGTGGGGTTTCTTAAATATATGCCCTTAACTTTGCAAAATTTTTGAATAGTTTTTAATAACATGTGTATTGGGTGTTCCCTGTTTTCTACTAATATTAGGGCTAAGCACTGTATATTAACAAAAAAGGATTTGAAATCTGAAATAAATGATTTATTATTATTATACATTAAGTTTCAAGACTCGCTAAGCTCTATGTCGACCTATGGAGTCCTATATTATAACGAACCCAGTATTGTAATTTGTCTACCGATATAAGAAGACTTCAGGAGACTCAAATCTTCTGCAACCTTATGCATGATAAATCGTTGTCAACTTGTGTGTGTGGGTGAAAAGTCTGAACTCACAACTTCTCACATCTCCATGTAATTTAAGTGAACCTTTTTAATAGGGCTACCGAGATTGAACACTTAGCCTATTAAGCCTAATAAAATCTAAAGTGGTTTGTCCCTCTCGCACAAGGAGGGCCGATGGCACCGATTCGCGGTATGCAAACCAACTGAGTAATAAATGTATCGGCGCTATCTTCAAAGGCGCATCTCTTCTTTGCTGCGCTCGCGCCGCTGCCGTCGCGTGCAAATCTACACGCTGCTGCATTCCAGTGGTTGCTATAACTGTCCAATGCTATGGAAATTCATAGCTTGAAGCTTGATGCACTTGATTGCATTTTGATGGATAACGGAATGAGATTTGAAGTAACAGTTAGAAGCGATGGTACTGATTTTTATGGTCATTGTGTCAAACCCCCTGTCAATAGTATCGTCTCTCGTGTATGATTTAAATAAAGTACAGTAATTTAGATTTTTTAGTTTAGTTGGTATGTAAAATGTATAGGATAATGGGTTGCTAATCGCTATAAGGTGGACAAATAACCACCAACCGGGCGCTCTATAAGTCTATGCGAGAGCCCTATGTCCAGCATTGGACGTCCTGTGGCTAATATGATGATGACAATGAAGCGCTGAAAGAGATATTTTATACATTGTCATTAATTTATTTGTAAGATTAAAACATACATGTGTTTGGTACAGCAGTGGTCATAGGTACCATCTTATTTATAAATCTAACACAGTTCGGCAGTTAACATTAGTACAATGGGAAAGTATAGCTTACTATGGAACACTACCCAATGCCCTCTCTGCATATTTATCGGTACGCTAGCGCCCATTACGAGTTGGTCTGACGCCATTTTTCTGTTCATCCAGTTTCGCTCTACGTCGAATTGTGGCACGTGTCATTCGGTCCAATTGAGTCTCAGGTTTATGGCCTCCTGTTATGTTAATCACAATGTGCAGCCAAGTACGGACGACCACACATCAAGCTATCCACTACTACCGAAATACCATTCATTGTCACCTCTCATGATACTAGAATGAGATTTGTGATTTTTTTGGTAGTCACACATTAGTTCTTTATACAGGGTGAATTTGAATTCGTGTAATGCCCAATAAGTGGTGAGGCCACTCTTGATTACGAACAACTTTCCCCAAGGAACCATAGTCGAATTCGACCAAAAAAATTGCGATAACCCATACAAAGTAAACCATTCTGAAACCACTAGTATGGAAGTAGCCCAGGGAAAATACGATAAAAAATTTGCTTAGCTAGACATAATTCAGAACCGACTTATATGTATAATTGCTATCTTATAGAGGTATACTAGAGATGTAATTTTGAATAATTAAGCGTAAAAAAAAAGAGCGCTTGGTCTAGATTTTTTTAGAATACCCTATTTTTAATTTGCATCTTAATAACAATAGTTACTAACTGATATTTAGTGTCCTTCAGTCAATTATTACACAGTTGAAATTGTTTGACTTAATAGTTGGATTAGTAGACTTTTGTTAAACACAGTTAACTTATTTATTGATAAAAACTAAGCATGTTATAGTTAGGCATGCATGTGTTTTAGATGAAAATGTCGTCGAGCTGCATTGTGAAATAAAAATGAGAACCAATATTTTGTAATGATAATTTTCCCTAAATGTTTTGAATTTAAAGAAATACCCATCAATTAAGCATTTTTTTAAAGAAACACATTTTTAAATTTAGCTTATTTAGTCACTTACAAATGCTTAATTGTTAGCAATTGTAGTAACAATTACAACATGTACAACACTTTATTACATGTTTCAAGAAAATTGTGGTTATTCGTTTTTCCGACGTCAAACCGTTTTTCCCTCGTCTAAAGTCCAACAATTTTCGGTTAGTGAATCCGCTCCTAATTACGACCAACTTCCCACTAGGAACCATAGCCGAATTCAGTTAAAAATTGTTGGACGACCTTACTAAAGGTGGTATGGTGGTTTACTTTGTTATTAATCGAGAAATTTTGATTAAATTCGACTATAGTTCCTGGTAAAAACTTATTTGCAACCAGGAGTGGAGTCTACCAGTAAACAGGAATTACACGAATTACATTTCACCCTGTATAGGGGTGGGCGAGTTTTGTTAAGTATATATAATTTTTGTTTTCAATAAAATTGAAGGCAGTCGGCAGTATAGGGGCGGCTTAAAAACATTGATTGTCAGATGGCGTTAGTCTGACAGAAATCCACCAATTCGGACTAGCCCGCGTGGTGGATTATGGCCTACCCTCTCCCAGTGAGAGGAGGCTGTGCCCTAAAAGTGGGGAAGTGTAAGGCTGTTGATGATGATATAGTTGTTGAGCCCTTGCTCGACTCATACAGCTTGATAGTTGATGCTGATATGATGATGCAGGAACAAAGATAAACTTGATAATAATTACTTGATTTATTTATAAAAATGCTAACAGTAGGTATGTGTACTTACTGTATGATGGGCGAACGTGAACTAATTATGTATGAGTGAATGAAAAGCGTGTTACTATGGAATTTGCTGAGGTGAGAAAATGCACGATCGAGGTGATCGTACAGTAGTCATAATTTATTTAACTATTATTTATTGCCTTCCTTATTAGTACGAGGAGCATACTCCCACAAGGTTCCAACTTTTATAATGTAGGTATTTATTTGCCACACAAAACAAACATCATGTATATTATTCGGAATACTTGATTAAGGTTTTTATTCTAGATGGGAGCCTCACATAGGTCTTACACAACATGCTTTCGTAAAGGATAGGACTTGCACAATATTGTTGTGAAAGAAGATATACGTGTCCACCTTCTTCTTGGCGAGTCGATGTAAAAATATCAAATTCTTGAGTACCAGAATGTGGCCACGCGTACAGCATTGTCTGTGGCATCATAGAAATTGTAAATAATAAATTAAATAATAAATAAAATAATAAATAAAATAATTATAAATCATCATGTATCGTACAAGTGTCGGGACACACAGGGCAGCATAGAAGATGCCCCATAATTTGTGGTGTTGGACATGTTCTCTCGGCATCTACCGCCTCCAGTAAGCAGTCTATTTGATTTGTTACTTTCAAAAGGGACTTACTCGTTCTTTTCCACAAAACATTCTTTTCGCTTGTGCGATTAATTGATTTTCTTTGTATGAAACTTTAATATTGTCAAATATTTGTACGTCATTGCAATGATTGAATTTGGAGGATCTTATTGTAACACCTAATGTAATGTACCTTATTCAAGAGCAAATAAATCATATTCTATTTCATTTCATTGCATTCGATTTCCATTCTAGATTTCATAATAAAACAGTATCATAAACAAACAGCATTGAAACTGAGACGCGATCTCAATCTCAAGGACAGCTTATTAATACGGCCCCTAGTTGTGTTCTATGTGCTAACCCGTTGTGCATAAAAAATCGCCTACGTCCACGCTCCACCAAATATTGCAGACAGCTGTGTAATTTGTTTTCGGAGCGCGCGGGGCGCTCCCAAAAATCTGCGATCACCAACTGCGCAGAGTGACGCATCCATGTCGTTGTATATCATTGGTGAGGCTTTGGATTTAGTCTTCGTTGTGGATCCAAAAAAAAATTTTTCGATTTCATCTGCTTTAAACAAACCCTAGTAAGTGAGTAAGGTAAAGCGCCTCATGGTTTATTTGCTCAACCAAAAAAAAAAACAAATCAATAAATTAAAACAAATGCAGATCCACCAACAAATTCCCGAAGATGTCTCCACGGATTAAAACACGAGAGGAAGAACAAAAACTTAATTATCACGTATTATAACAGCCTCGCGCCAAAACACACCCGGGCGGAGGAACTGTGTAACTTTGGTCTTTGCAATTTCTAATTCCAGACATATTATAAGAAATAAATTTTATTACTCAGGGCTGTCGAATTTCGGTAGCGTTCATTTGTTTTGTAGAATTTGTGGTAGATAACTTTTTTGCTCATACAGTTAATCTTCATTCGGTTACATCATTTAGTTAACATACCAACGAGACGTTCTGCTCTTTGAGCTGAGCTCTGGTGTCTGAACGATGCCGGTATAGTAATCAGAAAATCACCAACATATCATAATCATGAGCTTGTTTTTAGACGTAGGTCTTCCCCAATAGCATTAAGAAGTGAGTATACTTATGTTGTGCAAGTATTAAAATTCGGTGTCTCAAGTGCAAAATCCATCAAATCAAGGTGCACAAACGCGAATTCAGTCAATTAAAAAAAAATATAAAACCCATTTATATATCATAAAAGAGTATGGGCCATCAGCTCATTTGCAATCCATTTCACCGAAAAATATAAAGAAAAACACGCTCTAATTTAAAATATATAAAATTTTCCACCTTTATTTATTTCTCCATTCTTGTTGATCATTTCAAGGAATTTATTCAATCAAGTCGAATAAAATCCATAATTTCATATTGCACGTACCATTTCCGTCGAAAAATTTGTTTCTTACATACATCATGTTTTCTGCCAAAACGTCAATACATCAATATCGGGCGAGGCGCACGGCAGGGGCGTACACAGGCGGGCCGCGGCCGTAATTACAGACGATCGGGCCCGCGGGCCGATATATGCGCACCCCTGCCCCGCGAGCGCGCAAATTATTTAGTAATTTTAATTTTATTTGGACTTATACGCTTTCTGTTAGGGGGCGTTTGTTTCTTTTTGCGTTTAACAGCTTAGTGCTGTATTTGGCAAGTGCGTGTGAGGTATGGTACAAAAAAATCGTGTGATTAATACATTTCTTTTCGTTGTAACCAATAATTATATGGTGTTCATGAAATTATGCGAGCCACAATCAACAAGTTTAAAATCTTTGTGCGGTCCGATGAAGCGATTAATAAATGTTAATATGGGTATTAATAAAACTATCTACTTTCCTGGTGAAGTATCTAAATTCAATCTTGTCCGTGAACTAAAGTGTAAAATCTCTGGATTCGTCCAACGGCCGCGGATTCGATTCCCAGTATGATACATGTTCACCATCATATCAGCTACAGGACATCCACAGCTGAATATAGGCCTTCGTCCCAACTCCAGAGCGACCGGTGGGAAGCCGCCGGCATTAGGTTAATTTCGATGGGTCTTTGGAAATAAATGTAATGTAATTGTCGCGATAATTATGATAACATATCAGTAGCAGTCTAGTTGTTCACCCTGTGCGTCTACTCACAATGATAGAGAGGCATCATCATCAAATGTAATAAGTAGAGGAAAGTAACCAAATATGGAATAGTATCCCTAATTTGGAATACCGGCATTTCGTGTAAACAAAGACTTCTAGACGTAATAATTAGTTATCGTTTATGGCTATCTATCCCTACACACGCGTACAGGATTCGACGTGTCAGTCCAGCGAGTGCCTTGCCCATGGTGAAACAGTTTTGTTTTGTTGCTGTCAGAAAACTTATTTAGGTACGTAAATATTACGTATTTTTCGTAATATAATAGCAAATATTATTATATTTATTGCCTCTATGTATTGTGTAAATGTTTGTTTGATAGTTTTGAGGCATTTTATTGCAATATTTAATTGAAATTTAGAAATACGAACACAAGTTTAAATTATTTAGAAATCCCAAATATGGACAGTTCATGGGGTCCAAATATGGACTATCCCACTCAACTAAGTATTTTGATTTTTTAAATTTGATTTTGATATTTATTAGAATGGCGGCTATCAAAACAAAAGCAAAACGAAAAGAATGGAATACAGATTATATGGCAGGGGCTATAAAAATGGTTAAGAGATAAAAAAATGGGTTATATAAAAATCACTTTGATGTACCGAGATCTACTTGGTTTCGCTTATACCAGAAAAAGAAACTGCCTCCAGAAGAAGCTACAACCACTACATTAGGAAGAAAAACTACTTTCTTATTATATTTGACTAATAAAGTTCATAGAGATACTCATAGAAGGTTGATTTTTGATAGTTTCTATAGTGATCCATATTTGGGGTACTTATTCCATTATTAGATACCTTTATGTTGATTTTGATTTTGAGAATTTACAGTACTTATAATTAATAAATATAAAACAAGACTGTGACTATTTAGACCGCAAATGTATGATTGTTTATAATTTCTAATAAAAGTTATTGATTTCTTTAATATGTTTTATTTGTGCCTAAAAAACAAAACGGAATTCCATATATTTGGTTACTTTCCTCTATATAATAATTTGAGTGATCCGTTTTATTATATTTTATTATTGAATCTTAATTATGAATGTATGTCGTTGTCTCAATGTTCGCATATTTATTTACTTACTTATTCCAATCTACCGACAGTGTATCTGTATATATTTGAGTACCTATACTGCATTTGAATACACATATACCAACGTGCCATTATTCACTGACGCGCACAGTAAAATATACTTGTCTGGTTGTTCTTTTTTGTACCAGTGTCTCCTCGTGGGTAATAGCTGAAAATCAGTGTTTTGCTCTGTGAGCAATTATACAGACTGAGCTATGACCCATTTATGCGGCTGTAGCACACACATACTCTAGTGTATCCGATGTTACTTTTATGGATTGTTATAAAATATATTTATCAATTACTTTGAAACTTATGGTGTGTGTGTGACTGGAGATACAAATAAACGATTTATCTATCTATCTAAAAAATATGCCACGGACATCTACTGCTGAATATTGGGCTCCCCCATAGAGTTGGAACTCTGGAGAGCAACCGCTGTTTGTAATGCAATGCATGCAGTCATCAAATCAAGTGATAAATATTCTGTCGGTTATTTTGTTTTTTTTTTATGATCAACGGGTTGGTACTTGACCTCAATCACACCTGATGTTAAGTGAAGATGAGGTCGAAAGTGGAAGCGTACTGACCCGGAAACCCCAACACATTTGGAGAACTGGCTATCTTATTTCTGACAACCGGAACACAACAATGCTATTAACATTGCTGCTTGGCGGCAGATTTAGATAATATGGTGATAGCTAGCCAGGCGGACATTTAAAATGCCCTACCACCAACCAAACCGAGTACTTGAACATGTACTCCGTTGGGGATCGAACCCGCGACCTCCGAATCGTAAACCCAATGTTGTTTACATTGAGCTACGGAGGCGGTTAAGTTAAACCATAGCTCATACTCTTTTCATGTGTCTAAATATCATGTTCATCATGACCACTGCTGAACATAGGCCTCCCCCATACATTTCCAGAACGCCCGGTTGGAAGTGACCTGTGTTCTGCGATTTTCCGCGACCTTCGTCAGGTCGCGGATTAGCAACTTGAAGTGGCAGTGGGCGGGCCACATAGCTGGAAGCGCTGATGGCCGGCAGGGCATAAAAGCTCTCGAATCGTGACCATGTACCGGCAAGCGCAGCGTAGAACGTCAACTCACAAGGTGGACAGATCCCACCTCTGCTCTCCTCCCACTGTAACTCTTGCAAGCCAGGATCAACAGTGGTACTCTGCACGGTGCCTACTGAAGGTAGACGGTGCCCTACGTGACTCTATTGCTACCTTGGACCCCAGACTAACTAAAGAAAGAATTTAAGGGTAAAAAGTAGGAAAGAAAGAAAGTCCCGCCTCCCCCTCCAAGTCCTCCAAGGTGGACAGACGACCTGATTAATGTCGCGGGATATCGCTGTAAATGGTCACTCTGGAAATATATAGGAGAGATCTCTGTTCAGTAGTGAACGACCTGTGGCTGGTATAATAACGATGATGTTGAAACAAAAGCGATAGGATAAAACATCAAGTCGTTTGCTCGTAGTTAAAAGAGAATTGACTAATAAAAAGAAAAAACATACAAAAGGCCGAATTGAGAATTTTTGAAGTTGGTTACAAATTAATTTTGACAATAATGTTACAAATTAATGCCTGTGCATACGCCCTTATACGAGGGAAGGCCTATGTCCCAACACTGGGATGTTTACGGGCTGAGAGAATGTGGAACGAAAATCGCCGTCATAGGCTACTTTTTCTTCGGGAAAATATAAAAAAAGCTAGTATTTTTATTTAGGTAAGTAAGTGCCTTTGTATTGGCAGGGTCAGCAAAAACTGACACAAATTATAAGTGGGTAGTGTACAGGGTTAACTTCTTTTTTCTTTACTTTTTTTTATGCACAATTCATTGTTTATTTATTTGTATGTACAGTTTATTTATGCACATTATTGTCATGTTTATAACAAATTGTCCTTTCGTAAATCCATTGACATGCCATTGTATCACTTTATCAGCTTACTACTGCGAGCACTTGGTATTTTATGGTTGCATAGTTGTATTATGTAGTATGCGGTGTTGTTCCTACTCTCCAGTCTCCGTCCTCCGGTGTCCAAAGAGTATCAGCGCCGCGTCACTGGATTTAGGGAGTCCAATGTCGCGACATTATGCTGAGTGGATGCCTTTTTGGCATCACCCCTTCATATTGTACAATTATTGGATCTTTATCTATGAAATTGGAGATTTTTTTCTTCGTTTATCATATGTATCAACTCCTACGATTCTATAGCTATTTCCAAATTTGTTTTTTATTTGGAAAATAGAATATATTTTCAAGGTTTCACATGAAATTATTTCTTAGATTCGAAGAAACTTTTATAAAGCGGTTACTTTTAAAAATTAACACTGCCTATATTTAACTTAATGTTATCCGACAATACACACAAAGTTTAGCTAAATTTGGATTTACCGTTCCCAAAAAAATTCTTTGTATGGAAAAAATAGTCTTAATGAAATTCTTCATGCAAAACGCCAATTTCATAGGTAAGGACCTAATATTAAGACAGTATTTTATTTCATTACATTGGTAGGTAATGTGCCTACTTCTGTAGATTTATAGGCTGGGTTGTATAATACACACACATTTTTTAGAATATAAATTTTATTGCTCCTTATAAATTTTCTTAAAACTAGGAAGAACTTAGTTTCGCAGTGCGAGTGTCTTTTTCAACTAAATAACTACAAAATTGCAACGTAAACTAGAAATGTTTTAACTATAAATTTTAGTACAGGATAACTATGAGACATTGTTTTATATGATCTTACAATTTATACAGATAACGTAAGGTTTTATAAATTTAAAAACTTAAAAAAAATGTTATAAAAATACTACTTATTCTATATCTACAAGCTTAATGGAAGATCTAATATTCGATTAATTGGACATAATATATTTTTTTTTGTTATTTTTACATCTACGAAATATACAAAAATAGTTACAAATAAATAATCATTTATTTAGGAATCGATGAATAATTCGTCACCTAGGTTTAGAACATCGTATAAAAATATATTTTTTTAGGACCTTTTTTATAGCACCAATACGTAAAGTAGGTACGGCATAGGACTTGTTTTCTAGTTTTCTAACGGTTCGTGTCAAATAGATAGATTTTATTAACGCTGTGCAAAATTATATCAAAATGGTAAATAAATATTTTGTCATATTTAGGACGGCGTCTGAGTAACCTCTTTATATCAAACTTACGTACGACCATACTACAGTACATAACACGCATACCAAGCCCCTTATTTCAGAATGTTACTCAAGCTAGATCTGCGCTTGACCATAGTCGGAAAGAGATGCCGCTATACAAGTCACATAAAGCTGTCCCTTTTTAACTGTCCTCAATCGGAGATCTTTGCTTGAATAACATTTTGTAATACGGACAAAAGTCAGTTAGATTTCTGCTACAGCAACTAAATCTAATGTGTGGTTCTTGAATTTTCAGTGATGGATTCAAACATTTCTGTTTTTCCTGATTTTGAACCAATCGAAAACTGTGTTGCCTTTTTCGTATTTTCGTTAAAAAGGCAAATCTACACGCAGAACATGTTCAAGGATTTGACAGAACACAAAAGGTGGTAAGATTTAAAAATGAAACGGAACGCGAAAGAATTTCAAGAGTCATGTATTTTTTATTCGGATTCGGAAACAAACGGTTAAACCTCATGCGAAATAAGTCATACATATTTCAAAAATTTGAACTTTGACTTAATGCTACTAGTAAACTCCTCTCGGCGAGTTCCGAGTAACTCGAGCGAGTTACCCTCTAGTAGAACTCGCATGATGCTGTACATGAAAATCGGACCGGCGGCGGCGTCGCTCGGGGCGTGTTCTTGACTCTCGAAACTTCAGGTTCACGATTATTTGGATTTAAATACGAATGGGTGGGAATGGTGTGAAATTTAAAAAATGCGAACTTTGCATGTGAAGATGAATGACTCAACAATTACTGTTACTGTTGCGAGCGCTCAGCTCGAGTAATTCGGACAAATCAGGGGTTCTATTACATAATTTCATCGTTATCGTCATCGGTTACGTTCTGACATGTGATTGGTTGGCTCATCGCTCGCTCGGCAATTTGACGGTTTCTTATTGGTCAACGTAATCGATAACGATACCGATGAAGTTATGTAATCTAAGGGCAGCTTGCATAGTATACGAGTTGCGTAGTTTAGCACATGCGAGCTGACCGCGTGTTACTCGTACCTTATAATACAACTCGGACAATTTTCTTGCTGTAGTGGAAATCAAACTGGCCTGTACTTGACTCTCAAGTCAGGAATCTTCATTTGAAAAGGATAGACATATTCATATTTTTAAGGCGAGAAAGGGATTGCTACGAAGCCGCCTTAATAGTCCTTTTACAATAAGGACTACGTCTATAACATTTTCGCATAAATTATACACATTTGTGGTCGATAGATTGTTTATCATAAAAACTCCAAACATCTTAAAAACTTTATCAAATCATTAATGTTGTTTCTTTCGTTTGATCTAAATTCTTAGTATGAAAGAAAGAGTTTTAACTAAAAGAGTCGTATGTTTGTAGTTATTATGAATAGATTTCGTATTTTGTTTTGTAGAATTTTTAGGCTAGGTAAAAATAATTTTTACTCAACTTAGGTACACGACGATGTATAACATGCACCACATGGTTATTTAATTTATCATGGCATTCCTGGCCAATTATTGTTGCGATAACTGATCATTTCAATCAGCATTATCATATCATTGACATATTACAAAAATAATAACTATTATTACGACAGCTCCGGTACCACTATACAGGGTGTAAATTTAAAGGTTGCATCTCTTTCATAGTTAACAGCTTAAACTTAATTCGGTAATAATAAAAAATATATATGACAAAATAATCTAAAGTTGGTCTACTGTTGGAGAGCTTTTATTCACAATGGGTTTACATAATTGTTTTTGACGTCAGTCAGACTTAATGTTAAACGAAGATAAAGCCGAATGTTGTTTGACTTTTAAAAGGAAATTCGGTCCGGTCCGTTAATCTTACATTCATGGGATCTTAATACTGGCTGAATACGATTGACCACGTGCATCGTCTTGAACCACATCTATGCAATCAAATTTTTTTTATTTTTCATTTTTTTTTATGATTGAATGGATACTAGTTTGAACACTATTTCATTTGAAAAGCGACGATTTGGTCGAAAATAAAGCACGCGTTAATAATGTTATTAGAGTAACTTTAGATAATCATATTACTATTTTCAATTTCCCAAAGTCGACAATGTAGCTTTTATGATCTCTAATAGACATCATAAATCATACTGATAAGCAATAATTGCATGCACTTAAAATTACACCGTGTATAAGCCAGTGAGCTGGCTCTAAAATACTTTTTTTTTATTTACTCGGATGGAACATTTTCAGTTAGATCCTATTTTCCTTCATAATTATAAATTTCCTTGCGGATCATCAAAACAAGGGGGATATGTCAAGAGGTCAAGACCCGTGACCCCTCGATATGTTCACAAAAGCGCATAAAGTTACACCAGTTGTTTTTATGAGGTCTCGGATTCTCTCAGAACGTTAAGTTGACGGATTAGTGGTTATACTAATAAACACGGCTTTAAAAGTGGCGACGTTACAACTGGAACTAATTTATATTTCCCTTATTTCATGATCCGAGATTTTCATAATGAAGCGACTCAGTTTTATCTAGATGTCGTTGATCGCCTCAGTATATTACTTACAACCCTTTCGCTGGTACTTTTAGGTACATATGGGTACCTAATGTCTTAATTTCTTAAATCTTGACAGTATTTACAATATTTTCTGATAATTGGAACTTCACCAAAATTCCGGTCATCCATCAAATCAATATAGGTATAGGATGAAACGTTACATTTTGTTCTTATTTATAATTGCTTTCAAAGCCTTATAAAAATTCAATGATCTTCACAACTCTTTGGGCTATATAGGGTGAGTCAGTTGCTGTAGCAGGTCTGCCTAACTCCAGCCAATATGACGCTAAACTCATCCTCTGGTCTTACTTCGGGACCTGGCGCTGTTGGAGTATATGCCGTGGGAGGCGCTCCAGCTATGACCGAGGCATATGGGGAAGGATACATCCTCTCCGCACAGTATTCAGGCCCTGGCCCCTGCTCTGGGCAGTACGGAGGTCTATACCCTTGTTGCTCATAACGATACTGCTGCTGATGCTGCTCCATAGCGCCTTCTTGTCCATAGTCCAAGTACTTGTCAAACTCTCGAGCATCGACGTCGGATTCCGGAGAGCCGGTTCTAATTTCTGGTCGTGGATTCATGAACTGCTCAGGTTCCTGAGGCTGATTAGCTGGTGGCTCCTCGGAGAAGTAGTTTCCACCGGTATCATACTCTGTCTTAGGTTGCTCAGGGTAATGTGACACGTAATTGTCCTCAGTTTTGTACATCTGCTCATATTGCTCATATGGATGATACTGAATGCTGTATTCTGTTGTAAGGGGACCACTTGAAGCTGTCGATACTCTTGGCGTAGTAGTTCCTAACGCTTGTTGATCTTGAGAAGTCGCTACTGGCGGAAAGAACGTCCCTGTTACCAGTGGAGGCTGCTCAGCCAAGGTCCTCTGAGTACACATCACATACATGCCATTAGCCATGCCCATAGCTGCAACCGGTGCTGGAGAAAATGATCCTGGCGTCCTGTATGTCTTATATGGAGAATACGAGTCAGAAATAGAGGATGCGTTAATCGCTCTCCGCCTTTCCTCATATTGGAAATTTTCCTTTTCATTTTCCACTGGAGAAGCATCAGGGGTGGGAAGAGGAGCTTCGGCGGAAGCACTCCTCCGCCCTTGAGGTTCAGGAGATCTTGCTGGAGATGACTCAGGTGTCTGAACGTGCCCATTAAACTGGTTTGATTGGAAAGAATCTGAGGCTAGAGGCGAAGTACGGTAAGGGGAGAAACCTGCGCCTGGGTTGTGGGAGAATCTAGCATCAGGGGAGTCAGTGGCTGCTGCATAAGGGGATCCGAGGGTCGCGGAGGCCGGGGGTGCACTCGCTGGTGTGCTGGGCTGGTTAGGCCTAGTCTTCGTCTGCTTCCGTCGTCGAGGTCGGTATTTATAATTCGGATGTTCAGTCATGTGGATGACTCGAAGACGCTCTGCTTCTTCCACGAAAGGCCGCCTGTCTTGTGGTGTCAGCGACCGCCATTTTTTACCTGGAAAGTAGAAAGGGAAATTGTTAATTTTATTGATAAGATACCTCACTAATTTCAAAATGTTTTGAAGGGTAAACATTAGGCAAATTAATTTTAATTGTTGTAGAGGAAGGTCTTGTTTTTCTTTTTTCAAACGAATGTTTCTGTGCTTTATTAAGTTAAGTCAGTGGCCTCCAAAGGCGGCTTGAAAAATTTTACTGTTAGGTGACTACAAGGTTGATATAAATCAATCCGCAATGAACTATGCTGTGAATTAAACTTCACAGTACTTCAAAGCTAAATTGAGCTACTATTTAATGATTTATTAAAATACATACACACAATACGTCACGATCTTTATACCAAATGGGGTGGTCAGAGATATCACAAACATTAGCGTTTGGGTGTTCCATACATTAAAAGTTTAATGCTTGAAATAACATTCACGGTTAGCTTTTCTAACAAAAATACACATGTGATAGGGGGATAAATGTTTTTGAAGTAAAGTCCCTTAGTCACCTTTTACGACAACTACGGGAAGGGACGCAGCTGATTCTCGTGTCTTTACATTTCAAATACATCAAGCGATCGTGACAGCGAGCGTCACTAACAATTACTTGTTAATCTAATCATTGTTCATTGCTTAGATACAGTAGTCGAAATAACAAGTTCTTTATTACCCATATTAATGTTAGACAGACTTAAATAATGTCATATTTGAAACACAATAGCACTTTACAAATTACTGCTCGTATCTAGATAGAACTCGGCAGTAATATTAGAGGTAGGCTAAAGAAATATCACTGTCAATAGCGAGGCTAAATAATCACGATAGAGTTTTATCTCATACCCATAATACGCCTCCACCGAGAGCTTCATAAATAACAATTCTGTATTTATACCAAGTGTTAAGATAAAGATTAGTCATTCTAAATTCTAGCAGCATAAAAATACGGTGTAATTTCATATGTGGGCTAAAGTGTGGAGGTTCAGAGAGAAATTATCGAAGAGCTTGAACAATCTTTGAGGATATTTATCAATGCGACACTACTTGCTACTGGGAAAACAAACAACTTCACTTAGTGAGGTGAAAAGTTCGACATTATGTATCGATAATAAAAAATACAAAGTCGACCAATTATCTCTTTTGAGATAATAGCTGTACATGAATAAAATAATATAATCTTCACAACAGTCTCATCGATGGGAAATCATTGATAAAGAAAGTAATTCTTGAGTCAACCCCTGATGAGTTGATCAAACTCACGTCAATTCTTAGCCAATTTTGTTAAAATCACATGTTATTTAACAATTACTACAAATGTAGTAACAAATTAAGTCAATTAGTTGCATACTAATGTTCAATAGGGTTGCAAAGTAAATATAAAAAATGTCAGCCAGGTATAGAGTTGAACCTGCTTGACTGATGTCAAATGTCAGTTTGACAAATGACGGGAAGGGGCTTCCTGTAGTGAGCGTCTTAGTCCATTAGTGCCTCGGGCTATCGACGTTTTTGTTTATCGATAATAGTTAAATTATTAATGATTTATTTGGAGTTCACTACTGGGGTTTTGTTGTATTTTTATGTTAATAATGTGTGGAATGTATTTTTTTCTTTTGTTCGCATTTGTAAAAATTCTGACTGTTCTTTGCCAAAGTCATATATATAATTAGTTATCATTAATATTTCAATACCAGTTTTCGATATGGTAATTTGGTTTTTTTGTGAATCAAATGCGAATTGTTAAAATACGATGGTATACAGCGCGTCCCTAGGTAAATTCCCGTATAAACCAATACATTGATATTGCTATTATGTTTTTTAATGCATATATTATTTTATTGTCTTGTACCTTGCCAAAGTTTATCGGGTTAATTTTGTTAGACCTTATATTTGATATAACCTGTATCCATACATCTATTATTATTATAGAATTCCGAAAAAAAAAAAAAATTTTTTGTACGTCCGGCATGAATGAAGAAGCGTGTATCTAAGTACATTTTTTATTCAAATTAGTCAAACGGTAGATTAATGGGCACGACGAGTCGACTACTGGATTCCATTAGGGTGTCACCACACCAACACTTGTAAGGATACTTCATAGTCACGTCTAATAAAGCTTTTAGATGATGACACTTCGAAATGTTGATGTAAAACAAAGATTATGCATTTATGTAGCAAGGCATTCCATTCATGTTCATACATTTCATGTTCAATATCGGCGAAATAATTAAATCGATGTTAATACAGAAGACGGCCGATTGGTGTTAGTGGACAGTAAACCAACTATTGCGGGTTCGAATCCCGCGAGGAGTAAATGTTTGTGTGATGAATACGAACATTTATTCCCGAGTCATGGATGTTTATATTAATATTTATGTATGTCCATTATCTAGTACCCATAGTACAAGTTTTGCTTAGTTTGGGACTATATGATTGGTGTAAGTGTTGGATATATTTATTTATTATTATAATATAATACACAGCTGTAAAAAGTTTGTAGAGAATTTACACACACCTACCTCTGTAGTATAATAACGATAACTTAACACCCTGTTAGTTATCTGCTCGTGTAATAGAGTGCCATCGATAACGCAGACATGGGCTGCGTAAGCGCCGTTCGGAAGTTAACTTACGTCCGTCGATGTTGGAATGTACTTAATTCCAATCTCTCTAACTAATATTCTACACGCGAAATTGAGTTTATTTTATATTGTTTGTTTGTTTTTCCTTCACGTCTTCTTTTGCACAAGATTAAGTGCTTTCTCATCAACATCATATCCGCCATAGGATGCATACGAACATAGACTTACCTAATATAACTAATCTTCAATCTAACATGACTAAATAAAAATAAGAAAACTTTATTGGACCCGTTAAACGATATACCTGTCTTTTTATAGTATATGTCATGGGAGCTGATTAATTAACACCCGAGATGTTTGTGTTTGGAATATTACAATTTTCGTGACTCTATGAGTATGTAAATATAAAATCAAGAAAGAAACGAACAAACATAACTAAAGTTTTTTTATGCACAACAGGTTAGCATTTGACCTCAATAACACCTGATGTTAAGTAAAGATGAGGCCGAATTAATATAAAAATATTAAATAATCTCAATATTTTATAGTTCGATAAAATCATAAACAACATTAATCAGGTTAAGATACCACAAAACCTTAGACTTCATAATAATATAGATAGAGCCATCATACAAAACATTTTTTAAAGTCAATGAAATTCGTAGAAATTCTTTCCAAAAGGCCAAAACTGTGCCATATCTCCGAAATAAATGTTACGTCATTAAGGCGACGGCACGGGTAGACAGATGGATGCTTTGTAAACTGATTCTGCTGAACGGCACTTATCAATCAAACTGGATGTTTATATTTTTTTGCCTACAACTTCGGTGTTCCTCTAGTTCGGGCTGGCAACATCGCATTCTTAAGTGTAAATTACAAAATATTAGTAGATATTTCATATACACCATTATCAATCCAAACTAGGCAAAGTTACTATGGATTCCAGATAACGGATAACTGTTTATATAAAAATCCATGAATCTGGAATAAATGGTCGTATTTATCACACTAACTTTACACCTATGGCGGGATTTGAACCCGCCACCATTGGTATTGAAAGCAGGAGCGGTCGTCGAATATATTCAATATGTTTTGATGGCTGGTTTGTTTTTACACAATATGTTTTTTTCAGTAAATATATACAGGTATGTGATAAATTCAGCTACATTACTATAAAATTGTTGAATGTATGTATTATAAATAAAAATAGAAATGGACCGACGATTTGGTAAAAATCGTGGGAAGCCGCTGGATGCGAGTCGATCGTTGTGGAGATATTTTGGGGAGGTCTTTGCCCATGTCCAGCAGTGGACGTCTTTCCGCTGATGGTGACGATGTTTACTATTTTATGTAATTTAATCCTTTAATGAAATGAAGTATTATTTATTGGAATAAGCGAAAAATATACATAAGAACGTGACGTTGCCTGCTCACAATGTAAATCTTAAATCATTCCTAAATCTGTACTTGGAGTGACACACGGATTTTTTTAGAAAAGTAGACATGCATCTTTGCCAGAATTCGTGTGCTATGGGTACCAGGATACGTGTGTCAAATTTCAATAGGATCAGGTCAGGAAAAAAATTAAAGAAGTAACGCAACAGGGGAAATAAAAAAAGAAGTATCAACCCAAATAAGAAACTCAAATAGAATTTGGTCAAGGGTGTATTGGTGTGACTATGGGTCGGGTAAAATGAACGGTAGTCACACCAGTGTGACTACGAATAAATGAAATGAACAATAGTCACACCTATGTGGCAAATTGGTGTGACTACGGATCGGTTGGGAGGATTTTAGGTGTGAAAGCTGGGGAGAGAGATAGATATTCACATTTACGTTAGAATGGAATGTAAAGAGTTTGAAGAGCCATTGCTCCCACAACATGACAACACATCCAGAAGCCGAGTTGTCTAAAAAATAAACTAATGATAACAATTTAATGATCCAATCGATCATGCTTGTTATGACGCGGTGGTCTGCTGAGTATTGTCGTATCATTAATTAGATCAACATCATTAATGAAACTAATGATGCGTTTGGATTAATAGAAGTATATAGTCAGCTTTGTCCTTGGAGATTCATTTTTAATGGCTGCACATTTAAATTGAAGACACCTAGAATGTAAGTATTTTTGATCTCTCGTTTTTTTTTTAATTTGTCTTGTACGCAAAACAGATGCCAATCATTAAGGCTCTTATTCTAGATGGTAGCTTAACCCTTAAATACTCCCACGGGGTTTATTTGGACCCCAGTGCAGCTTCAAAGTTGTGTAATTCCTCGAATTTTGCAAATATCTTCTCAACGCCTAGTAGTTTCCTAAAACGCTCATTACTTCATAATTCACTTACATGTGTGTACCAGGGTTGCTTTGTTGTGTCTGGAGAGTGAGTCTGGGGATTAAATAGACCCCGCGAGAGCACCATTCCAAAAACATATGAAGCGATGGAAATTGACAGACCCGAATCTTTTACAACACCCGTTCCATCAATTTCCAAAGGCAAATGCATCTGTTGTTTAAGATCTATAGACGTGCAAATGAAATCACTATGCGTTAAAATTGTAACGACCATTTGACCATTTGCTTCCCAGTGATCCACTACCTTGCCACTTGGCACGAAGAGTGGTCTTACGACGTTAGTGAAGAAATAATACGAACTTGTAATATATATTTAAGTTCGATAATTCTTAAATCTTGTCAATAAGATGTTGGCAGGTACGCTCAATGCTCTTACTCATAGGGGTTACTAATGCGTTTCCACCGAGGACTCCAAAGAAATGCCTGAGCTGGTTATTTCATTGGTTCTCTTATCGTTATAGAAAAATTACAAGTATTTAAAAATTATATTCTCCACTTGGAGCCTTTAACATAAACACTTAAATTTTAGCTTTAAACTATAATAATGTCTATGCATAGTAGGATAAGCCGCCAGTAGATGGCAGTCTCCGATTTTTTTGCCCGAACGGATGTCGAAGCGCACGCGCTGCATTCTAAATTCGAAATTTCTGCCGTTCCTCTCTATCTAGAACTTTTATATACAGCTATCTCGGTCGAACAATTTTTTTGCATTTCGATTCCGAGTGCGTGGTCATTTTTGATGTTTTTTTTATTAAAGTTGTTTCTCGTATCGGCTGGACGGTAGCCGGTTGCTTTGTTTGGTTTACGAGTCGCTCATTTTATAGTATTGTTTATTTGTTGTCTAAAACGAATTGTTCTTCTAGATTCTTGGTATAATTACTGCGGTTGATGATGATGCGGTTCATAATCATAACACACCATAGGCCTTCCCACCATATATTTCCAAAGGGACCGGTTGGAAGCGGCCTGAATCAAATGACATCCCCTGCCCTTTATTACATCATCCGTCCACCTTGTTGGACGTCCCACGCGCGCTTACCGTTACGTGGTCTCCACTGTAGAATTTTTATGTCCCAATGGCGTGGAAATACCATGATGAAGTTGCAGAGTCTTCCATCATGCCTGCGATGACGCACAAACCTTTTATTTCACTTTGCATTTATATAGTTATATTATATTATCATTCTGCTTCCCCATGTACTACTCTTACATATATTATTGTTATTCTTTCCTTCTTCATAATATTATAATTACCAGTATAAATATTAAGTATATATGTTAAATAATGTTTAACTTTTATCTATATGCAACTGTTACATTTCGTTATATGTATGTAATGAGCGTCGGTGGCTCAGCTGTTAAGACGAGGTCTCCCAATTTGGGAGGTCCTAGTTCGATTTCCAGACAGGCCATGCACCAATGAGTTTTTAAATTTAATTTAATTACTTATATTCAAATTATCCGACTGCTCTTAAACGGTGAAGGAAAACATAGTGAGGAAACCTGCATGCCTGGGAAATGAAAATTCTAAGGCATGTGAAAGCCCCAACCCGCATTGGGCCAGCGTGGTGCACTATGGCCCATACTCCCTCTTTATACGAGGGCCCTATATCCCTACAGTCGGATGTTTACGGGCTGACGATGATGATGGTGATATGTATGTATTTGCACAACTAGTACGACTATCCGAATAACATCGGAGGCTCGTGTCGTTGGGCTCTTCTGAAACTTGCTATAGCATATATTATGCTGATATGGAGTCCATTTTTGACATCACATTGCACTCACCGCATTTCAAAATCTTCCTGTTTTCTGTAGGTATATTCTTGTACTTTTATTATTATTAATATTTTTACTGTTATAGTGTGGTGTCAAATAAATATTAAGAACGAATTTGTACGGAGTTCGGGGTGCACGAGTCAGACCAACACTTGTAATTTTTTTATAGTTCTATATATCTATTATTTTCTGTAATAGCAACACTGCAATTTTACATACTCCCAGTATTCTAACATGAATATGAGTCATCCATACGCCGCAACACATAAAAGAAATTTCTATAGAACACTTTGCTGAGCTTCATTTGCGGGAACAGTAGTTGTCGGGTTTAAGACCCCTTCGCCATTCCTCGCACGATCTATTCTTGCTTTTTTTAGACCATTTCTGCGAAACTGGCTGCAAAATAAAACGCCAAAGCTGCCGAAATGCATAAAGCCAAGTTTATTCGGCTGTATAGCCTGTGGTACAGCCTTCTATATTGACGGAAACGAAAATTTTATATTTCTAGCGAGTGGTGTAAGTGAGGAGAGGGAGCGATATTTACTTTCTGACTTGTGAAATTTCAGATCATAGTCAAGCAAAAAAATATTTTTGCATGAGATATGTTGCCATTAAATATACGGCTTCTAATGTCCATTTTTGAAGGATGCTGTGTTTTGCGTACAATTTCTGATTGATCACAATTCATTATCAGGATAACAGAACAGATGAAGCTGTTACGCCCGAAAACCTTCGAAATAAACTTAAGGGAGGACTACGATAATACCCACATCTGCTTATATTGTATCATAAATTGAACATTTAGAAAATCCCTAAGGAACTAAACATAATAATATCATCCAGGTCGGCTGAACCGATTTTCATCAAATGTAGCTAAGAACCTTACCCCTTGATTAATGTTAAGTATAAAGCCACACTCAAGTCAGATCACTAATTATTGAGATACATTCGGACAAACGCCGGACACATACACAAAACATGAAACTATAGTTTATCGAGGGTTAAATACTAATACTCATACTTCACATTCTAGCTGTTTGAGAAAAGATAGCTTGACGTTTCTATAAGTTTAATCTTATTTCAGATGTCATTGTAAAAATGCCGCGAGTTAACATCTCTTCGCTTATTCCAAATACTCGTATACCGTCCACAAAGCTAATCCGGTAAAGCATGCGATAAAGTTTGAAGCCCCGCCGTTAACTACAGCCCCCAGGCTTTCATTGTGACATGCACGTACCTACTTGGGTCGTTGATTCTAGAATCAACCATTCTAGCCCAGTCTGTCCATTTTATGGCGTTATACACCTATACCAGTGAGGGATCTACGTTCAATATTATAACTTCGAAGAGGAAGGAGAGTTAATCCTTAGGTTATCGTATGTATTTATATGGGTGATTTATTTATTTTATTAAAATTAGTTTACCGCGCACACTACCTACAGATCATGTGCGTAATGCTTCCTAACGCAAAGGTTTCCTGGAAGAGATCGCTTTTAGTTATAAGGCCGCCAAATTGTACTATCCCCGTTTTCTTATTTATCGTTGTTATGCTTGTTATTGTTGTACAATAAAGAATATTTTGTTTGTTGGTTGCCCGGCCCTCGATTTATTGTCGGCAAGAAATGAAACATACAGATTGCAACATTGAAACGCATATATCCAACAAAAATCGATGATAACAGTCAGCGAAAAAATCGATCCGATTGTCAGATTAACAAAAAATCTGATGTAGGCGGATAGCCTTAAAGTCCAATCCTTTGTAATGAATAAACCATTTATAATGACTGTTTATATGAGTAAAAAGGCACAATAAGGTCTACATAGTAGAAGACATTTTAGAAAACAAGTGCGACTAGTTGTCCATAATAACTCTGAAATGCAATTAACTTAGAATATGGAAAATAATAACTTACAATTTCGACACCATCGACAGAGATCGACAGGAACAACGGTAGTTGTCACCAGTAGCCACGACCGCAAGCGACAGTGTCGCTGCCAAAGCGTTCAAAATGATTCGGCGTATGGCGACATTTGCTCATCAGTTGTTTTGAAAGGTCGCGTGATTGAGGATGTGGAATAAGTGATCATGTGCTACAGCTCTGCGATCGGTATCATGGCCGGTCGGCGACATGGCGACCCTGTCGTTTGCGGTTCAAATATAGAGAAAATATTTATACTGGTGGTGATTCACCAGTGTTGGCCATATAGTAAATAATTTAGCTGATGACTGCAAAATCGTCACTAACTTATCTCTTAGACAGTCCCCAGCAAGCAATAAAATTTGTAGCTAGCAGTAAACTTAGAGCCGCGGGCTTACATTGTGGACTCGGAACTCTGAACGCACTCGCGTCGGCACTAGGGCCCGCCCCCGATTGCCTTCGCGTTTATTATCCCCTAGTACCTACGACTCCTGTGGTATGTGTTGTTACTCGTAGAACTATTCTAAATGTTCAGTTTTTTTTTATTTACAGAACTGAAGAATATACATAGAACTTAATAACTATCTAATAAGATCTATCTATTATCTATACCAATTTTCCAAAGTACGAGCACTTATAACCTATCATGAACAGCTAATGAAAAGAGCCTGTTCCACCTCATCACTTAGTTTATAGAAGACCCGTGTGGGTGAATATGAGAGCTGGCGACATCACCTAGTTTTTGTTTTTTTTTATGATTGACTGGATTCGCGTTTGACCACAATCTCACCTGATGGAAAGTGACGATGTGGTCGAAGATGAAGCATGCGATCCCAGTAAATGCCTATTCACTCTCTCTTGACGATCCCAAGGTTGTAGGATTCAGGAAAGACTGACGCCGGAAGGGAGTTCCATGCCTTGGCTGTTCGGATGATGAATGAAGAATCGAACTTCTTAGTGCGAATGTTCGGTATATTAACTATATACGGGTGGAATCCCTCCCCACGCCTAGTGGTCCGAAGATGGAAGGGTGATGGTGGAATAAGATTATGTAATTCCAACGCACACTCCCCGAAATGCATCCCGTAAAAAACTGAGAGATAGGTGACTTTGTGACGATGTTTATCTGTTTGTTACTCAATCACGGCGTAACGGATGAATGGATTTAGATGAAATTTGGTATTAGATAGAATATACCATGGATTAAGACAGAGGATATATTTTAAACCGATAAAGTGTTCCCGCGGGATTAACAAATTAAACATATCAGCGATAAACTTGTTCCACGCAGGTGAAGCCGCGGGCGGAATGCTAGATAGTCATAAACTTCTTTAAAAGTGCATTTTGGATGCCACTTTTCATATGAGGAGTTGACTATTTTGCTCACATGCTTTTACAAATATACTAAAATATAAATAAATATAAATGTCCTTAGGCATACATACAGCACCATCTAGTTCCACAGTAAGCAACTTTAGTCTTGTGTTGTGGATACCACATGGTTGATATACTACATAAATACATTTTTTTTGTAAATAAATACTTATTATAATGAAAACATCCATAACTCGGGTACACATGTCCGTATTCATCACACAAAGACATGCTCCTAGCAGGATTCGAACTGGCAACCTTTTGGTATAGCGGTCAGAGTTGCTAACCATTACACCAAACAGGTCGTCGTACGAATTAATTAGTTAGCTATTCATATGCCAAATCGGGTTTTTTTATGAACAAGTAAACACGTGTATGATAAACGCACGATTAATGCCTTCATCGGAAAGGCTGTTATTATCTCCATATAGGCGCAGGATGGCGATCACAATTTTCAGAGGACCTTTAAAATTTGGAAGAGATGTATTGGGCGATTGATTCTATCTGGGGGCACGGCAGTGCCCCCGCCAAGTCGAGCGCGAAGCAAACACTGCCGTACCATCCTTTACTGGAACCATTTCGCCGCATTTTCAGGCCCCTATTTTAGGACCTCTGGATAAGCCTAGAACGCAGAAATTTTCGTCATCCAGTAAGCTATAATCACATACTTAAAATCCAAAATTTCAAGTCTGTAGGTCATTTAGTTCCGAAGTTAAGCGAAAGCAAAGTTTCGCATTTATGACACTCACTCACTCACTCACTCACTCATGATCATCAAAATAGAACTAGTACTTCCCATAAACTCAGAGAGCTGAAATTTGGTACAGAGTTATGGTTCAATGGCCACATAAAGGGAAAACTATAAAAACTAGGATAATCGAAGATCTGGAGTACCTGGTGACCCTGATTAGGAAACACAAGAGCGCAACCAAACTATTAGAGATCGACATATACCGCCTTTACAAAAAATATTCAACTTGGTGGGCCGCTTCATTTGATGTCAAAAATCGAAGGTCTGAAGTATCAGATGAAGAACCCTCAGCTGGTCTCAGCTGTATTACAGATATGGTAATGCCCCCTTCTACTATTGGTACATAGAAAAATCGACTGTCATTGCAAAAATCC
This sequence comes from Oegoconia quadripuncta, assembly GCA_949316235.1. Classification (NCBI taxonomy): domain Eukaryota; kingdom Metazoa; phylum Arthropoda; class Insecta; order Lepidoptera; family Autostichidae; genus Oegoconia; species Oegoconia quadripuncta. The sequence goes on along the minus strand of OX438741.1, from coordinate 9,472,640 downwards.
AGCGTAGTGGGACACATCTTCTAATTTAATCTAGCCTATAGCGTCCCACTGCTGGGCGAATGCCTCCCCTTCTGCTTTTAATACGAATATAAATAAAATTAAAGGAAAACTCTGGATAAGACTAGACTGGCTTTTATACTTATACTTACTTATACTTATTACAAGTTTACAAGAAGAAATAGTCAAACGATTAATTTTATTCTACTCGAACATTACACAAATTAAATAAACAAACGAAAATTTGGTCAAAATATAATGCATTGGCTAAGAGTGGCGGTGATACCCGCACGCGTCGCTAGATGGCGTTGACTGTATTTTAAAACGCGCTTACGTTTTGTTTTTCCGATAATCTTATATGGCAAAGTGGCAACCGGCCGCATTACAGTCGTTTACGACATTCTTCTATTGCGCTTGAAAATGTTTGCTAGGGATTAGGAGGGATTATTTGCATTTCGTTGATTTCGCTGATTATTTCGTGAGGTTTGCTAAGGTTAATTGGCAGGTTGTTATTATATTAATTCAAAGATTTAAACAGGTTAGGAATTATATGGTTAGTGACGGATTACTGATTATTACTTAATTATCAGAATTAAAAGAAGTTTCAATTGAATACTTTATTTAATTGTTAATTATTTAGTACCTACTTTTAGTTTTCTAGGTATAATTTATAGTTAGGCAGTACTTCGAATCGCGTTCGTGTTTATAAGTACTTTTCTAGTTTTCTAGTTTAGTTTATTTAGTTAGATATTACTTCGTTTCGTTTAAAAATATCATTAATTTAGCTGTATTTCAGTACTAGGTAGGTAGTACCTTTGGTAGAAAGTTCATTGATAATTAATTATATTGACACTTGTCTAATAATTAAGAGTTAACGTTTTGCTTATAGTTTGTATAGATTGAGTAGGCAGAGTAATATTTTCTTTAAGTTTTTTTTATTAAGACAAAAGAAGTCTTAAAGATATAAGTAGCTTTTAGTCTAAATATTATCGGTATTTCTGATTTGTTGTCCATATACTAAAGGTCGTTGAGTTTAATTGTGTTTGATTTCGCAAGATAATAATTATCGTAAAAAATGTCGATATTATTAAAAGACGACGATGAACTTAGTGGCTACCAAGTAGTTGGTATGCCCAAAGACGGGTCTTGTCTCTTCCATTCAATATCTTTCTTGGTGTATGGTAGAACTGACTCAACTTGCAGTATCAAGTATATTTGTAGAAACGTGGGCATATATGTAATATGCCCACATTTCTACAAAAAGAAGTGAAATCCCACCAAAAACATTCTGTAAAAAACTAGCCAAATCTCGATGGAGCTGCTTGATTATCTCTAAAAAGTAATGAAATCTATACAAAGTCGTGCCAAGTGTAAGGTTCCTTACTGCGATTTCTTTATTATTATAGTTAATGTTGTGTGACTTGGCCGTTGAAGGGTACACAGGGGTACAAAACCAGGTGCTCCATGACACCATTGCACCAATCTGTCGCCAGAACCGCTACGCATTGACGATGGAAAATTGCCACTTGGAAAACGTTGATTCAATAACCAGTCAATTGTAGGCTTGATAAAGCCACTAACGTATAAAGAATGTTATGTAAACGCCACACAGATTATTCGCTAATAGTTTGCCGTTGAACATTCTTAATAACATAATTAATGACATTAATAGCGGTTCTGGCGACAGATTGGTGCAATGGTGTCATGGAGCACCTGGTTTTGTACCCCTGTGTACCCTTCAACGGCCAAGTCACACAACATTAACTATAATAATAAAGAAATCGCAGTAAGGAACCTTACACTTGGCACGACTTTGTATAGATTTCATTACTTTTTAGAGATAATCAAGCAGCTCCATCGAGATTTGGCTAGTTTTTTACAGAATGTTTTTGGTGGGATTTCTTATTCTGGATTATAAAGTACATAATATATTATATTATATAATGCCCCTTAAATTACAGTGACTTTGTATAAACGACATTGAACTGCAAGGTTTGTGTTTACCTATATCTTGTATTTACTTAGTGTCTGTGTAGGATAATATTTTTCTTAAACAATTTCCTTTTTTTCTTATATTGTTTGAGTTAGAAACGCAAAATGAATGAAATACACCGTTTTTAGTTTTCCAACTAACATCGTACACCTAACTTTATTAGATTTTCAACGGTGATCGTATTACCAAATTAGTAATTCATCGCCGTATCAAAGTCAATATTTATTTCTCCTAATTTGACTGCATTTCTCCGTTACAAGTCGTGCCCATTAATCATACATCCGTCTCCCTCTATCACGGGAATATTGTTTATCTCTGTTTCTATCAGCCATGTTAGAATGCCCTGCGCGTACGCAGCGGCGAGCCCGCGCGTGCCGAGACGTCGTCGTCGTGGACGTTTTTTATCTTTTTTGGTTTATAAGAAAAACCATAAAATCGAGGTGATTGTTGAATGCTAGCCGTTCGGATTAGTTTCCGTTTATGCGTAATCTAGGAGTTTTAGAAATAAAAATTCGAAGTATATTGACGGCTCTTTTAGCGCACATAATACAAGCTGAGTTGCTTAGTGTAGAACTAGATGGTGCTGTGTATGTTCAAGGAATATTTATTTAACTAATATTATAAATTCGAAAGTTTCGATGTTTGTTAGTTGCTCAATCATGGTGAAACGGGTGAACGGATTTGGATGAAATTTGGTACATAGATAGAATATACACTGGATTTAAGACATAGAGAATAAGAATAGTAGAACGCCACAACACATTACAAAAACATAGAAGTAGTAAATTAATAGGACATTTTTAATACCGATAAAGTGAGTAGTTCTCGCGAGATAAACAAAGTATACATAAAAAGCGACAAAGTTATTCCATGCAGGCGAAGCCGAGGGCAGAAAGCTAGTAATTTATAAAGATTAAAGAATAAAACTACGCGGGAGAAATCACACATTTCATCGTGATCATATCAGTTACAGAACGTATATACACTGACGAACATAGACATCCCCTATACTGTCCAGAGCCACACACTATCATCATCAACATCATCTAAGCGTGTAAACATCCCACTGCAGGGATATAGGCGTTTCCTTGCATAATTAGGGAGTATGGGCCATAGTCCACCACACTGACCCAATGTGGGTTGGGGACTTCACATGCCTTGGAATTTTCATTTCTCAGGCATGCAGGTTTCCTCACGATGTTTTCGTTCACCGTTTTAAGAGCAGTCGGATAAATGTACATAAATAATTAAATTTAAAAACTCATTGGTCATTGGCCTGCCTGGGGATCGTACCCGGACCTCCTAAATCCACCGACGCTCCTTTTTATACTATTATACGTACGTATTATTATTATTTGTTTTTCAGTAAGGAAATATTATCGTGTATTCATGGTCGCACGACTTCCAGTATAAGCAGGGGGCCGATCGCGCTAAGTTAGATCGGTATTACCAAAGCTAAACCAAAAAAGTTCCGTTAAGCACATTTCGTATCGCGATAATCATTTGAACGGAAATTAACCTAGTATTTTTTAATACTCGTAGTTAGCTCTATGCATTTTGGGTTTGGTTTTACTTTATTAGCGTCAACGATATTATAATCATTCACAAAAAGCTCGATACCATGTTTTACATCAGCTAAACTAAAGCTAAACCAAAACGTTCCGTGCCGTTCGAACGGTAAAACCGTTTTAAAATAGCGCGATTGGTCCACAGATCTCGATACGTTCACATTTCCGAATTAAATGCAGAATCTCGATAAACAAAACATCGATTAACGCGAACACGATGCTACAAGATTACGATACACGTTATCGCGAAAGATTGCAAAGCCACTGGATTTCGATGCACGGTACAGAAAAAGACCGTCACCGCGAAGCTAGTGGCTTCGCATTCCGGTAGCGTCGCGCGGCCAGCTAACATCGGCAGTGTTATATTTATCACGCAGCCGACTGTACGATATACGAGTGTTAGTATCTTGCATTGAATATGGCCGTCCGCCATTTTAGAAACTTCTAGTATGCCAAGCCAGCAAGGAACCACCGATTACTAAGCGACTTATGGTCTAGGGTATTATTTCATTGATGCGGATGATGATGACAAATTATTTATTTTATACAATAAAGTGTATTTAATTTGATAATATAAATTTTAAGCGGGCGGAAATTTACCCTTTAAATGGGGTATGTGTGGTGAGCGTGGTCGCCCCAAATGTGCGGTCAATTGTCTGAGTGGAAGTTACTGTCCATTTCACCATTGACTCATTTGTTATAAGAATACATTCTGGCAAAATATCAGCGATGAGATCACCTACTCTAACTGCATACAGTATAATGCTGAATCAGCACCTTTTCATAACGACGACACATTTCGAACTATATTATGTACAGTCAGCCGCAGAGAAATATGACCCCCTGTACAGTCATGTATGAACGAGCGAGACTGTACGTATTACTGTATTATGTAATGTGTGATAAATATTTGTGTTTTCATAATTAACTACCAATCTACCCAGAATACAGAGATAAGTAAAAGAACAAAGGATATAAAGAAAAGAACAAGAAACCACATTGATCACAGCTTTGGGAGAGTATGAAAGTGAAGTAAAGTTTTTTTTTCATGGGGAAATGCTTTACTCATACCGGTCGCCCGGGATACGACGAGACGGTTATGTGAGACTCCCCTCCCTATCGGGAGGGATACCCACTAAAACCCCGCGGCGACCTTCCACGGCAGTAGAGAAGACCTGCGAAAGCGTAAGCGGCTCCAGGTATGCCTCCTTATTTTCTATAATAAATCAGTAACCAATAGGTGATTTTATTCAAAATTTATTTTGATGGAGTCCTAAATCAAGTTAAATGCCTTTTATTATAAATTTAAAAAATAAAGTTTGTAAACGGACGACATTTAATTATATTAAAGGACCTTAATTGCTGTCGTGTTTGTATTAGGTTTACTTATTTGTTCTTTTTTTCTTACGTAGAAATGCGTTACGCATACCGCCTCACCTGCGACGAGACGGTTATGTGACTCCGGCGGTCTTAAGTCCTCTTACTCCCAGTCTTAAGAACTAGCGATTGGTATGTAATATGAAAAATCTAATATTGAGCTTTGACCTTATATCGACTTAAGGTCCATGCACACGGCGCGTCGCAAGCGCACGTGCTCATTAGCGAGCAGTTTATTCGCGCCGCGTGACGCGTGCGGTCACGTCTCGAGCACGCGCCTACACGCCGCGTGACGCGTTTCCACACTCACACGATATTGCTGCAGAGTGTAACAATAGTTTTTATTTGTGTGCACTCTATGTAATGGTAAAAAAACTCATCCGGTATAAATTATCCCCAATATTTAATATTAATAATCTTAACTATGCAGTCCGTGAAATAAGCATCGAAATCTTGCGGTAACTTAATCAGTATAAGCTATGGAACTCTTTCAGTTGATGTCTTCCAACATGCACTTTACTGGTTTTTCATTAGTTAATTTTCAATACCTTTTTGTTACGGAGCCCTGAGTGTACAAATATGACATATCCAATTTATTCTTCTTCAGCTCGTACTGTCATTGTCAGCAGAGTTCTCTCTCTCTTTACCATCAATCAGTATTATTAACGGTACAACTGGCACTGATTTATACCACTACCATGACCAAAATAAAAGTATAATAAGAAAAAAGGTTCACTTTCCAAGAAAATACAAAACATGAAATTATCCGAAAAATAAATAGTCACAGAACAAATACTTTAAACTCCGCCGATATCATAAAAATATTTAGGTATTAAAGCAATGGTACTAGTGACATAACTAGTGCCAGTTGAACCAATGATCCAAGTACCAAGGAATCGAACCCGGACCTCCCAAATTGGAAGACCGCGTCTAAACTGCTGAGCCACCGACGCTTCGTGCAAATATTGGATAATATTAAAGTTTCATATAAAGAAAATCAAAATGCATATAATTAATTGCTTATCTGCTACAAATTTTTTTTATGGGTTAGACCGAGTAAGTCCCTTTAAAATATAACAAATTAAATTAGAAAACATACCAACACATAATCTAGTTAGTGGTAAAACTAATAACAATTAATCATCGAAATAATACAAAGGTACATATATAGAAATCTCAAAATGTAGGAATGTTAAATTACATAAGAGTATGGCTATTTTTTTCTTTTTTTTATACACAACAACGGTCCTCAATCACACCTGATGTTCAGTGAAGATGAGGCCGAAGGTGGAAGCATACTGACCCGGAAATCCCATCTTATTTGGGGGACTGGCTATATTTTATCTCTGACAAGCGGAAAACAACAATACTATTAACATTGCTGTTTGGCGGCTGGATGGTGGTGGTAGCTAGCCAGGCGGCCATTTAAAATTCCCTACCACCAACCAAACCGAGTACTATACATGTACCTCGCTGGGGATCGAGCCCGCGACTTCCGAAAACGTTAAACGTTAAACCCAGTGTTTAAAGCACGGAGGCGGGTTTTTACCAAATTTCAAACTAAAATAATATTCGGGACGTGACGGAGCTTCGGACTAGTATGATCATATTTTCGCAATGGAAACGCGAAATGCGAGTTCGCATCGCGACCCTGGAGGTTTGCGATAGCGTTACGTTATTATTAGTTATTATTATTACTGTCGGTCAGTGTCGCCGCGGCTGTGCACACTTTTGGCATACTCCTGGCGAATACGCGGAATCGGAGCCAGGATACGCGATGACGTGGTTTGGGTTCGATATGAACCAAAATGCTTTATTTACATTTGTGTAGCATAAAGTATGGGCAATGATGGCAATCGAATAAATATTCGTTTTTAACCGTCGACGTAAAGAGAGGTGCAATGAGTTTGAAAGGTTTGTCAGTGGTATTCCAGCGCTAAAATGACTTCACGAATTTGAAAAGTCGATATTTGTAAGATGGTTTATTTAATCGAAATCGATTCAGCCGTCTCGAACAACCCATAACACAGTTAATTTGTTTACGTAGATAATAATATATTAATAGATTCGGGGATTTTCTGAATTTTTAAGTTATAACTATAAATAAGACGACCTATGGTGCTTATTTAAATATTGATGTTGTTATCTAGTATCCTACAAGATTTGCTTAGTTTGAGACTAAATACTTGATGTAAAATATTTAAAAAAAAATGATGAAGTAGCGTAGGTAAGGGTGAGGAAATGTCACCCTTACCTACGCTAATTGGGTAAAAAAAATTGGGTATATTAGGTAAGTGAAATTGAAGGTATTAGCATAGGTGAGTTATTTTTTTTTCAAAACCATCATTTAATAAAGTGTTGTGTAATTTGTCGGTCGCGTTTGTATTCGCGCCTATTTTACATAATTGTACATAATTTAAAAAAAAAACTTGGGAGAAAATATGAGTTCCAAATAAATTTCGCATGATAGGAACTGATATAAATCCCGCCAGCCGCATATCAATCTACGGCCGGCGCGTGCGTCGATATACCTTCTATTTCACTTATCTAATATGCCCTATTTTTCCCTTTGCGGTAAAAAACCTAACCCGGTATAACATCGCCCCTTCTTCTTTTCGTGTCGAGGCAAATTTCAAATTTTATTGGACCAAAACTTAGCCACTCTAACAGCACTGTCTTATGATCGCCCATTGAGTCATCAACATTATGGGGCACAAAAATTTATTATCTAAAGCTTGCGTGACCAGAGACGATCGCGTTGATGTCTTTTGTATAGAAATCCCACTTTTGGCAGAGTGTTACATATTTGTCTCTTACGTTGACTCCGATAGTCAAAATACCACGGCTTGTTTATGATGAGATCATTTTGATATTTTATAAGGAATAAACTACAGATGATCTGCAATTACAGGTGTATTACGTATCTTGCAAAGTTACCGTGAGACGCTCTAAAATTCGAAATAATATATTATATTTCGTGAGATAAAAAAATCATGTCAATTAATTTTTTTTTGACAACAATGACTACTCAGATATGAGTAAGAAAGTCAGAGGTTGCATTTTTTATGTACCTAAGTATTTGTTATAATATCCAAAATATACTAATTGAAATACAACCCGTGAGACCATCGCATCACGTACACGTGTATGGATGCTTTTTGGTGCAAAGTCTCTTAATCGCCTTTTACGACATCCACGGGAAGAGTGGGTAAAATAATTTTTAGTCTAGTTAATTTGAAAAGTTAAGTAAACCATTCAAATTGAGCGCGGGAAATCCTAGTTGGATTCGTTGTTATTGTTGCGGTTTATATGATCGGTGTGCTGAAAGAGATCTCTATTAGTGATAAGCTCACCACTTGTTTTTATTCTTTAATAATGATCGCTGTAGAAATATATATGTATACAATAGATTTTTGTTGCTTGGAGCTGTCCTGTACTTTGTCGGGAACCAAAGGGTTATTTAAATGCCATATTAAAATGCAGTACAATCCCCAAATTCCCGTAGCTAAAAGACTAGCATTACATATCGTGGCTCTAATAACTCGGCGGCTACCGTTAGAGGTTGCTTCCCGCATACTAATGCGGCCGCCGGCTCTGCCTGTGATGTGGTTCGGGGAACGATCGGTGCCCGAATATTGATCTAGGAGTCTAGCTTCGAGGAAGGACTTGTTTTCGGAAAAATATAAGCAAAAAATAACAAAGTTAGGTATTGTAGTAGCATAGCAATTAGCATGCAGTTACCAACAGTTTTAAGAGGCTTTATTCCGTCCAGTGGCGCTCTTATCGGAAAAATTCAGATTTCTTTTTAAATACAGAATGTCCAATTTAGTATTATTTCATGTAGTAGGTTAAGGTTTCGAAGTTGGCAACACTCAACTTACTTTTGAAAATAGCGCAAAATATAATAAAGTTTCTTTTTGGATCGTGGTTTTCACCACAGCGTTCTCGCAGTTTTTTCGGTTTTCGTATAATTTATCTAACAAATATAATTGTCCGTACCACCTTTGCTTAAGCCACTAACGAAATTACAGTCCGCTTAAATCATCAACACAGAATAAATCCAAAAAATCGCCCTGACTTGCACTCGAGAAGCCTAAAAGCCAATTAAGAGTAATATCTAAATAGCTTTGAAAACGGTTATTTTCCAGAATTCACGATTATAAAGAAAAAGTGTCAGCTTTTATAAATAATTTGAAATTCTAGAAAATAATCGTAATTACAGAAGCTTTTAGGCTTTTAGCGTGCGCGTCAGAGCGATTCTTTTGATTTATGCTGTATTGGAAACAGAATGCGCTATTCTGTATACTAAACGGCTTCACCGATTTCAAAGAGCGTGGTTTTGTTAAATTTGTCCTGGATACCTGGAGTGTCATAGAATACATTTTATGGTAAAAATTCCGACATGGCGTCCGCAAAATAAAAAATATACTATCGAGTTTTTTGTTTTTAAATATTGAAATGGTTTTTTTTTATACACGACGGATATGTTTTATGACCTCAATTACACCTAATGTTAAGTGAAGATGAGGTCGAAGGTGGAAGCGTACTGACCCGGAAACCCCAACACATTTGGGGGACTGGCTATCTTATCTCTGACAACCGGAACACAACAATGCTATTAACATTGCTGCTTCGCGGCAGATTTAGATAAGATGGTGGTAGCTGGCCAGGCGGACATTTTTTTTTTAAATGCCCTACCACCAACCAAACCGAGTACTTTTAAACATGTACCCCGCTGGGGATCGAACCCGCGACCTCCGAATCGTAAACCCAATGTTGTTTACATTGAGCCACGGAGGCGGTTAATATTTTAGTAAAATACTTGTTATTGGTCAATCAATTTTAATTATTATTTTGATTACTTATTATTGTCTTATTTCACAGTTTATCATCAACAGCCTTACACTGTTGGAACACTGCCACCTCTCACTTTTTTTATGCACAACGGGTTGTTACTTGACCTCAATCACACCTGATGTTAAGTGAATATGAGATCGAAGGTGGAAGCGTACTGACCTGGAAACCCCAACACATTTATTATACTGGTCCTGAATGTACCTATATTATCTTTCTTTCTCTATTCTTAGCCGGTGATTCTAGCACCCTTAGCAAGTATGTTAAGTGTACAAATTTATAGTGACAGTTTCTTTCAAAAAGTTACAACAAGACTTAATGTTGGTGCAATGCAACAACTAAGGCCTAAGTTCATAGCTCATATTTAATTCAACAGCCGGCGACGTCTCAATTCACGATAGATGAGACCAATCGTGAAATTCATAGTCACGACCGAGATGGGGGACTATTCTGAATTTTATTGCAAAATCTTTGCAAACATTATGATTTTATTGAATAATGTGTAATATTACACTTGGGAGCAAAGAAATGAAACTACATGCAGCGCCATATAAAACAGGTTTTATAAACTGGTTAATAACTCGGAAATTTTGATCTAGGAGTCTAGCTTGGAGGAAGGACTTATTTTCAGAAAAATATAAGCCAAAAATAACAAAATTAGGTATTGTAGTAGCATAGCAATTAGCATGTTGCCATGCAGTTACCGACAGTTTTAAGAGGATAAATTAAGATTTCTTTTTAAACACAGAACAAATCCGAAAGGTACTGCACCGATTTTAAGTGTGTTTCGGCACGGAAAAAGAATAGCACCAACACATCTCTTCCGACGGGTTTCGTCAAAGCCGATTATGGGACTTGCACCAAAAAATATCTATAGACTTGCACGTTGTAACGGTGATGGGCTCACCCCATGTCACGTGTGCATTTTTGTATAATTCGAAAAGTGAACCGTGCATGTTAAAACATTTTAATGTTAGAAACACCCAAACGAATATTCAAATTCAATTCAAATTAAAAAAAAAAACAAATTCATAAAGTTTTATTTCGTAAGTAAGAATAACTTTTGAAATCGTCATGATATAGCAAGAAATGAAGAGAAGAACGAGCAAGAAACTCAGGGGTTGCTCTATGTTATGTTTGCGATATCTCTGAACACCCCCTTTGGGATAAAGGTCGTGATTTAATGTTGACTTTTATATGTCCACTTTTGTATATCACAAAACCAGCCCATTAATTGTAATTCTTGATAAGTTATTGAACTTATCAATTATTCAATAGTCAATAGTCTAAATCATTAGACAATAGTCAACATTTTTTATTTCTAAGGATAAAATTACCACTTGAATTTATTTTCTTTGTAAGTAAAGCGTATATACCGATATAAAAGTTAATCCAAGTTTGTTACTGAACTCCTATATAAACTTACTCAAGTTCGAAATCCAATTTATCAGATAGATTTTTTTTCCTATTACAAAAGGATGGCAATAATATTCAAAATTGAGAGCCGTTATAAGCTGCTACCATTATGTCACATTTACACTATTAGTCGTAAATTGTCGAAGGTCAGCGACCCCTCCTCTCCTCCCCCTGCAGTTTCTCAGCACCCAGATGTTCCCATACAAACACTGGAGTCAACGACCCCGAAAATTCCACAGTTTCATACAAAATTATAGGGCTGCAATCGTTCGTCGCCCAAATGACACGCCCGTGACAGCCAAATGACATAATTGTCAAAATAGTCACTGCGCTGACAATCGCACGTGACACCATAACTAAACAGAGATAGGTGAATACGACGCTGGATGGTTGGAAAGGGAGAGTAAATGGCGCGTCGGTGTCAATTATAGGCGGGGAAACGGAATTAGAGAGCACAGCGTGCCGGTTTCAAATTTGGAACCGTTTTGTTTTAAATCGATAAATCGATTGATTTTGTGGTCGCCTCGCATCAATTGCGTGTGGTCGAATTTCTAAGAATAATTGAATATCAATATTAAAGTTACGATTCTATACTATTAAAATGATTACCGTCCCGTGAAGTCACACCGAGTTGAATGAAACCCAAGTCATTCATGTCTGAAATGCAAAAATATGGACGCGACGCTGTACCTAATAATTCTTAATAAAGACCATTCTATTAAGGGCATTATTATTAAGTATACGGTCTGATTTTATGAGCACATTTATTATGAAAAATCGGTCATATATTTGCGTGTCGCAAGCCAACCCTTTCGACGCCTGTCGTTCTAAAGTCCGTGATCGTTTCTCATAATTATATGTATGAGTATGAGGGCAGGGACTTTTGGCGCGATGTGGGTGTTCAAAATATGAAATTATGAGTTGGCGCGAAGGTGCGACAGAGCTCTGTTTATTTTATTTTTAAAACCACGAATTGCTTTGGCTTTGATTCCTGCTATTATGCCTAGTTTACATTTTTAATCGAAACTTTCATTTCTTTTCTTTTCAATTTGCAAAGGTTTATACGGGTAACATGATAATATTTATGTGATTCAAAGCGAGCGGAACGGGGGATGTCACACATTCAGTACCGTGTCATGAAAGGGCGATAATTTTATTTATCGCTTTATAATGAGGTTGTTTGCAGAATGGTCCTGTTTGGGATTAAAATATACAGTTCCAGTTTGGATCGTACATTTTAGCGAACATTGTGATATATGATTTATTATCGATATACGTCTTGATAAAATCAATTTAGAAAATCTTGAGACAAGAAAAATGTGACCGAGAACAGAAAGGAAAAACCATAATAAGGTAAGTCATAAAACATCAAATATTTTTATGGTAATAAATTCAATCTTACTGTATTGATGAGTTCATGGAAATGGTGATGAATTTATTCATTTATTTTATTTGAATAAATTGTACACAAATATAGAAATATATGTTAAAATTATTAGGAGTAATAGCATAAATAAGTTTCAATGAGCCGAAACTATCGAGATATGGTAAGCTCAGCACATTTAATATACCCTATCATCATCTGATTTAAGAGCCATGCTCTTGTCGGTGGAGATTTTTCCATATCTCTCTGCTCTCCGCCTTTCTCTTGTCCTCCTGATACGACACGACATATTAAATATTATTACTATTTAATATTATATTTTTAAGATACCCTAATAGTACAAAAGAAATAATAAATCGGAGTGCGTATTTTTGACCCGACTTGTGTGTACGCAAAATTTGAGGTAAAAGAACCTTTTAACTTTCTATGGGAAAGAAAATTATTTTACGCACACGACTTCGTCCGTTTGAATTTTCAAATCCTTACATAATTGTTATAACAGTAAAATATCGCCCCGAACCTAGTACAGTATATGTATCTCTAAGGTTTACTGGTAGAAAACTCTATCGGAATTAAGCTCGCCCTTATACATTTTCTATACAATGCATATTTATGTAATAGTTGTGTTCCCAATAAAGATATTAAGAAGATATTTAAAGAATTAAACTATTCTCAGATTTCATTCTCTCTGACCTGAGTTTAATTGATTCAACGAACCGTCGTTATTACAATCGATTATTTTATAATCGTTAAAAAAAGCGCACGGAAGCTGCCACACGGGCAATTATCGAGTGGAAAAAAAATCGATTAGTGATTATGACGGATCGATTTAATCAATACTACGTAGTTTCGTTATATATAAACACGTATGGGAAACTGAGGCTGGGGTCAACTTTCTTTTCCATTATTTATAGTTCTGGAGCATGTGATCTTGTAACCTTATAATGTGCATTAACTATCTGTATACAATATTATGTGAGAAACATGATAATGTAAATGCATAGGTATGCAGTGTATTTATTGTGGAATAAGTGTGGAATAAGGTTCTTCATCTCTTTACGTGGGCATCGTGTGAAAGAGTATGGTTTATTTATAAAATTTAGGATTTTTGGAATATTACAAATATGAGTGTAACTACGTACCCTTGAAAAAGAAGATGTACGAAATCAGATCACAAATTTTTGTAACTTTGAAGAAGTAAAGCACTCGAAATTACATAACAAAAAAATTATAAATTGTAAAATTGTATAAAAACCCGAATGGCGCGCCAATTCTATTATAACACTTGAATTGTATTTTGTTAGTTTTAAATAATTTATTCCATTAGTAAATTTATAACATAACCTGTGCGATTTAAGAACCACATGTCCGCTATCTTTTGTATCTCAATTGGAATATTATTATATTATATTTTCGGAAACCTCAAAATGAGCCCTTTTCTTATGATTCTCATATTGAAGTACCTTTTCTTTAATTTTACTCATCATTTGACTCCTCCAGCGGCTATGGTCACCTTTTTGTGACGTAACCTATCCTTTGACACCTGAACTGTCACGACGAATCTAATGGTGTTTCATTAATTAAATTTCATAAAGCTGTTTGGTTGCTATGAGGGAATAAAGATCCCCACAAACATATATGGATATACGCTAAAAATAATACGCTGAATTCTTTGCAACCTGGTATTAACAAGTAAAGAGAAAAGTAAGTTGCGCAGATATTTCTGGAAACTTATTTTAAATACCTAGTTTATGCTTGACGATAAACACCAATCAACTCCAAGAAAATTGACACCCAAAAACACCTTCGAAAACTAAAATAATCGATTGCCACCAGACCATTAAATAAGACTCGATAGCCCGAAAAATCCACCGCCCAATTTCCTGCGTCGCGGACAATTAAAAAAGCTCCAAAAAAAAACGAAGTTCGCTTGCTATACACCATTTCTTCGGGGTCATAGCACCCAACAGGAAACGACGTCACGGGTCGGCGCGCACGCCGCTCGCTCTTACGAAAAATAATACTTTTCTAGGTATAACACATAGCCGGTCACTCGTGTAAGTACGGCTGGATTTATGCTTTGGCGGTTGTGTAAATACGTGATTTGATGAGTTAAGTACAGTGAGACGTAAATTCGTAAACGCTTATTCATGATGGAATCATCTTCCATCACTGACGGAATAAAGATTTTGTTACCTAAATACAAAAAGTTACATCCGAACTAATATCCGGTCCGTAATAGTTTTAATAGTTGTTTGCGAAGTTCCGTTTTATTAATTGTAAGTTTCGGTTATAAATAAATATCCCTAAACATACACAAAGCGCTATCTAGTTCCACACTAAGCAACTAGGTAGCTTGTATTAATTTCTTTTGTAAATATTTCCATAATCATAAATAAAAACGTCCATAACTCGGCTGCTCCTGTCCATATTCATCAGACAAACATATGCCCCTAGCGGGATTCGAACCCGCAACCTAAACGGTTGCGGGTTCGAAGGTAGTAGTCAGGGTTTCTAACCACGACACCATACAGGAAGTCATTGTATGCGAAGTTTGATTAATAATGAACATAGTTATTAATAACCGAATTAGTTCGGTAAAATTGCTATTTAATGTACTCTTACTCGTACTAGCCCTTAATTATACAGATAGCGCGTTTGACATTCGCATTTCAAGTTAGCATTTTTGATAATTCGAAAACGATAATGGTCACACCCTGAGATCCGCCTCTCCAACGCGCAGCTGTGTTTGATCACGGGTACACTAACAGGTCACGGTCATTACAACAAACATCTGTTCAATATAGGTGTCACAGCACTGTGCAGAGCGTGCATGGAGGCCGAAGAATCAGCCGCGCGAGGAGGTGGCCACACATCGAGCCACCCATATTGGAAGACCGGAGTCTCTCCCCGAAGCCTGTGGCAACATCCCAAAGTTGCTCGGCTTCCTTCAGGAGCTTGGGTGGCTGTATTAAGTATTAATAAAATAGGCGCACTTAGACGTCGAGTTGCGGAAACCGGTCCGCCAACGAATACGACCCTTAGATCCATTCGTGGCTTGGGTAATAAATTATGTTAATTACGAATCATATTTTATATAATTTACAATTTTCAAAATTGGAGTATAAAGTTTTCGAGTGGAGAGTATGCACCGGCAAGCGTAGCGTAGGATGTTCACTCATAAGGTGGATAGACGATCTGATAAAGGTGATAAAGGTCTGGATGCAGACCGCTTCCAAACGTTCTGGAAATCGATAGGGGAGGCCTATGTCCAGCAGTGGACGTCCACATGCTTGAAACGCACACGTGAGGAGTAAGCCCATCGCCGATAAAACGTCTATAGATGTTTTTTGATAGAAAGTCCTTTAGTCGCCTTTTACGACACCCACGTAAAGAGACGGTATGGTTCTATTCATTTCTCGTGCTTGTGCACGAACTATAATGTGCTCGGCACATGATCGAAATTCTACCATAATATTAATAACTAAATCCATACTAATAACTAAGTCTGTCGCTTGATTGTCTAACTGCAATAATAATGAATTTCATGGCCATCTCGCCTGTTGTCGAATTTAGTAGTTGAAGCTTTACTATTAGTTGAATTTGACAGTTAAAGACTTCACCACCAACAGGTTTACATGTGCCCACTGTTGGGGCACAGCTTCGTCCCATTGGGATAGAGTATGGTCATAATCCACCAAGAAGACCCAATGCCGATTGGTGGGTTTGTGTCAGACTAGGGGCCACTTGACAGTCAGTGTTTTTAAGCCACCACTGTAGGCCACCGAGTGCCTTAAATGAAAACAACCGGGACCGACTATTTAAGAAAGCACGGCAACATTGCATGTAATCGAAAATTACAATAATTTCTTAAATTTTCATTAATTACCAATTTATTCTATAATAATAATAGGAATATACCATTTACTTGGTTAATGCCCGTAAATGGTATGATAATACCAGCTCATGCTGAGAAAAAGAAATTGAAAATAGATATAATAATAATAGTTGGTGCGGAAATTACTTCTTCACTTTGAAGAAGAAACTCAAACTCAAACTCAAAGCATTTTATTTTAACGTAAGATACATGATATCATTTGTTGAATGTCAATTTAAATCTATTGGAAATAAAAATAGGGCTAAGCATTTTTCGGTCAGTCAGTATGTCCAAGCTACCACCGTTTGCGGAAAGGGAAATCATTTGTGGGAAAAGAAATACGTAACGTGATAATAATAATAATAATTGGTTCAATAACTTAATTAGTTATATTTATTAATTGAATCCAATATGTTACGGGAATAATCTTACACAATATTCATTTACCAATAACGTTAGTTTTAATTTGATAACACCAAACACATTTCAAAATACCATTTGTCCCACGATCAACCCTCAGGTTTCAGCAGAATACCAGTGTTTTGCCCGCCTTGGGCAAATCCATACACTGAGCTGTAGCCGTTTTGTATACTGCGGCACACACATAATATTTATTGTTTCTGTACTTGTGTTTTATTGTTTTATTAGTATTTTTCATATGTAAAATTTGTTATGTGTGTGTACATGGATGCAAATAAATGCTTATCTATCTATTTAACATTCGTAATCATTTCATTTAAGGACTAATCGCGTCAGTTGCTTAACTTCGCTAATCGGAAACGAATAGCAAATGCGACTGCGCCAGGAGTTCTTTTTAAAGCCTGGATGGAATTTGACAGTCAGAGTCAATCAAGGTACGTATATTACAACACAAACTCCTGAGAATCTAACGCATCGAAATATTACATACTAGGTCGCCACCCGTCATCATTCATTATTTAATTACAGATTTTGCACATCAACATTGTCTCTTCTATGTAAAGGACCTCATTACTATCCAGAGACGACAAAGAAAAAAAAAATTATACCTCTAAGTACATTTAAACATGCGTTACAAGTAATGCTTGTGACCCGTCGATGCGTGAACTTCCGTGTTTCCCGACCCCTATCCCGTTCAAGCCTTTACCACCTTATCGCATGGCAATAAAGTTCATATAGGCGTGAGCCGATTTAATGTCTGGTTCATCGTAGATGCAGTTCTCACGAATAGGTAGCGTGATTGTAAATCTTAGTTTTCTTGCAGTTTTTCTTTGTTTTGACGTTGAATATGCATCTTGGTCATGCTCATTTCATTGATAGGTTTATTGGGAAGGGGGTAATTAACCGCTATACATGGTGAAAGTACGAAGTATCATCATTAACAGCCGTACACGTCCTCAAGTGTTGGAGTACAGCCTTCTCTCACTGGAATGGTATGGGTCATAATCGCATAATCCCAGTGCGGATTGGTAGATTTGTGCCAGTCAGTGTTTTTAAGTTGCCCCTATTAGGCCACCGACTGCCTTCAGTTAAAAACAACCGGGACCGGCTATTTAACCTGCCTTCCGAAGCACATCTAATTCCACACTAAGCAACTAGGCTTGTGTTGTGGATACCAGATGGTTGATACACTACACCAATACATTTTTTTTTGTAATTAAATAATATAAATGAAAAACATCCATAACTCTCTTCTGAGGAGGGAGTGTATCTACACTCTTATTAAAACGCGACTAGATCATGCGATTGATGCGACAGTCTCAGTCCCGTATTAATAAATCGTTCTTGAGATTGAGATCGCGTCTCGGTCTCAAGACCATTTTTTCTGATGCTGTTTTAATATGCAACAGATTCTCAAGCATCAACTTGAGGCCATGTCAATCTTGAGAATGGTTTATTAATACGGGACTAAGATCTTACCGCACCAGACATTGCTTAACTATGCTCAGTCAGTGTTTTATCCCGCCCCTGTGGGCCACCGACTTGGCTTAACGACTGCCTTCAAATGAAAACAACCGCGTCCTATTTAACGTGATCGCCGAAGCACGGTAAGATTCGTATTAAAATGCCACAGTGGTCCCCCATCCAAGGATTAACCGCAGCAGACATTGCTTAACTTTGCTAACCCAAAACTTGCTTTAGGAATAATGTTCGTATTTATCACAGAAACATTTACACCTAGCGGGACCACAAATTTGTAGAAAAGAAAAAAAAATAGCAAGAGGTCAAAGATCACTGGCCTTGACTAATTAATGCGAAAAAAGTTATAAATATGAAACTCAATCTCGGCTACAGTTAGCGGCCAGTTCGTCATGGGAACCCGCGCCTCATGCATATTGCACTCTGCTGTAAAAATGCTTTTATTACTATAATTATAGTTTATTATACGTAGGTATGTAGATACATGCGTGTGTAGGAAAACTTTCGCGAGATAGAGGAGCTAGTTCTACTGCTGAGTTGGAATGGTGACAATATTGTCTCTCTTTACGATTATCAATCCAATTTTTGTTTTTTTTATACACTACGGGTTAGCACTTGACCTCAATCACACCTGATGTTCAGTGAAGATGAGGTCGAAGGTGGAAGCGTACTGACCCGGAAACCCAAATATTTGGGGAACTGGCTATCTTATCTCTGACAACCGGAACACAACAATGCTATTAACATTGCTTTGGCGACGATTTAGATAAGATGGTGGTAGCTAGCCAGGCGGACATATAAAATGCCCTACCACCAACCAAACCGAGTACTAAACATGTAGTTACCCCGCTGGGAATCGAACCCGCGACCTCGATTCGTAAACCCTATGTTGTTTACCACTTGTTTACCACGGAGGCGGTTCTTCCACGGCGCGGCGGCGGCGGTTCACTAATTATTTTATGATTTCATAAGAAGGCCTTCACCTTGTTCACTCAAAGGGCGATGGAAAGCGAATCAGAAATGAATAGATCCACAGGAGAACCAAGGTGACTGATATAACCCGAAAATTGCCAAACTTAAGTGGCAGTGGGCGGGGCACATTGCTCGTAGGACCGACGGCTGTTGGGGCGGAAATGTTCTCGAGTGGCAAAGACGCGGCGTGGGCAGACATCGCCACGAATTGGACCGACCGTTTGGTAAAGATCGCGGGAAGACGCTGGATGTGGGCAGCGCAGGACCGATCGTTGTGGAGATCTTTGGGAGAAGCCTTTGTCCAGCAGTGGACGTCTTTCGGCTGATATGATGACGATGATGAATTTTATAATTGGAATAGAAAATAGAAAATTAAAAATTGAGACGCCGCGAAAGATTATAACATCGTTCGAATACCCCAATCAACTGTGTTAATTGCTAATGTATTTTCGAAACTGCTTAACCGATCAGCGCCATCGCGCCATCTAGGTCCTCAGTAAGCATCTAGGTGTTATGGATACCAGACGATGGATAAACTACACAAATACATTTTTTTTGTTAGTTAATACATGTATAAATGAAAAACATCCATGACTCGGGAACACATGTCTGTATTCATCATACAAACATATGCCCCTAGCTGGATTCGAACCCGCGACCATTTGGTATAGTAGCAGAGTTTCTAACCACTACACCAAAGAAATCGTCAAATAAATACATACGAAATAAATATATACTCATGCAATATACATCCATAATTATATTTACTTACATACATAAATAAAATAAAATATTTCTTTAACTTCGCTGATCGGTTCGCTACGCCACGTAGTCAATATACATAGTTTTTCTATTGGATAAGAATTTGATCACTTATAAATTATGTTATCCATACGAGATCCGTTAATATCGAGTCTTGCTCCATGTCAAGTGTTAGCGGAATCGAATGTGCAAGCGGTGCGTGAAAATCTTGCTTTTTATAGATCACAGACAATCAAGGGTGATCATGATTATTGAATTCTACATGTCCATAGTTTTTAACCTTTAATGTATTCTAATTATAGCGCAATTGAGATTATTACGGTTTTAAGCGGGGAATGGGCTTTGAAAGAGTGGTTACAAGAAAAAT
Organism: Oegoconia quadripuncta; assembly: GCA_949316235.1. Lineage (NCBI taxonomy): Eukaryota > Metazoa > Arthropoda > Insecta > Lepidoptera > Autostichidae > Oegoconia > Oegoconia quadripuncta. The sequence goes on along the minus strand of OX438741.1, from coordinate 9,452,174 downwards.
GACAGCGAATAAATGTAAGTTAAGTAGACATAGTAATTACAAAATCTCGGTACAAGATGTGCGTCTGTGGAATCAGTTACCTCTGGTGCGAAAGTCTCCATCGCTTGATTCCTCCAGAGCGAATGTCAGAAAGCTCTGGAGTGTTGATACAGTCACATTTTGAGCTATTATTATTAATATTTATTTATCATTCTTTTTTCTCGATATTTTCTTATAAGTATTTATCCTATTTATACAATTTTATATTATGGATGTCAATTCATGAATAGGTACTATGTAGGTATATTATATATTGTATATGTATGTACTTAAGTATATGTATGTGAGTAAGTATAATTATGTATGTATATTGCATAAGTATATATTTATTTCGTATGTATTTCTTGTTGTAAAAGTTAAGTTAAATTCTAGTCAATACTCACAATTTTCCCTTTTTTTTATGCACGACGGGTTCGTACTTGACCTCAATCACACCTGATGTTAAGTGAAGATGAGGTCGAAGGTGGAAACGTACTGACCCGGAATCCCCAACACATTTGGGGGACTGGCTATCTATATTGTTATCTAAAATTCCCTAAATTGTGAATGTTGATTTGTTTTGTGTACGCCCAGCCAATCTGTCCTTTGGCATTTACCTAAGTTGCCTGGAGATCCCTATTTGGGATAAGTCCGCCTTTGTACTTTTAATTTAAGTAGACATAGTAATTTTGTAAGTTTTATAAAGTATAATAAAGCGTATACAAACAAACAAAAAGAAAAGTGAATAAGTATATATTTGGACTCCTCGGCTGCATCCACTCGTACTCTCTGGTACTTGACATAGGCAATCGATAAATCGCGCAAGTCCATCGTTAGAAATTTTCAAGAAAAGAGTAAAAGAGCATTTAATTGTCTTTATGATTTCTCCTCAGTATCATAGTAATTATTTAATTATTTACCATAATATGAGTATTGATAATGCATATACTTATTTATACTTCGTACTATATATATGTATATTGGGTAGGTTACGTGGTATATTAATGTTATTTATTCGGTGTATTTTTCTTTTTTTGGGTATTTATTTATATATATTATTTTTTATGAAATAATTTTCAAATGTTGTGTACACTATTTTCTGCCCAATCTAATAACCACTATGTATCTCTTAAGGTTTGCTGGTAGAAAACTCTATCGGAGTTAAGCTCGCCTTTGTACATTTTATATACAATGTATGTAACAATTTTGTGTACAATAAAGATACTAAGATAAGATATTAAGATAAATAACTTATTGAAGTGACAGCCATCTAAATATATCTGGAAAATGAACTTCTGTTAAGATTATAGCTTATTTTCCAGTTTTTAAATGATTTATGCAAAAATGAGTAGAATATGCAAAATAGCAAATCTAAAATCACTCACTACTATTATTACAATAGTAATTTAGTAATGGCGTGTCAAGATTCAAAATGGCGGCGGCATTACGTTGGTTATCATGTCATGATCTACTTTTCGTTACTAAACCTACTTCAAGAGAAATAACAAGGTCAGTCAAATCGTAACTAACCAATACTTCTTTATTCAGTTACACCCCACTCAGTAAGGTCACCATATTAGGCATCTAACTGTACGTACACACTTCAGCTGTCATATAGCTCGGAATGCGAGATTTGCATGCATTTGATAACTTTGATAGTACGATAGCTTTGTTTTAAGTCGTTCGGCTATATTCGTATTAAACAGTACGCCGCGGGGAATCAAACTCGCAGCTTCTGCAAACCCCATGTTGGTGGATTCGTGTCAGACATGTGACCACTTAGTGTTTTCAAGCTGCATCTGTAGGGCAACGACTTAGCATAATGGCTGCCTTCAATTGAAAACTATAAGGACCGCCTGTTTAACATATTATTCATTTACTCAATTTTATAAAAGTTTTTAAATTATTTAAGGAATAGGTACAATTTTGGAAAATTTTAGGTTTACTAGAAATCTAATTGTTAGGCAATATGGTCAATTATTACGTACGACGTAGGAGTGAGAGTGGCATAGTTGTATATTTCGTGTTAAGTGAATGAGCAGGATAAATATTATCTCCCGCGACATTCATAATCGTTTAGCGCGCGTGTCATGCTACTAGTGCTGTAGTCAAACTCACTCCAAACTCATTCGACCGCTCCTCGAAGTAACGCCAATAAATTGTAACATTGTATACATATTACTAACGTGACAATACCCATAACTAGTTCATCAGATCAACCACCAATCAAGTGCACAAGACCCTGAGGTTTAACTAGGTGGCAGACGAGATGAGCGCTCGCGTCTCGTGGGAGTCTCGCACCATTGTGATGAGCTTTCACGAATATTTTAATTATTCGTGTCGCCAATTTGAGTTAGCTTAATGGCTATTAAAGAGGAGATAGCGATCGGGTGAACTCTGGTGTATGGTATGTTCGTTAATTAGCTTTACGATAACCCTGCAAATGGGTTTGGGAAGGTCAGTAACTTAGAATAATAGACCATAATAGTCATAATCGTGCAGACACAGTAGTTGTAGAGTACGTCTATCTAGAACAAGAGATCCGATTGGATAAGTCCAACTTCGAGAAAGAGACCAATCGTGCCAATAGCTCATAATATTTTAAATAGCTAAATAATAAATGCATGAAACAGGTTGAAAAATAAATTTTATTTCAACTATAACACTAATTCGCAGTAAGCGGTTCGACTCTACATTTATAATGCAAACAGCCAAGGCATGGAATTCCCTTCCAGCGTCAGTCTTTCCTAAATCCAACAACCTTGGGATCTTTAAAAGCAGGCGAAAATAGGCATCTACTGAGATCACATGCTTCATCTTCACTTTCCATCAGGTGACATTGTGGTCAAACGCGTATCATGTTACTCATAAAAAAATCCAACTGGGATGGATTGCGTACGGGAAACTGCGGAATGTCTTCTCGTCTAAAATACCTAAGTGCAATAAGACGAAAGTGTTCAATCAATGTGTTACAGTGATGACATCTGGCATGGAAACCTCGATCTTTCTTATGAGACCAGTGTCTCATAAGAAAGATCGAGGTCACGCTACTCGTACAACAGCCACAATTTTTGGCTAATCTCGGCTATGGTTCCTGGTGTTCAATCGGCTAAGTCTTTTTAGTTGTGCCGAGAACTCCTAAATGGCGTTGACCGATTTTAAATCGCGATGTTGTTTCGGTCTCGACGTTTAGCTATATATGTTCATACAAATTCAATGAAGTAATTCTACCAGCTACATGGAAGTTTTTGTTGGTAAGTAATTAAGTGTACATCTGGTGGGTAGTTGTTCTTAATCAGGAGTGGAGTCACCAGCCGAAAATTATTGGAATTCCATACTGAAGGTGGGTTTAGAATGGTTTACTTAGTACGGGTAATCGAAAATATTTTGAATGCTTTCGACTATAGTTTCTTGGGGAAAGTTGTGGCGTCGCCAGTTAATGGGAAATACATGAATTCAAATTCACCCTGTATAGATGTATAACTCCCTCCGGCAGTGCACGGCAGAATCTTCATTGGACAGAATCGACTTATGGCAGAACATGTATACTCAAATGAAAAAAAATATTGTCACGGGAAGGATTTTAATATTACATTGTAGCTAACCTCGAGAAAGCATTTTTACAAACAACAAATGATAGGTAATTAAACATTTACTGTCTCGGTGGCACAATGTATACAACATTACGTTACGGTTTACGAATCGGAGGTCGCGGGTTCCATCCCTAGCGGGGTACATGTTTAGTACTCGGTTTTGTTTGTGGTAGGGCATTTAAATGTCCGCGTGGCTAGCAATGTTAATAGCCAGTCCCCCAAATAAGATGGCATTTCCAGGTCAGTCCGTTTCTACCTTCGGCCTCATCTTCACTTAACATAAGGTGTGGTTGAGGTCTTTTACGATACCCATGGAAAGATGTGGGTTAGTTCTATTCTTACTAATATTCCTTAATAGGAATGAAATTAAGGTTTGTGAATGTGACAGAATGCTTTGCAAGTCATTAATATTTAAAAAAATCAAAACCATTTAACATCATAGTGTTAACAAGCTATCATTTAGCACTATCTCACTCAAGCATGTAATTTAATTTACTATTAAAAAACACCACACCATTCAATTAAAACTACATGTTATTAATTCTACGATACGGTTTAAATTTGAATGTAAATGCTCGGAGCTATATGGTTTTTAGGAGGGGCTTCTTCGTTGGACTGTGTCGATTAATATTGTGGTCACTGGTTACGGCGTAGAGTTGATTTTTGTATGATTTCAAATAGCAATGAATTATGGAATCCGATGGGTGGTTATGGTCAGTTTAATTAATTGTTGTAATTAGAAAAACTCGTGTAAATGTTTGTGGAGGTGTGAAATTAGGGTTAAAATGGGTATTTTACAGATATGTTCGTACGGATTTTATAATTAGGTTGGTATATTACATAATTATTTAATTCCTTAGACGTAGTGATACAATAAAACAAAGGGAAAGCAATATAATTAGCGGTTCAAATCTATGTTTGTAGACATTTTATAACTACCTTTTAAGTGTGTGTCCAGTCTTTGTCACTAGCGAGGGGACAGGTTCTTAGCCATATTTTATGAAAATAGAAACCGATTTTCATCAAAATGGCCATACGGCCGTTCGGAAGATATTTAGCTTTTAACACTATATTTTGGTCCAGATTTACCTGGACGATATGATCATTGAATAAATGATTGTTTTTTTATTTGAGAGGGTTTGTCACGAGGGTGGTCCCATATAAATTTGGTTAAGATTTGATGATGCACTGCGAAGAATATAGTGGAACCTTACTGAAGTCCGTTGCTTTGTAAATCTGGAAGGTGTTTACGTTTTCTTATTACGACGTATTTATGTTACAGTAACTTGTAAGTGTATCAGAAATGCCTGTCCGATTTGAGTGCAATTTTTATCATAGTTAAGTCTAAAGGACGGAACAGGTTATTAGGCATTTTAGTGATCATTGGTGAAGCAGTTTCGAAGATATTTATCTTCTTTTAATACAGATTTTTGGCGTATTTGGATGATATGGTCTTTTAAAGATTAATCGGGAATACGTTCGGGATGTAGTAATCGATTAAGCTGTTTTGAAGACAATTAGCATTTAACAAAATTGGTTTGGTTTATATTGACGATATATAATCATTTGTTTTTTCGGGGGTTTGCTAAAGTTTGAATTTATATAAGCTTTTTTACCGTAAGGAAAAAAATAGGGCGTACTAGGTACTTAAGTGAAATATAAGGTATTAGCATAGGTTGCTTAATTTTTTTTTTTTTTTTCAAAAATTGCACGCGCTTTTCGTAATTTGATATGAGACTGGCGTGATTCGTAGGGCTCCTATCATGCGAAATTTATTTGGAACTCACATTTTCTCCAAGTTATCTTAATTTATTTAATTTATTGATGTGGAATATGGAATACTCAACAAACGCGACCGTCAAATGACTCTTTATTAGATGATAGTTTTACTACCTACCTACCTTCTATTTCACTTACCTAATATGCCCTATTTTTTTCCTCATGGTAAAAAAACTCATCCGGTATATTTTTTCAATTTATTTGGGTTAATAAATAAAGTTACATTACATATATATTACTACAATTATGTCAATAGCATTACTAAATGTAGCTTCAACTACATTGACCACAGATTACTATCACTTGTTTATTGCTACTATTCAAGAATAATGTTTTACGTCAATTTGAGATAACAAATAAAAACATTAAATTTACAGTGGCAAAGGTATTTGAGTTTTTAACAATATTATATATACGTACAAACCACATACTTATATGCACAAATATTTACATAGTTTTTATCGTACGGCGTCGATTATTGATACGAAGCCGGCACATCTCTAGCATGATCATATCACGAGGCACTATTTGTTTTTGTTTTATAAATACCGCTGTTTAGTTAGAGATGTATCTATTAGAAATCATAATATTTAACGTTAGATAATGTAAACGAGCGCCTAGCGCATGTTTATATCATAAAAGTATGATTAGTATTCAACGATGGACGTCTTTATGAACAAGACTGTAAAAGTATTTACATAATATAGCAAACCTACTTTGCATTGCTAAGAACGATTGCTAAGAAGTAGGAACTTTCATAAGCGGGACAGGAATTAAAATTTCTAAACATATCCATTAGTGATGGTTAATAGTCTATTTACCCAATACCAGTTAATACTTTATACTCTACTAGGCCTGCGTGGAATAACTTTGTCGCGGATATGTTTAATCTGTTTATTCCGGGGAACTACTCACTATATCGGGATAAAAAATATCCTATGTCTTAATCCAGCATATATTCTATCTATGTACCAAATTTCATCCAAATCCGACCATCCGTTTCGCCGTGATTGAGCAACAAACAAACATCCAAACCTTGGCATTTAATAATATTAGAACACTACTGAAGTGAGGTGAGGAGATAAATTAGGTGGTTTAATGTTGAAGCACTCGTGGCGCAGTTGTATTCGAAATTCTTTTTCGACTAGCGAAGTTAAGCAATATCCGGCGTTGTCAGTCCTTGGGTGGGTGACCACTAATGGCATTTTGATATAAGTGTTTCTGTGCTTCGAGGGGCAGTTGAAGGCAGTCGTTAAGTCGTGACGGAGGCCTACTGGGTCCGCGTGGAGGATTACGGCTCACACCCTCTCCCAAAGGAGGCTGTACCGTAACAGTGGGGACGAGTAAGGTTGTTAAACCATTGAAAATTATTTACATAGGTAATTGTGATTATAATATAATATTGGGGGTATGCAACGCTTGACTACTACCGGTACTAGCCATTTCCACTCAACTTTATTAGACTGAAATCAGTGCCTCTTTCAGATCGGCATATTAAAAAATTATAAGGAAATTATATCGCAGTTGGAAGAAGAGTTCTTACGATAAACAAACATGTCTTGTAACAAATTGACCGTTCGAGAGCATCAGCTTTCGGACACGCCTTCGGCATTAAAATTCAAGCGGAAACTGTTAATTTAGTACATCTAAGCAGTTCACCCCAGCGCATGCGCGGCGCGATGGTGCGTACTGGCACGTCACGGGTGGGTGAGCGCGCAACTGGAGCAAAGGTGAAAGAACAAGAGAAACCGACCCGATGCGGTATGCTATGTGTTGCTGCTACAATCTGTGGCGTACTTGAAATGATACTGCATCTCAATTCTTTTTAATTCGCTTCAATAAAGTTTTTCACCGGATAGCTTCAATAGATTTAGGGTCTCCCGATACGCTACGTAAGAAACTTCTTATAAACTTTAAGTTTGATGACTATTTATCTGTGTCTACAATGACATAGACAGACAGGCTTGAAAAAGCTAAAATAGCCAGGCTCACCCAATTTATAAACGGTTTTTATTGTCCATGGTGTTTGCGAAATGGTTTTAACCATATTTGGTGAAAATTTTATCCGAAATGCAGTGATTTTTTTTATGCACAATGGGTTAGCACTTGTCCTCAATCAAACCTGGAGTTCTATTACATAATTTCATCGTTATCGTCATCGGTTATGTTCACACAAGTGATTGGTTGTCTCATCGCTCGCTCGACAATTTGACGGTTTCTCATTGGTCAACAACGGTAAAGGCCGATGTTATGTGATGATGAGGAAATCAGAGATATCCTAAATATATTTAAAAAATCGGACACTTACACCAATCATATAGTTCCACTCTAAGCTAAGTTTGTACTATGGATAACATGATAACCCATAACATACATAAATATTTATATAAACACCCTAACGTACAAGTCTACAAGACACAAACATTTATCCTTCGCGGAATTCGAACCCGCACCCGTTGGTTTCGCTGATAGAGTCACTACCACTACACCTATCGGTCGTTTGGTTGTTCTAAACTTTAAATGGGTAATGCTTGAAACAACATCCACGTTTCAGCTTTAGAAATATACCGGAATACACATGAACTTTTCCATCTATATTGACAAGCCCATGCATTTGCTTAGTGTGGAGCTAGATGGCACTGTGTGTAAGTGGAAAGATATTGATTTATTTTATAGTTTCTCGGGATATTCCTTTTCATTTATGTTATAAAATTAACGAAAAGCATTTAGTTGTTAACTTCCTCTAAAATGATCGTAAAACCACGTTCCGACAGAAACATACCTACTTTCACGAGTTTTGTCCAAAACGGGGTGGTCCGAGATATCCCAAACATGATCGTTTGTGTGTTCCAAATAATTAAACTTTAATGTTTGAAACAATATCCACGTTTCACCTTTCGAATACAGAAATGCACATGTGACAGGGAGTGACCCCACCGCCTTTGAAACATGCAGAAGCTTGGACGGTCCCTCATCAGCTTCTGCCTCGGATGGTACCTAATTTAAGTCCACATTACTATCGTATGCGAATGTGTTATGTTGCTCCTCAGGTCGACTTAATGAATATATTATATTCGTTATTTAGGCCGAATCGTGGACATCAAGTGTAATTGGGAAACGATTTAACATAGGTCGTAACCCGGTCCGGTTACCTCGCTCAAATGCATTAGTTATATTGGAATTAAACCACGACTTAGTAGGTGGATTATAATAACTTCTACATTAAAAATACGTAAAAAAACTAGTGCGTGAATTTGGGGTTCATTGTTTATAAGGAATGGAAAGTGTGAGAAGGACATCGACGTGTGAATACCGGAAATCAGGTGAACAGATGGATGCTTTTATGAAGAGCCAAAAGATACTGGCTGATTTACTGGAGTGAATGCTGACTATGACAGAATCAGAATGAATGCAGTGGAAATGAGATCATTGAAAAGTATGAGTGAAGTGACTTTGAATGATAGAATCAGGAATAGTGCAATTAGGGAGTTATCTGTGAAAGAAGAAGCAGTGACAAAGATTGAAAAAGAAAAAGAAAGAAAGACATTGGTTTATTCGCTACAAGTAGGCAAAAGGCATGCTGAGATGGTTTGGACATGTGGAGAGGATGAATGAAAGAAGACTAACGAAAGAGATATACGAAGCGAAAGTAGATGGTACTATTACCAAAACCACTTAAAACCACGGCGAATGTACTATAATCAAGTCGGGGACATCTTAAAGAAAAACGAAGTCTAGAGTACTCTAAACCTATGAGCATGTATGAATAACATTATGAGAGTGAATGAAGCAAAAGAGGTGTGTCAGGATCGTATCAAGTGGAACGTGGAACCTATGGGAAATAGGCGTGACTTTATGTATGTTTAATACTCCATCATGATTAGATAGATAGTTAAATGGTTTATTTGTATCTCCAGTCACACACATACCATAAGTTCCAAAGCAATTGGATAAACATATTTTATAACAACCCATAAAAGTAACATCAGGATACACTACAGTATGTGTGTGCAATAGCCGTACAAATGGGTCATATCTCATTGTGTATAATTTCTCAGAGAGCAAAACACTGATTTTCAGCTATTACCCACAAGGAGACACTGGTACAAAAGAGAACAACCAGACAAGCATATTTAACTGTGCGCGTCAGTGAATAATGTCACGTAGGTATATGTGTATTCAAATGCAGTATAGGTACTCAAATAGATACAGATACACTGTCGGTTACTGTAGATTGGAATAAATAAGTAAATAAATATGCGAATTAGCTTACAAAAGATTGAGACAACGACATACATTCATAATTAAGATTCAATAATAAAATAAAACGGATCAATATCACATTATATTCTAATAGAAAGGATGAGTAACATAAACTTCACCAAGGAATTCCAGTGGCAATCTTCTGGCTCCATCTTCAAATCGTTATGATGTATAGAGAAAAGTGCTCATGGCAACAAAACACTAGGCCAAATTCGACTATCTTGCTATTTACCATCAGGAAGTTCTAGATATACCAAATTTCAGCTCAATCAAAGATACCAGCAAGTGGTTGAAAAATTGTTTGCAAATTTTGAAATGGACAACTTATTTACATACGAACATTGCAAACTAAATAAAAGCTTATAAAAAGAAAAACTAACATGTTTGGGGCTTTCTACCCCTTTTAGTGTCAAACTTCCTAGCCAATCGTTATTGCCAACTGTCAAATTCGACCAATAACGGTAAAGGAGGTGGCTATAGAGTTCATTACTATTGAAGTTAGACAATAGTCTACTGGGTATTCTAGTTGTTATACAGAACAAGGTGTTCTCTAGGACTTTATATAATATTATTAGGTGATGGGAAAGTATGCTGAAAATTATATTTTATTTTTGTGTGTTTTCTGAAGTCTCTTAAAACAAATTGTTTCTATTGAGGAATAGGAATTGATATGTGTAGCCCTAACAAGCACAAACTCGTAGACACCCTGTATATCTTGCACATAAGGACATACGTCAATAGTCAAAATATTTTATTTCCTACGATAAAAGTATCACTAGATAAGGTTAAGTGGTCTGGTAAAGTATTATTTTTAAAAATATCTTTTGAAAAAGGACTGGAAGAGCCTTTGGACCCTACTGTATAAACAATATTGAAGTAATACCTGTATGTTTGACAGTAATATCATTATAAAATCGGATCTACGTCATTATACTCATATTGTCTAACAAGAACCCCCAATTACCTTTAATGACTTATAAACTTCACATAGACAAAACATAGATTATTAAGGTGCACTCACACCGAACAATGTTCGCCCTTCGCGGCCGTGGCGCAATATGCACATTTTTGCGCAATCCGCAGCTCTACGCATGCGCGGTGCAACGAGCGTGTGAAAATACTTCTTGCTACTACCAGTTTCATTGTCATGTGGCGGCGATTTGTGTGTGTGAATGCAGCCTAATAGGAGATTGGGTTTATTGATAACTTAATTGTGGTGTTTCTTAACTAGTCGTTTTTGGTGTCAATAACCGAGTTTATCTTGTAAGACGACGTTTAACTGCCTCCGTATTAATGTTTTTTTTTTATGCACTTCGGGTTCGTACTTAACCTCAATCACACCTGATGTTAAGTGAAGATGAGATCAAAGGTGGAAGCTTACTGACCCGGAAACCCCAAGACATTTGAGGGACTAACTATCTTTTCTCTGACAACCGGAACACAACAATGATATTAACATTGCTGTTTGGCGGCAGATTTAGATAAGATAGTGGTAGCTAGCCAGGTGGCATTGATGTATACAATCTCTACATTATTTTACGACCTTTATTCTAAATGGGGTGGTCAAAGATATCCTAAACATGGGAGCTCCAAACATTAAAAGTTTAATTCTTCAAAGAACATCCACTGTTCACCTTAAAACATATTCGGAAAAGCTAACATGGCGCAATCGCACCCGCTATTGGTTTTCGATTACCGAAGTTAAGCAAGGTCAGGCGCGGATGGGTGACCAATAGTGGCATTTTAATAGGAGAGCTTTCGTGTTTCGGACGGCACGAAAAATAGTCGGTCCCGGCCACAAGGGCGGCTTTAAAACACTGACTTGGCCACTTGGAAATCGATAGATGTTTATGGTGGAAAGTCTTGTCGACTTTTACTACACGAGAAGAGCCGGATTGATTCTATTCTTTTTACATGCAGAAACCACATAGCAGTGGTGTAGAAATACGTATTCCATTTATAATCGTTAGCCATTGGAAAGTCGCCCATACTTTCTTTGGTGGCAGCAACTACTCTGCCGGTGGGACTGAAAATCAGCAACACTGCTGAGGCCCTACCCATTCATCACAATACTGTGGTTCTCGATTCTATGTATGCTTGTGTTTTCTTTTTTGTGATGAATAAATACCTTTTATTATTATTTATTATTATAATAATATTTGGTCACCCCGAGTGTTGTAAAAAAATAAACGAATTCAAAATCTAACTAGGGGAGACTGCCTAGTGAATGAGCGATAACTGTATGTCATGACGATTTCAAATGTTATTCTTATAACTTACGAAATAAAAACATTTTTGATTTTGATTTTGATTTTAACCCAGGTACTTCTAAATAAACCCATCGAGTTTGGGTTCATTAGATTTGTCTCAACGAATCCATTCACTATTATATAATAAAGCATTTGAATGGATTCACTTTTTAACACATTAATTAAAACTGTTTTCTACATTTTTTTTAATGATTGACTGGATTCGCGTTTGACCACAATCTCACCTGATGGAAAGTGACGAAGTGGTCGAAGATGCAGCACGTGATCTCAGTAAATGCCTATTCATTCAGCTCTTGAAGATCCCAAGGTTGTAGGATTCAGGAAAGACTGATGCTGGAAGGTAGTTCCATGCCTTGGTTGTTCGCATTATATATGCAGAGTCGAACCGCTTACTGCGAATTGGTCTTATAGTTGAAATAACATTTATTTATCAACCTGTTTCATACATTCATTATTTAGCTATTTAAAATATTACGACCTACCGTGCAATCATGCCTCATAATCCTTCTATAACACAAGATATTATTATTATTTATCTAAACCGCATTACAACAAACATCTGTTCAATATAGGTGACACAGACAGCCACCTGTGCAGAGCGTGCCTGGAGGCCGAAGAATCAGCCGCCCACGTGCTCTTAGAGTGCGAGGAGGTGGCCACCCGGAGTCTTTCCCAGAAGCCTGTGGCAACATCCCAAAGTTGCTCGGTTTCCTCCAAGAGCTTGGGTGGCAGTATTAGGTATTCCCCCGTACGCAAAATAGGCGCATCCAGACGTCGAGTTGTGGAGACCGGCCCGCCAACGAATACGAATTATCTAAACAGCTAGTAAAACCACGTTTGTTCGTCGGTACATTCTTCCGATTGTCTGACCTTTAGAGCATCGTTAGTTAAAGAATTAATATAACGAACCCACGAATCTCACTAATCAGATTACACGACGGCCTAGAATTTAGAAAGGTAGCGAATTATTGTGGTAATTAAGAAAAATAACCTGTACATATGGGTGAAGCGGTCCGCCATTGTTTTAGGAAAAAATATTCCTGTACATACATAAAACATTTTATCAGATGTTCGCACGGTTGCCGCTAACTGTTCTCGGGCATACAGGGTGTAGTTTTATTGTAGCGATAAATTTCGCTAAGTATGTGATGTAAATTTTTATGATACCGGTGGGCTTCCTCTGCGTGACGGCTGAAATATGGCACAGTTATCTATTTTGAGACTTGAGAATGTGGCCGCTCTTTGTATTTCAGTGTAATTTTATTATTATGGAATTCTAACAAAAGCGAGATAGTACATAATAAAACTCTGAGTGTCCGCGAATATATTCTCGCAATCGCAAACGTATTCGTGCGACATTTAAGAATAATGTTTTTTTTTAAACCATGATAATTAAATGACCTATATAACAGGGTTGAGGTCCTCTAGTAAGTGTCAAAACACCCTTGACATAAAGCCAGTTCGGTAAGTTTTTAGTATAATTTTACATATTGGAAAAAAAAATTATTTATGCTAAGCATTTTTTAATATCTTTTTTTTTGGTATTTGAACAATGTATATAGAGTAGAGCTATAAAAAGGGATAGCTTATTACAGCAAAAGTAACAAAAACGAATTCAATTTTTCGCGGTGTACGTTTTTAGGATAACTACGTAGTCAACAAAGAACTCTTATAGTTTCGCCATATCCGACTGTAGATATAATAATCACGCCGATAAAGTTGTAAAGTAAAACCTTGAACCATTTTTTTTAAGGTACATGCCCTACATGTAAATTGGGGATGATTTTTTTTATATACATATAGGGGGACAGGTCATTCAAAAACGATGCAGAATTTATTGGGTTCATGTCAATTGCTTATATTTATACCGGATGAGTTTTTTTACCGTAAGGACAAAATAGGGCATATTAGGTAAGTGAAAAAGAAAGTATTGGCATACTCAACCGCCTCCATAGCTCAATGTAAACAACATTGGGTTTACGATTCGGAGGTCGCGGGTTCGATCCCCAGCGGGGTACATGTTTAAGTACTCGGTTTGGTTGGTGGTAGGGCATTTTAAATGTCCGCCTGGCTAGCTACCACCATCTTATCTAAATCTGCCGCCAAGCAGCAATGTTAATAGCATTGTCGTGTTCCGGTTGTCAGAGATAAGATAGCCAGTCCCCCAAATGTGTTGGGGTTTCCGGGTCAGTACGCTTCCATCTTCGACCTCATCTTCACTTAACATCAGGTGTGATTGAGGTCAAGTACCAACTCGTTAAGCATAAAAAAAAATAAAAAATTACTTAATTTTTTTTTTCTCAAAACCATCATCGAACAAAGTCTTGTATCAATTGACGGTCGCGTTTATAGCTCATTCCACATAATTACATCATAAAATTAAAATAATAAGAAAATATAAGTTCCAAATAAATTTCGTATGACAGGAACCCTACTATTGCATATCAATCGATGATGGTTTTGAAAAAAAAATTAAGCGACCTATACAAATAACTTCTATTTCACTTACTAAATATGTCCTATTTTTTCCTTACGGTAAAAAACTCATCCGGTATATTATTTTATTTTTGTGTATAGAAATTATTTGTCTCCTGAATACAGTGTACTATAACTATACTAAAAAACCAATGCATCAAGACGAAAAAACCAAAAGCCTCACATTCATCTTATTTACAATCTATAAAAATTACTTTTTCAGCAATTATCTGCGTTCAATTAAATTTGTTTAAAAAAATGTATCACCCTATATCCAATTCCAATCTCTAGTGAGGCAATTAATACGTTTGCGCCACAGTCTCTGTGCCCGCGACGTTGCACAAGGAGCCTTGACTGATGACCAGTCTTCCTAAAACACTGTCTGGAATCAGGTTAATTTCGATTGTCTTTGGGAATAATTGAAATGTAATTGTCGCAGTAATTTATGATGACATAGCGGTATTTGAATGGTTAGTTTTCAACTTATAAACGCCTACTCACAATGAAAGTGGTATGATGATGTCATATCAGCCGTAAGACGTCCACTGTTAAACATAGACCACCATCAGAGTCACCAGTGGGAAGCGGCATGTATCCAGCGACTTCCTGCGACCTTGATTAGGTCATCCGTCTTCTGTTGAAATCATCACAAGCCATCATAAAATAGAAATTTACAAAAGGCTATTATAAAAATTCTAACTAAATAGTAAGAATCATCGAAATGGATGATAAGCAAGCTTGGACATTTTTTCAGTCTGATTTTTCCTTCAGTATCAGAATCAGAATAGAAACTGGTACCATAGATATTATAATAAATTTGGCTCACAGTTTTACCATATCAGGCATGCAATATATTTATTAATTATAAATATATAATTAATTACTCTATCATCAAGAATTTAGCTATCATGCAACATCACTCTGTACTTAGCATAAAAATTAAAAAATTCCATGAATTACTTGTATTGTGGAATCACAAATTGTAACCAACCTACATAAAAAGCCAACCCTTAAGTTCCTTGCTCGTCTCTGGGGACTTAGCTTTGTGAAAAAGCAGTAATTGTAAATTGTAACGCTATCAACATTAGATCATTTTATCCTATGAAATTAAATATTTTTACCACTATTTCGAATTTTAGGCAATCGATATTTTAACGGATATCATATTTTAGATGTTTAACATTATAGACATCCTGTTGGTTTTCTGATAAAAATAGTAAGTAATTGTATTTTACACATCGTTGATGTTACGTCAGCTGATGCAATTTCCATGGTTGTAAGGGAAGTGACGTCACTCTCGTGGTTGTCATTTGTATGCAGTACAAACGCAGGTTTAAAAGCTATCTAAGGATGTGTTTATGTAATATAATACCTAATAAGTTATATATTTTAAACGTCTTGAATAATATTAAAATAAAGTCGATAGAAGTATTAGAAAGGAAGATGTTAATTGTCATTATTAAATTTTGTGTCTGACTTAACGAGCGCATAATTGCAAGATCATACGCTTCCACAAACTTGCTAAGTGGTCACTCGGACAGTTCAAATTTAGTGTCACAGCATCATTCCTAAAACACCTTTTCGTCGTGTAAGACATGCAATTCTAGTCTCATTATTAGAACAAAATAAAGTGATTGCGAACGTAGGTGGCTCAGCGGTTACGCAGTCTCCCAATATGGGAGGTCGGGTTCGATTTTCAGCCAGGCCATATTTTTTCCACCAATCAGTTTTTAAATTTAATATAATTAAGTGCCTTTATCCGACTATTCTTAAACTGTAACGGAAAACATCGTGAGGAAACCGGCATACCAGAGATATAAAAAATTCTAAGGCATGTGAAGTCCTAAAACCGCATTGGGCCAGCGTGTTGGCCCATACTCCTTCATTATAAGAGGGAAGGACTATATTCCTGCAGTAGGGTGTTTACGGACTGATGATGATGATGATGATAAAGTCATTGCAGTCGAAGCCGCTCATAACTTTATAAAAGTGAAGACTTTATTGCAGTCGCTTCATTGATTTATTTAAACGTTGTATTTGACAGATCTCTAACAGAGACCTAATTTTGCGAAATATAGCACCAAATTTATTAAATATTTAACCACATAATTACCAGGCACACCGTTAACAATGATAATATCGTACCAAATAAGGCATGCACCTGTTGATCTATTAAGCACCTGTTACATCTGCGGCGCAAAGAATTTTTCAAGCGCAAAGTTAATTTTGTAATCTTCTAAATACACAGAAAGAAGCACACACAGTGATTGTTCAAACACAAACGAAAATAAACTTTATAATCTTCTCGTCAAAGACGACGATGAAGGCAAAATGTTGGTGGCACGTTTCTATACAAACGAAGCACATTGTGCGCGCGGTGGTGAAAACGCAAAGTTTTTCCCACGAAAAAAGGAAAACGGTACTATACGTTGAAACTTCTTGCAACATATAGCGTATTATTATTGCGTGTCGTATGGTGAATGGAAGTCAGAAACCTTTGTGCAGTGACATATGAAGGTGGAAGGTCTATTAGATTGTCACAAACGATTTGTCATAATATGGAATTGCGCTACAATTCTAAGTTTCTCCAAGTAAAATTGTAGATAAACATGGTTTTAGACAAACTTAGTGCAACAAGTCAGTATACGGCATTTCAAGTTCTAAAATCGCTATTTGATATCATCAATCTTCAAACTTCAAGCATTTATTTCAACGTAAGATACATGATATCATTTGTTGAATGTCAATTTAAATCTACTGGAAATAAAAAAGGTTTATTGCATTTATCTGTCAGGCGGTATGTCCAAACTACTACCGCTTCGGAAAGGGAAATCATCTGTGGGAAAAGAAGCAGCGCAAGAAACCCACAGGATCATTGTCCTTTTTTTTAAAATAAAGTATATAAACTAATACAATTTTATAATTTTGGGGAGCTGGTTGAAGTACACCATCATGATCATATAGCCGCAAGACATAAGGTTTCCCCATAGGTACGGCATGCATCCAGCGGATCCTACGATGCGCTTGCCCGTGTGTTGACTCTATTCTAGAACTTTGATGCCCCATCAGCCATTAGTTCCTCGAGCTTATGTACCCTGCTCACTGCTGGCCTTCAATTTACTAATACTCTGGCCTATGTCGGTGAGCATCCGTTCTTTTACAGATTTCTACACAATATAAATCCCAACTAATTCCCAACTATTATTATAAACGCGAAAGTTTGTGTGTGTGTATATCTGTATGTATGTATGTTTGTTACCTCTTCACACCTAAATGGCTGGACGGATTTGAATGAAATTTGGTTGGTAGACAGATTATGACCTGGATTAATATATAGGCATATTTTTTTGCTGAACCATAATATTTTCATGAAATCTTCCACGCGGACGAAGTCGCGGGCGGAAAGCTAGTTATTTGACATAATACATAACCCAACCCGCATTAGGCTAGCACATCCCACGGCATCCCTTCTCTCTTATATGTCTATATCCCAGCAGTGGGATGTTTACGGACTGATAATGATGACAGCCCAAATATTATACTTAAAAAGGATTCGAAGATTAAACTTCTTCGATATTCGACTTCTAAATCTAATTGATTAGACTATTGACTCTAAAAACAAATACAAGGCTAAAGTCAAAATGTCAAAGCTCAAATTGTAACAAGACTTTAATATAGGTACCAACACATAGATATACAAACGGCTAATAAATTTAATTGAAATTACCACAAAAAAGCCAAACAGATTTGAAACTGCAAACGCAATGACTAATTGTCAGACAGACAGACATTCGTATTAGATGCGTACGCGCTGCCACAGTGTAATAAATGTACACAGTAATTCCAATGGAATAAAATAAGCAAGTGGAAGTGCGAAATGGGCTTGGCGGGTGTGCTAAAATATGCGGAGATAAGCAAACTTCACGTCATTGAGATGACCGATCCTTATTCTTTAACATTTACATATCGCAAACCTAACGGTGACTTTGTAAGTTAAAAAAATTTGCAAAAGCCCTCGAGTTTGCAAGGAAACAAAAATGCCATCCAAATTAAACAAACCAACTGCGTTGAAAGCTAAATGTCTTCGAAACGGCTCCGTAACTGTTTATTACAATTTGCCTACCTGATAATAACGCCTCAAACTTTTATGTATTTTAAAATTATGTGGAAAAAATGTATATTATATATACCTTTTAATCTCACCTAAAAGAAATCAACAAAGATCGCGTGAAGGAAAAAGTTACGTACATTTATTGATATTTAATTTCTATAACATTCACCACTGTTATTTTTCTTTCAGTATTTTTTAAACAAAGGCTTGATTTTAAAATAGTTTTTTACTTTTAATTTAAAGTTAAGTGAGAGAGGGGGAAAACAGCGCTTTCAATTGTCACACGGCATTTTGGCAGCAAATGCTGACGCCCAGTCTTTTTGCCACAAATACTTTTAGTAATGTATAATCATATAAATGTATTGAATGCTGTGTGTTTTCGACACGTTAAATGGATAGAACCAACTGTCTCTTCCCGTGGGTATTGTAAAAGGTGATTATGCGACTATCCACCAAACAGCTATAGATTTGTTCGTTTTAACGGCAATGAGCTCTCCTCTGTCACGCGTGTATTTTTGTAAATTTCGGCAAGTAAACCTTGCTTGGTTTATTTTTTATGTGATTTATTCCTGATTTATCTGCTTCGTAAAGAAAACGGAATAGCGTAACTTGAGCTTCTGTTTGTAGTTATACTGTACTACGTATAGACCGCCTACGAGATTTCTACTTGTACTCATGTTTTGCAACAAGACAAATCGAATAGTAACGAAACTTAATACCAATTTGTTTTAGCTTGATAACATCTTCACGCGTCTACTTTTCGTGGTGGGGCGGTGGCGCAAAAAAACTATTGCAGTAACTAAGACTTATGGCACTGGTAGGTGGTCTTTCACTATGATGCTATGAGCTATGAAGAGGGTAATGTTAGGCGGTTTACTGCGAAAACGAATCAGCAATGAAGATATCACTAGAAGAACGATAATGACTGACACTCCAACGGATTTGCAAGTACAAACGACCAAATGAAGGTCTCGGGAAGTCGGGGGATACAGGCTTCTTCCAATCCGTCGATCTAGAGATTCATTGGGAAGGCCAACGTTCAGCAGTGGACGTCCTGTGGACGTCGAGGGGAAGTGGGATCCGTCTTTTTACCGCGACGAGATGGAGAAGGTATATTCGTTTGGGGTAGTGTGCTTTATGTGTTTCTTTTTATGAGTCTGTTGCCATTATCCTGCAAACATAGTGTGAGGTGGAACTAACAAAATTAGCTTGCGGTAATCAATTACTTGCAAACTTCCACAACAATATTAAAATGTAACTGTATACCAGCTACTAAAATAACAACTTAACTGTAAAATTGAACCACCAAAAATTGGCAAAACAACCGACTCCAGTAAGGACCCCTTTATCTCCGGAGAGCATCATCAGATCTTAACCAAATTAATACCACTTTAGTGTTGAACTAAAAATTAATCATCAAAATAACGAAATGCTTTTAAAACTATATATGTATACTAAGCAAAGCTTGTGCTATGGATACTAGATAATGGATAAACATACATAAATACATATTAATATAAACATCCATGACTCGGGAATAAATGTTCGTATTCATCACATAAACATTTACCCCTCGTGGGATTCGAACCCGCAACCGTTGGTTTCGCTGACAGGGTCACTATCCACTACACCAACCGATAGTCTAAATAAAAGCTTGTAATAATAAAACTCTAGGTAACGTAATGAAATTAAATGAATTATGTACCATAATTAAGTACATGCTATAAGGAAAATCGGATATTTTTAAAGTTTGCAGCCGAGTTTATTCTAGTATTACTTAAACCGCTGATTATTCAAACGTCTTTATTATACAACATAACTGAAGGTTAATTGGTGACAGCATTTTGACTTACCGTTATAGTCTTATAATAAATAAATTATTCTTACCCGACTGCGTCAGAAGGGAGGGTAATGTTGATAACCTCAGACCAGAAACTAAAATCTTCTAAACAAATTACAGTATCATCGTAAAGGAGACTAAGGAGTTTATACTAAAAACGACGTATGATATGTGTTTGACGGTGCTGTATGTATGTGTCCAGTCGTTGTGCGGACGTATCTTTAGACATATTTGATGAAAATCGTTTAAGCTATATCCAAGCTTATAATGTTATTCTGGATGTTCTAAAAATCTCAAGGGTTTTCTAAATATTCATTTTAAGTTTTTAAACACTTTTTTTCACCGATATATAAATAAATAAATATCTTTGTACATACACACAGCGCCATCTAGGTCCACAGTAAGCATCTAGAGGCTTTTGTTTATGGATACCAGATGGTTGATAAACTACACAAATATATTTTTTTAGCCTAGTTGCTTAGTGTGGAATTAGATGGCGCTGTCTGTATATGTCCAGGGATATATTATATATTATTACCTATTGGGGTATATATTTATATTACTGATATTGAAATATATTGATATTTGTGTGTTTACGGATGAGTATTTTATATTAATTTAAATCGTAAATCGATATCGCCACCGCAACGACGCAAGAAACGGAATACCCCCTCTACGAGCTCGTAGCGTGTTTTGCTACAATTTCTTCAGGGTTAGTGATTAGAAGTGCCGATGTCATGCAAGGAAAACGTCTATCATACTTCTGAATTGAAACCAATCGGGTAAAACATTACCACTCACTTTTTAGTTGGGTATGAAGCGTGTCATTAGTTTTCCTGTTGAAAAAATCAATGATTCGACGTTAGTGGAAACGCCAAGTTTAAAATAGTTTTAAGATGGGAAATAGATTTAGATCTTCCTTCATAATGTTAACAGCTAAGGCATGGAACTTCCGGCGTCCGTCTTTCCTGAATCCGACGATCTTAGGATCTCCAAGAGCAGGGCGAATAGGAATTTACTCAGATCTCTCAGATGAGATTGTGGTTAACGGGTGTCCAGTCATTTATATATCCTACAACCTTGGCATCTTCAAGAGCAGAGTGAATAGGCATTTACTGAGATCGCGTGCTTCATCTTCAACCACATTCTCACTTGCTATCAGGTGAGATTGTGGTCAAACGCGAATCCAGTCAATCATAAAAAAATATATAAAAAAAATATATGAATACCACTTTTAGAATGTCGAATCATAATGACATCTATACCAGAAAGACTGATTGTCAAGACATACTAATAATTAAATTAATTGAATAAAAATAGGACACGTGTCACAGAAATTGTCATTAATGATGACAAGAGTGACACTACGCGATTTGATTAAAATTCCACGACGGTGTAAATGTGAAAATGAATCATAAATACAACAAAAAAATTGCAATCACGTAATAAAACTGGTGTATTTTTGATTTATTTAGTTACTAAACTTCTGCTTCATCTTTTATGGCATAAAACTCAATCAACAGCTCAACAGATGATGATATTTAGAAACGATGATTTTGAATCACTTATTGAACGGTTTTGGATTTTATTTGAGCCTATAGTATTAAAATCACTTAACTTTAAGAGAACATTTTCTTATACCAGTAACTGATGTAATATGCGTTCGTAAATACAATAACTGTTTAAATTTCACCATACATAAATTTTATTAATGGAAGCTTAGGTTTATTTATCAAACGTTGGCAATTCGCTACATATAAATATTTCATACGAGTAAATGTATGGCCGATATAAAAGCTCTTTTGGAAGTTCAGATGTTCCGCTCCAACTCGGTGTACCCGATGGTATGAAGCGATGCGTGATACACTCACACCGCAACCCTGGCGTAAGATCTTCAGAGCGAACGGATCTTGCCACAGGCTCATTAAAGATTCTAGGTCGCTCTGCAATCGTTAATTAGCCGAGATAACTGCTATTAATTGTGTACGCCATTGGAGCTGTTATCGCGCCATCTTGCTGCGAGCAGGGTTTGCAGGTGATTTTTAAGTTGAGTCGAGTAAGTAGTATTGTACAAAGACAAGGGCGTAGTACCTAATATAGGATTTTTTTTGTAGCAAAGCTTTAAACTTTATGGCAATTGAATTAGAGGTGTAATGCTAATCATAGACACGTCATTGAACTTGTTCTACAGTTAGTACCAGCAACTTTTGCGCCAGATTTAGGTATTATATTTAATCAGTAGGACTTTAGATTTAAAGAGCAAATCTGTATACCCGATAAACAGACTATAAAATGTTATTGGAAATTTTGAATTTGTTTCATTTAAAAATAACATTCGTATAGGCTCGGTAGCCCAAGGGTCCACTGGGCCAACACTGTCTGTCTATCCGAAGCTAAAACTTTCAGTTTGTTTATACAGCTCTGTTACAAATCTTGACAAGAAAAAGAAACTAAATTTTTGAAATGATTTTTACATGGAAACATAATTAGTGGATATTACTAATTTTGAGCACAACGAATAAAATCATGGTAACGTAATGAAGTATGTTATAAGTATTTATTATAAAACCTAAGAGTACTTACTGGATCTGGATTTTTATGTTGTGAACACTTGTCATCTCTATACAACTTACCTGCAAAAATACAAAGAAAAGTTAATAAAGCACATAAAAAAGGTTTTCATTGCTAATGAATCTTTATAGCAAAATCATATGCAGGAAAATATGTGGGTAAGAAACTTCCTTATTAATACAAGGAAGTTTTCGAGGTATACATTTAGTCCAAATGAGTATAGCATTACAAACAAATTCTTGAAGAGAAAATACACGAAAATTAAATCCAATATTGTCCAATAAATAAATCCAATAATTTCTGACTTCAGTAAATACGCAAAGAGAAATCAACCAATCTGGTCATTCCACGGATCGATCGAATCAAAACCGTATATCCTTCGAAATTTGAATTCGAAACGTTCGAAACGCACCAACGCGCCCGAATTCGGATGTATCGAGTTGCGAAATGAGAACGGATATTGCTCGTTCCTCTCGGCGGCCATTCTGTTCGAAATTTAAATTTTGCCGGTTAACTGACTGTATCCGGCGAATGCCGTGCTTTGTTTCCATTGGGTAAGGATTGGGCGGTGATGCTGGCCGAGGTGTTAATTCATACATTGCATAATGAGAACTACCTACTTTTAAAACTTAATTACATTTGATCTAGGCTTCTGTATGATTATCCTACAAAATATTTCATAATACATAGTTATAATCTAATGATTACGTAACGTCGTTACGAACTAAACTAGTCCAACTTTCGAGCTTAAATTATTATTTTTTGCAGTATGTAGAGCTATTTCAATTTCTATAAGACTGTAAAATAAAATTCTGCAGTAACCTTTTGCGCAAAAATGAGATAATTAAAATGTGATGGACCTTGAGAGGAAATTAAGTTATCCGAAGAAGAACAGACGTTACTAAAGTCCATAATCCTAACACTGTAATTTCTATAAGCTAATCAACTCAATACTTAGTATACCCCAAATCAGTTAAAAAATTAAGATCTAGCTAGGTCCCATTTGCTGTCATCTGATGATCTTGAGGCAGAAGAGATAGCATGCGGAAAAGGAGCACGTGTAATGAAACGATAGTACAGTTCATTATAGACAGTTAATAACCAATATCCTGCGCTGATGATAATTCTACAACTCAATGAATTAATCACATGTTTCTAAAACAGAAAAATACAAAACACAATCCCATGAAAGGGACATTTATTGCTCCCTCACATATAACTGTCGTTCCGGGTCGTGCATTGCAATTAAGTCATGTCCTCAGGGCTTGGGATAGTTCCGCGTTACAACCCAAGAAACTGAAGTGGTAATAAGTACATAAGTATATATTTGCTTGTCGATACTACCTGTAGATACTCTTATAATAACTACACAAATCATTTATCCGCTTGAAGAATAATAACACAATAGTACGAGTATATTTAATTATATACTCGTACAATAAAAAAAGTTAGACTATTGATATTGTAAAAAATAAGTCTTGAAATTGCGCTGAAAGTTAGGAAGATGAAGTGGAAACAATCATATCTGGTGCAGAACAGGCAATTGCTGGATCAACCATCTTCTGGAGGGGAGACAATAGATAAACGCAGTGTGGGCTCCATAGATAGATGGCGCAACGATCCACATCGGCCGGCTGGAGACGTTTGGATAGGTAAAGCCGAAGCTCTATGGCTCGTTTTGGGGGAGGCCTATGTCTAGCAGTCGACTAGTGTGAGCTGATGATGATGATGAAATTATACATGCGCAATTACACGTATCTTCTTTGGTTATAGTGACGACAGTATCACTATGGAACAGATTTACATTGATAACAAAGTAACATTCGTAAAGTTTCAATGTAAGATTTAAAAAAAAATAATTTATCGTTACTCCATTATTTCGGTATTCGAATCTTGCAAGATTTACCGGTTGACAGCCAACTCAGTACTGGACAGAAGTAAGCATTTTTCAAGTTCCACCACTTTATCTCTCTTTTTCATGTGTTACATATTAAGTAGTACAAACAAGTTGTTAGGGTACATTCTAAACTTAATGTAAACTATTATTAACATTATTAATAATAACATTATTATTAATAATTATTAATAATAATAAGAGGTACTGGATAGCGATTTTTGAGGCTGGAGGTTCAAATTCTCAAGAACGGTGTGTTTAATTTTATTCGATACCTGATGTTGTGTACCTCATCATCTATAATGGAAGTTTATCTGAGAAGTTTAATCTAGCAATCCTTATTTCTTCTTGCCGTTAGCGTTATTTAGATGTCAATGGAGCCGTGAGCAGGATAAATTTCATATCATTATTAAAAATTTCTGAATCGTTTGCACGTTATTAAACCTAGATGCAAATATGTTATAAGTATGAAGCCTATGTCTCTTCGCTGTCTATCTGTGGCCTTATAGAGTCAAAGAGGCTGAACCGATTAGAAAATGGTTTCATTCCAAAGCTAGGTTTGCCGAATGGTCGTTAACTATTTTTTAAACAAAGCACAATTAAACTCTGTAATATATCAAAACTTTATAAGGTGCAGAGTCGAGCATCTTTGAAATATATAACTATAGCATTACGAAACTGTTCATTTGAAAATATAATCTTATAACAAGGAGTTCAATAGAGGTTTTTCACTCTAACATGTTATAACAAGACGCTGCGAAGTTTCGATGGCCGTATATCGATCCCGGGCGAGTAACTGTCGTCACGGGTCGCAGACCGGCCGCAATTAGTACGCGCGCCCACCCGTGACCGGCGCTCGCGCAGCCCTCGCACGAGATTTAGCGCCTTAATTGCTGGGGCTTACGAAAATTCAACTTGTAATGATTTTGTTGTATTAAAGGCAAACTGTAGTTTCTGTATAAGATCATTCTAATTAGTTGGTATGATTGTTGCTAATGATAAGCGGGTAAACGGATTGATGAGGCTCCAGATGGCATATCGTCATCGCTGTCAAGAGATTTGCAATACTTTGAGCTTTAAATCTATACTTGAATGTATTCTTGTGAGAGTTCTAGCAGCTCTTGAAGGGCAAATGTTGGATAGCAATTTAACATCAGTAAGATGAGAAATTCTTTCTATCAATCGATTAATAGCGTAGCCTGATTCCACACAAAAGTATTAAATCATACTCTTTGTAGTATCAGGAAACGTCGAAATATCGGTGTAATAATTGTCTGGCCTTTTCCGTATTTTTTTATGCATAACGGGTTAGCACTTGACCTCACCTGATGTTATGTGAAGATGAGGCCGAATATGGAAAGGTACTGACCCGGAAACCCCATCTTATTTGGGGACTGGTCAACTTATCTCTGACACCCGGACATTTGGACTGCTACTTTTCAGACGTCTATGGTTGCATGGTGGCTATTATTCAAACGTATCCGAGTCAGTAGGTATTCTTCGGATTCTTGAAAATGTAACACATATTGTGTCAAATAGAGATAAAGTAGATACTTTAATGTTTGAAATTAACTTAACCAGCTATAAATTAGTTCACTATTTGTCGTTCAAAAACAGTGTAACAAAGAGCTGGAGAGGTCACTCGGTGCACATAAGACATGTCCTCGTACGCATGCGTCACGGTCCGAGTGACACATAATGTACTTATAATACCTCACAGATATAAACAAAGCTTGTTTGTGTATTAAAAATAAATAAGAAATAATGAGAGAAAATAATATAATACAGACAAAAAGTGGTTAGGAGAGAGCCACGAGATGAAGATGAATCAGAGATAATTAATATGAGGTGTGGTTTCGGCACGTAAAAAGAATAAAACCAACCCGTCTCTTCCTGTGGGTATCATAAAAGGCGACAATGGCACTTTCTACTAATTGAAATTTATACAAATGCACATTTTAAAGGCGATGCGCTCACCCCCTCACGTGTACATTTCTGTATATTTCATAAGCTGTTGCAATCATTAAACTCTAATGTTTGGAATACCCAAACACTAATGTGTGGGATATCTCTGACCAGGGTCATTTGGGATACAGATTGTGACATTATGTATGTATAGAAGATACTTTATATAACTCATTCCTTTTTTAATAATATATCCAACCTGCGTGCTGTAAAAAATCCAAGAATTCAAAATTTCTACAGAATTCATAATACCCATCGAGTTTGGATTCATTAGATTTGTTTCAACGAATCCAATCACGAGTATATAACAAAACATATGTATGTGTGTTTACAAATATGTACAACTTTAATAAATTTTAAATTGCTGTCATCTACACTATGCTGTCATCAATTATTTCTACATATTATATTCCTTATATTCAAACTGTAGCTTCTTCGATCACATCCAAAACTACTTCATGTATATAACAGGCAGATTGCGTTGTTTATTTTAGCTTAGTTATTCCTTTAGTTTTGTACTTAGTACTGAGTTGTTAGTAATTTGTGGATAATGCTGCTGGTTTTGCAATCATCTATACTTTGTTACTAATGTTGTAAGTTATAGGTACACATTGTGAAACTGTTTATTGTACCTAATAAATAAAAAAAAAAGCATTCCTATGGATTTTACAAATACAAATACACTTTATTGCACAACAGAATAGAAAACACAGTTTCAGAAAAGGGGTAAGAATAGAATGTATAATTTGGCGACCTTATCATTAAAAGCGATCTCTTCCAGGCAACCTTTGGGTATAAGGTTTTACACTTTTTAGCGCATTAATTAAAACCCAGAGCGTGTTTTTTACTTTTCTTCATAGTTTAATTTCCGTTGGGTTCCATACTTTGGTTTGTTCTACGGACAAAAATGATAGCAATTGAGTAAATAATTTACTCATATGAAGGTGACGGCCTTCGTTTACGTTATAAAAGTTAGAACTGTTGTTAACTACTGTCGAGGCTGAAGGTGGAAGCGCGGTCACCGAGACACTAATTTATTGAAGGAACTGCCTAGTTATTATTATAAATTAATAGGCGAGCAGTAGATACTGATATGCCTAACCAAGCTGGTGCATATTAAAAAAAAAGAAAAAAGTCACAATTTTGCATAATACGAGTAGTTATCTTGGCACTTGGCCCCAATCACACCTGACGTTAAGTGAAGTTGAGGCCGAAGGTGGAAGCGTACTGACCCGGAAACCCGAACATATTTGGAGGACTGACGTTCTTATCTCTGTCAACCAGGACTCAACAATGCTATTAACATTGCTGCTTAGCGGTAGATTTAGATACGATGGTGGTAGCTAGCAAGGCGGACATTTAAAATGACCTACCACCAACCAAACCGAGTACTAAAACACCCCGCTGGGGATCGAACCCGCGATCTCCGATTCGTAAACCCACTTTTGTTTACATTGAGCCACGGAGGCGGATAAAATCTCTTATCTCAACCTGAAGTGCGACTTTTAAGCCATCCTCTTGTGGTGTGTCTCAAATCATGAGCTTGAATTATAATTAAAAGTCGAAAACCACGGGCTTAATTTTGAACTTGGCTTATACCATGTGATATGCAAATAATATATGAATATTATGAATTTTTTTTTTTATTAAAAACTGGTTTCGCGTTTGGCTACAATCTCACCTGATGGAAAGTGACGATGTAGCCGAAGATGTATCACGCGCACCCAATAAATGCCTATTCACTCTAGACTTGAAGATAACTATAATATATAACTAACCAGCGTCATGATAGTCGAAGACATACCAACATGTATTACAATTTAAAAATCGAACCAATATTTTTTCATTCAAACAAACTCGTATGATTTGGTATTTCGTACAAATAACTCTGTTATTTAGTGCCCTTCAGCGTTCTCGGTTGATTTCACACATTGTGTGGCACATTAACGTCAGCCATGGTACAGGCTGTTTCAGTGCTTATACTCATCACTTTGGTTATATCACATTTTTTTGTTTAAAAATGGTAGAAAGGAACTCTTTTAGAATGGCCTCACGCCATTTAATACAGAAACTATATTATGGTATATTGTTAGAATATAGTTTGAATTGTTAGTTTGGACCGGAAGCGGCGATGCCATACTTTTAAAACTATACTAAAACAATTGTTTTAGTATTGTACGGAACACTCATTGTCCGAGTCTCGACTCGCAGATTTTAACCCTATCCCAAAAAATCACGTGATTTGTTTTACCGTCGACCACAAAGCCCCACAGATCCCTAATAACAGGCAAAAGGCCACAGATCAGAATAACAGAACAGATACTGAAAAATATTGCAAAAAACAATTACCAACTATGAAAATACATCGTATTGCTACTATTAGTGCAGACCTCTTCAACTGATAGCTTGTATCTTTACCCTAAGGTTTACCTGGAAGAGGTCGCTGTTAGCGATAAGGCCGCCTTTTGTGCGATTAATGATATACGCTGTAATTTTTGTGTAGTTGTAGTATTGTACAATAAAGAGTATTTGATTGATTCATATTAATTTCCTTCAATTTATTCCTACAGTGCAGCTTGTAAAAATGTCAGCCTGTATACAGGGCGTCCCAAAGTTATGGGACATGAAGGGGAAGTACCTTAAATATTGTAGATAGTGAATTTTGCTCAAAGAAGACTTTATGTTATTTTTAAAAGTTAGTAATTCTGCATTCATAGATTTTCTAAAAATTACTTGCTTCGGCTGGGAATCGAACCGACTTAAATGTGAAAAAAAAAACACCCTACTTTTATGATGCCAATCGAAAGAATAGCTAAAAAATAATAACTCTGCCTAAGTAACATAGTATTTTAAAAGAAAGGAACAACATAAAATGATTGAGTCAAATTTCAAGAAAGTTATTTATTGCCGACGACGTTCGAAAAGTAGCGATATTATCATTCCAAAGATAGCATTGATTATTCGTAAATAAGTACCCACTTCATAAAATCAACAGGCAGCGGGCTCATTAAAAGATTGGCGATTTGCGTAAAACAAGAGGGATCACATTTTGAGCATTTAATTAATTAATTTACAAAAAAATTCCTACTTAATTGACTACGGCAGTTTCATGTATGTTTTTTATTTGATTAAAATGATTAATTTCACGTTGTTCCTTTCTTTTAAAATACTATGTTACTTAGGCAGAGTTATTATTTTTTAGCTATTCTTTCGATTGGCATCATAAAAGTAGGGTGTTTTTTTTTTCACATTTGAGTCGGTTCGATTCCCAGCCGAAGCAAATAATTTTTAGAAAATCTATGAATGCAGAATTACTAACTTTTAAAAATAACATAAAGTCTTCTTTGAGCAAAATTCACTATCTACGATATTTAAGGTACTTCCCCTTCATGTCCCATAACTTTGGGACGCCCTGTATAGCTGGATGGGGTGGGTGCGGCCGAAGCGGCGCATGTCGGGCTCGACCTTCCACCCGTAGGTGAAGTCACCGGCCCAAACAGATACTTTATCTTTGATTTTTATTGAAGCATTAATTGACAGAATATCAAAATTCTACTAATGGTAACCTGTGGTTTCCGACACGTAGAAATATAGAACCACCCTGCCTCTTCCCGTCAATGTCGTAAAAGGCGACGAAGGGGCTGCCCACAAAGACACATCAATAGATTTGCACGTTTCAACGGTAATAGGCTAACCCCCTGTCATGTGTGTAATTCTATCAATGGCGTGCTCTCAATGTAGGCAGAAAGGCAGTGCCTACCCTAAAAATTTAAAGCCTTGCTCGATATGCATTGTCGACACAGCTGATTCATACTGATGTGAACGGAATTATTCTAAACAGTTGCCAGGATTGCTATAACAATAGCCTGGAATAAGCTGCCGGAAGAGGTTGTGTCCGCCCAATCAGTGAATTCGTTCTAGAATAGATTGGATAAATTTAAAAAAAACTAGTGATGACTTAAATATTGACTGAATAACAACATAATGAACAATGTGAACTCTTCCAACGCTGTGACATAGACATACCAGCAGTAATGCTGCTCGTCTATAATAATATAATAATAATAATAACACTTATCTGAGTGTTCTGTTATTTTGTTTGCTTACCAACAATTGTTGTATATGTGTCGAAGTGGCGAATAAACAGTTTCTTTCTTTCTTTCTTTAAGAGTAAGTTATTATTTTGTAGTTGTGTTTCTTCTCATATAATATTAAATTTTATCTTTCTGCCTTACCCTGTGACAAAACGCTGTGCACGCTACTAATTTCTGTATATTTCGAATGATGATCTAGCATTAAAGTTTTATTTTTTGGAAAACCCAAATGCCAATGTTAAGGTTATATCTGGCCACCCCATTTGGGATAAAGGTCGTGACGTTTGTTGGAATGTGATTTATTCTCTACTTTATATAAATAGATTATTAGCCTTCATTCATCCAGAATAAATCACCTGGATGAACTAATTCTACTTATAGTTAGATTTAAACAACCTGTGACGTGGTCGTGACCTATACAGGGCGTCCCAAAGTTATGGGACATGAAGGGGAAGTACCTTAAATATCGTAGATAGTGAATTTTGCTCAAAGAAGACTTTATGTTATTTTTAAAAGTTAGTAATTCTGCATTCATAGATTTTCTAAAAATTATTTGCTTCGGCTGGGAATCGAACCGACTCAAATGTGAAAAAAAAAACACCCTACTTTTATGATGCCAATCGAAAGAATAGCTAAAAAATAATAACTCTGCCTAAGTAACATAGTATTTTAAAAGAAAGGAACAACGTGAAATTAATCATTTTAATCAAATAAAAAACATACATGAAACTGCCGTAGTCAATTAAGTAGGTATTTTTTTGTAAATTAATTAATTAAATGCTCAAAATGTGATCCCTCTTGTCTTACGCAAATCGCCAATCTTTTAATGAGCCCGCTGCCTGTTGATTTTCTAATCATTTTATGGTGAACACTCGATGTGATATGGCACAATTCTGTTTGCAACTCGCCTACGTTCTCGTATCGCTTTTTGTATAGCATATCTTTCACGTATCCCCAAAAGAAGAAATCTAATGGTGTGAGGTCCGGGGATCTGGCCGGCCATCTAATCGGTCCATTTGTACCAATCCATGTAGGAAAACATTCATTTAGAAAATCTGCTGCTCTCCGACTATTATGAGCCGGAGCTCCATCTTGTTGGAAAATTAAGTTTTCTTGCTCCGCCGCGGAATGGTTTCTTATCTTATCCCTTAAAATTTGAAGTATTCCTAAATACTTTTCTGTGTTCAAGGTTCCTTGGTAAAAATGGATTAAGAAAACCCGGTTTTTTAAAAGTCCGCACCAACAGTTGAGTGAAAAACGCACTTGGTTATTAGTTTCAGTCACTCGTAGGGGATTTTCTTTAGACCAAATACGATTATTGTTGCGGTTATACATACCGTTATTGCTAAAGTTAGATTCGTCTGTCCAAATAATATTATCCAAAAAATTTGGATCTTCGAGCAATCGTGCCTGGATATCAAGACAGAAATTTTTTCTCCTTTCTGTATCGCCCGGAAGTAATTTTTGAACCAATCGTCCTTCAACATAACTCTTAAAACCATGTTTTTTTAATACACGGTGTATTTTACTTTTTGAAACTCCAATTTCATGTTCTCCTTCTCTCACCGATGCTTTCGGAAAAGCCGAAAAGTAAATTAAAATACCAAGTTCTTCGTCGTTGATCGTATGGTTTTCTTGCTGTGGTTCTCTTGGGCGTTTATCGAAACGTCCCAGAGTTTTCAAATTGTTCACAAGCCTTTTCAAAACTTTACGAGACGGTATTTGTCTATCAGGATATTTTACGCCATACCACCGCAAACTTCTAGAGATATCTTTATCGTTCAAAAAATATGCTTCCATTAGATCAAAACTTACTTGATATGCCATGTTCGCAATAAATTAACACAATAACACTTGTGTAAGTGAATTGAGACTAAACAGATCAATATCCGAAAAACAAACGCTCGCACATACTGTTCCATTTTCAAATTTAAGAACAACATTTAAAAATATCACTTCTTTTTAAAATATCTTAAAAAGTATGCATTCAAACAAACGCTGTCATAAACTGTTCCATTTTCAAATTATAAATTATTTATTTTTGTTTTTAATTTGCCTTCTGTCTAGCTTACAGAGGACGTATTGAAATACAAGTTTTATCATTTCATCTACACGTGCACTTATAATAAGGAAAACTATGTTAGTACCTATTTTATGAAGTGGGTACTTATTTACGAATAATCAATGCTATCTTTGGAATGATAATATCGCTACTTTTCGAACGTCGTCGGCAATAAATAACTTTCTTGAAATTTGACTCAATCATTTTATGTTGTTCCTTTCTTTTAAAATACTATGTTACTTAGGCAGAGTTATTATTTTTTAGCTATTCTTTCGATTGGCATCATAAAAGTAGGGTGTTTTTTTTTTCACATTTAAGTCGGTTCGATTCCCAGCCGAAGCAAGTAATTTTTAGAAAATCTATGAATGCAGAATTACTAACTTTTAAAAATAACATAAAGTCTTCTTTGAGCAAAATTCACTATCTACAATATTTAAGGTACTTCCCCTTCATGTCCCATAACTTTGGGACGCCCTGTATATGCACATATGTCATGTAAGGTGCTACAGACACGACGGATTTTTTTTGGAGACTACTATAGTGCCTTTGAGCATAATTTTTTGACACTCAAATACTATATATATGTACTAATTCTAACATTAGGCTGTTATACACCTCGTATACTTGTGTTGACTAAGAGATTCCACTGCGTAAAAAGCACAATCTTAGAATACTAAAAGCAGGTGGGTCTGCCTAAGGCGTGACAAATTTTCGTGCAAAAGAATAAGCCAGCTACAATTAGGCTTTGACGTACCAAGAAACTTCTAGAAATTGGTTATATTGTCTAGTTTATTAGCAATTTTATTACCTAATCTAATCATCGTATTTTGTTGGAAAACAAACAATATTTATATTTAAAAACAGCATGCACCTTAAGTTATACAGGCGACTTATGCGTCGCTATTGCGTGTGTACATGTTTGGTCTATTATTTATTATACATACATAAAATCACGACATTTAACCCAAATGGGGTGGTTCGATATATCCCAAACGTTAAAATTTCAATGCTTGAAACAACATCCACGGCTCACCTTTCAAATAACTATTTAAGTAAGTATTTAAAAACCAAAACATTTATTTTTATTTTGCGGGCGCCATGTTGGATTATTTTACCAAAAAATGTATCCTAAAACGCTCACAGACACTTTGCACTTCAAAATCGGTCCAGCGGTTCAGGCAGGTAACATAGAAATCTACATACATACACTCGAAAAACTTAACCCTTCTTTTTGGGGCTGTCGAGTAAATATACAGAAATACACACGAGACAGGTAATGCTCATCGCCGTTAATACGTGCAAATCCATAGATCTTTTTTGGTGTAAAGTCTCATTAGTCGCCTTTTGTTACACCCACGGGAAGAGATGGCTTGGTTCTTTTTACATGCCGAAACCATACGGCACATTGTATATCTAATCTATGGCAAAAAGCCAACATTAATAAAAATTACAAATCAAATCATTGCCGATCTATACACAAACGTTTTTTGCTCGAACGGAAATCATCTGTCAAAGACACGAGCGCGCGGTCCAAATATTAATTTCGTCAATATTTTCTCCACAGAAAAAACACCAAGAATGAAATACCAACGAACTCTACCGATTCATCTCAACAATTCAATGTTGCCTTTATTGCATAACGATAAGGTCATATTTCGATAATCATTGCCTTCTTTTTTTATTTTGAATAAACATACGTCACGTACGAGTTTCTTTGGTGTGAATGAAATGAAGCGGTACTCCTTGCCAAGTTAACTTCACTGTTTGTGAAACTAAATGTTATAACGCTATAGCTCTTATTGCAACAAGCTCAAGTAACAATAGAGTTGTGTGTAATGTAAAACTGGGTTGTAAAAGTTTAATTGTATAGAACAGATTTACAAACATAATGTTGCAGTTGACAAAAACTTGACGTAAAATGCTTCATGGAGCGAAACTTTGAATTTCAGAACCTGAAGACTTGGGTTAAACTTATCGTATGCGACTCCTCTAGTGTCACCGCAGAAAAAAACATAGTGAATTTACATGATGTTTACGTAACTAATATGCTCCCATGAACCGAGAAAATATTCTAAAACCACAATATATTTAAAGTTTTCAGATCATGATTTAGATTTAAAGCCGAATGATCAGGTGATATTATATCTGCCACAGAACATCAGAGCGGTTTTTGCGAAAATTACAAATTCGCCATTCGTGAATTATTATTTTCCGCATGCATTCAAAGTGAAAGATCAAAAATCAAACCAGCCCTCTTAGCATAATATCTATGGTCGCGAACGACGTAGGAGTGAGAGAGGGATAGTTGTATATTTCGCCCAAGCGAATAAGCAGGACAAATATAAGCTCGCGCGATATAAATGTTTATCGCACCTATCATGCTACTAATGCAGGTCGGAATTGAAATGCACCTTACTTGAAATTTATTTATTTTCATTAACCTTTCTCTAGGACCACATATACTTGAAAATAACAGAATCCCAACGATCTGGTTTATTATGAGGTCTATTTCCCTCCATATATTTAAAAAATAATAAATAAATATCCTTGGAAATACACAGCGCCATCTAGTTTGACATTAAACAACTAGGCTTGTATTATGGTTACCGGATGAATGCATTTTTTTATTTTAATGTAACTTCCGTAACTTGAGTACACATGTCTGTATCTATATATCATACAAAGATATTCCACGAGATTCGAACCCGCGACCTGTAGAATACAGTCAGCGTCTCTCACCACTACAACAAACAGGTGTCATCATTATACGGTACTATCGGCAAAGTTAAGTTTGTTTGTGCACGCTCGTCGATCACCATTCGATATTGAATGATAAATGGAGTGGTTTTCGGTCGGATTGTATGTGGTTAGCTTATATTCAAACGTTTAAGTTCATTCACCAGAGGTAGCAAAAAATAGACATCTAATATAAAGTCTGATTCAATTGGCTCCTTGGCTTAATTTTCGCAATTTCGTGGTACATGTTTTTGATTGGTGGTAGAGCATTTTTGGACTATAGCCCATACTCCCTCATTATACGAGGAAAGCCTATATCCCTGCAGCGAGATGTTTACGGGCTGTGAGAGAGAAAGAGTGCATTTTTATCGTTTCCGAAAAATAAACAGTGAAATTCTCTTAACTATTGATAAACTTGGAGCCTGATAACCTGTAATAAAGGTGTTTCAACCAATCACAGCATCATTCTTTTTTTTTTTTTTATGCACAACGGATTGGTACTTGACCTCAATCACACCTGATGTTAAGTGAAGATGAGGTCGAAGGTGGAAGCGTACTGACTCGAAAACCCCGACACATTTGGGGGACTGGCTATCTCATCTCTGACAACCGGAACACAACAATGCTATTAACCTTGCTGCTTGGCGGCAGATTTAGATAAGATGGTGGTAGCTAGCCAGGAGGGCGATGGGCTCGCCTCCCGTCAAATGAGCATTTCCGTTTATTTCGAAAAGTGAAATGGGTGTTGTTTCATGCATTAAACTTTTAATATTTGGAACACCCAAATTCGAATGTTTAGGGTATATCTAACTACCCCATTTGGGATAAAGGTCATGACGATATATTATGTATGTAAAATATATCAAAAAAATATATCGGGACTCGATCTCAATACATTGAAAATAATGTATTTACAATGTACTCGAGATCAATCTTGAAACTGCTTTATTAATAAGACTCTAATAGGGAATATAAATCTTCCTCTTTCATGTATGATAAAATAACCAACTAACGAACTAAAATGTTGTACAATCTATACTCAAATACCGTACTGTATACTACCCGAAGTCAGCATGATTGAAACAGAAATATCGCTACAAGAATAATAATAAGCCACAATAACCGTTGTACTAATTTCCTGAGCGATTATAATACGACACCAAGGGAGAAACTACGAATCATCGGCCGTGGGCGTTGAAGACATCGTGTCTTACAGTGTTAAGGAATACCTACTATATTGGACAGTCGAGGGAGAAAGTGTCCTAATAAATGTTAAATTAGGAACACAATTAAGCTGTAATGGCGATATAAAAACTGTTTAATTATATGCATTTTGCAGGCCACCACAAAATGTATCCAATGACACTCCGAAAGAGAAAAGAGAATAAATCCAACATGGCGCCGGGTAAACAAAAAAATGCTGTCGAGTTTTTTTATGTTAAAAGCTTAGTAATTATTTAAGTATAGTTATAAACAAAAATACCGACAGCATATTTTGTATTTTTAAGGGCGTTTACCATAAAATCTATCCTATGACACCTAGGGATAGATAGATAGCTAAATCGTTTATTTGTATCGTCAGTCGAACGACATCTTGCGCTTCAAAAGCGATGAACCGTTTAGGCTTTAGGAGGTAACATAGAAATCTCCATTCATATACTCGAAGGAAATTACCCCCTATATGAGGTAGTCGGGTAAATAGATCTAATAAAGACTATAGATAGACTATAGAACTGTATATATAAAGATACATCTCTAAGATTTGCTGGTAGAAACCTCTATCGGAGTTAAGCTCGCCTTTGTACATTTTATATACAATGCATATTTCTGTAACAATTTTGTGTACAATAAAAGTATTAGGATAGATTGGTCATTTGTAATATTGGTTCCGTAATATATGAGTGGATAAACACTCGCTCTAAACTTGAATTGATTTCTGTCTATCGCCATAAGCCAAAATACAACAATTCTGCACTGCAGCTAGTAAACTTAGATAAAACGATGGATGCTAGCCAGGCGGCCATTTAAACATATCATCAAAATGTAATACTTATACGTATACGACTTTACGTTGAGCTAAACGAGAATGTTCTGACTAGCACGTAACTTTAAACTATGTGAAAATAGCAATAGTACCTCATTTAACTGATTGTGATGTTATATATTAACTTTTTAAGTCGTCTCGTTCAAACTTCACACTGCTCCATAAGTGGCTTTGTAGACGACTTTCTTGCGCGACAGTACAAAGATGTGCACCACAAAAAAATGGTTTACCATATTCAATTTATCGAGAATAAAGAAGTCCGCCCAGACTGTCGCGTCATCTCGAATAGCGTGGCCTGTTGTGACAATTACTATTAATGCTACGGTCTTTCCATAAAGACCTAAGATCGATAGCAATACCGAAAGATATATTATTTAAACAGGTACATTTGCAGGAGCCGTAACGCCACTGATGGCAAAGCAACCACTTTTAATGTTGGGTTGCTTTGGAAATTAAAAGTTTAATGCTAAATCCAACATCCACGTTTCACCTTTGGAAATATACAGATACGCACACGTGACAGCGGGTGAACCCATTGCCGTTTAAACGTGCAGGGGACTAATCGCGCTATTTTAAAACGGTTTTACTGTTCGAACGGAACGTTTTTGGTTTAGCTTTAGTTTAGCTGAAGTAAAAAATGGTATCGCGCAATTTTTTGTGAACGATTATATCGTTGACGCTACCAATGTAAGACTAAACCCAAAATGTTTTAACTAGTAAGCTAACCACGAGTATTAAAACAGAACTAGTTTAATTTCAGTTCAAAAGATTAGGGCGATACGGAATGTTTTTGGTTATGGTTTAGCTTTGGTATTATCGTTCAAACTTAGCAAGCTCAGCCGTTCTGTTTTTGTTTTTACCAGTAATTAGTGCTTTTACCAACATTTTGTCGGAAATTCACCGGTCGACTTAGTGCATTGCATTTTCTTATTTTTTATATTTTTAATTTAAAAAAATGGATGAACCAAATTAGTCACTAAATAGTATAAAAAAACAAAGTCGCTGGATGCCTCCGACTATTCCTCCACCTACTTCTTCTAAACCATTGCTACTCATTTTATGTAAGTATTTTCATTATCATTTAGTAAACTTTTTCCTGAAGGTTTATATGCATTTATATAAAGTAATTACACCACCCGTACGAAGCCGGGGCGGGTTGCCAGTTTAGCGATAAATCATGGCATTTTGACGTTCATGGCATTTTGACGTTCATGGCATTTTGACGTTCTCATTTTCCCGGCTCTCTCGGGTGCAGGTAAATTACGACAAACACGGCCGTATTGACCAGATCTGAAGAGCTGGTGAATCCGTTGCACTGGGTGAACTACGAAGAAGTAGATTATGCCTAATTTCAACCTCACTGTGAGTCTCTTGCCACCCATCGAAACCTTCATTTAATTAAATAGATAAATCGTTTATTTGTAACCCCAGTCACACACACACGAATCGAAAAATATATGACAATGTTATCATCAGTTTCGTGTTTTCTTTTTTTACTTGACTGTACCCATTTCAACTGAAAGTTTTTAGAAATTTTTAAAAGTGAAATATTTTCTAAATGGGACTAAATGTATGAAATCTATAATGTTTACCAAACGCAACTTTTTAGTAGGTACAGTTTGAGGTTTACCAAGTGAGAAGTTTACTACATGGGAAGTAGCCGCCAAACAATTGAATAAAATATTATATAACATTCTATAAAAAATGACATCAGGATAAACTAGAGTATGTGTGTGCTATAGTCGTACAAATGGGTCATAGCTCGGTATATCGGCTCAGGGAGCAAAACACTGATTTTCAGCTATTACCCACGAGGAGACACTGGTACAAAATAAAACAGCTAAACAAGCATATGTACGCGTTAGTGGATAATGTTACGTATATTGTATATCCAATTGCAGTATACTCATATAGGTACAAATATACTGCCAGTTAATGTTGATTGGAATAAATAGGTAAATAAATTAGACAGTTTTGAAACCTACTTCAAATAAAATAAATGTTATTAATTTTAAAATAAATAGTTATTACTGTATGTAATCTTAAACACAACTAAAATCGATAAATATTGAAAGCCCAACGTAACCTCGGCGAAATCGTTTATGAGGCACCATGTTTCAAGTTACAGTCAGTCAGACATACATACACACAAACACAACTACATGCGATCGTATTAAATACATAGTAAATCACATAAACGTTTTATGTGACTTCAGTTTATTACCGCACGTGTACCGATGGCAAAACAACTACGGACATAATAATATAAATTTTAAGTATTTATTGGAGTCACATGAATACTTAAAAAAAAGCCGCCAAGTGTGTGTCTGATTCGTACATTTAGGGATCCGTACATAGAGTATACGCCATCTGCACAACGCTCAATCGCGTCTGATCAAATCGGGGACATCTTAAAGAAAGGCCAAGTCAAGAGTATATACCCTAAACTGACGAGCATGTATGAACAACCTTATGAGAGTGAATGAAGCAAAAGAGGTGTGTCAGGATAGTAGCAAGTGGAAGTCTGTGGTATCTACCTACCCCTACTGGAAACAGGCGTGACATTATTAGTGTATGTATGTGCAACGCGTTTCACCGCAAAATAATTTGGTTTGTAATAGGGAGAGATTTAAAAGAAAAAATCAAATTTATCAATATATTGTTATTTGGTGATAAATACACACGGACGGACACATGAGCGACAGCTATATGGCGCCTTTTGCCATCCTGATTTGGAACCCTAAAATATGACTTATAAGCTCCTTGGATGATATTGTTTTGATGACATTCTTTTCTATTCCTACGTCCAAACTTCGAACATCTCTGTGGAGCATAGAGACTTGCAAGAAAACCCATCTGGATCTATCCTCAACGTTCGTCATCGTCATGTAATACCAGCCTTATGTTCTTGCTCCTGATGCATAACGTCATTGCACTAGAAGAGGCCATGGGTCGCAATACCTTCCCAGAGGAATCCTGCGATACTAATATTATCAAGCGTATCAATTGCGACTTAGCCTTCAGTTTACAACAATGAAGACAGCCTGTTTTTATTATGCACAACGACTTAGTACTTGACCTCAATCACACCTGATGTTAAGTGAAGATGAGGTCGAAGGTGTAAGCGTACTGACCCGGAAACCCCACTATATTTGGGGGACTGGCTATCTTATTTCTGACAACCGGAACACAACAATGCTATTAGCATAGATGCTGGACGGCAGATTTAGATAAGCGGACATTTAAAATGCCCTACCACCAACCAAACCGAGTACTTAATCATGTACCCCGCTGGGGATCGAACCCGCGACCTTCGATTCGTAAACCCAATGTTGTTTACATTGAGTCACGGTGGCGACTTGAAGTGCTCTCCGAAAGACAGAAATCTTAGAGGCTCTAAATGTTAATTAACGTTGTTAACTTGCCACTTGCTACGACTGCGCCATGAATGCTTTGTCATAGCAATTCACAAAAAAAAATGTCAATTGTGTGCTAACGCTACAATAAGCTCACACTCGTGCCGTCTTGCGGTTGCGCGCGCGCAATAACGTCTCCTCCACCACTATCGCACCCGAGGCCTCGTGCGTACGGGCATAATCAGGTTTGTTACTTTTATACGTATTTCTGAGCCGTCGATCCCGTGGAATTCCATATTTTCCCATGGGAACTACTATTCGTATTTGTTTTTTAGTCATCATATTTTTTTGGGTTATTGAGAGTCGTATTGAAATAGGTACACATGGCCCTTTGTTTTATTTAGCTTTCACTTTCCAATTTTTACAGACTACAGTTTGGTCTGGTAAAATAAAAGGTACAAGGTTGTTCCTATTTGGCTTGTAAAGTTATAAAATATTTTGACACAAAACCACCAATCTGCACTGGGCCAGCGCGATGGATTATGAACCATAAGCCTCTCTCTTGTGAGAGGACGCTGTGCCCCATGGAACCTATAATGGTCGATTTTCCGTATAAGTTTAAATTACGAATTCCTTTGGATATGTACCTTAGTAATTGGTATTCGACTTGGGGTCTCATTCTCCAGCAATGTCAATAATCATCGATACATGAAAATAAGTGTGAAAGTGATAAATAAATAAATAAATAAATAATAAATAAATATTCTTAGACATACACACAGCGCCATCTAGTTCCACAGTAAGCAACTATAGGCTTGTGTTGTGGATACCAAATGGTTGATATACTACATAAATACATTTTTTTTTGTAAATAAATACTTATTATAAATGAAAAACATCCATAACTCAGGTACACATGCCCGTATTCATCACACAAACATATGCCCCTAGCGGGATTCGAACCCGCAACCTTTTGGTATAGTGGTCAGAGTTGCTAACCACTACACCAAACAGGTCGTCAAATAAAATAAACAAATAAAATAAATAGGCTTACATACTACATCCATGGACATTGCAATGTCATATGCACGAGAATGTGATCACTGGAGGATAGTTTATATTATTTATCAATTACGGAGACCAGCCAGTTTCGTAACAGCTGGAACAATTGAAACCTTCTTTGGCATTCCGTAGGTACGTACTATTGTTTTCGATAGGTACTATGAGTTGGAACTTCAATTAACAGCAAAGCACATCAGTGGACAGCGGCATCATTCGGCCACATATCGACAACAAATATCTTTTTTTAGGTTAGTCAAGCTTAGACTATGCCACTCCATTGTGCCTTCTAAATTAGCTACAGCTTATAAATTGGATTAAAACTCTTTTCTACCAGAAACTCAAGTTTTATCCCGACAAAAGGCTCTTGTCCAAGATGGCGCTTGCATGCCATTTCGTGACAGCACGCGAGCATAACAAAGCTAAAAATTAGTTGGGTGGCAGAATTAGATATAATAAGAAACTAATCACCTGATTATTAAAAATGTTTTGCCATCAACTAAACCGAGCACTGTAAACATTTAGTCAAGGAGACAATTATCAACAGACAAAAAGGTGATCGTAATACCGACCGTTATTCTACCTTTAATATAAATTATATTATATTAAACAGTCAAACCCATCAGGATCTAAAACATATCATTAACATTTCCAACCAATTATAACAACAAAAAACCAATAGAAAAAAGTTAATTCACAAAATCGATACGTCATCATTACAAAAAATCGATATTATTATGCGCCTTGTAATCGTCAAGGGGGTCTTAGAAACTAAAAGTCATGACAGTGTTCTTAAGGTGAATAGAGGTTGAAATAGATTATTTCGATACCTCACTAAATTAAACAGAGTTTTATGAAACTTCAAAAGTTTATTGAATATTGAGCGTTGTGTGATGAAAATGATTGGTGTGTCAAACAAATTGCCTATATAATGCCTATTATATAATAAGTACAATTCCGCGAAACCGATATGATTTTCCAACAACTTAATGTGTAGGTACGTTTTGTGAACCACATTTTAGATTAACATATTGTATTTATAGAATGTAGTCTGTTATGGGCCTAATAAATATAAATTCAAAATATTGAGTCTAGCACAACCACCAAAAATTTACAGCCACTCTACTAAAATTCTATGTTACAATGGATAGCTTTACAGGTATCGATGAATTCTGTAAATAAATATAATGTTATATATCTTAACCAGACAACGTATTTACCGTCGATAATTTTAATTTAAGATGTAGATAACACCTGTATTTCGAAATAAACTCAAGTATGATAGATAACCTCCTTGCACTGGTCCACCATGTAGTCGTTATTTTGTTCAATAAAGAGTATTTGTATAATAGTCATTGTGTCAAACTACTGAAGTGATTCTTTTTAATGTTACTGCAGTTTGAATTACAATTTAAAGATTCTAAAAACTTTTCTCTGAAATGTGTTCTATATCATAGTTCGTGACTGTACCCATGTTTGTTGGTACACTTCGAGCAATACATATTAGGTGGCGATC
Organism: Oegoconia quadripuncta; assembly: GCA_949316235.1. NCBI lineage: Eukaryota > Metazoa > Arthropoda > Insecta > Lepidoptera > Autostichidae > Oegoconia > Oegoconia quadripuncta. The sequence goes on along the minus strand of OX438741.1, from coordinate 9,408,528 downwards.
AATGATATTACGATCTATTTCTAACCTACTTCTAAAAAGGAGCATGTTATCAATTCGACTGTTTTGTTTTATGTCGTTGATTCACGATATCTCTGACATTTGTAAAACGATTTAAATAATTATTTTTTGTTTGAGAGCGAATAACCGATCACTCTCCGACCATCTTGGTAAGTTTGGTGAAGGTCTAATGATACACTTCGGAGTTTTACGGTTGTATTGATAATTTTGTGCGGATTCAATACTCATACATTTCACTCGCCACTCAGAAAAATATGCTATTCTAAGCACTCTCAACTGGAGACAATAAATACTTCACACGTAAAATATTCGTTAAAGAAAATTGGAAGCCGTTTTTGAGATGGTGATTTTCAAATATCTGTAGTTGCGCAAAAAAAACTACCCTTGGTACACCACTACTATGTAAAGTGGTTTACAACCCTATGGTTGAATGCCTCCTACATTCATTCATTCATTCACAACAAACGTCACAACAGCAATTATCAGAGAGACTTGAACCCAACAATCGATTCGAAGCGGTTCTTAAGAAGATTATAAAAGCTATATATGGGTCGTCAGGATAAGTCGGGACTATGTGCAACGATTTGGTCACGTTGTTTGTTTATCATTTGTAAAGATTATGATTTACTGCCTTCTTTAAACACCACTTGAAATAGTCATCATATCCCAGTTTCAATATGTGACATTTTCAAAGTGAAATAAATCAGAAAGTATTTCACTTACGACATTTTGTGAAAGAGTATTTTATTGTCTGTAATAATTTTCTCTGTCGATTGGCGTATGTTTCATAGGTAGCCGCGGAAACGCGACTGTACTTGCAACTTTAGGTAAGCCAGGCTTCATACAAAAATATTCGAAACTCTTTGGTTGCTGTTTTTTTTCGCCATCGTCATATAAAGAAAATCCATGTTGATTGGGTTAAATTTTAGGATATGACAAAAGAGTAAACAGCTCATCTGATGGAAAGTCAGTCAATAAACCTAGTACTATATCAATATACCCCGCTGGGAATCAAACATGCGACCTCCGTTTTATAAACGTTGTTGTTTATATTGAGCTTACCACTAATTTAGGTCTATTGTATATATGATTTTTTTAAGACAAAGCATTCCTATTTAATCGTAACAGGTATAAGTGAGCGCAGCACTAGCCATAGAATACATAAAGGTTGCTGAAATACTTCTCTGTTATTTTAAGTACCTGTTACTAAACCAAATAACAATTGATTTTTTGAATTCTGATGAAAACTTGTTGTGCTACAAATAGATCATATATTATGGACGAGATAAACCGAAATGTTAAATTCTTCCTAACACCCAGATAAGTATTGAACTAACTAGTGAAGAGTAAGCAAACGGAACAGATAATAAGGTAGCGCGTTTATCTTATTAAACGTCTCGTCGTTCTCGATACGAGCAAGGTGATGGATACTAGTGCGGGAGGCCTGCCGATACCGTCGACAAATGACGCTGGCTAGGGACGTTACCACAGGTTCGATCGATAGAATGAAAGTATCGATAAATCGATTAACATTTCCAAATTCATAAAATATGCTGTAACTATCTGAAAATTATTTAAAATCGTAAAAGCTAAATGGTAGTGATTTTTTTTGCTTTTACCAAATGTGCCAGTGTGTTTAAGAAAGGCCTTAGACATGTCTAACTTCAATGATACGGAACTTCATAGGCAAATGTCAAATTCGACTAATCGTTTAATTGAATGGAGTTTTCGGACCAATGGCGAAGGAGATGACTTACTGTCATCTCCTTCGCCATTGGTCCGAAAGTTCAATATTGTTAAAATTAGACAATAAATCCGTTGAACTTAGTTGGAACTAATTTTATGAATTCTTTAATTTTGGAAAATAATGCTCATAAAATGACGGCTAATCACAAGAAAATATTAATAGGTAATGGAGGTGGTAGTGACATTTCTTTCCACGTGTTTCTGTTAGAGAAGTATATTTGTCTTGTTTCTAATTGGTTTATTTTAGAATTAAAAACTTGCGATTTTTAAATATATATAATATACCTAAGTGTTGAAGTAAGTATTAGGTAATGTAAAATGCCAAATCTACATTGATATTTCAGCTTATATAACGACCCTTAATCACCAAACTATCGATATAGTTGTACTTCACTAGCTCCAACGCATACATACCGATACAATTAGACGGTATCAACCATCGGCTGCGCAGGCGCGCTAACTTCACGTTCACAACATTTGTCATAGCCAATAGGAACCAGGATGTGTGGAGACGGCGTACCGTTGTGATAAAAAATATTTTTTTTTTATTTATCAAACAGGTTAATACGGTTATGAGCAACATGTTTTGTTTGACTCGAGTTTTGGAAGCTTTATAAGTAAGTAGTTTTGATAAGTAGGTAACTATTGTAACTAGTGTGATAAAGCTACATTCGTTAGCTTAAAAATATAAGGCTATTCTATTTAAAATGTAATTCGGACATACTTTTCATTGCAATGAAGTTTTTAATCACAATTTTTAAGTTGTGCTGATACTCTATCATCATACTGAATATTTCTCAAATAGCAAATATAAAGCATCAGAACTTCTTAACAACTTTGCAGTGGAGACTGCAAAATTAGCATCGGGCGTAATATTACCACCAAAATTAAAGTTTAAGTTATGTTAATTTTTTATTTATTGATTCACCAACAGATGTTGGACTAACGCAGGCACAGCTTAATATACACATACATATAAAACAAAAAAGAACTAAATGCACACCTAATCATAGGTGAATTCAGAATGCACAATATAATAAATACATTTTGTCGGAAGACTGGAAATAATTTTTTTAGTAAAACAGCCTTTTTTTAAGTTTAGCTAAAGAGCCGAAAGTCACTATATTTCTTATACATAAGTTGTTTTACATAACCATTAGTTTTATAATATTACATATGGGTAAATATTTAATGCAAAATAAATAAGATTTATTTTCCAATAGGAATAATTTCACAATATTATCATTATACCAATCACAATCACTACCGAGCATCATTACCCTCTCCACTTGCTTAGAAAGCCATTACCGAGAAGTGTTATCTGCCTTCCTCGGTCCATCTCTCATTTTTAGACCGCACGGGTGGCGGCCGCATGACGATAAGAGTGGATTAACTAGAACTATTTATCATTTTACTCAACTTTTTTGTTCACTACCGTTCGTACGATGGATGAGGCCTCCTTGGATCGAGCTCTATGTGTGGTGATAGCCTAATAAAAGTGAAGATTCTTTTGACATGTCGCATATTTTATTGGTAACGAACAGCCATTTCATATGTATGACATGGTTTATCTATATTAACTTCATTCTCTCACATGACGGATTTCTTTTCATTAATAATTCAACATAACTGTTATGCAAGCATTTGAGGCAGTGAAGATCTGAATCTGCATGTGAGCTTTTTGTTATGCAGTAAGCAAAACTCTTATACGCTTGGACGAATTTCCAAGCATACCTAGAGTCAAGCAATCTACTGAAGTAACACTCTACAAACGTCTACATCACGTATTACGTAGCAGTGTGAAACTTCATTTAAAAGTTCAACATTTATTTATCAAACAAATGCCTAGCAATAGGCACCTGTTGGCTTAATCTCTTATATTATATTTGTACTAACTTCCGCCCGCGAGTCTGCACAGATGAAATTAGTCTATCGTTCTCCGGGAATTACTTGAAAGGATCAGATCCATTAGTATCATCAATTTGTCTTAAATTAAAACTACATTGATTCAAATTCACTTTTTGTAAATTCCAAAGTCTTTGAAAAGGAATTACTAACATATTGTTTGGATGTGGATAACGATATTGGCTATGCTATTACCTAAGTATATTTTGTCCTGTTAGTAGTTTACACATATAGTATAACTGTTTGTTTTCGTAAATAAAATTAAATTAAAAAATTACACACACTAAGCGCAAAATCAGGTTTATGATAAAATTGTTAATATTGTTTATAGTAATAATTATACAAACTCTAGAATTTAAAATTTTGAAACTAAATCTTTAGAGATTTGAAGTATCCAGAAGTAGTTTGTTACAATGAATACTACAGGTTATAGATAATTCTACTGTGATGCAGATTGACGCAATTTCATACCGGAGACCATATTTCCATGGACATGATCCCATAGATATAAAAAGTATCTTAAAGGCTAATCCAAAATATTCTCTGCGTGATACCATAGTCCGTTCAAGAACTATTGATTAGATAAAATCAGGGAATCGGATTTAGTACCCCACAAGGATCCCACAGAACATTGAGATAAACCAAAGTTGATATTTGAAATACTGTTGTGTATTTAAGCACTATCAAAGAAAATTGTGTGGAGAGTGAGACTCGATCTAAATATTTAGATTGCTTTATTAATACGCCCCTAAATTCTCTTTGCTATTGAATTATAAAAAATACTTAGAATGAAACTTTAAACACTAACGTCAGTAACAGTATCCTGTAGCCTGTGATGGATGAGTATTATGCCAATGAGAGGAAGACACACAAATTATACCAAATCAATCGGAAGCAACACAACTGGTAGCAAACAACGATTGATGCGACAAAGTCATCAGTATTATGCAACAACATAGAAACAATACAATTTAATACTCGTCACGTTAAACCAAACAATAATACTACAAGACAATGCCATAAGTTCATTGTTACACCTTCTCTTTCGCCGATCAATGGTACACGAGATAGGAATCTCGTGAAAACAGCTGATCCGAACAATGACGAAAACAAATGAACCTATTTAAATGAAAGGCTAGATGTGAATGAACCGGCCGCCTTGAAGAACTCCTGATGTTCGCGCAAATATAAAAGAACAATGCCCTATTGTTGTCGGGCGACGTCATAGGTTGGAATATAGGTCAGTGGAAGCCCAAATGTGGCGCTCAGCTGATCGTGGGATCGGGTGCGTTTTGAATGGTGGAAACGGTGCTCGGCCCCCGTGCTATCTTGCCGTTTTTATGGTGGCTCCTAATTGCTTAAACCGTTTGTATTGTCGGTTGGTGATTTTTTTCAAATGTGTATTGTTTTTTCGTTCATCGTTATGTTTATATACTGTTTGTTTTATTAATGAAAGTGGTCAGGTGTTATTCCCATGCCATGAAAGTGAATTTTATGTGATGTACAGTTTAATAGTTTGTGAACTCCCTAAATGTTGCTCAGATTAATAATTAATAACGCCTCTGGGGAATCGCTTAAAAATTAATATATTTGACCGTAATGATATGAGCCATCTTTCCAATACTATTGCAATTGGACACACTTTTAAATTATTTACACTAAAGCACAGAATTAATATAGTACTAAAGATAAACATCATTAAGAAAATAAATGTATAAAAAGTTCAACTTAATTTTCAATGTGAAAACTCTGTAGATACCGCCAGCATGGTAACTAAGGACGCGGACGGAAGCGTTGACTCGCTGGACAGGACAGCGAGGCTCAGCCCTTGAGAGAGGGAGATATCGATTCTGCGGTCGCTGAATTAAACGATTAACAATGGAATCGATTCGATTGACATGCGATTTTTTACTATTCTATCCTTTTTTGATTACAAGCACAAAAAAGGACAATATGAAATTTTGGTCCTGTCACTTCGTTCAGAAATCATAATATCAAACGATCATAATCATTTTTAGTTGTCATATCTATCCACAAGTGCTCAAGCCTTTGAGGAAGATATTTTTGAATAACTACACCCAAAGGTGTACCCAAAGGTGTAAAAGAGAACCAAATGTTAAAAATATATTGCATGTCAAATATATATTTGTGGTATTTGAGAGTTTGTGAATTTTCGGCAACATTTCCAGCTATGCGGGAAGTGTTCTTAATGTGAGACGCGTCAAAGTGACCTCCCACAATAAACCGCATCTTAAATTTCACTGCATTAGACTTGTACCATCAAGTCTCTTGTTATCATCTACAAGCATATCACATGGTTCAAGGTTAGAAAGTACAATGAGGGTCGTTGCAGAAGCGCAACGGATCAGATTTTAAGGTACTGCAGCGGTAGGAACGGCCTATCCTTCTAGTGCACTTTGATTGACCACTGTCCATCGACTCTCGATCCGCCTGGTTAGCGAGGTGCCTCGCACAGCCTGGACTCCAGTCCCAAAGGGCAACCGAGTCGGGCATCTTCCGACAATCCAGTGAGTGAACAATCTCTCTCTCGAAACTGCAATGAGCCAGGCCCGGTCGATGGAGTCCGGATACTGACAAATTAAGTCGAGCATATGCAAATTCCACCGGCCCGGTAGATCCTAGAGGCAATGCTTACTCGGCTCACTGGAAATGCTCTTCCCAAGCCCTCAAATCCACCGCTAAATAAGTCAAGTAAAAATTACGAAATATTTACTTTTAAAATTTAGCCGATGATGGTGTTTGGTTTCTTCCTTGCCCAATAATAATTATACATACATACATAATGTCACGCCTGTTTCCCGTAGGGGTAGGGAGAAAAAAATAATATTAAAAAAATTGATGAATGAAAGCAGATAAACTGAAACCTAGAACCTATCAGCACTTAAAATCGCCTACAATTGGAAAGACGGTAACGAGTCTAATAAATAAACGATTAAGATAGCAAAGCTTTCACAATTTTCTCAGAAGAGACATGTACTAGAATGTGCCCAGTTCAAATATACTTAGTACTAATAAATGTAAACAAAGATTAAAACAGTCTATTTTGTGAATAAAATGAAAGATTATATATTATTAATAGACCGTTTTTGTTTTCGGTACACAAAAACGTGAACTTTGCTTGACATTTTGAGTTATATTAATGAATGTCCACAAAATCACAAATATTCCGTAATTGGTTAATTTAAATGAATTAGGCTACAATCAGCAATCATACAATCACAAAACCAATGAACCCCATTATTTTAATTTGTGGAAAAGTAACATTTCAAGATTTCAAAGCAAGCAGCAGCGTTTAGTAACTATCGACACCCAATCAAATGCGAGCGACAGCGACTCTTCGCGGTATTCGCGCATAAAAATACCAAGCGTAGATATCATGATTAGTGGAAGACCAGAATTGACAATTTGAAATTATATAACTTTTTAAAGAAACATAAACTAATTAACAATCTTCACGGAATCCTTGGAATTCCTCTCATTTTCACCACACCAATTATCGCCGTTTCTACTATGAAAGAGTCGGAGTGAACGGCCGGGGCCGGTCGGATTCCGATACGATCCGAAGACAATGCCACAATGGCACATTGTGTGTTTTCGCCGGTCGCAATTATGTGACCACGTGCCGTTTTGTTTACCAATTGTTCTTATCTCGCGTCTAGGAGCGTCCTTGGGTGACAGTTGCCGAGTTGCAGTTCAGATAACGGTGTCAGTATTATATGTAGTTATGTAAATGTTTCTAAAATAGAAATATACTCTCTGTTATCGAACCAGTAGTTTAGTGATTGAATAGTAAGAGTTAGAAATAGTATATCTATCTTACACGGAGCTTCCTGATACCAGGAATGCTCACATAAGAAAACATTCAGCGCACAGTGATTGATTGGTTACTCGTTCATTAGTGAACCAAATCCGACTCGGTTAACCTGAGCAATTAATTTTCAAGTTTACCTGAACCCAATCGTCGACCTGACTTAAAAGATAATAAGGGAAAACTGATGACTTGCCGTAAGTAATACAGCGAACATTGTGTGGTACAAACAAAATCATAGAAATGAGACTGAAAACTGTAACGTCTTCAAAGAATATATTAGTGAGGGTACTGCTATCAACGCAACACAAATAACAAAGTCTAGATAATTAAATGACTTAGATAGCTGCGATCATTTTAATATTTCTTACCACAATATTTAGTATATCAGTTCAAAGAGGTGATTTTGAGTCCAAGTCATTTTCTGTGAAATATCGGTAAGCTTTACCAATAAGACTCTTTAATTTGTACATTTCATTTGAACCGAAAATTTTATTCGTTGATTCATGTCCACTCCGCTTGTCTCATTTGTCGATTATTCATCCCGCGTTCTGCTTATGACTTGTACTAATAGTGTAACAGTATCCGCACGTGCTATGGTTACGGGACCCCCCATGTGTTGCCTATTTTATCCCTTTGTTTTGACACCTCAAACGACTGTGGTTAGTTGGAGAAAATTATAATTTTCATGTTATTTAGTGCAAGTGTTTGAACTTAGAACTTAACCGTTGTTTAACCATGAGATTCTAATTTTCTGAATGGTTTACGTTTACGGACTCATTGATAGATATCGATTTCTAAAGAAAATACCGACTGAAGTGTCTTTATAGCTCTCTGGAACCGAAGAATGTTTTCAATAGAGCAAGACTACGCAAATAATTGCCAATAAATTTATATATTTTATTTAAAATAGCCGATGCTCTTGTCAGTACAGCCTTTTCCATATCTCTTCCTCTCTATTGAAATTTATCTTTTCTTTAGTTGGTAATAGCAATTTTTCTGGGCCTTCTCTTCTGCTCCCCTCGATATTTGCTGCTAATATTGATCTAAACAATTTGTCGTATAATAATATATCATCAATCGTTGTCAGACATCTAAATACAATTTATATTGGTACACTTGTTATCCCAAAATACGTAGCTTGCACTTCCATCCATTATTCTTCTTGCCTTTGGGTATTGCTGAAAATCAGTGTTTTCCTTTTTGAGCTATCTCATACACTGAGCTATATGTACTTTTGTGCTGCTGCAAAACATACATACTTGAATATTAATGATATTGTAATACGTTGCAATGTGAAATAATTTACAGTTTATATTGTACCTAAAAGTCATGTATGTATATGGCAGAAGTAACAAATAAATGCCTTATCTGTCTAAAAATACTTTGCATACATATGCACAATATTCCATTGTTCTCCAGTTTTTGTTCCGATTTGAGAAGCTTTGCTGAAAGTAGTTAATTTAATTGGATCCTTCTGTTCTGTCTACAATTCTGTTGCTGCTACATTACCAATCAGGGGGTCTACTCTCTACCTCTAACTACTTTGGCAGTTTGCTGTGACAATTATAAACCAATCGTCATTATTTTACTTTTGTTGTATATAGTTGGACATCACAAGTTAGTACGGGACGCAAGGAACGTCAGAAGTTATGTAAATAAAGGATTCTTAGCAAAAGAAAAAGTCTGAAGTAACGGCCGTCCGAAGCTATTTTCGTTAGAGAGTAGACCCCCAGAACTCTTTATCAATGTGTAACAAACCTTAATATTTGCAGAAATTACTAAACCTTATTTCTTTGTAATTCAAAAAGAATGTTGTAGTATTATTTTGTTTTTTAAACATTTTATTTTTACTAATTTTTCATGGTTAATATCATAAGTGCTAGAGATAGAGATGACACAATTTTATTATGAATCCCGTAGTAGAATATCTATCTGAATTCATATGTATGTAATTTCTAACTACGAAATATTTTGTAACCAGTAGTGAGATTTTTATTATGAAATGAATACGCATTTGACCACAATCTCGCCTGTTGACGAGTGAGATGGTTGAAGATGAAGCACGTGATCTCAATATATGCCTACTCGCCTTGATGAGGTTCTCAAACATGATTTAGGAAGTTACGAATAATTCCTAATGACGATATATCAATCACCAGTGTTCATTAATGCTCACTCCTTGTAGCAAGTGTTATCTTTCCCCCTTTTTATGAGGTCAAAGGTGCCGATCTAACTTTTGAGAGGTAACATTGTATTATAAGACGTACATAGTGGTCACGTTAAAGGTTAGGTGTTTGTGTTACATTGTGACTAACAAACTAATGACTCAGTGCCTAGTGACTGTGCTAGACCTAATCTAGATAAGTCTTCTATTGTAATCTTCTATTGTATTTTCTAGAACGTGTAATTAGTTAAGTTCCTGAGATAAACCACCACCACAATCCCCTCGCGCCTCGTCCCAAGTCAACTCCTGTCCTTTAAATACCTCATCCTGCCCCGTCCAAATCAGTTCTACTCCAACCTCCACCGCGACTACACTAATTTTGTACTTATTCTTAGTTTAATAAATAAATTAGTTTTTAAAAAGTTGTTTTGTCGCTCGGCCACGTAACAATTTGGCGCAGTCGGTAGGATTCGCAAAATTTGCTGCGCAGAAGACAGGCTACAACGTCGAGGAGCTGAAGAGGACCAGCATCGCCTACAGATCCAAGACGGTACCCGAAGGGTTTCAACCAAGCCTGCCGAACCTGCAACGTTCCAGCTATGCGATTCCAGTTATACATGTTACTGTGGTGAGTGGCTCAACTTGTTTGCTCTAAATCCTATACTATATCACTAACTCATATATTTTCCTAATTGATTTTATTTGTAACTATACCATATACGTGCACAACTTTTGTTATTATCTATTACCAATTCGTACTGTGATTATTGACCGTATTCGATGACTACTAGTGCATCTCAAGACTCTATCGAATCAAATATTAATAAGTTATTTCAATTATATTCAGCTATAGAACAAAACAAACCAGAAATAACAATGTCTGCTTCACTAGATTTGGGTACTCTTCTTAAACTAATTCCCGATTTCGACACCACCTATCCAGAACAAATCTACAGATTTGTCAGATCATGCGAATCCGCATTTTCGCTAGCCTCTGAAGACCAAAAATCAGTACTATTAGTGTACACGTTAAACCGAATAACGGGAACGGGAGCATCCGATGTACACAGTAGGCAACATGATAGCTGGGATGTCCTCAAAACATACTTAATCCAAAGATTCTCCAACGTGAAAACTGTAGCTCACCTAAATCTCGAATTACAATCCATGTTTCAAAAACCCAACGAAAACGTGACTCAATACTATCACAGAGTAGATCTTTGTAGAAGCAAGATTATCGAAAAACTCAATACCGAAGTCTCAGATGCGACATTAAACGGCCGAATAATTAGTACTGAGGAGACCGCACTTAATGTTTTTATTAACGGTCTTAGCTCCGATATAGGATCCATGCTACGTACTAAAGAATTTTCAAACTTAAATGATGCAGGGCGTTTCGCCATGCAAGAGGATAAAATACGTGCCATGAATAACACAAGACAAAATCTTTATAAAATTAATGCCCCGAAACCTAATCCGATTTCTAGCGCTGTTCGTAAGCCAATAATAACCCAATCTCAACCAATAATGCGGCAACCACAATCGCAAGTAAGACCATCATCATATGACCCAAATAAAACCTGCAATTATTGCAAAAAGATTGGTCACATGATTTCCGAGTGTAGGAAGCGCGCTTATAATAACTCGATACGCAACCCACAAACTATGCCCAGTACATCTTCTCCACCCAACACGACCACAACCGCCGCCAGAGTTAATAATTTAAACTCACAAGGGGCCGGGGAGACCAACCATTCCTCGGCCCACCTTTCAGCTCAGCTATTGGAAGAAGACCAAGTCCTCTACCACAACCTCGAGGCTCTTCAACTCGAATGAACAATAAAAAGATCGAGTTCGAGCGAAGCACAAATCCAGTCTATCGGAGACAATACTGCGACGCTCAAGTCCAAACCAATCTCGAGGAACTCATTAACAACCACGACAACCACCTTTCAAAATCAACGCAAACCCCTAACGCCAATGACCTAAATCCTAATTCAATTACTCTCGGACAGGGTAGCCAGCCCCAAACTCACCACGTCACTAAATCGAAATCTAAATCAAAATCGAAGTCAAAATTCAAATCAAAATCTAAATCGAATCTTAATTCTAATCCCCAAATCGAATCATTCTCCATTTCATCCTTAAACGACATACCACCTGAAAATCTCCTCCATTGTACATTCCACGTAGACGGCAATCCAGTTACTCTCCTAGTGGACACAGGAGCAGGGATTTCCATCATACGCAAAGATAAATTAGGTATGTCCAAAATCGATAAATCAAATATCGTCTCTATTGTCGGTGTTTCCAGCACTCAGTCATCAACACGTTCATTTGGCACCACAGATATTTCTCTAGACGACATCCCTAAATTCCAGTTTCATGTAGCCAATCTCAATATCAAAGCAGACGGTATTTTGGGCAACGACTTTATGACTAAGTTCAACGCTCATATCTATATCCAGTCGAAAACAATGCGAATTCGAAACAAAACCTATAGACTTCATTTCCTAGGCGAACAAAAGGCGAACCCCACTAACTCAGATAAACAATTACTCATCGGTCGCACCGAAACAGTAATCACTTGCAAAGCATGTAACCTAGAGAACGGAACAGCGATAGTAAGTAGACAAGTTGTAGACAATGGCATCATTATCCCCAGTGCATTAGTCAGCGTAACGAATAATATGTTCGTAACGACATGCATCAATTCTGACAAAAATGATAAGACCATTACACTGCCCATTATCGAAGTTCAACCTTCTTTTGTCCAAGATTCGCAACAAATACATAATACTAATTACACCTCAAACAATACCGACAACTACGGCAACAATGACTCATACGACAGACAGTTCACAGTACGCAACTTAATTAGAAAAGAACATTTAAATAACGAGGAAGCCGAATCATTAGATAAAATCATTTCCGAATACTCCGATATATTTTTTATAGAAGGTGATTCATTGTCATTTAGTAACCACACCAAGCATAGAATCCCAACAACCTCCGAGATTCCTATTCATACTAAAACTTATCGCTTCCCACAAATACACGAGCAGGAAGTTAAAACACAAGTAAAAAAAATGCTAGACCAAGATATAATTCAACCTAGTTCTTCCCCTTGGAGCAGTCCTATCTGGGTGGTCCCAAAGACAGCTGACGCATCGGGTAAACAGAAATGGCGCTTAGTCATTGACTACCGCAAGTTAAATGAGGTCACTATAGGCGATAGTTACCCACTACCAAACATCACCGATATTCTAGACAAACTAGGTCATTCACAATACTTCACGACACTAGATCTCGCATCCGGATTCCATCAACTTGAAGTCGATATCAAAGATATACCCAAAACTGCCTTTAGCACGCCGTACGGGCACTATGAATATAAAAGAATGCCATTCGGCTTGAAGAATGCGCCCGCCACATTCCAGCGTGTTATGGACTCCGTACTATGCGGACTTCAAGGAGAACGATGTTTTGTGTATTTAGATGACATTGTCGTCTTTGCATCTAGCCTACAGGAACACAATCAGAAGCTTCGCGAAGTATTTGATAGATTGCGTCAATTCCATCTCAAAGTCCAACCCGATAAATGCGAATTTCTCAGGCGCGAAGTAGCCTACCTAGGTCACATAATCTCAAACGAAGGTGTTAAACCAAATCCTGACAAAATCCAAGCCGTTCGCGATTTCCCTGTTCCTAAATCCTGTAAGGATATTAAAGCTTTCCTAGGACTCACGGGGTACTATAGACGCTTTATCGCTAACTTCAGCAAAATTACTAAGCCCCTAACGAGTCTCCTTAAAAAGGATGTTCCATTCATATGGGGTGACTCACAGCAATTAGCTTTCAATGAATGCAAATATCTACTTACCAATCCACCGATCTTACAATACCCTGACTTCGGCAAGGAATTTATCCTAACTACTGACGCTTCTATACACGCCGTTGGCGCTGTGCTTTCACAAGGAGAAATTGGTAAAGACCTACCTATTGCTTATGCCTCTCGTACTCTCAATAAGGCCGAATCAAATTACTCTACAATTGAACGCGAATTACTAGCGATCGTTTGGGCCGTGAAACATTTCCGACCTTATTTATTTGGCCGAAAATTTAAAATAGTTACCGACCATAAACCTCTCACTTGGCTCTTCTCAGTTAAGGACCCAGGTAGTCGACTCGTCCGTTGGAGGCTCAAACTCGAGGAATTTGAATATGAAATCATTTACAAAAGCGGTAAAAATAATACCAATGCCGACGCTCTTTCTAGACCCCCTGTCATGAACACAAATATAATAGACTTAACAGATGACGACACACCCGCTGAGAACAAACCTGAAGACTATTTACAGATAAATTATGACTTTTTCGTTGAAAACCCAACGTATAATTTTGACACACCGAAACTTAAAATATCACCCGACCAACTCTTAGATCCCCAACATAAAAACATACTTGTCCCTACTTCATGTGAACTCTCCGACAATAACGACTTATTCAACCAAGCTATTGCCATGTGTCCTCAAGCAGGTCCCTTCTTGGAAAAAACAAAAGATCTCTATGACAGTGATTTGTTAGTTTCCGGACAAAAACAAAATATTATTTTCACATGTTCCAGACCTACTCACTTTGACCCTTGGGACGCCGAAAGTTATTTTAAAGTGCTTTTATCCTGCCTTCATAATCACGACATCAAAACTTTACATATACCTGATCTTAAGAATGACGCCACTTGCAAATTAAAAGGCAACGAACAATTACACATCACCGCATACCTAGCCGATTACTATGACTGTGAAATCACCATCTGTGAGAATAAAGTCACGTACCCCAGTCAAGAACAAATTCCCGACATTTTAAAAACATACCACAATGAACCCTTATCAGGACATCGTGGTATAGTAGAGACAACGCGTAAGATACGAAATGAATACTTTTGGAAAGGTATGACGGACGATATTAAAAATTATATAGAAAACTGCGAAGTCTGTCAACGAAACAAAATTCAACGAAAAACTTACAAGGCTCCAATGGTTATTACCACATCTTCCACGGAACCCTTCGAACGCGTCACTATAGACCTAGTATCCTATTCTGACATTACAGGTGAATTTAACAAATACATCCTTACATTACAAGACGACTTAACTAGGTTCGTTCAAGCTTATCCTATTCCCGACAAACAAGCTACTACTATTGCAAAGTCCCTCCTAATTTTCTGCCAACATTACGGCGTACCTAAACGATTCCACTCCGACCAAGGAGGAGAATTTGTTAACAATGTTCTGAAACAACTAATGAAACTTCTAGGTTCAACACATACTCTGAGTACCGCGTACCATCCTCAAACAAACGGGTCATTAGAAAGGTTTCACGCCGTCCTCCGAGATCATATAAGAATGTACCATAATCGAAATAAATCAAACTG
The DNA here is from genome assembly GCA_949316235.1 of Oegoconia quadripuncta. Taxonomy (NCBI): domain Eukaryota; kingdom Metazoa; phylum Arthropoda; class Insecta; order Lepidoptera; family Autostichidae; genus Oegoconia; species Oegoconia quadripuncta. The sequence goes on along the minus strand of OX438741.1, from coordinate 9,393,426 downwards.
GGATCAGATAGTGCCTCTCGCAATTATGTGTCACAATACGTCCCTAAATCAATCCACAGGTTATACACCACATGAACTATTATTTGGCTTCAAACCTCGTTCACTATATACATTAAAAGAATCACGCGAATACACAACAAATGACTATCTTAATGACCTTAATGAAAGGCTCAAAATCGCTCGTAGCCTTGCCCAACGAAAGATTGACGTCACGAATGAAAAAGCGAAAACTCGATATGATAATAATATCAAAAACATTGCTGAATTTAAATTAGGAGACAAAGTAATGCTAAAGGTGCCTAACCCTAACAATTTAAACAGTAAATGGGAAGGACCTTACGACATTGTCAGGGTGGGCTTCAACGAAAATTACGTCATTCGTAAATCAGGTCGTAATCAACTAGTACACGCGAATCGCCTCAGACCTATTCAGAATGATACATCTATACCAACAAACTCTAATTAACATTACTGTTATTTTTCAGGATGTCCTACAATATCGTGGCACATCCCGTCTCCCTTGATAAAAATGAACCCTTAAGTGTATATACTAAAATCTATAACATAATTAATAATCCTTACGCTAGTTTTACTATATGTTCAATCATTAAAATATTCGTATACATAATTCTATATAAAATCTATAAATTAATTAAGAAACTATGTACAAATAATGAATTAACTTAAGAAAATAATCAATTTCAGGTACTCCGCAACACTGGTTGCAGGTACAACCCTAATCCAACCACTTCCCTCACAATCAGGCTTATATTTTGAAGAAGATAGCGAAATAGTAGTCTCTGACAACTCCTGGAAACTCATAGTTTACAGAAACTTAGAACCATTATTTCTATCACGAGACTCTTTGAAAAGATTAGCCAACAATTACAAAACCCTAATATCTGGCTATCATAAACTTCCTAGTACTATCACAACTACATCTTTTCTGACTGTAAATATAAACAAAATCGATTCACGATTGTTAGAATTAACATCCTATACTAGTAACAGACGCTTCAAACGGGAACTTTTAGATGGATTAAGCCCTCTGTTGAAATGGTTAATAGGGACCCCAGATGCAAAAGATGCGAAGCGATACGATGAATGTATCGAACTCCTAGAAAAACAAGAATTAAACCAAAACGAAATTTTAAAACAGCAGATACAAATAATCTCTTCCACAATCACTAACTTTAACGAAACTGTATTAAAAATTACATATGACGAACACATAATAAACGAAAATTTAAATAAAATCAGCACGTACCTTAATGAAACTAATAAATTATTGTTCGATCTTAAAGTCACTGAGGATATCTCAACTGTCTCCATACAAATTCTAGAGGCAGTCATGTCATTAGAACACGAGATAGATGAAATAATATCAAGTATATTATTCATAAAATCTGGTGCTATCCACCCATCGATAATTACGCTTGCTAAACTTTATAAAGAATTGTTAATATCAAGTCACGTTAGAGTCGAGAGAAACCTAGTGGCCCCCGTTACTATGACTAACATGCATCAAATAATGGAATCAGCCTCTATAACATCTTACATCTATATGAATAAACTTGTATATATTATCGAATTCCCTCTTATAAAAAATGATAAATTCTCATTATATCATATATATTCAGTCCCTATACCACATCCTGAAACATCCATTTACTCCACCATCCTACCCGAGCAAACATATCTAGCCACAAGCACTACACGCCAGCAGTATGTAACGCTCAGCACGCTGGACAATTGCAAAACGTTTGCTCCGGACAAGAGAGTCTGCAAGGACCTGCCAGTCTACAATTATAACACACGACCCATTTGCGAAATGGCTATCCTTCTAAGCACCGACAGAAATCGACCAAGCATCTGCGAAGTGACAACGTTCGCCGCCCACATTAATTCATTTCAGGCATTGAAAAATAATAAATGGATATTTATTCTAAAGCAAAAAACACCGGGCGTCCTACAATGTGGAGATACAAGCAAACGATACGAACTACAAGGCACCGGCATCCTCAATATCGACCCCGGCTGTACACTATTCACCGGCTTTGTATCACTAACTGCAACTGAAGAAAAATCAACTAATATAAGTCATCCAATAATCTCAGTCGATATAACAGATGACTGCACAAAAGCAGAGAAAATACCTGAACCTCCTGAAACGATGCTGCTTAAATTAAACAACGTCCCACTGGATTCTTTGAAAACTATTAAGGAAGAACTGAAACATTTCTCAAATCAATTAAAAGAAAATGAACAATCATTCTTTCACAGACATTCATATAAATTTTCAGTTTTAACTTATCTCACAGGCCTCCTGCTACTGGCCTATATTACATACAAATGCCTGTACTGCTGCCCTTGGCGTTTATTTAGAAAACGTCGACATTCCACAGAACACAAAGAGGGGTGCATCCAAATATTCAACAATTGTTTTGCCCGCCGTACCCGACGCGAGGAACACATCACTGCCGCGATACCCCTGCCCACCATTAGATCATCGCACTGCATATCCGAAGACGAAGACGAAGAACAACACCCGATTACTTCAACTCCTCAAAGATCGCGCAAACAAGCGCAATCTTTATTCTAAGGGGGGAGGTGTTACATTGTGACTAACAAACTAATGACTCAGTGCCTAGTGACTGTGCTAGACCTAATCTAGATAAGTCTTCTATTGTAATCTTCTATTGTATTTTCTAGAACGTGTAATTAGTTAAGTTCCTGAGATAAACCACCACCACAATCCCCTCGCGCCTCGTCCCAAGTCAACTCCTGTCCTTTAAATACCTCATCCTGCCCCGTCCAAATCAGTTCTACTCCAACCTCCACCGCGACTACACTAATTTTGTACTTATTCTTAGTTTAATAAATAAATTAGTTTTTAAAAAGTTGTTTTGTCGCTCGGCCACGTAACATTTGCTCCTGTCCATATAATACCTACTTACTAATACAACATATTATTTTTACTACAATATTTGCAAAGTACTTTAGGGGATTTACAATGACGTCACAAATATTAAAAACACGCCCGAATGTCGTAACCGTGAGTTATAGTCGGAACAGCTTGGACTCTTCTCGGGAATTGTACGTAATCTCTGGACTTACTTTTACGATGGGTGCATTCGGGAACCTGAGTTCGTGGTAGTTACGACCGCTTGAACTGACCATAATTTTGTAATTTTTGATGACGTAGTGCTAAGAACGGTGAGTACATCGTCGAGGTTAGATTTACAAGATTTATTTAAATATTTTTGCTGATTACTGGCAAAAAGATGAGGAAATTCGAGTCGACGAAGTAACGAAGCGTTTATCAGACAATTATATTTATTGTCAAATAAGGAAGTAAGTAAAAAGTTGCGCAGGAGCAAGAAGCAAATTGTGGCATTATGGCTATGTTAGTAGTTACGCTGCCAACGAGCACGTACATAACATTGTAGTTCTACATACTTAAAGTCCCGCCTGTTTCCTACAAAGGTAGGCAGTTACCACAGACTTCTACTTGCTACGATCTTGACACAACTCTTTCGCTTCATTCACTCTCATAAAGTTGTTCATACACGCTGTTCGATTTAGGGTTCTCTAGTGCCTTTCTTTCTTTAACACGTCCCCAGATTTGATCGTGGAACGCTCACAGTGGCATTCCCTTTTCAACACTGCCACAACATATTCACGTATCCATCTAATAATAACTTCTGTCACATCTGCTTTCATACCGAATAACAAACCTTCTAATGACTACCTTATTCCATCTTTAGAATATTACCCCACTCATACTTCTCAATTATCTCACATCTATTGCATTTATTTATTATCTGCTAAATTATTGTTTCTATGATTGACTGAAAACACGCTTGACCACAATCGCACCTGTTGGAAACTGATTATGTAGTCGACGATGAAGCGCGTGATTTCAGTAGATGCCGATTCACTCTGACTTAGACTTAAGCCAAGTTTCATGTGTTGGCGGTTCAAATTATGAATGAAGAGTTAAACTGCTTAGTGCGAGTGTTAGATATCTCAACTGTCAACAGTTTTTAATAAAAGCGGTGCCACAAGGTTTTAAAATACAGTTGTTTACGCTTGACGTGCTTTAGGCTATACTAATCATCCAAATCACTGACCAAACTTCAAACCAGGACGCTAAGAATCCTTCAAAAAACCGTTCGGGGAAGCAATCGAATTATCTCCCAGTTGGTTTTATGTGATGCGCCGGTGTTTACGATCACAACACTGTTGCTGAAACGGTCGCGTTTGATTTATTGGGCCTCTCGCGTGTAACTTCGCACTTCAATCTCGAAATGGCAACTCATTTCGGGGGGCTTTCGGATACTTTGTTGGCGCGAATTTGTTTTTGTTGCGTTCTTTTTTGGTGGTAAAGACATCAGATATCTTTACGTTCGACATTATAATTTGACATACTGAATGTTTTGGCTAATTGAGTGGATTTATGTAAAAGTGTACATTTAGATGATGTGTGGGTGTTATGTAGTTTATAACATTTTGACAAAATAGCGCGTGTAACCAGATTATCGATCAGTTTCGCCATCCATAGTTGTAAATAGTTTTTTTGGTTTTGTACTGTTAACTTTTGACTCAAAAGCTAATGAAGTAGATTTTTGATTAAGAGCTAATTAGTAAGAACATGGTTTCAGTGTAGATAGTATACTGACGGCTTCTATCAATTCCAAGAAACAGTACTTCATCAGCAGCTCATACTGTTCATTATGGATGTAGGCCTGCCCTTAAGACACGCCACAGCCCCCGATCTTCGGCTTCCAGTCGCCAACTAATTATTGCTCCATCTAGCTGGGGAGTGTATAAACTACAATTTTCTTAGACGCGATCTCTACTCCAGTACCCGTTTGCTCGAGCGGCTGTCGGTCCTGCATCAGATATGATGGATGGCCACTTTGGTCGCATGGTGGTCCTGCGTCAGATATAATCTGTCCATGGCCACTGCAGCCTATGTCAAGGTCTTTGGTTCTCTGGCGGATCGCCTCGTTAAACAGTACTTGACAATTCCATAACCATAAAGCTCTAAAAACTACGACAAAAAGAACAGTTGCAAATGAAATGCTATTTAAAAAAATAACAATTTCACTGCCGAATCGAACGGAATCGTTGTTAAAACTTGCACCGTGAAAGGGGTAAAAAGAACGAATGGATTGCAATAAGAGGTAAAAAGAGGCAAGAGGGCAAGCGGGCCGTACCACAAATGACCGCCCGGTCTGTGTTAAATTAACGTACAATATTTTGCTCAAAAACGGCGGCAGGCGTCATGTTTCTCTCTGTTTATTGCGTTGACACACGAGCGGGTATCTCTAGAAGCAAAAGTTGATGGATAAATTTTGATATTATAGATAGATATCTGTGTATTTTACAGTTGTATCATACCTATTATGTTATTCCGTAAGTCCACATGCATAACTCGCATAGGAATTTACGATGAGATGCCAAATTAGTAAGAACTTTATGATTGTAGTGTAAATGTCCATGGTTACCTACTGGTAATAATGTACCGCAAATTTTTACTCGAGCCTGCCAAACAAGTTTATCGAAAGGACTTTTGCTATCTGTCTGGCATTACGACATTGTGAACTTTGTATTAAATGCCATTAAATTTTATTTATCGTGTAATAAAGTGTAACACTATTGTTATTTAAAAAGGACATCACCTTTCTTGTCTAAATAGGGAAAGATTTCGAGTAGGCACCTAATAACTTTGTATCCCATGAATTTTTTTTTTATTAGTGATCTGAAAAACAGAAGCTGACATTTACCATTTGCTGTTTTGAAAGGTTTGTGTATGTGATCGGTGTAATAATTGTTTCTGTTTGTTGGCGGGACGTAGTTCTTCAAAAGGAGCATGCTCAGCGGTATATAACCCCGTATTCACCCGCAGTATGTATGGCAATACGTTGAACGCTCACCTTTCGTTCGAAGCGGATTAGGTACGGACCTTGGAACCTTTCCGAGGAAATTACTTTAAAACGTCACTGCTCGCTCCGTTTCATTTGATGCATACACGTAAATGTATGAAATATGAATGTTATTCACCAAACAAGTATTTCATAGGTGACGTGCGAACCGCAATTCTAACTTTCTAAAGGCAAACTATTCTAAAGCCATGTCAAATAATGCCAAACCAATTCAAGATGGTTAACTTTACCTTTTTACGAGAATCTGTCGTTATGACAATCTATCTTTTTGAGAACCTGTTGTTATAATTTTAAGAAACCGTCGTTATGAGAATCAGTCTTTTAGACAATTTGTTGTTATCGAAATATGGTTTTTTCTCAATCTGTCTGTATGAGAACATGTCGTTAGGAGAAAAGTTCATTTTGAGATAAAAAGTCTGCCCCTTTTGAATGCCTGTCTTTTTCATTAAAATTATTTTTTCATTCAAAAACATTACACTCTATTTGGAGCTGTCGGGTAAAAAGACAGGCATTCCAAAAGGGGCAGACTTTTTATCTCAAAAGGAACATTTCTGACAGATTGAGAAAAAACCATATTCCGATAACGACAAATTGTCTAAAAGACTGATTCTCATAACGACCATTTCTCAAAAACATAACAACAGGTTCTCAAAAAGATAGATTGTCATAACGACAGATTCTCATGCTTTCTATGTTACCTCCTGTAGCCTAAACGACTCGACCGATTTTGAAGTGCAAGGTGTCATTCGATTGGTGTTGCTCTCTAGAGTGTCATACGATATATTTTATGGTAAAAATCCAACAAAACGCCCGCAAAATACAAAATAAGCTGTCGGGTTTTTTGGTTTATAAATACTTAAATAGTAATTAAGAATCTGTCCGTATGCTACTATCTGTCTCTACGAACCTATATATATAGATTCGTATTTAGTGGTAATTTCGGTACCTAATAGTAAGTGCTATACACATGTACCTCACAATTTGAAAGATACACATTAAATTAGGTGCTAAGTTTCACCAATGGGGTATCATTTTCGATAAGGATTTTCTAATGCACAACGGGTTAGCAGTTGACCTCAATCACACGTGATGAGGCCGAAGGTGGAAGCGTTATTTTTTTGGAGTTCCTACTTGAAGGTTACGTTTTCATATTTTCGGGCAATTTATTATAATTCTGACATAGGATCTTTCCCACCAACGAGATTGCGTACAAACGCAAACCGAAACCCCAAACCAAGTCATTGAACAGGAGTTTCCACAAGCCTTCTCACAGCCATATTTAAATGTAAACCACGAAATGTTTATACAATAAAGTATAACATGAACGATCGCAATACGATCCGGTGTTTAGACTGATCTGGATGAATGAATGAAATGAGAGACGGTGGTTAACGATTTTATGCCAGTATGGCAGTGATTTTTATAGACGAAATTGACGTCATGCACTTCAGAACCAACGAAATTTGGTTAATAATGGATTGTGACTTCGAAACAGTAGGCCAGATTATACACAGAGTTAGCAGCTTTAGGGTGTTTCACGATATGGTGTGGAGAAACATCGTCGATTAATTCGATATCAACTCAGCTTGTCGTAGCATTGGATCTAAATTATATTATTAATAAAGATATATATAAATAAATATCCAGAGCGACTCCATAAACGAAATATAAAATTTTTCATAACATTAACGTGATTACATAACAATTCATTTAAAGGAACTTGGCTTGTGTGTCACTAAGACTATTTTTAAATGACTAAAGAGGTGAGCACCAAGAAGATTTAACACGTTTAGGTACAGCCGTTTCCTTAAAACTTCTAATGGTAACTACGCCGTTGGCTTCTTGCTAACGGTGCTGTTGTCACACCGGCTGATGCTTGATTTTATTACGTTTGTTTTTCAATAGTTGGTTTCGAGCTACTCTCATTATTTTTTTACTTATTGCGAGTGAAGATAAGTAAACACTAAAAAACATCGTTTTTTTGGTGTCAAGTTGTCTTTACGACAAGATTAAGAGACCGATTGTATACTTTTTACGTACCAAAACCACACAGCATAATTATATTATTGGAATAACTAGTGTTCACATAAATAGCTAATTCATTTGCTAGTTTTGTGTATAAAACTAATTCATTATTATTATTATTTCGCGATAACGGGTCGGTGTCGAATCTAGGACCGTGGCGAAGCGGAATGACGCGGCTTGATGTGGTTATCTCGATGTGCAGTGAAATTAGTGCAATTACTTAGCACGTATTTACCTTCGTTTTGTAGTTCAGTGAACATTTCTTTTAATATAAAATTTATGGGAAATAGCAATAGTTACTCGTTTGCCTCAGGAAATATTAAAGATGACCTGTTTGGTGTAGTGGTTAGAAACTCTGAGCACTATACCAAAAGGTCGCGGGTTCGAATCCCGCTAAGTGCATATATTTGTATGATGAATACATTGTGTAGACGAGTTATGGATGTTTTCATTTAAAATAAGTATTTATTTACAAAAAAAATGTTTCTATGTAGTACATCAACCATTTAGTATTCACAACACAAGCCTATAGTTGCTTACTGTGGAACTAGATGGCGCTGTGTGTATGTCTAAGGATATTTATTATTTATTATTATTTATAAAGATGGTAATGTTTATCCAGTGTTACATACTTATATAATACTTACAAGTAACTTGTACTTTAGGCGCGTGGAGTATGGAAGCGCGACGATTTTTTAAAGATCTATCGTCGCGCATAAGACCTCGGGTGACAAGAGCTGGCTCGGGGGCAGTGAATTAGCCTTGCCATTCAACAGAGTAATGCCCTAGTCTTTTGGGGACCCTCCCGCATGGTTCAGAACTACCTATCATTGTTATGGAGAGTGGAGCGAGTTATCTGTTTCCGTATTTTTACTTTTTATCCGAATGTCCCAAAAAAGAGGGTAAAGTTGTTCGAGTGTATGTATGTATGTAGATTTCTATGTTACCTCCTGTAGGCTAAACGGCTTGACGAATTTCGAAGAATTCGAAGTGAATGGTGTCTCTAGATTCGTCATGATCTTCGGAGTGTCCTAGATTGGTTACCATAAAAATGTATCCTAGATACATTGTAACCAATCCAACATGGAACCCTTCAAATGCAAAAAATGCGTCAGCGAAAACCCGTTAGGGTTTTTCGGTTTTTAAACTTATATTGTCATTACCTATGTATTAAATAAGATACTCTTAAACAAAAATTTACCAATAAATAAGCCTTGTACATTCTATTCTTACCACTTTTCTGAAACTGTATTTTCCTTTCTATTGTACAATAAAGTGTATTTGTATTAGTAAGCCTTATACCTACTTAGTATGTAAATTTCTTCCTCCTGTACACTAAACGGCTTGGCCTATTTTGCAGAGCGAGGTGTCGTCCGTGTCGTCTTTGATAATGCCCAGAAGGTAAGAAAGGTAAAAATTCAACCGGTGCCCGTATAATACAAAATATGCTGTCAGGCTTTCTTATTTAAAAAAAGTGAAATAGTTATTTAGTTAGTAGACTTTACATTCGCATTTGACCACAATCTCACTTGATGGAAAGTGATGATGTGGTCGAAGATGTAGCACGCGATCCCAGTAAATTACTATTCACTCTGCTCTTGAAGATCCCAAGGATTTAGGAAAGACTGACGCCGCAAGGCAGTTCCATGCCTTGGCTGTTCGGATGATGAATGAAGAGTCGATCTTCTCAGTGCGAACAATATATCTATTAAAAAAACTAAAGATCAATACAGTCTACGAATATTATCTATTGCATACGTAAAATAGGATAATCTCCATCATAGGTTCACGGTAAAAAAATAAAGGATCTCTCAATTTAAGAGCTATGCTCTTGTCGGTGGAGTCTTTTCCACACTTCTCTACTGTACTCAAAATATACCAAATTCAGTTAGAGCGACGCTAGGGCGACACATCTATAACTTATATACCTAGGTAGGTACTCCTCGACAGGCACCTACATTATATAAAGAAAGTCATAACTTTTCGCGGTATAGTCGGGTAAACAGAGAAAGATATCACAATTCCTAATATTATTATCTAATACTGAACAAATCACTAGGTATCCTATTTATTTCATCATCATCTTCATCCTATTTATTATTTATCGATGGAAGTGACACATTGTAATACAGAAAAAAAATCTAAATCTATAGAATGCAAACCATTCAATTGCCATGAATTTACTTGATGAAATATTTCCTAGAGCTGCAATATAATAACCAATGAATCAAATCAGTCTAAACAAGGCCAACCCTATAATTTAGTATTTGTATGCAGTTCGTAATGCGCACGAGTGGATACTGTATTCGAAACAAAAGGTCTTACCCGCCAACTAATAGTATACCGATTAGTACTTAATTATTATGTATTATTGTAGTTGTAATTAACTTGGTCGGGTTTGATTTTTTATAGAAAATGACTATAAAATAAGAATTGGTTTGATGGTAAGTAATTTGTCTTACCTATATTTTATGTTTGAAATCCTGTGTATTGGCCTCCTGAATAGTATAGTTTAAGTATCGTAATATAATATTATAAAGCTGTTGTTATCCCTAAATCAATAAAATAAAAAAAAAATAACGAAAGTTGACTTGCCTTGCCAGTGTCCATTAATAATAAATAAATAAATAATAAATCCATAAATAAATAAATATCCTTGAACATTCACACAATGCCATCTAGTTCCACATTAAGCAACTATAGGCTTGTTGTGGATACCAGATGGTTGATATACTACATAAATATTTTTTTTGTAAATAAATATCTATTATAAATGAAACCATCCATAACTCGGTAACACATGTCCGTATTCATCACACAAACATATGCCCCTAGCGGGATTCGAACCCGCGACCCTTTGGTATTGTGGTTAGAGTTTCTAACCACTACACCAAACAGGTCGTCATTATTTTCATCTTATACATTATTTTAATACATCAGTATTTCATCTAATAAACTACCTAAAATCTTTAAAAATGGTATCATTAAAGCAGGTATTTTTAATTTTATAACCTTTTAAAAATCTACTTCACCCAAAGGTCGCGGTTCGATCTCCAGCGGGGTACATGTTTAGTACTGGGTTTGGTCGATGGTAAGACATTTGAAATGTTCGCCTGACGGTATGAGGATGATGGTGGTAGCTAACCACCATCTTATTTCAGTCTGCCGCCAAACAACAACGTTAATAGCATTGTTGTGTTCCGGTTGTCAGATAGGAGCACTTTTGTTTTGTCAATTTTATCCTTTTGGGCAGGCAAAGGAAACTGAGCCCATGCAGCCAAGTCATTTTATCCACAGGGACGGAGTCACGGATGGAATGCTAGTAGAGTTATAAAACGACATGATAAGGAAAATCTCTCTGTTTATAAACATCAAACGGAATGACGCATCAGTCTATTTACATTTCGCCATAGTAATTCAATATCTCTGCATAATTGACCACTTTTTGCCATTTTACCTTCGCAGTTCGCGTGCTGGGGTCAAAATGCAGTATGTAGTCACAAGGTTAAATCATTTTGCTAATAAACGTCTCATAATAAACTGAGTAGTATAATTGTAGCAAACCTGTTTTCGCGTCGACGTCATTTGTTAGATATACCTCAAAGCTATGGTTATAGATAAAGTTTCTTACCTCTGTATGTAGGTAGATAAGACTGAACATAAAACGTTTTATAAATTAATTTTCTAATTTTTCTTTTATCTGTGTTGGATTGCTGAACCAAGGTAAACCAATACCAACCAATAACTTTTCTTCAACACTAATGTTATTTCGTCCAAGTTTAAAACTTCGAGCGCCTTTTAATTAAAAATTAATAAATTATTTCTTGTGTAAGTAGATCGTACTGTTCTTAATTCGAATATCTTTCAACGAATGCCTACAAGTTTCATAAACTCAAACTTTCAAACTCAAACTCAAGCATTTTATTTCAACGTCAGATACATGATATCATTTGTTGAATGTCAATTTAAATCTATTGGAAATAAAAATAGGGCTAAGCATTTTTCGGTCAGTCAGTATGTCCAAGCTACCACCGCTTCGGAAAGGGAAATCATCTGTGGGAAAAGAAGCGGCGCAAGAAACCCACAGGATCATATTGTTTTCATCATTTAGTCAAACTTATTATTATTTTGTTGATCAACATCTGCATTTTTTTAATGTGCATTTAATGGATTTTCATACGACTTTACCGCAGTGAGAGTAGTCCATTGCTGCTGCCATATTGAATAGTCATGAGGAAATTACAGCGTTTTTTTTTGGAACGGCAAATCCAATTTTAGCTAAACTTTGTGTGTATTATGGGATAACATTAAGTTAAGTTAGCCAGCGTTAATTTTAAAAGTAATCGCTTCATAAAAGTTTCAGCGAATCTAAGAAATGATTATGGGAAGCACATGAAAATAATATTCCATTTTCCAAATAAAAAACAAATTTGGATTTAGCTTTGAAAATCGCAGGAATTGGTACACAAAAAAACTCCAATTTCATAGGTAAAGACCTAATATGTTACATATTTAAGAATAATTTCACAGTGACAAGGTTCCGTAACAACATTAAACGTGACAAGGGTCAGGAAGTACGAATCTTCACCTTCTAACCGAATAGATAGAGAGCGATAAGCTTGTCCCATATGAACTACCTATACAAGAGGCCTTATTATAACAATATATAAATATATGTAACTCAGTTGAGTGCTTGTCTAACATCCTTACAAAGAGGCTGTCACCGTACAAGCATACATACAAGTAGGTACCCTACAAAGGCGCGGCATCCACGGGCTGACAGCGGCGCGCGACGGACACGTGTCAAGTTGACATATACGTCTAATGAATAGCGAGCTTTATAAAGAAAGCCGTACTATTAGTGATTGATAGTATCAAAGGCCGATGTTCGGAATATTATAATTATAAAATTTTAATAGTCTTATCCAAAATAGTTGGTTCGTAACGTTTTGTCGTCTTGAATTTAAACGTACTTATTAACCGTAATTTATGAATTTTACAGGCAAAAAGATTTAATGACACATCTTTATTTAAATACTGGGTTGATCAACAGTTTTGTTCGATTTTTATAATAGTTTCTTTTTTGGCGTTGTCTAATTTACAAAAGAATTAATTTACATTTTACAATATTTAGAAAATCATTTTCTATTTACAATTAAAAATTTTGAAAACCCCCGAGAAAACAAATGACAAACCGCATTGTAATTGGGTCACGCATTACTGAAATACGTCCAGATATAGACTTGACACACACACACAAACATACAATTGCGACATATACAAAACACCCGTCGTTTTTCGTCGGGGGTTAAAAAGACACATTTTTATTTAATTGATTTAAAGGTTTATCAACAGTTTGATAGGTATTGATAATAGCTTTTTTATAGCTTCGCCTACTGAAGAATTTAATTAGAAAAAATAGAAATACCATCGACTATGTCATAAACATATACGAGTCCAAAGATAAATTGATCAGTATGGTAAATGTTTGTCCATGAAAAACTTAATCAAAATTTAAAATATTGTGATATAAATGTAGGTATCTACCTAAATACGGTCCCATAATCCTACTTAGTATACTTACAGGAAGATAAGAACTCTGCCAATATCGACTTACCTGAAACAGAAGAACATATTTTATGAGTTTGTATACACATTTACAAAATTAAAATTTGTCCCAGATCTTGTTGAACCGGACGGGTGCCTAAGGCCCGTATTAATAAACCAATCTCAATACAAGTCTTGAGACTGTATCAACCGAGATGCGTCTTAAGCAGTTGACGCTATCTCAAGCTCCGTACTAATTTATAAACCAATCTTGAGGTCTACTCAGCTGAGATCACTTCTCAAGTATTCGCCTCAGCGGCGAATGAATGATAGTCTTGAATTTTGTTTATAAATACGCGCACCTCTCAAGTGAGTACTGTTTGAGCATGCACGTGCTTTTCAGGTCTCAAGTTCGGTTTATTAATCAACACGTTTACTTGAGACCGGTCACAAGACTGTTCTCAATCTTGAGAATGGTTTAATACTACGGGCCATAAGAGGCGTTTCCTCATTGGACAGCGGTACATAACTGTGATTTTGACCATCATACTTTACACCACCTAAAGAAGTTACTTTAGATAAGTTAAGATGAGATAAGATAAGATGTTTATTTACCAAAAAGGACCATACATAATTATACATTTGCTGTAACATCCACACTAGGATAGGCCTGTATCGTGGATTCCAAAACTTCCATAATAGAGAAACAATTTCATCGGTCATTACATTTTGTAACATCCGTTAAACTAAAGTTAGGAGAATAGGAATGGAACTTATATAATAGGAATTAAAATATTATTAATTTGTAAGATAATAATAATAAATAAATATCCTTGGACATACACACAACGCCATCTAGTTCCACATTAAGCAACTATAGGCTTGTGTTGGGGATACCAGATGGTTGATATACTACACAAATACATTTTTTTTGGAAATAAATACATATATAAATGAAAAACATCCATAACTCGGGAACACATGTCTATATTCATCATACAAACATTATGCCCCTAGCGGGATTTGAACCCGCAACCTTTTGGTATAGCAGTCAGAGTTTCTAACCACTACACCAAACAGGTCGTCATCAGATATTTACGTAAATTGACGTTTGTCGTTCATTAAGGGCTCCATTACTAGTATCAAATACGCAGAATTTGTGGTCATTTCAAGAAGTGGCCATTTCAAGAAGTGGTCCTTTCAAGAAGTGGTCCTTTCAAGAAGTGGTCCTTTAAGAAGTGGCCATTTCAAGAAGTGGTCATATCAAGAAGTGGTCTTTTTCAGTTGTGGTCATTATCCGCCGAAGGGATCGTTTGGTTGTGGTCAAAACCATAGAAAAGAAAGAATGCCGCCAAAACAGTGTAAGTGTACTGATATGGATTCTGCTGTCTTTGTAACCGAGTGCCAAAAAGAGGAGGTATTATGTGTATGTTTTTTATGTATGGTCACCCACATTTTCGTCAATTGTTAACCGATTTCGATGAGTGTTTTTAACACGCTTTTATTAACTTCACTTGTAACTAACAATGTAATCAAATCTTGAATGTTAATTTAAAGTTACTTCTAATTGTATCGAAATTAAACTTTGTACGTATATGTTTTTTTTTATGTTTTAATCTTTCAATTGACATTTGAATTTACAATTGTATTTTAAATTTTCAATGTCTACCACTGTTTATTAACATAGTTATAGGTGACTGTACTAACAAAGATGGACCTTATCGTCTGGAAAAATAAATGATTTATTAAGACCTATTATATTATGTAGTTCTGATGACAATACTATAAGTTAGTATCTTGGAGCTGATCTGATGAAGGAGCCAGGAGGTGGATGCTGAAACTCTTCAGTAGCTAGTAAACCCCTCGAGTTTGGACTCATATGATTAGATTTGACGAGTCCAATATATTATTACACTTGGTGTCGACGATCTGATGATGGATCCAGGAGGTGGATGGTGGAAATGTAGCGTGCTTTCGTAGTTTTTTAAACTATATATTCTTTATATTGCGTTTATCACCAAAGTACTACTATATAAATTTGGTAGATAGCGGTATAGTGGAATTTACTAAAATCGGCTGTTTTGAGTTTTTGGCGGTTCAATTATATAAATTACTAGCGACCCGCCCCGGCTTCGCACGGGTGCAATTACTATCTGCAAAAATATAATATGCATACAGATTTTCCGGAAGAAATCTAAATGATATTGAAAACAGTTTCAAAATCTGTTACATGATATAGAAGAAGGAAACGGAGAAGCAGACAGGCAGTGCTGTCTGCCAAAATAATAATATACTAAAATAAAAAAGTTATTATAATAAAAAAAAAATAATACATGATAAGCTTAATATTGACATGTATAGTGCTCCCTCAACTTGCTTGTGCCCTAACAAGGTGTCACATGATACTACTAAATGTACCTAACACTGTCTAATATATGAACTACTGTGACATGTAATAAATACTTTGAGTTTGAGTTCCACATGCATCATCAAGAGCCTATAGCAGTCCACTGTACCCAAAATAGAAGTTTATACCCATAAACTTCTATTTTGGGATTCTTATAGGGAATTGTTCAATTGTTGGTATTGTAGTTGGCGATTGCAGATGATGACACAATGACCTTGCTGCCCATCACTAGTGGACGCTCACGGTCTCTAAGGGCCATTTTAATAAATCTTGAGATTGAGATCACGTCTCAGCGTCAACTTAAGATCATCTCAATCTTTTGAACGATTTATCCATACGGGTCTTAGTTACTTGTTGCGGCATCCACGGAGTGGATCTTATTCTTTTCTGCCGGGAACCACACGACAAATACATCAGTCATATTATACGAGTATAATAGATTTATACCTGAAGTCGAATATACCAAGGCACAATGTTAAAGCAGTTATACATTAACATAATAAAGAGTAAATTGCTCTAATTTTTTCATCATAAATTACAGGTACAAATGCATATTGGACCAAGTTCTCCGAACTCGAAGTATACTTCTTGAACGTCAGTAACCATTCACGATCCGCCTACCACTCTGTAACGGGATTTTTTATCTTTAAATTTCCGACACCACCGTCGGCATAGAGCCACAGAGCATACGTACTGAGTAACTCAACTTGACCTCCAACTTGTAATATGTATGACACATAAATTATACTTATATTGGTTTCTCATGAGAAGGTTTTCTCGGTAACATTTTTGTTTAAGAATAATAATTATCAGAAAGTTAATATTTTCTATTAAAATATCGAACTAAGCTGAAGCTTGTGCTAGGAAAGATATGGAAATCTATAGTATAGGTACGTAGGGACATACATAATTTACTGGGGTGAAATTCTGTGTGATTAAGGCCAGGGCTGACCAATTTAAATTATTTTGCAAACCAGCTGACATTATTAATTTTTTTATATTCAAAGTAAATATCTAGCAGAATTGTTTTAAATGTGAGGTATACGTTTTGTTTTTATAAATTATTGCATTACTGATTTCGGCAAATTTTGAAATCTACAACTTCTGACATATGTTCTTCCAGATTACGGCTCTCTTACGTGAATGAATGATTTATTTATTTGCCAGAGTAACGGTTTATAAATAGATATCATTAGCAGTTCCGTGACGCCATCTCTACCAATCGTCAATGGCACACCATATACAGGGCGTCCCAAAGTTATGGGACATGAAGGGGAAGTACCTTAAATATTGTAGATAGTGAATTTTGCTCAAAGAAGACTTTATGTTATTTTTAAAAGTTAGTAATTCTGCATTCATAGATTTTCTAAAAATTACTTGCTTCGGCTGGGAATCGAACCGACTTAAATGTGAAAAAAAAAACACCCTACTTTTATGATGCCAATCGAAAGAATAGCTAAAAAATAATAACTCTGCCTAAGTAACATAGTATTTTAAAAGAAAGGAACAACATAAAATGATTGAGTCAAATTTCAAGAAAGTTATTTATTGCCGACGACGTTCGAAAAGTAGCGATATTATCATTCCAAAGATAGCATTGATTATTCGTAAATAAGTACCCACTTCATAAAATGGGTACTAATAGTTTTCCTTATTATAAGTGCACGTGTAGATGAAATGATAAAACTTGTATTTCAATACGTCCTCTGTAAGCTAGACAGAAGGCAAATTAAAAACAAAAATAAATAATTTATAATTTGAAAATGGAACAGTTTATGACAGCGTTTGTTTGAATGCATACTTTTTAAGATATTTTAAAAAGAAGTGATATTTTTAAATGTTGTTCTTAAATTTGAAAATGGAACAGTATGTGCGAGCGTTTGTTTTTCGGATATTGATCTGTTTAGTCTCAATTCACTTACACAAGTGTTATTGTGTTAATTTATTGCGAACATGGCATATCAAGTAAGTTTTGATCTAATGGAAGCATATTTTTTGAACGATAAAGATATCTCTAGAAGTTTGCGGTGGTATGGCGTAAAATATCCTGATAGACAAATACCGTCTCGTAAAGTTTTGAAAAGGCTTCCATAAAATGATTAGAAAATCAACAGGCAGCGGGCTCATTAAAAGATTGGCGATTTGCGTAAGACAAGAGGGATCACATTTTGAGCATTTAATTAATTAATTTACAAAAAAATACCTACTTAATTGACTACGGCAGTTTCATGTATGTTTTTTATTTGATTAAAATGATTAATTTCACGTTGTTCCTTTCTTTTAAAATACTATGTTACTTAGGCAGAGTTATTATTTTTTAGCTATTCTTTCGATTGGCATCATAAAAGTAGGGTGTTTTTTTTTTCACATTTGAGTCGGTTCGATTCCCAGCCGAAGCAAATAATTTTTAGAAAATCTATGAATGCAGAATTACTAACTTTTAAAAATAACATAAAGTCTTCTTTGAGCAAAATTCACTATCTACGATATTTAAGGTACTTCCCCTTCATGTCCCATAACTTTGGGACGCCCTGTATACTAAACGTCACTGCCCCATTTTCTTAACGAGAATTATTTCGAAATCTTACACTCGTGTCCTTTTAAGTCATAAACCATTGAAATGGGGCTTTGGTTTTAGAAATACGATGATTTTTTATTGCTTAGGCCTATATAACGCTTTGTTCTACAACCATGAAGGACCTAAGTTATTGGTATTTATATTACAAAGCATGCGATGAGAGCTTAATCAAAAGTCTGTTGTAAAGTTGCATTACTGACCACAATGAGTTATATGCTATGCATACTGACACAGAACACTCATAAGAACATTACCATATTTTATTTCGTTTAAACATATACTTTTCATATGTATCTCGCGTGATATATACCTACGTGTACATACGTACGTGTTACTGCGTGTGTGCGTATGTTAATATATGCGAGTGAATGGGCACACATTAGTGTAGAGTCATTGGCATTACAGTAAGTTGGCTTGGCCTAAAATGGCGACGTTTAAAAAAATATTATAAGAATTGACTGATTGCCAAATAATTTGTACTTGTTACGTCCGTTAACCACGATTCTTTTTAAGGCGAGTGGACTTGTTATGTATAGCTTAGGTATTTCCACGTGGAAAAAGCATGGATATGTTTACTGACTAGCTGTTTCCCGCGACTTCGCACCAAACTTCATCCAAATCCGTCCACTCATTTAGGCGTGAAGACGCAACAAAGATACACACAAATTTTCGCATTTTTTATATTTATTATTAGAGTGATTTTTGACATCATATAATTTAGCTTTGTACTTCTCGAGTAAATACCGGATGAGTTTTTTACCGTATGGAAAATAATAGGGCATATTACGTTAGTGAAATAGAAGGTATTGGCATAGGTAGTTTATTTTTTTTTTCAAAAGCGCACGCTCCGTCCTGTGATTGATATGCGACTGGCCGGATTCGTAGGGTTTCTATCATCCGAAATTTATTTGGAACTCATATTTTATACAAGCTTTCTTTATTTATTTAATTTAAAGATGTAATTAAGTGGAATAGGCTACAAACGCGACGGTTAAATGACACAATTAACGCTTTATTCGATGGTGGTCTATTTCACTTATCTAATATGCCTTATTTTTTCCCTTACTGTAAGAGAACTCATCCAGAATATATCAATAATGAAATAAAGTGCTGAAATTTAAAAATAGACTTACGTTTTCAACTATTGCATTACAGATATGAGAATGAGTAACCTACTTATAATTCGCTATCGATGCATTTTATGTCATTGGAGACCCTACGATACTTTACGATATCTTGACTTGATACAGAGGCAGATATTATCATAAATAGATTGACGTAGATCGCAAGACATTGGGACCTATTCATATTAATAAATAAAATATTACTTCCATTTGAATTTCACTAAAGAATAGTGCGTAATCTGAACTTTAACATTTTATACCTACACATAAGCTGACAGGCCCAAAATTAACTTTTTAATAGTCAGCACGGTTGGTGGCCCGTGCCTTGGGTTGTCTTAAAAAACCTAGTCGCTCACACACGCGTGCACCCACGCTGGGAGGTGTTCGAAAATTCAAAATCCGAACGCATTTGCAATTCAAAATGGCCGGTCGGTGACGTAGCAGGAAATTGACTTTATTGCCTTGATGTTATGTTTAACAGCTCTTTGAAATTAGTTTTGACGTCAAAATATCTATACTTTTGTTTAATGGAATGCCCTTAGATCAAAAATCCGGCTTACGCGTTTAGTGTACCGCGCCAAAATTTTGCGTTACTTTTAATCTTTGAAAACTTTATAACTCTGGTCATTTAAATAATACGAATTGATGGATAGATAAGGCTTCAATTCATTCTACATTATACCTGACGTGGTGTGCGTTAAGGGGGTCAAAATTGGGTACTTATCAGAATGCTCCCGTGAGAGACATTGCAGTCACCGTAGACCCAAAGTAGTCAATGGTAATTCGCGAACCACGCGACAGATAACCCCGATCTAAATCTCGTTTGATAAGCCCTTTGGTCGAACCTTAACATAATTTTTTTTTTAAATATTAAATTTAATAAAAAGTTAGAAACAATTTTGTAAAAAAATATTGGCCACTTTTAATATGCCATGCTACATTTGCCAAAAGTAAGTGAATAGACTATGATTTTTTCACACAACCACACGGCTGAGTCTCAGCATTGTGTCTACGTCGCGATATATTTCTATTATTTCTGTTTTTGTGATTATATTAGTGGTGACTTATGATCGCCCCATTATCAGCTACTAGCAAAAGTTCCACTATCAATACTTGTTACGTATATGTGACCTTGCTTATATTAATAAATAAAAGCCCGTAAACATCCCTCTGCAGGGATATAGGCCTTCCCTCGTATAATGAGGGAGAATGGGCCATAGTCTACCACGCTGGCTCAATGCGGGTTGGGGACTTCACATGCCTTAGAATTTTTATTTCTCAGGCATGCAGGTTTCCTCAAGGTATTTTCTTTCACCGTTTAAGAGCAAACGGATAAATGCACATAAGTAATTAAATTAAATGTAATGTAAACTTATGTGAATTACTGCATTAACAATTTATATATGGAAAGGTAATCCGACGAAGTAGTTTATAATTTTTTAATGTGAAAGTCTGTTTGGTGGAAATTCATCTTATCTGTCATAATTGCTACTGCATACCTACACGTTCACGAGAATTATAAAATTAACAAGAAGACTAACATATAATCCAAAAATTGCACAGAAGTGTTGCTCTTGCAAAATCCAAATCATAGAACGAAAGCTACGTCTATAGCAATTTATCTCAATTTGATAGTGAAGTTTTGTGACGGGGTTCGATTAATTTCATTGGGCCCAAGAGTAAATTGACATTATGTACCTTTTAGCCCAGATTTTCCTTTGTCAAAAAGCCAATGACATCACTGAAACTAATAGTTTCAAACTTTCTCTAAATTGCAAGCACGATCATTCAGCAGGGTCCATCACTATCATCATTCCAGTGCTGGAAATAGGCCTCTATCAAGATGCCCATCCTACAGACTCTGGTCTTCGGCGTTAAGTATTCAGTTTAGTTGAGAACCCACTTGCTCCAGAGATCCAACAGGGCTATCTTTACTAATTTGACCCCACAATTATATAAAGTCTACATAAAACAAAAGCGTATCATTTATCTTGTGGATAGGGAGATAAGCTTCATTTACATTTTGAGCTGGCACTTTTTCGCGAACCCTTTCCTCGATATCGATAGGGACACAATTAGTGTCGGGACAGTCAAAGTCCCGCTCTCATATCGATAAATTAAGTGGACATGCGAAGACAAAACGCGATCCTATCGTTTCTTGTATAGGGCCCGATGCTTAGGGCTGCTCACATTTATAAGGCATACTATTTTGTATGGTAGAGAATTTTAGTCAAATTTTTTATAAAATTTATAAATCATTATAAATACATAAAAGAGCAAAATATAAAATGGTCGGAGATTAAGTAAATTAGAACACACTTTCAAATTAATTCAATATCTGGTTCCACAGTCGCAAATTTGTATTGCAAAGCACAGGCTTTCGTATAATTTGGGCATCTATAATAATATTACTTGTTTAATCTTGTATTCATCAATAATCTTCCTATTCAATCATACATGGTTCACTTTTCGAAATATACTGACATATACGTGGGTGAGTCCATCGGCATTAAAACATGCAAGTCTATGGATGTTTTGTGGAGTAAAGTCCTTTAGTCACTAGTTACGACACCCACGCAAGGAGACGGGTTAGTTCTATTCTTTTTACGTGCTAAAACCACAAATCACAAACATGTTGTCATTTGTAATAAAAAATGCTGTGTATTTACAACTTAATCGACGGTAAACCGACTCTAATCTTAATCAACGATATAAAATTTATGTAAAACAAATGTCCCAAGTCATACAGAATAGAAATAACACTCAGAAGCTAAATAATACGTTTTAACAGCTGATGTGAATGAAATTTCAATATACCAGCGCAATCCCATCCACATGCAGAAATTATCCAAGCAATATTTCAGTGTCCAACCCTATCAATAAACGGTTTAAATGGTTTAATTCTTGCGCGCGCGCAGGACGGCCATTGGTTGGTGGGGAGACTCGCCATTGGTCAGCGGCGGGAGGGGCGAGCGGCTACTACAAAGCGGCTGAGAGGCGGCGTCCGGTACGGTGGCTGCGACTGCGCTGTCACTTGTCGACTGTATGAATATGGATGGCTTGCTCTGTTTGTATTCATGTATGGAGATTTAGTTTAAAAGTGCGTTGTGTTTGCTATTGGGGAGGTTGGAATTTAAATGTTTTAAATAACTAAATGATGTTTACGAATTTTGATGGAAGGAAAGCTAAGAGGTGGGGTAAAATTAGCTTGGTGTATCATTTTAAATATTAAATTAAACGTATGCGTAACTGCATAGGGTATGTTCGTTCATAAAAAGAAAACCCGAAAGTAAAAATATCAGTAAAATATTCAATCTGTAAAGTTCACCAACGAACGGCCTAATATGTTTTGTCGCGTAGATTTTTTATTTGTAAGAAATTATGCCTATACTAGCGACCCGCTCCCGCTTCGCACGGACGTAATTACTTTCTATAAAATATACTTGTATTATACAAACCTTCTGGACGAAAATCTCTAAATGATAGTGAAAACGGTATCAATAGCTCTTACGTACCAACTGATGGAACAAACAGACAAACATCGATAACGATTTTGTTTTATACTATTAGGTCCTTACCTATGAAATTGGCCTTTTGTTTGAAGAATTTCATTAAGACTGTTTTCTCCATACTAACATTTTTGATTTTTTTTTGGGGAACGGCCAATCCAAAGTTAGCTAAACTTTGTGTGTATTATCGGATAACATTAAGTTAAGTATAGGCAGCGTTAATTTATAAAAGCAACCGCTTTATAAAAGTTTCAGCGAATCTAAGAAAATGATTATGGGAAGCACATGAAAAGAGCTCTGTTCAATTTTTTTTATTATGTGATTTAGTCCAGAAATTAAAAAATATTTCATGTGAAACCTTGAAATAATATTCCATTTTCCAAACAAATTTGGATATAGCTTTGAAAATCGCAGGAATTGGTACATATGATTAACGAAGAAAAGAAACTCCAATTTCATAGGTAAAGACCCAATGTTTAGACAATTACAGACTAGAGGTAGAGAAGAAGAGAAGAGACTTCTCATGCATCAGTATGACATCGGTCTTTAAGTATTTCGAAGTAGGTATTTAGTGTGTAATACGGTTAGCTATTTGTTTTGTGGTACGGTAGCTAGGTAACTGCGCGAGCGCATAAGTGCAGATTACTAGACGATTACACTACCTGTTCATAACTTATTGGTCGTAAGATAAAACGCGCTAACAATTCAGCTAAACTATTTCTAACATCGCTCCGCTAAGTGCATTTTGTCGTAAATAACCAATTAAGTGTTTTAATTGATTGATTACCCATTAAATCACCAATGAATAAGCTATGGTCGTCGAGAATCTATTTTATAGAGTTATTATTGTACTGTACCTTTTATTATGGTAGTGGATCAAGGGTCCACTCTGGTCATTTATTATTCATGACTGTGAACAAATTACGTTTAAATAACTCGTCAAAATACCATGGTAATTGCTGTATAATCTGAGCTTTGACCTCATGATCCATAATGTGAGCCACAGATAACAAATATTTTCAGTTACACACGATTCTATATGGCACGTCATGTACCTAAAACAAAGTGCTACCATAACCACTTTAAATTTCGGACCTATTGGATCACGGTTGGGTGTTCAGACATCTGTTAAGACGACCTGTTTGGTCTATTGGTTAGAAACTCTGACCACTGTATATAAAGGTCGCGGGTTCGAATCCCGCTAGGGGCATATGTTTGTATGATGAATACGGACATGTGTACCCGAGTTATGGATGTTTTCATTTATAATAAGTATTTATTAAAAAAAAAAAATATTTATGTAGTATATGAACCATCTGGTACCCACAACACAAGCCTATAGTTGCTTGAATGTCCAAGGATATTTATTTATTTATTTGTGTCTGTGGCATTGCATGTGGCGATCAATCACGCTATTTTATAAGGGTGTTACCGTTCGCACGGAAAGTTTTTGGTTTTGGTTTAGTTTACTTTAGCTACACTATACTGAATGCAGAAAATTCTTTCCACCTATTGAGAGACACTCTGCCGGGACTATTAGAAGAAGAAACACAGAAGACTTCTTGCAAAGTATGTGGTTGCATTACGGATGTCCGGCCCACTATGCACGAGAAGTGAGGGCCCACCTTAACTAAGTGTTTCCTGGATGGTGGATTGGCCGACAGGGGCCCATTTTATGGCCAGCGAGGTCGCCAGACCTAAGTCCATTGGGGCTGCCTTAAGGACATAGTCTACTCCACACCGAACACACCAATTTCGTCATTGGATGAATTACGAAGGCGCATTAACCAAGCCGCACAAGAAATCTCTTCAATGATTTTAATATCATTAATCTAACTGTGAAAAAGTTTAAAGATCATGTCAAAACAACATTAGCAAATAAAGCTTATTACAAAATTAGTGAATATCTGAATGACAAACACGCTTGGTGTATACCTCTTCGACCAGCTCAAAAAGGATAATAATGAAAAAAAAAAAAAAATGATCCTGTAGGTTTCTTGCGCCGCTTCTTTTCCCACAGATGATTTCCTTTTCCGAAGCGGTAGTAGCTAGGACATACTGACTGACAGATGATAATTGCCATAATTGCCCTTTTATTTTCAATGGATTTAAATTGACATTCAACAAGATATCATGTATTTTATTACGTTGAAATAAATGCTTGAAGCTTGAAGTTTGAAATTTATAAATATTAGGAAGTCATAAAGGGCAGCAGGAAAATCCTGCAGGATCTTACAAGCATACAGAAGAGGTACAAACAAGCCGACGATGGACGGACGTGAGTCAGACACGGCACGTCGTCGTTGTAGGTAAGACATATTGTTTTATATACGTGCTAATGTAAATAGAGGGACTGCGATTAATATTTAATTGAGCAGCTGCAACAAAGGGATCGCTTGAATATCAGTGTGGTATCTGAAATACCTACCTACTTTATTTATAGATGAATAGCCTCATAAATTACTGTAATCTTTTAGTACTTTTAAGAAGCTTTCATCATGTCAATTTGAGGTTGACTTGATGAAATCCCTTTATTTATTTAGGCTCATCAACAAGAGTACATATACTACATCTCACAAAATAGCTGCGTTCGAATCCCTAAAGACAATTGTTTGATAGATGACTACGAACATTTATTCCTGAGATATAAATATAAATGTACGATTTCCATGGTGGTCTAGCATCCATTGTACAAGTTTTGCATAGTTGGGGACTAGATGATAAGGAATTTTCGAGATATTTATTATGATCGTAGACCGGAGCGGATAGTCCGATTTTCCTTGAAAAGTAAAATTCAGCCGTATTGAGCATTTGATAAAGATCAGAGTTAATCAAGACCTTTATTGAGAAAATAAGAGAAAATATAACATTGGCATTGAGTAGTCCAATGCCAGATTTTCACTTCTTACCTAAGTTTGATAGGGATGTAAATTAAGAGGGATGAAAATCGAACTATCCGATTTTCGTTGAAAAGTTAAATTCAGCCGTATTGATCATTTGATAAAGTTCAGAGTTAATCAAGACCTTTATTGAGAAAAGAAGAGAAAATATAACATTGGCATTCAGTAGTCCAATGCCAGATTTTCACTTCTTACCTCAGTTTGATGGGGATGTAAATGAAGAGGGATGAAAATCGAACTATCCGATTTTCGTTGAAAAGTTAAATTCAGCCGTATTGATCATTTGATAAAGTTCAGAGTTAATCAAGACCTTTATTGAGAAAAGAAGAGAAAATATAACATTGGCATTGAGTAGTCTAATGCCAGATTTTCACTTCTTACCTCAGTTTGATAGGAATGTAAATGGCATAATAATTTTGACTAATTCGATAAGGAAGGAAAGTGGTAGGTACTACTCCGACCTATTACTATGGTAGCTTATCAAATCCAAATATAAATATTATACATTTATTTTAGTTACCTAATAATTTCATGCAAAATATCCAACAAGTTGATATTATATCGTTATAAATATTTAAATTTCTAAATGGCAATGACCTGTGCTTGCCCTTTTTCGTGAGGAAGAATTATTTTAGTTCTGTCAACACTACATCGTAAACATAACTATAAACTCAACCAAATGGGTTTACCCTTTCTGACTAACCAAATTCAACACTTCCAATAAAATTTCCCTATGAATAAAAATCGGTTATCTTCCTAGAAATCAACATTACCATTACATACGTCAATTGCTGCCAAATCGGGCCTCCGACAAGCCCCGAACGCCCCCGAATATAGCCGATCGAAATCAAATATGGCCGCACGCATTCCGATTGCATCTAATAACCTCAAAATCGAATGCAAAATGGCGTATTGAATAAATGACGCCGCTTCGTTTAGCATTCCGACATGCCATAAGCGTGTACGCATTTTCATTTGGGGCCATTGTCTTGGCAGATATTAGTATTGATTTCAATAAATAAATTAATCGTATGCCTGCTCGAATAGCATCGGTTTGGCACGCGACCCAGGACAATCGATGAATCCATAACTCGATTGTACCTGTAAGGGACTGGCTATTAGTGATTTTATTTCACTTGACTCATGTTCATATACCTACGTGTGTTAGGGCATTAACTTCTATGTTATTTTTATTGTTGGCAAATCAGTTTAAAAATTCATGTAGGTATACTTATTTAAATAGCCATTCACAGTTGGCTCGCGTCATCCCTTTAAAGTAAAGGCATCGTCTATTGCTTTATACAAAGTTACTAAACAATTCAATTTATACCTACTGAGGACGCCATTCTTAGTGTGCTTATAAGTAACCCAAGAAACATACTTGCCAAATTACATCAACATCGGTCTACGCGTTTCAGCTCTGTGTTCATAGATCAGTCGGTCATCAGTTACTGATTATATACTTATATTTACACAGTAGTAGGTTTCTTCCACGATCATATATCTACAGTAGATTCAAAACCCACCGTTGGACTTCGTTCTCCATAAGACCCTGCCTCTGTTCAAGGCCTCAGACAACCATGTTACCGCTTCAAAAGCTCAATCAAAAGTAAACCCACTTTGGCATCATTCTGGAACATAACTTTGGATTTACCGAGTACACTCTATACTATCACGTCAAATCAAATTTCTATGCTTTTTCTAGGGTATCCAAAGCAATATAGGAGCTCAACTTCTACGCTCTCCACATCATTATGAAATGCCACCTGTATGTAGTAGTATGATGATCATAATTAATCATACCTATATTTATGACGTTGAACTATGACTGATCTGTTTATTACTCTTTCTTCAATACCTGTTGTAACCTGAATCTGCGTAAACTATAGAAGGTTACCTATATCACATACTTTGGTATCATCCTGGAATGTGACTTTGCATTATCGAGCACACTCGCTTAGTTATCGATCACACCTAGGTATGCTTTTTCTAGGATATCAAAGGCGATATGGGGGCTCAACATCCACACTCTCCGCATCATTAGTATGATGATAATAGTGAATCATACCTATATCTAGATTTTGCTATGTAGAGATGTACGTTGAACTAATGACTGATCTGTTTATCGCTTTTTCCTCAATACCTGTTGTAGCCTGAATTTGTGCACTATACAAAGCCACTTTGTAGTAGTATGATGATCATAATTGGATCATACCTGTATCTAGATGTGACTATGTACAGACAGATGTACGTTGAACTAATGACTGTTCTGTTTAGTACTCTTTCTTCAATATATGTAGCCTGAATTTGCATGAACCTCTTCGTGATCGACTTTACAAATGATCAAAATCTAAAATTCAAAATCAAAAAAATATCAATCGATACTTATATCGGTCTAAGATTAATAAATTTTACATATTCTATAGGTACATTAACAATTATGCTTTTCAAAACATTGAAATAAAATCCTAGTTACGACTAAGAGTCTAAAACTACGAATACAACACAATCAAACTCATGCCTTATCGTTCCAACGAATGCAAATTCGAAATTTAAAACCTCAAAGCTGCGCACGCGCCGCTTACATGAGTCACACACGCAATAGGGTCACGACACGGCTACGGTTCTACGGTTGACTATACTATGGATGTAGAACTACTGGTACAGTGCTTACCAAGTTCTGTGATGATTTTATAATAATCTTGATATTTTTTTTATTATTATTTATTAAACTTGTTCCGGCTATGATGTCGTCAATGGATTTGAGGGTTGTTTAAGTGTAATAAAATTGATGATTTCCCTAAATTAAATAAGGATAAAAAAGGGTTGTTTGTATGAAATGACAGCTATGTCTACAAAGGTAATATATCAATGTATGATTAATTTTATCATTTTATATTATGAATGTGACCGCCAACATGTCACCAACTTATCTAGCGTTATCTCACAATCTCACAAGATGGAAAGTGACGATGTGGTCGAAGATGAAGCACGCGATCCCGTATTTAAACTATTCACCATGCTCTTGAAGATCCTAAAGTTGTAGGATTCAGTAAAGACTGACGCCCCGGAAGGGAGTTCCATTCCTTGGCTGTTCGGATTATGAAGGAAGAGTCAAACTTCATAGTGGGAATATTCGCTATATTACCTATATACGGGTGAAATCACTCCCGACGTCTACTCTTGTCTTGACATGTCGTCATTATTTTCACATAAATGATCTAATTGTATCTTTCCAGACATATGATGTGGCCATAATTTCATTGAATAAAAAATGTTTACACAGTTTACGGTATGGAAACTATATGGATATGTTAAATTAATACCGTTAAATTTCAAACCAAAAAAGTGGTTTATTAGACTTAATGCGCCCAGAGTAAAGGTGAACTAAGTCTACTTACCGTTAGATTTAATACACATGTGGGTGACGTCATTATAATACGCTACCTATAAATTTAATACTACTTTATTTTGCTTCGTAATTATGTATCCGAGTTACTACTTTATATAATGCTTAGGGAAATATAGTTGAATTTATCTTTCTCTTAACTGTCTCTAATGAGAACGATTTTACAATGGTCACATTTTAAACTACCTAATTAATTCAAGTAACGTAATTTAGAAAGTTGAGGTACAATTAGCCTGAGCTTTCTTCGTGGCTGTCAGTTTTGACAGATGAACAATTTGACAGCAAGTATCAAGACGTCTCAACCGCAATATGCGCCCACGCCGCTACGTAGGTTCAGTTCAACCATCGATTCGCATACATTATTTTGTTGTAAGTAGGCGAATGAATCCGACTGCCGACGACAAATAGTTATTGCAAATTAATTGATGTTACAATCGATTAGATAAATCGAAATAATTGGTTGTGGAAATCGATTTTCCTCTGTGAATTGATTTAACTCCACAGTTGTGATTGATGGAGTACGCCTACGTTTCGCACCTTTGTGGGTAATGTTAGGTAATAATAAGGTACAATTACTTGCGGTTACCTATATGGTCATAATTAATGGTTATTGATTTATTTTCTGTAGAAATTCATTCGAATACTAAATGGTCATACGAATGAAAAAATACTAGTTCACTACTGAATAAATATTCATGTTAATTTTATTTATGGCAGGATCGGTTAATTTAACTGAGAAATCAGTTAATTTAACCGATCCTGCCATCTAGGCTGCCATCCAGGCTAGTAATTTTAATGCATCTAATCTATAATAATAAATATATCGGACACTTACACCAATAATCTAGTCCCAAACTAAGCCAAGCTGTATGGATACTAGATAACGGATAAACATACATAAATATTTATTTAAACATCCTTGACTCTGCAACAAATGTTCGTATTCATTAGACAAACATTCACCCCTCGCGGGAATCAAATCCGCAACCGTTGGTTTTGCAGACTGGGTCACTATCCACTACACTGGGTCGTCAAAATATCATCAATATAAACGCTTGCTGTTTTGTTTAACGAAACCTGCATTATATCCGAACGCTGATTATTTTAGGGCGACCATAGTATGAGTTAAAATCATTTTTTAATTTAAGATATCTGTCGTAATACTAATTTCTCTACATTTGCCGCGGCATTTTATAAACGGCGTTTGATCGTCAATTTCTTACGACCTAGTAGAAAATGACGAGTCAAATATGTCTTCGGCATTATTTGGTAAAGTGAGTATTTCCTGAACAAAATTGCTTCTGGGGCACATATCAATCCAAACAATTCCTCACAAAATACTTGGTTTAAAAAACTTCTTACTCATAATAACTTGGTTATGACGATGACATCTCCTTACTTCAACATCATGATCATATCGCCACAAGAATATATCCCCCATAGAATTTCAGAGTGACCGCTTGGAAGTGGCCTGCATCCAGCATTTCTCAAGTCGTCTGCTAAACTTGTGAGTGCATATCCTACGCTGCTCTTGCCGGTGAGTAGTCTCCACTCGAAAACTTTAACACCCCACCCACCATCAGTTCTTCGTGCTATGTACCCTGCCTACAGTTACTTCAACTTGCTATGTCTTCACTAAACTTTTTATCATTGCTAGGAAAAACCCAAGTTTTCTGAATTCGCGACAACGCCATTTTACATTCGACGACAATTTGACAGCTGTCAATGTGCACAGAATACGAAATGAAGTTTTAACTTTATTTCATATCCGACCGCGATGACGACGACAGAAAATATTATGAATTGTGATTGTTTTTAATATTTATGCACAACATGAACTGAAACTGTGTAGACATGTCAATCAGAAAACGAAGAAAAGAAACATGTTATATGGTCATCATAAAAACCTGGTCCTAAAAACTCAAAAATGCTTATTACTTACCTCCCTTGGGAAGATCAAAATCAAAAAATGCTTTATTTTGTAGGGTACACTTAAAATAGTCAGATTTTAGATTTTTTAAGCTACTGCTTGTTCAAAAGTCAAAAGAAACAATAAGTGCCTTCAGACTGTTACTCCGAAACTACGAAAAATAGAAAAAGTTACTTACTTTGGAACACACATACAGACGGACATCAATCCCGCCTCTACACTCCTTCCCATTATAACTCATATAAGCTAGGATCAACAGGACAGGACACAGCGCTTACTGAGGGTAAAAAAGATTCACTATTGCTACCTTGAACTCCAGACTAAAGAAAGAAATATGGTGTGTAAGTAGGACAAGAAGTTATACAGATGGACATGTCGAAACTACGAGGTTTCCTAGTTTGCCAACGAACCCTAAATAACCAGTACATATTTATGTATGCAAAAAAATTTAATCACACTCCGTCCGTCTATCTAATATTTTCTATCCAACGTACCACGAAGGTCTAATATTTATTGCATCCAAAAACTGGCAGTATTAAAGCTTCCAATGACATCAGTTCCGAATCATTGGAACAGTTATTGTTATAATTATTTACATAGGCATAAAAAATAAAAATACAATACTATACAAATACTCTGATGCAATAAATGATTGTTTGAGTTTGAGTTCTTTACTGCGCAAAATAATTTACAATAATTTTTGATAATAACAATAGAACACAATTAGGTCTAAACTCAGTAACAAACCTAACAGATTTACTACATGTTTTAATTTATCATACAACATTTGAAATATAAATAACACGAAAATCCTAAGTATTTCGTGGGTGGTAACAAATGATTGAGTTCGTATCATAAACAGACATGACAAATATACATACTATAAGATGGAGTTAATGGTTTTGACCTAGTCGGTTGCTACATGTTATTTTACTACTTCTGCACTTGGAATAAACATCGTAATATTGAAAATGGAATAGATGTGTTTTGAAGGTTTCTGTCATTTGTATAGAATTAAAGTTACCGTTAAAACGTTTTAATGTTTAAGATCATAAAAGCTTGTAGTACCTATGGTTCTTTAAGCAATTATAAATGCAAAAATATTTATAAGCTTTTTAATGTGAATGGTATATACCTACTTAGAGAAAGATCATTCTAGATCCTGTTTAAGTTTACGATCATCTTTCTCTTAAATAAATGTTCAATCATTGTTTCTTATTTTTTTTGTTTTATTCTCTCCTCTCGTAGAAGGCAAAGGGATCAAAGCCCATACAGCCATGTCTCATTTCTCTTATTCTTCAGTTTATAAGTCAGTCTCAGTCAAAACAAGTAATTCGTCGTATACTTGGCGTATACAGAGTCTAGTCACTGTTAAGTCATTCTTCAGTAAAGTCGTAGAATATACATACTATAAGATGGAGTTAATGGTTTTGCCCTAGTCGGTTGCTACATGTTATTTTACTACTTCTGCACTTGAATAAACATCGTAATATTGAAAATGGAATAGATGTTTATTGACGGTTTCTGTCATTTGTATAGAATTAAAGTTACCGTTAAAACGTTTTAATGTTTAAGATCATAAAAGCTTGTAGTACCTATGGTTCTTTAAGCTAATATAAATGCAAATATATTTATAAGCTTTTTAATGTGAATGGTATACTTAGAGAAAGAATATTCTCGATCTCGTTTACGATCATCTTTCTCTTAATGTTCATTCATTGTTTCTTAAGTTAACAGGCAACAATTGTACACTTTTGGGACTAAAGGAACGGTTCCTTCAACTTTTCACCAAACTCTGCGGCGATTTTGGAGTCGCATAAACGCCATTCTTCAATCTAACTAATGTTATAAATGTGAAATTTTGGATGTTTGTTTGTTGCTCAATCACGGCGAAACGGATGAACGGATTTGGATGAAATTTAGTATATAGGTAGAATACACCCTAGATTAAGACATAGGATACTTTTTATCCCGATAAAGTGAGTAGTTCCCGCGGGATAAACAATTTTCCGCGATAAAGTTATTCAACGCATGCGAAGTCGCGGGCGGAAAGCTACTAAGTTATATTACGTATAGATAATTCAATCTAGATGATCACTTCTAATACTACAAAAATTTACAGAAAACCATAGACCGACTCTACTAGTATTTATCAGCGTTAATTGTGATAAGTTCGAAAAAATTATGGCTATTATAGTTAGAGTGAGATCTTTAAATTTGTCAAACTTTCAACTAAATTCTAATGATTTATGTAACAAAAGAAATTCTGCTACAATAAGAAATGGGCACTTAACACCTATTGATAGGTCATAAAATGGTATGTAAATTATATTCAGAATCCAATATTACAGGAGCTACCATTGAGTTGCTTGCCCGTCTTTCTTTGAGGAATCGTCTATGGGAATGGGCAGTAACGTATCGTTATCAAGTGAGACATTTCTCGACGTTTTCGACCTTTAATTTTAATTCCTAGTTTTAGATGTTTAAATATATGTACAAACAAATAAAAATTACCAATCTCTTGGCTTGTAGACATCTCATATTCATATTTCTGAAATAACTGGTGGATAATTTAATTAACTTTCGACTAAGCATTTAATTATTTTTTATTTTTATTTTTATTATAAACTGGTTTCGCTTTTGACCACAATCTCACTTGATGGAATGTGACGATGTAGCCGAAGTTGTATCACGGTTCTAACAGGGTGATTGTTAATATTGCGTTTTTCGTTAACAAGCCGTAATAAATTGAAAATTTAGAAAACCCCCGAGAAAACCGTTTATACAAAACGGCTGAACCGGTTTTAATAAAACATGTCTAAGAACCACCGCTAGAAAACCATGCTTTCAAATTTTAAAAATGCATCCAATTTCAGTTAGGTTTATTTTCTCTGGGAGATATAATCAATACAATACAAATAATCTTTATTGCACTAAATAATTATTTATAATAATAATATAATGATTTGTTTCGCGGGGGTTTTCTAAATTTGCAATTTATAGATATTTTAGTAATGGATGAAACAAAAGTGAAAAATAAAATGCACTTTGGATTGTTTAAACGCGGAAGTCTAGAAACTTGGCATTGGATTTAAATTTCTAATTTACGTACAAAAGGTCTAAATTACAGCTGAAGTTAGCCTCTTCTTTACATTACTCATCATCATCAGCCCGTAAACATCTCACTGAAGGGATATGGACTTTTCCTCGTATAATGAGGGAGTATGGGCCATAGTCACTACCCTCGCCCAATGCGGGTTGGGGACTTCACAAACCTTAGAATTTTTATTACTCAGGTACGCAGGTTTCCCCGCAATGTTTTCAGTCACCGTTTAAGAGCAGTCGGATAAATGCACATAAATAATTAAATTAAATTTAAAAACTCCATTGGTATCGAACCTGGACCTCTCAAATGTACACCACGTCTTAACCGCTGAGCTACTGACGCTCATAACATTCAATTAACCGTTATTGAAATTTCCTTAGTAATACTTAAATCTGCTAAAATGAACGAGTGTATTATACTGGAGCGTAGGCAGAACTAAGTGCCTGCTTTAAACACCTGGTTATTAGGTAATTATATGGAATGAATAGGGCCTACTCAGACCTGTTTGGATATGTTGTGGATTTAAATAAAACTAATTAGCGACTAGCAGATTTATTAAGGTATCGCAATATTCAACAGCCTATATTTGATTCATTGCTATAGTCATCCGCCCGCTTGCGTTAAATCAGTTTATTTCGTGATATTAAATGACCTATATAATCTAGGATACTACCCATACTCCTATATCAAATTTCATCTAAGGCATCGACAGGAAGCTCTTGAAAACCTAAAATTTGACCCGAGAGAAGGTTTCTTTGCACGACTGATTTACGAGAGAAGCTTTAGACATCTGGGGGTTCTATTACATAATTTCATCACTATCGTCATCGGTTACGTTCTGATATGTGATTGGTTGGCTCATCGCTCGCTCAGCAATTTAACGGTTTCTTATTGGTCAACGTAATCGATAAAGATACCGATGAAGTTACGTAATCTAAGGGCTGGTTCCCATTCTTAAACGGAAGAGCTTTTACGACTTGGAAAGAAATAAGACCTCGCCGTGCAATATTTATGAGGAAGATCAAAAATTTGTGTAATTTTCTACGAGTAAGTTGTGAAGTAATTTGTTAGCGACGATACAGGCCGCTTCCAATAGGTCGCTGTGAAAGTCTATGGAGGAAGCCTATGTTCAATATAGACCTCCAGTGGCGCACCTCGTATTTCAAAATAGAACCTATTTTGAAATACGAGATGCGCCACTGGATGTTTGTTTGTTTTTGTGACAAGCCCGGCAATGTTTTTGTGATTTTTACACCGCTAGCGAAATTAAATAGGTAAACCAAGCACCACGTTTCAGTTTGACAAATGCGAATGTATAAATCAAAGATTTCCTACAGTGATTACTTTATAGTCCTGATCGAGTATTTAGTAAAGCAAGCCGGGCTTTTGGGCTTATCTGAAGGTACCGACACTGGACGTCCTGTATTTGACATGATGATGAAGAGGTGTTAAAACATAAATTGAATGATAGAATGGATACTTACAAACTCTCTATAAAAGCCGAAAGCCATTATTTTTTACCCCACATTTGACATTTATGTGACATGTGTAATTTTGCTACCAGCCGTCAAAAGAGATGGACCACTACTTAGCACATAAACGACCGTGAGTGACTGTTTCCTATTAACAACGAACGCTTTGAAAAATCGAGCGAGTCATTACTTAATAAGAAGTTGGTCATGGAATTTGAGCTGGATGGATTATGGACTGTCGTCCGGTTGAATCGCACAGACTGAATTCGAAGGGAAGTTGGATGGCATGAGGGACATGCAAAAGTTTACCCTTCACCGTAAGCATCTCAGGTTTCATTATCATAATTGAATGTTATAATTTATGCGCATGTAAGTGGTCTCTAATTGCCACCTTAAAGATTTAAGGCTATCAGCCTGTTTTCCATCAGTGGCAGACCATTACCTCGTTCTATTTAATCCTATAGTGTCATTCAGATATCCTATTCGCCTTTAGTAGCTTGACATAGTATCCCAATTTCCCGAGCTACCCTTTACCACTAGAGGCTGGCACCATACCGTTAATTATATTATTTCCCCGACATAATTATAATATTTATTTATTATTTATGTTGGGTATGATAGGTTGAAACGCTGATGATGATTATATCTGTTTTCTGATATTATTCACACGAAGTTCGGAGGTGAATCTATGGGATTTGAAGGATTTTCGAACACTATATTTATTATCTTGTTCGATATGAACAGACGCAGTTCCCAATTTTCCTCCGAGACTACCTCCCAAGTCGATGCGAGGCTCATATGATTTTCTACTATGGTCATACAAACTTACATCTGCCATCGCATTATTCACGATTCACCATGTCATACAAGTGGTTGTGCTTATCCAACTGCAAACCTAAGTTTGCTGGTACGGTTATCTGATGTGACAGACGGAATTAATTGCATTATTATAGTTAACGTGAGTGGAATTTTAATTTTGTGTCGTTGCTTTTGTTATGTTCTCGGAAGTTGTTTTAGTTCTAAGAGTTTTGGAAATTTCATAGTAGCATTGTCATAGAATGGACACGCCATAGACGTATAAATATTAGTAGATCGAACATAAGGATTAAATAGTGTAGCCCGTTTCCATATAAAAGTATTAGCTACGTTTGGGCTTTGACGTATGAGAAAATGTCTCGAAACGTTTTCTAATTCCACGACAATAAATACGACGACCGATTGGTGTAGTGACTCTGTCTACGAAACCAACGGTGGCGGATTCGAATCCCGCGAGGGGTAGGTAAATGTTTGTATATAATGAATATGAACATTTATTCCTGATTCATGAATGTTTATATAAATATTTATGTATGTTATTCCGGTATCTAGTTTGAGACCAGATGGTTGGTGCAAGCGTCCGAATATATTTATTAATTTAAAAAATGTTTCGCTTAGCAGATTACGCGTTTATTAGTAACTTAACCAATGCCTCGTACATATTTTGTTTGGAAACAAGCAATTTTTAAATTACCTAAACTGCATGGGGTACGCGTCGAATTTAGTATAAGGATATTAATGGTTGGTCTACTTACTGTTACTACATTTTTAAGTCTGTGCATATAATAGCGCAAACATAGACGCAGTGACGGTCAACGACGTCATTGGTGTGAAGCTTCTAGAAAGTCTGCGATCAGCGACTCGTGTGTCCCCCGACTGTGAGTGGGGCAAATACTATGGTAGAAATACAAACACCATTAGATAGTAATATTTCATGACACTGGTCTTTTTGCCAAGGTTTTGTCGAATTATTTGGAGCCTACTTCCTCAAAGTTTGTCCCGGGCAATGGACGAACAAACGTTTCTGTCTCCTATCTGATCGGATCTTATCTTATCTTCACAGCCTCCCAGTGCATTTAAAATATGGCATCTTTTCTGATCCATACATTAGACCAGGAGTATGGGACGTATTCCAATTAATTAACTTACAGCAAATTGAAGTACCAATTTACTAGCCCAACAATATTAAACGAAGATCAATCCAGGTGTCTGGAATTTCTATATCTAATGGGCAAGTTACGACTAACAACCGACCAAACAAGCTCAGCTTTATTTTGTTTACTTTAAGTTTTACAATAATTTTCAAAATATTTTATTTAATGGGATAAAATTATCACTTGAAAACGTCGCTATTAATATTAGTATTACATTTAAATTTACTGCTCATTCACAAAGCTGACTCCCCAGAGAAGAACGAGCAAGAAACTCTAGGGTAGGGTTGCTCTTTTAAATAGATTATGGGTTACAATTTTGTGATTTGATAATTATATGAATAATAAGACAGCTATGTCCATGCTTGCTTATCATTCAAATAGTCAATGATTTTACAATAGCCTTTTGCTAATAATTTATGTTTTATGATTGCTTTAAATTTATTTAAAGGCAAATTTTGAAGGTCTACTGGAACCTTATTATAAAAGCGTATACATTGCCCTTTGAAGGATTTACTAACAGATAACTGGTTCTTATTCCTTGTATTAACATTGTGCCTATATCACTATTTTTAGCGAATAAGGTTATATTTTTTTTTGCATATAATTCTGTTGGTGTATTCAGAATTCGCGGATAGTAATTCATAAAAAACGTGAAACCAAGAAAAAACAAAGTTACAAATAAGTTACATTCAGAAAATATGTACAA
Organism: Oegoconia quadripuncta; assembly: GCA_949316235.1. Taxonomy (NCBI): domain Eukaryota; kingdom Metazoa; phylum Arthropoda; class Insecta; order Lepidoptera; family Autostichidae; genus Oegoconia; species Oegoconia quadripuncta. The sequence goes on along the minus strand of OX438741.1, from coordinate 9,354,792 downwards.
AGGTGAAGATAACGTTGTCAAGCGATAATTTTATTAATGAAACTAAAAACTGTTTTACAAAGCTGCCGCATAAATAAAATCCTACATGACTTTATCTTATGATTTTTTTTTACCTTTTGGATATCAATTCTTGCAGTTTTCTAAATTTGTAGTCATTATGATTCAACCCTTGAATTTCTAAGAGGCAAATAATTATTAGGTTATACTTACTTAACTGAAGCAAGCCATCGCCACCACATGCCCATATTAACCAAAGCACCTATCCACGCACACATCAAGATTAATATTTCCATTAGTTTGCCCGAGTCCGTATTTAGAAGCTGTAAAAAGCTGTCTTTGCCCAAAAATGGCCGCCCGTCAGAGATAAAGCCAAAAACAGCCGCTTTGGTGGGAAATATCTCAGATATGCTTGCCGGGAGAAATCTGTTTTAATTACTTAGGTGTATTATGTATCTTGGTATTTTCATTAAGACAAGTGAAAGGAGTTTAGTTGGTACTTATAGCGTTAGAAAGAGAGCATTATGATGTCAAGGGTGTCAGTTATAGTCTGCACCGTGTAAATTACTGTATAAATATCTTTGCACATACACACAGCGCTATCTAGTTCCACATAAAGCTACTAGGCTTGTATTATGGATACCAGATGGTTGATAAACTACACAAATACATTTTTTTTTGTAAATTAATACATGTATAAATGAAAAACATCCATAACTCGGGAACACATGTTTGTATTCAGCATACAAACATATGCCCCTAGCGGATTCGAACCCGCGACCGTTTGGTGTAGCAGTCAGAATTTTTAACCACTACACCAAACTATGAAGGAAGCTAGGCACCTCGTGATCCTGTGTTTGTAACTCAGATCCACTTGGTCTTCGACACTATGATAGGGCTTATACATAAGCTAACCCATAAAGCAACCTTCGAGTAAATTAATAATAAAACACGCGCTCGTTTGTACGTGTAAAGTACGTCTCTATTAATTATAGCCTTTTTAATTGCTTACTTCGGATTGGCAGGCATCACGTCAGATTACTAATGATGAAAATTTTAACTAACAACTGTCCATATATCACATGTATATAATGTACCTATTCTTATGGATCCGTAATCAAAGAGTCCAATCGGAGCAATAATAATGAATGTATTCCATCCGACCATGGGTCTGCCTGCTCAGAGACCTCTAGTTCATGTGAAGATATAACAATTCTAAACTTTCATAGTATCGCTTTGACATAAAATGAAACATTTTCTTAAAAATTTTAGACAAAATTTGGAAAGTGAAAATGTCTGAAAAATTTAAAGTGGATAATAGCAACCAACTAATCAGACTCACTTTCATTAATAGCATTCTATAGAAATATAACAAATACTAAAAATTTGTTTCGCTTTAAACAACTTCGTAGATAATCACAATTTTCAATTTGCAATAAGCGTAATTTTGCAAATAGTGAAATAATCATTAATTCCAAACTATATTGTATAAGCACAAAAGTCGAACGACTCGGATATTTTGCACTTGTAGTATATGTAACGGAATTCCACGTGCACGAATCTGACTCGCACTTGACTGACTTTTAATGAATTATCACCATTTATATATTTAGCTTCATTAAGGTAATCGGTCAAACGTATATAGAAGAATGCTATACAGTAAATAACTTACAGTAATAAAAATACTTATATTAAATTCTTGTCCTAATCTACTGAATGACGCATGTAGTTAAGTAGCTATGCACTAAGAATATTATGACTCTTTCTACGCCCGTATACTATGCTACTATCCTCATCGAATAGAATTCCGTACATCTACATTAATCAGCGTGCATCGTGACGTTTTAGAGTTGTATTGACCAATCAAAGGCGGCCGCTCAAGGCCATAATTTTTGTATAATCGCAAAGACGAATCACTCTTAGTTCTGTATGTGAAAATAATGGTCGCAGCTTGTCAAAATAGAGACACTCTTCTGTAAATATGCGTAAGCGCATGTTTCAAATACGTGTCATTTGTAATTCACGGCAACCACAGACCACAGAAATTATTGCCTTGTGCGTGCCAAGTCCAAGAAAAATTCTGCTCACTTATTAATGTTTTTAAGAGTATCTTGCTGGATCTAGACGAGTGTTAAATAGGAAATTTGGATGTCTAACTTAGTGTCACTATTAGTACAGACACAGTACAGACATGGACACTTTAAAGAAATGGTAGTATGTTTTCTAACAAATCGGCAGCTTGCATTAGATATAGTATAGGTATATTTAGTAATAAAACATAGACTATATGATTAAAATTACCATTATGAATTTCATTGCGTCGAAGAATATGAGAACTCCTGTAACTATTTTAAAAAAGGCACGAAGTATCTAATTCTAAAAATGTAGTAGTGTCTTCTCGTCACACTTTGTCTTTTTAAAATTAGTGATCTATAAGCATACAATGATAGAGTGTAGATTGATTAATATGGGATACCTCCTTTTTATTCCGAAATAGGATAAACTTTGGCAAACCGCCGCGGAGTCTCTAGCCACAGAGTAAAAGACTCCTGTGGTCTAGCGTAAAAGTTTGAATGTTTTAGGATAATTAAGAGGATTTATCTCGCATGGCATTCCATACAAACTTTCCTGTCCAAATTTTTCGAAAAAAATAAACCGATTCTAATGAAACTTTATACGCACAGAGCACGTACATAGGTATAAAAAGTTAATAGAGAATATTTTAAGAGCATTGAAACTAATTTAGAACGATTTTAAGTTTTCCATAATAACAGAAAAATTGCAATATAGGTATTCCTTTAAATTCTATTGTTTGAAAATCTTTTCTACTAACTTTTTAGATCTATGTTTCCTGCATATACCTATAAAGTTTCTTTAGATTCGGTCAATTCATTTCGAAAAATTTGTATGAATTGCCGTGTGGAATAAACCATCTTAACCACGCTGTAACGCCTGAACATTATTTGAATGAAAAGTGGTATAGAAATAGAAGGTTAGGGTATTCTTAGGGTAGGTGCTTTTAGTGTGATTTACGCACTGATTTACCGCCGTTCAACATATGAGTAATTAAATAAATGATATTAATGACGTTAGTCCCACTAAAAATGACGATAAAATATATTGACGTCATTGAATTGCGTAATAATGACTGACTTATTACGTTGTCTGTTGGGTGACCGACTTAGTCAACCTTTAGGTTGATAAATCATAACAATAGCGTAATGAGGTTCCGTATGGTTTCTGGAATGTTAAAACAATTGATATAACCTGTCTCTTCTCGTGGGTGTCAAAAAATGGGACTATCACACATGTGCATCTAACTAATATTATAAATACGAAAGTTTGGATGCTATTTGTTTGTTTGTTGCTCAATCACAGCGTAACGAATGAACGGATTTGGATGAAATTTGGTATGTAAGTAGAAAATACCCTGTATTAAAAAATTTTTTATCCTGATAAAGTGAGTAGTTCCCGCGGGATAAACAAATTTACGCGAAAAAGTTATTCCACCCTGGCGAAAAGTCTCGCAGTCGGAAAGGTAGTTTCAGTATATTTCTAAAAGTCCATCCCTGCTGTTAATTTGATGAGATTGGTATATGTGTGAAACTAATTAATTTATAAATGTTTTAAAATGTCTCATTTAACTGGTAATGTTCGTAATCCGTTTCAAAATTTGCATATAAAATCCTATTTACTGAAGGTGCTGAAATTTTGCACACTCATTCAGTACTGATGAAAATGCAGTTATATGAAGTACATAAACTGATTCTACAGCCAGAATTGTCTCCTCATGAGGGGAACTCCTTAACGGTTAATAGCACGGATACTAAATTTTGCATACCCGGTTAGTTTTGATAGTTAAACATGACCTCTTTCTTTTCGATACTCTTTTGCTTTTTAATTTTTTGGAATTGGATTCAAAATTCTAAATTATTTTCTGAAACAGAAGCCGCCTTGGCTTCGCCGCCTCCGCCTCCGTGGTTCAATGTAAACAACGTTGGGTTTACGATTCGGAGGTCGCGGGTTCGATACCCAGTGGGGTACATGTTGAAGTACTTGGTTTGTTTGGTGTTAGGGCATTTTAAATGTCCGCCTGGCTAGCTACCACCATCTTATCTAAATCAGCAGTTTTGTGCAGGGGATGTCGGTGAAAAAAAAAGATTTTAACTTAAAGAATTTAGATTAAAACTATTACACGTACAAAAGCAATATTATTTGAGAATTACTATAAATATGCTGAAAAAGAATAAACATCTGGAAGAAGATCCTCGCCGTAGCAGTACCGAAAAACGACCGTCTTCTTCTTTTTTTTTATGCACAACGGGTTGATACTTGACCTCAATTACACCTGATGTTAAGTGAAGATGAGGTCGAAGGTGGAAGCGTACAGACCCGGAAACCCCAACACATTTGGGGGACTGGCTATCTTATCTCTGACAACCGGAACACAACAATGCTATTAACATTAAGTACAACTTGAGACCTAACACTATCTTCAATGAAACTAAAGTCGTCAATCTCAAGTACCTACAGCGCCTACAGTCAAATTTTACTCAAGCGGTGCACATCCGACTGCATAGAAATGTAATGAGTCATAATCAACTATTTTTTTATTTCCCAATATGTCGCAAAAATACCTCGCAAAATATAGCTTTAGAATAGTAATAAAATAAAAATAATAATAATAATAATAAATATCCTTGAGAATACATACAGCGCCATCTAGTTCAACACGAAGTAGCTATACAATGGATACCAGATGGTTGTTATACTACAAAAATACATTTATTTTTTTGAAGCTTTTATTTAGTTTACAACATTCATATATGTAAGTTGTCCGTTGCAAAATTTGCAACCCACTTTTTATGATGCGTTTGACCATATTCCACCTGATGGAAAGTGAGGATGTGGTCGAAGATGAAACACGCGACCCCAGTCCCACTCTGCTTTTGAAGATCCCAAGGTTTTAGATTTCAGGAAAGACTGACGCCAGAAGGGAGTTCCATGCCCTGCCTGTTCGCATTATGAATGCCCTCAATAAATTGGGTACACATGTCCGTAAATTAGTGATTTAGGGGCATTTCATTGAAAATTAATGTAGCTGCCCAATCATGTCTACTGTTTAATTTAGTATGTAGTACATACCTTCGAGGTACTTAACAATATCAAAGGTGACCTAAACAAGCATATTCAAATCGCTTCAGGCCTGGTCCCATGACTCAAACGCCCGCTTAAGACGGTACCACATTTAATTAAACCCTCTAAGTATGTGCAGCGTGTTAGGCTACAAGGATGTCATTATCGTGGTCACACTCCGCCTTAAATGGTGAGCAATTTAGCCAATAATAAAGGAAGGATCGCTCAAGGTCGATTATGTGTTATTGAGAGTGTAGTGGTCAGTAATCATAACTTGAACATGAGCAAGGCTACTGGAAGAGCTCCGCGCCCGACTAACCTTCATACTGGTCTCTCACAGTGGTGTTACGGTTAGGATATAATTTTACAAGAGCTGGGGTTTACCTAAAATAGGCCAATCAATAAGAATTTTCTTTGTATGGCGAACCTCACCAGAATTCCTCGTCGGCAAAACTTTGCGGTTTGATAAAGTAATGTATATAGATTAAGATGGACATATATAATCCAATGGCCCTTTTAAAATTAATTTTAAAAGAGCAACCCTTCGAGTTTCTTGCTTATTCTTCTCAGGGGAAAATTGCATTTTTAACAAGCAGTAGCTTAAAAAATGTAAAATTGACTATTTTAAGTGTACGCTGTGTACCTACAAAATAAAGCATTTTTGACCTTGACTTTGGCCGAAAGCCACGGGATGTCCAATGCTGAAGATAGTGAAGATAGTTCGACAGAGAGCGGTTGGAATAAATAGAATAATCTCAAATATCTCTAAGTTTGTCTCAGTCTAGGGATAGTTTTATTAAGTAGGTACGAGCCTTTGTTAGTGCGTGTTGTTGGAATAATTGTATAGCTTTCGACGACCTGTTTGGTGTAGTGGTTAAAAACTCTGCTGCAATACCAAACAAGGTCGCGTGTTCGAATCTCGCTAAGGGCATATGTTTGTATGATGAATACAGATATGTGTTCCCGAGTTATGGATGTTTTTCATTTATGTGTAGTTTATCAAACGCATCTGGTATCTATAATACAAGCCTAGTTGCTTAGTGTGGAACTATTTAGATGGCTCTGTGTTTATGTGTAAAGATATTTATATATATTTAGCTTATACTTATGTGTGTGGAAAATAAATAGTGGCATGCATCCTTCACCAGATCATCATCATCAGAACATCCTACGCTGCCAGTGCGTGGTCTCTACTCGAGAACTTTAAGGCCACACCGGCCATCGCTTCGTTGAGCTATGTGCCCTGTCCCTGTCCACAGCCACTTAACTCACTAATTTAACTAGTACTATAATTACGAGTTTGCGGCACTTGCTTTCGAAACACTTGGCCCGTAATAAAAAAATAAAAGAGGTGTCGGACTTGCTAATCCAAGTGTCAGGTGTGCTCAGGGCGGGCGCCACGAGGCTGTTTAAAAAAATATTTCGTGTTGGTGCCGGGAAGGGGATTACCACAAGTGTTGCCTACTACATTCGTTGAGATTTTTCGGTAAGTATATGAGAATTTACTATTATTAGCGCGTCCTCTTTACCTTTTTTACCTTCGTTTTTTTTCTGAGCGAAGGTAATGATGCCGAAACGAAGGTGATGATAATATTATTGTTTATTTATTTGGTATTAAAGTTCATTATGACAATAGCTATAGTCGCCTTTTTACCCAACTAAAGAAAGCCAAAAGGGAAGTGTTTTATAATTTTAGCAGTGTATGTAATATATACAGGGCGTCCCAAAGTTATGGGACATGAAGGGGAAGTACCTTAAATATCGTAGATAGTGAATTTTGCTCAAAGAAGACTTTATGTTATTTTTAAAAGTTAGTAATTCTGCATTCATAGATTTTCTAAAAATTATTTGCTTCGGCTGGGAATCGAACCGACTCAAATGTGAAAAAAAAAACACCCTACTTTTATGATGCCAATCGAAAGAATAGCTAAAAAATAATAACTCTGCCTAAGTAACATAGTATTTTAAAAGAAAGGAACAACGTGAAATTAATCATTTTAATCAAATAAAAAACATACATGAAACTGCCGTAGTCAATTAAGTAGGTATTTTTTTGTAAATTAATTAATTAAATGCTCAAAATGTGATCCCTCTTGTCTTACGCAAATCGCCAATCTTTTAATGAGCCCGCTGCCTGTTGATTTTCTAATCATTTTATGGTGAACACTCGATGTGATATGGCACAATTCTGTTTGCAACTCGCCTACGTTCTCGTATCGCTTTTTGTATAGCATATCTTTCACGTATCCCCAAAAGAAGAAATCTAATGGTGTGAGGTCCGGGGATCTGGCCGGCCATCTAATCGGTCCATTTGTACCAATCCATGTAGGAAAACATTCATTTAGAAAATCTGCTGCTCTCCGACTATTATGAGCCGGAGCTCCATCTTGTTGGAAAATTAAGTTTTCTTGCTCCGCCGCGGAATGGTTTCTTATCTTATCCCTTAAAATTTGAAGGCGTCGGCAATAAATAACTTTCTTGAAATTTGACTCAATCATTTTATGTTGTTCCTTTCTTTTAAAATACTATGTTACTTAGGCAGAGTTATTATTTTTTAGCTATTCTTTCGATTGGCATCATAAAAGTAGGGTGTTTTTTTTTTCACATTTAAGTCGGTTCGATTCCCAGCCGAAGCAAGTAATTTTTAGAAAATCTATGAATGCAGAATTACTAACTTTTAAAAATAACATAAAGTCTTCTTTGAGCAAAATTCACTATCTACAATATTTAAGGTACTTCCCCTTCATGTCCCATAACTTTGGGACGCCCTGTATATTTAATGTATTTAATGAATGTGTCGTTCAGTGTATCAAATACGAGTAAACGCTTTTAGGGTAGGGTGTCCCATCGTACGTTAGCAAAAAGCTACTGGACGAATTTTGATATTTTCTTTTGTCTATAAGAACAGCCGAATACAGCCCTCTATGAACATAATATGCCGTAAGATCATTTATTAGTGGTCACACAGAACATTTTTTTCTCACCAAAGTTCCATCTACAGGTTACATCTACTGCATTAAAGCAGCGCGCTATGGTTAATGTTGTAACCAAGGACAGTAGACTGGTCCTTTTTTTTGGTTACAGGTGTAACCGCGGACCGTTGAGTGGTTAATCTAAATTTTAAATTTAGATCTTCACGGATTCCAAGAATTAGCCTTATAAGGAAATCTATATAGCCCAACTGAAATGAAAACAAAATTAATTAATTAACGAAAATATTGCGATAAATAATTGGAAATACCGTGTTTTGTTTATGAAAATATTATGCATGTATCACATGTGGTAATACCGCGCAACCACAAGATATGCTGCGGTTACACACTTGGTTAAAATTAGTTTTATTTTTAATAGTGTGAGTGTATTAGCTTTAAAGTGTTTAATAACACAAAATTTTAAATAACAAACGAGTTTCAAAGGTATTACGTCATCATTTCTGCCTGTCATAGTCCAATTGCCACTAAGCGGCTCCGTGCCCTTTCTATATAATACAATACATTACAAATACTCTTTATTGCACAAAATAATTTACAATAATTTTTAATGATAACAATAGAATAAAATTCGACTGTCTTGTCACTAAAAGCGATCTCTTCCATACAACCCACAGCTATGGGAAAATTTGTTTACCGCGTTTCTAGTTTCACCTAGATCGTCATTTCTAGAAAGTTCTAGGAGTTCCCAGTGCCATAATATCATCAGATTTCTAACCGGTTCGGCACTTTAGTTCTTCGATCACCGATCATAACTTTTCCAAAAGTTTTTTAAGCTTACTAGCGACCGGCCCCGGCTTCACACGGATACAATTAATGTTAAAATGTAAAGATGAAAACCGCATGGCATACACACACACGCATAGACATGCACATTATACTGACAAACAGTACAAACATGTAATTGCAGAACAAAATGCATTAACCCTTACAATATGCTATTGATGTTTTATGTCACATCTTCTTCAATTTTTTTATGCACAGCGGGTTAGCACACCTCAATCACACCTGATGTTAAGTGAAGATGAGGCCGAAGGTGGAAGCGTACTGACCCGGAAACTCAAATATTTGGGGAATATCTTATCTCTGACAACCGGAACACAGCAATGCTATTAACATTGCTGTTTGGCGGCAGATTTAGATAAGATGGTGGTAGCTAGCCAGGCGGACATTTAATATGCCCTATACCACCAACTAAAACGAGTACTAAACATGTACCCCGCTGGAGATCGAACCCGCGACCTCCGATTCGTAAACCTGTGTTGTTTACATTGAGCCACGGAGGCGAGTAAATAATTTAAGAGCTATGCTCTTGTTGGTGGAGTAATCACCACCTCTCTATACTTTCCGCCCTCGACTTAACCTCTTGGTCTTTCGCTTAGTCACATACCTACTCTAAAGTATAGAATTATAATGTAAAGTGGCATCGTAATGCTTAAAAGTGTATATTAAGTATTTATTATATCATCAACTTGGATTCACAGAGACATTGTCATTTGTAAATGCTTTTAATAAAATAAAAATCATATACAATCTAATCTATCCGCATTATATTCCACGTACTACACTTAACAAATTTTTGCTGTCTATATTAACTACCTATTTATAACCTTGCCTAATACGTATCTACCTACACATTAATCAGCCAAAAGGTATTTTGTAAACAATCGCTTCTTCTGACTTTTGCAATTCATCCGTACTACCGGATATACTACCGGATATACTTTTATATCGCGCGAGATAATATTTGTCCTGCTCATTCACATGGACGAAATATACAACATCCCACCCTCACTCCTACGTCGCGTGCGTTAAACGATGTCATGCTACGCAGGTAGATCTTATTTAGTTCAGGAGCCAGGATTACATTGATATGTAATATTTTTGTGCACAATAAATGCGTGTATTTTTTCATTCTTATACAGAACGAGTTAGGGAATTACGTCAATCACACCTGATGTTAAGTGAAGATGAGGCAGAAGGTGGAAGCTTATCTTTTCTCAAACAGCCGGAGCATAATAATGCTACTAACATTTCTGATTAGTGGTAGACATAGATAAGACGGTGGTAGCTGTCCAGCTATCCATTTATAAGTGCCCCACTACCAAACAAACCGAGTACTAAACATATACCCCGTTGGGAATCGAACCTGTGACCTCCGTTTTGTGTACCTTATGTTGTTTACATTGAGCCACGTAAAAGTCAAAAATATTTTATTCAATGTAAGATACAAAAATATCACTTATTGAAAGTCAACACGTTATTTTTAAAATACATCGCTTCAAAAAGGTACTAGTTAGGGAGAAGAAGCGACAAGAAACTCCGTGACTACACATATTTTAAATAGGTAACATAAACGACTTGGATTTCGAATTCACCTAACACCAGACCTCCTTAACGCCTAAATAGTTATCTATCGTGTATTCCTTTTTGCATAGAGTTTCTTTGAATTTGCAAAATTAGGTTCATATACCCGGGATTCCTATCGTACTGGTAATCCCACAGTTTGACCGATAACACATCCATTACTCATCGTATTGGCACCATATGAATAATAGCTACGTAATAAATACCCAAACAAAACTCCTCTTACACATCAAAAAAGTAAAGTAAGCCTTGTCACAAGAAAATAAGGTTCCATGAAGTTGAAAATATGTTTACGAGTGTCGAAGGTAACTTTGTTAGCTTGTAGTTACTATTTACGGGTGGGTACATGGAAGGCAGCTTTTATTTTTTTTTATTAGAGTTTTATTTCATTAAGAGAGATACCATCTAACCACCCACACCGAACAGTAATGACTTGCCATATCCATCTGTGCGGTACAGTCTCGCACAAAAGGTTTTTGATACCGTTATGTTTGACGTATTTGTCTCACAGGACATTCTGTTCTTGTCTATTTCTTGATAACCTTTCAGTAGTTTTATTTAAAATCTGTGATGGACTTACTTTTTTATCGTTAGCCTCATCTTCACTTAACATTATGGAAATCAAACCTCAGAAGTAAGATGTAAACAAGATTTACGAATCAGAGGTCGAGGGTTCGATCCCCAGCGGGGTACATGTTTATGTACTCGGTTTGGTTGGTGGTAGGGCATTTCATTTTAAATGTCCGCTGGCTAGCTACCACCATTTATCTAAATCTGCCGCCAAGCAACAGTGTTAATAGCATTGTTGTGTTTCGGCTGTAAGAGATAAGACAGCCAGTCCCCAAATATGTTGGAGTTTCCGGGTCAGTAAGCTTCCACCTTCGATCTCATCTTCACTTAACATCAGGTGTGATTAATTTTAAGTGAAATTACTTAACCGAAAATAACTGTGTTAAAAGTTAAATATCGTCATCAAAGATGGCTACCTCTCCTCTCGTTAGTCTTTAATATAAAAAAAAAACTGCACTCAAATTGTACCACGCGTTACTAAGATACCTCTGGATAAAGACTGGACACACACACACCATACACAATGCCTTCAAACACATAACACCCGTTGTTGGAGGTTAAAAAAATAACATTTTTGTCGCAGCCTGTACAAGGTTACATTACACTCGTTGCGTTGCGACCGAGTGTACCGCGTGTCCTCGACTCCCGTGCCTTATCACGAGGAGAAAGTTCACAAAGGTCACCATAATTACAACCATGGACCGAATGTGCTTCTGTCTTACATCATATTACCACTATCAAACGAATAGCCACCATCGTGACGTAGTAGAGACCACGACGAGCGATATCTTATACATGGTGAAATTTAATTCGCATAATTAAAATTATTTATTATTAAAAAAAAAAAAAATAATTCCTGTTTGCTGGTGACTCCACTCCCGATTATGAACAACTTTCAATGAACAACTTTCAACTAGGAACTATAATTTTCGGATGAATTCGGCTATGGTTCCTGGTGGAAAGTTGTTCGTAATCAGGAGTGGAGTCACCAGCCGAAAGTTGTTCTACTTCCATACTAAAGGTGGTTACAGAATAGTGTATTTTGTATGGGTAATCGAAAATTTTTTGATCGAATTCGGCTATGGTTCCTTGGGAAAAGTTGTTGGTAATCAAGAGTGGCGTCACCAGTTAAAGGGAATTACAAGAATTTAAATTCACCCTGTATACATAGGTATATTGTAACTGCTTTAAATGCAGTCTTTGGTGGCAGCAACTACTCTGCTGGTGGGACTGAAAATAAGCGGCTTTGCTGAGTCCCTACCCTTTCATCTCAATTTTGTTCTCTAGTTCTCATACTCTTAGTTTGTTAATTGACTTTGTAATGAATAAATATCTTTTTAATTATTTATAAACAGTGTGATTTCTGGTCATTCGAGCGAACGCTCGTTCGCTCATATATATGTATCAGCCATTTTTTCTGTACTTATAACATTATTTTAACCCGATTGCCCTAAACAGGAGGTTAATGTTATTCAGCTGTATGTATGTAGATTATCTCCATGTTATATCCAGTAGCTTAAACAGCTCGACCGATTTTGAAGTGCAAGGTGCCGCTCGATTCGTCTTTTGTTTGCATAACGGGTTAGCACTTGACCTCAATCACACTTGATGTTAAGTGAAGATGAGGCCGAAGACGGAAGCGTACTGACCCGGAAATCCCATCTTATTTGGGGGACTGGCTATCTTGTCTCTGACAACCGGAACACAATAATGCTATTAACGTTGCTGGTTGGTGGCAGCTTAGATAAGATGGTGGTAGCTAGCCAGGCGGACATTTGCCTATGCCCTACCACCAACCAAACCGAGTAATAAACTTGTACCCCGCTGGAGATCGAAATTGCGACCTCCGATTCGTAAACCCTTAGTTGTTTACATTGAGCTACGATCTTGATCACTAGTGTCATATGGATTCATTTTCTGGTAAAAAATCCAACATGGCGTCCGCAAAATACAAAATATGCTGTCGAGGTTTTTTGGTTAACTTTATGGGTACACTGCTTGTATGCACAACAATGCTCTAAATAATAACCTAGGGTCTCTCAAATTAATTGTAAACTATGATTCAAACACTTAATTTGCATACAACAAACTGAATATTCATCGAATCACGCGCACCTTTGCTAACCACTTCTCCAACTACATCCGTTTAATATCTATCAGTGTCGAGAAACACGATTGGTTGATTAAAATATCCGGTCAAGAGCAAAGAAGGCGTTCACTTCAATAATTTTATTATTCTTGGTTTTTCTTTATAAGAAATTATATTGGATTTTATGAAATTAACCATTCGCGGATATAGTTAATTTGTTTCCGCGGGAACTACTCACTTTATGGAGATAAAAATATCCTGTAGTATAATAAATATACCCTAGGATATGTTCTACCTATGTACAAAATTTCATCCAAATCCACTCATCCGTTTCGCCGTGATTAAACAACAACCAAACAGACACACTTTCGCGTTTAGAATATTAGATCCTGAGATTGCCTGTTATAAGTACACTCGGCCACACTTAAAACGTCAATTGAAGTCCGATTTCAATTTCTATGTCGCTAGAGATAAGAAAGGTACAAAGTTCTAGACTGTGTTGCACGATGTGTTGTCGATTATCACATTTTAATTTGATGTACCGGTCATTTTGTATATAAAACATATTATCTTTATTTAGAAATGGTAGTGCAGTAACAATATAATGATACAATTTGTTTTAAAAAAATTCACAAAAAGTCCCTGGTTGGTGGAAACATTATCCAAACGTCTGTCCACCTTGCATCGCTATACAGGGTGAATTTGAAATTTCGTAATTCCCATTAACCGGTAACACCACTTATGATTACGAATAACTTTCCACAAAGCACCGTAGTCCAACAAAGTAAACCATTCTGAAACCACCTTTAGTATGGAAGTCCAAAAAAAATTCGGCTATGCTTCTGTGGAAATTTGGACGTAATCAGGAGGTCCCCCTCCTGATTACGTCCAAATAAAAGGAATTACACGAATTAAATTTCACCCTGTATAGCAAGACTGATTATTTTGTCCTAAGTATTGGCCAGCCCTCGGATGCATCAACCAGGTGCTCAGATGAGAGCGCAAGCGTTTCTTCCAAGCGAAACGACTTGACCGGTTTTCATCAAACATGGCTGAGAACGTATCTTGGAGTTTAATATGACTAATTTAATATGATAAAAAAAAATGATAAACCCTAGAAAGACTGTGATATCATCGAAATACACCAATAAAACTGGGTTAAAAGTTATCTTTGAAACGGCTTAACTGAATTTCAGCAAACATGGCTAAGCCTGCCGTTAGACCTTCATATAAAAAAACTACACTCAAATTGGACTCAAATTACTGAGATTCATAAGGACAAATTTGACGACCTGTTTAGTGTAGTGGTTAGAAACTCTGCTGCTATACCAAAAGGTCGCGGGTTCGAATCCTGCTAGGGGCATATGTTTGTATGATGAATACAGACATGTGTTCCCGAGTTATGGATGTTTTTCATATATATATATATGTATTTATTTACAAAAAAAATGTATTTGTGTAGTTTATCAACCATCTGGTATCTATAATACAAGCCCAGTTGCTTAGTGTGGAACTAGATGGCGCTGTGTGCATGTGCAAAGATATTTATTATTATTATTTATTAAATACACACACACAACACTGTAAAACACATGACACCCGTCGTTTTACAATAGGGGTTAAAAGTATTATCACATATATTTTAATGAGATCCAATTACACATGTAAATGCATACATAGAAGTAATATAAACATGTAAATAATTATGTTATTGAAAAAACAGCGAGCCGCATATTCTCAAAACCGGTCGGACCTAATTTATAGTTTTAATTAAGCCATTACCACTGACGATGTGGGCCTACCATATGGGGTGTAGTGTGTAATATTGAACACTTACTACTAATAAGGAATTATATTGCAACGACATTCTTTTTGTGACATTTCGAAAAAGTGTTTGGATAATCGATATTTTACCCACGTTCGCAATTTCACGTGAAATAGTTCAGTTAGAATACGAAATTTTTGTGGTGTAAGTTCCTATAATCTTAAAGTTCCTGATTTTTTTGTATAAGGATAGAGTACCCATCAGTAATAGAATAAAAATGTTTTCTAGCCATTCTGTAACTTGCTTTAGGTATAATATAGATATTGAGTTATAAGACCTAGAATATTAATTTACAGTTACCACTGAGAATTTCATTGCGTTAGTGGAGATGCTAAGATCCCCTAAAACTTTATTTCTCTAAAAATTTTATCAATGGCTACTTTATACTTTCTAAAAATTGTTTATTGAGTCCTGATCCTTCGGTGAAATTTTTATAAATATAAAGTTACAGGAGTTGAAAATAGTTACAGGAGTACTATATTAGTATATTTTCCGACGCAATGAAATTCACAAAGGTTTTTTTTATGCACAACGGATATTAACACTTGACCTCAATCACACCTGATGTTAAGTGAAGATGAGGCCGAAGGTGTAGCGTACTGACCCGGAAACCCCATCGTATTTGGGGGACTGGCTATCTTATCTCTGTCAACCGGAACACAACACAACAATGCTATTAACATTGCTGTTTGGCGGCAGAATTAGGTAAGAAGAATAAATAAGATTAGAAGGTAATTTTAATCTAACAGTCTATATTTTATTACTAAATAACTACACTATATCTAAAGCAAGCTACCGATTTGTTAGTAAACATTTTTATTCTAACATTGACAGGTACCTACTCTATGTGCAAGAAATCACGGCCTTTAAGATTATAGGAAGTTAAAAGTGTCCTTATTGGACTAAAAGGCTAGTGGCTCATTCGCTATTCGATTTCGATTAGTGAAGTTAAGCAACAGTTGGTGCGATCCGGCTTTCAATGGGTGACCGCTAGTCTCAATTCCATGCGTCACAGCCCCGACAATCGGTCCCGGATGCGTCCAATAGAAGTTAGGCCAGAACGGTGGCCTTGGAAACGCTGACTGTCACGCCTATCGTTTTGTCGACCTGTTCAGTGTTGTGGTTAGACACCCTGACTGCAACACTGAGAGGTCGCAGATTCAAGTCCTGCTAGGAACATTTGATTGTATGATAAATGCGGATACCTAAGTACCCAAGAAGATGTTTTCATTAATAGTATGTATACAGGGTTATTTATTGTATATATAAAACCTGAAATTAGTTTGGTTAAACGCACATATAGAATCGATTCCGGCTATAAAAATATAGGGATATATATTTTCCTCAATTATTTATCTAATTACGAAACACCCTACAAGTGGAAACATGACGGTAACTGGCGTCGCAGTAATACTTTATTTTAATTTTATTTATTCTAGCCATATTGATTATAAAATATATTATATAATTAGGATGCGTCTGCTTTTTGGTATACAAAATATAACCTTGTATATTTACAAAAAATAAATGTATAACTATCTGGTATCCATAATTCAAGCCTAGTTGATTAGTATGGAACTAGATGGCGCTGTGTACATTTTAAACGCATTGATTCACTTCAATCAAATATATTTCGAAATGAGGCATCCAATCCAACTTCCAACTAATAATATAAATGCGAATGTTTGTTGCTTAATCACGGTGAATTGGATGAAGTGATTTCGATGAAATTTGGTACACGGGTAGAATATCTATGCTCTGAAATAGGTCATAGCATACTTATTTTGGGCGAATCCAGCACAGCCGCAGGTAAATACGAGTAACAACGTAATTTTTGCAACACATTCGGTAGTCTAGTAACATGCTTAAAATAGTTTTTTTTGCATTAATATCACAACCTCAGGCCACCCAAGTACATTTCCTGTATAACTATAATATAATGTGGAAAATACTCACGTGCACCGCATTATAACGCCCCAGTCGAAATATGCTAATGCAAAGATGACATAGGTATACGCCGTCGATAGAAGAAAGTCACAGCATATAAATAACTTAAAACAACCAGTAAAGTAACATTTGAATTACAGATCGTGTATCGTGTGTGAGTGAAGATTGGTCATTTTTCGCTGACTCACTCGGGCCGATTCGATTTTTAGGGTTCAGTGAAATAAGGAACTTAAAGCTATTCGAACTATTAGACCGTTCAGATAATCTTCATATTCATTTGTAGAGGTATATATGTAGTTATAAATTAGAATTATGTTTTATTTAGGGGGAAACAACAAATTTATAAAACACAATTGAAAATACCTATATCTTATAGAAAAAATACGCCGTCCAACTCGCTTCCGTGAGGCATAATACCTAGTACACTAGCGCTATTGCCCCGCTGAATGCATAAACTCAGCTGCTGAGCAAAGTAGGCACCAGCTCTCACATCTCCAGACGGATGGACCAGTCTAACGGATAAATCCTTTACAAATTGTGTTTTGTTATTTTAATTTGTATTTGATTGCAATAAAGAAAATATATATAAATTAAAGGGTTTAATTACATTTGAATGCTGTTTCATAGTTATGTAAATTGAATTAAATATAAATTGACTCGCAACTACAGAAAAACAGCTTGCGTAACTTTCTTTAAAATAGATCGACAAATTGCACGTTAAAAGATTCTCATAAATGTTAAAATCAAAATACATGATTTTATAGAGAACTCTTGTGTTAGCTTTTAGGTTAGGTTAGGTCAGAGAGATTTATTTATTCTGTACTCGTATTTAAAAATAAATCTTAATTTACGCCACTGGACGGAATAAACCCTCTTAAAATTCTGCCTTTTCATAGCTCGATGTTACTTTTTTTTTTTTTTTTTTTTTTTTTATGCATAACGGGTTGGTACTTGACCTCAATCACACTTGATGTTAAGTGATGTTAAGTTAATTGAATAATGATTTCTAGATTGAGCTGAAATTTGATATAGATGGTACTAATTGCGCGGGAATATCGGAAGAACTATTATTTTATAAGATTACAGAACCCGAGTGCTGTGTACTATGCACTCTTTCTTAGCATTTTTTGTTCAATGTCAGTTGTTTGGACGCAAGGGCTTTGGTTTAATTTCCATAGCTAATGTTGAGAGTTTAAGTAGTGGATTTTAAAATATAAAACCACATTTCAAAACAGAGATACGAATGACAGTGATGTTTAGGCCAAACTATTTATAACGAAACATGACTAATGTTAAAATCATTATCACACATAATTGTGAATTTATAGTTTAGAACAATGACAGATATTTATATTGTTTTTGCGTTTATACAAAACATAACAGATCGAATACGATGTATGTGAATACTTTGACTTTTTGTCGTAATGCAAATCTTAGGTCCCTTTCGTAATTTGTTTGAGAAAACAAGCGATCAAAAAGGTGGCTCTATCTGTAGAGTACATCATCAGATTTTCACCAAATTTATATGGGTACACCCTTGCAGTATCCGCTTTTATGTATGAAAATAAAAACGTGAATCGACCGCCAAAGAAACGAGCCTACACCTTCCTCAAAGGCCGGCAACGCATCTGTGACCCTTTTGATGTTGCGGATGTCCATGGGCGGCGGTGATTGCTTTCCATCAGGTGACCCGCATGCTCGTTTGCCGCCCTCTCATATAAAAAAAAAATGTCGAAGTAATCGGTGTATGTACATAAACAGAAATGCAAACGCCCGAATTGAGATCCTCTTCCTTTCTGAAATCGGCTGAAAAGAAAATGTCGCTCTTGACATGTAAAACAAAGGAATGTAGTATTTTTTCATGTATGTATAGATAGATAGACAAAGCGTTTGTTTGCATATTACAAAAACACATACAAAAATATTCGACGCAACAATCATTCTTACGAAATGTAGCCTTATTTCACAGTAATAAAAGTAAAATCAAAAATTAAGTACAATTGTTACAACTTATAATAGAGCTGTATGTGTATCTGTACCACAAATGGGCCATCGTTCAGTGTGGATCCTCACCTATAGCGATTTTCAGCTAGTGGTCTGCGAGAGAAAGCGAGGGTAGGGTATACTAGTGCAAAAATTTTCAATAGCAACCATAAGTGTGTATTCTATAAAGATCATGTTGTACGGTGGTGTATAGCCATTGTATGGATCATAATGATACTCGTTTAAAATAATAATTGTCAAAAGTGGGCTTAACATAATTAACGAAATACCCACAACGCGAACGAATCAAGATGTCTGTGAGCAGCTACCGCTAAACTATTGTAAATGTTGAAAATGCTTTCGGAATATTCTTCCTGTGTCGATTATGTATGTTTGTCAGTTTCTTTATTCCACCATAACTTCTAAACGATTGAACTGGTTTAAAAATGAAAATACCGAAACTGTCTAAATTGGGAAAAATACGATCACAGTAATAAAACTGGATGCAAAAAATTTTTCTAATAATGTCAACATGGGTATCAAATGAACTTTCTTGAAATGACCATCTCAAAACGTCTAATTTTGAACATTTCAGTTCACTTTTATAACGGTAGTTGTGTTTTTCACTAGTTATTTTTAATCATTTTCCCTGATTAAGAAAATACAATGAAACACTCACCTAGCATTTTACTCAAGTCCGCATTATGAAGGTCCGGATTCTCATCAGCCAGCTTCTTCCTTTCAACCTTCGCCCACACCATGAAAGCATTCATCGGCCTTCTAATCCTCGCCTCTTTAAGAGCTTTCGCTTGACCCATCTTTGATGTAAATGGAGCCCTTGCGTACTGCTGGCTACTGTAATCCCTTGAAGTGTCGTAAGGGCTTCTGTAATCATACTGGGTCCTGTAGTCGAGGCCGTAAGGTAGTGTGGACCACACGACCAGCTCTGGGCTGGTCTGCTCTTGAACTGAGTCGGTGCTATTCTCCACGCCGCCTTGGACGTATTGCTCGTAGCTGCGGTGATAGGTGGGAGGCGATTCTGCTATGCCGGCACCACCGGAGTCCATCATACTGTGGAAGGAAGATATGGTTGAATAAATTTGATGGGAAAGGCAAGTGTGGTTTGCAGAGATAAGATAGCCAGTCCCCCAAATATGTTGGGGTTTCCGGGTCAGTACGCCTCCACCTTCTTCACTTAACATCAGGTGTGATTGAGGTCAAGTACCAACCCGTTGTGCATAAAAAAAAGGACTACGCTACAGGACTCTTCTCAAGAATTTGTTGTTTCGGTAAGTAAATAGAATTGAACCAACCCGTCTCTTCCCGATAAGGCGATTATGAGATGTAGTGCTCCGGTTGTCAGAGATAAGATAGCCAGTTTACCAAATAAGATGGGGTTTACGCTTCCACCTTTGGCCTTATCTTCGCTTAACATCAGGTATCATTGAGGTCAAGTGACAACCCGTTGTGCATAAAAAAAACTACAAAAACAAATACCGAGTGTAAATTTAAGCCTACTTCAAAAATTGTAAGTTTATATTGTGTGTAAAATTTTGACAGTAACACATTTACACATAATATATACAGACATATTTATTTATCACTGAGAAAATGCTATAAAATTTTGGATCTTAAAGATTGATACTATAAAATTAAAAATGACCCTGTAACATATGTTGTCGTAATAAGTAGAACACACGTTCCAGGAAACTGTTTTAAGGCAGGGTGCCAGTTGTATAGCCAGACTTATAGATGTATTAGACGTAGTGCCTTATTCTCCCATACGACACCCACGGGAGACATTCACACGGCACTTCATTTATTTAAAATTATTCTTAGTAGGTATGAAATAATATCAATGGCTCCAAAGTACGACGATCGGCAAATTCGCACTAAATCGCTCTTGCTTGGAATTTGAAAAATCCAGGTAACCACCGGGTATCGGTTTCCTATCACCAGTTAGTGAGAATGCCCGGATCGCAGGAAACAGCGTAAGCCGAGATGCGTCGTCGTACGGCGAGCAACGAAGGTCTGCTTTGAGATAACACTGTAATTTTGCCCGCTGTCGGGTAACTTATGCGGTTCATTGTTCATTGCTGATCATGTAATCGATTACAACTACTGAAATAGGAGGAGTGGTTATCTTTACGCTGGTCTATCGTCTTGGGTTCCTATGGTAACTGCTATAATGTACGAGTATTTTACCCGACTGCGCCAGGAGGGAGGTTAATGTTTTCGACTATATGTCAGTCCGTTCCTCTGGTGCATCCTGTAGCCTGAACAGCTTGACGGTTATTAATAAATGAGGTATCGTTGGATTCGTTATAATTTCAGGAGTGTTTTAGGATATTTAAGAGAAATAAATATGCCCGCCGTCAGCGTCATTTTGTGCGATAAATAAATTGTCTGTTTCAAAATTTGCAAAGCATTTTTCAACCATTTGCTGGTATCTTGAGTTGAAATTTTGCATATTTATGTAAGTTCCGTGATAATATATTTTATTTTATTTTATTTGGGATAACAACAGCTAACAGTACATTAATTTACAACAAATAGTTACTTCTCATACAGACAAAACAGTTATCCACTACTTAATATTACAGACAATTTGTTGTTAAGAGAAACATCTGATACACAAAGCTTTGTAGAAAGTACGCTGCAATTATTCAAATCAAGACGAGTATATATAATAAGTAAGAAGAAATATACATAAATAAATGAGAATACATTAATACAACAATACAACGGATATTGAAGTATATATATTATTTACATATTTAAATACGATGACATAAATAAAATATTTATATTTATATTTTGATAATTTACGTGATATAGGTACATAAAATGTAATTTAGATTAAGATTCCCTCAAATAATAATGCAGAAAACTTTATCAATTCCCTAAATCTTCATCTAGAAACTATAAAAGCACACAAAAACATTGTACTAACAGGTGACATAAATATAAATCTCATACCAAGTATTAAAGAACAAACAGCACAGCGTACAAACAGGCTTAGTTACCTCAACATGGTCGCAATGCACGGTTTGCTTCCAGGTCATTCACTGCCCACAAGAGATAGAAGCTGTTTAGATCATTTTATCTTAAAACTAGAAAAAAATAAAACAACCGCATCAATAGCCGTGTTAAGTACTACCGTCACAGATCACTTTATGATTCTTCTAAAGTTATCCAAAGTAGTAAGTCTCAATAAGTGTCCTAAAACTAAAACAACAACTGACTTTGAGAAAGCCCTAAACAGTCTATATAAAAGTAACCTATTAGATTTAATGACAATTGAGGATCCCATTCAGTTAACTGAACAATTGATACACAAATTGAGAGAAAGCCTACTGAAAAATACTCTAACTTCACTGGTTTCTAGCAGGAGCCGCATTATCAAACCTTGGATAACACCAGGTATCTTACGTTGCATTAGAAATAGAAATTACATGCAACAAAATCTAAAAACTGATCCTAAAAACGAAATTCTAAAAATTACATATAGGAGATATCGTAATCACTGTAATAACTTAATTAAGACATTAAAACATAAATATGAAAGAGAACAATTGTCTAATGCTAACAAAAATCCCAAAACACTATGGCATGCTATAAACAAGCTAACATACCGCAAATCAAATAAATCTCAATCTTTAGAACTGTTAGATATAAAAGCCTCACCCCTTGAATCGATAAATATTATAAATAGTTACTTTGCCAATATTGGAAAATCATTAGCTGAAGATATTCTTCTGAAAAATTCTACGCAACAAATCAATTCCTCCAATAATCAATCAACTCCACACCTAATGTCATTTGTTCTCTTGGAAACTGATCCAAGAGAGGTACATGGGATATTAATGAATCTTAAATCAGTAAGCGCTCCCGGATGGGACAATATATCAACTAAATTCCTAAAATTTTCAAACAATTTAGTAGTTCCAATCATATCCCACTTGGCAAACTTATGTTTTAAACATGGAATTTTCCCAGCAGCTCTCAAGAAAGCAATTATTACCCCGGTATATAAGGGTGGTGACAGTGACGATCCTTGTAACTACAGGCCCATTGCTGTTCTACCTGCAATTTCCAAAATACTTGAAAAACTCATAAATACGCGTTTAATAAATTACCTAAATAAGTTTAACATACTATCGAAATCACAATACGGATTCAGACAAGGATTATCAACAGAAGATGCTGTTTCTGCTTTAACTTCGCTTATTGTTAATCAAGTAGATAAAAACAAAAAATGTTTAACTGTTTTCTTAGATCTTAAAAAAGCTTTTGACACCGTCTCTGTCCCCATCCTTATCCAAAGGCTTGAGAATATAGGTATCAGAGGTGTTCCTTTAGCATTGTTTAAAGATTACCTTCATGACCGAAAACAATGCGTTAAAATCGATAATTATTCGAGCGATGAATCAGCTATAAACTTTGGAGTCCCACAAGGTAGTGTGCTGGGTCCGACCTTATTTCTTATCTACATAAACAATCTATGTAGCATGGAACTCAGTGATGGACATATCTTCTCATACGCTGATGATACTGCTGTGGCTTTCACTGGAAACACCTGGGATGATGTACATAATTCTGCTGAACAGGGATTAATTAAAATTGCTTATTGGCTCAATTCAAGTCTACTCACATTAAACACAACCAAAACTAATTACATATGCTTTAGTAAGTATATCCGAACACAACCAGAACATATTTATAACATAAAAATTCACACTTGCAGGAATTACCCAACGTCTACCTGCTCATGTACCCAAATTACTAAAGTTAATAACATCAAATACCTGGGAGTAATGATTGACCAACGTTTGTCCTGGCACACACATTTGGAACTTATAATGAATAGAACAAGAAAGCTTACATGGACATTCAAGAAGCTGAGACATATTTGTACAAAAACCCTACTTAAACAAATTTACATCTCCATAGCGCAATCTGTTTTGGCTTATTGTATACCGGTGTGGGGTGGAGCCACAAAAATAAAATTTTTAGATTTAGAAAGAGCACAAAGGTCTCTCTTAAAGGTAATGTACTTTAGGCCATACAGATATCCCACCGAAGAATTATATTCATTGTCTAAGCTTCTTACAATTAGAAAATTGTATGTCCTGCATGTCATTTTGAAATGCCACAAATCTCTTTCCTATGACCCTAGCATTCTTGAAAAAAGACGGAAAGATATTGTTGCCCCTATGATTTCTGTGGAGTCAAGCTTTGCTGGAAGACAGTTTGTTAAACAAGCATCTTACCTATATAATTTAATTAATAAACAAATATATATCTACCCAATGACGTACTATGAATGTAAAAAATCTCTGAGTAACTGGCTAAACACTAAAACCTATGACGAAATTGAAACACTGATGGCACATTAAATAAATAAATACACACTTCATTTATACCACTCATTTCCCTATCATCAGGCTGCAGTAGCACTGTAAATATATACACACTCATACACACACATACTCATACACACACACGCACACTCATACACACACACACACTCATACACAAACACATACTCGCACACACACATACATAACAAATTAGTTTTTATTACATTTTTATTTCATTCTTATTTTATAAGTAGCTATTAACCTATTTCACCTTAACCTTGATTGGACATTTATTTAACGTTGAGTTATGGAAGAGCGGAGCCTCCTAACACAGGTATTTTATACTTAAAAGGAGACCCCCGATACCTCATTGATTGTTTTATTAAGGTACTGAAATAAACATTTTTTCATTTTTTCATTTTCATTTCATTTCATTTGTCATATAATATATTATGGTACCATCGAGTTGATCTGTTGAGTATTTTTTATTTATTATTATTATGGCTAGATACGTGCCACCAAATTACATACATAAATAATGTCACGACCTTCCCAAATTGGTGATCAGAGAACCCATGTTTGGGATACCAAACATTAGCGTTTGGAAGTTCCAAATATCAAAACAACTTGCTTGAAACCCGCTTGCTTGTTGTTGATCCACCGTTCACCTTTTGAATTTTACAGAAAGTTCCCCCTTGCCGTTAAAACGTGCAAATTTATAGATTTTTTTTATTATTAATAAGATTATTGTTGCCTGATAACAAATGGTTTGTTTATTATGTCATCTTTCAATCATGAGCGTGCATGGGGCCATACAGAGGTCCAACACATAGAAGCTCTTTCAAAGGAAATTTACTTCAAATGACAAGCAAATGCTGAGACTTCTCTCTGTATGCTCAATAGAATGCGCTCACAGGCAGACCCTATTGTTATTATTAGATACTAACTGTTGTCGGCGATTTTGTTCACGTGGAACAACAACAAATTTTGCCTAATCTGTCCACCAACCTGTCTGAGATCGCATGCTTCATCTTCGGCACATCGTCACTTTCCATCAGGTGAGATTGTGGCACAACGTGTATCCAGTTAATCATAAAAAAACCATATTTCATCCAAATCCGTCCAGCCATTTTTGAGTGATGAGGTAACAAACATACACATACACACAAAGGTTTCATTTATAATATTATATATTTGGGATAATTGAAATAAAGTGATAATGCTCCTATCGATTTAGCTTCATAGCACTAATAATCGCCGAGTAAAATTCATGTGATATACAGACGGGCGGACAGAAGGACTTGACTACCAAACCCGAAGCACCATTTGGACACTTCTGGGCACTGATATTTTCCAGATTACATTCTATCTAATAACCCAATGCTAGAACGGAAAAAACGTTTTTTTTTTCTGTCAAATCAGAAATTGTAACACTACTTACATATTAAAAGACTTACCCTCAAATTTCTTAAACTTTCTTCCCTAGGGAGCAGTGACGTGCTCAGTGTTTTGTCACAGGGTAGGCAGAATGATAAAATTTACTATTAATTGAGAAAAAATACAGCTACAAAACAATAACTTACTCTTATAGCAATCTTAGCAACTGTTTAGAATAGTTTCTGTAATATTAGCTGTTTCGATAATGCATTTTGAAGTAAAGTCAGTAACTTATTAGTAATCTGTGGTAAAGTTACAATTGGCTAGGGTAGGCACTGCCTTTCTGCCTGTGTGGAGGGTACGCCACTGCTAGGGAATCAGACTTGCATATCATATGACGACTTTTTTTTTTATTGATAAATTAATACTTTGTTATTAAAATTTTATTTTAATAACTTACGAAATAAAATTTGAACGATTGTGATGGAACTTTTTTCTAGTAGATACGAGTAATTTGTAAATGAGCAGATTGAAAAGGATGGAACAGGCAGGCATACCCAGCACGTTGATAAGGGCCGATAATAACGATGATGAAAGGAAAGCGTGCGCGTGCGCCGTCGGTGCCCAACGTCGCAGTTTCTCAGAACGCCGACAGAGGCGCCACTGTGTGGGAACACGAACACCATTGTTCTAATGATTTCACTTGACTCTCATCTCTCAAACATGTTAGCTACCTTTGTAGCACGTATGCACAGAAGTCGATGGATGACAAATGAGGCTAGAAACTTACGCCATTTATGACACCTAATGGCACAAAAACCATATACAATGTAGAAATACTACCATATAAAAGCAAATAATTGACCCCAGGTTTAATATTTTATATATTTTAGTTAATATATTTTATTATGTACTCTATTGTAAAGTAATATAGATTATTGCCATCGTAAAAAAATACATTATATAAATTTTATTTGGCAAAGCGGTCTGAAAGTCACCATATGGTTACTAGAACCTAGCAGGTTCTGCTGAATCTGGATGAGACTCCAAACGACAGACTATAGCTTTTAGTTTCCCATGCAAGTTAGGGTTACAAGACGTGAAATTGATCGATGCCTTTTTCGTCGAATTTGAAGGCCTGATTTATACAAAACGGTCTTGATATTTTAAATAATTATGTATGTAAGTAACTATGGATTTTGAATTATGTACTAACCCGCCAAAATGAATTAAAGAATTTCAAAAGAAGTACCTAGGCAAGTTGTACTCGTACTCATTAATGTTTAGTGCAATGATTGACTGACTGATTGTTACCAAAGATGAGAAAAACGTTCTTATTAATAAATAGCACAACATTAATAAACAACAACGGGTTAGCATTTGACCTCAATCACGCCTGATGTTAAATGAAGATGAGATCGGTGGTGTTAGCGAAACCCCATCTTATTTGGGGGACTGGCTATCTTATCTCTGACAACTAGAACACATTATTAACATTAACCTATTAACATTGCTGTTTGGCGAAAGACTTAATGCTTGAGGTTTTTTCTTAACCCCCGACAAAAAATAACAGATATTATGTGTTGATGGCGTTGTTGTGTGTGTCCCGTCTATGTCCGAATGTATCCCAATAATGCGTGATCTGCTTTGAACGCGGTTTTTAACTAAGGGAAAGTTCGTTAGCCATATTTGAAGAAAATTTGGTTAGAAGTTTCGATAATTAATATTTAACATTTAGTACAATGTCTTTGTAAACCTAGATGATTTTATGATTAGATACTCTGGAGTATCTAAATATTTCAATTTGTTAATTTTTTAATCCGAGAACTTCTTAACACCCACTCTACATGGACAAAGTCGCGTTCTAGTGTTTGATAGAAGTGTTACATTCAAAGTCAAATCATCATAATATTAATATACGTTTCGCATAAAAACATCCATTACACTCGCACATACACAAATTCAAGGTACAGTCCCATACACATGCTATATGACGATTTCACTTGACAGGCGTCACATAATGCATACAACTTTATGAGACAAACCAACTTGAGTTCTTGTTAACGTTAAGTTAATTAAATATTAATATATAGTTGGCTAATTATGTATGTAGGTACAGTGAACAAAATTATATTGGCTGTCAGGGTGGTCAAATATCGATATTTTATAGGAGAAATTTTCACTTAACATCAGGTGTGATTGAGGTTAAGTGTTAACCCGTTGTGCATAAAAAAAAAGAAATAAGAAATTGCAAGCATTTTTTAACGTAACGTTACTTTATTGTTTATGTGTGTTTATTTATTGGTTATGTATGGTTTCGGTACGTAAAAATAATAGAATCCAACCACTCTTCGTAAAAGCACACTATAGGACTTTACATAAAAATATATTTTCATTACTCATAAGCGGAAAGTAGGTCTGAAGTTGCCTAAGGAGCGTGTTGAAATACTTTCAGCCCTAGGGAGAATTGTTATCAACTGACAGCTGACAAATTAAAAAAAAACTAGTTCTATTTTCAAATTTCTATTGAAACATGTTCCAACTTTCTCTACAGCCACTCAATTATAGCGCGATGTAAAATTGAAATAACATAAAGCTGAGTATTAAGTTATAGAATATATATTTTTAAATGACTTTATTATTATTAGTTTCAACAATTTCTTTAAAATAACATAGACTTGGGGAAAATATTTTTCAATGATTGAAATGAAAAATAATGGCTAAATAGATGGCCGGCCACAGAAAAAAAAATAGGCGGCAAAGCCGTAATTCGATCTTCATTTGTTTTTTCGAGTTGCAGAGTTTTGTTTATACTTCCGTATAGCAGAGATTTGTATTATTAATGAAAAGCACAGTATTTAACTAGGGTTAAAGATTTATCCTCGAACTATAAACAAAGACTTATTTAGTCTCGGAATTAAATAAGTTACTTTCATCCCTAGGATAACAATGTACTATTTATACACTTGATAATTTCAACGGCGGCGATAGGCACACTCTGAAATCGAGAAAAAATCAGCTGTTTCACATATATGTCAGTTGGATGCGTATAAAATTTAGATATTGAATAAAAAACCACCCTGGCCATTTCCATAATTTTGATGCTGGCCATACATACATAATTAGTCAGCTATAGCCAACGGTATATTTGTTAGGAGTACAAATAAATTGAATCTGTCGAAAATGTTATGTATACATATATCGACTTCTCAACTAGCTTTTGGCAGTATGCAAATATCTATTCGTTTTCTAAATTCAAAGTAGGATACCACAAAAAATTACATGTAAAACATCCGAGTAGAATAACGAATAAAAAAGAAACAGGTTAAAGTCAATGTCTTCACCTAAGGTGCCTTACTTTTATTAAACTTTACAAATAGATATTATTAGTTACATGAAATAAAAATATTTACTAATAAAACAAACTAAACTACTTATTGACTTACATTAAAAATTTGATGTACATTAAAAATCTAACTAATATTATAAATGCGAAAGTTTGAATGTTTGTTTATTTGTTTGTTGCTCAATCACTGCGAAACGGATGAACGGATTTGGATGAAATTTGGTGAAAAAGTAGAACATACCTTGTATTAAGACATAGGATATTTTTAATCCCGATAAAGTGAGTAGTTCCCGCGGGATAAACAAATGAAACATATCCGCTATAAAGCTATTTCAGGCGAAGCCGCGGGCGGGTAGCTAATATTTATGTATAAATATTTATGTATGTGTATCCGTTATTTATCCGCAGTAGAGGCTTTGTCTAGCTTGGGACTAATAGGTGTAAGTATGCGAAACATTTGGTTCATATTAATTTTAATTACATTTTCTGTAACTTCTACATAAATTCTGCCCATTATGGTCGATGACCGATTGCAGTGAGCATATGAACTTAGTAACGACCTATCCTCTCACGTCCAATCAATTAGAACAAACAAATTGAACATATCCTCGATAAAGTTATTCCACGCAGGCGAAGCCGCGGGCGGAAAGCTAGATCAGAATATAGAAAACTGGAAGAACACCAATCAAATCAAAGACTCCGAAACACGTACTCAGCCCCGAAAACTAAGCAAGGTAGAAAACGTGTTCAAGATCGCTATTTTGTGGGAGTACCCAGGATACCTCGTTGAATGGAAATACTGATGCGTTGGCCAAGGTAAGCGCCAGGGGCAACATAGGCAAGTTTGAAGATCAGCTGCCCGGGTCTCAACACTTGAACTTAATCACACCTGATATTAAGTGAAGATGAGGCCGAAGATGGATGCGTACTCACCCGGAATCCCCTTCTTATTTGGGAACTGGCTTACTTATCTCTGACAACCGGAACACAATAATGCTATTAACATTGCTGTTTGGCAGCAGACTTCGATAAGATGGTGGTAGCTAGTCATGGTGGACATCTAAAATGCCCTACTCTGGACCAAACCGAGTACTAAATATTACCCTGCTGGGGACCTCCGATTCGTAAGTTATATGCTGTTTACATTGCGCCACGGAGGCGCTCAAACTTTTTTCTTTAAATATAGCGGACACTTAACAAGTAACTCACAAACACCTAATATATTAACAGACTTGAACCCTGAAAACATAACACGCCTTTTTTTGAAGCAGTCGTATAAAAATAGAGCGTTCTTTGCGTTGAAGGTTCAAAGTAAGTCATATCATACAAAAGTCGAAACCACGTTATTCTAGTTCTCAAGCTACAATTCATGTTACAATTATTTCATTGAAATGTTTCGTATTACGTATTTAGTCTATTGTATTTATGTGCCAAATAAATTAAAAGAATCAACATTAATGTAACATTCTGTGGCAATCTGCAATTTTTGTGGAGCGGCTATACTCTGTTATTCATAGATTTACTAGTTACGTGGATTTTCTTTTAAGGTTTATCAGAAGGAAAACCGGACCTTCCATTATCTTTATTCTCCAATTTATATAAAGGATGGATATACAAAGTCATTTTCGTAGTGCAATAGAAATAGTAGTTTGTTTTACGAGAGACTAAAACTACTTTTTTCTCAGAGGAATAGAATTATAAATGTTTAACTACCGACAAAAAATAGAAATATAAGTTACAATTTACGAATTACAAATACCTCTTTAAAAAAATCTTCTGGACTCACTTCACTGACTTATTCCGCTAATGAACATCTCACAAAAGTCTTCAATTTCGTCTCATATAGACGAAATTGATGTAGAATCAATAGATAATGTTTATAAAAATTTTATCGTACATTTTCAATTCAACTTTTTTTATATAATATCTATGTATTTTCTAAAAAAAGTAATGTAGCTAGCAGTTCATAGTATTCTAAAGAAAATTCAAAGGGAAACCTACTTTAGTCCCTAGGGATAAAAATTTACACTTGAATCCATCCGCGCCAAGCTAACGTTGCACGTTTAGAGTAAAAGAAGTGAAAAGCACATTACTTAAAGATCTCTTGCGAGAAAATTGTTACGAATTTGGATTTAAACACGTATGAAAGCATTGAATTTTGGAAGAAAACGAAAAAGAATATCAATAAAGATTTTTCAACAATTCCATCATCCCGCATTATTTTTTCATCACAAACGTAAACACGTGTCACTTCCATTGTTTTTCTCTTAATAACGTGTAAATATAAATATAAACTCACCGAGACAATTGCATCTAGCCAACCAGTAGAATATCACATTCCACATCATCTAAACAAAAATGTTGGAAGAATGTGGAAAAACATCGATGTTTTTGCGAAACGTTAGAATTCTTGATGCGTAATCTGTTTTGGATTCCGGGAGGGGTCATAGTTGTTCATAATAAATATTAGGAATGGCCTTAGCCATCCCTTCTCGTGGTTATCGAAAGAAAGAAAGAAGAAAGAAAAAGTATTTATTGCCAACAAATACAGAAAATTTCGTAGGTATAACATTCTGCATAATTAAATGTATTTGTCAGGGCGTTTGATTGGGCGTCAGCATTTGCTGCCAATATGTCGTATGGCAATTGACAGCGCTGGTTTTCAGCGCAACCCCTTTTGTGCATAACTATTTACCAATAATAGAAACCCTATCGTCCAGGTGTTCCAGAAAGCCTGCGACCGCCAACCATCTTACTTTACGCGACGATTAAGGCAAAACCTCCTATTCAAAGCAAGTAATTTAAGGCTTAAAAGAGGGTTATGGATGGCCTTTCAAATTGGGGAAGGCATTTTTTATATATATAAATGTATTAAAATTGGTTTACTTGAAGACTGAGAAATATCACAAGAATGAAAAATATAATAATTATTTTTAATATTTCAAAACCAAAAAACCCGACAGTATATTTTGTATTTTGCGGACGCAAAGTTGAATTTTCTTTAAGATAAAATGAATCCGATGATAATCCTGTTATCAATACGAGTCTAAGGACACCATGCACTTGGAAATCGGTCAAGCGGGCTACAAGAAGCGCCAAAGGAACGGACATACATACATACACTCGAAAAACATTACCCTCCTTCCTTGGGCAGTCGGGTAAAAAGGAGGCCTAGGCGAATCTAACACATCCTATATTGATTTAAACATTCTAATGATATGAAAAAAACTATTTATGTCAAGTATACCATCATTATCAATGCAGAACGTAGGCCTCTCCCATACATTTCCAGAGTTACCGATTAGATAGTGCATCCAGCAACTTCCCTTGACCTTGATCAGTTCATCCGTCTACCTACACAATTGATTATAAAATTTACTAATCCAAAAAACCTAAAGGCTATTAGCACAGTATTACAATAGGGAGTTTGTATACTGTGCTATTAGTCTGCAATTCTAACAATAAATTCAAAATCACGAATAAGAAAGCAACATGGTCGCGCAACCGAAAATAGAACTTAATGTGGTCAAACGTGCAAATGACATTTAACTTTAGAGTGATAGACAGATGAGGGACCTCCTCGGTCCCTTTTACGACAATAGAACTGATATTCCGACGATCCGATGACGATACCCAAAAAAGATGATGCGATGGTCTTACCTATTCTTATTTTGAGCTAGGAACCATATAGTAAAATGTCCTCATTTTATCCGAAGTATCTTTTCAGTTTTAGTAACTTTTTACAATATGTTTATTTATATATGAGGAAAATCCGCCTCAAACTTAAAATTTTTGCAAAATATACAAAAAACTTAGATTTTTTTAAAAAATCCCTTTAAGAAAGAGTTTATCTCGCACAGTATTCGATACAAACTTTTAACTCCAAATTTTTTTAAACGAATAAATCGATTCTAATGAAACCTTATACACATAAATAGGGTTGCCATACGTCCCGTATATACGGGACTATCACCGTATTTGACCATCCCGTCCCGTATTACTATATGTCCCGTATTTGTTCCCTATATATTTCGACAAAATACGGAAATAGAATAGAGAGGTGCACGATAGCCACTACTGTGGAGATAATCTCATCAGATCAATACTCAAACAAACAAAACAAACAAAATATTCTTTACTGTACAAAATATTGTAAAATATAAGAAGCATACAAAAAAATAAGAAAAAGGGGATAGTACAATTTGGCGGCCTTATCACTAAAAAAATACTCATCTGTTAGAAAACTCATACTACGTGCACATAATTAGTTAAATATAATAAAACATAGTTCAAAAGCCGCGTCAAAAGTATTGAATGTCTTACGTTCGAGTTTTAGGCATCAGAAAAGAAAACGTCCCGTATTGACTTCTAGAAGTTATGGCAATCCTACACATAAAGCAAACATTTGGACTTGAAAGTTTGTATGGAAGGCCGTGTGGGATAAACCCTCTTAAATACTAATACTCCAGCCTTGAAAATAAAAACAAATGTCACAATTAAAACCATTTTTAAAGCTCAAAGTCTAAATCGCACCGTATTTTACGACGTAATTTATCAATCACCATTCAGTCGAAAGATCAAATAACATATTAACAGCTCACTGAATCATTTTACAGTATAACTACTCAGGTTTCACGGATAATAAATACAGGAACAGTGAGTCACTTAACAGATTCTACTTAACGAATCAAGTCGATTTTGGCGATTTGACAATGACATTGAAGTCGAGTGACAAATAGAAAGAAGTTATATTCCAAAAGAATTCAGATTTACAAAATGTGTCTAGCGCCATCTAGTTCTTTTATAGAATAACGCCGTCGAATGAATAAATTTTAAAGATTTCGTTGTTTTTAGAAAGAATTATGAAAATTATTTATTTATTTATAGAGTCTACATCCATAGACTTTTATATTACTGCGAATCGTTGACACAATCAAAATGGCACCACTTCTTTGGTGTTAAACGGGAGTTTGGAACCAAAGGGAACTCAGTCACACACCGACTTCGTTCACGAACTGTCGTATCAAATTTTGATTTATGTTGTAAAATGCATCACTTACCACAGAAAAGTGATCAAAAACATGCGAGGACCTTTTAAGTATAACTTAGTACTATATTATATTTATTCTGTAGTATAACTGGTGTGGTAGATAATTCAAAGAGAAACAAATCAGTTACTTATTATCATATATATCATATCAATCATAATAAAAATATCGGCTAAGCATACCATTAATTATAAATGTACATTTTACAACACTTCTTTTTTCCTACCACTTTAACGTCGGAAATAAATGTTACCAAAAATACGCTTACCCTTATCCCTTCGACTATTCAACAATCCACTTCCGTGTCTGAATGAACCCTGACAAATTCGAATTTCGTCGATCGGGCAAATCGATTGAATCAAGATCGGAATCGCCGCAGGCAGCAGTTCGTCACATCTCGCGTCTCCCCCGAACGCTGACGCTGGTTGTGTCAACAATGCCTATTGTCTCGCGAGGTGTTTGAAAATACGCCGCCGCATCACCCTTCCGAAGGGGTTTCAAGATCGCGCTTGTCAGGCGGAATTATGATTTCGATAAGACAGTTGTTTCTTCGGCAACCTTTTAGGTATTATGTCAAACAACCAAAGACGATGAAGATATATTTATTGGACAGTCAAACTAACTAAATTATGACCTCACTTCCCACTCAATATTTCCCAGCATGTAACACTTAGAACTTTTTGTATTAAAAAAAAATACGTCAATATTGGTCAAAGTTCTGTGTCATTTTGGCTTCTGTTATCAAAGGAGTAGATTAATAATTATATTTTTGCAAATACACTAAGCGCCATCTAATTCCACGCTAAGCAACTAGGCATTATGGATACCAGATGGTTGATCTTGGAGGCATGTGGCCTGTTCACTGCCACCTCAACTTCCGTTGGGCTATCTAGATGACATTTATTCCTGATCACGTAGTATAAAACTGAGCATCGCCTTCTGAATAGCTCGTTGCGTGACCTTGAGCTTTCTATGAGGTCCATAATCAGAGCCTTTCGTCTTTTTGTCCAGTAAGGATACACTTTTAGCTTCCTATAATCTTAAAGTCCGTGATTTTTTGGATAGAGTATCTGTTTTTTTTTTATTTAAACTTATACATAAATATGAAAAATTTCAGCTCAATCAGATACCAGCAAGTGGTTGATAAATGGTTTGCAAATTTTGAAAATGACAACTTACATAAATAAATAAATAAATATTTCGGACACTTACACCAATCATCTAGTCCCAAACTAAGCAAAGCTTGTGCTATGGATACTAGATAACGGATAAACATACATAAATATTTATATAAACATCCAAGACTCGGGAATAAATGTTCGTATTCATCATACAAACATTTACCCCTCGTGGGATTCGAACCCGCAACCGTTGGCTTCGCTGATAGGATCTGTCAGTAAATGGAGTATTGATTTATCCATCTACAAAAAATCAGGAACTTTAAAAGTTACTCCACAAAAATTGCTGATTTTTACTAGACTCCGTAAAAATAAAAAATTAAAACCGCCTCCGTGGCTCAATGTAAACAAACATTGGGTTTACGATTCGGAGGTTCTCGGAGGAGACGTTGAGCAGTTTCCCGAATACTGCCCATTCGAGTTCTTACTTCATATGTATATCTAGTTCCATACGAAGCGCACAATAATTTTCATATCTAAAATAAATGTTTGCCGCCTTTGTTATCAACGTGTTATCTAATTTATATAAGAAAATACTATAGATCAAGGTGGCAACATCTGTTGCTTGTAAAGATTGCCAATTAATAATAATGAATATGAAGTAGTACTAGTTGACTTCTATAGTATTTATGTCTGTACGGGATAACAAATATTCTGAGAGCGGAGTGTGAGTTTTGTTTCGACTTAACTTTACTACCGCGTTAACGTTTACGGGACGATTTGTATGAAAAATGTGCAGCGCCTCTAGGGGATAGTTAGCAAATCGACTTTTTTCATAGATACTTTTTATGTAAACGCGAACGCGATGGTAAAGTTAAAAACGAGAAAACTCGCACTTCGCACACAGGACACACACCAAATTGTTTAGTGTCAAAATAAGCAAAGCCTATACTATGGATACTGGATAAATAAATATTCTTATACTTTAGCAAGACTAAAACCAAAATGCACCAAAATATTGCATACCTTTCCGCCCGCGGCTTCGCCTGCGTGGAATAACTTTATCACGGTTTGTATATCCCGCGGGAACTATACTCACTTTGTCGGGATAAAAAATATCCTATGTCTTAATCGAGGGTATACTCTACCTATATACCAAACTTCATCCAAACCCGTTCACCCGTTTCGACGTGATTAAGCAACAAATAAACAAACAAGCAAACATCCAAACTTTCGCATTTATAATTCAGTTAGAAGTTCGATAATAGTTACATAATTTGAGTAACAAACGATAGGTCATGTACAAAGATGGATTATCATTAACTTTTCTTAATTACTACAATTGAAGGTCTGTCCTGAATTAACCTTGGCAGTCTATTCCACATCATAGCTGCTTGAACACTGAAGGAGTGAAAAAAATAATTTTCGCATTAATCACACAAATATTCATCTCTAACGATATATAGATAGATAGACAGACTTTTTGTCCGCCAGACAATTTCGTCCTCCGTGTGCGTTATTGCATCGAATACCATACATTCCACCCTCGTGAACAAAATTGTCGGATCTGGAGTTTTTTTGCACGCTATTTAGCACTATTTTAGCACAATTTTTTTACATTCCACTTTGTGTATTCTCGCATCACGTACAGTCAGCTGCATAGAAACATGACCCTCGTACATATGTGAATGAGGTCATATTTCTGTGCAGCTGACTGTACGTAACACAAATAGATGGAGCGTCGTAACACGTGAACACGTGTAAATCTATTACATTACAGCAATTTAAGATATCTAGTAAAGTCTTGAAACTATTTAATTTCAAAGTACGTTCTCGGTCCGCCGCACCCGATATCGAGATCTGTTATCTGATAGCTTATCATTGCAACGGTGCAGTGCTGTGATATGGTCTGTATGTGTGCGTGAGTGCATTGATAGGACGAGCTGGGGTGCGCGAGTTTTCATGCAATTTTGAGATAAATGACAATAGGTATGTCTAGGAAAAAGGACACCCAGAAACGGACGGAAATCGTCGATGTAGCCCGAGGAGTTAGTAAGCTAAAGTGCCAGTGGACGAGCCACGGTGATGATGTGATTTAGAAAAGATCTATATATGAGGTCATATAGCCAATATAATCAGTACAGGTCAAATTAGGGCAGGCAGATGATGGATCCTGGATGAGTGGAAGTCTACCACTGTACGTTTCTCAAGAAACTTCCTACCACGTACGACCACCCAGTGGAACGGACTTCCTGCAGCGGTATTCCCAATGAGTACGATATTGGACACTTCAAGAAACGAGCCTACACCTTCCTCAAAGGCCGGCAACGCATCTGTGACCCTTTTGGTGTTGCGGGTGTCCATGGGCGGCGGTGATTGCTTTCCATCAGGTGACCCGCATGCTCGTTTGCCGCCCTCTCATATTAAAAAAAAGGCAGGCCGACTATTGTCCACATTTATAATCTATCTACATATAATATTATAATTAATTATTATTTTGCCATTCAACGATGTAATGCTGCTAGCATCCTGGGTGGTACCCACATAATAGCGATCTTAAACACGATTTCTACCTTGCTTAATTTTCGGGGCTGAATAAGGGTTTTAGAGTATTTGATTTCATGGGTTTTCTTCTAGTTTTTT
Source organism: Oegoconia quadripuncta (assembly GCA_949316235.1). Classification (NCBI taxonomy): domain Eukaryota; kingdom Metazoa; phylum Arthropoda; class Insecta; order Lepidoptera; family Autostichidae; genus Oegoconia; species Oegoconia quadripuncta. The sequence continues at coordinate 9,316,993 of OX438741.1, read as the reverse complement.
ATGTTCTTAATTTTTGGTGTTTGTCATAAGTCGTTTGGTTCATTTTATAATAAATAACTTTATTAAAGCTGCTCAAGTTGATAAATGTTATATTACAATACTTCCGCCAATTTTGTTTGTAGTAGGTAGAGGTGGGTATTACCACAGAATTAACAAATTTACTAACATAAAATCCATACTATATGAAATATATAGGTATACATAATATACATACTAACACGCACCGTATGTTGACTTTAACTGGGGTGTTCTATGTTTGAAGCAATATCGTTATGTCAGTGGCTTTATAGCAATGCGAGATGGTTCTCAGCCGAACTAGATGGAAATTTGTTAAGCCCTTATGCACAACGGGATGGTACTTGACCTCAATCTCACCTGATGTTAAGTGAAGATGATGTCGAAGGTGGAAGCGTACTGACCCGAAAACCCCAACATATTTGGAGGACCGGCTATCTTATCTCTGACAACCGGAATATTTACCCCTTTTGAAAATATTACATTTTAACACAGTTGGTTTGTTTGAACATGTATATGAGAGTGCTTGAAGCAAAAGAGGTGTGTCAGGATCGTAGCAAGTGGAAGTGGTATGTGGTCTCTGCCTACCCCTTTGGAAAACAGGCGTGACTTTATGTATTTATGTATAGTTTCTGGAGACTTTTCTAATTTTTCAATTTATATTTATTGCCGAACTCCACATCAACGCGACAGTGACGTTAAAACGACATCTAAAACTCCGAGCGAAGGAGAAAGAAAATAATCGCAAAGTTTACACAACGAGAATCGGCGGAGATACACAAGGCATTGTGAGGGATATAACAACACGGCGACAACATACCTCGTAACAACAACACGCGTTACTGGGAGCTGTTCAGTCAATAAACATCGAGTTCGCCGAACACGACGCTCAGCCGACGGTGTACGGAATTTGTGAAATCTAGATATCACTAGGTTCCACGGTTTTCGACAGACACTTATTTAAATAATAATAAAAGTAGGATACCTTGTAACCAGCGGCCTTCTAACTTCAAAGACTTCATTGCTTACTTGTTGCCCATTCGTCGAATTTGATATTTGAAGGTTTACTATTGGTCGAACATAGTTGGCGATGAGATGAAGTGCACTTCGCATTTAGACAATAAGTTTTGGAGACTTGTAGCATTTCCTAATTATTATTCTTCAACATCATATGAGCCGAAAGAGGTTCACTGCTGGACAAAGGCCTCCCTCAAAGATCTCCACAACGAACCGTCTTGGGCTGCCGGCATTCAGCGGCTTTCCGTGATCTTTACCAAATCGTCTGTCTACCTCGTGGGGCCTGCCCACACTGCGTCTTCCGGTGCGTGGTCGCCACTCGAGAACATTTCCTTAATTATTATTACTTTTTATGTTAATTGTGGTATTAGTTTGTTTTTAGGACTTTTGTCAGTTTGTGTCTAAGACTTTAAAGTACAGGTTCGCACCCATTTACAAGAAGGGTGCGGGTAACTTATCCTTACTCCGGCTAGCTCAACTTAACGCAACTCGAGAGAGATAGAGTCAAAGAACGCAGTGACCTCAGACCCATGATGTATAATAGACTATGGAAATATATTTTTATAAATTCTTGTATGTTAGAGTCTGTTTTACTGAAATTCTACAACCCCTTAGGGATCTGACCTGATCAGGGTGAATAGGCATACTGAGATCGTCTGTTTCATCTTCCATCACATCGTTTTTTCCATAACATGAGATGGTGGTCAAAACTGTCTCTCTTACACGCAATGATCGAGATAGCAGGCACGCTGGACAAATATCTAGACTTATTTATTTATGATAGACGTGTTTGACTACAATCTCATCTGATGTAGAGGACGATGTTCAAAGATGAAATACGTGAATTCAGGAAATATCCATTCGTTCCTGGGGACCGAAATGCCAACAAGGTTGGATTTCGGAATGCTATACTATGCATAAGTTTATGATATAAGTATACCTAAGTTTGCGCTAAGAGACAGTCTAGTTCAAATAGATACAGTGAGTTTGCACAAAGGTACTCGTATAGTTTGATTTGAGCCGAGTGCAATGCTTCTTATCTCTACCTTTGTAAGAGAACAAACAGAAATTATTAATGCTAAGATTATTGATATAATATTTTGCACACATTAATTTTGTCCCGGAATTTAAGGATTTTTATGGACAACAATCCTTAAATCACTCAACACACACATAACCTGACCTCAATCACACCTGATGTTAAGTGAAGATGAGGACGAAGGTGGAAGCGTACTGACCCTGACACCCCATCTTATCTCTGACAACCGAAACACAACATTGCAATTAACATTTCTGTTTGGCGGCAGACTTAGATAAGACGGTGGTAGCTCCGGGCGGACATTTAGAATACCCTACCACCAACCAAATCGAGTTCTAAGCATGTACCCCGCTGGAGATCGAACCCGCTACCTCCGATACGTAAGCCCTATGTTGTTTACATTGAACCACAAAGGCGGTTAAACATTGAAACAATTATGAGCACGCGGAATTTCTCAATGTTTTGGCAAACAGCGCCATTTGTGTATTTCAGATCTAGGAGTGTCTAGGGTTAAATGATACTCATTTTTTTTAATTTGTATAACGCTTGTTCAAAGTTAGTGTGGTAAGACGTCCAGTGTGTTGTTGTGTTTTAAAAATATACAAACATTTTATTTGGCACTTCCTCACACATCTTTAAGATTATAGACGACCTATTTGATCTGACGAAACTCTGACCACTACACAAAATACTCGCTAGTTCGAATCCCGCTAGGGGTATGTTTGTGTGATGAATAAGGACATGTGTACCCGAGTTATGGATGTTTTAATTTATAATAAGTATTTATTTACAAAATGTATCTTTATGTAGTATATCAACCATCTGGCATCCACAACATAAGCCTATAGTTGCTTACTGTGTAACTAGATGGCGCTGTGTGTAGGTCTTAAGGATATTTTAAAAAATATATTTAAAATTTAAAAATGAAGTCAATAGTCTTTGAAGTTAGAAGGCAGCTGGTCCTGTAACCAGCTGCCTTCTAACTAAATGTCCTACTTTTATTATTAATAATTATGTCCAAGAATATTTATTTATTAATATTTCACTACAGTTATATATAGTTTCACTACAGTTATAAATAAACAAAAAATTGGATGGATTTAATAAAATCACAGTTATTGTTTCAACAACAAGTTTGTGAACGTCGATTGGGTCGATTTTATCAATCGCGTCGATCTTGCAATTGTAAATTATATTTCTGTTAATTTGCATACTCTTCATCAATGACATGCCAATAAAAAAACAATTCATTCATAATTCGAGATAAAAAATATCTGGGAAGTTGTTCCTGGACGTATTAATATTAAGGGTTCTGCTATACGTAATAAAAATAATAAGAATATATTCATGAAAAACCATCAAACGACACTTATTTTTTACGTCATTGAAAAAGAAAATTGACACGACCCAGGGGACCACTCTGAGACATTTCAATACGTACTATTCAATATAATCATGAAAAGTACTTGACAAACATATCTTAGCTTAAAGCACCCTAAGCCCCTCTCTAAGTTCCAGGCTACCTTTGACAAATTAAATACGATTGGTTCAAAGACTTGGTCGTGACAAGGTAAATCAGACAGACGATAATATCATTTCAGCTCACGTACGCATTTCTGTATTTTTCGAAAGATGAACATGGATGTTGTTTCAAACATTTAACTTTTAACTGACTCAAACTCAAAAAAATGTGTTCTTTTATATTTACCAAGGTTGACTGGAAGAGATCCCTTTATGGGATAAGTCCGCCTTTGTACTTAATTTATTCGGAATACATTGAAAATCATTCATCACAATACTGTAATATACGATTCTCACATATTATGTTTTATTATAAATAGATGTGGATTATTAAAGACTCTCAAAGTGTTCTTCAAAAAAAATATCGTGTCGTATCAAGTGACCTATCATCTTTCCTCTTTGGTTCTATCGGTTAACATAATTGAGGGAAGATTGAAATTGAGGGAAGACCTAGGCGTAATTACTTTGACCAAGTGAAAGAAAAGGTGAATGTCGTGTCGTACTAAGAGGTTAAAACGAGGGCGGAAAGTAGAGAGACGTGGTCATTACTCCACCGACAAGAGCATAGCTCTTAATTTGAAGAGAAGACTCAAAGTGTGATCTAAATACCCTGAACATAAGGAACCCTATAAACTACGTAACAAGCTCAGAATCTGTGCCAACGGGTCCAGTCCGAGTCCAAACTGACCAATTTGACAAATCGTTATTGATACACCGTGATATATCGTGACGCGACTGGCAGCCTGATGTACGCACGTCGATGATAGGTGACATTTTTGGATAAGTTATATTTAGTTATTAGGAGTGTTCGAATTAAGATGAATCTAACGACACCAATGCACTTGGATATCGGTCAAGCTGTTTAGACTACAGGAGGTAACAGAATTCTACATACATAGCATACACTCGAAAAACATTACGCTTCTTCGGGTAAATAGCTTAAAACTAAATGGGTGGGTAGAACTTGTACTGGTCCTTGGCCAGGTCTGGTTTGTATTCCTTTATCTCAGTAGTTTTACAAATGTCCAATTCAACCTGCCACCCAACCGTACCTTCATATTTAAACCGATTTGATTTTTTTTTAAATTTCAAAGATTATTATTATTAATAATTTTTTTATTGCACATAAAATACAAAGAACATTTAACATAAATTATAAAGTATACAAAGGCGATTTTATGCGATTTCTTCCAGACAACCTCAGTTAAAGAAGCTTTTTAATAAGTATTTCGATAGTGCAAAGTAAAAGGTGAATAACTTTAAATATCAGCAGGTACATAGACGATACCTAGAAAATACATACATACATACAAATAAGTACAATAATAAAATACACATAAATATATATAACAGTACATATAATATAATAATATTCCTTTAGACGCAGTTTAAGCATGCAAGCTACGATTCTACGTGACGAAGATTCCAGGGTTATACCATATAAATTTGGTTAAGATCTGAGGCACTCCATAGATAGAGAACGAAACCCTATTGAAGTCGGTTGTTTTATGATTTTGGATATTCAATTGTTCAAACGAAAAGATGGCTGTTTGGAGGTCACATCTATTGCAGCCCACAGACTAACTTGCGAATGTAAAGCGATCGGTGATGTTAAGGATATTATAACAAGTAACTTTGAAGTTATTATCACAGGTACTTAGAAACACTATTCTCCGAAGTCGTGAATCTATGGGTGACTATGACCACTTCTGTTAAGTTGGGTTTATTGCTGGTTTTTGTACTTTTTTAATTAAAGAAACTGAATATATTGTAAGTCTAAGTAACTTGAAGCGTCGAGTTCCCCACTGACATAGGTGCCCACACTGATATTTATGTGGGCACGACACGGGCATTCTCCATAACCTCCATAGATCGACAGACAAAGAGTTTATTTATTACTCCAATCCATTGCAAATGTATCAAACACTATATATTCTCCGAAATCGTAATCTGGTCTGTGGCTGACTATGACCGCTTCTGTTCAAGTGGGCCTTTTGTTGTTTTTTTTTCTTGTTCTTCTTTTAACTAAAGAAATAGTATCTTGCAAGTGTATATAACTTCAAGCTTAGAGTCCTCAATTGATATTGGTGCCCACAATGATATTGATTGAACAGAAACTTATAAAGAAAGCATATTATAAAATGTGAGATTATTTAGATGATAAACATCCATGGACATAACCAGCTCGTTCGCATAACCAGGCTATTTCACAATTAATAATGATATATTATTGTGCCTTTTTGTAATGTAAAAACTTTTATTTAAAAAGAGCAACCCCTCGAGTTTCTTACTTGTTTTCAGGGGAAAATTGCCATTTGAACAAGCAGAGTACCTTTAAAAATGTAAAATCTGACTATTTTGAGTGTACCCTGTGTACCTACAAAATAAAGCATTTTTGACTTTGTCTTTGATGGAGGCACGACACGGGCATTCGTCATAATCTTCTTAGATAGATAGTCAAAGGGTTTATTTCTTACCCCAGTCACACACATACATAAAGTTTTGAGAGAATTTCTATAAAACTTAGAAGGACGGTACTAGCTGCAGCTGCATGTATATTTTAATTATCAATACCATATCCAATAATGTGTGTGCATCCGTGGCGTTTATCGCTGAGCCAAGCTGAGCTTACCAGTCGGCCAGCTTTCTAATTTGACTTGTCTACTCGTGATTAGCTCTGAAGCGGCGCGCGCGCACGATGACTGTTGTTTATGAATAATGATACGTGTTGCGAATGTTTTAATAGCCGAAATATAATTTAGATGTATTGATAGATTAACAGCTTTTTGTTGTGCAAAAACAAAATCATGTAACTATAGAAAATAAATTTCTGTGCAATAAAATAACTGACCATCATTTACACACATAACGACCTTTATCCCAAATGGGATGGTCAGAGATATCCCAAACATTAGTATTTGAGTGTTCCAAACATAAGAGTTTAATGCTTGAAACAACATCCATAGTTCACTTTACGAAATGTACAGAAATGCACACGTGACAGGGGTGAGACCATCGCCGTTGAAACGTACAAATCTATAGATGTTTTTGGTGGAAGGTCTCTTAGTCACCTTTACGACACCCACGGGAAGAGATGGGTGGTTCTATTCTGTTGACGTGCCGAAAACACACAGCACTGACCATCGTTTTAAAGGGTCGCAGGAAATCGCTGGATGCAGCCAGCTTCCAACCGGTACTCCGGAAGTCTATGGGAGAGGCCTATGTTCCTGAATTTATTCCTGAAGCACCCTGTCAGCATGGAATGGTTAACAGAACTAATGAACCATCAAAATGTGCAAAACTGATCTGATCTTTATCATCAGATCTTCCCCAAATATATAACAGACCACCCTGAAAGTATCGCCTTTCATTTATAAAATGCAGATCCGAACAATTTTTTCTATTTATTCTGTATTAAAAAGAAATCTTCATTTATCCGATGAGGGCGCTATTGGATGGTCTAAACCTTCTAAAGTCTATTTGTAAGAAAAATTGGTTATTTAATTATCTTAAGGAAACTTCACGCTTGACCATACATTAATCAAAAGTTTAAGTTTAGTTTAATCAAATATAACTATAAATTCATAATATTAAAAAATTATAGTATCTCGGTAACGGGGAATGTCATCCGGATAAACAAACCGTGTTTAAAGCTAACCGAAAAGGCTGAACCGATTTCTATCAAATATTTGGCCAAGTACCATTTGGGGAATAACAGATGCTGAGAATATTAAATCGTTTTCATATAACTTCAGTCCTTTTAGGGTTACAAAGCTACAGACAGACATACGCTTCAAACTTATAACACGCCTCTGTGAACCTGGGATTAAAAAGATGAGAATATATGATATTATATATAATATGATTAGAGTTCTAACTTTATCGCGGAAATTTGCTTATCATGCGGGAACTACTCACTTTATCGGGATAAAAATTTCAAATAAAGATAAAAATACCAAATTTCATCCAAATCTGTTCATCCGTTTCACCGTGATCAACAAACAAACATCCAAACTTTCGCATTTATAATATTAGTTAGATATATGATATGTAATGGACAGGTATGACATACGTACCTTCACATACCATACTATATGAAGAGGGATAAAGTATTATGGAATGAGAAAATATACCTGATAAATTACACAAAATCCAATTTAGAAATTATAATGGAAGGATTGGAGATCGGCCTCATTCGGCCTCATCTTCACTAGAATCAGGTATGATTAGGTCATGGTCCATTCCGTTATACATAAAAAAACTCGTGTCATATTTATTTTCGCATTTATTATACAGGGCGTCCCAAAGTTATGGGACATGAAGGGGAAGTACCTTAAATATTGTAGATAGTGAATTTTGCTCAAAGAAGACTTTATGTTATTTTTAAAAGTTAGTAATTCTGCATTCATAGATTTTCGTATTAATAAACGAAACAGACTATCATTCATTCGCCGCTGAGGCGAATACTTGAGAAGTGATCTTAGTTGAGTAGACCTCAAGTTTGGTTTATAAATTAGCACGGAGCTTGAGATAGCGTCAACTGCTTAAGACGCATCTCGGTTGATACAGCCTCAAGACTTCTAGTATCCCTCAAGTATCCCCCTAATTTACAAAGTATTCAATATCCACCACCCGTGCTGTCCTTGAGAGGGGCCTTTTTTCATTGGCTCACTCCTGATGTAGCGGGAGGAAACTATTCTTCATGGTGCACCCGCAATAGTTCAGGAAGGAAAGAACTTGGATGGCTACTGTATAGCTGTTGGCACTGCACTGGGAGGTTCAACTTGTCGCAAGATATCTGAATCGTTTAGAAGATATAGGATATACAGGGCGTCCCAAAGTTATGGGACATGAAGGGGAAGTACCTTAAATATTGTAGATAGTGAATTTTGCTCAAAGAAGACTTTATGTTATTTTTAAAAGTTAGTAATTCTGCATTCATAGATTTTCTAAAAATTACTTGCTTCGGCTGGGAATCGAACCGACTTAAATGTGAAAAAAAAAACACCCTACTTTTATGATGCCAATCGAAAGAATAGCTAAAAAATAATAACTCTGCCTAAGTAACATAGTATTTTAAAAGAAAGGAACAACATAAAATGATTGAGTCAAATTTCAAGAAAGTTATTTATTGCCGACGACGTTCGAAAAGTAGCGATATTATCATTCCAAAGATAGCATTGATTATTCGTAAATAAGTACCCACTTCATAAAATCAACAGGCAGCGGGCTCATTAAAAGATTGGCGATTTGCGTAAAACAAGAGGGATCACATTTTGAGCATTTAATTAATTAATTTACAAAAAAATTCCTACTTAATTGACTACGGCAGTTTCATGTATGTTTTTTATTTGATTAAAATGATTAATTTCACGTTGTTCCTTTCTTTTAAAATACTATGTTACTTAGGCAGAGTTATTATTTTTTAGCTATTCTTTCGATTGGCATCATAAAAGTAGGGTGTTTTTTTTTTCACATTTGAGTCGGTTCGATTCCCAGCCGAAGCAAATAATTTTTAGAAAATCTATGAATGCAGAATTACTAACTTTTAAAAATAACATAAAGTCTTCTTTGAGCAAAATTCACTATCTACGATATTTAAGGTACTTCCCCTTCATGTCCCATAACTTTGGGACGCCCTGTATAAAGTATTGTACGTATGCAGCTTGAAATCTTAAAGTTATTTATAAGAGCTTTTTGATACGGCTACATCTGAATATAAATTTAATTTTAACCAGTATATCCTGGGGCGAAAATTACAATAAATGTTATACCTTGTTCGATTTAGTTTACAATGTTCATTTGTTGGTAGAAATTCCTACAGGTAGGCACAGAGTAGTGTACGAAATCAGATCCTCTCTAGTATTATTAGTGTCACGCTGAGCAAGAAATGATTTAGTTACTATGTAACTAACTCATTGTGCCTTACTTATAACTTTTTCTCGCTGTCTGAGCTGTACGTCCGGGAAGTACATCTGGTGTCCTAAAGCACAGGCTACCGCCTATTTTAGGCATCAGTCAACACTACTGTTATCCTGTACATTTCGCTACAGCGGGAGTTTCTGAAGAACAAATAAAGATACATTTATTATTATTTATACCAAAGTTTTTAAATTACTAGCATTATGCCCGCGGTTTCACCTGCGTGAAATAATGTTATCGCCGATATGTTTAATATGTTTATTCCGCGAGAAACTACTTACTTTATCGGGATAAAAGATATTCTATGTCTTAAGCCAGGGTACCTATATACCAAATTTTATCCAAATCCGCTCATTCGTTTCGCCGTGATTGAGCAATGAACAAACAAACATCCAAACTTTCGCATTTTTAATATTAGTTAGAAGTTACATATCACACTCCTATTTAAAAGATTTAATGTTCAGTTTATTTAAAAGGAACGGTATTAATGTCTGAGTAATTTTGTATCATTTGGTATTTTAACTATTCCAAATAACAAAGCATTTTCAACCTAAGGGACAAACGTTACACTTGGGATATGTTAGTGTGACACTAATAATGAGTCTTTACCTCTTTATTTACAAAGACTAAGCCTGGCGGTGCACCGCGGCAACGCGGCTAGCGTGCTGGGGACAATGCCGCAGGTAGGAGAGCTCGAGGCGATACACTTTTTATAGTTATGTAAATATAATATATATATTTCTTTTATTATTATTAGTCTTTACCTCAAATAATTGCCTTAATATCGGTCTCTGTTTAGTTAACTACTCTATTCTCATGTACTTTTCGGTAGTGATAGCGATTCTAATGTAGTACATTTCGAACATGATATTATATACAATATACAACAAGCAAGAACCATTTATTTGATAGTGGTTGTTATGACAAGTGAGGCATAGACCAACTCGTATACCATTATTCATTAATAGACCAGTGACGATTGTCGAATGATGGTTCTTTTAAGATTTCAAAAAAATTGACTAAATGAGAAAATTAGATCAAATTAGGAAAGAAGGTACACTACTTGTGGAGGGAAATAGTTTGAAATTTTTAACCCTCGATGCAAAAAGGTGGGTGTTGTAAGTTTGGAACCAATGTATACATATGCTTTGTAAAAGGTTCTTTATTGTGGAAAGCTGATGATAGCGATATGGTTACCATCATCATGTACTGCCTGTAAGGGACAAGTCGATATTCCTTTAAACAGGTATAAAATGTATTTATGAAGTATATTCACCCATCTGGTATCCACAACACAAGCCTATAGTTGCTTACTGTGGAACTAGATGGCGCTGTGTGTATGTCTAAGGATATTTATTTATTTATTTATCTATGTCGGAGGCTAAACGATTTTTGTAGAGAATTAGAACCGCTTTCTATTGATTAAAACAGTGCCCTTAGTGTCGTAGATACAACATATATAATAATAAATAAATAAAATATCCTTGGACATATACAGACAGCGCCATCTAGTTCCACACTAAGCAACTAGGCTTGTGTTGTGGATACCATATGGTTGATACAATACTCAATTTTTTTTTTGTAAATAATTACATGTATAAATGAAAAACATCCATAACTCGGGTACACATGTCATGTCCGTATTCATCATACAAACATATGCCCTAGCGGGATTCACACCCGCGACCTTTTCCTATAGTAGCAGAGTTTCTAACCACTACCCAAACAAGGATATTTGTTTATTGATCCATTACTGTTCGGTGTTTCCAAAACGTGCCAGTACCCTGCTTCTAATTGCTATGGTGAGATCCGAACATTGTATTTGCGGATCAATCATAGTTTCTATATTTAATCATCGCTATTTATAACTATATTTCTAGATTTATTCAAATATTCTCCAAAGGACAAATAAAAGGTAGAACCGGAAAAGTGCGAGTTTAATTCTCGCACCGGGTTCCGTCATCATGACAAAAGGAAATTGCTTTCTTGCAATGAACAAATTGAAAATTTAAAGACAGGAACTGATGTGAGACATTACATTAATTATGTGTAAGTAATTGGAACATTTCATAAAGTTAATTTATCATAATCGACCGTTGTGCTTCACTTTTAAATTTCGACCTGGAATTTCCGACCCTACTTTCAATAATAATAAATATATATCGTGCCGTATGGTTTTCCGGTACGCAAAAGAATTAGAAACAACCCTCTTCTCCCCATGGGTGTCCTAAAATACGACTAAGAGACTTAACACCAAAATATATATATTTGTCCAGACAAGATATGCATGTTTAGGGGTGTAACTTCCTATAAGTTACAATATCACTGATATTGTAACAAATATTTTCTAACGGATCAGGAGTTTGCTTTAGGTATAGTGTAGGTATTTAGTTATAAAACCTACAATATTAAATTAAAATTACCACTGCGCACTTCATTGCGTTGTAGAAGATGCTAAGATCTTCTAAAACTATTTTATATTTTCTAAAATAGTCCATTAAATCGTGACATTTGCCGTCGGTGAAATTTTTCATTATTGTAAAGAAGTTATTGCTCGATGTTTTTGTAAATAGTCACAGGGGTCCTAAGTATATTCTCCGACGCAATGTAATTCACAGTGGTAATTTTAATCACATAGTCTATGTTTTATTACTAAATATGTATATTATAACTAAAGCAAACTACCGATTTGTTAGAGTTTTTTTATTCTTTCACTGATAGGTAGGTACTCCAATGGGCTTATGTGTGCATTTCTGTATTTTTCGAAATGTGGAACACTCGATATCTCTGAACAACCCATTTGGGATAAAGGCGTGACGTTATGTATGTACCTATTTCATAATGATTTGAACATTGATGGATGTAGGTAAACAGTTCAATAAATGTATCGTAGCTTAAGTCATAGTACGGGTTATTAAACCTAAGCGAAACCCTTTTTGTACCTTTTGTGCTATGGAACCCTAAAAACAAGAATTTACAATCAGTCTTGCCAACGTCGACTGTTCGTTCCAATCTCATAGTGGAATACGAAAATGAACTAAAGTAATAACATTTAGTTTAAAGCCCGATCGTGCCCTGACCACTGCCGACTTCTGCCCATAACTTCCAACTGCGACAAAACAAAAAACAAATTTGCAAACGTATAAAGAAATTGAAAGGTACCGGCGAACGAGATGCTATCGCAAAATTATTTCCAATTTCACCGTTTTGCGTCTCCGTTCGGAAACCGTTCTTTTTTTTTAATTTTATTTTTTTAAATTTTATTTCGAGCGATGGCCGTCGCGCTGAGCCCACTCCCATAAATTATAGTTCGGTAGCTCTCTTAAAGGGGTTTGAGATTTTTTATTTTTGTTTAGCCCTTTGAAGAATTTATGTCCCCGTCTTACTTAGTAGCGGCGGTCAGCCGACCTGTCTGAGTTTTGCGAGTCGGTGAAATGTTTTCTGCTTGCTTTCTGCTGCCAGGGATATTTGACTTTGGTCACTACGGCGTATTATTTTGCCATAAACGGACACATTTTCTTTCGGAAACTTTATCATCCTGTGTAATTTTACTGGCTTAATTTTGTGTTGTCATAAAGCACAACCTGTAATGCTAATCATCTAAATGTGACGGTAATTTTCTCCTGACAGATATTTACGCTTTTGTTAGCTTCCGTTACAACTAAGTAACTAACAAATTTTGGAAGTCAATTTCAATCTAAGTACTTCTAATCGTCGTATCGAAATGAAAATTGGTATGTATATGTAGATCAGATGACAATACTAGATATAATTTAATATCGTGGAAGTGATCTGATGATGGAGCCTGGAGGTGGATGGTGGAACTCTTCAGTGGCTTTAGTGAACCCCTCTAGCTCACATATTTCGTTTCATAATGTAATTTTTTCTTTATTGTTTTCTATTCTTTTTGGACAAGCTGTGGGTAATTAATGAACGATTCTTAATTATGAAAAACTATAATATTTTATAGTAGGTTTCTATAAAGCAAACAGTAGTGGCGATGAAAGTCAATGCACTGTATCTGATAATCGTATATGTATAATGTATAGCTAGCATTATTATGTAGGTAACACGAGGTTTTGAAAGTAGGTACCTATATATCATTTTGATTGACGACCGGTTGGCGTAGTGGACAGTGACTCTGTCAACGACACCAACAACGGTTGCGAGTTCGAATCCCGCGAAGGGTAAAAGTTTGTGTGATGAACACGAACATTTATCCCGATTCGTGGATGTTTTATATGAATATTTATGTATATTTATCCCTTATATAGTATCCATAGTACAAGCTTTGCTTAGTTTGGGACTAGATGATTGGTGTAGGTGTCCGAATTATTTATTTATTTTTCTTGATTATGCAACCCACCTTTATAATCTTTAGGTTCAAAAAGGTCCCGTTCCCAAACATCCACAAAATATAGATGTCATTTGATAAAATCGATTACAAAATTCAAAACCGTAGGTTTCGCTGATAGTGACCCTATCCACTACCTACACCAACCGGTCGTCAACTGAAAACTCTTCTTCAATTGAAAACTCCCTACTATTTAACGTACCCTCCGAAGCATACACTTGTAATAAAATGTCACTAGTGGTCACCCATCCAAGGACTGACCGCGCCAGACATTGTTTAACTTCGCTAATCGAAAACGAATAGAGAATGCAACTGCGTCATAATAGCTTCAGAGAGGGTTAATTATTCCTATTGTTATTTTGAAACGCTAGTAATCTTTACCTTCCACAAAAGTAAGCTACAATAATCTTTATACAGTCATCTATTAGTCCTTACCTATGAAATTGCCGTTTTGTATGAAGAATTTCATTAAGACTGTTTTCTCCATACAAACATTTTTGATTTTTTTTTGGGAACGGCAAATCCAAATTTATCTAAACTTTGTGTGTATTATCGAATAACATTAAGTTAAATATAGGCAGCGTTAATTGTTAAAAGTAACCGCTTTATAAAAGTTTCAGCGAATCTAAGAAATGATTATGGGAAGCACATGAAAGGAGCTCTGTTCAAATTTATTTTATTATGTGATTTAGCCCAGAAATAAAAAAATATTTCATGTATAACCTTGAAATAATATTCCATTTTTAAATAAAAAACAAATTTGGATATAGCTTTGAAAATCGCAGAAATTGGTACATATGATTAACGAAGAAAAAAGCTCCAATTTAATAGGTAAAGATTCAATAATTAACTCATTTAGGTCATACAAGGTCAACGTAGTACAAGAATCTGTCTCCAATATTGTTTGTTACCTTCGAAATCCAATATTTTAATCACCAGTTTTAAGTCAGCCAAAACGGATTCCTAATACTGGCAATTGGAATAGTTTAAATTTTTTTTAGTCATTTTTAGAACGGATGGCATCCTAACGGTATCCCGAGACATAACTCCAGGACGAAACGAACATACCTTTTTATGTTATTTTTAAGTTGACCTCACTCGGTCGCATTCGATTTTCGTAACCTAAATGTTAAGGCCTTCGCTGTTCCATGTTTAAAATATTATAAGTAAATTATGTTTTCATGTGCTAATCAGTGTTTTTAGCTGACTAGACGAAGACACAACGCCATACAGTCTAGGTAGTAAATGATGGTGAAATAGCCAATTTAGCAAAAAAAACATGACTTCGTGGAAGGCGGTCAAATAAGCAAGACGTTGCAATAATGGAATTAAAAATGCAGTCAACACAGACCTAGAGGCGCCGTGACAACGCGAAAAGATTGAAGTTTGTTTCTTCCGCATACCATTACAAAAATGAAACAGAAACGTTGTTGTTCTAATGCTCTGACGTAGGTATTGAAACTTAATAATAATGAGTTCAGTATAATTAATCATAATAAAAACTGATAATTATTTCACTAAACTTAATTATTGCTACCTGCTCTACGTACGTAATAAAGAACTTCGGAGTTTTGTCTTATAGTTATTAATGAGCAATGTTAAACAGAATTTAAAACGTACTATTATCGCCGCAGGATTATGACAAAAAAGTCATACTGGCAACTCTAATTACGTTCAACGCCGGCCAAAATTAAAAAGAAAAGTCGCACAGAAAGAATCCCGCCTATTTTTAAAAATGGAACCCGACGATGATTCGCCTAATTAATAAACCAATCACGTACAGTCGAGACGCGGCGTCGAGGCGCGGCGGACGTGCGGGCGCGGGGGATGAACGCTCGGAAATTCGAATACTATATTTTTTCTGCACTCAAACCATCGCAAGTTTGCTTGTAATTGGTCTGACGGGCAATGACAGTAAATTTGGAATAAAATTCATAATCAATGAATCATGCATGACATTATATCCTAAGCTGGATATTAGCACTCTATAAAATAGTTTTGTGTCAGTAAATTAATCATTAAGAAATAACTACGCGCGCCAGATTCCTATCAATTCCTTAAACTATCCAGTTAGAATGAAGCAATACAAAAACTGTCTCAGTATAGTTCGTTAATCTTGTCAAATCGATTTGAGAGTTTATAAAAATTAAACTGCGATCAAATTCTCAGAACGTTGTTATGAGAACGTATCATGACATAGCATTATGTTTTCTTATTTGATTGAATGGACATGAATGAAGCTCACACATTATTAACAAAAGAAAGCCCTCCAATCTTTGCCCCAATATTGACACCGAAAAATTACATAAAAAAATCTCTAAGTTTGGGAGTGTTGAAAAAATATCATTTATCAAATAAATGCATTCCCTGATATGTCCTTGCGCAGCGTGACTGCAAAAACTAGTTGAATAATAAATGCGTCGGTTGGCAACACTGCGCCGAGGAAGCCCGACGCAAGCCGAAGCTGGGCGAAGATTAGCGAACGCGCGCTTTTTGTTTGCATCAATCGATGCGCCCGAGCATTCGCACGATGAATAATTCAAAAATTGACATGAAATGGCGTATGGTTCTTTTTTAAATTGAAAGGTGCCCGATTGAGGACTGCAACCGCCTGACGAATTCATTGGTCAACGGGTTTTTGTTTACAGTAATTGTTCTGTTTATTACATAGATACTTAGATTATGAAACTAATACGTTACGTAACTCTTACAACCTACGACTCCACAACATCAGCTTTTTTGCAATGCAATTCTAAGTTTATGGACTCGATGTCGCGCATGCGACTCGGGTTTATGTGGTACGCAATAAACTTGAATTTACTGTCAAACCGCAAATAAAGTTTTGCCTTGAGCGACTTAAAAATATGAGACTTAATACTAAGCGCATTTATAATAAATAATATAATGGGTAACTACCATAAACCTGCTAGCCCTATATAACCTGAGTTAAATTGGACAACTAGGCATATGAAAAACTAAATAAATTCCACTAAAACCGTTAATGATTGACGACTTGAAAACTGTTGACAATTTCCAAGTATAAGTAATCTTGCCATCTGAATTCTGTATGCGTTTGGGCAAAATATGTGCGGTGCACTTTTTGGGCAAATGACTTCATCCCGCTCTACTGTTTCGATGACGTACAGTTATCTTTATGATGCCTTTTTACGTTTCATTGACGGTCCCATATCGGCTTCATAGCATGAAACACGTATTAATTGCAACAGAAAAAGTGTTGTAAAGCATTCATTTATGGATCGTTTAACAAGGAGACAAAACAAACTGCAACTTAAAAGAAAATCCATATTTGCACGATTTTATGGAAACAAGTTCTGGATCTTGCTCGAAGCAAATCTTCTATTAAAAAAGAATAATGTTACGTAGGTGTAGCTTAACAAAGATTGTAGAAAATATATTATCTTGAGATGAAGGTAGATATTAAGTAAACTGATATATTTCCCTCAAGAGCAATCTCATGAGACTCGTCTAGTAAACGTAACTACGAGTATATTTTCGATCACAGACCACATACCCCAATAGGGTATGGTGTAATGTTAAACATTTTCTCTGAAATTCTGTAAAATTAATAAGTATATAAGGATGGCTTTATCAATATTGAGATGAATATCTAATGAATGTCATTGATATTTTATTGATAAACTTTTACTACCATCCACAATTGACCTCTCCCATGAAGCATCTGATGAGATGTGGTCACATGCCGTCCACTTGGTAAGTATACCACTTGAACTGCCAAAACGTTGCCGACCTTTGAGAGTTCTAGCCTGCTATGTAGCTAACTTCATTTACATGAAACGAATTCAGATTTGAACATATTATGGACACAGGTCTATTTTATGTGTTTTTTTATTATGTAGTTTTTATTATTAAAATTATTGGTCACAGTGTAGCCTTCGTTCCTTTATGACTTTACAAATAAAATCTGCTAAAAGTCCCGATTTTTTAAAAAGATTAGCAAGGGACTATAAACGAAGCGCCAAAAATATTCACCATCAATCATCATCATAATTCAAAACATAAAATGTAAATACATTATACTCACTTATAAGATGAGAAAGACATGTTGCTGTCAACACAAGGTTGGTCATCCACTGCTCCACCGGTCGTCAGCATGAGGGTGTTCATTCGTGGCAGTCCGTTATTTAAATATTTACAAACACCTTTGTCTAAAATTTATCGACTGTGGTACACAACTAGCAGATTTTTACTTTTAATTTGTTCAGTCCGTAGATATTGCGTCGAGACGACGCGGCACATTATTATAAATCACATCACTGACGACGTTTAGTTTGTTCACGTGGCATTCTGAAACAAAAAGAAACTTTATAAAGCAATATTTTGAAGTGCTACAAAATCCCCAAGTATGATATGATCCACCATTTAAGCAATAAAGATATTAGATTCCTTGTTAGATTGGGTCATAATTGGAGATTTTTTAGTACATTACGCGCTAAATTCGATTACGAGTGGTAAATTGTCTGCCTTCGCTATGTTTATTTTGATTATTCCGTTTTATTTTTAACTTCCTCATAGGTACTATCCCGTTGAACTCTGCATCAAGATTTGACGGAGATAGCGCGTACAAACGGAACCGGCTTGGCGGCCATATTGAATGTGATTGACAGCTGTCAATGTTGGCGGCACTGCGACGCGTCGCCGCGCCCGGTGCGCCACGGTACATGGCACACCACTAATTCATTTAGAAAAAAATAATAATCGTACTTTTTTATAGTTATGTTCTTTCTTTTTGTAAGACTTAAAACGCTATTGTTTAGATTTCTTGTTGACAGTTAACGGTGATTAAACGTGATTTTAGAGAGATTTTAATTACAAGTAATTTATAGGTCCTAATGATTTCGTTCTAAATGCTTAAAATCTGAAATGAAGTTTCCCTTTAAGGAAGCAGGCGAGTCTAATCCCAATTTTTATTTAAAACTAATGACACGTTTTTGTCTCTTTTCTTCCTACAAATCTTGGTTAGCAATCTTATTCTTCACTTACCTATTCGCATTTATTTATATGCTATAGATAGGTCGCGCATGCAAATCTTTTTCGCGCTTTTCTTAATAAGTAAAACAGAGGTAACAGAACTGCTGAGAATAAATGGAAAACCATCACCTACCATTTTTTTTAGTCATTGCTCGCATGTCGTTCATATAAAACTACAAGAAAAAATTACAATATTGATTGAAAATATTAGTTTTACGAGTATTATATTCGTTATTACTATCTACTAAAATTATGAAATAATACTGCCTACGATGAAATCTGACAGTAATTTATATCAATTTCAAGGTTCGAAGACGCCATTAACACAAGAAACGTGTCAAAAAAATCCGAGGTATACCAATAAGAATACCAAATTAAAATGGCTTGTTGCCGAATACCCCTTATATTTAGGCATAATACTAAAACCCTATTTATTATAAATTCTTTCTTTTTCTATTTATATTGGAGTTAATTAAAAAAAAAAACAGTCGAATCCTTTTTTTTTTTATTTAAACTTCTTGAAAGGCTTTCGATTATATTTATACGCCATAAACTTAAATGCAACCCCTTCAGTAATAAGATACAACTTAGAATTTACGTAGAAATGTAAGTATATCACTATAAGCTAAAATGGGATTGGGCAAGCGACATCTGCCGTATGCCAACAAAATTTGTGGCTACAGTGTGGGTCTTCACCCGAAGCAACACGGCAGCGTGGTAGGTCCCGACAAAGATCGCGGGACAAACTGGATACCTTTGAGAACGACTAGCCCTAGACGACCATAAACCGGGACGAGTGGAGAAAGAAGAGGGAGGCATTGCATATACCTATTACAGATTGATACAAATAAAAATAAGCTTTCAGAAGAAATATGCTTTATAAATTGCTATTAGAACTACTTTTTCCGGAGTCGGTTAAATAATTCAGTAATTTGTTAGCCATAGAATACATACGGAGCATTTTATTCGAGTCAGTTACATATAACTCAGCAATAATTTTCCTAACTCAATCTTTTCGTAGAGGAAAATCGCCCAGTTTATCATTATTTTCACGATAAATCGTATTCTATGATGTTCAGTGATGTCATTCGTATGTATTAGGTACTGAATAAGAAATAATGTGTATTTAAACTAATATTTTAATATAATGTACAAAATGACTTGTGTACAAATGCGGTTGACTGTACTTATAAGAGGCAATCTTACGATCTAACTAATATTATAAACATGAAAGTTTGTTCATTTGTTTGTTGCTCAATCACGGCGAAACGAATGAACAGATTTGGATGAAATTTGGTATAAAGGTAAAAAAAAATTATCCCGCTAAAGTTAGTAGTTCTCGTGGGATAAACAAATTTCCGCGATAAACGCAGGTGTCGAAGCGGTCGGAGAACTAGTGTTTAATATATGTTTCAAACTTCAAGCATTTATTTCGACATATAACATAATATCGCTTATTGCAATTATCTGTCAGTCAGTATATTCAAGCTACTAACGCTTCGAAAGGGAAATCATCTGTGGTAAAAGAAGCGGCGCAAGAAACCCGCAGAATCATTGTTGTACCTACGTTTTTCTACAATTATATACAATTTTATAATTTTTGGGAGCTGGTCGAAGTACTCTCGAAGTCGAAGTTTGTCATTCAGATAGTCACTAATTTTGTAGTTCACATTTTTGCTATTGTTGTTTTTAATGACATTCTCAGGTATAAGGTTATAAAAGCGTATACAGTGTCCCATAATTCCTGTGTTAACTTTGCTTAGTCTGAACGTAGGGGCAGCCAATTTGTCCTTATATCTCAAATTTAAGTTACGCTTTTCACAATTTTTCGGAAATGCAGAAATATTTTTTCGAACGTATAGATTTTATCTTTCAGTTCTTATCCCACTATCAGGGTAGGCAAAATGCACGTAATAAGCACCTTTTTTTTTAACCAAACAAATATGATCTTCGTCCTATGAGCCTTTTCGGAGGACATATTTGCCAATAACTTCAGTTAAATATTCATATTTGGTAATAACACCTTACGGAAGATTTTCTTCATGTGGGAACACGAAAGATCAGTCAAGCAATATACCTATAATATTTACCATATCCTATCACTTGTTCACACAATCACTAATTGCTTCACAATATTCTAATGTTCCATACGAAACTATAAAAATAAACTCAAAATATAAAAATTACAAGAAATATATGCAAAATTATTAGCGGAATTCTTGATAAAAACCCTCAATTAAGTAGCTTACAGATACCTAGTTCGGGAAACTGCGCAACGTCCTCTCGTTCAAAATACCTCAGTGCTTGAATACTGAGTTGGCCGATTCTTTAACCAATGTGTGTTGCCAGTGATGAAATCATCACGTCATGGTACTGAAACGTGGTGTCTCACTGTGGGCCTCATAATAAAGATATAAGTCACGCAACGAGCTATAGAGAGGGCGATGCTCGGCATTTCACTAGTGATCGAATCAGGAATTAAGAAATCCGTATAGACGAACGAAGGGCACTGCCATAGCCCAACGGATTAGCAAGTTGAAGTGGCAGTGGGCAGGATATATATAGCTCGAAGAACTGATCACCGGTGGGGCATTAAAGTTCTCGAGTGGAGACCAAGCACGCATCGCAGCGTAGGACGTACACTCACGCGGTGGATAGACGAGCTGTTAAAGGTCACGGGAAATCGCTGCTTCCACCGGTCGCTCTGGAATTCTATGGGGGAGGTTTATCTTCAGCAGTGGACGTCCTGCGACTGATATGATGATGATGTATATGCCCACATTCAAAAGTACGTGAATTATTGGTTCTTGCCATCTTTTCCCGGTCGAACATGTAAATGTAACAATCATCTTTTATTTGTGCACAACGGGTTAGCACTTGACCTCAATCACACCTGGTGTTAAGTGAAGATGAGGCCGAAGGTGGAAGCTTGCTGACCCGGAACCACCTTAATTGGGCAACTGACTATTTATTGTTTAAATAACAAAGGTACATTTAAATATCTTATAGAATCTACAAATTAGGCGACCTTATCGCTATCTTATCTCTTACAACCGGAACACAGCAAATCTATCTGATATCTATATGGATCTATATGCAAATGTTGCAAATTCATACATTTCTGTATGTATTCTTCAATTCATCATCATCACCAGCCCGTAAACATCTCACTGCAGAGATATAGGCCTTCCCTCGTATAATGAAGGAGTCTGGGCCATAGTACACCACGCTGGCCCAATGCAGTTTGGGGATTTCGCATACCCTTGATTTTTTATTTTTCAGGCAAGCAGGTTTCCCCACGATGTTTTCCTTCACAGTTTAAGAACAAGTAATAAATACCCATAAGTAATTAAATTAAATTTAAAAAGTCATTGGTAATGGCCTGCTTGGGAAGCGATTCTGAACCTCCCAAATTGGGAGACCGCGTCTTAACCGCTGAGCCACCGACGCTCTTTCTTCAATTGTTTGATTGCAATCAAATCAAGATTTAGGTACCTACCTAATATACCTAGGTTACTAATATCACAGACATGACTTTCACTCTATCTACTAATTTATCTAATCTTTTTGATACAATACTGATTTTTTTAGAATGCCCAGAATGCGTTTCAGATTATCTGAATCACTAAAATCTAGTGTTCTAGATATGATGCCATTGCAAAATTACACCTAGGTCTAGATATCGACTAAGGTTTTCTCTCGTCAACTTAAGCTCATAAAGGCGAACATAAATTAAAAATTTAAAAACCCTACAGACAGAACGCAATATTATCGTCTAAGTATACAAAGTATTTAAAGTAAAATATCATCGATTTCGCTGAAATGATTTCCTTTTTTCTTAGTTAAGAACCATCTTTGACAACATACGCTTAAAACCTGTTCAGTAGTTTTGACACTACAATGCCACACACTGACAGACATAGACTTATAATCCCCATTTTTGCGTTTGAGGTATATGTATCATCATCATCAGCCCGTAAACATCCCACTGCAGGGATATAGGCCTTCCCTCGTATATGTATGTATTTATTTATTGCATTATTATGTAACTTAAAATTTTGAACATATTTACAAAACCGAAATAAAAAAATACATGTCACAGATAGCGATAAATTAGCGACAGAATTTATAATTTGGAAAGTCTTATGCCTATCATGGTGAGCGGTTTGCGGATATGGCGTGGATTAACTTTGCCACCAGCCGTCAAAAGAGATGATGGACCACCACTTAGCACATCAACGACTGTGAGTAACTGTTACCATTATCACCGACACTTGGAAGAATCCGGTGAGTCGTTACTTAATAAGAAGTTGGTCATGGAATTTAAGCAGGAGGGATTGTAGACTACTCCGGCTGAGTCCCATAGATTGGATGCGAGGGCCAAGTTGGATGAGGAGCAAGTTTACTCTTCACCGTTAAGCATATGGGTTTCCATGATCAAAATGTAATATTAAGATTTATGTGGAGGTAAGTGGTCTGCATTTGCCACCTTAAAGATTTAAGGTTATCGGGCCCATGTTCCATCAGTGGCAGACCATTACCTCATTCTATTAAATCCTAGGGTCATTCTGATATCCTATTTGCCTGTATTGGCTGGACATAATATCGCAATTTCCAGAGTTACCCTATACCATGACAGGCTGGCATCGTCAGAGTCTCTAGCAACTCCCGCGTTTCCCCCACATACACATTTACAAATTAAAAAAAAGTTTGTCCCAGATCTTGCTGAACTAGAAGGGTCCCCAAGAGGTTAAGTTCATTTCCTCTTTGAACGGCGTGGCTTAACCTCTGAGCGAAATAGAACCCAGCCTTCCGATCATTGGAAGCTTCGACCAGATGCTCAGATATCTCTCGAAGAAGACAATGAGCGCCTGGTCCCCACGGCCCAAGGGTTTCCACCCCAAACGGAGCACAAACATAATCTCCATTGAGGTTCTCAGCGGTTGCGGCTGCAGATCTGTAGTAGAAGCGTAATAATAAAATCGTCTTGGTTTAATTATAAACCTTTAAAAGCGTCCTCTTTGTCCATTAATCCTAATAGATTGGCTGTGACTTATATATTGTGACGTTGGCCAATCGACCAGAGACAGCTAATCGTATTGTTTCATTATTTTGACGTTTCTTTACAGACACACGATCAGCGGCCCACTTTCAATTTTCGTCACCTGACTATCGATGGAATCTGAACGCTTATCGACAATCTCCGTGTCACAGCACTAGACAGTTGTCGATAACAATCTAGACGGGTCTACGGTGTGTATAGGGCTGAATTCCAATTAAGTGATATATATAATTTCATTGTTTTTCTTGTATGTTATTCAATTTATTATTCTGTAGGGATCTTGTGGGGTTTGAAAAGAATTCCTGGACTCTACAAGAAATATATAAAAACTATTAAGATAACTTTTTAGTTTAAATTTCCTCTATGATTATATGAGGCTGTCGATTTAAACTTTAGGCTATATTAAAATTCAGTCAGGGCTGTCGATTTAAAAAAGTTAATTTGCAAACGAACTTTAAACACAATTTAATATTGCAT
Organism: Oegoconia quadripuncta; assembly: GCA_949316235.1. Classification (NCBI taxonomy): domain Eukaryota; kingdom Metazoa; phylum Arthropoda; class Insecta; order Lepidoptera; family Autostichidae; genus Oegoconia; species Oegoconia quadripuncta. The sequence goes on along the minus strand of OX438741.1, from coordinate 9,292,576 downwards.
ACGAAAACAACTACAATTTTACTGCATGGAATAAAGGTAATAATACAGGGATACCAAAAGATAAGATAAGATTGTAAATCTTTATGCATTTGGTCGCACTCTATTAACAACACTTGTATTCTAAAACATTAAAAATTAAACTATGTCCACGGTTATGATGGAAACTACTAAACAGTAACAAAGCAAATATTAATATAGGTACAGTCTGACTTGAAACAAATACAATTTTTCGAACACCGTTGTATTACTAAAGAAAAAACCTTTAATTCTTGTACTTTAGATCGCATAACACAAGAATAGTACTCGATTTACACTTTGGTACACTTTGGTTTTCGATTAGAGAAGTTAAGCAATGTCCTTGTCCGTCCTTGGATGGTGCTTCGGAGGGCACGTTAAATAGTCGCTCCCGGTTGTTTTCAATATAAGCAGTCATTAAGCCAAGTCGTTGGCCTTAGAAACACTGACTGCCAGGTGGCCTGTAGTCTGATACTAATCCACCAATACGCACTGGCCCCCGTGGTGGGTTATGGCCCATAGCCTCTCCCAGTGAGAGGAGGCTGTAGCCCAACAGTGGGGAGGTGTAAGGCTATTGGTGAGATACAAAGGTAGAAAAGGTTTTCGTAAAAAAAATTGTTTGAACATGGACTATGACTGCAATTATAATCCTGACTCTTTATACGCAAATGTCGACACATGCCCATGCAGATCAGGTCAGAATAGCTAATTTAAAAGAAAATGCTTTTCTGTAGAAGCGTGTTATTCGTGCCATTTATAAATTAGGACCTAGAGTGTCTCTTAGAGATAAGTTTAAGGAAATTAATACCTTAACAATGACTTCTCAATACATTTATGAGAATTTGTTATACTTATGCAAAAAGAAATATAACCTTATTCGCTAAAAATAGTGATAGGCACGATGTAAATACAAGGAATAAGAACCTGTTATCTATTTATATCAGCCGAATTCACAAAGTTAGTAAATCCTTCAAAGGGCAATGTATACGCTTTTATAATAAGGTTCCAGAAGACATTCAAAATTTGCCTTTAAATAAATTTAAAGCAATCATAAAACAGAAATTATTAGCAAAAGGCTATTATAAAATCACTGACTATTTGAATGATAAGCAAGCATGAACATAGCTGTCTTATTATTCATATAATTATCAAATCACAAATTGTAACCCATAATCTGTTTAAAAGAGCAAAAGAGTTTCTTGGTCGTTCTTCTCTGGGGCGTCAGCTTTGTGAATAAGCCGTAAATTTAAATGTAAATTAATATTAATAAAATATATAAATAAATAAAATATTTTGATTTGATTTGATTTGGGAGTGAGTTCTGAAAAGAGCTAAAGTCGCATCACTTTTAAATTATGTACATACGAGTATACCTATGTTAATTACAGAAGTCAGATAATTAATAGCGTTTAGAAGAAATTACTCGTAACGATAAAGCCGCCATTGTGTTTACTGGTCCATGGAATAGTTTTACCGTCTCAAGAAAATTGCGGCAACCCTGGTGATTGTATTTTTTTTTTTTCAAGACTTCATTCGGTTTGGTGGACTAGGCCTGGCACTTACGTCTCAGGTAAACGGCATATATAGTTAATTATTGTGGATTTTAAATACTTCTATTGTGCCATAAAGTAGGTAAATAATTTCTTTCTGCACAAGAAATACAAACAGATTTCAGTTAGAAAATGTGTACAAAGGTGATCTTATATAAATATAAATATCCATGGACATGTACAGACAGCGCCATATAGTTCCACATTAGGCAACTAGGCTTGTGTTGTGGATACCGGATGGTTGATGCACTACACAAATACATTTTTTTTTGTAAATTAAAACATATATAAATGAAAAACATCCATAACTCGGGTACACATGTCCGTATTCATCATACAAACATATGCCCCTAGCGGGATTCGAACCCGCGGCCCTTTGGTATAGCAGCAGAGTTTCTAACCACTACACCAAACAGGCCGTTTCACTGTCAATAAAATGTAAATCGCGGAAATTCGTTAGTCTCTCTGTACGACAACTCGTAATCATATTCTAATTCCCAGAACGATACATTGGAAACACAATTTGTTTTTAGGTAGCATGTCTTTTACTCCCGTACCATATATATATCTTTATAATCTCACTAGCAGCTGCCCGCGACTTCGTCCGCGTAGACTACATGAATCAACACTTTATTACTTTCCCACGGGAATACATTCAGCAGAAAAATTACCATATAGAGTTTATCTCAAACAGGAAAAGACCCTGGGCAGATAACAGGTATGTGGAACCATGTTGGTGTTTTGCCAGGTAAATGAATTAAGACAGGGATCCATTAAAAGACCTTTCTGAAAAATTCTGGTTTATATTTATTAAAGTACTTCCTTATAAACAACATTCTTTGCCATGTTTGAAGGTGGTAGCAATAGAACCAAACTTTGAGGTGAACT